>OX454324.1:529600-1842142 GCA_949715965.1 Dysmachus trigonus
TTGTTGGGAGCTTTTTTTGAAGAGTATTAAAATGCCTTTTTTCCATTGAAGCGGAAAGTATCCCATGTTGATGCAGTTGTTGATAATGATGACGAGTCCTTGAATGATTCTAGAAGGAGATTTCCTGAGTAGGGAAATTGAGATGTTGTCTGGTCCAGCAGATTTTTTGTTGTTAATTTTCTGTAATATGCCAATTACCTCCTGTGTAGTAGTAAGTTCAGCGTGTTTAAGCTCATTGAGAGCTGAGTCCGACGTTGTGAATATATATAACGGTTGAAGAGTTGAGGATGCGTTTCCTAGTTCCCTGTTTATTAAAGGCGAGCTCAGGTTGTTAACTGTTTGCGTGAATACGGTGGAAGGATTCGGTGTGTAGTGTTTGTAGACTTTCTCGAAATAGTTCTCAAAAGCCTTAAGTTTGTCTATGTTTTCGGTCAGAGTGATGCCTTCCGCTGTTAGTTTCTGTGGAAAAGGTTTTTTACGGCCAATTATTTTCTTGATTTCTTTAAACGCGTTAGGACCTGGCGTTATTTTGCTTAGTCTCGCTTGAAAGAGCTTGTTATTGTGAATCCTGATACGTTCTTCGATGATTTTATTTAGTAGTACGATCTGTGTTTTAAGTTCTCTATAAGGTCTGTATTTTGAATTAAGTGATCTTTTATAGAGGTGAGTTAGGGCCTTTTGCCATCTTCTCTTAATAGTCTGAAGTTTAGTAAAGTCCGGGGGTAGAGATGATTTCTGTCTCTGTTATTGCTAATCGTTTTACCAGCAAGTTGAGCGGTTTTCCATATGAGATCAGTGATTATTGTTATTGAAGAGTCGATTTCTGAGATGGTGAGATTCCTGTCAGCTGTTGGAAGCACTTGATCAGCCAAGTAGTTAAGCCTGATTTGATAGTCAGTCCAGTCGGTGTTAAGATAAGATATAAATTTTTCCGGCGCTCTGAGTTGAATACTCGTTCCAGGAATGTTAAGTTTTAGTGAGATCTCTAGATGATCTGAATCGCATGTCATCGCGTTGCAAGAGATGTTGAGATTGGGGTTATTTAGGAGTGCATCTGTTATTATGAAGAAGTCTAGATAAGAGCCACTAAGTGGATACGTGGGAATATTAGGTCCAAGAAATTGTAGATTGTTGATAGTGTTATTGTTGTGCCAAGTAGCTATTGCTCTTCCATTGTGGTTAATCATCGTATCACCCCATAGGGGTGATCTGGCATTGTAGTCACCTCCGACAATGATGTAATCGTGATTGCTATGCAGCTGGTTGATAAAGTCAAGAAACTTAAAGATTTCCAGTTGAGATGTGTTCGCGGGAACGTAGACCGCTATAATGACCAATGATATGGGCTGATTACTCTCATTCAAGCAGCTGATGGTGGTGGCACAGGTTATAATTGATGGAAGGTGTATTCTATCAAGCAATGTATTGACTTCTAAATTCTGGGTTAAACATTTTTTACTTAGTATAGCAACTCCTTGACCGTCATCGTTCCTAATTGAACGGTAGTTAGCAAAGCATAATTTAGCGTTTTGAGGAAGATGTGTTTCATTAAGTAGTAAAAAGTTAGGTTCTGAGTCTTCTAGCAGGTCTCTGACAACATTCTTTTTGAAGCTGGATCTGAGGCTATTGATGTTGAGTGCTATTATGTTCAGGTCACTTCCCATCCTGATATAGGTTTAATAAGAAATTAATTAGCAAGAGGTCCTTGCTTGCAAGATCATTAGCCGCTCGAAATTTGGGTACAAAAGTATGTATTTTGGCAAGTAGCTCTAGGATGTTAAGTCCGAATCTTGATTCAGCATATTTGAAGATTTCCTCAGCTGTGTTCTTGGCAGACGAGATTGCTGTATGAGTCTGAGTTTTTTCACTGGCTACGTTAGCGTACGACCGTAGCGGATCGGATTTTAAAGGAGGGTAAGAATGTGAGTCATCAAGATTTAAAACTGCGTTTGTAACTGCGTTTTGTAGTACTTTTTTATTTTGTTCCCTGGCCAATTTGTTTCTATTGGTTTTGTCTATGATTTCTTTACGATAAGAGCATCCGAAGTAATTGGCTGGATGTCCATATTTTTTGCAATTAACGCAGTAGACCGTGGATATATCAGAGGAATTGCGTACGCATTCACCAGGGCCATGACTTTGGTCGCATTTTACGCAAGAGTAGTTGTAGGTACAATTAACGGCTATGTGCCCATATCGTTGACAGTTTTTACATTGTGTTGGACCATGATTTTTAATTTTTTCCCAAGTAATTTTTTGATGCAAGATAGAGTTTAATTTGATAGCATCATTCATATCTGAGACACTGTTGAAATGGACAATGAAAATGTTGAGGGGTCTATCAGTTTGTCTGGATTTAGGGGTACTAAAATGAGAAATTTTGGGCGGGTGTATGTGGGGAATCAGGTCGGTTATAGCTAATGAGATCGCGTCAAGTTCGTAACTGTGGTGAATACCTTTTAGTAGTATATTAGCTGGTTTAAACTGTGGAGGCGTGAAGGTGTGACCTTCTAAGTTGGCTTTACGCATCAGCTCGAGAAATCTGGCATGGACTTCAGGGTCCTCTATAAAAATTTTTGTACTGTTCGGTAGATTTACAATTTTAAAGAAGTTGTTACTAGTAGAAAGAGCCTGGATGCAGTTTATTATTTTTTTAGTGTTAGTATACTTAATGAATATTGGAGGGCAAAATTTATGTCTGGCTAACTTATTTATGTCAATGTTTGGGTACTTATCTTTATGGTTAGTTGATGATGTAGCAGCGGCTTGTGACGTCTGTTGAGTTTGCTTGAACGCTGTCTTCTGATTCAAAGGCTCTGCCGGATTGTGGGCGCCTGACTGTTGTTTTTTAAAGATGGGGGAAGAGGTGGTATTGTCCGCTGAATGATTGATGACGTGACGATTTGAGGATGAGAGGATGAGATCGCTTCGCAGATCGGTGGCTAGTTCCCCGATGAGGGGAGCAAATAGACTTGTTGTTGCTTGAGAATTGCTATTGAAGCTCGCATGTCGTTTGGAAAAGGTTGTTGATGTAAGAGGTTTTCTTCGTTTATTAGACTGTTGAGCACCCGGTGTCGAGTGGTTGTAAGATGAGGCTTTCGCCTGCGTGAGTACTTCTTCTTCTTGGGCAGTAGGAATTTCAGTAGCTTGGAAAATTCTATCCTCAGGGAATGGAAGATCATCTGGATATTGGCTGAAGCTGTAGGTGTCACTCGCTTGATCGTTGATGTCGTATTGCTGATGTGACGACCTTGACTGGAGTACTCTGGGAGTTGGGTCGCTAGTCTGTCTTATAGATTCATTCGTGGGAGAATTAGTGATATTCCCCCTAGTAGACTGGTGGTTAGGGGAAGAATTCTGACTATTATTCTTCTTCTTGTTTTTATTCTTCGCGGCTTTACCCGCTGCGTTGTTCGGCATGTTGAATTAATTGTGCAGGAATCGGTGTCCTTCCGTAGATAAGATGCTGGGCTGTTATAAGACGGAGCCGGTGTAACTATGGGCGAATGAATAAAACTGTTGGTGGGGAGAAATACTTTAAAAAGTATAATGGTCAGTATAAAATGGATACTTAAATGTCGCTGATGTGTTATGTAGACGCTGATAAGGTAGACTACGAACAAAGGATGTCAGACGTTCTGAGCAATGAAATCTCCTCAGTGAGGGACTCAGTATCCAATTCCAGAAATGCAAGGAGTCACAGTGAAGAAATAGTAGTTCGACTAGGATGTTGTGCCTCGTTGTGTGTAGATATTGTGTAGTAAGACATTAATAGTCGCTAACTAGTACACACTAGAGGAATGCTAGTTACAATTAGTGACCAATAGTGGTCGCTACCCTTGATTCACAAAATGGAATACGGAAACAATTAAAGTCCTGTAATCAGAAAAATTATTTAAGAAGGATATCGGCTGAATTAATGCCCATCGGTACGAGCTAAACTTTCGTTGCATAAAAACCTTTATGAATAAGTGATAAAGATTATGAAATATGCACTGTTTAATTGACACTGAATGTATAGCATTTGCCTCATAAATTGACACATAAGGTTAATAAAGGACGTTGATACGCAATGCTGAAATTAAGACACTAGGTGCAAGTATACCGGGAGTTGGCTCTGTCCAGAAGACCCAACGGTAATGCTTAATGTATTTAATGACCGGCGAATCCTACGATGATCAGGTGTATATCCGGAAACTGGATGAACCTGGGCAAGGAAATATTGACTGGTCCCGATGATGAGGTGTAAGTGATGCACTTGAAAGCACTTAGTTTGTGTATCATATATTGTCACTGAAGGAATTATTATAAATTAAAAAAGGCACACAATATTAGATCCAAAATATAGACACTGCAGTATTTTATGGAACGCCGATATGAAGTGCTGCTTTTAAGACACTTAATTACGATATACCAATAGGGACGTTATCAGTTAGCTAAAGATCATAAATTGCCGCTGTTGTATTTCGTATATGCTAGTATACTGAATTGTGTTACAGCACTTGATTGAGAGTACTTTATTAATAGACACTAACCTTTGATTATACTGCGGAATGTATGAATAATATGAGAACCTGTAAAGCAAACGGTTCGCGAAGTAAGACCGATGACTTCTAGATTCACAGAATGGAGAGCGTAAACATTTAGAGTCCTGTAAACAAAAGAATTATTTAAGAAGGATGTCGGCAGAATTAAAGCCCATCAGTACGAAGCTGGACAAGCGTTGTAATTAAATCATTTATGGGTAAGGTGTTAGAGATTAAGAAGATCTGAACTGTTTAATAGACACTGAGTATATAGCATTTACCTCATAAAATGCCACAGAGGGATAATGAAAGACGTTGGTGTGCAATGTTGTAATTAAGACACTTGATACGAGTATACCGATAAATGGCTCTATCAAAAGACCCAACGGTATTATATGATGTATTTAATGACCTTGTCCGGTCCCGATGATAATAAGTTTATGTAGCACTTGAAGCACTTAGTTAGTGAATCATATGTTGTCACTGGTGAAATTAGTATATATTAAAAAAAAAAAGGCACACAATTTTAGATCCAAAATATTGACACTGCAGTATTTTATAGAACGCCGGTAACTAAAGCTGCTTTTGAAGCACTTAATCAGTTAGACCTGAAAAGGCACTTTAAGTTAGCTAAAGCTTCTAAATAGCCACTGTTGTAATTAGTGTATGTTGGCATACTGAGCTGCGTTTCCGACACTTGAATCAGAGTACTTCGTTATTCGACACTAACCTTTATTTAAAATGCGGAATGTATGAACATTTTAAGTGCCTGTAAAGCAGACGTTTCGCGAAGTATGGCCGATGAATTAAAATATATCGAGACGGAAGAATGTATGAGTTGCGATAAAGCACCAATTAAATTTATGGCCAAAGCCGAATATTAGCGAGACCGACACTAACTAATAAGACTGGAAATAAAGTTTTACTTCAGTAATTGCCACTGCCGAATTATGATTGACGTTTTTATGCTGATCGGTGTTTAAGACACTAAGTTGGATTATTTAGGCACTTGATTGAGTATATGCGAAAGTCGACACTATCCAACATTCACAATTTGGGAATGCGTGAACAGTTTGTAATCCTGAAAATGCGTTAAAATTTAGGGAGAGTAGTCGAAGAATGATGCTCAATTAAGTGAGATATACTGGGGGAGCGCTAAAAGCGCATGGGTTATTAATGGTAATGTGAGTAATTAGCAGTGTTCAGACACTGGTTAATAAGCACTAGATTCAAGGTTTATACTTAATGCTTGTCACTGATGAATTAGGAAAGACACTGGTATGCTGAAGACGTTTGTCTGAGCTATATTGTTGGGAGACACTGTCCAATATGCAAAGGAGGAGTGTTAAAAAAGATTTAAAGTCCTGTAAACAAAATTATACATAAGATGTCCGAGAAAATGAACCTATACGTAACGGCTAGGTGACAAGAAAATCGTTCTGTGCTAATACAGCACAACACTGTTGAGTTGAGATTTTTAGTCCTATAATATCTTATAGACTGAGAGCTAGTGAACCCTCCGAGTAACGGTCCGCCTGTAAGGCTAGAACTTTGTTAAATGATAAATTCTAGCATGCTAATTATAGTAACCATGACCTGCCAGCCCTTGGGCGTGCACATATATTTTTCCTATATTTTTGAAAATGTCAAAAAAAGTTAAAAAATAAACTTAACGCTGTAAGCTTGAAAATTTACTACGGCTTAGTTTATTGATTAGAACGTTCAGAAAAAAATGGACATGCGATTCTGGTGAGCACAAGTACCGGACAGGTGGGTCAAAAGATGTACAGTACATATGCTTTCAAATAAACTTCGTCCTGTAAACTTGGAATTTATACAGGGTGAGAGGTCAGACCGAGACAAGCAAAAAATCGTATGGGTGGGGGGGGACATCTCGCACCGTTTGGCAGTTACAGGGTGATTCGTAAATCAGGATTTTGCCTTATATGGGAACCGCTCTTGTATTTTTATCTTTTTTTCTACGCATCGCAGCGGCCCCAAACTGATTTCAAAAAATCACTATTTGGAAGCTCTTTCCAAAAAAGTTTACACCACCCCCCTATCCCCAACCCCTTGGTCACAATCCCCCCTGCAAGTTGAAAAAATTAACTTTTATTTCACGATTTTTCACCTTTCGCCCCACTTTTCTCCGAAATTCATGTTATTAACATACCTACTTTTTATTTTTTTTAAGTTGCCTATCTAACTACCTTTCCAAAAAAGTTTACACCACCCCCCTATCCCCAACCCCTTGGCCACAATCCCCCCTGCAAGTTGAAAAAATTAACTTTTATTTCACGATTTTTCACCTTTCGCCCCACTTTTCTCCGAAATTCATGTTATTAACATACCTACTTTTTATTTTTTTTAAGTTGCCTATCTAACTACCTTTCCAAAAAGGTGCAACATGCCCAGGTAGAAAAGGGTTGCAAAAGTCCTGAAATTAAAACATACTCACAGGTACCTAATTACTTTATTTCACCATAATGGCAAAAGTCGTTAAGTAAACAATTTTTATGACAGCAAGTTCGGAAATGTTTGTTTAGGAAACAGAGGTAATACATTTTTATTATTTCTGCAAAACAGTAATAAAATAATAAATGTAATCTCGTTAAATAGCGTTATTAGTTTATTATATCCAGTATTGACTCTTAAGTATCCTGACGCTCCGTTTCTAATATCTCCTATGAATTATGATAGGGGATACTATGGGTAAGTTTGAAAGGACATTGACCACAGTTGAAGAAGCAAGCGATAAGAACGGGTGTTTATTAGAAAAATTTAAGATAAAATGGCAGAATGCAATGTTGAAGAGTCTGCCGATATAATTTACGTACACGGTTTAGTAGACGGAAATGATAGTGAGGCCGCACGACAATACCAAAGGAGATTCCCGAATCGTCGTGTACCCGACAGAAGGGTATTTTCAAGGACTTTCAGAAGGTGAAAAGAAACCGGAAGTGTAACCACCCCCAGAGCAGAAACGCGATCAGGAAAATCGGCCGATTCAGCGGACCCCGACCAACAAATCCTCAACATCGTCAGGAACAGCCCTGTAATAAGCATCAGGCAGGTCGCACGAAGGTCAGGATTGTCTTCAGGGAGAGTTTGGACCGTTGTGAACCGAGAGGGACTACATCCATACCACCATAGCCCGGTCCAAGCACTACAGGAAGGAGATTCCGAAAGACGATTGCAATTTGCACTTGGCTGTTCGAGTCTGACATCGAAAACAGAAGGTTTCTAGACCGAATTCTGTGGACGGATGAATCGCAATTCACCCGGGATGGCATCACAAACTTCCACAACCTCCACACCTGGTCAGATGTGAACCCACATAGGACCAGGTGTCGGTCCTTCCAGCAAAGATTTAGTGTCAATGTCTGGGCTGGCATCATCGGCAACCAGTTGATAGAACCCTTCATCTTGCCCCAAGTGCTGAATAGTCAGCTATACTCGGACTTTTTGGAGAATACCCTTCCGGATCTGTTGGAGGACATCCCCCTGGCCACCAGAAGCGCAATTTATTTACAGCTCGACGGAGCACCTGCGCATACTGGGAACATTGTTAGGGCAAGGTTAAATGAAAATTACCCAGAGCGCTGGATTGGACGAGGTGGACCGATTCCTTGGCCTGCTAGGTCACCGGACCTTACTCCACTGGACTTTTTCTTATAGGGAATGATGAAAGATGAAGTTTACTCAAGACCAATCAACACCAGAGAAGAATTAGTTACCAGGATTGTGACTGCAGCCACGAAAATACGGGGGAGACTGGCTACCATAGACCTCAAACGTGAAATAAAACGAAGGCTACTTGCATGCATCGAAACTAGCGGAGAACATTTTGAACAGCTTTTAAAGGACAAACGTTTTAATTGTAATTAGTTTTTAAGCGAACAAAATGTATTTTTTAGTAAACTTAAGTATAATTTCCTAAAAATTCGAATTATCATGATATTCTGTAAAAGGATTTTTGTAAATAAATTTTCGTATCCTTTTCCTACCTGGGCATGTTGCACCTCTTTGGAAAGGTAGTTAGATAGGCAACTTAAAAAAAATAAAAAGTAGGTATGTTAATAACATGAATTTCGGAGAAAAGTGGGGCGAAAGGTGAAAAATCGTGAAATAAAAGTTAATTTTTTCAACTTGCAGGGGGGATTCTGGCCAAGGGGTTGGGGATAGGGGGATGGTGTAAACTTTTTTGGAAAGGTAGTTAGATAGGCAACTTAAAAAAAATAAAAAGTAGGTATGTTAATAACATGAATTTCGGAAAAAAGTGGGGCGAAAGGTGAAAAATCGTGAAATAAAAGTTAATTTTTTCAACTTGCAGGGGGGATTGTGACCAAGGGGTTGGGGATAGGGGGGTGGTGTAAACTTTTTTGGAAAGAGCTTCCAAATAGTGATTTTTTGAAATCAGTTTGGGGCCGCTGCGATGCGTAGAAAAAAAGATAAAAATACAAGAGCGGTTCCCATATAAGGCAAAATCCTGATTTACGAATCACCCTGTAACTGCCAAACGGTGCGAGATGTCCCCCCCCACCCATACGATTTTTTGCTTGTCTCGGTCTGACCTCTCACCCTGTATAAATTCCAAGTTTACAGGACGAAGTTTATTTGAAAGCATATGTACTGTACATCTTTTGACCCACCTGTCCGGTACTTGTGCTCACCAGAATCGCCTGTCCATTTTTTTCTGAACGTTCTAATCAATAAACTAAGCCGTAGTAAATTTTCAAGCTTACAGCGTTAAGTTTATTTTTTAACTTTTTTTGACATTTTCAAAAATATAGGAAAAATATATGTGCACGCCCAAGGGCTGGCAGGTCATGGTTACTATAATTAGCATGCTAGAATTTATCATTTAACAAAGTTCTAGCCTTACAGGCGGACCGTTACTCGGAGGGTTCACTAGCTCTTAGACTATTATGGAAGTTAGAAGCTGCAATGATGTAGTTCACGGCTATTACAGCTCGGGAAGTATGATTAAGGAAATTATCGCTGAGTGGAGTACTTTAAACAATAGGAATACAATATATGGTAGGTACTTACAGTAGTAAAACTGGATGGAAGGAGGCTGAGAGATGTATAATGCATGGGTTAAGACTCAATGAGACTACCTGACGGGTACGGGTCCAATTTAGTGTTAAGTCGTTGAATTAGACCGCAAGGGCTCTGCCTGGAGTAGATCCGCATCTATACTGTGAGTCCTTCCCAAGAGGTGCAAGGTAACTCAGGTTGATAAAGCCAGGGTCGTGAGCCACGCCGAGGAACCGGCTACAATGATGAAATACAAGGCTTTCCCGTGCGGATTAGCACAGCCCGTCGAAGAGGTTGCAGCTGGTATGTGAGGAATATAGGATTGCGCTGTAAAACTTCTGCGAAGAAAGAAAGGTTAATTTATACTGCAAGAGCAGTTTACGATGACTATGATTCCTGCGGATGGGCCTCCCACAAGGAAAAAGTGGAATAAGATTAATGCGTAGGCTATACTTTTGTATGTTGCACCGCACTGAAATTAGGCGTAGACTGTACAATTTATAAATGACGCCGCACGAGCGGCCACCGCGTGTTCGCAGTCACGGGGGACCGCTATGCCGATTTACCGTTACGGCCCAAGACTCGATGTCAGTACCGTTATCACCCGATTGGTTAATAAAAATGCTCTATGAAAGTGCTATTAATGAAATTAATAGGATTCTGCCGAGGCGGAATACAATGGGAAGTCTCAAATGGGGCCTCCAGCCGAGTGGAGAGCGGAAGAAGGTACACTTTGCCCAGGCAGAGCAAAAGAATATGAAATGGGCATGAGCCCAGAGGGCTACAAAGCACGTGTTTGCTGGGTGTGGGATTTAGCGCGCACGGTGTACAGATTAACTCTTCACTTGTTCCACGCACTACACTAAATTGCAAAACACTGTCATTAACAATTTCTGCAGGTCCCTGCATAAGCTATACACTGTACTTACTGTTAGAGATCCAATATGGCTGCTCACCAGAGCTTAGTAGATGCGTCTGCTTCCGATGATGGTTCCAGAGAGAATCCGACTGATGTAAGAAATAAATGTACCCCTAATTTAATAAAAAGCGAGTTGATGACCGTTTTTAATTACAATTATAATTGTATTGATTTTTATAAATATGTTAAAATCAAAAAAAATATGTTAAAACTGACTTGCTCCTCGGAGAAATATCAAAAAAAATAAATAATGTCACTATATAATTTTGTTTTTTATTTGTCCCGGATAAAAAAACTAAATTCCCGTATATTTTTGCCTATTTAAGCATTTGCCCCTTATAGGCTGAAAAAAAAAAAAAAAAAATCTGGCAACCCTACAGTACAGTAACGCTATGGAAGCCATCCCGACTGGATTTGTTGCGTTAGAGGTCCGCTTGTTGCTGTGGCACATGGGGATAAGCCTGGAGGTCTTCGCGAGGGAGCTCCTGGGAATGACCCATCTAGAGCTGTTGACGCTCCTGGACCATCCGATGCCCTATCACCAAATGCCACAAGAGATGCAGGAGCACTACCGGAGGATGTGGGACTGGACCAACCTCCGCGAGTGCGACCGCTACAGAGCTCTGAACCTTTAAACGTAAGCATTGTTTTATTAAAAAAAAAAAAAAAAAAAAAAAAAAAAAAAAAAAAAAAAAAACCCATTTCCCATTTAAATAATAATAATAATAATAAAACGTGAATAAAACTAAATTTTCTCTGCTTTTTCCAACACCTAGGCGACTGTGACGATGCTTGATGTTTGGTGATCGTTGGCGTCTCCTTCGGCCTGAAGTGCCTTTTTTTTATGTATATATTTTTATTTATATGTTTATTTGAAATAAAAAATATTAATAAAAGATTTCCCTTATTATTTCTTCCTTTTAAAACTATTATTGTTCTTAATGGTTTATGATCAAATTCAATCATTTCACTTTTATACAATGACTTTCCAGATTTCCGATTTTGTTTTTTATTGTTTTGTTTTTATCTATAAACAGATTTTTTTTAAGGTTTCGCTTTCTCCTGCTCAACTTTTCTTCCCCTATGTCGAATAAAAATGTATTAGAGAATTAAAGTAGCAAACTTGTCGGTCACACTTAACAATTAATTACATAAAACCCAGCACTATTTTTTATTTATTTCTGTCTTTTATTT
This sequence comes from Dysmachus trigonus, assembly GCA_949715965.1. Classification (NCBI taxonomy): domain Eukaryota; kingdom Metazoa; phylum Arthropoda; class Insecta; order Diptera; family Asilidae; genus Dysmachus; species Dysmachus trigonus. The sequence goes on from OX454324.1 coordinate 541,280, forward strand.
TCTTTTATTATCATATTGTTTACATTTTGTGTAACAGTTGAGTGGAAAAAGCCCTTTTTCTATTTTTCTTAGAAACATGAATTAATTAATCTAGGGGAACGGAGAGAAAATAATTTCTATATTTGACTAAATAGAGTAAGGTTAGTTAGCAAATAATTCATAAAAAAATAAAAAACGAAAACAATTAATTAATCCTACTCAAACAAAAAATAATAATTCAATTGCACATGAAGTCTCGGTCACTACTTTTTTTAAATGTTTATTTATTATCATTTTCTCCACTAAAAATTTACAAGCCGTGTGCTCGTATTTATATTAAAAAAATAATAATAATAATAATAGCTATTTTTATAACAAATAAAATAAATAAAGTTATTTTTATAATAAATAAATAAATAAAAATAATACAAAATTAGAAAATTAAAACGTTCGCAATAGGACAGGCAAATTTTTCTTCTCACTCGATTCAATCAATCGAGAATTTATTCACACCCTCTCAATCATTTAGTTACGTTTCTTTTTATATTTTATAATTTTAATTAAGGAAATTGGTAAAAAAGAAAATTAAATAGTATTAGAGATTGATGATTTCTTTTACAAGTGTTAGCTAAATCAACTCTAAGTAAAACAACTAGATGACTCTATGTAAAAAACAGAAAAGTCCAGAAGAAAAAATCGTAGAATTCCAATTTTTGCCATTTTCCCGTGTACTTTTTAAGCTCTATACGGGCAAAAAAATTATTTTCTAAAAAAGGGCTTCCCGGTTCGGTTTTTTTGGCTAAATCTACTCTAAGTAAAATACCTAGATGATTCTAGTCAAAAAACAAAAAAGTCTAGAGGAAAAAATCGCAGAATTTCAATTTTTACATTTTTCAGTGCATTTTTTCAGCCATATATATTAATAACACACTCACTGTTCGCAGTCCAACATATTGGGTTCGCGGGAAAGTTCTGTCGTATTTTACTACCTCCAGGTAATTTTACCTGTGAGGTCAAAACAAGCAGGTAGAATGCGTCGTGTGGGGTCTTATTACTTAGCGTACCTCTCGTGGGATATAAAAGGACTACTTTCAATATCCCTCATCAGTTAGTTGAGAAGTATAGAGTGAATAAGATGGAAGTGGATAATGTGCATTCAAGACATTGTATTTTGTAGGAGTTCCAGAAAGGAAGCAAAGCATCGGTTGCTTGTAAAAATTTATGTGACACATTGGGATGTGAAGTTGTAAATGTTCGGACCTGCCAAAGATGGTTTGCCAAATTTTGCTCAGGAGATTTCAATCTTACAGAAGATCGTCGATCTGGGCGGCCGAGGTCGATAATGGCATTCTGCGGTCCATATTGGAGAGCAACCCACATCTAACCTCTAGAGCAATTGTAAAGGAATTAGGCATCCACCATTCGACTGCTCAGGAACACATTAAACATCTTGGATTTGTCTTGAAGCAGAGTATTTGGGTTCTGCACAATTTGAAAGAAATTTATCGGAACGTGTGAGAATCTGTTCATCTCTCCTTATTAGACACAATCTGGAGCCGTTTTTGAACAAGCTCATTACAGGAGATAAAAAGTGGCGTCTGCACGAGAATATAAAAAAAAAAGGTTTACTGTAAACTTGGAACATCCGCCACAATTATTGGAAAACCAGATCTTCATCCACGGAAGGTAATGCTCTGTTTGTGGTGGGATAGAAAAGGTCCAGTGTACTACGAGCTACTTAAACAGGGGCAAACCATCAATGCGAACATCTATTGTAACCAGCTTGATAAATTGAATGCAGCTATCAAGGAAAAGCGGCCATCATTAGCGAACAGAAAATGAATTGTGTTCCATCAGCATAATGCAAAACCACATACTGCAATGGAGGCACAACCAAAGTTGAATGAGTTTGGATGAGAAGTTCTTAGTCACCCACCATATTCACCTGACATTGATCCACCGGATTACTATCTATTCCGATCGCTTCAGAATTATCTGACGGGAAAAAAATTTACTTCTTTCGAAGCTGTTGCTTAATATTTTGGGTCCAATGATGAGAACTACTACGCTAGGGGGATCGGCAAGTTGCCTTAAAGATGGTAACGAGTGGTTGTAAAAAATTGACATTATATTATTGATTAAAATGTAAATATACGTTATTAAAACTGATTCAAATATTTTCCTTAAAATACGACAACTTTCCCACCAACCTGATAGAATAACGTACCTAATCAGTTGCTAATCCGCTTTTATATGCACAATTTTAGATATATGCATCCAGGTAAACGCTCGTATGTGTGATTGTTCCCGAAACTGCATTTTATGATTGGGATTACCATAAGTAATAAAACCATTATTGATTTGTTTCGCTATACCTCCGTGGCTTCTAGAAAACAGGAAATATTATATATTACCTAACCAGTTGCTGGCCAGTGTATCTTTAATTATGCACTACACCATGGTCCAACTGGAATTTCAAAAGAGCCAAGGGCACTTTTGACCATCTTATCCTGCCTACACTCTTTATGGTTTCTTCCTGTTTGTTTCGTTTTCTAAGTTTTGTTTCACATTTGACAATTCTGAAATGCAACCAGCTGCGACACGATTGCAGTCTTACCAAGAGAATAAAAGGTTCGTTTCATTTGTTATTAAATTCCTTAAAAATACGTATTTTTAAGATAAAAATTTTAATTTGAAGAAAAATACCATTTTATATAATTAAATGGGGGTTTTTATTTTATTTTTTATAATAACATCTGGATTTAGAACTTTAGAATTGAATTGGATTTTTTAAAGTATTGCCAGCAAAGAATTTAAAATTTCGCAAAAATCGTTTCAAATTGTTATAGGAAATGCTTACAAAAAAATACCTTGAAATTTAAAACATTTCAAATCGGTTAATTCCGAACAAAAAGGACAGATGTCACCGCAATCGCCCCGATTCCTGACACTTGCTCAATTTTATATAACACACATCCTTACGTTTAAATTGCTTATATATAACTTAGGAATTTAAGGTTCGTAATTTTTAATATAAATTCTAAGAACAAAAATAAAAAACGCCACCAAAAAAATATTAAAATTAAAATACAGAAAATATTCTATACAAAAAAATAAAGGAGAAATAAATAAATAGTGTTGATTCTTCTTAGTGCGATTTATTGTGCCCCGCGGGCGGTGCTCCGTATTTCTATATATATATATAAATTTTTTTAATAATAGTACAGGCCATAGGTCAGGCCGTTTTTCGTTCCCAATCCAACTAAAATATATATAGATATATAAATAAATATATGTGCAACAAACAATAATAACAAAAATTGCGTACATTTATTTGTTTCTGCGTTGCGAAAATAGAACAAAAAATAAGTGAACTTTTCAATATGTTTTTACCAGAAAAAGTGCAGTGCAAACAAAAACTCCGAAATTGAATAAGTGGGAATTTTTTGGTCGGACGCCTTTTTCGAGCCGGGAGCAATTAGACAAGCTCCTCTATTGCGTGATATATGAAAGAATAAAATATAAAACAAAATACCATTTAACTAGATTCCTAATTAAAAACACGAAAATATCCTAAAAATAAAAACATTTTCCCACTTTTTATCCACTTGTCTTTGATAGATCTTAGAATTTTTTGGTTGTGTCACCCCAAAAGTAGGCAATCGTCCTGCTTCCTTGAACGCGCCTAAAACCATGCTATTTATATCGAGTAACAAATCTGAAATATTACCAGAATAACAATTAAGCAAATTCGAGGCATCCCGTGAAACTCAGAGAGTTTATTTTGACGAATTATTCTCGCCAGTATGACAGTAAAAGATAAAGAAACAAAAATAAATTTATGTATATATATATATATTGATTTTTCCAGTCCTCAAAAAGTTGTTTGTTATTGTTTTGTATATCCCTTGGATACCCCTGAATGGCAGAGTCGGGAATAAAACTCTTGGGCTAAATTCCTACAAGCACGCTTCATTAAAGTTTTGGCATTAGTACTTGAAAGTAAAACAAACAAACAATATCGGAATGTGATTTCCCTTCAGGAATCACATTCGCAAGATTTAAATTATTAATTTAGTTTGATTACTTATCTAACATGTTTTCAGTAAAAGATTAAAGAGTTTCCCACCCTCTCATCGAATTTTCGGGGGTCTAAACAAATTTTTAATATATAAAATAATACATATATTATTATAAAACATGTTTTTGACCGATTAGGAGTTATTAGCTACAGTAGTTCAAATATTTTCTCTTGAGATGTATAGCTCAATTATGGAATTAGAAACGCACAAAAATCCCTCCATCGAATTTTCTATAGTAAATCAAGAAATCCTAAATGCCCGTTTGTATTTTTCCGCCAAAATCAGCGTTCCTGAAACGACCCTATTTTGAACCAACAAAACAAATTCAAATCCCATAAAATAATGCCTAATTTAAACCGCAATAGAGGAGACTGTCTAAACGAAGTGTGTTAATCTCTTACAGCTTAGGTTAGTTAGTTAGCGTCGTAACCTTAAAATACTGAGGGATATATAAGAACGTGAGTAGTTAATTTATTTAATTTAATACACTTCCCTCCCCCCATTTATGATTTTTAACAATTTTTTCAGTTCTGCAGTTCTGGCATGCTAGAGGTAGAAAATTGGTTTCCTTAAATTAGGCCTAAAGAGCTGATTTTTCTGTGAATTTTAATCTGTTTTCGGCTAATTAAATACCCAAATGCGAAAAATCTGGAATAAAACCAATTCTTTTACCATTTTCCACAATTTTTCAGTTCTGCAGTTCTGGCCTACTAGAGGCAGAAAATTGGTTTCCTTAAATTAGGCCTATAAAGCTGATTTTTCGGCGAATTTCAATGTTTTCGGCTAATTAAATACCCAAATGCGAAAAATCCGGAATAAAACCACTTCTTTTACCATTTTCAACAATTTTTCAGTTCTGCAGTTCTGGCCTACTAGAGGTAGAAAATTGGTTTTCTTAAATTAGGCCTATAGAGCTGATTTTTCTGTGAATTTCAATCTGTTTTCGGCTAATTAAATAACCAAATGCGAAAAATCCCGAATAAAACCAATTCTTTTACCATTTTCAACAATTTTTCAGTTCTGCAGTTCTGGCCTACTAGATGTAGAAAATTGGTTTTCTTAAATTAGGCCTAAAGAGCTGAATGTTCTAAGAATATTAATCTGTTTTCGGCTAATTAAATACCCAAATGCGAAAAATCCGGAATAAAACCACTTCTTTTACCATTTTTAACAATTTCTCAGTTCTGCAGTTCTGGCCTACTAGAGGTAGAAAATTGGTTTTCTTAAATTAGGCCTATAGAGCTGATTTTTCTGTGAATTTCAATCTGTTTTCGGCTAATTAAATAACCAAATGCGAAAAATCCCGAATAAAACCAATTCTTTTACCATTTTCAACAATTTTTCAGTTCTGCAGTTCTGGCCTACTAGATGTAGAAAATTGGTTTTCTTAAATTAGGCCTAAAGAGCTGAATGTTCTAAGAATATTAATCTGTTTTCGGCCAATTAAATACCCAAATGCGAAAAATCCGGAATAAAACCACTTCTTTTACCATTTTTAACAATTTTTCAGTTCTGCAGTTCTGGCCTACTAGAGGTAGAAAAGTGATTTTCTTAAATTAGGCCTATCGAGCTGATTTTTCTGTGAATTTCAATCTGTTTTCGGCTAATTAAATACCCAAATGCGAAAAATCCGGAATAAAACCACTTCTTTTACCATTTTCAACAATTTTTCAGTTCTGCAGTTCTGGCCTACTAGAGGTAGAAAATTGGTTTTCTTAAATTAGGCCTATAGAGCTGATTCGTCTGTGAATTTCAATCTGTTTTCGGCTAATTAAATACCCAAATGCGAAAAATCCGAAATAAAACCAATTCTTTTACCATTTTCAACAATTTTTCAGTTCTGCAGTTCTGGCCTACTAGAGGTAGAAAAGTGATTTTCTTAAATTAGGCCTATCGAGCTGATTTTTCTGTGAATTTCAATCTGTTTTCGGCTAATTAAATACCCAAATGCGAAAAATCCGGAATAAAACCACTTCTTTTACCATTTTCAACAATTTTTCAGTTCTGCAGTTCTGGCCTACTAGAGGTAGAAAATTGGTTTTCTTAAATTAGGCCTATAGAGCTGATTCGTCTGTGAATTTCAATCTGTTTTCGGCTAATTAAATACCCAAATGCGAAAAATCCGGAATAAAACCAATTCTTTTACCATTTTTAACAATTTCTCAGTTCTGCAGTTCTGGCCTACTAGAGGTAGAAAATTGGTTTTCTTAAATTAGGCCTATAGAGCTGATTTTTCTGTGAATTTCAATCTGTTTTCGGCTAATTAAATAACCAAATGCGAAAAATCCCGAATAAAACCAATTCTTTTACCATTTTCAACAATTTTTCAGTTCTGCAGTTCTGGCCTACTAGATGTAGAAAATTGGTTTTCTTAAATTAGGCCTAAAGAGCTGAATGTTCTAAGAATATTAATCTGTTTTCGGCTAATTAAATACCCAAATGCGAAAAATCCGGAATAAAACCACTTCTTTTACCATTTTTAACAATTTTTCAGTTCTGCAGTTCTGGCCTACTAGAGGTAGAAAAGTGATTTTCTTAAATTAGGCCTATCGAGCTGATTTTTCTGTGAATTTCAATCTGTTTTCGGCTAATTAAATACCCAAATGCGAAAAATCCGGAATAAAACCAATTCTTTTACCATTTTCAACAATTTTTCAGTTCTGGCCTACTAAAGGTAGAAAATTGGTTTTCTTAAATTAAGCCTATAGAGCTGATTCGTCTGTGAATTTCAATCTGTTTTCGGCTAATTAAATACCCAAATGCGAAAAATCCGGAATAAAACCACTTCTTTTACCATTTTTAACAATTTTTCAGTTCTGCAGTTCTGGCCTACTAGAGGTAGAAAATTGGTTTTCTTAAATTAGGCCTATCGAGCTGATTTTTCTGTGAATTTCAATCTGTTTTCGGCTAATTAAATACCCAAATGCGAAAAATCCGGAATAAAACCAATTCTTTTACCATTTTCAACAATTTTTCAGTTCTGCAGTTCTGGCCTACTAGAGGTAGAAAATTGGTTTTCTTAAATTAGGCCTATAGAGCTGATTTTTCTGTGAATTTCAATCTGTTTTCGGCTAATTAAATACCCAAATGCGAAAAATCCGGAATAAAACCAATTCTTTTACCATTTTTAACAATTTCTCAGTTCTGCAGTTCTGGCCTACTAAAGGTAGAAAATTGGTTTTCTTAAATTAAGCCTATAGAGCTGATTCGTCTGTGAATTTCAATCTGTTTTCGGCTAATTAAATACCCAAATGCGAAAAATCCGGAATAAAACCACTTCTTTTACCATTTTCAACAATTTTTCAGTTCTGCAGTTCTGGCCTACTAGAGGTAGAAAATTGGTTTTCTTAAATTAGGCCTATCGAGCTGATTTTTCTGTGAATTTCAATCTGTTTTCGGCTAATTAAATACCCAAATGCGAAAAATCCGGAATAAAACCACTTCTTTTACCATTTTCAACAATTTTTCAGTTCTGCAGTTCTGGCCTACTAGAGGTAGAAAATTGGTTTTCTTAAATTAGGCCTATAGAGCTGATTTTTCTGTGAATTTCAATCTGTTTTCGGCTAATTAAATACCCAAATGCGAAAAATCCGGAATAAAACCAATTCTTTTACCATTTTCAACAATTTTTCAGTTCTGCAGTTCTGGCCTACTAGAGGTAGAAAATTGGTTTTCTTAAATTAGGCCTATAGAGCTGATTTTTCTGTGAATTTCAATCTGTTTTCGGCTAATTAAATACCCAAATGCGAAAAATCCGGAATAAAACCAATTCTTTTACCATGTTTAACAATTTCTCAGTTCTGCAGTTCTGGCCTACTAAAGGTAGAAAATTGGTTTTCTTAAATTAAGCCTATAGAGCTGATTCGTCTGTGAATTTCAATCTGTTTTCGGCTAATTAAATACCCAAATGCGAAAAATCCGGAATAAAACCAATTCTTTTACCATTTTCAACAATTTTTCAGTTCTGCAGTTCTGGCCTACTAGAGGTAGAAAATTGGTTTTCTTAAATTAGGCCTATCGAGCTGATTTTTCTGTGAATTTCAATCTGTTTTCGGCTAATTAAATACCCAAATGCGAAAAATCCGGAATAAAACCACTTCTTTTACCATTTTCAACAATTTTTCAGTTCTGCAGTTCTGGCCTACTAGAGGTAGAAAATTGGTTTTCTTAAATTAGGCCTATAGAGCTGATTTTTCTGTGAATTTCAATCTGTTTTCGGCTAATTAAATACCCAAATGCGAAAAATCCGGAATAAAACCAATTCTTTTACCATTTTCAACAATTTTTCAGTTCTGCAGTTCTGGCCTACTAGAGGTAGAAAATTGGTTTTCTTAAATTAGGCCTATCGAGCTGATTTTTCTGTGAATTTCAATCTGTTTTCGGCTAATTAAATACCCAAATGCGAAAAATCCGGAATAAAACCAATTCTTTTACCATTTTCAACAATTTTTCAGTTCTGGCCTACTAAAGGTAGAAAATTGGTTTTCTTAAATTAAGCCTATAGAGCTGATTCGCCTGTGAATTTCAATCTGTTTTCGGCTAATTAAATACCCAAATGCGAAAAATCCGGAATAAAACCACTTCTTTTACCATTTTCAACAATTTTTCAGTTCTGCAGTTCTGGCCTACTAAAGGTAGAAAATTGGTTTTCTTAAATTAAGCCTATAGAGCTGATTCGTCTGTGAATTTCAATCTGTTTTCGGCTAATTAAATACCCAAATGCGAAAAATCCGGAATAAAACCACTTCTTTTACCATTTTTAACAATTTTTCAGTTCTGCAGTTCTGGCCTACTAGAGGTAGAAAAGTGATTTTTTTAAATTAGGCCTATCGAGCTGATTTTTCTGTGAATTTCAATCTGTTTTCGGCTAATTAAATACCCAAATGCGAAAAATCCGGAATAAAACCAATTCTTTTACCATTTTCAACAATTTTTCAGTTCTGGCCTACTAAAGGTAGAAAATTGGTTTTCTTAAATTAAGCCTATAGAGCTGATTCGTCTGTGAATTTCAATCTGTTTTCGGCTAATTAAATACCCAAATGCGAAAAATCCGGAATAAAACCAATTCTTTTACCATTTTCAACAATTTTTCAGTTCTGCAGTTCTGGCCTACTAGAGGTAGAAAATTGGTTTTCTTAAATTAGGCCTATCGAGCTGATTTTTCTGTGAATTTCAATCTGTTTTCGGCTAATTAAATACCCAAATGCGAAAAATCCGGAATAAAACCAATTCTTTTACCATTTTCAACAATTTTTCAGTTCTGCAGTTCTGGCCTACTAGAGGTAGAAAATTGGTTTTCTTAAATTAGGCCTATCGAGCTGATTTTTCTGTGAATTTCAATCTGTTTTCGGCTAATTAAATACCCAAATGCGAAAAATCCGGAATAAAACCACTTCTTTTACCATTTTTAACAATTTTTCAGTTCTGCAGTTCTGGCCTACTAGAGGTAGAAAAGTGATTTTCTTAAATTAGGCCTATCGAGCTGATTTTTCTGTGAATTTCAATCTGTTTTCGGCTAATTAAATACCCAAATGCGAAAAATCCGGAATAAAACCAATTCTTTTACCATTTTCAACAATTTTTCAGTTCTGGCCTACTAAAGGTAGAAAATTGGTTTTCTTAAATTAAGCCTATAGAGCTGATTCGTCTGTGAATTTCAATCTGTTTTCGGATAATTAAATACCCAAATGCGAAAAATCCGGAATAAAACCACTTCTTTTACCATTTTTAACAATTTTTCAGTTCTGCAGTTCTGGCCTACTAGAGGTAGAAAATTGGTTTTCTTAAATTAGGCCTATCGAGCTGATTTTTCTGTGAATTTCAATCTGTTTTCGGCTAATTAAATACCCAAATGGGAAAAATCCGGAATAAAACCAATTCTTTTACCATTTTCAACAATTTTTCAGTTCTGCAGTTCTGGCCTACTAGAGGTAGAAAATTGGTTTTCTTAAATTAGGCCTATCGAGCTGATTTTTCTGTGAATTTCAATCTGTTTTCGGCTAATTAAATACCCAAATGCGAAAAATCCGGAATAAAACCACTTCTTTTACCATTTTTAACAATTTTTCAGTTCTGCAGTTCTGGCCTACTAGAGGTAGAAAATTGGTTTTCTTAAATTAGGCCTATCGAGCTGATTTTTCTGTGAATTTCAATCTGTTTTCGGCTAATTAAATACCCAAATGCGAAAAATCCGGAATAAAACCACTTCTTTTACCATTTTTAACAATTTTTCAGTTCTGCAGTTCTGGCCTACTAGAGGTAGAAAAGTGATTTTCTTAAATTAGGCCTATCGAGCTGATTTTTCAGTGAATTTCAATCTGTTTTCGGCTAATTAAATACCCAAATGCGAAAAATCCGGAATAAAACCAATTCTTTTACCATTTTCAACAATTTTTCAGTTCTGGCCTACTAAAGGTAGAAAATTGGTTTTCTTAAATTAAGCCTATAGAGCTGATTCGTCTGTGAATTTCAATCTGTTTTCGGCTAATTAAATACCCAAATGCGAAAAATCCGGAATAAAACCACTTCTTTTACCATTTTTAACAATTTTTCAGTTCTGCAGTTCTGGCCTACTAGAGGTAGAAAATTGGTTTTCTTAAATTAGGCCTATCGAGCTGATTTTTCTGTGAATTTCAATCTGTTTTCGGCTAATTAAATACCCAAATGCGAAAAATCCGGAATAAAACCACTTCTTTTACCATTTTCAACAATTTTTCAGTTCTGCAGTTCTGGCCTACTAGAGGTAGAAAATTGGTTTTCTTAAATTAGGCCTATCGAGCTGATTTTTCTGTGAATTTCAATCTGTTTTCGGCTAATTAAATACCCAAATGCGAAAAATCCGGAATAAAACCAATTCTTTTACCATTTTCAACAATTTTTCAGTTCTGGCCTACTAAAGGTAGAAAATTGGTTTTCTTAAATTAAGCCTATAGAGCTGATTCGTCTGTGAATTTCAATCTGTTTTCGGCTAATTAAATACCCAAATGCGAAAAATCCGGAATAAAACCACTTCTTTTACCATTTTCAACAATTTTTCAGTTCTGCAGTTCTGGCCTACTAGAGGTAGAAAATTGGTTTTCTTAAATTAGGCCTATCGAGCTGATTTTTCTGTGAATTTCAATCTGTTTTCGGCTAATTAAATACCCAAATGCGAAAAATCCGGAATAAAACCACTTCTTTTACCATTTTTAACAATTTTTCAGTTCTGCAGTTCTGGCCTACTAGAGGTAGAAAAGTGATTTTCTTAAATTAGGCCTATCGAGCTGATTTTTCTGTGAATTTCAATCTGTTTTCGGCTAATTAAATACCCAAATGCGAAAAATCCGAAATAAAACCAATTCTTTTACCATTTTCAACAATTTTTCAGTTCTGGCCTACTAAAGGTAGAAAATTGGTTTTCTTAAATTAAGCCTATAGAGCTGATTCGTCTGTGAATTTCAATCTGTTTTCGGCTAATTAAATACCCAAATGCGAAAAATCCGGAATAAAACCACTTCTTTTACCATTTTTAACAATTTTTCAGTTCTGGCCTACTAAAGGTAGAAAATTGGTTTTCTTAAATTAAGCCTATAGAGCTGATTCGTCTGTGAATTTCAATCTGTTTTCGGCTAATTAAATACCCAAATGCGAAAAATCCGGAATAAAACCACTTCTTTTACCATTTTCAACAATTTTTCAGTTCTGCAGTTCTGGCCTACTAGAGGTAGAAAATTGGTTTTCTTAAATTAGGTCTATCGAGCTGATTTTTCTGTGAATTTCAATCTGTTTTCGGCTAATTAAATACCCAAATGCGAAAAATCCGGAATAAAACCACTTCTTTTACCATTTTTAACAATTTTTCAGTTCTGCAGTTCTGGCCTACTAGAGGTAGAAAATTGGTTTTCTTAAATAAGGCCTATCGAGCTGATTTTTCTGTGAATTTCAATCTGTTTTCGGCTAATTAAATACCCAAATGCGAAAAATCCGGAATAAAACCAATTCTTTTACCATTTTCAACAATTTTTCAGTTCTGGCCTACTAAAGGTAGAAAATTGGTTTTCTTAAATTAAGCCTATAGAGCTGATTCGTCTGTGAATTTCAATCTGTTTTCGGCTAATTAAATACCCAAATGCGAAAAATCCGGAATAAAACCACTTCTTTTATCATTTTTAACAATTTTTCAGTTCTGCAGTTCTGGCCTACTAGAGGTAGAAAATTGGTTTTCTTAAATTAGGCCTATAGAGCTGATTCGTCTGTGAATTTCAATCTGTTTTCGGCTAATTAAATACCCAAATGCGAAAAATCCGAAATAAAACCAATTCTTTTACCATTTTCAACAATTTTTCAGTGCTGCAGTTCTGGCCTACTAAAGGTAGAAAATTGGTTTTCTTAAATTAGGCCTATAGAGTTGATTTTTCTGTGAATTTCAATCTGTTTTCGGCTAATTAAATACCCAAATGCGAAAAATCCGAAATAAAACCAATTCTTTTACCATTTTCAACAATTTTTCAGTGCTGCAGTTCTGGCCTACTAAAGGTAGAAAATTGGTTTTCTTAAATTAGGCCTATAGAGCTGATTTTTCTGTGAATTTCAATCTGTTTTCGGCTAATTAAATACCCAATTGCGAAAAATCCCGAATAAAACCAATTATTTTACCCTTTTTAACAATTTCTCAGTTTTGCAGTTCTGGCCTACTAGAGGTAGAAAATGGAATTCCTTAAATTAGGTGTACAGAGTTGATTTTTTTGCGGATTGTGACTGTATAGAGTAAAAGGTCTTATTCATCCATTGCCATGTTATTATCATTTTTAACAATGTTCTCTAAATGTAATTGAAAATTGTATTCAGTTTAATTGAAGGTCACCTCATTATTTTTCATGATCTTTTGTCGAAATCAGAAGGTCATATAAAAATGCAATTAATATTAGTTTTAAATTGAATTTAAGGTTATGTTTTAAATATCCTTTTTATTTTGGTAAAATAAGAGTTAAAGTTGGATATGCTTTTGATTTTAAAATATTAACCTTAGCTTATAATGTTTTCAGGTATTGCGGGTACCCTTGTAAATAAGCTTGCCATTACAAAATCTCTTTGAAAAAAAAAAAGAAAAAAGGAAAACAAAACTAATTTATTTCGGAAATCTTAAGAATATCCAAGAAAGTAATTAAATGCGCTTAAGGAAAATTTCGTTGACGAACGACAAAATTTAAAACAAAACAAAATCCAACGATACTTTGGAAGGTTGGCTTCAGATCTCAGAGGCCCTAGTTAATAGAATGCGTATGACCCAAGACATGGACGACGACGAGAAAGGGTAAGCTCTGAGTGTACCTTCTTCATAAAGGGTCTCATTTGGGTTTAATTTCTATTTTTTTACAGAAAACTCTTTGTCGGCGGTCTGTCGTGGGAGACAACGCAGGAGAACCTGCAGAGGTACTTTAGTCGATTTGGCGAGGTAATCGATTGCGTTGTTATGAAAAACAACGAATCTGGCCGTTCAAGAGGTTTTGGTTTTGTGACATTCGCTGATCCAAATAATGTGGCACATGTCCTACAGAGTGGACCGCACAATTTGGATGGAAGGTATCTCATAAGAAAAAACAAATATAAATAAATATATAAAAAATATAAGGGTTCCGTACATTGTCGAAAAAATAAATCTTAAAATTGAGGTAGTTTTCAGATCAGCATCTCAGACCTACTGAAGCTAAAAATTATTAATAGGTTTTTTAATTCGTCCTAAAGAGCTAGTTTTTTGTAACGTGGTTTAGGTGGTTTAGGGTAATTAACCATTTTTAAATTGGGCCTTCAGAACTATTTTTTGCTGACAAAGATAAATTAGTTTAGAGCAATTAAATAGACAAATTGCAATAAATCCTAGATTAATCCCATTTTTCTACTATTTTTCACAATTTCTCTGTTCAGCAGTTCAGGATTACTAAAGGTAAATAAATGATTTTATGAAATTCGGCATTTAAAGTTAGTTTTTTCGTATAAAGCAACGTGAGTAGAATAAAGTGAACGCAATTTCAGAATCTTTAAGAAAAGCCCTTTCAAACGAGACCCCATATGCCACATAAAATATCGACCTTAAAGGGTACATTTGGGCATTTTTGACGTGCGGTACCCTATAATTATTTATTATTTTAAATTTCTTAAATTTATTATATTATGTATGTGTACTTGTCTCATTTTAGGACAATTGATCCAAAACCATGCAATCCTCGAACTTTGCAAAAGCCGAAAAAGGGTGGTGGGTACCCAAAAGTGTTTCTTGGTGGGCTCCCATCAAACGTGACAGAGACCGATTTGCGATTATTTTTTAGTCGCTATGGTAAAGTTGTGGAGGTTGTTATAATGTACGATCAAGAAAAGAAGAAATCCCGAGGGTTCGGGTTCTTGTCGTTCGAGGATGAGGCCTCCGTTGAGCGGGTGACAAGCGAACATTATATAAATTTGAATGGTAAACAGGTAGAGATTAAAAAAGCGGAGCCTAGGGATGGATCGACTGTTAATAAAATAGGAAATGATGGGAACCAGTGGGGCCCACCGCAGGGTGCACCGCTCGGAGTGATGCAGGGTCCCAACGGACAGATGAGCGGACCCCCAATGAACATGGCTACCATGGGGGCCCCAAATATGATGCAGGGGTACCAAGGGTGGGGCACATCTCCGCAGCAGCAAAGCTATGGTTATGGGACCCCTGGAACCCCTGGCTCCTATCAGGGGTGGGGAGCTCCACCTGGACAAGGACCTCCACCACCACATCAGTGGAGCAACTATGCACCCGCACAACAGACCCAGGGCTACAGTAACTATGGTAAAATTGTTTAAAATTATTAATTTATTTCGAGTACCTTTAAAACCCTAAACAATTTGTTTTTGGTCTTTTTTTTCCCCCTTAATCAGGTCCAAGTGGCGCCTCTGGGGGAGGTAATTGGAATACTTGGAATATGCCACAGAGTACGCCTAGCTCTGGAAGCGGTAGGTCTTTAGTTGAAAACCCATTTTTAACTCCGTATCAATTTTATATAATAAGGATAACGGGTTTCAAGAAAAAGTTTCTTAAAATTTTTTCTGAGATTCAAAAATTATATCCTGATTCAAGATTGAAATTTTATTTCTTTGTATTAATAATGCAACTATCGCATTAACAATGAAAAATGCTTATTTAATCTAATTACTTAGTTACTTTTAAAACCAAACAGCCTTAAATTGAAATTATATACCCTGAATACGACAAAAATCTCACTCTAGAATCGAAGCAAGTATTTTTTTTTGAATAAAATAAAATAGTTACTTGATTTAAAAATGCTATGTTTTTGTTTTTAATTTCAAGATAGAGAAATGATTTAATTAAATTTATGATAAAAACAAAACTCTATTCAATGCAGAATCTAAAAGTACTTAAAAATTTTAAAACTTTCTTACCGAAAATATTAAATACAATTTTCTTTATCACTCTTTTCGTTTAGAATATTTTAGTTACTTTATTTCTAGTCGATTTACCCCAAAACACTTAATCCGGGAAGAAAGTTAAATTTTTAATTTTCGCTGAGAAGCTCTTTCAAAGGAAACCTCAATTTTGAAAATTCGTGAAAAGCGCCTTAGGTACAAATTTTCACTAAAATTTTAAGTGAGTGTATTGAAAATCTTTTTAAATCGTAAAATTTCTATGAAAATTTGTAACTCGAGGGTTTTGGGGACGCTGATTCCTAGTGTCTTCTCAAAATGTGAGAGTTCAGTATGGCAGGCCGTTAAAATTGTATAATTTTTATATGAGTAATTGGGTTTTATTTTTGAATCTTTTAAATTGTGGTATTTTCATGGCCGTTAGCAAGTTTGGGATTTTCGAGGACGCTGATTCCAAAACTTAATAAACTCATTACGGTGGTATAGAATGAAAAAAAAAAAAAATGCTGTGAAAGTTTTATGAAATTCAGTACTTTGGGGTTTACATAAAATTTGGTAATTGTGGTTTTTCTTTCAGTGAACAAAATTCTAACAGGTGAATTGTACAGTCGCCCACAGGGGGGTGGTGGGGCACAATCGGGTGGGGGTCCACAACCACCCCTGCCGCCTTCGGGACCCCCAACGGCCCCTGCAGCCCCAAAAACAACCGAGTATAGCGGCTATGGAAATGCGCCTGGATATGGTATGCAAATGTAATTCCCTGTGGTGAATTTTCTATGGTTTTCACCACAAAGTATTTAGGAAATTACTCGAATGATCAGCAATCCTCTTATGGGACCCGGTCAAGTTATACAACTTCGGACGCGTCATCGCAGCCCCCTTACCCCTCACAAGGGCAGCAAGGTAAGGGGTTTTAAGCAAGAAAAAAAAAATATTGAACTAAATACCAAATTCGGTTTGCGGTGAATAAGTCCAAAAAATCAGAAAATTGGACTACACACACTAACACTAAAACAGAGCACTATTAAAAAATAATAAGAAATTTCTACGAATTGCACACGTTTTGTTTTTGTATTTTTAAAATAACAACAAAGTTAATTTAAAAAAAAAATTAAAATATATATTTAAAAGGAGCAAAAAAGTATATAAAATAACGAAGGAAAAAGAATACAATAAATAATAATGTTTTTTACTTACATTCTGCAAGAACATGGTTATTATGGTTATTTTTTTTAGGTTTTATTTTCGTAAGGGAAAGTCGTTACATCAACAGATCTTTAAAAATAAAACGAACTGAATTGTTTTGTAGATTTATAATGCGGTGAATTTGTTCAGGCTTTATTTTCGCAAGGGAAGATTGTTACTTGAGTAAATTTTTATATAAAAAATCGAATTGAATTTATTAAATGAAGAGGAGAAAAATAAAAGTAAGTTAGATTAAACAAGATTTATATTAAAAAAAATGTTCCGTAAATTTTTTTAATGGAAGTCTGGTTGTTTATTAATATACAGGGTGATTCAAAAGTATGGAAACGGCTAAATAACTTTCGAGGAATGCATTTTGGAGAAAAAAGTTTTATACAAAAGTCTTAGGAATTTTCCCTGGCTATTCAATGGTAGCCGTAGATTTGACCTTGACCATGGCCTTGAAGGTAATTTCAAGGTCAAGTTGACTTTTTTAAGTTGGTACCCATATTTCTGACCACGGAAATGAAAAGAGCGGAAGATTTTGCGTCCGACTATAATCTTAACCATAACCTTGAAGGTCATACCAAAGTCAATATGGCTCTTTAAAGGGAACCTGCATTGTTGCTGCGGATTTGGAAAGAGTGTAAGTTTTACGTCCGAATGTGACCTTGACAACAGCCTTGATCTTGGCCATGATCTTGACCATGACCTCGAAGGTCACATCAAGGTCAAGATGGTTTTTTGAAGGGTTACAGAAATGGAAAAAATATGACCTTGACCATGACCTCGAAGGTCATATCAGGGTCAAGATGGTTCTTTAAAGGGAACGTAAAATTGTCCGCTCTTTCCATATCCGTCGCCAAAAATATGGTTTGTCCTTCAAAAAACCATCTTGACCTTGATATGACCTTTGAGGTCATGGTCAAGGCTAAGGTTGTGATAAGGGTCACATTTGGACGCAAAAGTTCCACTCTTTCCAAATTCGCAGTAACAATGCAGGTTCCCTTTAAAGATCCATATTGACCTTGATATGACTTTCGAGGTCATAGTTAAGATCATAGTCGGACGTAAAATTTTCTGCTCTTTCCATTTTCGTGGTCACAAGTATGGGTTCCCATTTAAAAAAGTCAACTTGACCTTGAAATTACCCTTCAAGGCCATGGTCAAGGTCAAATCTACGACCACCATTGAATAGCCAGGGAAAATTCCTAAGACTTTTGTATAAAACTTTTCTCCAAAATGCATTCCTCGAAAGTTATTAAGCCGTTTCCATACTTTTGGATCAACCTGTATATAATCTATATATATATATATAAAATTTATTAACGATTAAAATTAATTACTAACAACTTGTTGGCATGCCCTCATATTGCAAAACTCGAGAAGAAAAACGATTTGGTTGTAAAAACATTTAAGAAAAAATCATCAAATAAATTGATTATTTGATATTTCTCCCAGCAATTATCTATTTGGGACTTCACCAAATTTACACATTCCAAGAATTGTAATTATTTTGAAAACAATGGATCAAAAATTAGGAGAATTATTTTTTATTAACGAATCTCAGAACATGCTACGCTAGGGAAAGTTTTTTAGTTGTTATTGTATTAGTTTGTATGCTTGTGTTTGTATGTATTTAATGTTGGTCCTCTCTGTTTCTTGTATCGCAAAGGGAAGAATTTTTTTGTTAAGCTTCAAAAATACTGTATATATAAAAAAAAAAAAAATTAGATTCCCTTTGTGCATTTATTTACAATTTTTTTTTAGGCCCCTAATGGTGAGATCTAAATATGTGTTAATTCTGGACTTCTATTTTAGCTCTTATTCAAAATCCATATGATAGCATATTTTGCATTCCTGTAATCTCAATTTAAAATTACACAGCAAAACTCGAAATTTTGAAGCAAAATACCAAAATAAATGACCTTAGGAAAGTCAGTGACCCAAAAAATCTTTGTAAATATCTTGAAAACGGATCAAACACATAAAGATAAATATAGCTTTAAAATTGTATTACTATATTTTTTATATTTCTAATGTTTTCGAGTAATGGATTTTGATCCATAAGGAATTTGAGCTTTTTCAAGATTTATTTATATTCATTTTTAATAATAAAACTTGTGTTGGGCTAATTACCAAATTGAAAATTGCTGAATAATAAAAATAAAGTGAAATACATTTGTTTTTAAGATATTTTTCTTCCCAAAATTTAAGGTTCAATTTCATTATAAAAATAAAAATAGTCAAAATTAAAATGTAGAGAGGTTTATATAGTTCCTATTTTGGTTTTAATTAAAAAAAATCGATATTATTACTATAGAATATAGCGGTACATATTTTTTAATGATTAGTTTTATTTCTAAAATTAATACATCCCTATATACAGTATGCAGAAAGGCAGATTTTTGTTTTTCTTCAAAGAAAAATCGAAATGAATATTTCTTTCTCAATCACGCCTCGATTGTTTTCGTCCGAAGGTAATACATATTTACTTAACATATAGGCTAATTTTTGTTTTCAGATAATATATAGGGTTTCAAAATAGCAGACCCAAGATAGCGACTGAAATTTTCAAATTTGAAGGGATTTTCATGAAAATTGGTACTTGAGGGTTTTAGAGAAGGCTGATTTCAAAATCCGCAGTCAGAATTTTCATATACAAGATGGCGAATCCAAAATGGCGACCAAAATTTCTTCGATTTTAACGGATTTTAATGGAAATTAGTACGATGATTGTTTTTAGGCCCCTTATTTCTAATATTACCAAATTCTTCAAATCCAAAGTCGCAATCAGTATTCTTGAAACTCAACTTATTCATATAGGAATTCAAACAAATTGGATTTTGAGGCCACTAATTTCGAATTTACTTTCAACGGCGACGAATATTTGTACAATAATTTAAAGGATTTCCATGAAAATTAGCATAAAGGGGTTGTCAGGTTGTAACAATTTCTAGGATATACCAAACTATAACATTTGAAAATAATAATTAATTTAATTAATTAATAAGTTTTTACGCAAGGCCGCAAGGTAACTCAGCTAGTAAAAAAATATAAGAACCTGAAAATTCTCAATTTTAAGCAAACTAAAAAAAAATTTTGTGTCCAACAACAAAAAAACATTTTTTTATATACATTTAGTATATTGTGATAGGAAAACAATTTTAAGACAGCGATGATTTCTTCAGTATATAATTAATATATAAAGTAATAATATTAATTAATTTTTATTTTATTTTAGATGCTGTTTTTTTAGTACGAAAAGAAATAAATATAAAATTGTGAATTTAATGTACACTGCAAGTGCTTAAGAGAATTATTATTTTGTTTAAATTTAATTTGTAAAATTTTATTTTTTAATATTTGTAAATATTATTTAATCAAACCGACGGAGATTGCTATGAAAAAAAAAAAATAAAAATAAAAATAATGAACAAAGATATATTCTAAAAACAAATTTTTGTGTAGGTTTTAAATTTAAAAATAAAAATTATTATAAAAACAAAATAACCCTTTTATTTCAGAGGGTGACTATTAGGAATAGAAAACAACAACTAAAAATAATGCGAGCAAAATATAATTATAAAAATGAAATAGACCGACAAAAAAAAATAAAAACAAAAGTCTAATGGAATAATGAAATTTATAATTAAGAATAAGTTTTTAAGTTGGCGAAAAATATATATAAAAAGATATAAAAAAAAAATTAAGTACAAATGCAAATAAAGATTTTTCCCCCGGATTTTATTAAATTGTACCGTTAAGTATTGAATAGAGGCTAAAAAAAGATAAAATAAATTAATTGTAAATTGGGGTATTTATAGACCGCATTTAAATTTTATAATTGTCGGACACAATAATTTTTCTTTTTTCGGCATTATAGGAATTAATTTATAATAATTATTATTTTTTTTTGACATTTGAGATAATTGATTAAAAAATAATGATAAAGAGTATAATAAATTTAGTAAAAACTGTTGATTAATTGCTACGAAAATTATGAAATAAATAAAATCGATTTACACAAGTTCTAATCGAAATCGAGAGCACAACAAGAAGGAATAAAATTTATTTAAAATAATAATAAAAGTTATAATATTATGCAAAAATATGCGTAAAAGGGTATTAAAAGAATGAAAAAAAAACAACAAAAGAAATTTAGAAATTTAGTGTTTTAGCAAAGAAAAGGGGAATTTAATAAGTATTGTAGCGATAAGGAAAAAATAAATAAAAGGAAAATCTTTATTAGTCATATCAGTGTAAAAAAATAAATAAATAAAAATTTAAATAAAAACACCGGAGAAGTATTTAAGTATTTTACATTTTACTCTTTTTAATTGACTGATGTACATTACTACGTTTTTTGGCGAACAATAAAAAAAATTCTCTAAGAGGAAAATACGGGGTCAATAACACGATCAAATTCTGAAATGAAAAATAAAATTCATGAAAAACGACGATCTTAAATATGTATTTCTTATTTTTACATACATAATGTCCTTCGCGATTATAAGACAATTAATTTGATAACCATCGTCAATAGAATTGGTTCAGTCGTTCCAGAGATATGATGTAACAAACATACATACACTACAATTAAAAATTCTTTGAACTCTACAAAATCCATAATTTTCGAATTGTAAAGCGCTAGGGAGAAAATAAAAGTTAACTGCGTTCACTTCAATCCCGTTTTTATTTTTATAAAAATTATATTGTTGGCCAATTTATGTAATAAAATAAATAAGAAAACACAACCTTTTTCATCGATGTAACGACACAAATAAAAACCAAAAATTCGATAAAATATGTAGAAAAAGAACATAAGAAGAATATAATTTACCTGGATGTAGTGTTTAACAAAAAAAAAGAAAAATTATATATTAGCAAACAAAACAAAAAACAATATAAGTAAAGAGAAAAAAAAATTATATAGTCGAAATGTAAAATAATTAATAAGACTATTTAGAAGATAGAAGAGAAGCAGAAAAATTTAAGGAGCATCATGCGAATTATTTTAAGGGTTAGGACTATAAAAAATATAAAAATTGAAGATTATATAAATGTAACAAAAGAGATGTCTTTTTATCTCGTTTCAAAGAAAAAAAACTATCATTCTTAGATCCTAAATTATTAGATAATTTTATTAATGATCTTTGTAAAAGTAAAATTAGTTACAAAAACAAAACAACAACAGCAACAAAATTTAATAAAAAAAAGTTGAAAATAAGAAATAAATATTTTTCTTATAATTTAAAAAGAGAAAAGAGATGTATTGCAAAGGCGCTACTAATTTTTCTGACAGAGAAAGACTAATAATAATCGTGTTGAGAATTTTTTATCAATAGAACGGCTAAAAATCTCCTAATGTCCCAACAAATTCATTGTCCTAAATTGTCCTAAAATTCTGTCGCAAAAAAATTTTCATTTCGAGTTTATTAGCTCTAAATTAATGCCTTAAAATGTCACAGTGTCATAATTTTCTGTCCCAAAACTTCTAGGTCATTCTATTTCATACCGTTGAACGGAGAAATTATGAAAAAATGAATTTCTATAAACACTTACATCAGAGAAAAAAATTATAATAAAAAAAAAAAAAAAAAACAATAAAAAAAAATGTTTATATGTAAAATTTTTCTTAATTAAATGAAGAAAAGAAGAATTATATAAATTTCAGTACTTTTATTTCTATCCCAAAGGTTTTCCCAGATTTGTGTTAAAACGAGGTTTTAATTTTAAGCATTCTAGTTATTTTACTTTTATTTATTTATTTATTTACTTCGCTTAATACAAGCTAAAAAAACTTAAACTAAGCTTAGACTAAAACTAAAACTGAAAAAGTTAAAAGGTAACAACGAGGGGGTGGAGCAATAATTATGGTGGTGGGTCAGGCTGGTAAAGGGCATGTCTGAGGGAGGTTTTATCTAAATGAAAATCGAAGGTGGGAGAGTTGTTAGTTTTGCGTAACATTTTAGTAATAGGTTCGAAGTGTCCGTAGTTGGTACGGTGAATGTTCAGACGAAAGAGTGGAAAGGATTGGTGTTGATGGATATGTTATGCAAAATTTCAGGACAGTCAATGGAACCGGTTATGATCTGATGGATAACGATTATATCAGCGAGGTCACGGCGTATTGCTAAAGGTTGGAGGTCAATCAGTTTCAAACGGTCCTCATAAGGAGGAAGATTAAGGTTACCAACCCAGGGAAGGCCACGTAACGCGAAGCGGAGGAATCTGCGTTGCACTGATTCAATTCTATTGATAATTGTTGGCTGGGAGGGTGACGAAACTTGACAAGCGTATTCAAGTAGGGGCCTGACAAAGCAGATGTAAAGAGCTTTAGTGACATAGGGGCAGAGCTGTAAAATATTGCATTACTTTGGAATGCATTAACGTAGGCATTACCATTACAAGTAATGCAATTTAAAGATGATTATTAGTACCATTACTAGTTATTGTAATGCAAGAAAATCGAATTACCATTACAGTTACTGATACTTCACCATTATTGTAATCACAGGAGCATTACTTGGCATTACTCGGAATAACGTAGCATTATATGGCAGTACTTTGCATTACTCAGGCTTATACAGCAGTTTTTTTTTTACATTTTGGTAATAAAATCTTCGATTTAATATTCATTCAAACATGTTTATTGTAATAATTTTGAGTAAGGCTGAGTACTACTGCTATACTGAGCAGTAAGTAATGCTGGTAATGGTTAGTAATGCTAAATAATGCTCATGTGAGTAAGTAATGCTAGTAATGGCGAGTAATGCTAAGTAATGTTCATGCGATTACAGTAATGGTGAAGTACCAGTACCAGACACAATATGGCGACCAAGATTTCTAGATTTCAATGAATTTTAATGAAAATAAGTACAGTGATAATTTTGAGGGCACCAATTCTGAATATTATCAAAATTTACAAATTCAAGATGGCGAATCCAACATGGTGACTAAAATGTCTTGATTACAACGGATTTTAATGAAAATTAGTACAATGATTATTCTGAGGCAACTAATTTAGAATATTATAGAGATTTCCAAATCCAAAATGGTGACCAACAATTTCTCAATTTCAACGGATTTTAATGGAAATTAGGACTATAATTATTCTGAGGCCACTAATTTGAATGTTATCAGAATTTCCAAATTCAAGATAGCGGATCCAACACGGCGACCAAAATGATCGATTTGGACGGATTTTAATGAAAATTAATACAATGATTATTCTGAT
Organism: Dysmachus trigonus; assembly: GCA_949715965.1. Classification (NCBI taxonomy): domain Eukaryota; kingdom Metazoa; phylum Arthropoda; class Insecta; order Diptera; family Asilidae; genus Dysmachus; species Dysmachus trigonus. The sequence continues at coordinate 565,157 of OX454324.1, forward strand.
TAAACTAATTTTAAATATTATAAAAATTTCCAAATCCAAGATGGCGGATCCAATATGGTGCGGCAAATTTCTCGACTTCAACGGATTTTCATGAAAATTAGTTCGATTTTTTGTGGTGCCACTAATTTTGACCATTATCGAATTATCAAAGTTTTTAGATCCAAGATGGCGGACCCAATATATAAAAAAAATTTCTCGATTTCAACGGGATTTAATTAAATTTGCTACATTAATTGTGTGAATGCCACTAATTTTAAATATTATCAAGATCTGGATATTTAAGATGGCGGATCCATAAAGAGGTTTTCGGGTTGAATCAAATTCTAGGATATAACAAACTAGAACATTTGAGAAGGCTTTAATTAGTAAGTATTTACCCAACGCCGGGTGAAACCGGATAATTTTCCAATATTTGTGAAGTGTAAAACGGTTTACTTAATATTAAACAACGTGTAAGTTTGTTCAATAAATTAATTAGGGATATGAAACGGAAATACTGTTTTCTTATATTAATGGTATTATTTGTAGAAACATGCGAAAAGAAAGAAGACGATGAAATATTGGTCGACGCACATGGCATAATGAAAATGTACCGGAAAGGGCAGTACAACGTCTGCCGGGCCAGCTAGTGCTTAAATAAATTTTATGCAACTATTCATTTCTGAAAACGCCCTTTATTTTATCTGTGGTTTGTGTCTTAGGCGATGAAGGCGACAATTTTTAGGGCTTTTTAACGAAACTTATCATTTAAAATGTGGTGAAAATATTTGAAAGTTTGGATAAAAGAAGCTTTTAGGTATTCAAAAGCTTTCTAAAACTGTTTCAATTTTTGTAGATATCTTCCCAAAGATGTCGCTGAGGTATACGTATTTATATTTTATTTTTGTGTTATTTTATTTATTTATTTACAAAATTTCAAAAATTCTTTTTGAATGTATTCGGTATTTATATGATTTTTTATTGTTTATTATGAAGGATCTGTAGATACTTTTCTGCTATTTAGATTAAATGATAATTTTCCTGTTGAATTCCTTAAAAAAGTCCAATTTTGCGAATATTTTCTGGTGTCCCTCAAGGACCAGTCCTTGGATCCTTGTTGTTTTTCCTATTTGTTAAAAATGTTTCGTTTTGCTCTCGAGATTTCGTATAGTAGCCTCTGATTATATTGAGGTTCCAAAGTCTTTGTAATCTCCTCTCGATCGAGTCCCGGAGAGGAAGTGTTATCAGTTACAAATTAATTCGTTGTACTATCAAAAGAAAATAATTATTCCAGAAAAATGTGTGTTGCTACTTACCCGATAGCGGAGAAAATTAAATAAAATCCAAATTTCTCTCATCTTTGCCGATATGTTTTTCTAGCGTAATTGTTGCTCTTCTGGGTGAAGAATTTTTTCATTATTTTCCGGAATTTAATTCATGTCCAAACAAACAAACAAACAAACAAACGAGCAACAGCTTAAAAATAGTTAACCAGGTAAGAAGCGATTCATTTTTTCTGGTGAATCAACTTGGGTTTAGAGATTTTTTTTTTTTTTTTTTTTCAACGATAATAAAACAAAAGGAAGATAAAACGAAAAAGCAAATTCATAAAAAAGACAATAGCTACGAAATTTCCATAAAATGATAATTCCGATATTCGGCACGTGCTCAGAATTCTTGAGAAAGTCGCGCGGCGATTTCGATAGCAAGTAAGAAAGAAGTCAAAAAAAGTCAACGACCACTTCAATGGGGTGTTTAAAATCAGAAAAAAGGTATATTAAATATTAATCTAAAGAAGAAAAAAAAATATTATTTTAAATGTTGCCCCAAAATCAAGTCTGGGGTGTTCTTTTTAAGAAAATTTTTAATAAAAATATTCGGATATTAAAAATATTAGAAATTTCGGCCACACTTCTCTTTTCTGGGCTAGGATTATTTAGTTATTTTATTTCAAGTGGATTTAGTCTAAAAACCCAGGCCGGGTCAAAGGGGTCTTTAAGGGTCCTAATTTCATATTCATCATGTAACTTCCACCTTTGAGGAAAGAAACCAAGGGTCCGAAAAAATCTTAATAAATGAATTGGACCCTTAATTATGTTTTGATTAATTTTTGATCACATATTCGAAATTGTGTGGTGTTATTTTTGACCTCAAATGATAAATATACAAAAATAAATTCCTATTGGCCGATTCCTACGGAAACGGAGTAGCGCGGTGGGGCATTGCAATGATTAATTTTAATTTCGATGAATCAAAAACGGCACGACGACGAACAGCGAATTTTTGTGAATACATTTTTTCATAAGCAGCAAACCCAAAAAAGAAATCGGAGAATTTAGCGCGCGCGCGGCTTAAAACAAAAGAAAATATCGCGCAAATATCGCAAAATACGTGAAAACGTGACCCTTGTCGTTTAATAGCATAAAAGAAAAAAGAAAAGTATCAATCACATATTGCGCGGAACTGTGAATCATATTCGGCGAAAATTTTGTTTCTTATTTTACTAAACACCAATGGACTGGAGATTAAAAAAATGTGTGTAAATATGAAACTTGACCCAAACCTCAGGAAGAAACATGACCGAGAGAAAAAACAACATTGTGAGTAACGCTGCTTTAATAATATTATATCTATTTTGGAGTTTTAAAATATTTAGTAGGTTTTTATTTTTATCTAGATTTTGCATTCCAAAATTCTAAGAGACTCTGACCCGTAATGAGCCGAATTCTTAGCGATATGCATTTTTATAATTTTTTCAAATTTAGAAGGTTATAGCTCCAGAAAGAAAAGGAGCAGAGAGGTGATTAAAGTCTCATTACAACGAGTAATAACTTCTCTACGAAATCTATAAAATCTTCACTAATATCATAGGGTGTATATTAAGAAAATTACAGAGTATTATTTGGAGAATATACCTGAATACACAAGCATTTTCACAAAATTTAAAAGCCTATGGCTCACAATATTTCCTCGGAACGTGGCCTGATTTTATTTTTCCTAGAATTGTAGGCATGTTTAATTCAGCAATTGGACATCATTTCACAATTTTTTCTTTAATAGTCAAATTGATTGGAACAGATTTATATTTTCATGAATGAAAATACACACACTGAAGTACTAGAAAACATTTTTTTATATATATTTTTTCAAGTAGGGCTTGGATGTGGCCGCCTGAAATGAGCTATATTTTAAGCTGGCGAATTTTTATAAACCCTTTTTTCCGGTTAAATCGTTTAAAAATAAGGTCAAATATGAAGAAATACCACCTTGATCAACAAGTTTCAGGAAAAACCACCGTGCGGTGCTGTCAGTCACCCGATTTGAGTTCTTATTTTTTGTAAGGTTGCCAAATCTGTCATTGACATTCCTGCCAAATTGTATCGTTATAGCTTCATATTTGTAAAACTGACGCCATTTTGAATCATCATCATCTGCGTGTGTTTCGATTTTTACGAGTCTAAAAATGGAATCGACTTTGCATCAACGAGTTTGTATTAAATTTTGCGTTAAAAATGGATTCAACTGTGCGAAGATCTTGGAAATGTTGGAGAAGTGTTTCGGCAACTATACGCTATCGAAAACAAACGTTTATGTTTGGCACGAACGCTTTAGAGGTGAGCGTAAGTCCGTTGAGGATGACGAACGCAATGGTAGGAATTCTACATCGAAAATCGATGAAAATATCGATAAAATCAAAGAAATTATTGTCGAAAACCACAAATTAAACCATAAGAGAACACGGCTTATGGATCCGTTCAAAGCATTTTGGCTAACGATTTAGACTTCAGACATGTCGCTGCAAAGCTTGTGCCGAAAGAACTGAATTTCATGCAAAAAAGGAACCGTCGTGAAAGACATGATTTCGATGGCTGAATCCGAAACAATATTCATCCAATGCATATTGACTAGAGACGAAACATGGATTTATGAGTATGGCCCGCAATCCAGGCATCAAGCGAGTGAATGGCATTCACCGGGTGAGTCAACACCGAAAAAACCACGTCGAAAAAGAAGGCGATGCTTACGGTTTTTATGGATTACAACGGTGTTGTGCATCATGAATTTTTGCCGCAAGGTGAGACAGTTAGCAAGGAGTATTATTTGGGAGTTATAAGATGTTCGCCAAAAAAGACCGAATTTGTGGGCAAACAACTCGTGGATTTTGCATCATAATAACGCACCGTCATATAATGCCATCGTTATCCGCAATTTTTTGACCAAGAATCGAACGAACACCATCCAGCGGCCATCAAATTCGCCTGATTTGGCTCCCTGCGACTTCTTCCTGTTCGGTTGAATAAAAAACCTACTCCGGAGAAGAGGAGATAATGGAGAAATCGAGGATGGTTCCAATGGCCATACCGAAAAAGTAGTATCAAAATTGTTTCGAGGATTGGATCAAGCGCTGGCATAAGTGCGTTGTAGTTGATGGAGAGTACTTTGAAGGAAACAATGTCTATTTTGATGAATAAATTTGTATTTTTAGTTCGCTGAATAAATTCCCGAAACTTTTTGATCAAGGTAGTATTCTTAATTGTAGTTCATGCTAAAACTATATATGTGTAGAATAATTCCCGAAGTTTTCGAACCTGGGCATGTTGCACCTTTTTGGAAAGGTAATTAGATAGGCAACTTAAAAAAAATAAAAAGTAGGTGTGTTAATAACATGAATTTCGGAGAAAAGTGGGGCGAAAAGTGAAAAATCGTGAAATAAAAGTTAATTTTTTCAACTTCAAGGGGGGATTGTGGCCAAGGGGTTGGGGATAGGGGGGTGGTGTTGACCGTTTTGGAAAGGGCTTTGAGATCAGTTTGGGGCCGCTGCGATGCGTAGAAAAAAAGATAAAAATACAAGTGCGGTTCCCATATAAGGCAAAATCCTGATTTACGAATCACCCTGTAACTGCCAAAGGGTGCGAGATGCCCCCCTCCCCACCCATACGATTTTTTGCTTGTCTCGGTCTGACCCTTCACCCCCTGCAATATTTCCCTCCCACCTCTGAACGCCCTGTATAAGTACATGAAACTAATGTTTTTGGAAAATTGATTTTCTCAAAAAATAAACTCAGACTGCCCCATTAAAAACTTTCTTCATGGAATCTTCAAATTTCCAAAATAAAAATAATAAAATTTATAATAAATATAGATCGTGTTTAGGATATAGCTTATTAAGGTGTTATCCTGGTAAAAAGACTATCTTTTTCTTTAAATCCTCTCTAAGAATACTTGGGTTCATTAAAAGAGTACTAAAGGGTTTACTAATCCTTTTGCCATCAAAAATTTATATGTCTCTTAAGTAATATCTCTGTTGGAATATGCCACTGTTATCTGGTGCCCTATGTATACTACATATATTTTTGGATAGATAGGAAACTTCTAGCCGTTGTTTATATTTTTCTAGAAAAAATGATCAGGAAGTTCCTGGAATGTTCATAGTAAGGCACATAGAAAGCAGTGAGTTTGTTCTGTTTTCTACACGATAATGCAAGGCCACATGTTGCAATTATAACAAGATAAAAACTAAAGGGTTTACTGATCATTTCACTTGGTTATTTCTTACTAGATTTTGAATAACTATTAGCTTTGGGAGAAATCCTAGAAAAGGGGGCAATTCTCTTAGTGATAGCCGTTGTTTATATTTTTCTAGAAAAAATGGTCAGGAAGTTCCTGGAATGTTCATAATAAGGTACATAGAAAGCAGTGAATTTGTTCTGTTTTCTACATGATAATGCAAGGCCACATGTTGCAATTATAACAAGATAAAAACTAAAGGATTTACTGATCATTTCGCCATCAAAAATTAATATGTCTCCTTAGTAAGATCTCTGCTGGAATATGCCACTTATAGCTGGTGCCATGCATACTACCTATATTATTGGATAGATCGGAAACTTCTAGCCCTTGTTTATATTTTTCTAGAAAGAATAGTCAGGAAGTTTCTAGAACGTTCATAGTAAGGTATACCAAAAGCAGTGAGTTCGTTCCGTTTTCTACACGATAATGCAAGGCCACATGTTACAATTATAACAAGATACAAATTATTAGAACTGGTTTGGGATGTTTTTCACACCGTGCCTTATAGGCCTATATGGCCTTTTCCGGGCCCTAAGCAATGTTCTTCAGAGTAAAATTTTTAATAATTAGGATGAGATAAGATACTTCTGGGATTAAGAGTCTGCAAGATCGGTGGCAGAAGTTCATTGATTGTGATGGAGATTATTTTATTGAATAAACTCTTTTGTGAAACATGAAACAAGTCCTATAATTTTTGCCCTGAGAAGGGCAACAACTTTTCGATCTATCCAATAATAGAATAGAAATAGTGCAAAAGAACCATCCTATAAATCTAAGCATCTTTTATTTGGTTTGTCAACACTTGAGTTTAGACGCGATTCTAGTTGTGCTATGTTTATCAAGAATTTATAGTGCAATGATATAAGGTGAGCAGAGTTTATGCCCCTAAAAGACTCCTTCGTTCAAGAGGGCTGCTACTTGCTCTTTTTCACAGAACCAACTACGGGTCTCAGGAAGTTATTACCTGGTGAATTATTAAATTTAACTATTTCAATGATTTCGTTGACTTCTCTTTATGTAGATCAAGTTTCAAATCATGTACCTTGAAAATATGTTCCTTAACTGATTATCTTAAATATCAGTTTCAGTTTAACCCTTATTAGTCCCAATTTGTTCGTCGACTTTAAGCTCGGACAACTTTGTTATTTATTTTTAAAAGGTTCTAAAAATTCGTATCCGGGTATTTTCAATGTTGCTATTTCAGAATATCACCTGAAAATTAAAGAAATTAAAGAAAAAACACCCCTTCCTATTGTATTTGTGAATTTAAAAAAAAATACCGATTTCTGAGAGTCAATTTTATAATACTCTTATTTATTTTCAGAATTTAATTTATTCACAACTCTCTAGTTCTTAAAACATTGTTTTTGAAAAACTTCCGAATTTTACCCCTTTTGTTTTTTTCCTTGGGGTGGTGATGAAATTTGATCTTAGATAACAAAAAAATTGAGATTCTTATATTTTTCCCATTTTCATCCGTTTTCGAAAGCCAAAACCAATTTTTTTTCAGAAAAGTCCATAAGATAGCGAATTAGCGTAAAAATATTGATTTAAGGGGTGGTTTTCCAAAACGTCTTTCATATCGAAAATATAAATTTTTTATAAAATTGACCCTCAGAAATCGGTATTTTTTAAAATTCGAAAATAAAATAGGAAGGGGTGTTTTTTCTAATTTTCAGTTGACGGACAAAAACAGAAAAATTGGGACAATAAGGGTTAAAATATTGAATTGTTGAATTTTATAACCCTATGTTTATATTCTAATCTGTAAGGTTATTTTCTGATCTGTAAACCGAATGAATAAATAATTAAATAAATTAATTTACTTCATTTTTGTTATTTTTAGAACATTTCAAAAATTTTATATTCATTTTAGTGTTTGATGTATGGAGGCACAAGCAAAATCTTATATTCTGCTTCATAACCAATCGCATAGCTCACTATGGCACACATGCCGGAGGACGCAAAGTGGGAAATTGTTTTATAAATCTTTATAAAGCCTTATTTAAATTCCTTGCCGCATTTACTAAAGCTTATAAGAGTGATTATAAGCTCTGGATATTTGATCCATGAGATACAGGTCGAAATTTATCTGTTTTATAGTTATTTAGTATCACTTTGGCATATAAAACATATTATAAGACAAAATGTATGAGAAAGGATTAATTAAGGGATATTGGAATATAAATTGCATAACATTTATCGAAACTTATCTTACTTAGCTTCTTAAACTTAATGGACCATATTTTGTCCTGATTTAGAGAAAATTATCTCTAACTAATTTAAGTAACTAAATAAAACTCTTTTTATAATCAGTTGTGTCTTGATTTTATTTTTCCTAGAAAAGTAAACATATTTATTTAGTCCCGGCAAAATTTCAGCAAATTAAAATGAGTTTTAGGGGACATAGAGGAGCATTTTCCATTAAAAGTCTTCTGTTTGCTCCATGAAAACATTTCGAAACGTACCGAAAAATTTGTATAAATTTTGGTGTTTTCTATTTCAAAGAAAAGATTTCCTGATTTCAACGGATTTTAATGAAAATTAGTACAATGAATGTTTTGAGGTCACTGATTTTGAATATTATCAAAATTTAGAAATCCAAGATGGCGGACCCAATATGGTGACCAAGATTTATCGATTTCAACGGATTTGAGTGAAAATTGGTACAATGATTATTCTGAGGCCACTAATTTTGAATATTAGCAAAATTTCCAATTCCAACATGGCGGATCCAACATGGCGACCAGAATGTCTCGATTTCAACGGATTTTAATTAAAATTAGTACAATGACTATTCCGGAGCCACTAATTTCGAATATTATCAAAATTTCCATATCCAACATGGCGACCAAATTTTCTCGATTTCAACGGATTGTAATAGAAATTAGTACAGTGATTATTCTGAGACCACTAATTTTGTATATTATTAAAATTTCTAAATGCAAGATGGCGGACCCAACATGGCGTCCAGAATGTCTCGATTTCGACGGGTTTTAATGAAAATTGGTACAATGATTATTCTGAAGCTACAAATTTCGAATATTATCAAAATTTGTAAATCCAAGATGGCGGGTCCAATATGAGACCAAATTTCTTGATTTCAACGGATTTTACTGAAAATTAGTACAATGATTATTCTGAGGCCACTAATTTCGAATATTAGCCAAATTTCCAAACTCAAGATGGCGGATCCAATATGGCGACCAACATTTCTCGACTTCAACGGATTTGAATGAAAATTGGTACAATAATTATTTTAAGGCCACTAATTTTGAATATTATTAAGATTTGGAATTTCAAGATAGCGGATCCATAAAGGGGTTGAACCAATTTCTAGGATATAACAAACCAGAACATTTGAGAAGTGTTTAATTAGTAAGTATTTACCCAACGCCGGGTGAAACCGGGTAACCCAGCTAGTTTAATAAGAATTTTCAAGAATGATGGTAATTTTTATTTTGTACTCGTTTATATATTTTTCTCTTTTTAATAGCACAAGATGTATTATAAAATTACATACGATTAAATCGAAATAATTCCTCCGGGGAAAATAACAGTCGATGGCGACAAAAACGTACGAGAAAAATATTAAAAACTGCCCAAATTTGGGTACTCCAACTACGTGATACCTTTAAAAATTAAAAATTAATTCGCATTAATCCCACCGCATATTCTCAAATTTATGGACACAATGGACAATTTTCAATTAATAGTTTCTCATTCTTTTCACCATAAACTTCCGCTTCGATCGGTTAATCGGTTTTTGTGTGCTTGGTACATCCAATTTTGGTTTAAAAATGAGGTCCAGTCCTCGGCCATTTTTGCTTTAATAAAATTTTAATTTTTTATCCAATTTGGTGCTGTATAGCTATAAAAAATATAAAGAGAATGATAATTAAAATGGAGCTGTTATAGAACAAATAATGAGAACAAATTGTGAATACCTAAGAAATTGATTTGGGTAAGGTAAAGTTATAAAATATATTAAAAGAAGGGTAAGTTCAATTTTTAGTTAAATAAAATATTTAATAAAGACTGATTTTCATAATCAGTGACTCCAAAATCTCATAAGTAAACTTATTTATATTTAAAGTTAAAAATGATTTGGGTCATTATCAAGCCTCTTAAGGTATTTTTTGCCTAAAGTAGTATTTGTTTAGAAAAATTAAATAGAAAAATGCAAAAAACTTGAAAAAAGTTCCATTTTTTACCATTTTTACTAATTTTTTAATTCAGCTGCTCAGGTCTACTAAATGCGAAAAATGATATATAGGCTTATATAGCTAAATTTGTTACATACATTAACGTGGCTTAGACTAATTAATTAGAATAATGCGAAAAACCGAGTTGAATTCAATTTGTTCAACATTTTTAACAAATTTTTATTTCAGTAGTTGAAACCTATGAGATGTAAAAAAATGATATTTTTAAAATTAGAGAAAAATGCAATAAATCTTATTTATTCTAACATTTTTAAGTCTATCGGTCTATCATCAAAATTTAAAAATATCACCCTCAGACATTTTTGTTCAATTCAAATTCGCTCACTAAAATAAAATGTGGTGATCTTCTGGTTTTATTGCGCGATCACAAGAGTCCTGATTTACCCCAAAAAATAATATGCAAATTACATTTTAGAAAACATTAACGGAACGGGAACGCATCTGCTCTCTGGTCCGAGAGTTTGGCACAGGGTGTCATAGAGACAGAGAAAAAAGGGCTCCGATTTCGAAATCCCCTTTCCATATGCAAATTATATTTTTTCGCGATTTTTTTTTTCATTCATTGTCACGATGACGCATGCCGTCGCCGCCGGCCATTGGGTGGGTACCATTTTTTTATTTTATTAAAGTTATAAAAATATACAAATTTATTTTTTTAGCATCAGTGCATTTTTTTTTTTATATATATAAAAGCGTGGTAAATTAATAAACTAAGCATTTTACTTTTTTAACATTTCTACAAAAATGTATAAATTCAATAAAACTGAGTATATAGAGGATAGAGGTCACCCCTTTTATATAAAAACGTTTTTATTAAGATTTTATTATTTCATCCCTGGTGATCTTGTTATCATGCAAATTTTCCCTGAAGTAAAAAAAAGGGGTACCTCTCATCTTCCACCTGGGCTATTTCTTGGATTGTGTGACACCAATGCATAAAAAATATATATAAAGTGCATGAAAGCAGAAAATTCTATTTTACTTAGATTTTAGAAAGTCTACAGGATAAAACTTAATTTAATATTCTTCTTATTTCAGAAATCTCTAGAAATGTTCTAATTATTTAGAAGATTTTATGAATAAGCATCTAAAAATAATATTAAAGGTATAAAAGAAATCTCTCCTTCCCGAAATGCCATAAACGAATAGTACATAATAATTTTACTTTAAAATCAAATATGACCGTTTTACTTTCGTAAAATAAAATTTACTTAATCCTCCGATACAAAAAATTTTTGGGGTGAGCTGAGAGTCTCTGGAACCGATCCTTCACCCCTTCTCGGGCTGATGAACCCCTTTCTTTTTATTACTTTTATGAAAGATATTTTTCCTATTAAAAAATGATGAAAATATGCAAATTCGAATGTGACACACGCATTCTCAGATTGATATATCGATTTATTATTAAATTTTTTTTTTTTAAGCGACAAACCCCAAACTCTGAGGTATACCCAGAATAAATTACTCAACTCCAGCAATATGAAATTCGAAACTCAGAAAATGTTATGCAAAAAATTTAGTTCTGTAGTTGTAATATAATAAAATCATTTTTTTTACCTTTAGTAAAGTTGAAAAATTGTAATAAATTTAATTTTACACGTACTTTTTTTATAACCTAATTTAATTTTGATTTCAATAACTTTTGCAATTTTCGCATTTCTGCCTTAATGCTATAAAAGATGGAAAACAGATCGACTGCATTTACACAGATTTTAGCAAAGCATTTGATAAAATCAATCACCCTGTTCTAATTCACAAAATGAAGGACCTTGGCTTTCCCAATTTTATTTATGAATTGGGTCAAGTCTAATTTATCCCTTCGTACTCAGCGAGTACTGTTCCGTGGATTTCTTTCTGAGCAGATTTACAATTTTTCTGGTGTACCTCAAGGTAGGCGTCTCGGTCCACTTCTTTTTAACATTTATGTCAATGATTTACCTCTTTTTTTATCTCACCACAAATCCCGTTCTATTCTGATGATGCTTTCGAGTTGTCTCTTCTTGTCAAGATTGTGAACTTCTAAATGCTGACTTAGACGCCCTTTTCAAGTGTTATTCTACTATTAGTTCTCTTCCACTTAAGATAAATATATGTCTATCTGTCTTGTTCGACTATACTATTAATGGCTGTGTTTTGGCAAGACTGGACACAATTAAGGACCTAGGTGTCTCATATGATAGCCGTATGTGTTTCAATGATCATATCGACTCAATAGTTAACAGGGCTTTCTCAACCTTAGGATTTATTAAGAGATGGGCTACGAATTTCAAGATCTATATATTACGCGGCTCCTTTATTGTTCTTATGTTCGTCCGATCTTGGAGTATGCTTCTTGTGTCTGGTCTCCATTTTACTCCCTTCATATCAGTCGTATTGAAACTGTTCAACGTCGGGTCTCACGTTTCAGGGGCGTCATTGGAAAAAACCCAGCCATTCTGCGTCCTTATGTTGATAGGCTTAAATTAATCAAATTAAACTCACTCCAGCTTAGACGTGTTATCTTCTAGACTGCTTTTGCATTCGAATGCCTGCAAGGAATTATTGACCCTTCGGCTCTGCTATCGTCTTATGATATTCTGGTTTCGGCTCGCTTCCTGAGACGTCCGGAATTTCTTAGGAGTCCTAACCACAGGACTAATTATGGGCCCGTAACTTCAATGTCTCGCTGTATTAACACTCATTTCGAGCCTATTGATTTTAATTTGTGAGGATAGCTTGGTTTAATTGATTCAAATGTATATATTTTTGTAGTAGTCAGCCTTTGGCGAATTATCTATACTAATATTATAAAGCTGAAGAGTTTGTTTGTTTGTTTGAACGCGCTAATCTCAGGAACTACAGGTTCGAAATGAAAAATTATTTTTGTGTTGGATAGTCCATTTATCGAGGAAGGCTTTAGGCTATATAACATCACGCTGCGACTAATAGGAGCGAAGAATCAGTGGAAAATGTGGAAAAAACGGGGAAAATTCGTGTTAGTTACACTATTTATAACTCAAGAACGGCTGACCCGATTTGGCTGAAAATTGGTGGGGAGATAGCTTAGAACCAGGAAACGGATATAGGATACTTTGTAGGGTATCAAAATGGCGGATCCAAGATGGCGGCTGAAAATTTTAAATTTTTAGCGATTTTCATGAAAATTGGTATATAGGGGTTTTGCAGGATGGGGATTTCAAATCCGTTGTCCAAATTTAGAAATTCAAGATGGCGGATCCAATATGGCGACCAAGATTTCCTGATTTCAATGGATTTTAATGAAAATTAGTCCAATGAATGTTTTGAGATCACTGATTTTGAATATTATCAAAATTTAGAAAACCAAGATGGCGGGGACCCAATATGGTGACCAAGATTTCTCGATTTCAACGGATTTTAATGAAAATTAGTACAATGAATATTTTGAGGTCACTGATTTTAAATATTATCAAAATTTACAAATCCAAGATGGCGGACCAAATATGGCGACCAGTATTTCTCGATTTCAACGGATTTTAATGAAAATTAGTACAATTAATATCTTCAGGTCACTGATTTTGAATGTTATCAAAATTTACAAATCCAAGATGGCGGAACCAATATGGCAACCAATATTTCTCGATTTCAACGGATTTTAATGAAAATTAGTTCAATGAATATCTTGAGGTCACTGATTTTGAATGTTATCAAAATTTGCAAATCCAAGATGGCGGACCCAATATGGTGACCAAGATTTCTCGATTTCAACGGATTTTAATGAAAATTGGTACAATGATTATTCTGAGGAAACTAATTTTGAATATTAGCAAAATTTCCAAATCCAACATGGCGACCAGAATGTCTCGATCTCAACGGATTTTAATGAAAATTGGTACAATGATTATTCTGAGGATGCAAGTTCCGAATATTATCAAAAGTTGTAAATTCAAGATGGCGGATCCAATATGGCAACCGAATATCTCGATTTCAACGGATTTTAATTAAAATTAGTACAATGATTATTCCGGAGCCACTAATTTCGAATATCAAAATTTCCATATCCAACATGGAGATCACTAATTTTCTATATTATTAAAATTTCTAAATGCAAGATGGCGGAACCAACATGGCGTCCAGAATGTCTCGATTTCGACGGATTTTAATGAAAATTGGTACAATGATTATTATCAAACATAATCTATCTATACTAATATTATAAAGCTGAAGAGTTTGTTTGTTTGTTTGAACGCGCTAATCTCAAGAACTACAGGTTCGAATTGAAAAATTCTTTTTGTGTTGGATAGTCTATTTATCGAGGAAGGCTTTAAGCTATATAACATTACGCTGCGACCAATAGGAGCAAAGCATCAGTGAAAAATGTTGCAAAAACGGGGAAAATTATTCATATTTGAAGGCTTCCGTTGCGTGCGCTGCGCAAACGGTTCAAGTTACCCAAAAAATATGTATGCAAGAATTATTCCTCTAAAAAAATGTCCGCGACAGTCTATGTCTATCTTTTAATATTGACTCACTATAACCTTTTTTATGGTAATCAAATTTGGTCGAAATTAATGCATTATTGCCAATTATTGGCCAAAGAGTTTTATCAACATAATAATAATATTAATCCTTATCCAAATAAATGTGTTGTTGATTAAGAGTATTTATTTTAGTTTAGATTTCGATTTTTTTTTCATTTTCATTTAATTATTTCGTGTGACATTACGTTGGTGTTGACCTGTTTCGTTTTTTTCTTTCTTCATTATTTCTCCTTTCTTTTTTTAACTGTTTTTCTTATTTTTCAGTGCAATTGGCAGTGGAATTAAGTTATGTCGATTAAACTGCGTTTCAATTCAAACGATTAATATTTCGTTATTATTTTTTATTTTGTTTTGTTTCTTCTTTGTTTTTTAGATCGTGTTTTCCTTTTTAAACTTTTTCAATCTATTGTATATAAATAAATGTTTGTTTGTTTATTCGCCTTTTATAGACTCCGAAACCGCTGAACAGATCGCCTTGAAAGTTATACTAAGTAGTCTCTATTCAAAGGGGAGTAACATAGGAATTCGCATAAAACCAATTGTTTTCAGGGAAGCGTAGCAAGGCAGATAAATAGATAGATAGAAGTTAGATAGAAGCTAGATAGAAGCTAAATAGATAGGTAGGTAGATAGATAGATAGATAGTAAGACAGATAGACACATAGATAGATAGATAAATAGAAGACAGACAGAAGATAGATAGACAGATATATATATAGATAGAAGATAGATAGATAAACAGACAGAAGATAGATAGGAGGTAGATAGATAGATAGATAGATATAGATAGATAGATGGATAGGTAGATAGATAGATAGATAGAAGACAGACAGAAGGTAGATAGACAGATAGATATATAGGTAGAAGATAGATAGATAAACAGATCGAAGATAGATAGGAGGTAGATAGATAGATAGATAGATGTAGATAGATAGATAGATAGAAGATAGATATAGATAGATAGAAGATAGATAGAAAGATAGAAGATAGATAGAAAGATAGAAGATAGATATATAGATGCCGTTTAGTTACGGAAATGATTCTATGACCTCAATAACTGAAAATCTATTTACGTTTGGATTAATGGTAATGAAACATTTTATTTAAACATCTCGCATAAAACCGATTGTTTTCGGAGAGGCGTAGCAACGCGCGCAGGGTACGGCTAGTATATATGGGACATTTCACGTCAAACGGATCACCGGCGCCCTCAAAATTTGAATAAGCCGATTGATATAAATAAGGGCTCAAATTGTTCGTCTAAATGAGAACTTTCGAAAGCCATGTGGTATTTTTTAAAATTCAACATGGCGGCTCCAATATGGCGGCCGGAAGACAGAGAAAAATCGAATGTCCAGTAAAAAAACCTTGCAAAAATAAAAATTTGCAACCGAGCGGATCGGATTTTGGCTCAGATTGCAGCTGATGGGTCACTAAAAGTTCGATATGGTAGGTAGGGTTGGATGTTGGCAACCTACCATACCGAACTTTTAGGGACCCATCATCTGCAATCTGAGAGAAAATTCGACCCGATCGGTTGCAAATTTTTATTTTTGCAAGGTTTTTTTACTGGACATTCGATTTTTCTCTGTCTTCCGGCCGCCATATTGGAGCCGCCATGTTGAATTTTAAAAAATACCACATGGCTTTCGAAAGTTCTCATTTAGACGAACAATTTGAGCCCTTATTTATCTCAATCGGCTTATTCAAATTTTGAGGGCGCCGGTGATCCGTTTGACGTGAAATGTCCCATATATATTAGGGTGGGTCGAAAAAAAGTTACCCCTCTGGAAAGTTTCGTCATGTGACGTAGATCAACAGAAAAATACGTAAAAAATTCATACTCGAAGTTTAGCGATCGCAATCTTAACATTTGTGCTGGTCGATATAGGGAAAACGGGTTGGGTTCATTTTCCGTTTTCCCCATATCGACCAGCACAAATGTTAAGATTGCGATCGCTAAACTTCGAGTATGAATTTTTTACGTATTTTTCTGTTGATCTACGTCACATGACGAAACTTTCCAGGGGGGTAACTTTTTTTCGACCCACCCTAATATATGTATATAAATGAAAGTTCGTTTCTTTATTTGTTTGTTGCTCAATTGCCCCTAAACGCTTGCATTGATATTTTTCCGTTTTAGTCCGCAGGTAGTACTTACATATTCCAGCTTAACATATAGGCTAATTTTTTTTCGGATAACATATAGGGTTTCAAAATGGCGGATCCAAGATTGCGGATGAAAATTTTAAATCTGAGGCGATTTTCTTTAATATTGGTACTTAGGGGTTTAGCGGAACGCTGATTTCGCAAATCCAAAATGGTGAATCCAATACGGCGACCAAATTTTTTCGATTTCAACAGTTTGTAATGGAAATTGGTGCAATGATTATTTTAAGGCCACTAATTTTGAATTTTATTAAGATTTGGAGATTCAAAATGGCGGATCTATAAAGGGGTTTTCGGGTTGAAACAATTTCTAGGATATAACAAACTAGAACATTTAAAAAGTGTTTAATTAAGAAGTATTTACCCAACGCCGGGTGAAACCGGTTAACCCAGCTAGTATATAAATAAATTATTGGGGGTCCAATGTCCAATTTTCGAATAATTGTTAGCGAGAATTTAAAATCAATATTAAATCGATTTCTTTTTATCGTTAATCAATCGATATCATAACTATCTTCGAAATATGATATCGAATAACACAAATTATTTTTCAAAGGGAAAATCGCAAAAGAAAACATTTGTTTAAATATAATAAATACTATTTTTCGACTTTTAACCAGACATTTATAATAGTCGATATTTTCAGCTTTTCGAAAAGAAGTCAAATTTGTTCAATTACTATTCTGAAAGTATGTATGTAAGTATTTATTTTCGAAATTAGAAACACCAATGTATTCCGTTTATTCCAATTTTCAGTGGAAATTGATAGCAATTTGAAATAAAGTTATGCTCCTGAACTTTCAACTTTCGATAATAAATTCGAAAGTATTAATTTAAAAATTCTATATACGTATAAAAATTCTCAAGGAAACTTAGTACGTGTACCTGGCGCTAGATGGCGGGTATGTTAAATTAATAAAAATTAAAATTAAAGTAAAATTAAATTAAAGCATATGATTTTAAGCTTATTTTCTCACTGTAAAATAAAGTTCCCAAGTTCCCATGGGAATGGAAAAATTCCGACTTTATTTCCGGTTAAATGAGATCAAATTCTTTTCTTACCGCCTTCAGCCACATTTTACTTAAAATTAAATTTAATTATATTGTTTTCTTATTTTTATTTTATTTTAAAGACGCGTTCGTAATTATACAAAAGCGTTCTTTTTTTTTGCAAACGAATGTGAATTGGTTTTGGGCATCGAATTTAATACCCGATGCAAATTGACCAAATTTATTGCGCGAATTGCGACTACCGAGACAATCAGGTCAGTGGTGGCGGTGCCGACAGCAAGCGGAGACTGTGGCGCGGCAACCAGACACCAGAGGCCACACTCATCACAACAATAAGATTCGTAGCCAATGGGGCTCATAAAAGCGTTTTTGTGCCGCCGTCGATAGAGGGAGTAGGTGGTGCCTATTCCGTGTCGAGTCTTTTACAGTCGATAAAATTTCGAGCTCTACTGTTTAAAGTCGTTAAAAACACCTCTAAAAGATGGAGCCGCAATCGGCCGTTTCCGCTCGACATAATCGTCCAATTTATGGAAGATAAGTACAAAAAAAAAGAAAATTTTAAAAATACTAACAGTTTTTGCCTATCTAAAGCGCAATGAACCTGCTACTCGCTAATACTAATAACAACTTGTGTTTCAACTGAGATTGTTCAATTCCCCCCAATCCATAAAAAAAGTTGCAAAAGTGATGTAGCTAATTGCCGCCCAATAGCTAAATTATCTTGCATCCCTAAACTCTTCGAAAGCATTATATACGACTCCATGTCATTCCACTGTATGTCCATTTTGTCTTCAGTTCAACACGGTTTCCTAAAAAGCAGGTCCACAGCTACTAACTTGACTATCTTTGCGTCACGTACACAATCGATCGAAATGGTGCCGATGTCGATGTTATTGCTACCGATTTCAGCAGAGCTTTCGACAAAATCTCCCATCGTATCATCACTCTTAAGCTTAATTGTCTCGGTTTCACTCCAAGCTTCATTTCGTGGACCTAACTTACTGTCCGCCAATACATGGTTCGTTTGCACTCCGCCACTTCTAATCCCTTCATATCTTGTTCCGGCGTCCCACAGGGCAGTCACCTCGGCCCATTGATTTTCATACTGTCCATAAATGATGTCGTGAATGTTATTAACTATTCCGAAATCTTAATTTATGCCGACAACATGAAGATCTTCGGAAGAAGTTAAGAATACGGTCACCCCTCGGATTTGAATGAAACTCGGTAGGAACATTCGCCACGAATATGCAAAAATTCCTGCCGAATTTCATTAAAATAACGCGCACTGAATGCACTACACAACACTTTTCCCCTTTTTGTCCCTCAGAAGATGAAAAAAAAACGCATGAAAAACATATGGAAATATTAAAATGTTCATTATTTTTGTTGTACTTACCTGCAGTCCCGATGACATATTCGTGAAACTGTCATCTTTGTGGAACCTACATTTCGTTCCACCTCTAATCTTCATGGGAAGGTTGAGAAAATTAGATAACATGTGTTGACATCTAAGTGGATTCCAAATAATTTTATTTTTAATTTGTTTCCGAAATGTTGATATTGATATTGATAAAAATTAATATATCAATATACATATATATATTATATATATGGGGAATTCTTTTTCAAATCAGCCACCCCCCTAGGCCATTACAATTTTGGGGTAAAAAATTTTTTGAGCACACCAAAAAATCTGTCAGAAAGTCTAGTTTTTAAAGCCGTTTGGTGTTTTTTGAAAAAAAAAAATTCTAACCTCAAAAAAACTGTTTAAAGTGAGGCACCTCGCAAAAAAATGCCATTTTTCAGTCAAAAATGATTGAGAAAATTATAATTTTTCAATAATTTTAACCAAATTACTCAGAAAAAGTGTTTTGGGGGTCGCTGAACAAGAATGCGTTGTCAGACTTAAAATTCAAAATGGCGGATCCAATATGGCGGACGAAATTTTTGAAAATAATTCCGATTTACACCAAAATTGGTTTAGAGTGGTTTTTAGGGTCTCTGATCACGAATCCGAGGTTAGATTTGCAAAATTCAAAATGGCGGATCCAAGATGGCGGATGAAAATTTTGGAAATCAACAGATTTACGCCAAAATTGGTATAAGGGGGTTTTTGGGTCTCTGATCACAAATCCGAGGTTAATATCGGAAATTAAAAAAAAGTTAAAAACAATACAGAAAATCTATTATTATACTGATGGCGCTAAGCAACATTTTAAAAATAAATATCAAATAAGCAATTTGATTAATCATTTTAATATTGAAGCAGCATGGCATTACACAACAACTGCACATGGAAAAAGCATGTATAATGGAATAGGTGCTACTTTCAAAAGGTCAGCCTACAAATCCTTACGGCTAAACCATCTGAAGCAATATTAACTCCCAAAGCACTATTCAATTGGGCAGAAAAACATTTCGATAAAATATCTATTTTATATTTTGATAAAGTATTTCATGACAAAATGAGGCGGAAATTGAATCAAGGACATCTTAATTGCAAGAGTTTTT
This sequence comes from Dysmachus trigonus, assembly GCA_949715965.1. Classification (NCBI taxonomy): domain Eukaryota; kingdom Metazoa; phylum Arthropoda; class Insecta; order Diptera; family Asilidae; genus Dysmachus; species Dysmachus trigonus. The sequence goes on from OX454324.1 coordinate 585,125, forward strand.
CTGAGATTTCAAAAAACCACGGTTTTATAGTACAGAAAAATGGAATTGTTTTAATTAAAAATTTGTCTAATGATACGGAAAAAAATGCAGATCACTGGTCACCAAATCAATAAAGTGATTCATTGGAAAATTTTATTAAAAGTAAAATAACTAAGTAAAAATTTTCATCCTGCTTAGCGCCATCAGTATAATAATAGATTTTCTGTATTGTTTGGAAGCTTTGCTTCCTTTGGGACGTTGTGCCGGAGATTCGTTCATAATTTTCGACGGTAACGAAAAAAGAAAAAACATGGCAGTCGCGGGACTGGCCGATGGAAGCTTTGCTTTTCAAAATTTTTTAAATTGTGAAAATTTAAGAAATTTTGAAAATTTAAAAAATTTTGAAAATTTAAAAAATTTTGGAAATTTAAAAAATTTTGAAAATTTAAAAAATTGTGAAAATTTAAAAAATTTTGAAAATTTAAAAAATTTTGAAAATTTAAAAAATTTTAAAATTTAAAAAATTTTGAAAATTTAAAAAATTTTGAAAATTTAAAAAATTTTGAAAATTGAAAAAATTTTGAAAATTTAAAAAATTTTGGAAATTTAAAAAATTTTGAAAATTTAAAAAATTTTGGAAATTTAAAAAATTTTGAAAATTTAAAAAATTTTGAAAATTTAAAAATTTTGGAAATTTAAAAAATTTTGAAAATTTAAAAAATTTTGAAAATTTAAAAAATTTTGAAAATTTAAAAAATTTTGAAAATTTAAAAAATTTTGAAAATTTAAAAAATTTTGAAAATTTAAAAATTTTGGAAATTTAAGAAATTTTGAAAATTTAAAAAATTTTGAAAATTTAAAAAATTTTGAAAATTTAAAAAATTTTGAAAATTTAAAAAATTTTGAAAATTTAAAAAATTTTGAAAATTTAAAAAATTTTGGAAATTTAAGAAATTTTGAAAATTTAAAAAATTTTGAAAATTTAAAAAATTTTGAAAATTTAAAAAATTTTGAAAATTTAAAAAATTTTGAAAATTTAAAAAATTTTGAAAAATTAAAAAATTTTGAAAATTTAAAAAATTTTGAAAAATTAAAAAATTTTGAAAATTTAAAAAATTTTGAAATTTTTAGGGTCTCTGATCACGAATCCGAGGTTAGATTTGCAAAATTCAAAATGGCGGATCCAAGATGGCGGATGAAAATTTTGGAAATCAACAGATTTACGCCAAAATTGGTATAAGGGGGTTTTTGGGTCTCTGATCACAAATCCGAGGTTAATATCGGAAATTAAAAAAAAGTTAAAAACAATACAGAAAATCTATTATTATACTGATGGCGCTAAGCAACATTTTAAAAATAAATATCAAATAAGCAATTTGATTAATCATTTTAATATTGAAGCAGCATGGCATTACACAACAACTGCACATGGAAAAAGCATGTATAATGGAATAGGTGCTACTTTCAAAAGGTCAGCCTACAAATCCTTACGGCTAAACCATCTGAAGCAATATTAACTCCCAAAGCACTATTCAATTGGGCAGAAAAACATTTCGATAAAATATCTATTTTATATTTTGATAAAGTATTTCATGACAAAATGAGGCGGAAATTGAATCAAGGACATCTTAATTGCAAGAGTTTTTCTGAGATTTCAAAAAACCACGGTTTTATAGTACAGAAAAATGGAATTGTTTTAATTAAAAATTTGTCTAATGATACGGAAAAAAATGCAGATCACTGGTCACCAAATCAATAAAGTGATTCATTGGAAAATTTTATTAAAAGTAAAATAACTAAGTAAAAATTTTCATCCTGCTTAGCGCCATCAGTATAATAATAGATTTTCTGTATTGTTTGGAAGCTTTGCTTCCTTTGGGACGTTGTGCCGGAGATTCGTTCATAATTTTCGACGGTAACGAAAAAAGAAAAAACATGGCAGTCGCGGGACTGGCCGATGGAAGCTTTGCTTTTCAAAATTTTTTAAATTGTGAAAATTTAAGAAATTTTGAAAATTTAAAAAATTTTGAAAATTTAAAAAATTTTGGAAATTTAAAAAATTTTGAAAATTTAAAAAATTGTGAAAATTTAAAAAATTTTGAAAATTTAAAAAATTTTGAAAATTTAAAAAATTTTAAAATTTAAAAAATTTTGAAAATTTAAAAAATTTTGAAAATTTAAAAAATTTTGAAAATTGAAAAAATTTTGAAAATTTAAAAAATTTTGGAAATTTAAAAAATTTTGAAAATTTAAAAAATTTTGGAAATTTAAAAAATTTTGAAAATTTAAAAAATTTTGAAAATTTAAAAATTTTGGAAATTTAAAAAATTTTGAAAATTTAAAAAATTTTGAAAATTTAAAAAATTTTGAAAATTTAAAAAATTTTGAAAATTTAAAAAATTTTGAAAATTTAAAAAATTTTGAAAATTTAAAAATTTTGGAAATTTAAGAAATTTTGAAAATTTAAAAAATTTTGAAAATTTAAAAAATTTTGAAAATTTAAAAAATTTTGAAAATTTAAAAAATTTTGAAAATTTAAAAAATTTTGAAAATTTAAAAAATTTTGGAAATTTAAGAAATTTTGAAAATTTAAAAAATTTTGAAAATTTAAAAAATTTTGAAAATTTAAAAAATTTTGAAAATTTAAAAAATTTTGAAAATTTAAAAAATTTTGAAAAATTAAAAAATTTTGAAAATTTAAAAAATTTTGAAAAATTAAAAAATTTTGAAAATTTAAAAAATTTTGAAAAATTAAAAAATTTTGAAAATTTAAAAAATTTTGAAAATTTTTTAAATTTTCAAAATTTTTTAAATTTTCAAAATTTTTTAAATTTCCAAAATTTTTAAATTTTCAAAATTTTTTAAATTTTCAAAATTTTTTAAATTTTCAAAATTTTTTAAATTTTCAAAATTTTTTAAATTTTCAAAATTTTTTTAATTTTCAAAATTTTTTAAATTTTCAAAATTTTTTTAATTTTCAAAATTTTTTAAATTTTCAAAATTTTTTAAATTTTCAAAATTTTTTAAATTTTCAAAATTTTTTAAATTTTCAAAATTTTCTAAATTTTCAAAATTTTTTTAATTTTCAAAATTTTTTAAATTTTCAAAATTTTTTTAATTTTCAAAATTTTTTAAATTTTCAAAATTTTTTTAATTTTCAAAATTTTTTAAATTTTCAAAATTTTTTTAATTTTCAAAATTTTTTAAATTTTCAAAATTTTTTAAATTTTCAAAATTTTTTAAATTTTCAAAATTTTTTAAATTTTCAAAATTTTTTAAATTTTCAAAATTTTTTAAATTTTCAAAATTTTTTAAATTTTCAAATTTTTTAAATTTTCAAATTTTTTAAATTTTCAAAATTTTCTAAATTTTCAAAATTTTTTCAAAATTTTTTAAATTTTCAAAATTTTTTAAATTTTCAAAATTTTTTAAATTTTCAAAATATTTTAAATTTTCAAAATTTTTTAAATTTTCAAAATTTCTTAAATTTTCAAAATTTTTTAAATTTTCAAAATTTTTTACATTTTCAAAATTTTTTAAATTTTCAAAATTTTTTAAATTTTCAAAATGTTTTAAATTTTCAAAATTTTTTAAATTTTCAAAATTTTTTAAATTTTCACAATTTTTTAAATTTTCACAATTTAAAAAATTTTGAAAATTTTTTAAGCAAAGCTTCCATCGGCCAGTCCCGCGACTGCCATGTTTTTTTAACTTTTTTTTAATTTCCGATATTAACCTCGGATTTGTGATCAGAGACCCAAAAACCCCCTTATACCAATTTTGGCGTAAATCTGTTGATTTTCAAAATTTTCATTCGCCATCTTGGATCCGCCATTTTGAATTTTGCAAATCTAACCTCGGATTCGTGATCAGAGACCCTAAAAACCACTCTAAACCAATTTTGGTGTAAATCGGAATTATTTTCAAAAATTTCGTCCGCCATATTGGATCCGCCATTTTGAATTTTAAATTTGACAACGGATTCTTGTTCAGCGACCCCCAAAACACTTTTTCTGAGTAATTTGGTTAAAATTATTGAAAAATTATAATTTTCTCAATCATTTTTGACTGAAAAATGGCATTTTTTTGCGAGGTGCTTCACTTTAAACAGTTTTTTTGAGGTTAGAATTTTTTTTTTCAAAAAACACCAAACGGCTTTAAAAACTAGACTTTCTGACAGATTTTTTGGTGTGCTCAAAAAATTTTTTACCCCAAAATTGTAATGGCCTAGGGGGGTGACTGATTTGAAAAAGAATTCCCCATATATATATATATATTAGGGTGCTTTTTTTCGCGACAATTTTTTTTTTTTCAGTCCCACCTCGAAATTTTGTGGCTAATACCTAAACATACATTCCCTGAAAATTGGAGCCCAAAAAAATAATATTTAGTACTAGACCAAGACGCATAAAGATTTCCCATATAAAATACACGTGAACTTTGATTATTTTTCTTCAAATCTCTACAACTCAGAGGCATTTTATGGCACAATCTTGGGCAATGGTAGGGTTTCTTCAGAATTGAATGCTCTACAAAAGTGTCCATTGCGATGTAACCCTAACTCCCACCAGCGAGGTAGTACGGGTCATTGACCCCAATTTTTCCACGAAATTCTCCCTTTTTGCCCCTATCTCGTAAACAACAACAGGTATAGAAAAAGTGAATATTACAAACTTATAAGAAATTCAATTTCCCCCAAAAAGTTCTTGAACACCAAATCGCTAACATCAATATTTCTTGAGATATTGGGCTTTGAAGTTGAGGTAGTGTGGAAGTTTCATGGATTATTGAGCTAAATTGTAGAAACACTAGCTCAACTTCAAAGCCCAATATCTCAAGAAATATCAATGTTAGCGATTTGGTGTTCAAAACTTTTTTGTAGGAAATTGGATTTCCTACAAGTTTGTAATATTCACTTTTTCTGTACCTGTTGTTGTTTACGAGATAGGAGCAAAAATCGAGAATTTCGTGGAAAAATTGGGGTCAATGACCCGTACTACCTCGCTGGTGGGAGTTAGGGTTACATCGCAATGGACACTTTTGTAGAGCATTCAATTCTGAAGAAACCCTACCATTGCCCAAGATTGTGCCATAAAATGCCTCTGAGTTGTAGAGATTTGAAGAAAAATAATCAAAGTTCACGTGTATTTTATATGGGAAATCTTTATGCGTCTTGGTCTAGTACTAAATATTATTTTTTTGGGCTCCAATTTTCAGGGAATGTATGTTTAGGTATTAGCCACAAAATTTCGAGGTGGGACTGAAAAAAAAAAAATAGTCGCGAAAAAAAAAGCACCCTAATATATATATGTATATGTTGAAGCCTAATAAATTGGAAAATTTCTTGAAAATTTGTCTCGTTCCTTATACAAATTGTCTATTAACTGGGAATTTTTCTTATACAACAAATTTTCCTTATGCATATTCGTTCGTTCTTAGCCTAGGCGAACGTTCCTACCGAGTTTTGTTAAAATCCGAGAGGTGACCGTATTCTTAACTTAAGCCAAATCTTCAAACAAATTACCAAGACATTTGACTCTATACTCCTTCAAAACGACCTGAACAATTTTGTCTACCTGATGCTCGAGCAACTTTCTAGAGCTTAACGTATCTAAATGCCATTCGATCACCTTCTCCCGAAAACGTACTTCTATCTCCCCTAGAACCTCAGAACTAGAACTGTCAGCTCCTTTCAGGATTTGTGTGTCATCTGCGATAACGAGCTCAACTTCCGGTTCCACATCGACCATATCATAAGCAGAGCCAATTCGGCTCTCGGCTTTTTTAAACGTTGGTCTAAGGAATTCTCCAACCCCTACGTCACAAAATCACTCTACATCGTTAGACCGCTACTGGAGCATGCCTGTCAGGTTTGGTAATTTTCCCAATCTATGCTCATCAACAGGATTGAATCAGTGCAGCGCAGATTCATCCGCTTTGCGTTATGTGACCTTCCTTGGGTAGACGACGTCAACCTTCCTCCCTACGAAAGTAGTTTAAAGTTGATGATCGTAATGTCGCTGATATTACCTTCACCCGTTAAGTTCTAATTGGTTCAATTGACTGTCCCGAGTTTCTACACAGTATTGCCCTCAACACTAATCCTCGTAACGTTAGGTCTTTACCCACCTTCCGCCTTGAAAGCCATCGGACTAATTATGGTAATTTTGAACTCTTCATCAGAATGCTTCGGAAAGCAAACAATACAGCTGTCTTCGACTTCCATTTTGATAAAGCTTCCCTCAAACGTGCCCTTTACTCACCTATCCCACCCGTACTATAAGCCTTTCTACACGCCGTTTTGCCTTTTTTTTTTTTTTAAATTTATTTTTAAAACTTAGTAGTAATATTAGTAGTAAGGGACGTCAATAGCTCAGTTGGTAACGCGACGCGTTGGCTGCGAGGCAGCAGAGTGCTAGAGGTTGTGGGTTCAATTTCCACGAGAAACCTTGGTCACAAAAAGTGGTTTCACAATGGGCCTATAATGGCCTAATTGGGTCTTCGGACAGCCACATGAATCTCTACATTTCTCTCTAGTAGTGGTATTTAATTTTCGATTATTTACTTATTTATTGTAGCTTGTATTAAGCGAAATGAATAAATAAATAGAGGGGTAGTTTTTCCTAAATTACTACAACTATAAATTAGGAAAACTACTCCCTCAATCTGCATCCCTTCCATACGTTAGGTAAAAAGTAATCCCAAAAATGAGCTCTGCGTCCCCGAAAATATAAGAATATATTTTATATTTTCAATAACAATATATTTTGTTATTTTCAATAACAGGAAAAAAAAACTACTCCCTCTATCTTCACCCCTTCAACCCCTAGGTAAGAAATAATTCCAGAAATGAGGTCTGGGCTCTCGAAAATATAAAAAGCTATATGCATTTTGTTACTAGCTATAGTTTAAAGGAAACTACATCTTTTATCCTCGGCCCTTCACCTAGGGGTAAAAAAAATTAACCCTAAAACTTGATTTATTTTTTTATAAAATATTTGAAACGATACTATAATTTGCTATTAAATTTATCTTGTCATTTGTGATAATTAAGAAAAAATTATCCCCACAATTTCAGCCCCCTCATCCCCTATGTAAAAACTAACCTCACAAATGACCTCAGCACCCCCAAAAACGTTGAAATGGCAGATTTTATTAATTGTTTGTCGAAGAGAATGTGTTATTAATTTTGTTCGCATAAATGAGCTTCCCGACTCGCTTAAATATTGTTGCCAAAAAATTTCTTGGGAGAACGTTGGGGCAAGAAAAAAAGGTTATAAGTACACATTGTGGGCTATCCCGACTGGGAATTAGTTCCAGGGTCCGATCCAGATCGGGATTGCCTGAAGAATGATCAGGGATAAATCAGGTTTCCTCCGGATATGATTAAAAATCGTCACGCCATATATGATCCGCTAAGGATCTGTTTAAAAGATCCACGCTAGATCCGGCCAAAAGAACCATACTGGGACCGTTCAAAGGATCAGGCTTAATTTTGTTTTTACATATTAATTTGACATTAAATAATTAAATAAGTATTACCATTTTACCTTAATTTTATTAATGACTAGCTGGGTTATCCGGTTTCACCCGGCGTTGGGTAAATACTTACTAATTAAAGCCTTCTCAAATCTTCTAGTTTGTTATATCCTAGAAATTGTTTCAGCCCGAAAACCCCTTTATAGATCCGCCATCTTGAATTTCCAAATCTTAATAATATTCAAAATTATTAGCCTTAAAGTAATCATTCTAGCAATTTTCATTAAAATCCGTTGAAATCGAGAAGTTTTGGTCGCCATATTGCATCCGCCATATTGAATTTGGAAATTTTGCTAATATTCGAAATTAGTGGCCTCAGTACAATCATTGCACTAATTTTTATTAAAACCTGTTGAAATCGAGACATTTGGTCTCATATTGGACCCGCCATCTTGAATTTACAAATTTTAATATTATTCGAAATTTCTAGGCTCAGAAAAATCATTCTACCAATTTTTATTTAAGTCCATCGAAATAATAATTTGGTCCGCCATCTTGCATTTCGAAATTTTGATAATATTCAATATTAGTGGTCTCAGAATAATCACTGTACTAATGTCCATTACAATCCGTTGAAATCGAACCATTTTGGTCGCCATATTGTATTTGATAATTTTGATAAAATTCGAAATTAGTGCCTCCGGAATAATCATTGTATTAATTTTAATTAAAATCCATTGAAATTAAGACATTTTGTTTCCATATTGGATCCGCCATCTTGGAGTTACAAATTTTGATTATATTCGAAACCTGTAGCCTCAGAATAATTATTGTACCAATTTCCATTAAAATCCGTTGAAATCGAGACATTCTGGTCGTCATGTTAAATCCGCCATCTTGGATTTGGGAATTTTTATAATATCCAAAATAAGTGGCCTCAGAATAATCATTGTACTAATTTTCACTAAAATCCGTTGAAATCGAGAAATCTTTGCCGCCATATTGGGTCCGCCATCTTGGATTTATAAATTTTGATAACATTCAAAATCAGTGACCTCAAGATAATCATTGTACTTCAAGGAATATTCTAAAAAAAAACATTAGCGAAATCGGTTCAGCTGTTCTCGAGATTTGCGCTTATCAACACATTCAGCGCTTCATTTTTATATTATAGATTTTAAGTACACATGAAATGTATGTATTTTCAAACAGTAAGTTTAATAATTATTTATTTTATTTATTTTTTTTATTTCAAGTTATTGCATTATTAATGATTCTGCCAACGGTGTCATAGAATTCATTATCTTTGAACCTGTTTCCATGGTCTTCTAAATAAAGCAATATTACAGAATGGATCAGATAAAAAACTAAATTCTGTATTATGATCTAGTTCAGGACATCGGGTACAATCTTGATTTAAACAACGTACCGAAACCTTAATAAGATTCTGATAGGGAGCTCAGTTCAAACATTGATTAACGAAATTTGGGCATCCTGTGAGTGTCATCCTGTAAATCAGTTTTACCCTTGTACTGTACTATTCCAATGTCTATACTTTCATTTTATATGCTGGTTGCTACCCTTTCTGCAAGTATACTTAGGCGCCGATGTTATAAGGATGGAGGACTTCGATTCTCGATCTCTGTTTGAGATTCTCCAGTACATCAGGACAACGGGGAAGTTCAGATAGAGCGGGGGTTTTGAGCGCAATGGACTAAAAAGTCTGAGCGTTCGAGGTGTTTTGCCTCCCCCCCCCAACAAATCAAATCAAATCAAATCAAATACTTAGGAAAAACAGCCTTAATTGCAGAGACAAATTAACTATGAAATGTGTTACTGCTGCAAAGTGTGTACCATGACCTTGGATATGAACGAATGGTAAAATTGCGACCAGAACATATTTCAGACCACTGTGCGATCAAAAAATTTTCAACTTCGCCAAGAATACTCTGTGTCAATTGATATTAAGGGGTTTTCAGTATCTATAATTTTTTATTAAAAATAAACAATTAAGGTGTGTGACCCAATATGACCTAAAACATAAATTTTTCTTTTTATCTTCTTAAAAAAAAAAAATCACTTCCTAGAAAATCGTGCCTAGAAAACGAAAATCAAACTTAAAACGAAAATAAGGAAAAATGCTTAATTAGCCGGATGTGCCCTTTTCTGAGAGCGCTGAGGGCTCTAACAGTGGCTCATTCTGTCGGTCGTTTTAATTGGGTGCGTGCGCGGTGCCGCTCTTAGAAATAAAAAATAAAAATAAAAAAAATGTACGCGCGCACAGAGAAATCAAAAATCAGAGTCGTTCACACCAGACAAAGGCGGCACACTGAAAAATAATAATTTAATAAGTAAATCGTATGCGTGAAGGCAGACGTAAAATATCATTCGCATATTTTATACGCGTTGCGTCGCGATTTGTTATTTTACTGCAGAATGGAAAATTTAAATTCGAAGAAAAGAAGAAGCAACGCACTATAAACTCCTTCCGCTTTGTTGTTAATCCATCCCCACCCTCCTCTTTTAACTAAGCCGGTCGAGTTCTTTGGTTTTACTGCTTTTCTTCTTCTTCTCCTTTGCGTTGCGTAAAAATTATGAGGTTTGGAAGGTTGGTTGACTGTAGGGGGGGGGGGGGGGGGGGGGGGTAAAGAAACTTGAGGAAAAATCGAAAAAATGTATAAACTTTTTTGATTAATTTCAAACATACCTAAAAAAAACGTTGTCTTCAAAACTTCCTTATTTTTCTTCTTCTTCTAATGTACTTTTGTGCAAGTGGGTGCGCACGCCTGAATCTGTCACACAATGAAAAAAGACAAAGCTACAGAGGTAGAAAAAAGACACCCTCCTTTTGGGTATAAATTCAGTAACGGCGAAATGGTGCGGGGGCAGTTTAAAATTTCATAATGTGACGACAACGACGACAACAACAACGATGAACGTGCTGCGCATTTTTTCTCGAATGTAAAACTATGCGCGAGTGGGTTACCTTTCCGCCGGCATCATGTGCCCTCTCTCCTCGGTCTCCTCCAACCCTCTCTTGCCCTGTACTGAGGGTCTTTTAATTTCAATTCTTTCGCGTGAGCGCGCGCTGCTTTTTTCTTCGGTTGCGCGTACTCTCTTTGCTTCGTTTACTTTTACTTCTCGCATTATTCCTCCTTTTATTTCCTTTATTATTATTAGTTTTTTTTTTTTTTTTTTCAAAGATTTCTTTATTTTTTTCTTCTGTACTTCTAGCCTTCTTAAAAGTCAAACAGTTACACGCACACTTTCAATTGATTCATACAATTAATTGATCAATGCGTGGAACTCAACTTTGAGTTTTACATATTTAAAAATCACAAAAAAAAAAAAAAAAAACTGATTTTCTGCGGTAAGGAAGCAATTGTTGATAAAAACAACAATGAGCAATTAACGATGAGTTGATGAATGAACTAAATCTCGACGATTATATGCCCTTTACTTTACTAAAGATTGATGAAAAATTCATCAGGTTTTGAAAAGATGTCACTAAATTCTGTTTGCGCGAAAGATTTCGTAAAAGGCACTTCCATAGAAAATATGAAAAATTTTATTGTGTTTTTTTATGAACATTTCGATAACTTTTGATTTTGAGACCATTTACCTTTCACATGTTTGAACGTATCGTAATAAGTAGGGTATCGTTGGAAATATGCTTTTTTCCTCTTTTGAATGATTATTTCCTAGATGTCCTGCCAGGTTTTTACAAGGACCTATAAGGACTTAAGAATGGAAACCTCTAAAAAACCTTCAAAAGCGATTTTGAGAGGCGGGGGAGGGGTGGGAGGGTCAAGAACAGAAGTTTGCTTAGGACACTCCAAGGAGTTGATTGGTATAGCGTTTCCAATGTTCAATCGGAACACCCTGTAAACACTAAAAATACTGTAATTTATTTTTGAAAATTCTGAATATGAAATTTTTTGCGTTTTGAGTGATGAAAAATATGGTACGAATAGTACTTGTGATTCTTGAAAAAAAGAACCCTCAGCAGGTTACAAATGCTTCTAAAGGGGTGAAATCATCCCCTAAATCTTGTTTGTAGATTAAAGAAAAGAAAATAGAGAATAGACACTTTTGACCTTTTGGCAGGATAAAAAATATTTTAGTAATATATATTTCAATGTTTAGGGAATGATTTCATCGTGATTGTACCGTGCTGAGAGTTATTTTTTTCAAAACGCATAAGACTTGTTTGAACCATAATTTTCCTCACTCAAAAAGCAAAAATATTTCATAATCAGAATTTAAAAAAATATATTACAGTATTTTTATGTTTAGGGGATGGTTTCACCGCCTTAGAGAGTAGCTGTACTAGGCTGAGGGTCATTTTTCCCTCATAACTGGCAAGAATTGCCAGTCAAGTGTTTTTCATCACTCGAAGCACAAAAGAATGTCAGATTTAGAATTCTGAAAAATATTCCAGATTATTCCAATATTTGGGGGATGATTACAACCCTTTTCAGCGCCTACAGGTGGATTTTTAACCCTTCTTTGTTGAAAACAAATCACATTGCATTTTTTTAAATGATATTATACAAATAATCTAATAAGAAACATCTTCGTACTAAATGATAATTTTTTGATAAAATTAATCTCAATTAGGGGTGATTTCTTAATATTTTCGAAAAACTTAAAGCAATGCCCTTCTTGATGTTTTACGACGGTTAATTTGATACCTGATACATTTTTTATGTCTTTTTCTTAGTTCCCTGTGAAATGTGCAAAAGCAGGCGATTTTTGCAGTCACTCTTTAAGACTCCGATAGTTTTTAACGCTGTCCTTGGCACTTCGGAAAAAACAAGACATATCCTTTGGTTCTCTCCTCAAAGATAACGATTGAATTTTTTAAGCCTGGCCTAAACTTGGCCTAAGCCTGGCACAATCCGGACTATGCTTGGCTTAAGTTCGAGCTAACTCAGCCTAAACCCTGGCTTAAGTTTACTTTAAACCGGATAATATTAAGCCTATCTCTTAGTCAGTACAAAATTTTCACCAAGTTTAAGCCGGTAAAAATTATATTAGATTAATGTAGTACTGGCTGAAGCCTGGGCTTGGTTTAAGACAGGCTCAACATTTTAAATATCGCTCTGGCCTGGCTCGAGCTTGTCTAAGCTTAGCTTAAGCTTAGTTCAAGACAAGCTTAAGTCCAATCATAGATAGTCTATATTTTGATCAAGAGTCCCTCAATATACTCGGATGTGTACAAAATTCATTGAAATCGGTTTAGAGGTTTAGAAGCTATGGCGGAAAAAAAAAACAGACAGACAGACAGTTGCAATTTAACCCATTAATGCGCAAAACGAGAATTTTGTGTACGCAAGTTCAATTGTACGATTCGAATAGAAAATTGGGGCGATTTTCTTCTCTTTGGGGATTCTCTTTCAGAATCTGGCATTGGTTTTGCTCAAAATCTTCAAAAACCCTATTATTTTAGGTTTTAAAAAACATAAAGGGAATAAGCTCACGCTGAATATTGGAAAAACTAAATATATTATCTTTAAAGTAAAAAATAAAAACGATGTTGACCCCAAGATTGAAATAGATGGTAAGAAAATAGAACGAGTAAATGAAATAAAATACCTGGGCCTCACTTTGGATGAAAATCTTAGTTGGAAGTCGCATATATCATACGTAATAAAGAGAATTACTCCGATCATAGGAGCAATTGGTAGAACAGGAAAGCTTAATAATTCTGTCGCTAAATTAATATATAATTCACACATACACTGCTGTGCAAAACATTTGCAAATAAAACCCCAATTTTGTATGTCTTACTACAACAAACCTTAAATTCTTAAAAACAAAAAAGCTAATACAGTATTTTATTCTTTATTATATCTAATTTAAGAATATTAAAAAACTAAAGGTAACTATTCAATAAAAAAGGAGAAATATTCGTTTTTTCATACTAAAGATACAAAACTGACTGTGCAAAACATTTGCAACTCCTTGACATTAACAATGTTGGCGACTTTAAATATATATTATCATTAATATTTGGTTGAATAGCCTTTATTTACAATAACTGCTGCACATCTTCTTGGCATAGAATTAAATAGCGACTCAATATGTAAAGAAGTTATATCATTCCAAGCCTTTTTTATACCATTAAAGAGTTCGTCACGGTTGTTGTAAAACTGACCCCTCATATTCTTCTTAACCAGTTGCCATAACTTTTCTATGGGGTTGACATCTGGGGACTGTGCGAGCCATATCAAAACTTCAATGTTTTGCTGCGAAAACCAAGCCTGAAGAAGTCTAGAGGTGTGCTTGGGATCATTGTCCTGTTCGAAGGGCCAGCGCAGGGGCATTTCTTCCTCTGCGTAAGGGAGCATAACATTTTCCATAATGTTTTGTAGTCCTCCGCTTTCATTATCCGTGGTATTTCATAAAGAGGTCCCACGCCCTGAGCTGATAAACACTCCAAGACCATTGTATTACCACTTCCATGCTTCACAGTTACCACAGTTTATCGCGGATTTAGTCGTCTGTTCGTCGGTCGTCCTACTTTTTGCCCTCCATCTAGCCCCACTAAGTTAAACTTAAAGTTAAACACTCATCCGAAAAAAGGACAGTTCTCCATTTTTCTAGGGGCCATTCTAAATGATTTTGAGCAAAGACAAGTCGAGCTCAGCCATTTTTTCCGGAAAGTAGTAGCTTTTTCGCTGGCCTGTAGGTCTTAAGATGGATTTCTATGTTTCGTCTTCTTACTGTCGAAGGATCCACATCCAGGTTTTATTCGTTTTTTACCTACATAAGTACCTTAAACTGAGGAAAGGCCGAGATTTACTTAAAATTTAAATTCTACGATCCTCAGCCTTTGTCGTTTTCCTTGGTCTACCACCCTTTATGAATATTTTCAATACTCCCAGTCGTTTTAAAACTGCTTATAATTCTGGATATGGTGGATTTAGCAACTTTATTCGATTTTTTATTTCGTTGTAAAAATAATTACTCCCATTTTACGAACTTTTAGTTTAATTGCGTTTAAAGGAAAAAAAATATTTTAATAATACACTTCCGCGCATAGACCTGACCGACAGACTGGATTATATGCCCTGCAGTAGTTGGATCGGAATAGAAAATTATTATTATTATTTTTTATTAACTATATATGGAATAGAAAATAACAGTTAACTAACAAAGTACTGCCAATTCTCATTTATTCCGAGAAAAATATTTGTTGATATATAAAGTTGCAAATGTTTTGCACAGGCAAAATTGTTACGTTGAATAAAAAAATGGATAATGCTCCCTTATTATGGGATATTATATTCTGCTATTGTTATATCTGGAAACTAGACATAATAAAGAATAATGCACTGTAAAAGTTTTTTTGGTATCAGTGGTTTAGGAAATTTTATAATGATCTGTAATAAACTATGATTTTAGTTGCAAATGTTTTGCACAGCACTGTATTAGATATTTAATAAATATTTGGTCCCAAAAATCACAATATAATCTTGATCGTATACAGAAACTAATGAATAGGGCTCTAAAAGTATTGCACCGTCTTCCGTGGGACACACCAACAAAAGAAGTTTATGACATATCCAATAATTTTAGACTGAAAGAAGTAATTTACATAGAAAAGGCCAAATTTATACACAAAGCAGTAACGCGCGGTGAAAAACAATATAGTTTTCACAAAGAACAGGGAAATACACAACTATAGCACACGAATCAGGAACCTACTACGTGTGGAAAAGGCCAGAACGGAAAGAAAGGAATCGCACAGGACTCATTACCAGCGCAATCGAGATTTACAACAGACTACCCGAGGAAATAAAAAAAATAGACGATATAAAAAGGTTCACAAATGCAATAAAAAAATATGTAAGAGCAGGTGCTGTAATAAACTAACAATAGGACGTATAATAATTGTAAATAAGGTATGAATGGTGACTTTTTGAATAAGATACAAAAATAAAAATTAAAAGCTTTGAGTGAATGGGTGCGCGCTTGGTAATTTAGGATTAAGTGTTAAAATATAATTTTAAGTCAATTTATTGTTATTTTTAAAAGCTGGCTGAGTTGCTCTTATACCAGCATCAAGCTGATTGAGCGGCTCCAAAGAAATTTGTAATTGTTATATTCTTTTTTGTAGATTTAGGTTCGACAGGATCCACAGAGCCCAAACTCCTGTACCGTAACGGTGAAGAGTTGGGTGAATGTTTCCAGCAATACGCTGTGAAGTGCGACAGAGAAAAAACCTATTAAAAAAAAAAAAAAAAAATCTGCTGATTTTGTTGGTCTTTTTTCTTTTCAAAGTTGATTATCTTGTCGTTGCTATTATTGAATGATTATATAACTCCCAGAAATCTCGGTCCGAATATCTTGGTTTTTGAATTTTTTTTTTGCCTTGGTTTTTGCAAAATGGCCTATTTGCAGGGGCGGCCTTAGCCATTGCGAGGCTCTGGGCGGGTAGATCTTTGCGAGGCCCTTGTCTTTGTGGAATTAGTTTTAATGATGATACTTGACGAGAAATGCAAAGTTATTAATAAATAAATTTAGAGTTTTAAAATTGTTTATTGGAAATTAACAAAAATTTGACAAAATTCCACGTCTAAATACAAATTTTTTGAGCCCTAAATAACTTCTAATTAAAAAAATTTTTTTTCTATTTTTTTTTTGTAATTTCGGTTTTTTCGTTTTGAGAATTTGCGAAAAAAAATCGAAGGTGTCGCATTGAAAGAAAACCCAAATTTTTGGGTAAAAAAGGTAAAAAGAGCATCAAAATATATTTTTTATTAATTTTTGATATTTTTTTCAGAAAGTATATAAAAAAAAACAAAAAAATGCTCCCCATTAAGTTAGAATATCTTTATGCTTGTCAAAGTTATGAATATTTTAATTTATTTTTTTTTTAAATCGGCAACTTCGGTATGAGTAAAGATAAAAAGCTAAAAATTTACGTGGATACTTCTTTCAACACATATAATAACATATCCGAAAATCAAAAAAATCAAAGAGGGTCACAGACAAAACGTCGTTGAATTGAGCTTGAATGACCCATATATACATTAATGTTAAAAATGTATCCCGCTAAAAAGCATACCAAAAATTTCAATCCTTTGATAAAAGTGAAGAAAAAAGAAACATTTTCTCCTCTTTGCTTTGTTGCTCTAACAAGGAGAGTACCAAACTTGGGAATCACAGATTCCGTTGATTTTTATATATGTTCTAGAGTAGTCTCCCCTCAATAACTGGGTAAAATGGTAAGACGCACTTCGCTTTCATTTTCGAGAAAAATGAGTTTAAAGTTCAAATCCACCGGCTCATTTTCTCTCCAAATTTATTTTTATTGAATAATTTGTTATTTTAATCAATAAATAATTCAAATGGTGAAGTTATTTAATATTAAATTTATTATATATCTGATATGTTTATATATTTTTTTGTCAATTTTAATGGATTTTTATTTTTTTATTTTATTGTTAACAATAATAATAAAATATTAAACATTTTTAATTCTAATAATACTCGTTATTGTTATTATTGGGAATTTTTAACGTTAATAAATTTTGTCAGGAATATAAATTTTCAGTTATTATACGCTCCTGCGGTGCAGGACCCCACTTTCCCTAATTTTATCTTTTCCGACATCTAATACCTGGGCAAGGGGACGTACGTAGCTCATTAAAAAAAAAATCCATTAAAATTGACAAAAAAAATATATAAACCTATCAGATATATAATAAATTTAATATTAAATAACTTCACCATTTGAATTATTTATTAATTAAAATAACAAATTATTTAATAAAAATAAATTTGGGAAAAAAAATCGAGTGGATTTGAACTTTAAACTCATTTTTCTCGAAAATGAAAGCGAAGTGCGTGTTACCATTTTACCCAGTTATTGAGGGGAGACTACTCTACAACATATATAAAAATCAACGGAATCTGTGATTCCCAAGTTTGGTACTCTCCTTGTAAGTCCTCTCCAAGTTCAGTGTGGCCATATGCATTACCTCCAAGTTCGAGAACTGTCAGTGGAGATCTGCGACAGGTTCTGCACCAGACCCTAATATTTTTCTACTTGGGTTGTTGCGCGAGTGCGCGAGGCCCCTGCAAGAGCGAGGCCCCGGGCGGTTGCCCTGCTCGCCACTCCCAAAGGCCGCCCCTGCCTATTTGTACAGAAATGTAATAAAAATTTCTCGTTTTTTTTACACGAAAAGAATCAACTTTATAAAAACATTTCCTAGGACAGAAAATGCTTGAAATTAGCCAAAGAACACGTGTGATTTTTTTCAGAATTGTTTGGAAAAATTTTTATTTTTTGGATTTGGCCAATTTTTGAAAAATTCAAAATTTGTGTGAAATTTGCATGTATTCCCTGGCTAATTTTAAAAATGCTTAAAATTAGCCAAGGAATACGTGTGAATTTCACACTATAAGTTTTTTTGTAAAGTTGATCCTTTACTTGTAAAAAAAATTTCTTATATTGCTGTGCAAAATGGCCATTTTGCAAAAACCAAAGCAAAATAAAACGTTCAAAATCATGGTTTGAGAAAGTTTAGACATTAAGACCGCGATTTCTGGTGGTTATATGATCATTCAATAGCAGCAACGACAAGATAATCGACTTTGAGAAGAAAAATGACCAAACAAAATGAGCACTTTTTTGAAAAAACTCAAAAAATAATAGGGTTTTTGAAGCTTTTCTGCAAAATAAATGCCAGATACTGAAACAGCATCCCCAAAAACTCCTTATATATGATTTTGGAAGAAAATCGCCCCAATTTTCTATTCGAATCGTACAATTGAACTTGAGTGCACAAAATTCTCGTTTTGTGCATTAATGGGTTAATTAGTAATAAAATCCTTGCAATAAACGAATCAAAGAATTCAGGAAAAAATGCCTTATTTGACTAATTGACGGGGACTAGCACGCATTTTTTCGATTGAAAGTTTTCAAGTTTTAACTTCTTAATTTTCTTTCTCTCTTATTCCAAATTTTCCCCAAAAAACCACGGCGAGTAGCCCATTAAGAAAATAATTTTTTTTATTTCGTCTGGGTAGCTTATTCAAAGAAAATCTGCATATTAAAATAACTCAAAATTTTCCTTAACGCTTTGTTTTTTGCTCAGAATAATTTACTTATTTTATTTTGATTCGATTTATTCTAAAAAACCTGCCCGAGGGCGCTTTTAAACAAAATAAAGATTTTAATTTTCTGAGTAGCTAATTCAAAGGAAATCCGCATTTAAAAACAAATTTTAAATTTACTTTAGCGTTTTCCTTTTTTTTTGTCTAGAATAAATTATTTATTCCATTTTGATTCGATTTATTAAAAAAAGCAACTCGGGGAGTCTTTTTCAAGAAAATATAATCCCACCAAAAACATTCTGTAAAAAACTAGCCAAGTCTCGATGGAGCTGCTTGTTTATCTCTAAAAAGTAAGGAAATCTAGACAAAGTCGTGCCAAATCTAAGGTTCCTTACTGCGATTTCTTTATTATTATAGTTAACTAGCTGGCCCGGCAGACGTTGTACTGCCCTATCCGGTACATTTTCATTATGCCCTGTGCGTCGACCAATATTTGATCGTGTTCTTTCTTTTCGCATGTTTCTACAAATAATACCATTAATATAAGAAAACAGTATTTCCGTTTCATATCCCTAATTAATTTATTGAACAAACTTACACGTTGTTTAATATTAAGTAACCCGTTTTACACTTCACAAATATTGGAAAATTACCCGGTTTCATCCAACGTTGGGTAAATACTTACTAATTAAAGACTTCTCAAATGTTCTAGTTTTTTATATCCTAGGAATTGATTCAACCCGAAAACCCCTTTATGGATCCGCCATCTTGAATATCCAAATATTGATAATATTAAAAATTAGTGGCATGAACACAATTATTGTACCTTTCATTAAAACAATTTGAAATTGAGAAATTTTTATATATATTGGGTCCGCCATCTTGGATCTAGAAACGTTGATAATTCGATAATGATCAAAATTAGTGGCACCACAAAAAATCGTACTAATTTTCATGAAAATCCGTTGAAGTCGAGAAATTTGCATCACCATATTGGATCCGCCATCTTGGATTTGGAAATTTTTATAATATTTAAAATTAGTTAAATCAGAATAATCATTGTATTAATTTTCATTCAAATCTGTTGAAATCGAGACATTATGGTCTCTCTATTGGACCCGCCATCTTGGATTTACAAAATTTTAATAATATTCGAAATTAGTGGCCTCAGAATAATCATTCTACCAATTTTCATTAAAATCAGTTCAAATCGAGACATTTTGGTCGCCGGTTTGGATCCGCTATCTTGAATTTGGAAATTCTGATAACATTCAAATTAGTGGCCTCAGAATAATTATAGTACTAATTTCCATTAAAATCCGTTGAAATTGAGAAATTGTTGGTCACCATCTTGGATTTGGAAATCTCTATAATATTCTAAATTAGTTGCCTCAGAATAACCATTGTACTAATTTTCATTAAAATCCGTTGTAATGCGACATTTTAATCGCCATGTTGGATCCGCCATCTTGAATTTGGAAATTATGGTAATACTCTAAATTACCCCCCGATTCTGGATTAAAATTAAGAGCTCTTAGCGTCTCAACTATTATCAAAAATCCTTTTAAAGGAATTAATATGCTATGTACCATATTATTGAACAAACATTAGAAATACACTGATTTCTTATAATTTGTGAATTCTTCTACAAAAAGAGGTCCATCTCTTGAGTTAAAGGGATTTTTCAAAACAATTAAGAGGTTAAGAATTCTTAACTTTTCTGTAGAATTAGGGGGTTAGTTCAATAAGAATAATCATTGTACTAATTTTCATTAAAATCCGTTGAAATCAAGACATTTTAGTCACCATGTTGGATTCGCCATCTTGAATTTGTAAATTTTGATAATATTCAGAATTGGTGCCCTCAAAATTATCACTGTAGTTATTTTCATTAAAATTCATTGAAATCTAGAAATCTTGGTCGCCATATTGGGTCCGCCTTCTTGGATTTGTAAATTTTGATAATATTCAAAATCAGTGACCTCAAAACAATAATTGTACTAATTTTCATTAAAATCCCTTGAAATCGAGAACGCGCGAACTGTCAGACTCGCGAAGTTAAAATAGTCGTTAAGTTTTCTGAAATTATCCAATTTTCTTAACTTTTCTTTCCGTAAGAACCTTCTACAAAGTATTATACAACTTTAAAAATAAAAATGAATAAAATCGGTAAAGTCGTTCTCAAGTTATTGCGTGACCAACGGAAACAGGGGTTCATTTTTATATATATGTGTGCGCAATTTCTATAAGCGCAGCCAGTTTTATTCATGTTTAAAGAAAACTACTTTTTATTTTTCAAAACCGATTATATTGCATAAATTCCCCATTGGTAAATATTAATTAAATAATATAAAACCTTCATTAAAGTAAGTAATTACTTTATAATAAAAATAAATATAATTAAAAGTCTCTTTTGACTGCGCAATTTCTATAAACGCACTTTATATTATAGTCTTTATTTTAAAAGCTTAACGAAAAGAAAATTTTTTTATATTTTCTAAGTATTGTGTTTTATCTCCTTTGTTAGTTATAACTTGAAAAAACCTGTTAGACATCGAATTTATTAACTTTTTAAACAAATGTTCATCGATATCATTCCAGCATTTCAAAATATCGGCTTTCAGTTGAGATAACGAAGAAAATTGTCCACCATTTGCGTAAACTCTTTGTGCCATGATTCCCCAAATGTTTTCCATTGGATTTAAATCCGGACTACGTGATGGCCACTCCATTACAGGAATATTTCTTTCGCTAAACCATCGTCTTGTTTCGGCAGAAGAATGCACAGCGGCGTTATTCTGTTGAAAAATCAAATCTTTTTCCATATTGTCTTTTAAATATGGAATAAGAGATTCCTCCAGCAGGTCTGTATATATGGTAGAGTTCATTCGGGTGGGAACAAAGCGTAAAAATAACTTTCCTTGATAAAATGAGGCACCCCATAACATTAAACTACCAACACCAAAATTACTACTTAGACGAGGCGAATCGGGCTTCCTTAAATCATGCCAATAAGTACTCAATCCATCTGGGCTATCTAAATTAAAATGTTTTCCGTAAGAAAAAATAACGTTTTACCACTTTTCGTCCCAGTTCATGTGGCTTCTAGCAAAATCTAGGCGCGCATTTTTAGAGATTTGGCCGGTTTCTTATATTTAATATAAGTAATGTCCTTCAAAATTTGTTGGACTTCTCTTCCTTTAATTGGGAGTTGTAATTCCGCTATAATTTGAGCCGCACTTAACTTTTTTTTCATAACTTCTTCTCTTATGTTTCCAATATTTTTTTTGGAAATTTTGGTGCTCCCTCTTGGATGATCCCATAATCCATTACGATTGCCCTTTTTAATAAAATTTCGCACCACACATTCTGAACATCCAATTCTCCTTGCAATTTATCTTATACCAAGACCAGTTTCCTTAAACGCACGGATTCTGACGCGATCATCGTTGTCAAGGACCTTTCCTCGGGGCATTACAATAAATCTTAAGAAATAACAGTAATTATACAGAATTAAGCTAGAGTTTGAAAATAAATATGAAACTCACATGAATTGTTTCCTAAAAAGTTGCAAAATTACTTTGCGTTTAACTAGTAATACTACAAAAAGAAACTGCGTTTATAGAAACTGCGCACTCTAAAATCAATTGTGAAAGACTGATCTATTTCATTGACGCATTGACTGATATTTGGAATTGTTTAATTGCTTTTATGAATAGTTATAAACTTTAACAATTGTCCTGTAAAGAAATTTTGTTACTATATCGCTTTATTTCAATGAATTGTGCATTTCACTTGAAAATCAGACGTGCGCTTATAGAAATTGCGCGCACTGTAGATGTTGTGTGACTTGGCCGTTGAACATTCTTTATACGTTAGTGGGTACAAGTCAATTTTGTTTACACGTAATGTTATATCTGTTGTAACTACCTATGTTTGTTAAGCGAGATAATAGCCCATACTGGTATTGGTAATTGGACGCTAGTGTCTCATTTTAGGCTGTTGTTGATTGTGCAACACATGCATTCAGCATTGACAATTCTGACTTCTGCTCTCTTCTTTTTGGAGTGTCAAATCGACCACCGATCTAACATAAAATAGACGTACAGACGGACTTCTATCAATGATTAGAAGTCCGTCTGTACTGGAAATAATTTTTTATACTGTTTGTTTCAGGCTCGCCTATACATAAGTATTATTGAAAAACGCAGCTTTATCAAGCCTACAATTGACTGGTTATTGAATCAACGTTTTCCAAGTGGCAATTTTCCATCGTCAATGGGTAGCGGTTCTGGCGACAGATTGGTGCAATGGTGTCATGGAGCACCTGGTTTTGTACCCTTGTGTACCCTTCAACGGCCAAGTCACACAACATTAACTATAATAATAAAGAAATCGCAGTAAGGAACCTTAGATTTGGCACGACTTTGTCTAGATTTCATTACTTTTTAGAGATAAACAAGCAGCTCCATCGAGACTTGACTAGTATTTTACAGAATGTTTTTGGTGGGATTTCACTTCTTTTTGTAGAAACGTGGGCATATTGATTTATTTTATTTATTAGATTTTCTTATTTGACACAGTTTTTTTCTTTTTAGGAGTAGTTTTTTTATTATTACAAATCTTTCTTTTCTTTTTTTCCGGTTCTGATTCTTGTACAGTAGCAACAGTTTTTCGTATTGCTAGATTAAATTAGAAGATGTGTCCCACTACGCTGGATTTTTGCAATGACAGTCGATTTTTTTATGTACCAATAGTAGAAGGGGGCATTACCATATCTCTAATACAGCTGAGACCAGCTGAGGGTTCTTCATCAGATACTTCAGACCTTCGATTTTTGACATCAAATGAAGCGACCCACCAAGTTGAATATTTTTTGTAAAGGCGGTATGTCGATCTCTAATAGTTTGGTTAGGCTCTTGTGTTTTCTAATCAGGGTCACCAGGTACTCGAGATCTTCGATTATCCTAGTTTTTATAGTTTTCCCTTTATGTGGCCATTAAACCCTAACTCTGTACCAAATTTCAGCTCTCTGAGTTTATGGGAAGTACTAGTTGGTACTAGTTCTATTCTGATGATCATGAGTGAGTGAGTGAGTGAGTGTCATAAATGCGAAACTTTGCTTTCGCTTAACTTCGGAACTAAATGACCTACAGACTTGAAATTTTGGATTTTAAGTATGTGATTATAGCTTACTGGATGACGAAAATTTCTGCGTTCTGGTCTTATCCAGAGGTTCTCAAATAGGGGCCTGAAAATGCGGCGAAATGGTTCCAGTAAAGAATGGTACGGCAGTGTTTGCTTCGCGCTCGACTTGGCGGGGGCACTGCCGTGCCCCACGATTTTTAATTTTTAATGAGAAGTTAATTCAAAGAAAATCTGCATATTAAAAAATCCCAAAATTGTCTCTGGCATTTTTTTTTTACATATTATAATTTATTTATTTTATTTTGATTCGATTTATTCAAAAAACCCAGCTCGGCAGCCTTTTTCAAGAAAATAAAATTTTTAATTTTTAATGAGGAGTTAATTCAAAGAAAATCTGCAAATTAAGAAATCTCAAAATTGTCTCTGGCGCTTTTGTTTTTTTGCATAGAATAATTTATTTATTTTACTTTGACTCGATTTATTCAAAAAACCAGTCCGGGTAGGCCTTTTGAAGAAGATAGAATTTTTAATTCTTGTTGAGGAGCTAATGTTATAGCCTCTATGAAGCCAAATAAAATAAACCCTGTTCGGTCTCAGCAGATTGAATTTATTTAAAAGAATCAGCTGACCCAGATCACGTAAATTGGACAAAACCGATCAAAAGTTATGACCACTTTGATATTAGTCGTCTGCAAAATTTAATAATTTCTGGGGGAGAAAATGAAAATTAGTTCCCTACAAAGTATAACGTAATTGCGCAGAGTTGTTTTTAAAGTTTCCATTTTAACGATTTTTATGAGCTCATTCAATCTCAAGTGGACCCCAAACAAGAAAGACACATGTCTTAGAATTTTGAATTATGTGTTTTTTTTTCTTCTCGAAATTGATTTTTCGTGGCTTATCGTCTTAATGGTCAAGAAAAATATTGTCGCTTTGTTGATTAGTCATAAAATTCTGTGTGTATGGATTTTTATTTGTTTTCATTTTCTTCGAGCATTTGTAAATCATTCTGTAGAAAAATCATAGGACACTGTTTTTCTTTCTTCGACCGGAGGCCGGGATCCCTCTTTCAGTTATTTGTATTAAATTACGCGGCCAGAAATTGTTTAATGGGAACCGAAAGGGTCCGTTGTCGTTGCCACCGCCGCCGTCGTCGAGGTCTCAAAGAGCCCCAGAGCGAAATACTTTGTCAACGTTATTCGATCTCATCGCATCAAAACAAAGTAGCGACTCAATTCGTTTAATCTTTTCGTCGCTTTCCATCATCGGCTTAAGCAAACAATAAAGTAGAAGATATAAGAAAATATCCATAACAAAAAATTATTTGTTTTCATTTCAGACTGGCGTGATATTGACCACCGAATGGTCTTCTGGATTTTGTGGTCGTCGTCGAGTCGTCTCGGGAGCTCCAGACTTTGTCAATTTCGCGATATATTGAATAAACAAACATTTAATTTATGATACCGAGGGCAGTAATAATTTTTACTCGATCCCTCTACCTCTTCTTCACTCCCTCTTCCCATAAAACCCCACTCAATACCTTTTCTGCTTTCCCTAAAAAATTTGCTTGGAGGGTTCACTGATCTCTGATCATAGAAATTTTAATACCTTTTATCTTGATTGCAGCCCAGAAAGATATTTCGTTATTATCAATGAAGAATTAAAGTAGAATCAGTGAAAATCGGCATTACATTTAATTGAAAAATAATTGTCCGTACTTAAATAATAAAAAACATAATATAATTTATTCGAATTAAAAACTCACCGTTTTACCGAAAACCGAAAAAGAATAATTTTTATTTTATTTATTTACATATTTACTTATTTTTACAATCAAACAACACTAATGCTGAATTTTGGATACGAAAGAAAATTTCGCTCTAAAATTTAAGAAAGTGTTTTTATAAAATTAATAACTAACTTGATTTAAAAACGTTTCTTCATAAACGTTCTAGAAATAAAGAAATACTTTCTTAAAAATCCTAGGTTAAAAAAAAAATTGTTTATTTTATTCTAACATAAAAAGTAAAATTCAACTTAGACAAGATCGATCAGTTTTCAAAATTTAAAAAATTCTTACCGCAAATACTAATTTCAATAATTTTTCATAAATAAACTGCATTTAATATTTTTTGTAAGAAGTTTTGTATACAATTCAAAAATAAGAGAAGAAAACTTATGATTTGTGTTATCTTTGAATTTTATTGAAAAAAACTAGATCCATAAATCAAATCAAAGTGTCCTCAACATTTAGTTTCAAAATTGTCAACACTCAGGAGGTATTGTATGCTACAGCTCACATTAAATCAAATTCAGTGGGTCTCGATGATATCAGTCCTAAATTTGTTTCTCTTATAATGTCTCACTGCCTTTTTTCGTTGGTCGATATATTCAATACTTGTATAATGACATGCTATTTTCCAGAAGCATGGAAAATAGCGAAAATCATTCCTGTTCCAAAAACAAAGCGGGCCACACTACCTCAAGACTATCGTCCTATTAGCATTCTCTCGTACGTTTCCAAAATTTTTGAAAGGCTTTTGTGTAATCAGATTATTGATTATATTACGAAACAAAACTTACTAACACCTTATCAATCGGGGTATAAAAAGGGACACAGCTGCACCACTGCATTGCTTAAAATTACTGACGACATTCGGACTGCCTTAGATGACAATACTATAACTATTTTAACATTTCTTGACTTCTCGAAAGCATTTGACTCCGTGGATGCGGTTTTGCTGTGTAAAAAACTTTATTCGTTATTTGGTTTTGATAAGTATTCTGTCAAATTAATTTATAACTATTTGTCGTGTCGTCGTCAAATTGTTCTGTCCAATAATTTATTTTCAGATGTTGGTAATGTTTCGAGTGGTGTCCCTCAGGGCTCCTTACTAGGTCCGTTGTTGTTTTCCTTATTTGTTAATGACATGGCATCGTGCTTCATTTCCTGTAAATTTCATATGTATGCTGATGATGTTCAATTATATCTGTCATCTCATTTGACGGCATTAGATGAATTAGTACGTAAAATAAATGATGACCTAGATTCAGTGTACAAATGGGCAGTATCAAATAAGCTTTCCCTGAATCCAACTAACAAGGAAACGTTCTCAAGTGTGTCTCACCGATTTTGATGAAATTGAAATATGTTGTAGAGCATCGAAAAATAAGAGACACGTATTTTATTTTATCTGCGGATACGCAAGTTTAGGGGGTGAAAACCACCCCTAAAGTTTACCCCCAAAAACAGTTTTTCTTAAATATCTCAAGTTCTAATGAATTTTTTCGAATGAAACAAAATGGAAATGATGTCTCGTAAATATACTATCATTTTGTAAGTAATCCGGTCCCCGGGGGTTGCAACCCTTATTTTTTATTTCGGAATATATTATATTTTTGCGTAACAAAAATAACAGTGTTAGTTCAAAATAATTGACAAATATTTTTTTACATACGATTTTGAAAAACAAAATTGACCTGTTTTTGCGTTTTCCTGAAAAAAGCCTCTCAAGGGGGTAAACTACCCCTAGCACTAACACATCATGTATATACTTTCAGACATCAGTTTTTTTCGTGAAAACCAGTATTAAGGGGTTTTTGGAGTCGCTGATTACGAATCTGATGTTAGATTTAAAGAATTCAAAATGGCGGATCCAACATGGCGGATCCAACATGGCGGACGGATTTTTGAAAAATACATACATTTTTATAAAAAGAACTATAAATAAAAGTTTTTGAGGTCGCTGATTACGAATCTGATGTTCGATTTAACAAATTCAAAATGGCGGGTCCAACATGGCGGACGAATTTTTGAAAAATACATCAATTTTTATAAAAAGAACTATAAATAAAGGTTTTTGAGGTCGCTGATTACGAATCTGATGTTAAATTTCAAAATGGCGGATCTAACATGGCGATCCGCCATTTTGAATTTTTTAAATCTGACAACAGATTCGTAATCAGCGACTCCAAAAACCCCTTAATACTGGTTTTCACTAAAAAAACTGATGTCTGAAAGTATATACATGATGTGTTAGTGTAGGGGTAGTTTACCCCCTTGAGAAGCTTTTTTTCAGGAAAACTCAAAAACAGGTCAATTTTGCTTTTCAAAATCGTATGTAAAAAAATATTTGTCAATGATTTTGAACTAACACTGTTATTTTTGTTACGCAAAAATATAATTTATTCCGAAATAAAAAATAAGGGTTGCAACCCCCGGGGACCGGATTACTTACAAAATGATAGTATATTTACGAGACATCATTTCCATTTTGTTTCATTCGAAAAAATTCATTAGAACTTGAAATATTTAAGAAAAACTGTTTTTGGGGGTAAACTTTAGGGGTGGTTTTCACCCCCTAAACTTGCGTATCCGCAGATAAAATAAAATACGTGTCTCTTATTTTTCGATGCTCTACAACATATTTCAATTTCATCAAAATCGGTGAGACACACTTGAGAACGTTTCCTTGTAAGTCACAAAGTCTGGTGGTCTCAAGGCGAATGACGGATGTAGTGAACTTTCCCCATGTGTATTTAAATAGAACACCAGTCCCATACGTAAACAGTGTGAACAACTTGGGAATAGTATTTAACAGAACACTAACCTGGCATGATCATGTCTGCAATGTAGTGGGAAAAATTTATTCGGTCTTGCGATCCCTTTGGCATTCCGCTTCATTTACACCGAAGTCCGTACGTACTATTTTGGCCAAGACACTTTTAATGCCACATTTTTATTCAGTTTTTCCAATAGTTGGAAGACTAGATAGTACATCTTTCAAAACTTTAACAGTGGCTTTTAATTCAATTGTACGGTTTGTCTATGGGCTAAAAAGGTTTGACCATATATCTGCCTACAGCTATAAGTTTCTGGGTGTATCATTCGGAAACTATGTAAAGTATATAATGCTAAGCTTCCTTCATAAGCTTATTTGGACAGGAGTACCCGGTTACTTATTTACAAATATAAAATCTTTAACGTCTTCTCGTGTGACTAATTTACTTGTTCCAAGTTGTAATTGTAAGCAAAGTGAACGTTCCTTTTTTGTATACACTATAGGGCTTTGGAATGCATTGCCAGAGACAATTAAAAGGGCTCGCGGTCGTGGTGGTTTCGGGAGGATGCTATTAGCACATTTGGGCGACCAGAATTAGCATTGTTATTTGTTTTATATCTTCTTTTTTAGGGCAACTTGCAAAACTTTAGCCTCCATTCTCTATTTTCTATTTGTTTTATTCAGTTTGATTTTCATGTATCTAAATGGCGTATTCATTTTTCTTCTTTTTATTCATTTATTAGTTTTTAATTGTAATTCCTGATTTGTATTCTATTCATTGTTAGATGTAGGTGTTATATTTAGATTGTTATTATATATATATATATTGTAGCCGCTTTTGAATGTACGGAAAAGATAATGAATCTTATGTACTGTCCTTGATTGAAATAAATAATAATAATAATAAATAATAATAAATTTAAAGAAATTGAAATTTGAATATAAGGACAACTTACATTAAATATATAAAATTTGGTGTTAATTTCAAAATACAAGTTCCCTAAATAAATAAGAATTGACTTCTAATGAAAAGAGTTTTTTTCTATATTAATTATCTTTCATGATATTTAATGATTGATTTTTTATTAGAAACAAGTAACAAATGCTTAAATTATATTTAAAATTTAGTATTTAAAGAAAAATGCCTTTGAATTTATTTTAGTACTAGCTGGGTTACCCGGTTTAACCCGGCGTTGGGTAAATATTTACTAATTAAAAACTTCTCAAATGTTCTAGTTTGTTATATCATAGAAATTGTTTTAACCCGAAAACCCCTTTATGGATCCGCCAACTTGAATTTCCAAATCTTAATAATATTCAAAATTAGTGAGCTTAAAATAATACTTGTACTAATTTTCATTAAAATTGGTTGAAATCGAGAAATTTTGGTATCCATATTGGTTCCGTCATCTTTATTTTGGAAATTTTGCTAATATTCGAAATTAGTGTATTATTGTCGAGACATTTGGTGTCCATATTGGATTCGCCATTTTGGATTTATAAATTTTGATAATATTCGAAATTAGTGGCCTCAGAATAATCATTGAACAAATTTTCATTAAAATCCGTTTAAATCGAGAAATCTTGGTCGCCATATTGGGTCCGCCATCTTGGATTTGTAAATTTTCATAACATTCAAAATCAGTGATCTCAAGATAATTATTGTACTAATTTTCATTAAAATCTGTTGAAATGGAGAAATATTCGACGCCATATTGGATCCGTCATCTTGGATTTGTAAACTTTGATAACATTAGCAAAACCCCTATGTACCAATTTTCATGAAAATCGCTTCAAGTTTAGAATTTTAGCCGCCATCTTTGATCCGCCATTTTGAAACCCTTGTATTATCCAAAAAAATTAGCCTATATGTTAAGTTGGAATATGTACTACCTTCGGACAAAAAATGAAAAATATCAATGAAAGCGTTTAGGCGAACTTTCATAGGGATTTAGTAAATATTTTTCTGAGTGTCGTATAAATTCCACTATCGATTGAAGCTGATTTAATTTATTCTCTAAATAATTTACATCTAAATATGTTTGTTTAAGGGGACTTGACACACCCAAAAGTTGAATTTTGTTTTTAGGAAAATTCAAGGGAAAAAAAAAGAGATATATTAATTAAATTTAGCATATTTATTTCTTACAAGGATATTCTATAACATATTTCAATTTCATCAAAATCGGTGTGACACACCTGATAACGTTTCCTAGTAGTAGATACTACTACTACTACTACTACTGTGAGGGTCTATGGGTTTGAAAATTTCAGCAATAAGGATATTTTTTGTTTTTCAAAAGCGCTGGGTGCACTTTTACCTTCTTAACCGGCTAGACCCTTTCATGAAAAATTGTACGGTAGCACTTATGCGGAAATGAAAATTAGGAAATTATCACTTTATACTAAGCTAAAATAAATGTTTTATTTGTAATCTTACTTAAAATTAATAGTATTTCTTAGTAGAGTTTAATTTTTTTTTTGTCAGCTATATAAAATATTAAATAAGATAATAACGATTATGAGGTAAATTTTATTTTTCAATATCTTGATTATCGACTATCAATTAATTTTTATTTGTCATTTTATTCATTTAAAACTTTCTTACTTCTTATATTCAGAGAAGAGAAATACATTAAGATTTTCTAAGATTAAAATTTTATACATTAATCTAAATGTATATAAAAAAATACTAATGTAAGTACGTGAAGACATGGTTTTCTCTATCACCACCAACTCCAATCAACTTCCCTTTGGGGTGGTAAATACCCATTGGTCTCGGTGGGTGGAAGTGAGTGGTTGTGGGTGGCGAAAATATGGAAAAATATATTTCTGTCCTTTTCTAACTCATGAGGGCTTCCGGAAAAATCTCAAAATTTTTGGAATGATCTAGAAAGTTCCAAAATGAGTGCAACCTATTATAATCGATTTAGAATGTTCAAGAAAGTTCTAAAAATTTCTGGAATGATCTAGAATGTTCCAAAATGTGTACGAGTGTTATAATTGATCTAGAAGACCTAAATCGAAGTGATGTACATCTAAATATTCTAGAGTGTTCGAAGTTGCTTCTATTTAAATTATAAACAAAAATAAAATTCCACTCGTAAGGGTAGGAAAAAATAGGGGGTGAGTGAAAGTTCACCCACTGAATTTTTATCTATTAACTGATTCTACCACGCATAACTTTGTATTGGGTTATCCGATTTCGATCATTCGTTATTTATTAAATAAGGTATACCTCGAAGTTGGCTCCATTTGAATTTGAAAAAAAAATTATACCCCTAAGTAATAATTAGTAGATTTTATCCACAAAAATTAAAAAATAAAGACTTTTTAACAAGAAATTAAACCGATGAAAGAAGAAACTTAAAATTAGTTACTTACATTAGTTTAGGAGCTTATTATTATTTATTTTACTTTTCGCTTTTCAGTTCTTTTCCCGTCAGTTCAATTTTTTTTTTAAAAGTTTTTATTCAGTTTTTTACAGAGAAGATGTTTTTTATTGACTACAACAAAAAAGTGAAAACTGAAAAGTTTAGCTTTGTAATATTTAATAATGTTTTAACGATTTAGATTTGATTCGTGTTTGGTTAGTAAAAAGTATTTACTCTTCCTGTTTAATAATTGCAAACAATTTCTTCAGTCGTAGGACACTCTTGCCCGGAAAGTAAATTTAATGAGAATATTTGGAGCCAAATAGTGGACTTTACTTTTTAGAAGCAAATAATTGAACAAGATAGGCCAAAATTGCATTCCCTTTTTCGCAATTCCACATTACGAATATTCAACAATTTTAAATACCTACAAATTCTTCTAAAAGAAATAAAGTTTATAATAAATATAATTTCTTTAATTTTATGATATTCACAATATGTTAAAAACTGCAAAAGAAAAATGATGATGCGACGATTATAATGTTTTTCCCAGTAGTTGAATCAATTGAGGAGACCTCCGGGACTCCTGCGGCACTCGGTCCACTCTAAGAATCAGACGCTGTATCGTCATCATCTTCATTGTAAGGGCTCCAAAAGAAAACAATAACCAATATAAAACGTAAACAAAAATAATTATTTCTAGAAAATATTTCTTGTGGGGTCTCCAACTCCAGGAAGAGTTTATCATTTTTTTAATGATCCCCAATGATCTTCTATAGGACGGTATGAAGCTAAAAGAAACTCTCAAATTACTTCAAAAGAAAAGGCGGCGGAGTGTGGGAGTCTTCGCTTCGCGGATTTTATTTTGATACTGCACCTGCACTTCATCTTGAACACTTGTCTAGAAAAAACAATTGAGTCAAAATTGACACCAGGATTAGAATTGGATTAAATAAAACTCCCAGAGCTCCCCGGTGTGCGCAACATTGACAATTTTTATTTCTTCCCAAATCTTTTTTTTCTGCTTAGAACTATTTTATGATATTATCTGAAGTCGAGTTAGCCCTTAAAACCCCCTGGGGAGCCCTTTTAAACAAAACAAATTTTTTAATTTTTACTTTGGGGTCTAATTCAAAGAAGCCCGGATATGAAAAAATCTTAAAAATTTCTTCAAGACCCTTTCTTTCTTTGCTTAGGATTATTTTATTATATTATCTGAAGTTAAGTAAGCCCAAAAAGTGTCCTGGCGAGCCCCTTTTAACAAAATACATTTTTTAACCGCCCTGGGGAACCCTTTTTAACAAAATACATTTTATAATTTTTACTTTGGGGGCTAATTCAAAGAAGCCCCGATATGAAAAAATCTTAAGAATTTCTTCAAGACTTTTCCTTTCTTTATTTACATCCTCCCTGGCTTTATTTTTTAGCTACAAGCACTCCTAAGGGGCGAAAAAACGGTGTAAAGTTAAAAACAAATTTTGATTTAAAACATCGTGGAACAAACGTATGCAAAACTTTTTTAATAGCTCAATTTTGGTATAGTGCCTTTCCTTTTAATGCAAAATCAACAATTTTCACCTATATTCAAACATGGCTGAATATTAACCCACTCTCGAAAGGTGAAAAAGGTGTGATTTTCCAAAAAACGGAAAAACCATTTTTACATTCATTTTTCACAAACATGTGTTTGAATGGGTATAATCAACGTTTGAGAATCACGATTGACTATTTCAAACACTTTCTGTTATTCATCCCTATTTTGGGGGTCTGAAAAGGGTTAAAGCTGCAAAAATAGGTTAAAAAGGCGAAATATAGCCGGTTTTAGCACCTCCGAATTTCGTTCAAAATTATGTGCTTAAATATGAAATTTTGAAATGATATATAAATATGAGTTTCATAGTTAGAAAACGTTCGAACGTTTATTTTTCTTTCTCATCTCAAATCGAATATCAAATCAATATTTTGATAATTAAATATTGGAAATGAAAGTTCAAAATGCTTCCACTTTCACTATAATAACTTCATGCAAAATATGTTAACAATAAATACATCTATTTCATATTATAAATATTTTTATTTAAGAACGAAACTTTAAGTTCATTATTCTATATATTCGGTGGTTGCATTAAAAGTCGCTGGTTTTTTATGTTTTTTGAACGTTTATTTCTATGATCAAATTTGTAATGATTTTCGTCAAAATTCGTCAACAATTGAATTCCGCGGTGAAAGAAAGCTCTATCCTTTGAGGCTATCCAATCAGCAATCCATTTTTGGACTTCTTCATAATTTTTGAAATGCCTGTCTTCTAAATCATGCTACATCGACCGAAACAGATGATAGTTTGATAGAGCCAGGTCTGGAGAATACGCTGGGTGGGGGAATGTTTCCCATTCAAACTCCATCAGTTCTTGTTTGACCTTCAAAGCAACATGAGGCCGAGCGTTATCATGAAGAAGAATCATTTTTCGTCGATTCGATGCAATTGATGGTCTGTTTTTCATCAAATTTGTGTACAAATTCTCCAACTGCTCTTCATAACGCTCAGCGCTGATTATTTCATTCGGCTTTAATAACTCGTAATAGACAACTCCTTCCATATCTCACCAAATACAGAGCATTGTCTTATTAGCGTGGATGTTCCGCTTTGGAGTCGATGTTGTCGGTTGGCCAGGATCAACCCATGATTTTTTTTGTTTTGGATTCTCAAAATAGATCCATTTTTCATCTCCGGTCACAATACGCCATAAGAAATTCTTCTTTCTTTGCTTTGCAAGTAATGAAATGCAGATGTTTAGCCGATTCGCGAAAGCACTGTTGGTCAATCGATGTGGCAGCCATTATCCTTCTTTTTGTACCTTCCCAATGGCATGCAAACGTCGCGATACAGTTGATTTATCGACTCCAAGTTGTTGAGCTATATCTCTAAGCGATTGGGCGAGATTATCGTCCAATAACGCTTTTAATTCCTCATCTTCAAATTTGTTCGGTTGACCTGGCCACAATCACCGCTTCTAAACCTTCTAAATCAATTTTTGCATACTGTTTCGGATGGAGCAGATTCCCCATAAGTTTCCGCGACTAATCGGTGAGCTTCAGCCGCACTTTTTTTTCAAATCGAAATAATGCAGAAGTACACATCGGAAAAACAACTTATCGCGATCCATTTTTCACTGTATATTAAATATCACTTAATGAATATAAAAATGCCGACTGTCAACTGGATTTTAGTAACGCACCTTCAAGCTTTAAAAAATGTACATGTCACAATAATTATAGTTCAGTGTAAAAGTTGCTAGCCACATTTATATGTGAACAGCGGGAATTAATGCAACCACCTAATAAATACAAATGTACATAAATGTTCGTTTGTTCAAAATCTTAAAGGTACGGACACACCAAAAGCGAAGCGAGCGAAGCGGCGCGAATAATTTAAAATTTGGGAACATTCTGTCGCAGTAGACGCTTCGCTCATATCGCGTTCTATTCGGACACTTCAATTGATTTGTACGGCACCCAAGTTTTTTAAATTGTTCGCTTCGCTTTTGGTGTGTCCGTACCTTAAATCTCCGAAATTTCTTCATCGATCGCTTTGAAATTTTGACACAATGTTGCAATCGAATAAGCATGTGGTTTTATATACAATTTTTTTTTTCAACAGCGCCATCTGTTGGACGTAAAAGCTAGGACTAAATATTTTCCGGAAATGGGAGTGCCATCTGTTGAATGTGATAGCAACATACGCAATACTAAACATTGATCATGCCGGACAGCGTGCTTCTTGACAACTGCTGTCATTTAACATTTTCAATGTTTCTAATTGTATTGTTAAATTGAATTTTCATAGATTTCGATTTATTTTCATTTTGATTTAATTATTTTGTATGATATTACGTAGGAATTGAGCTGTGTCGATATAAAAATGAATGTTTGTTTGTTCGTCTTTTTTAGATTCCGAAACCGCTGAACCAATATACTTGAAATTTATACTACGTAATTAATATATAAAGGGGAGTGTCATAGGCTATTATGTTTTCATATGTTCGCAAAATATTTTCCGTCTTTGAATTTTTATTGAAATTCGCATAAAACCGATTATTTTCGGGGAGCGTAGCAAGCTAGATAGATAGATAGACAGCTAGAAGATAGATAGAAGATTGATAAGATAGATAGAAGATAGGTAGATAGAAGATACATAGGTAGATACGCATAGATAAATACAGGAAATTGCTGAAACTGATCGGCAATTATTTTGAAATGCATGCAGGAATCAAGATGCCTCAAATTGCTTTCAAAAGAAGACATATGGAGATTTTTTTCATACATAAATTTATTATGATCAATAATATTTTAATACATTTATTTCCCATTTTTAAAATCGATAAATTTAATTATTAAATCGACGAAGTGTTGACCATCACCACTTGAGCAACATTTGAGTGAAATTTAGTTAGAATATACTCCAAAAAGGTATGGAAAAAATTCTTGTTCATGTTCATGCTTTGTCTTATGAATTTTTCTTTAATTTAATGGTGAATGAGAGACTTTATTTATAAATTCTCGCATAAAACCGATTTTTTTCGGGGAGGCGTAGCAACGCACGCAGGGTATAGCTAGTAATGTAATAAATGTTGATGTTGATCTATTATTTACTAGCTGAGTAGCCCGGTTTCACCCAGGGTTGCGTAACTGCTTATTAATTAAACGTATGAATCTTAAAATTAAGAATTTTGTTTCGGAATCATGGGGACATTATATCGTTTGTACTAATTTTAATTATGACACAATTCTTGAAATGTAAGAAATCTTGGAAGCCATTTTGGATTCGCCATGTTCAATTTTCCAAATTTTGATAACAGAATCGAGACCAGTGGCCGGAAATGTCTCAAAACCTGTCCAATGTGAAAACGGACGGACAGACAGACGGACAACGAAGTGATCCTATAAGGGTTCCGTTTTTTCATTTAAAAAATTTATGTCGATGTGCTGCACAAAACTGTCCCAGGGAGCTCGATTTAAATCAGTGGGAAAGTGATTTGATAGTGTAAAAATCTTAAGGTTAATATGTTGATAGAATAGATATTAACTTATTGTAAGATAATAGTTCTAATCTTAGTTATCTGCTGGGTTTAAATAAAATTAAATTTTAGGTGAAGGCGCTGCTTGTTCAGCTGAAAGAAGGAGAGGCTAAGTTGCCGCCACACTGCCCCAGTTCTCACGGTCACCTGCTGTGAAGATGTTGACCTAAAGATACCTAATCCACCTGAAAAAGGGCAAAAATAAATAAATAACAACAGCACAAAAAAAAAACAAGAAAGGAGAAGAAGAGTTATATAACGCCGCATGCCGGCCGGCGCGACCACATACCTTGTTTGAGAGACCCACGTATAACAGATAATTTTTTGTAAAAATTCCAGCCTCCTGCAAAAGTGAAGAAAAGGTATCAACGAGGTGTGCGCAAAAGGAGCCTCGATGATAGCGGCCTCTTCGGCAGCGGACGGCAGTGGCACGAAAGTGCACCTCCTCGACCAGGTGCGACCCCTCCCGCCCGCGACCGGCGACTGAGACGGACCTCACCTGGAGCCCCTGAGAAAGAAAATCGCCAAAGGAAGCTGCTCACGCCACACGACACGGGTGCGAGGTCGTCGCGTGCAGCGGATGGAAGGCGCATGCGCGAGCGAGCTGCGCGCGCGCATTGTTAACCTCTATTTATCTATTAAGTTGTCGGTAGCCACTCACCAGGGGGAGGAGGGCGCAACTATCACTCGGGCGAAAAACAGTGATAGTGGTGCCCACGTGATTTATTTACTACCGTCCGCATATTTTTCTTTTTATTTATTTTTTTTTTTTAGAAAGAAGACGATCAGGGCATTGAAGATTAAAGAAGAGGTTACCTGCTCAAAAAATAAAAATATAAAAGGTATAAAAGGTAATAAAAAAAAAAAAGGGTCGCGCGCACTTAGCAGTCTGATAACGCACAAACAGTTGCCGCTACGTGACACAGGAAAAGTGTGCGCTGCTCTGCGCTACTGTCTTACGGGACCAACTACCGGCTGGATGGCTTCTGGTCAGCAGGGTTAGGGAGCGCTGTGATCGGTCGGCGGGTCTCAGAAGCGGACAAGAAGAGGAATGTGTGAAATGAGTGCGTGTGTGGGGCCCTTTTTTGTTTCCTCTGCGACGTGCTTTGATTTGAATTTTTATTCTTTTTTCCCTGCGAAGTTAGGAAATGTTTACTTACTGAGACTGAGCAAAATTTCAGCAAATAATAACCTCTAATATAACTCCAATACAAAACTCGCATATTCGAAGTTGAACATTTCAAATTTTACATTGTAAGGAAGTAAATTTCATTTCAATTATAAATTAACCTTTTTAAGAAATTTTCTTTATATTTTTTGAAAGTTTTAGATCACACCCATGCAACGATATTTGGAGTTAATGGCTAATCTTACATAATTTTAAAATCCTTTGTTTTCTTATCTAATAATAAACAAAGGGTCTTATGTGTTCCTACTTAACTTTAAGACTTTTTGTTTTTCTATCAAATTATAAGGCCCTGTGTTTTCTTATTTAATTTAAGACCCTTTGTTTTCTTATCTAATTCTAAGACCTTGTATTTTTTTAAGGGGCCATTTACTTTCTAAATCGGAAAAAAATCCACTTTTAAATTTTTTTTAAAACAAGTCTATAATATTTATTGAAAATTTTTCTTTTGAGTATTATAATATATGTATTGAAGAATATAAAAAAAAATGACTTTTTATTCTTGATATCGGCGGTAGAGGGCGCATTCCCAAAAGTCATGTTTTAAACACTTTTTGAGCTTTCTAAAAAAAATCAATTCAAAATTCAAAATGGGTTATGTTGCTTAGACATTTTCCTAGGAGATATAACTAAAAAATTATTAAAAAAATTTTTTTTTCGTCACTTTATTCAAGATTTCCAAAATTGTGTTGAAAAATCGACCTTTTATTGGAGTTAACTACCCCTGTAAAAAGGGTGGATTTGTATATATTTATATAAGTTTTTAGAGGTATGTGTCCTAATATTTTGTATAAATAATCGAATGCTTTTTGGTTTTTTCAAATTAGATGATTAGAGCTCGAGAAATCTCTCCCACGAGTTCAGAAAACGTAGTTTCGAGAAAAACGCGATTAAAGTTTTTATTCAATAATTTTTAGGTTAGATAAGCGGAAGGTACTGCTACAAATGTGTCTATAACTTTTTTTATATATTGAATTTCTCAAAACGATTTTGGGAGTATATTTCTGTGATGTTTAAGAACACATTTATGGAAAAAAAATCGTTTTTTTTCGATTTAGAAAGTAAATGTCCCCTTAATTAACTTTAAGATCCCTTGATTTTAAGACCTTTTATTTTATTATTTAATTTTAAGACCATATGTGTTCCTACTTAATTTAAGTCCCATTGTTTTCTTATCTTAACATTAAGACCAGTTGCTTACTTTAAGACCTTTTATGTCCTTATTCTAATTTTAAGACCTTTTATTTTCTTATGTTATTTTAAAACCTTACGTTCTCACACTTATTTTAAGACCATTTATTTTTTTATCTAATTTTAAGACCCTATGTGTTCCTACTTAATTTTAAGACCCTTTATTTTTCTATCTAGTTATAAGGCCCTGTGTTTTCTTATTAAATTTAATACCCTTTGCTTTCTTATCTAATTCTAAGACCTTATTTTTCCTTAATTAACTTCAAGACCCTTTGATTTTATCTATAATTTTAAGACCTTTTATTTTCTAATCTAATATGTGTTCCTACTTAATATCTACGTTCTATGTGTTCCTATGTAAATGTAAAATGTTCCGCTCTTTCCATTTCCGTGGTCAAAAATATGGGTTCCCATTTAAAAGGGTCAACTTGACCTTGAAATGACCTTTAAGGCCATGGTTAAGGTCAAATCTACGGCCACTATTGAATAGCCAGGGAAAATTCCTAAAACTTGTGTCTAAAACTATTTTCTCCAAAATGCTTTCCTCGAAAGTTATTTAGCCGTTTCCATACTTTTGGATCACCCTGTATGCTTGTTGGGTTAAAGAAAATTTTTTAAATCAAACATTCCTAAATAATAATAAACTGTTTGAATCGATTCATACCGATTTGAGAATCATATATTTTGATCTATAATTTCTTTTGTTTTTTTTTCTAATTTGCTCGTATTTATTAGACGATATTTGTCACTTTTTTACAAAGATTAAAAAATCAAAATAAAACAGTCTAACTTCAGGCGGTCTTAAAAATTACTCGCTTTGGAGAAAAAAAAAACCCTATAGGGTCTCAATGAAGATCTAATTTTTTTTCGGTTTTTTCTTTCGAATTCTCAATTAATTTTCATGTAAATTATCTTACCCACAATCTGTGAATCTGTGATTAAGGGGAAATACGGAGTCTCCGGAGGAGACGGGTTCGGTAAGACAGAAAAATGAATAAATAGATCTCGATGGAAGAGGACAAAGCCCCCCGAAAATATGAATTCAAATCCATCACAGATCAAACCTAAAAGTTGACTGGCATTTCGAAATATGATTTAAAAAGAAAACTGGAAATAATAATGAAAAGAGGAAAAAAAAAACGAATTTATACAAACCAGGGTACTTCTAGCCGTAGTGCTTCGCTCGATGGCTCGGGGCTCGGGGGGGCTTGCTTAAACGACGAAGGATGAAGACGCAGAAAATGTCGTTATTTTTTTGTCTTGAGATCTCCGATTCAGAAAGTATTTAGAAGCGCTCCATTTACAGCAGCATAAAAAAAAATATATATATATATATATGTATATTTATATGTAGATATATATATGTCTAATGAGACGTATGCAACCGAACAGTGACGGTTAAAAAAATTTTCAAACGACGGTCTTAAAGATTTCTAGCGCTTTTCTTGAGAGTGATAGGCAGAAAAAAAAAATAAAAAAAATAAAGAAAAAATTGGGAAGAAAGTGAGGTTTAAAAGACACACAGGTGCCTTCCAAAAGAAAAAAAAAAGAAAAATTATAAATAACAAAAAAAAGGGGGCAAAAAGCCATTCAAGAATTTGAAAGGTGAACCGCTAAGATGTATCAGACTCAAAAGACTTAAACACTAGAAAGAAGAAAAAAAATTAGAAGAATAAAAACGAGAATGAGATGACCAGAAAATACCTGGTTAAGGTGGAGCACTGGGGCTCCAATATCCAAGACCTATGTCTTAATTGCCAGAGCTCCGGTCCGGCCTCACTAATTTCGCTGATTACCGGAGAAAATATTTTTGAATGCTAACTAAAAAGCGACAGGTGTGGATGGAGTCGTTGGAGTTCGGCTTGTGCTGCGGATTTGCGATTCTTTCTTTTTTCGGTAAGATCTTCTCATTTTTTGCTATTTACCTTTAAAAGTTCATTAAGTTCATTAATTGTTATACCCTGAGGGGTTAAAAAGACGATTCATTACCGCGGTGAAGATTCTCCATATTATCCACTTCCAAAATCCTTCCTAATACCTTCCCAAATTTTTATAAATACTGTTCAAAGTCCATACAAAGTCCCCTCAAAGACCAAAGATATTTTCTAAATACAGTGAAACTCATTCTTATATCTCTTTCTCCTTCTTAATTAAGTTATCTCGTTATTTTATTTAGAGAAGATTAAGCCAAAAAAACGAGTAAGAAGGGAATACTTTTTTTTTTTAATTTTACTGATATATCTCTTATATTCATATATAATTTATATCTACTAGTAGGATTAGGGCGCTTGTGCAGAATAGTCCCGCCGACGATAGCCGGTAAAACCACGGACTACTAGTTTAGGTATAAAAATATGAATATTTTTAATACAACCTCCAAATATGTATATTTACGTACCACCTCGAAGAAGATATTAGCTACATCAGGAGTCCCGCAGGGTAGTCACTTGGGTCCACTTCTTTTTATTTTATCTATGGATGACATCTCACAACTTCTTAAAATCTGTAAAATCTTAATCTATGCAGACGACATGAAAATATTCTTTTGTACCAAAAATATTAACGACTGCCACGTGGTTCAAAAGGACTGTGTACACACAACAATTTGGAACTGAATATTAGTAAGTGCGAAATCATGACTTTCTGTAGAGGCCACAACCCCCTGCGTTTCGACTATACCTTATCAAACTATGCTCTACGACGTGTTCATTCTGTCCGTGACTTGGGAGTTATCCTGGATTGCAAATTTGACTTCATTGAGCATATTAACTCTATGGTGACTAAGGCCAACTCTATGTTGGGTTTCATCAAAAGATGGTCACGTGAATTTTCCAATAGGGCTGTGTTGAAACAGCTTTATTTTTCTTTTGTTAGACCAATTCTTGAATATGCGAGTTTGGTCGCCCTATTATCAAGTTCATATTGATTGTATTGAATCTGTGCAAAGGAGATTAGTCAGATTCGCTCTTAAAGATTTACCTTGGAGCAATCCAGTTCTTCTCCCCCCTTATAATGATCGTCTGAGGTTTCTTGATATGCACTCTCTGCACAAGCGTCGGGAGATTGTTTTTGTTCACATTAATATTAATATTATTATTAATTGGTAATATTGATTCAGCTTCCCTTAAAAGCGAATTCACTTTCAGATTGAACGAGCGAAATCTTAGGGTGGTGTCGCTTCTACAAACTAGTTTATGTAAAAATAATTATAGTTTTTTCCAACCTATTAATCGCATGAGGTTAAATGTGAATAGAAATGCTGATTTGTTTGATCTACGTGTCAGTAAGCATGCACTAAAGAAAAGTCTGTTTGGTGGTTGTGGTCGCATGTCTACTAACATCGGACCAAATGATGAATAATCAGTCATATGCTACAGAATAATTCTGATATTTTACAAGGCTTTGACTAAGCTGATATTTCGTAAAAAAAATAATTTCTGTAAGACATAAAAAAAAATTGTAGCTCCAAATTTCCCACCCCTAAAATCTGCCACCCTAGGCTCCAGCCTACTCAGCCTGCTGATAAATCAGCCACTGGTCACCCGGTTTCACCCGGCGTTGGGTAAATACTTCGTAATTAATCACTTATCAAATATTCTAGTTTGGTATATCTTAGAAATTGTTTCAACTTGAAAACCCCTTTATGGATCCGCCATCTTGAATCTCCAAATCTTAATAATACTCAAAATTAGTGGCCTTAAAATAATCATTGTACCAATTTTCATTAAAACCCGTAGAAATCGACAAAATTTTGGTCGCCATATTGGATTAATCATTTTGGATTTGCAAATTTTGATAATATTCATAATTACTGGCGCAAAAAAATCGAACTATTAGGTGTATGACTTAATTTTTACAGATTTTTTCTTATAGTCCGGGAGCCGGTGACAGTAAAACTGCACTTATACGGATTCTAAAATTTAGCATATGAATGAAAAGTATTTAATCATAGCTACAACATAGGCCCGGTGTGCCAGGGTTTAACCT
Organism: Dysmachus trigonus; assembly: GCA_949715965.1. Lineage (NCBI taxonomy): Eukaryota > Metazoa > Arthropoda > Insecta > Diptera > Asilidae > Dysmachus > Dysmachus trigonus. The sequence continues at coordinate 628,176 of OX454324.1, forward strand.
GACCGAAATATTTTTTTAAAATTTTTATTTTTTTAATAATTATAAATAATTTGCACTTATATGGAAATTAATGTTTCTAATACCATTTTATTGCAAATTTTATCTAAGTTCAAAAAAATTTGGTGTGCCAGGGTTTATCCTGGCCTAAAAGTCTGTCACACCACTTTATACAGCGTGATCCAAAAGTATGGAAACGGCTAAATAACTTTCGAGGAATGCATTTTGGAGAAAAAAGTTGTAGACAAAAGTTTTAGGAATTTTCCCCAGCTATTCAATGGTGACCTTAGATTTGACCTTGACCATGGCCTTGAAGGTCATTTCAAGGTCAAGTTGACTTTTTTAAATTGGAACCCTTATTTTTGACCACAGAAATGGAAAGAGCGGAAAATTTTACGTCCAACTATGACCTTTACCATAACCTCGAAGGTCATATCAAGGTCAAAATGGCTCTTTAAAGAGGAACCTGCATTGTTACTGCGGATTTGCAAAGAGTAGAAGTTTTGCGTCCAAATGTGATCTTGACCACAACCTTGACCTTTAACATGACCTCGGCAATGACCTTGAAGGTTTTATCAAGGTCAGGGTGGTTTTTTGAAGGGGAAACCATGTTTTTGACCACGGAAATGGAAAGAGCAGACAATTTTATGTCCGACTATGACCTTGAACATGACCTTGAAGGTCATATCAAGGTCACGATGGTTCTTTAAAGGGGAACCTGCATTGCTACTGCGGATTTGGAAAGAGCAGAAGTTTTGCGCCCGGATGTGACCTTGACCATGACACACTTGACCTTGCCTTAATCGACTTCACCATGGTCGGTCGTTAACTTTTCCGCTCTTTCCATTTCCGTGGTCAAAAACATGGTTTCCCCTTCAAAAAACCACCCTGACCTTGATAAAACCTTCAAGGTCATTGCCGAGGTCATGTTAAAGGTCAAGGTTGTGGTCAAGATCACATTTGGACGCAAAACTTCTACTCTTTGCAAATCCGCAGTAACAATGCAGGTTCCTCTTTAAAGAGCCATTTTGACCTTGATATGACCTTCGAGGTTATGGTAAAGGTCATAGTTGGACGTAAAATTTTCCGCTCTTTCCATTTCTGTGGTCAAAAATAAGGGTTCCAATTTAAAAAAGTCAACTTGACCTTGAAATGACCTTCAAGGCCATGGTCAAGGTCAAATCTAAGGTCACCATTGAATAGCTGGGGAAAATTCCTAAAACTTTTGTCTACAACTTTTTTCTCCAAAATGCATTCCTCGAAAGTTATTTAGCCGTTTCCATACTTTTGGATCACGCTGTATAAAGTGGTGTGACAGACTTTTAGGCCAGGATAAACCCTGGCACACCAAATTTTTTTGAACTTAGATAAAATTTGCAATAAAATGGTATTAGAAACATTAATTTCCATATAAGTGCAAATTATTTATAATTATTACAAAAATAAAAATTTTAAAAAAATATTTCGGTCAGGTTAAACCCTGGCACACCGGGCCTATGTTGTAGCTATGATTAAATACTTTTCATTCATATGCTAAATTTTAGAATCCGTATAAGTGCAGTTTTACTGTCACCGGCTCCCCACCTATTAGAGCTTAAAACTATATTTAAAACAGAAATATTTCGTTGTCTTTTGTGGTTTTGTAATGATCGGATACAAGAGTTTAGAACACCAAACGACAAGTCTATACAAGTTACATAACCTCTCATAATAGTAAAATTTATGATGGCAACTGATAAACAGTACATTCGGCACTGCATTTTATGTATACGAATTCCAACAAGGAAAAAATGTTTCTCAAGCAGGGGAATCAATTTGTAGTGTTCTTGGTGACGACGTTGTATCTTATGAAACATATAATTATTGGTACAAACGTTCTAGAAGTGGTAATTTCGATCTTAGTGACCAACCGCGCCCTGGGCATCCTCGAAAGTTTGAAGATGCGAAATTGCAAGCTTTACTAGATGAGGACTCAACGCAAACGCAAAAAGAGCTTGCAGCTCAATTAGGAGTCACCCAAACAGCTATTTCCAAGCGTTTGCACCAAATGGGAAAAATTCATAAACTTGAAAGATGGGTCCCACATGTATTGACCTAGGTCAACGTATGAACACGTGTCTTTCACTGCTTGCCCGGCAACAAAAAAAAAGGACTTCTTGTGGAAAATTGTGACGGGTGCTGAGAAGTACATTTTTTACGAGAATCCCAAACATAAAAATTCGTGGGTAAATCCCGGGCAACCCTCTACATCGACGCCGAAACTGGACAGCCACTTAAAGAAAGTTCTTCTGTGTATCTGGTGGGACATGAAGGGTGTGCTTTATTATGAACTTTTGGAAACTGGTCAGATGGTGACAGCCGAACACTACAGTCGACAGTTGAACAAATTTAGCGAACAGCTGGATCAGAAAAGGCGATTTACTGGTCCAGGAAGTCGGCTAGTCATACTGCTGCATGACAACGCTCGACCTCACGTTGCTCGCGTGACTCAAAAGACCCTCTTGGATTTAGGATGGGAAGTTCTCCCGCACGCGGCATATTCGCCAGACTTGGTCCCATCTGATTTTCATTTGTTCCGGTCAATGCAGCACGATTTAGAGGATAAACAGTACAAAACGCTGGATGATGTGCGTAAAATTCGTCGATGATTTTATCGCCTCGAAGCCTGCAAGTTTCTTTCGCGACGGCATCCGTATGCTGCCTAGTGCCTGATAGATGGCGCAAGGTCATAGAGCACGATGGACAATATTTCCAAGATTAAGTTCGTTGTTTACTATTTATTTATAATTAAAAAAACTACTTAAGAATCTGTAAAAATTAAATCATACACCTAATAATTTTCATTAAAATCCGTTGAAATCGAGAAATTTTGGTCGCCATATTGGAACCGCCATTTTGAATTTCTAAATTGTTTCATAAAAATCGCTTCAAATTTAAAATTTTCAGCCGCCATCTTGGATCCGCCATTTTAACGATCTCTCCATTTGTTAAAAAATAGTGACTCATTAGTTTTCACACATTCCTATTGGATACCCTGTACTAATAAGCTAGAATAAATACTGTTAGATTTTAGATTATGCTGATTAGAGTATATAGGCTTTTGCACTTGTCCTACGGATTTGTCTGATCTTCGTTTGTGGTGGCATACCTACTAGCATCGGAAAATTTTTTGAATAAATCAGACATATGCTACAGATTACTTATTATACATATAGTTATTTAACTATACAAAGCTTTAACTAAGTTGATGGTTCATTAAAAAAATACATTTGAAAAACTAATTTAGAGTTGATTAAATCAAAAAAGAAAAACGAACGCGGGAGCCATTCACATCAATTTTCCTACTCGATTTTGTTAAAATTTTGGAAGAAACAAAACCCATCACAAAACAAACCCTTTTTTCTTAGGATAACGACAAGCACAATTTTTGTGTGTGCGTTACTCGAAAAATAAAAGGAACCTCCAAAGACGAAGACTTTTTCTTATTATTTTCCATTAAAAAGAAATAAATCTTCAAATTCTTGAAGGACAAGAGGACCTCCAGTTGCAAAAATTTTTAAGAAGAATTTTAAGGGGGCTTACCTGGCCTGGAGGTTTTTTCGCTCGCATGTGACGAAAGGGAAAAGGGTTTTAAGATTTTTTTCTTATATATTTATATGAAGGGGGAGACAACGCGGCGCAGATCGAAAGGGTTGTTGTTTTTTTTTTTTTTTTTTGAGTGCGAGGGGTTCCTTTGCCTTTTGTCTATCAACAAGAATATTGCGTAAAAACAGAAAAATCTCATTTTATGCGGGACTTGTTTACCCCAATGAATAACCCTTTTTTTTGCTGTTTATATTCTCTTTTCTTATAAAAAGAAAAAAAATTGTTTGTTAGGATTTTTTGAGGAATTCTTGTGATCACGCAACGGTTTCGGGTTTCCCTTAAAAATTAAAAGAAAGAAGATTTTTAAGGGTGAATGCCGTCATCCTTCCTTCAACGGCGAATTCAGATTTAAAAAAAAAAGATGTGATGAATTGGTTGTGGGAAAAAAAATAGATTTTGGCTTTTTTATTTAAATAAAGTTAATGCGTGAGGGACTTAGAGAGTATTTATTTATTTATTTACAAGCTAACATATATCGAAATGAGTAATCTGACCTCTAGTTAGCTACTGAAGAGAAGCTTTTGTTTAATTTTATATATATCAATATTAAAATCTACCAACTGGAAATATTTATTATAACATCTACACATGTCAGTCATTGGTTCAAAAAATCCACAATTTGAAGGAAACTTTGCGAGCGAACAGATCTACTACTGTGATCAAAAAGTAAAGCCAATTTGGAATTTAAATTGCGCGGGTACATCGATTCGAGTGAATCTTGTTTTTAGTTTGGCAGCACTGTCACTCATATTTGAGTAAAATTTCACGCCAGTACGTCATTTGTTTGGTTAGTTTCGTTGTGTTTTTGAGCAACTAAAAGTGAATTATTCAATTCTCACAATAGGTCTGTCTGGTAACTATAAAGTTTTTACTCGCGGGTAAAATTTTTACCTGAAAGTGTCTGTTAACCTCACGGAGGGGAAAAACTGAGCTCTTGACAGCACTTCCCCTCTTACACAATTTTAGCAGATTTTACCCACGCTGCGGAGACCGAGTAAAGAACCCCGCACAAAATGTATGGGAATTGAACACCGGTCAATTTGTATGAAACTTCGTATTTTGATAGCCCTTGTTATGCTGATCAAAAGTCTCAATGGGCACGAAGCCCGAAAACCCCCCCAACTCCCCCATAACCGCCCCAAAAGGTCAGAGGCTGTATTTGATAGATTTTATTGGTGAATTGCCTTACCGAAATATTTTACTACTGTAGTCAAACCTACGGACTCCATACAGTATCTAGGTCATTCCCAAAACAGTCAAACTCCCCCCCCCCCCCCCCCTCTCCCCACCCCTCATAGCACGGCATGCGACTTTTCTCCGTTTACCGACTGTGAGAACGTTTCATCGTGAATTCCATACCACAGCCACCTAAACGATCACTACTCAAATACCGTTCAACCCCCGCCAAATGAACCTTCCACCCCAACACTAACCCTGAGGGGTGAAACAACCCCACTCCGTACCAAACCTGCCATATGAATTATTCCTGCTTACGGGTTCTCAAACTGGATGACTGTGATTTGCATTCCAGAGCCACTTAAGCGTTCACTATTCAATATCTTTCGAACCCCCGCCCCCAACACACACCCCAACCCTCGCCACAGTCCCTAAAACCTGCCATATGACTTGTCACTGCCTACGGGGTGTGAAACCGTTTGATCGTGAATTCCATCCCACAGCCATCTAAACGATCACTACTCAACCTTCGACAACCGACAATTGAACCCTCTACTCCAATAGCAACCCCGGGGTTGGGGTGAACTAACCCCACTCCGTACCAAAATCTGCCGAAGGATATTGAATAGTGAACGCTTAGGTGGCTATGGAATGCAAATCACGGTCACCCAGTTTGAGAACCCGTAAGCAGGAATAATTCATATGGAAGGTTTGGTACGGAGTGGGGTTGTTTCACCCCCCAGGGTTAGTGTTAGGGTGAGAGGTTCATTTTTCGGGGGTCGAACGGTATTGAGTAGTGATCGTTCACAGCCGGTTAACGGGGAAAAGTCGCATGTCGAGCTATGAGGGGTGGGGAGGGGGGGGGGGGGGGAGTTTGACGTTTGACTGTTCTGGGAATGACCTAGTTACTGTATGGAGTCCGTAGGTTTGACTACAGTAGTAAAATATTTCGGTAAGGCAATTCACCAATAAAATCTAACAAATACAGCCCCTGACTTTTAGGGACGGTTTTGGGGGAGTTGGGGGGGTTTTCGGGCTTCGTGCCCATTGAGACTTTTGATCAGCATAACAAGGACTATTAAAATATGAAGTTTCATACAAATTGACCGGTGTTCAATTCCCATACATTTTGTGCGGGGTTCTTTGGGTAAAATCACCGATTGCTTGTCATTGTGTAATCTGTCATTTGTGTGTTTCAATTTTGCGTTGCGATTCAGATAGAAGAAGAAGTTATTGAAAAATTGTTTAAATAAATAAAAAACATATTTCAAAATTTTCAAAAATATTAAATAAATCCATAAGTTTTCCCTCTAACATCTTGATCACGTTTGACAATTTACATACACAAGTAAGATTTACCCAATTTTTACTTGAAGTCGTCTGGTAACTTTTGATGTTTATCCCCACTACCATATGAAACTTTTTAACAGATTTTTACTCAAGAAATTTTTACCCAAAAGTTACCAGACAGACATAATGTGTGATATTATTGAGCAAAGAAGTTGCATTAAATTTTGTTTGCGGAATGAAATTTCTGCTGCAGAAACGTTTAAAATGTTGGAGTTTTGCGATCAGGTTTTGTTTGAAACAAATTTTTACAAGTGGTATAAACAGTTCAAAGAAGTTAGAGAAAGCTTTGAAGACAAAGAGCGTCCCGGACGACCATCAACTTAAATCAATGAACAACATGTCAATGAAATCAAAGATTTGGTGCTCAAAAATCGTCGGTGGACAATTAGAGACCTTACTGATACTGTAAACATTTTATTTGGATCGATCCAAACCATTTTGAAAGACCATTTGTGCTTGAGAAGAGTCACATCTCGATTGGTTCCAAAAAAAAACTCAATTTCTTGCACTGCATTGGTTCTTCGAGACTTTTTCATCAAAAATTTGATGTATGTCGTTCCACACGCACCGTATTCGCCCGATTTAGCTCCATGTGACTTCTGGCTATTCTTTTAGCTCAAAAGACCGCTTCGGGGACACCGTGTTGAATCGACTGATGAGATAAAAGAAAAATCAAAGAAGGAACTAAAGGCCATTCCAATCATCGAGTTTCAGAAGGGTTTCGAGGTTGGAAAAATTGCTTACATAGGTGTATTGTATCGGGCGGGGACTACTTTAAAGGGGATGATATAGATTTGGAAGAATAAATAAAAATTTTCAAAGTTATAAACAAATTGGCTTTACTTTTTGATCACAGTAGTATTACCTGAATAAAAGGAGATAGAAGATAAGATGTCCGGCGAATCTACTAAACCAACCAGAATCTTATGAATAAATAGACATAAGTGCAGTTCGCGTCTTTTATAAAGTGAAGTCTTGCCAAGCAAGGTCAACCGTTCAACATAAGGAGGAAGGTTATGGAAGCTCAAAGTCGAAAATAACTTTTTAAAGGGAAAATTTCCAGCTTTAAAATACTTTCCTTGAATTTATTCATATATTTTTTTTTCAAATCTATAGAAGCCATTAAAATTCATAAAAAATTAAGGGATCACACATTTCTTCTGTTTCTACATTTTAACTGAGCGATCAACAAAAGTGTTCGATACATAGCAAGTACAAGCTCTAAAATGAACTTTTTGGATGATCCCTTAATTTTGTACGGCAGTGTAGAATTAAGAAGAATTATGTAATAGAATATTATAACCTCCTTGTATCATAATTTTGCTGAAGAAATTTTTGTTGTTATATTTTAGCTTTTAAATGAACATCTCTATTACAATAAATATATTTGGATACTCTTATGCAATGTATGAAGTTTGTTTTGAATTCTGTTTTCACTTGATGGAAAATGTTCAGTTTTGAATAAAACGACACTTTATTTACATTCCAAAATACTGGGCTCATTTAATAAAGTGTTATCGAATAAAAAGAACATGTAGTTTTATTAAAAAATGAACGCATGTATGTATTCGTTACATTCAAAGCAACAGCTTTAAGTTAAAAGCCAATTAAATTTCAAATAAAATGTCTCAAAGTCTCTCTCAAACTAAACGAAGATTTTTAAATGAATATGGGTTATTTGGTTTTAAAAAGTGATTCATTTAATTCATAAATTTAATTTGAAATGCTTGTTGTTTGCTTTAAAAGTTCTTCATTTAGTTCAAAATTAATCTCAAACGAACGCATTTTCATAAGTTTTTTCAGCCGCCCTAAATTCTACTGAAACCTGCACATACAAATTGTGGATTGGTCAATACTGATATAAAACTTCATGAACTTTCAGAATATGATAATGATTTTTAATTAAAATGGGAAATACAGTTCGCTTATTTTAAGAAAAATCGGTTTTTTTCGAAAAATTTTTTTAGAAAATCACATTGGCTCGAAACCAATAAGAAATTTGGCGTAAAAGCAATAATATTGCGTCCATGGACCATGTTCTTTAATTTGCATATGAGTATGCTTTAAAGTTCAAAATGGCTGTGTCCAAAATGGCGTTTGAAAGTCGAAAATTCAATGACATATAATATTATTACTATTAAAAAAGAAGTTCTCAATGGATTTATTTAAAAACTTATACAGGGAAAGAAATTCAAAATGGCGGGTTCAAGACGGCGCACAGTGAGCCCAGTAGGTTCAAAACCACCCACAAGTCGTAATTTCTAACAGATTTTGAAAATTCTTGTTTGAGGATACTCGTGATGAGGAAACAAAGAGACTTACGAAGCCCTTTTTGCCAAAAATTGCTTCAGTGATTTTAAAAATTCTCACTTCGATCTTCACATGACCTTCAAATGACCTTTAGGAGACCTTGTACGATCAAGTAAATGACTAATTTTGATTCAGCAACCTCGAAATCCTACTTGTAAATTTTTCCAGATTTTCATTTTTGCTTTAAGTTTTTGGATCATAAGATTGTACTTTCAATATGCTGAATTTTCGAGATCAAAGTGAAGTTTTTCAAATTTTTAAAATCACCGAAGCAATTTTTGGGCTTCGTAAGTCTCTTCGTTTCCTCATCACGAGTATCCTCAAACAAGAATTTTCAAAATCCGTTAGAAATTACGACTTGTGTGTGGTTTTGAACCAATTTAGCAATATAGCCCCACTGTGCGGCGGACAAAGACATTCAAATTTTATAAATCTGAGCATAAAATAGCTCTGGGGAGTTTTCGGGGTCGCTGATTGCGAATCTGAGATCAGATTTCAAAAGATAAAAATGGCTCCAATGGATCCAAGATGGCGGGCGAAAAAATTAAAATCACATGAATCTGAGCAAAAATTTGCACTGAGGGGTTTTTGGGGTCGCTGATTACGAGTATATATCATATTATAAAGTTAAATTAAAGCGTTTTTTTTTAATTTGTTTAAACATATTTTAAAAAATGTTTGGAGTCCAGGTGACCCCCTGTGTAATTCCAGGGTTAATAATGTTCAGAAACAAATCATAATTTTTAGAATGTTAAAAAAAAAAAAAGTAAAAGGAAAATTTAAAATAGAAATTAATTAATTGGATTGAACAATGAAAAAAATGATATAGATCAAAAAATCAAAGAATCTTTAAAAAATTACGAGGAAAAGACACGCAATAAAAGACGTTTTGTACCGCATGTAAGATGAGATTTTTATTTATGTATCGTATATAAAAAAAAAAAAACAAAAAAAAAAAAGATGGATGGATCGAGGCGACCGATCACATCACAATGGGCGCGATTTATAAATTAGAAAATTCCGAAAAGTCGTCTTCTCGCTTTCTGAAGAACATAAGAAGCAGAGCAAAACACACCTGAAGAATTGAGGAAACCCCTCGGACCCCTGCGGCACACCGAAGACATTGATGACGATGACGGCGGCGACGGTGGCTCAGCCAGGTGTAGTACAATCGATTTAAGTGGGATTTTGGGCTGGGCCGGGGGTGGGGGAAGGAGGGGTGGAGGGGAGTGCGGGTGATCTTGCATACCTTCTTATTACTTTCTTGTTTCGTGGATTTTAAGATTTTTTGAAGACCTACCGATTGAATGGTTGTTGTCTTCTTTTGGCGCTGTCTAAATTTGTTGTTTTTTTTTTTTCTTCTGTGGTATGTACTTTCCTTGTTGCGGGGGTACTGAAGAGTGCAGGGCAGAGGGGAGGAGGGGGGAAAGAAAAGAGGGGATCATTTCAATTGAAAAAATTTAAATGAAGTCGAACTCAAACGCCCGCTTGTCCTCAATCGCGCACCGTCAGCTCCGATTTTTTTTTTTTTTTTTACTTACAAACGTTTCATATTTCTGGACAAAAACTCAATCAGTGAACTCGGAAGAAATTATGATGATCATTTTATTGCCGGCGGGTAGAATGTTCTCCCCTCCCTGCCCCTTTTCCGTCTCTACAGTCCCCTTAGAATATTTTGTTAAAGAAATTTTGCTTCTAAAGATTATGAAGAATTTTATACATTTGCAAATTTTGTTCCAGATTTTTTTTTTGATTAAAATTTATTTTTGTGACTTATATTTCATTTCAGGTTTCCTCCCTCCAAAAAAAAAATTTACCTCGTTTTTTTGTGAGTGTGAGTTGGAACTGTATGACGAATGTTTCGTATAATGCCATGTGTTGTCTAGATTTAAAAATTCAAAAGGGGTCTTTCTTGTCTAAAATTTTGAAAAATAAAAATTTTTAAAACATCTTTTTCGGATAAAAAAAAAACAAGATATTGTTATGAAAATTTATAGGGATGTTTATTAATATTATAAAAATACAAAAAAAAAATGTTTTTGAAATATTGAATATTGGCCATACAATTTTTTGAAAAAGCACCAAAAATCGACGGTCGTCATGATTTCATCCGTCTGGATTATCTGAAAAAAATGGGTTATTATTCTGTATTGAAGCCGCTATCGCATGAGCTAGGATAAACTTTTCTTATAAAAAAAAAAACTTTAACTTTAAAAAAAAAACAGATTTTTCAGGTTACTTTTATAATCAAAGATAACAATCAGAATACGATTTTTAATTTTAAAATCAGAAATAAAATTCAGAAAATTATGACATTATGACATTATACATAACATGATTTTTGTTTTTAAAATCAGAAATAAAAATCCAATTAGTGATTTATATTTTTAAAATTGAAATAAAAATCGGAAAATGACTTTTGTATTTAAAATCTTCTCTTCTTTAAAATTTAAATGTTCGTTTGTTCAAAATCTTAAATCTCCGAAAGTTCTTTACCGATTTCTTGGAAATTAATTTTGGCACAACTTTGCATTCGAACAAGCACGTGATTTTGTATATTTTTTTTTTTTTTTTTTTTTTTAATAGCGTCATCAGTTTAAATTTTAAGAGTAATAACCATTTCCTGAATTTTTTTTTTGATTTTTAGAAAAAGAATCATTTCCTAATTTTTATTTTTGGTTTTAATAGTAGATCATCATCATAAAAATGTGATTTTTTTATTTGTATAGAAAAAATTTATCTTGATTCGAAATTCAAATCTTATTCTTTTGAATTAAGAACCTTTTCGCATCAACAAACAACATTTTCTTGTAGTAAAAACTATAATTCTTATATTATTAATATATACTATATATTACTTATTTAAGAAACCAAACAGGTTGCAATCAAAATTAAATTCTTTGGAATGAAAGATAATTTCCCTCTTAAATCGAAGCAAGTGCATTTTTTTTTAATAAATAACTAGCTTGATTTAAAAACGCTATTACTTGAATATCCTAGAGGAAAACAAATATTTTCTTAAGAATCCTCAATTTTTTTTCGAACTTCTCTTCTTTTTTATCTAGAATATTTTATTTATTTTACTAGCTGGGTTACCCGGTTTCATCCGGCGTTGGGTAAATACTTACTAATTAAACACTTCTCAAATGTTCTAGTTTGTTATATCCTAGAAATGGTTTCAACCCGAAAACCCCTTTATGGATCCGCTATCTTGAAATTCCAAATCTTAATAATATTCAAAATAGTGGAATAATCATTGTAGTAATTTTCATTAAAATCCGTCGAAATCGAGACATTCTGGACGCCATGTTGGGTCCGCCATCTTGCATTTAGAAATTATAATAATATACAAAATTAGTGGTCTCAGAATAATCACTGTACTAATTTCTATTACAATCCGTTGAAATCGAGAGATTTTGGTCGCCATGTTGGATATGGAAATTTTGATAGTATTCGAAATTAGTGGCTCTGGAATAATCATTGTACTAATTTTAATTAAAATCCGTTGAAATCGAGATATTCGGTTGCCATATTGGATCCGCCATTTTGAATTTACAACTTTTGACAATATTCGGAACTTGTATCCTCAGAATAATCATTGTACCAATTTTCATTAAAATCCGTTGAAATCGAGACATTCTGGTCTCCATGTTGGATCCGCCATGTTGGATTTGGAAATTTTGCTAATATTCAAAATTAGTGGCCTCAGAATAATCATTGTACCAATTTTCACTAAAATCCGTTGAAATCGAGAAATCTTGGTTGCCATATTGCGTCCGCCATCTTGGAATTGTAAATTTTGATAACATTCAAAATTAGTGACCTCAAGATAATCATTGTACTAATTTTCATTAAAATCCCTTGAAATCGAGAAATATTGGTCGCCATATTGGGTCCGCCATCTTGGATTTGTAAATTTTGATAATATTCAAAATCAGTGACCTCAAGATAATGATTGTACTAATTTTCATTAAAATCCCTTGAAATCGAGAAATATGGTCGCCATTTTGGATCCGCCATCTTGGATTTCTAAATTTTGATAATATTCAAAATCAGTGACCTCAAAACATTCATTGTACTAATTTTCATAAAAATCCGTTGAAATCAGGAAATCTTGGTCGCCATATTGGATCCGCCATCTTGAATTTCTAAATTTGGACAGCGGATTTGAAATCCCCATCCCGCAAAACCCCTATATACCAATCATGAAAATCGCTTCAAATTTAAAATTTTTAGCCGCCATCTTGGATCCGCCATTTTGAAACCTTACGTATTATCCGAAAAAAATTAGCCTATATGTTAAGTCGGAATATGTGCTACATTCGGACAAAAAATGAAAAATATCGATGCAAGCGTTTAGGCGTGATTGAGCAACAAACAAACAAACAAACAAACAAACAAACTTTCATTTTTATATATATATAGGGATAGGGATATAGGGATATCTCCTCGATTTCGCCGAAAAACCCAGTCCAAGAAGCACGTTTTAAGAAATTGTTTGTAATATTTTCTATAATAAGTTTTGTATGTAATAATAATAAAAAAATATTGAAAGAATTAGATTCTTAAGGGGTTAGGTGTAGTCAGAGGCATAAAAAAATGACAATTTTAAATAATTTTTTCTTGCCACTTAATTATTTTGTTTTGTAAAAGTAAAAACATAGCATTATTAAATAAGGTTTCGACTTCACTTGACAGAAATTTTGGAAAAAAAAAATTAATAATTTTAAAAGTTATGGCTGTTTGCTTTGACCCAGTTCCAACCGAAGCGCCTTGCGGTGGCCATCATATATCCTTGGAGATTCATCCAAAATCAATTGGACAAAAAAAATTAGTTTTATTAATATCTAATCTAGTGCCTGATCGAAGCTTTTTTTTTTTTTTTTAAATTAACAAAATGGCAGCCTAAGGAAAATTTTTTCCAGATTTTTGGGAAAAAACCAACAGTTAATTGTTTATAAAAAATCGAAATTAAAACAAAAAAAAAATCCTTCGATCAGGCACTAGCTTTTTATGTTTTCAAAAATCTCATTAAAATTCATTCATTTCATTAAAATCTACCGAGCGGTTTTTGAGCTACAGTGGCCACCAATTCAAAAAACATAGTTTTGAGAAAAACGCATTTGAAGTTTGTAAATTGTATATAGAGAGCCCGAGAACCCTTTGTTAATTATCGAATAACTCGAAAAGTAATTGTCGGATTTACTTAAAAGAGAATATTTCTAAGATATTATACTTAAGGGGGGGGTATGGTATTTTTAGTGTTTTTTTAGCAACAATTTAAGAATTTTTTTCTGAAATATAGTAAAGAACAGTTTATTTTATAAATGGACATTTAAGATGTACAATATAAAAACAATATTTTCTGAAATTTTGAAGTAAAAATATTGAAAAACAAGCCATCGACAGTGATTTGAAAAAACCGCCGCTAAAAAACCGGTGTTCATCATATCTAATGACTGGATCATCTGTAACCAAAAAACCAAAAAGAATCTGTTAGTTAATTAGTTTCTTCAGGTACTGACGAAGAGCTTTTTTATTTAAGATTTTTTTTTTTTTTTTTATAAGAATTTTTTTAGTAAAAGATCGAATTTTGAAAGAAAAATTTTGTTTTTTTGACTTTAAACTTATGCCAAAAATTCAAAAATCAAAATAAACGAAAAAACTCAACGTCACTACCTGAAGAAACTAATTATCTAACAGATTCTTTTTGGTTTTTTGGTTACAGATGATCCAGTCATTAGATATGATGAACACCGGTTTTTTAGCGGCGGTTTTTTCAAATCACTGTCGATGGCTTGTTTTTCAATATTTTTACTTCAAAATTTCAGAAAATATTGTTTTTATATTGTACATCTTAAATGTCCATTTATAAAATAAACTGTTCTTTACTATATTTCAGAAAAAAATTCTTAAATTGTTGCTAAAAAAACACTAAAAATACCATACCCCCCCCTTAAAAAATAAATCGATTTTTTGAAAATCCTGACTACACCTAACCCCTTAAAAGAGAAATTGAACATTAATATTAATAAAAACTTATGAAAATTTAGTATAAATATACCATATATATAAAGTTTTTGCTTTTATGTATTAAGGATTTAAAATTCAGGATTGTGCCTTAAAACAAATAAATTTCTCACTTTGTTTTTAAATTGAAATATTTACGTTTTAACATGTTTAAAAATATTGTTCTTCAATTTTTAAGAAGATATACTTTTATATGTTATCTCAGGATACTACCTTTCATTGCGGTAAAGTGACTTATGCTACACTCAAAATAAATAGTCCAGAAATATTTCTTTCCTTAATAATAATAATTTGTATAATGTAATTCATATAAAGTTTTATTCATATAAGATTCATACAATATGAAAATAATACCTAGTTAATTAGATTTTAAAACAAAAGCATAAGTAATTTATATAAGGTATTTAATAAATGATGAGCCATCGGTTGGTTTCTTTTTAAAAATTATATAAAATAAACACTGCCCAATAAATTTAGAAGTTTATTAATTTATTTAAAAGAGTAAACTTTCCAATTAGTTATGGAATATTATTTTATTTAAAGCTCCAGCTGGCTTGGCATTAGCCCATCCTGTTAACCCAATTTTGCAGCAAATTTTCTATGGTTTGAGGCTCTATTTCACAAAGAGCTCAATAGTTTGCGCTTCTGTATCGTTTGTGGATAGTCCGCATTAAATCGATCGGCACCCCACAAAGAAACCCCAACAGCGTCAAATCACAGCAGCACCATGACCATCTTCCAAACGACTGATTACCACGATCATTGAACGTAGTATGCAAAAGCTGCACGGCTTGTATGGCACGTAACGCCATCCTGCTGGAATCAGAGCTTACAGGAGGATTACTTATGTTATCAATTAATATGTCAATTTCACGTACTTTCTTCACAAACTTGTGTACAGCAGGTGCGGTTCGAGCATTATGTTTTAGCAACATAGCACTCACTTTGAAAATAATTTTTAAAATATCCCAACGTTGTTCAAGCGGAATTCTTTTCATTTCGTATTGCGGAAACATGATACTGTGTTTATCAATTTTTTGAATGGGAAAGAGCTGTCTGTGTTAAAATAACATTTAATCTAAAAATAAACTTACAGACGGCCCACCCTTTATAAAAGTAGTAGTGATAAAGTCCTCGGAAATCGTTTTTTGTTTTAAATTAATTTCTTTAATGCAGCGGCTTAAGTCACTTTCAAAATAAACATGTATCGTTAATTGACAGAATTTCCTTTTCAATAAATTTCTAGTAATTCTCAGTATATTTTTTGGAATTGTAATTAATCATTAATTTGATTTTTTTGAAAAAGAAAGAGAAAACTCCACACACAAATTTTCTTCAGATATTTCTTATATTAGAAATTCTTTGGTAAGTGTTTTATTCAAAAAAATCCACTCTCATTTATTTTCATACGTACGTACGGTCTCGAAAATCCATAAAAACCTGTCAAGTGCGATTCGAGGCCTGATATTATAGAAATTATGCTTCTTAAGAATAATATTAATTTTACAACTTTATTAGAATTTTTTTTTTTAAATATATGTTTTTCATAGAAATTGAAGTTTTGTATCTCTATCCCTAGAATGCTTCATTCTGTCATACTCATATTTATAAAGCATTCCAATCTTTAAAAAAAAGAGAGAAAACAAAGAAGTAAGAAAAATCCATCTCTCTTTTCATTTCAACCGATTCATAGGATAGCATAACAATTGAAAAATCGTGTCACCGCTCAAATACCAGAAATTGACGTGTTTTGGCATCGAATAAGCGCGTGCGCGGACTCACGTATAAATTAGTCATAGGGGTCTTAATTATGCAGACAGTGCTGCACCGCGCGGCTATGGAAAAGGGGAGGGGAGAGATAGAGAGGAGAATGTGTGAATAAAATCACACAACTCGGAAACTCCCCGGTCTTATCAAAAACAATAGACAAGTAAGAGTTAGGAAATGGCAAATAAGAATGCAAAAATTCAAATAGTAAGTAGTTAATAAGACGGAGAATAAGAATGAAATACAAAATGAATGAAATGAGTCGGGCGTGCCTAGGCAAAACAAAAACGTGCCTAACCCCACTGCTGACACCAACAATCACAAAGTAAGTAAAAAATTCTTTTACCTTCTTTTCAGGTGGAAGTAGGCTCGAGTGAAATATTAATTTTTTCTGTCATATTGAGAAAAGAAAAAAAATACAATAACATACCCCCTTCTCCGTCTCCCTCTTTTATCCTCTTTTAGCCTCTTTAAGCTGGGAGCGCACGCATTTTTATTAAGAATTATTGTGATTATTTTACTTGAGCTCCCCTTGCCGCATTTTATCGGTTTGGATTGGCTGAATAAAGAAAAAAAAAACTCTTTTTTTTTGTAATTAAAATGCAAAGCCGCCTGTATCCGCTGGCATTCTTATAGTTTTGAGCGGAGAAGAAGAAGGGAAATTTTCACACAAAATTAAATATGTCGTTGCTGCCGCCCTTGCACAGCCTAAATGCGTGGAAAAAAAAATATATATATATATATATTAATATAAAAAATTAATGATAATAAAAGTTGTTGTTGTCTTTTTTGTTTTCTCCCCCTACCAAATTCCCCTTCCCCATCCACTTCTTCCCTATTGCAGAAAAAAAAGGTGACAAAGCGACATACATACGCAAAAATTACGAAAACATTAAAACAAATATAGTGCGATAATTGCCGTTACTGTCATAATGATACCTCCCCTCCTCTCCCCTTCCCTCCTCACCGTTATATTATTAAGCCTTGTTTGTTCTAATGTGATGCGAATTTTTAAACAACTCACACTCCAATGAATCAGACAGAGTTTGAGCCCCTGCGCGCGCGTTCGAAGGCGATTTTGATTAATTGACTCACCTTTTTTAGCTTCCATGCCGACAGTTTTGTATTTTTTATTTCTATTTTACTTTACGATTGTTTTATTTATGTCGTTTTAGGTCACATTTCTTTTCTTGACTTGATTTTGGTTTTCAAGTCATACAACCGAAGTTTTTTTATTTTTTTGTTTTTTCAACTGAGGGCATATAACTGTCGTTTCACAGTAGAATTTGATTTGAATTCGAATTTTATTTGTAAGAAAATAACTAGATGTTTATTTATATATTTGTTGTGTTACATTTTATAGTAGAAAAACTTAATTTAATCGGTCAAAAATAGGTTGTATAAGAAAACAATTCAATTTAGATGCACTAAAACTCACAACATCGAAAACCGATTAAAACCGATTCGAACCGATTCGAACCGATTCAAACCGATTCGAAACGGTTTTAGGTAAAAAACAATTTGAGCATCCATTTTTGTTTTGTTTTTAAATTTAAACAAATTTTGAATGAATGATTTATAGTCGCTAATATTAATTAATTAATTAACGTTAAATATTTTTAAGTAGAAATTATTCAAAAAAGTTCTAAGACAGAGATAAGAATTTTTCCCCTCAGTTTCAACTTCTCTGATGTAATTGTCGGACAATAAAAAGAGTGTCAACAGCAGAAAGACTTCCCCGAAAGTAAATCCGCCCGCTTTTTCTTCTTCATGTAAGATTAAACACAATTTTCTCATGTCATCTGCAGTTAACTTCTTGCTTAAAACTGGGAAAACATCCCGTTATCATTCTCTCATCAGTTTATATATATATATATATATATATATATATATATATAATATACATACATATAAAGAAGAATGAACTGAAAACAAAAAAATTTTCAAATAAATTTCTGGCTTAATTTGAATGCGATTTCCATTAGCCACCAAATTTTAAGTAAGCGAAACGAAAACGGATAATGGTCCAGAAGATGAGAATATATTAAATCCTGAAAATTTCCTTTTAAGAAGGATATCTTTCCCCGCCCATTTTGTCAACCGGTAAACCCACCCCCCACCAACAATTTCGGTAGTGTCGTCTTATAGAGATAGTGTGTAAAAACTGAAAAGGGGAATCCCCGACAAATTTGCCATCTTACGAGAAGTCTTGAGAGATACCGAAAATTAGGGGCCGTTCAGAGAGAATCTGTTCTAGACCGCGGAAGGAGGATATTTTTTTTTTTATTTTATTTCATTTTGTGTTTTTTTACATCATATCTTCGTGTCTGGAGGAATGTATCAAAATTCTTCGGCAAGAGATTCCGAGCACCGCCCAAATCGTGTTCTGTATAATTTTCGATAATTTTCTTAACCCACCCTTCGCTTAAAACATGTAAGAAATATGACAAAAAGAGGGCGCGCGAAAGATGCTGTTCTGTTTGTAAGATGTGATAGGGGGGGAATGAGCGAATTAGCATCATTATCATCATCATCGTCGCCGCCGCTGTCGTCCACCACGGCCGCACCTCGCACAACGGCCGCACCTCCTCTGTCACGTGAATTTTCCCAAGTTATGCTGAAGTTATAGCCCCGCCTAGAACCCCCTCCCTCCCCATCTTGCGGTGTTTCGTTTGTAACCGATACTTTCTGCAACTGACTCTGATGGCTTATTTTCGTAAGTGTGGGCAGGGGAAGTGGAGGAGAGGAGAGAGGGCAGTCCATCATCAAACGCATTTGAAATTTTTCTCAATCTAGTAAATAAAATTCAAATTTGAGGCTTAATAGCTCGAAATTTTTTTAACGTATTGTAGCATGGTTGGAAAGTAAAAAGCATCTTTTTTGGTGCAAATTCTCAACCATTCTTCTATGAGGCCTTTAAGAGAAATTCTGGCCAATTTAAGGAGAGGTCCTATAACAATAAGAAAAATATTTACTTAAATTGATGAAAATTCAAAGAAATGGCTGGCTCTAATTGGCTTGAAATAAAATAACTAAAATATTCCAGGCAAAATAATAAAAAATTAGTTTTACGATTTTTAAGGGGGGATATACATTTAGAACAAGAAAAAAAAACTCATTTTTGAACATTTTTTTTCAAGGGGAAGTTTTTATTCAAATCAATCGAAACTTTTTTACAATTATAAGTATATCCATGTAGTATACAAAAATATATTTTTTTAATTTTTTTCAACAAAATGGCGGCCGTTAGATGGTGTTGAAAAAGTCGTTGTATTTTGCTTGTGCCGGCTCTCCTGGTCGCAATTTTGATCAGAAATCAAAAAATCAAAAAAATTTACATTAATTACATTCACAGTTACTATATGAATTGAAAAAAAAGTGAAAAAAAAAAAAATTTGCACTTTTGGCGTAACTTTTTCGAAAAAATTTTTCCATATTTAATAATAAAATATTACAATAATTTTTAAGTCATATAGAAGGTAATACTATAATAAAGAAATCCTATAAGTTTCAGCTCAATCGGATAATTAGTTTTCGAGTTATTACCGGCATAAACTCCGAAAATGCTGTTTTGAGAAAAACGCGTTGAAAGTTTTAATTATCGAAAAATCGTACTTACATTTTAATCAGCAATCCCGGGAACGATGAAAAAAAAACACTTGGAGTTCGAATTTCGAAAAAAGGATTTCAGGAGTGTATTCTACGGGAAATTTACTAACTTTCTATGCAAAAAAAAAAAATTGAATTTTTTGGTCATTCTAAATGTATATCCCCCCTTAATATTCACGTTTTGCTTTGCTTAAGGTCCTCAGTAAAAATTAAAAAAATAATAATATTTAACGTAGGTAGATAGACACATAGAGGATAGATAGATAGAAAATAGAAGATGAAAGATGGTAGATAGAAGATAGAAGATAGAAGATAGAAGATAGAAGATAGTAGATAGTAGATAGAAGATAGAAGATAGAAGATAGAAGATAGAAGATAGAAGATAGAAGATAGAAGATAGAAGATAGAAGATAGAAGATAGAAGATAGAAGATAGAGGATAGAAGATAGAAGATAGAAGATAGAAGATAGAAGATAGAAGATAGAAGATAGAAGATAGAAGATAGAAGATAATATGCAGGTTTTTTTGGAATGACTCCTCATTAGAAAGTAAAAAATAATTTTTTTTAAAAAAGGTTTCCTGGGCTAGTTTTTTGGCCTAAATCGACTAAAGATTCTAAGAAAGACTAAGAAATCTAATGTAAAACGAAATAAATTGTTATATTTTTTTCAAAAAGGCTTCCGTGACGCAGTAGCGACGCACAATTTCCGGGTAGCTCTCGTGGTCAAGTGCTGAGCACGCACAAAAGTACGTCACGACACGCGTTTTTGTATTCTTCAATTTCTATTTATTTACTTTTTATTTTTTACAGGCAAAGCCACTAAAGAGCGAGGAAAACATTTTGAATGAAAATTTTCACCTATTTCTCAGAGTCGTGCAAGGCGCGCAAGCGCCCAGAGGGGTCTCAATGGAGCCGCATTAATCCGGAGGCTTCTTATCTTCGTGATCCACACCTACATTTTTATATTTTAAGGTCTTATACTCAGTTTTGTCATTACTCTAAAATATTTACCTGCAGAGGTTCCATTGTAAAAAATATATCTAAATACTTTTTTATCGTTTATTTCCACCTGTCCTTCATTCATTATTTTACTATCATCGTTTTCTTCTGAGGACAATCCATCAATTCTAGAAATAAAGAAAATTAGAAATGGGAAATAAAGAAAAAAAAAAAAGAAAAAGCAATAAACCACTTACGCCTGCGCAATGAGCGATAGAAAAAAAAGAATATCATTAATGGCCATTAACCGCGGCTGTGTGTCACCCGTCCTTCCCTCACTTTTGAGCTCGATTATTCAGGAAATAAAAGAAAAATTCCTCAAAATGATGATGAGTGAATACATTAAAAATAAAAAATAAATGAAAATTACAGCGGAAAAGAAGAAGACATTAGCCGGTTATGTCCATGGCAAGAATAATGGAAATTCGAGAGAAATAAAAAATAAAAATAACAACGAGACACGCAAAAGAATATTGAAAGAAAGAAATTTTTTCTTTAATATAACGCGGGGAGCAAGAGTCATAAAAGCGAGCGCGTGTGCTTCAAAGTACCTGAGCGGAATTTCTAAGGTCCCGCCGTTACTGCGCCCCGTTGACCACAAAACATCACATATTTTTCTGTTTCCTCACTCGGACCTCGTATTTGTGGTACGTAAAATTCTTTGAATATCGATGAATTTCGATAAAAAAAATAATTTTTACAAAATTACATTAATTTTCACATTTTGAGACCTTAAAAAATATACTTTGGAAATTTTGCCCAACATTCTCATATTTTTAGGTCCTAATTCGAACAGTTTAAAATTTTCGAATTTATTTCTTGGGGGTTCTAAGTATATCATAAATATCTAGGGGTCTTAATCGCTATAGTTCCTTTTTGATATTCATATTCAATAAATTTCCAAACATTTTCAACTTCAAATTCAAAAATCGCTGAGTTTGGAAAGAGTAAAGTAGGAAAATTTCCTCAGACATAATTTTTTAATTTAATTTAGTTTTTTATTTACTTTTTTTTATAAAATATCTCAATTCCATAAGAACCTTAAAAGAAAAGTTTTCAATTTTCCTAAGAGGCATAAAATAAAGTTTCGTCTAAGGGTGGCAGTGTGGTGGTCTCAAAATAAATTTCTTTCGAGAGGTTTTAAATTAAAGTTTTCTTTCCTGGGCGACTGGGGAATCTTAAAACTAATTTTCTTGTATGTATTGTAATAAGATCCTATCTAGATGAATAAATATAATTACCTTATTTCGTTACCGTCGGAAAAAAAATTGTGAACGAATCTCCCGCACAACGTCCCAAAGGAAGCAAAGCTTCAATAAAAATTTTCCTTCCAGGTGCCTCAAACTAAAGTTTCTTCTCTAGGGTCTTAAAAACTAAATTCCTTTTAAGGATCTCAAAATAAATTTTTCTGCAGGGAATCTCAAGTTAAAGTCCAATCTCTAGGAAATCTCAAATAAAGGTTTTTCTTAAGGGTCCGAAAATAAAGTTTCTTCTTTGGGGTCGGAAAACAAAATTCTTGTGAGTGGGGTCTAGAAAAATTAAATTCCTTGTACTTGTCTCGAAATGTTCTTCTCTCTTGTCTAATATCAATTTCGAATTCAATCTCCAGAAGGTCTCAAGAAAACGTTCTTTCCAGTGGGGTCTTAAATATTAAGTTAAAATTGTGAGGATCTTAAAATAAATTTCTTTTCAGAGGTCTCAATTAAAGTAAAGTTACCTCTCTGGAAGGTCTGAAAATCAAGTTCTCTCCAGTTCAGTTTTAAAAATTAAATAGAGTTTAATCGTCAAGGTCTCAAACTCAAGTTTCTTCGGTAGGTTCTCAAGTTAAAATCAGTCTTTTAAGGAAGGAAATAAAATTCCTTCTTTAGGGTCTCAAAATAAAATTTCTTTTCAGAGTTAAAGTTCCATTAAAATTATTAGGCCCCTAAAAGATGCATCCATAGAAGATGATAGGCAAAAAAGGGGAAAGTATATAGGGGAGGAGGGGAGCAGATAATTAAATTCATAGTGGAAAATTAATCTTCTAATCATTGCTATCTTAAAAAACCGCCAGAAATTTCATTCATTTCGTTGAGTGTATTCACCTGAAATGATCACGACAGATGCAAAAAATGGTATACGGATGCTGCGCCACAGTTGATCAGAGAACACAGGGGCACAGTAGGGGCGGGCCGTGCAGGGGGAGGGCTCCCAATAAAAATCATAGACAGGAATTTTATTTACGATAATTGCGAGTCGATTTGAAGAAATGAAGAAGATGATGCTAAGAAAGGAAGCCAGAGCACACAGAAAATTGGCATTTATTTCTTTTATTTTTTTTTAGGGTTAACCTGGATGGGTGCGAATAATTAAATAATGCACTTCTTCTGTATGTATGTTTGTATCTTCCTCAGGTGAATGAGATGAAAAAAAAGGGAAAAAGTGTAAGATTTTGCTTCTTTCTTCTTGATCATCTCACGCCTAAGTTTCGAATAGATTGCGGCGGGGTCTTAAAAAAAAAAAAAAAAAAACCAGACCGCAGTCCAGACGAGACCTCTGCGAATCCCGCAAATAGGTGAGGAGGCTCTGTAATAAAATAAATCTCCTTTTAGTTTTTATTTTATTGTTTTATTTTTATTTTATTTTTCTTCTTCATCAATCACAGAACGAACCCCCCACATGACACCAATGTTCGCGAAAATTTAATTTTGCGGTAGAAATGGAATCAATCTTAAACCGAGGAGAAGAGTTGATCAAGATTTCTTATTGGAATGTTTACCTTCCTATTAATTGTTTTCTCTTCACATAAATATGAATACTATAATATATATTTATGTATATAGGGTATGTATATTTTTTTTTTTATTGCACTGAAAAATTACCCACATGTATTTGCAGAAAAGAATAATTAAGTTTTCCTCTTTTTATCTTAAGTACTCACCTGTAGAAAAAGAAGACGACGATGACGACGACGAATTTACCACAGAAAAATATGAGACCGCTTTAACCCAAGACCTCAAGAATCGATTTTTATAAAAGTAAGACAATAAAGGAGAAATACAAATACAATATTATACAATATATATATATCAAAAAAATCAAAATCAAGCTAATCCAGGAATGAGAGTACAAAATTCCGGACAAAACTGTAGAAAATTTTGATATTGCTGGGGTCTAACAATAGACTCTAAAGTCACGATTCTGGTTAAAAAAATTTTTTGATGTAGATTTTACTGAGGAGATTCCGGTTAAGGCTTCTTATCCAGAGTCCCAATCTTCTTCTACCTCATTCTTCCGGACGTGGATTATGCGACTGATATGCCTCATTTGAATTCTAGAAAAAATAAAAATAAATAAATAAGTACAAATTATGAAATTACAACACGGCAATGGAATGAAATGCGGTTGCAGTGGCGAACATTGAACGATAGCTATTTTGGATTAGTAATCGAATATAAAATCAATATGCCCAGATAATAACACTCTTTAATTTTAATAAGATCTGTAAAATGTTTGGATGTAGAGGAAAGGAATCTAACAACAAATATAAAACATAAAATACTCAAATTTGAAATATATATATTAGGGTGCTTTTTTTCGCGACTATTTTTTTTTTTTTTTAGTTCCATCTCGAAATGTTGTGGGAAATACCGAAACAAAAATTCCCTGAAAATTGGAGCCCTTAATATTAATATTAAGTGCTCGACGAAGGCGTATAAAATACACGTAAACTTTGATTTTTTTTCTTCAAAACTCTACAGCTCAGAGGCATTTTATGGTATAATCTTGGTCAATGATAGGGTTTCTTCAGAATTGAATACTCTAAAAGTGTCCATTGCGGCGTAACCCTAACTCCCACCAGCGAGGTAGTACGGGTCACTAAACCCAATTTTTCCATGAAATTCTCGTTTTTTTGCCCCTATCTCGTAAATAACAAGAGGTACAGAAAAAGTGAATATGACAAACTTGTAGGAAAGTCAATTTCATACAAAAAAGTTCTGAACACCAAATCGCTAACATCGACATTTCTTGAGATATTGAGCTATGAAGTTGAGGTAGTGTGGAATTTTCATGGATTATTGAGCTAAATTGTAGAAACACTACCTCAACTTCAAAGCCCAATATCTCAAGAAATATCGATTTTAGCGATTTGGTGTTTAAGAACTTTTTGTAGAAAATTGAATTTCCTACAAGTTCGTCATTTACATTTTTTCTGTAGCTCTTGGTATTTACAAGATAGGGGCAAAAAAATTGAGAGTTTCATGAAAAATTGGGTTAGTGACCCGTACTACCTCGCTGGTGGGAGTAAGGGTTACGCCGCAATGGACACTTTTAGAGTATTCAATTCTGAAGAAACCCTATCATTGACCAAGATTATACCATAAAATGCCTCTGAGCTGTAGAGTTTTGAAGAAAAAAAATCAAAGTTTACGTGTATTTTATACGCCTTCGTCGAGCACTTAATATTAATATTAAGGGCTCCAATTTTCAGGGAATTTTTGTTTCGGTACTTCCCACGAAATTTCGAGGTGGGACTGAAAAAAAAAAATAGTCGCAAAAAAATAAGCACCCTAATATATGTCTTTCATCGCTTATGACCCCTAAC
This sequence comes from Dysmachus trigonus, assembly GCA_949715965.1. NCBI lineage: Eukaryota > Metazoa > Arthropoda > Insecta > Diptera > Asilidae > Dysmachus > Dysmachus trigonus. Next base: position 653,645 of record OX454324.1, read on the forward strand.
CACAAGTACTCCATTAGGACCTTATGTCACCAGATTTTGTTTTTAGGGTAACAAAAAATCATTTAGAAAAAAAATTTGCACAATTTTTACATTGAATATGCCTTCAAAAATTTGTATTCGATTTGAAGCTTATTAGGACCCCATGTTATCAGATGATGCTGCGTTTTGGATAAAAGAAATTAAAAAACAAAATTTTTTTCAAAATTCTAACGCATATGATCCAAAACAATTATGACCCTATTAGGACCCTATGTCACTTTGTGAATTTATTAAATTCATAGTAAAGGGTGTTTTTTTTAGAGGCGGAGAACTTTAAATTAGCAAAGCTATTTTCTGTGACAAACGATTTGACAGTTCTCGGTTGTTTTGAGGTAAGTTTCGTTTGGCAATTCATCATGAATAGACTCACGCAGGAGCAACGTTTACAAATTGTTCAAAGGCTATAGCGGGATAAGGTGGTGAAAATTGCCCCCAGCGGAATCGCTACGACGGGTAGCGCTTTCGATAGGTTGTGTCAAAAGATGTCTCCATGCCAGTTTTTAGCCCTCTAAGTCTACAGTTACCGGTAAAATCGGTTTCGTCCCATTTTTTCAAAAATAAATTCTTACGGCCGCAGTTTTTATCCAAAAATTCTGAAAATGTCCACAAACCTTTATTTTTATGTTACCAATAATCGTGGATTTTTATAGATTTTTTCCTTTAATATTGGGGTCAAGAGAGCCATTTTAATGTTTCAAATTATTTCTAGGTTAGGAACCCTATTTTTCGTCAAGTTTTAAACCATTGTTTTTTAAGTCTTTTTTTCCGCTCTTTCGAATGGCGGAATCAAAATATCGAATTTCAGGGTGCGTCATTCCGAAAAATCGAAAAAACCGTTTTTTTTTTTTTGCATTTTGTCCACTTATTTAAGGCATAACCTCAAAATTCAAGGGCGCAATACTTACCCATACAACCAAAAATAGTGCAGGACTCATTTTCTGTTGAAAACATAGTTGCAGGATCGATTTTTATGTTTTAAACATTTTAGAAATTCGACATTTTAACCATTTACTTGATTCGGTATTTTAACCATTTACTTGATATATAATCTTGAAATTAAAGAGCGTAATGCTCACCCATATGACCACACACACTCTAGGACTTATTTTTAGGTGAAAACGTTCTTTTAGTATCGATTATTACGTCTCAAAACTCAAAAAAAATAAGTTTTTTGTCATTTTTACCATATATTAAAAGCATAACCACAAAAAGGCCTAATACTTGCCGATACGACAACGTTCAAGGACTCATTCTTAAGTGGACAAATTGTTGCAATATCGACTAGAATCTTAACAAACATAACAAAGCATGAAACAGAGGGAAACTTCATATATATAATTATTAATTTATTTGCATGAAATAAGGATATATTTTCAATCTAGGCTGGAATAACTTTTATATACAATGATACAAAAAAACCAGTCCAATTTCTATCAAAATATAAAAAAAATGTATATATTATTAAATATATAAGTAATAAAAACATAGTTATAACAGTATGTATTTAATAAAAAATAATAATGTTTTATTCTGCAGTAAATAACGTCTCCACATTCGCAATCTTCGTCACTATCTTCTTCTATGACTGGCTTAATATCTGAAGTTGAAAATATTTCATAGAGAATCTTAGATGGTCTAATAATCTTTGATTTATATGTAGCATTAGCTAGATAATAAATGACAGCAGCAATATGGGAGGAAGAGCCGATAGTACGTAACCCATTAGCACAGTCACAGGTATGGCGCAAGATACCACTGTAGCCAATAGAATTGGGTTTTTATTCAATATCATTGAATGGACCAACAATTTGTTGGGATCCTCACATTCCTCCCTTTTAGGGGAATTTGAAAACTTCTTCCGAACATTAAATATCATCCGCCGTCATATTGAATATAATGCACTGTTTTTAGTTTTAGTAGTTTAGAAGTGAATAAGAAAAATATTAATCGCGCAAATTGATTTATCTGATTATTAATAATAGTTAAATAATCGAATGGGAATATCAAGGTGCTACCCATTGCGTGCTCTCGGCCGAATACTTATGCTGTATATCCGTATGGCTAAATACGAAACACCATAGGCTAACATTCTCTTGGTTCGAATGATCTGTTGCATGAGTCTAATACTTTAAATGCAAAATGTAATACGACACTAAGAGAGAATATGACATCACACGACATGAAAAAAAATTGTTTGGAAGATATCTATCCTTGGCAAAAAAATATCCCGGGTACCGGAGAACGCTATCATTTTAGCTATTGAGTTTACGTCTCAAATAAATATTGGAAAAAGGAATTTTGATTTTTGATACTATTTGATACTGCAACCAGTGGCGGATTTACACATTTGCCGCCAGTAGGCTATTTTGCCGCCCTTCCGTACTCTACAACTCGATACCCTAGTTCACAATCATACTAATTAAAGATTTAGATAAGATTGCGCAAGAAATAGGTTTTGGGTATATTTCTGAGCTAATACAAGCTCAATTATGTACTACTAATAAGGCGGGGTAAGGTATGGCTTAATACTACTTACAAGAAAATTTACAATCGGTAAAAGTAAATAAATAATTTGTATTACGTTTACTTACAGTTTAAAAACAATATATTCCATTATCTGGTAACAATCCGGCTGATGATGAAGATGAAATTCAATTAATTAAAATATGAAAGTTTTACAATACCTTTTTGCGCGATTTTCTATTCTGTATATTTGCTTTGCTGCAAATTACATGACTTTCTTTGGGAATTGTGAGATGTGTTACAATTTTAATTTAAAATATTTTTCTATTTATTCTTTATACACTTCTTTATTCCTTTTGGTTTTCATTTTTTGTTGTTATTTAAAACAAAGTGTGCAGTCTATTCGTAATAGCCTTTCGATTTATTATCTCTTATATTTATATATAATTTATATCTACTGGTAGGATGAGGGCGCTTGATCCCGAGAGTCTCGCCTACGGCGATAGCCGGCGAAACCACGGACTACTATTTTCGGTATACAAATATAAATCTTTTTAATTTCTGTAAGATATAAAAAAAATTTTGGTCCCAAATTTGCCGCCCTAGGCTCCAGCCTACTCAGCCTGCTGGTAAATCCACCACTGACTGCAACAATTTTTCAACTAAAGAATGAGTCCTTGAACGTTGTCGTATCGGCAAGTATTAGGCCTTTTTGTGGTTATGCTTTTAATATATGGTAAAAATGACAAAAAACTTATTTTTTTTTAGTTTTGAGACGTAATAATCGATACTAAAAGAACGTTTTCACCTAAAAATAAGTCCTAGAGTGTGTGTCGTCATATGGGTGAGCATTACGCTCTTTAATTTCAAGATTATATATCAAGTAAATGGTTAAAATACCGAATCAAGTAAATGGTTAAAATGTCGAATTTCTAAAATGTTTAAAACATAAAAATCGATCCTGCAACTATGTTTTCAACAGAAAATGAGTCCTGCACTATTTTTGGTTGTATGGGTAAGTATTGCGCCCTTGAATTTTGAGGTTATGCCTTAAGGGGTCATATACAGTCAGGATTTTTAGAAAATCGATTTTTTTATTATTTTATTTTTGTAATGTACATATATTAAAGTACAGCCACAGAAAATTTCATGTCAATCGGGTGAATATTCTCGAAGTTACACGCATATTTGTAATGACGTGTTCGAGTTTTTGTACTAAATGTAAAATGCTTTTGAAACTTTAAACGCGTTTTTCTCAAAACTGTGTTCTTATAGTCGGTGAGCAAGATTTCTCGGAAACGGCTGAACGGATCAGATTCAAATTTTAACATAAGTTTCTTAAGTATATTTTTTAGTAATTAATCGAAGCTTTTTGCTCACCGATAAATATTTTCCATTTTATAAACAATTTAGAGCGAAAATTGTTGTTAAAAATCAATTTTTTTTTTTAAGAAGCCGCCATTTTGTCAAAAATTCTTATTTTGCTTATTCCTTCGATTAATTACGAGATAAAACAATATACTAACGAAATGTTTTTGGTTTTTCCATTTTGGATGATCCAGTCTAAAGATATCGTGCACACCGCAAAACGCTTTTTCTTAGAGTTGCTCCCGGAGATCAGCTGTAGCAGCTTTTAAAATAACTATTTTTACAAATAAAAAACATTAAAATACACTCAAGAGTTACCGTTATATGTGTACAGAATTATACATTAATAACTTAAAAGATCATCTCAAGAAAAATTCTTGAAAAATCGACTTTTTTGGGCCTCCTGACTGTATATGACCCCTTAAATAAGTGGACAAAATGCAAAAAAAAAAAAACGGTTTTTTCGATTTTTCGGAATGACGCACCCTGAAATTCGATATTTTGATTCCGCCATTCGAAAGAGCGGAAAAAAAGACTTAAAAAACAATGGTTTAAAACTTGACGAAAAATAGGGTTCCTAACCTAGAAATAATTTGAAAAAAAATCTTGACCCCAATTTTAAAGGTAAAAATCTATAAAAATCCACGATTATTGGTAACATAAAAATAAAGGTTTGTGGAAATTTTCAGAATTTTTGGATAAAAACTGCGGCCGTAAGAATTTATTTTCGAAAAAATGGGACGAAACCGATTTTACCGGTAACTGTAGACTTAGAGGGCTAAAAACTGGCATGGAGGCATCTTTTGAGACAACCTATCGAAAGCGCTACCCGTCGTAGCGATTCCGCTGGGGGAAATTTTCACCACCTTATCCCGCTATAGCCTTTATTTGAAAGGCACGGTTCCATTCGAGAAACACATCGGGCATTACGTGAATTTTATGGTGTTCATAATCGTCCTTCAGAGCGATTAATTCGAGAAATTATCAACTAGATTATTTTCTTTGGGGATATGTAAAGTCGCATGTCTACGTCGATAAACCAGAAAGAATTCAGCACTTGGAAGCCAACATTCGACGCATTATTACAGAAATACAGCCTGCTGTACTGCGAAGAGTATGTCAAAATTGGACCTCCAGATTGCGACATGTATGCGTAAACCGCGGAGGCCACATGCTCGAAATCATATTCAAACATTAATGCCAAAAAATTATCTTTGAAATAAAGACAATTTCATAGTTAATTAAAACAATATATTGTGTTTTATTTCAATTTAAAGTTCTCCGCCTCTAAAAAAAATACCCTATATTTCCTGATTGCTGAAATGTTATCCAAATTTAAGAAAACATGTTTTGCACAAGTCTCTCAAATTTTACTCAATACTCTATTATAATAATATTACTTACTAGCTGGGTTACCCGGTTTCACCCGGCGTTGGGTAAATACTTACTAATTAAACACTTCTCAAATGTTCTAGTTTGTTATATCCTAGAAATTGTTTCAACCCAAAATCTCTTTATGAATCCGCTATTTTGAATCTCCAAATCTTAATAATATTAAAAATTAGTGGTCTTAAAATAATTTTTGTACCAATTTTCATGCAAATCCGTTGAAATCGTTGGATCCGCCATATTGGAAATTTTTCTAATATTCGAAATTAGTGGCTCCGGAATAATCATTGTACTAATTTTAATTAAAAATGTTGAAATCGAGACATTCGGTTGCCATATTGGATCCGCCATCTTGGATTTACAACTTTTGATAATATTCAGAACTTGTATCCTCAGAATAATCCTCAGAGTAATCATTGTACTAATTTTCGGTAAAAACCGTTAAATCAAGAAATTTGGTCTCATATTGGATTCATTAAAATCCCTCGAAATTGAAACATTCTAAACGCCATGTTGGGTCCGCCATCTTGCATTTAGAAAGTTTGATAATATGCAAAATTAGTGGTTTCAGAATAATCACTGTACTAATTTCTATTACAATCCGTTGAAATCGAGAAATTTTGGTCGCCATGTTGGATATGGAAATTTTGATAATATTCGAAATTAGTGGCTCCGGAATAATCATTGTACTAATTTTAATTAAAATCCGTTGAAATCGAGACACTCGGTTGCCATATTGGATCCGCCATCTTGGATTTACAACTTTTGATAATATTCGGAACTTGTATCCTCAGAATAATCATTCTACCAATTTTCATTAAAATCCGTTGAAATTGAGACATTCTGGTCGCCATGTTGGATCTGCCATGTTGGATTTGGAAATTTTCAAAATCAGTGACCTCAATATAATCATTGTACTAATTTTCATTAAAATCCGTTGAAATCAGGAAATATTGGTCGCCATATTGGGTCCGCCATCTTTGATTTGTAAATTTTGATAACATTCAAAATCAGTGACCTCAAGATAATCATTGTATGTACTAATTTTCATTAAATTCCGTTGAAATCGAGAAATATGGTCGCCATTTTGAATCCGCCATCTTGGATTTCTTAATTTTGATAATATTAAAAATCAGTGGTCTCAAAACAATCATTGTACTAATTTTCATTAAAATCCGTTGAAATCAGGAAATCTTGGTCGCCATATTGGATCCGCCATCTTGAATTTCTAAATTTGGACAGCTGATTTGAAATCCCCATCCCGCAAAACCCCTATGTACCAATTTTCATGAAAATCGCTTCGAATTTAAAATTTTCAGCCGCCATCTTGGATCCCCCATTTTGAAACCCTACGTATTATCCGAAAAGAAATTAGCCTATATGTTAAGTCGGAATATGTACTACCTTCGGACAAAAAATGAAAAATATCGATGCAAGCGTTTAGGCGTGATTGAGCAACAAACAAACAAACAAACAAACAAACAAACAAACAAACGAACTTTCATTTTTATATATATATAGGGATAACAAAATCCACAATTTTGAATTTGAATGTCAGCGAATTTGTCGGAAATTGGTGTTTATTAAAACTTAGTAATATTACACGATTTTATGACTGAAATCTGTTCCCTTGTTTTTGTTTCAAATTTTTCAAATCGTAGTATAAGTGATCGAAGCAAAAAGCATTTTTTCGCTGGTGTTCCAGAATAATCTTTATAACACACGATTAAATGTTAAATGCTTTTAAAAATGTATATTACTGAAAATAAATAGGGAAATAGTCAAAAAAATTCTTAGTCTGAAGATGATCTTTCACGTGCAATTTTTCTACTATATGAAAAATCTCTCCAGGTGCTAAAGAAAATAAAATGGGAAAAATTTTCTAATTTGCATACGAAGTGAATAATATACGAAAAATTTGAAACTCGAAAAAGGGCACAAACATAAATCATTTATTTACTTTCCATTAAAAATTGGTCCTATGACGTGACGATTGAGCCGAAATAGAAAATTTCACCCCTTTTCTTATCCCCGGGTTTTGTGTCAGGATAAAAAGGGACCTGATCTCCTAAGGGACGAAGCACCCTTAAATCGGTTTTTGTCCTTTTCTTCAAACACCCGAACAACAGGCAACCAAATTTCCCTGAAATTAAGTCGAGCGCGACTGCGCAAAAATATTTAAAATATATGCAAATTTCTCTTCTCACAATATTTTACCGCCAAAAAATTTTTGCCATTAAAAAAGTACCCCCTTCTTAAAATCGTTTGCATATATTTTTTTTTTTAAATTAAATGATTTGCTACTTTTGTTCAGTGCGATTCGGTCTCATTTGCATAACAAATGAAAAATTTTGAAGGAGAGATTTTTCATTTTTAATGTTTCATGTTCATCCCTTTTTAAAAAATAAAAATCGTATAGACACTGAGGAGGGAGTTTGGTTCTTTTATTTTTCTCTTTTATCCGATTAATGATGATTTTATACAATTTATAATAGTTAAAAATATTTAAAAAATTTACGTTACAATACGAAAGAAAATTGGATCTATTTCGAAAATTTGATGTCTTATTTTCGAATTTCTCGCTTGTAACAAATATCATAGCTTTCAGAAAAATACACATAAAAGAAAAAAACCAAAATACAATAAGTCAGCGAACCCAAAAACACTTTTATATAAATTTTCAGATAAGTTAAAACGATTTTTGCTTAACTTAATCGGTTTTTCACGAAAATAAGGGTGTTTTTGGATTTGCTCATTTGAAGTATTTTACAAAGATTTTAAAATTTAAAAAAAAAAAAAATACTAAAATAAAATCAAAAAGAACTAAATTTCAAAATTTTCTATTATAATTTCCATTAAAAAGGAAAGGGAATTTAAAAAAACAAACTTGTACAATGGGTTTTTCGGGTTTGCTGATTTTTAATATTTTGTAGAACCTTTGGAATTCAAACTACTGCAGCAGACAATTAATCTATTTATATAAAAGAAAGTCGTGTTAGTTACACTATTTATAACTCAAGAACGGCTGAACCGATTTGGCTGAAAATTGGTGGGGAGGTAGCTTAGAACCAGGAAACGGATATAGGATACTTTGTAGGGTTTCAAAATGGCGGATCCAAGATGGCGGCTGAAAATTTTAAATTTGAAGCGATTTTCATGAAAATTGATATATAGGGGTTTTGCGGGATGGGGATTTCAAATCCGCTGTCCAAATTTAGAAATTCAAGATGGCGGATCCAATATGGTGACCAAAATTTCCTGATTTCAACGGACTTTAATGAAAATTAGTACAATGAATGTTTTGAAGTCACTGATTTTGAATATTGTCAAAATTTAGAAATCTAAGATGGCGGATCCAAAATGGCGACAATATTTATCGATTTCAAGGGATTTTAATGAAAATGAGTACAATGATTATCTTGAGGTCACTGATTTTGAATATTATCAAAATGTACAAATCCGGACCCAATATGGTGACCAAGATTTCTCGATTTCAACGGATTGTAATGAAAATTGGTACAATGATTATTCTGAGGCCACTAATTTTGAATATTATCAAAATTTCCAAATCCAATATGGCGGATCCTACATGGCGACCAGAATGTTTCGATTTCAACGGATTTTAATGAAAATTGGTACAATGATTATTCTGAGGATACAAGTTCCGAATATTATCAAAAGTTGTAAATCCAAGATGGCGGATCCAATATGGCAACCGAATATCTCGATTTCAACGGATTTTAATGAAAATGGGTACAATAATTATCTTGAGGTCACTGATTTTGAATATTATCAAAATTTACAAATCCGGACCCAATATGGTGACCAAGATTTCTCGATTTCAACGGATTTTAATGAAAATTGGTACAATGATTATTCTGAGGCCACTAATTTTGAATATTATCAAAATGTCCAAATCCAATATGGCGGATCCAACATGGCGACCAAAATTTCTCGATTTCAACGGATTGTAATAGAAATTAGTACAGTGATTATTCTGAGACCACTAATTTTGTATATTATTAAAATTTCTAAATGCAAGATGGCGGACCCAACGTCCAGAATGTCTCGATTTCGACGGATTTTAATGAAAATTGGTACAATGATTATTCTGAAGCTACAAATTTTGAATATTATCAAAATTTGTAAATCCAAGATGGCGGGTCCAATATGAGACCAAATTTCTTGATTTCAACGGTTTTTACTGAAAATTAGTACAATGATTATTCTGAGGCCACTAATTTCGAATATTAGCCAAATTTAAAAACTCAAGATGGCGGAAACAATATGGCGACCAACATTTCTCGATTTCAACGGATTTAAATGAAAATTAGTACAATGATTATTTTAAGGCCACTAATTTTGAATATTATTAAGATTTTGAATTTCAAGATGGCGGATCCATAAAGGGGTTTTCGGGTTGATACAATTTCTAGGATATAACAAACTAGAACATTTGAGAAGTGTTTAATTAGTAAGTATTTACCCAACGCCGGGTGAAACCGGGTAACCCAGCTAGGAAATAATAAAACAATAGGACATTAACCCCAAAATCTCTTTAGCACTAATTTTCAAGAAATTGTTAGACTAGACGAAATAAAAACGATTTGGCTTTGATGTGATTTTCATTTAATCTCATAAAAGCATATTTCTAGAGTTGCTAATTTCAAATATAGTATAGAAATTATCGAATTCGAAATATAGATCGAATAAATTTAACCATATTCGGTGACAATATAACAGAATTTGAAAAATATGTAAACAAATTTAAGATAATAAAAAATAAATACATTTCTGGCGCCTTCTCTCATTAGCACAAAAATTTCAGAATTAAATTTGGCAATGCATAATGAAGTCAAAATTGCGAAATTTTCAGTTACAAAAATAGTTACAAAATATTTCGCACTGAAACCAAAACGCATCCCAGATCGAAGTGCGTCGGGATGGCGACGTGTACACCTGAAATAAAAAATAAAATCAGACGAAATTCAAAAAGGCCAAACGTAATTTATATAAAAAGCAAAAAACAATAAATCCACTTAGTTGAAAAATTTTGCAGGAAATTGGACATGCAAATTTAATTTGAAAAAATAGAACACGGAAAGCGGCGCGACGCCGCGCCGTCCATCGTCGTCGTCGTCGTCGTCATCGTCGTCATTTCTTTGGGCCCCGAAGACAGCGGTCACCGCGAAAATAATGTTTATAAATGGTTCACTTAATTTTCTAAAATTAATTTTCGACTAAATCGCGCTCTCGCACAAGCTCTCAAAACATTTTCTTGTGCAACAAAAGCGACAACAAATTTTTTGGGGACGGCCACTGACATAAATTTGTCGTCGCGGCCGCAAGTTGGATAAATAAATCGATTTTCTATTTTATATATATATGTATATACTTATTTTGAAAAAAAAAATTCTCAACTATTTATTTTTAGACCAATTGATTTTCTTAAGATTATAAAATTTGATTTCTTATCAAACAAAATTCGTTATAGAAAAACATTATAAAATTTAAAAAAGGTATTTTTGAAACTGCCATAACTTTCCTTATTTTGGAAATATTTTTCTACGGTATTCATTATTCGAATTTTTAAAGTAAGTTCTTTTATTTAAAATAGTATAATTACATTTTAACTCAAGAAAACCTGGAGCTCGAAAAAAATTTCTGAGAATATAAGAAAATTTCGTTTTTTTCTATATTAAAGTCAAAATCTGGGTATGAGTAGAATTTGAGGAATAAAAGTTTTATATTAACGCCAGAAGAACTATTTTTCGTAAAAAGTGTCTAAAATTCTGTTAATTTTAGATAATTTTTTCACTTTTTACTGAGAAGCTAGTCCAAGAGAAATTCGCATATTAAAAATATTGAAAATTTCGCCTATTTCCAATTTATTATTTAGATTTTCCGTTAAAAAATTAAAAAAGGTCCGAAAAGAATCCAACATCATTTTTCATTCATGAATCAAAATATTAGACGATGGGATTCTTATTTTATTTTTAATTTTCTAGTTTTCTCAAGGTCCCAAGTATTCCATAAATTTTAGATAATACAAAAAATATATTTTAAATTTTGCAAAGCTATGACGTTGTTTTGAGGTCTTAAAATTATGAATTTGTATCTACAAAAGCTGTTTTTAATAATAACTATATTAAAAAAAAAAAAAAAAAAAAAATTATACATACATGTATATATATAATGTAGTATATATAAAAACCTCATTTTCTTCTTCAGTGTGACCAGTTCGTTTCAAAATGATTTTCACCTCATTAAACCCTTTGATTGCCTTCTGAGCAGCTCACAGAACTTTTTTTCTTCGAGGTCTCACACTCTTCGTTGGGTTTTGTTTCGTTTTGCATCTTTTACTTATTATTTTGTACCTTGTTTTTTTTCAGATTTATTTTTACACTATCCCAAGCAAATCGTCCGTGACGCCAGAAACCAATCGATTTGATTTTAGCAACAGTTTCGCCGTATGAAGACATCACACGGAAATCGCATCCTATTGAGGGTCTTAAGGCCGTAGAAAAATAATTTCATTTTACGCCTTGTAGGCACTTTTCTTTTATAAATTGTACATACATTTATATATATCAATATATACTTTTATGTATATATATGTATATGTATTTTTTTACTTAACATTTTTATTATTATTATTTTATTTGCTTTTCGCCCTCTAACCGGTTTAATCGATGTGGCTAATAAAAACAAGGGCTCTTTATTTATTTTACAGACTATATGCACTGAAAAAACTGAAATTTAAGATTTATTTGATTAAAATTAATCACGGAGGGAATTTGTAATGAAGAATTAAGAATTAAATAATTAATTTTAAAATTTTTTTGCTTTTCGAATTTTGTAAACCAGTTTTATGTATTGTATCATATATATGTAATTAGTAAAAAAATAATTTTTAAATGCTACTTTACTTATGAGTTTTACTCAAAAATCGTCATTCAAGAATATGTATTTAAACATAAGTTTTTAGTAACTTATGTATCGAGAAATCTTGGTCGCCATGTTGGATCCGCCATCTTGAATTTCTAAATTTGGACATCAGATTTAGAATCAATATTGCGCAAAACCCCTAGAAACCAAGTTTAATGAAAATCGCTTCATATTTAAAATTTTCAACCGCCATCTTGGGTCCGCCATTTAGAAACCCCATATATTATCCAAAAAAAATTAGCCTATATGTTAAGTTGGAATATGTACTACCTTCAAAACAAAAAATGAAAAATATCGATGTAAGCGTTTAGGCGTGATTGAGCAACAAACAAAGAAACAAACAAATAAACAAACAAACAAACGAACTTTCATTTTTATATACAGGGTGGGCCATTTAAGATTTGGAATTTGAATCGGCTATTAATAAAAAACAAATGAATATTTTTTCAAAGTTATAAGTTTATTAGAAAGATTGAACCTTTCCATTTAGCAATGGAAGACAACATCATTCAAATGACTACCACGGCTAGCCTTACAATACCCCATTCGATCAGTCCAATTTTCCAGTACATTTTCGATTGTTTGGGCCTCTATTTCGTCAATGGCAACTTCGATTTCACGTTTCAAGTCGTCAATCGTCTCTGGATGGTTAGCGCAACACTTGTCCTTAACGGCTCCCCACAAAAAAAAGTCTAATGGAGTCAAATCGCAGCTTCGAGGTGGCCAATTGACATCAGCATTTCGGCTGATTATGCGATTTCCGAAAACAGTGCGCAAAAGATCGATTGTTACGTTGGCTGTGTGGCACGTTGCGCCGTCCTGTTGAAACCAAATGTCGTCATACGAAACCAAATGTCGTCATAGTCTTCAATTTTGGGAAACAAAAAATCGCTTAGCATGGCGCGGTAGCGATCGCCATTCACTGTAACGGCGTTTCCTTGCTCATTTTCGAAGAAAAATTGCCCAATAATGCCGCCAGACCAAAATCCGCACCAGACAGTCATTCGTTGTGGATGCATTGGTTTCTCCACGATGATGTGTGGATTTTCTGAGCGCCAGATACGACAATTTTGTTTATTGACATATCCTCCGAGGTGGGAATGTGCTTCATCTAAAAAGATGATTTTTCGGTAAAAATGCTCATCTTCGATCAAGCAGTCTTCGGCCCATTGAGCAAACCGAAAACGCATCGGATGGTCATGCGGCTTCAGCTCTTGCACTAATTGAACTTTGTACGCATTCATACCGAGATCTTTATGCAAAATTCTTCTCAAAGAAGTGCGTGAAATTTTTCAATTCTTGAGAACGATGACGAGTTGATGTTGATGGTTGTTCACGCACACTCTGAGCAACAGCAGCTATGTTTTCGGTTGAGTGCACTGGACGAGTACGTACACGGGTTGTTTTATCCAACAACGATCCAGTTTCACGAACTCGCTTCACAAATTGATCCGCAAACTGCGTTTTTGGCACATACTTTTTGTCAAATTTTTCCCGTAAATTTCTTACAGTTTGAGTAGAAGACTCACCGCTTTGGAAATAAGTTTTTAATATTTCCCAACTTTGTGCAAGCGAAAAGCGACCCATTTCATAAATGTCAAACATAAAATTAACTTTCTGTCACATCGGAAATGTCATCAAACCTTCTAATCTCAAAATAAGGCCCACCCTGTATATATAGGGATTGTTTCTATAAAATTTTAATTTCTTTTAACATTACAAGATGCAATTTATAAATTGGGCGAGTCTGTTGAGTTCCGCGGAAGCTGGTGTTATTAATGTGGGTACTAACATTTTGACTTCCATAAGCTAGATATTAGGCAGATATTTTTGCCTTTGGTTTGACAGTTTTCAATTCAATTAGGCTGACAGTTTTCAATTCTGTGAAATATGGTATCTAATTCTGAGCAATTTTCACAGTAGGCAGTATTATTAAATTTATATTTGCCTTTCTTTAGAACAAGCTTGCTATTATTATTAAATAACCCTAGCTGTGGAACAACTCTTTCCTCCCAGAGTCGGGCTCTATAGTTGAGGTACTTATTAGAATTACTATACGGCATTTTGGAGAAAAAAGTTTTAAACAAAAGTTTTAGGAATTTTTCCTGGCTATTCAAGGCTGTTGATTTGACCTTAACTATGGCCTTGAAGGTCATTTCAAGGTCAAGTTGACTTTTTTATGTGGGAACCCATATTTCTGACCACGGAAATGGAAAGAACGAAAAATTTTACGTCCTACTATGATCTTAACCATGACCACGAAGGTCATATCAAGGTCAAGATGGCTCTTTAAAGGGAAACCTGCATTGTTACTGCGGATTTGGAAAGAGTGGAAGTTTTGCGTCCGAGTGTGACCTTGACCACAACTTCCACCTAGACAATGACCTCGAAGGTCATATCAAGGTCAAGATGGTTTTTTGAAGGGCAAACCATTTTTTTGGCCACGGAAATGGGAAGAGCGGAAAATGTTACGTTCCCTTTTAAAGAATCATCTTGACCTTTATATGACCTTCGACGTCATGGTCAAGGTCATAGTCTTTCCATTTCCGTGGCCAAAAATATGGTTTCCCCATCAAAAAACCACCATCAGGAGAGTCATTGATTTTAGTTTTTCGATAATATTATTAAAAAATCACCCCTAATTGAGGGTTGAAATCAACTTAAAAAGATTAATTTTATCAATAAATTATCAAAATAGTACCATATTTTTTCTCAGTCAAAAAGCAAAAATATTTCATATTCAGAATTTGTACCCCCTTTTAGAGTAACTTCACTAGACTGAGGGTCATTTTTTCCTCAAATCACGTGTTTTTCATCACTCGAAGCACAAAAGGATGTTACATTTAGAATTCTGAAAAATATTCCAGATTATTCCAAGGGGGATGATTAGACCCCTTTTCAGCGCCTACAGGTGGATTTTGAACCCTTCTTTGGTGAAAACACATAAATAACACAGGGCAACAAATTTTATATTTTTTTCTGTTGCCAAATAAATCTAGATTAATGTCTATAGGATTTTTTCCGCAGATTACGAATTCGTAAACGAAAATGTTAAATTATCTCCCGTTTTCGAGAAAAATAGAGCTAAAAAGTGCAAAAGACGGCCATTTTTCAATGATCATTAAAAAATAACGGGTTTTCATAGAAGGTGAAAATATAACTTAAATGAAAGCCTGAATCCTAATCTATATAAATGAAAAAGCACTAACCTTTAGACTTTACTTAACATCTTGGGGAACACATTTTTCGTAACGACTCGCCAAGTGAAGTATCCATTCCCTGACATGGAAAAAATTACTTTCAACGGAATGTTTTGGAGAAATATGAAAACGTTTCATATTTTTATGCTATAACTTAAGGTTCAAATCTTCATTTGAGCTAGGGGAAAAGTTCCTATCACGATCCGTTATTTTTTCATGATTTTTCTAAAATAGCCGAAATAAGGTTTTTTGCACTTTTTAACTCAATTTTTCTTGAAAACGGGAGCTAATTAAAGATTTTCGTTTACGAATTCGTAATCTACGAATTCTAAAAATTCCTATACAAATGATTTGTCATTTGTTGGGCAACTAAATTGGTGTTGACCAGTGTAATCTAATAAGAAACATCTTTGTACTAAATAATAATTTTTCGATAAAATTAATCTTTTAAGTTGATTTGAACCCTCAATTAGGGGTGATTTTTTAATATTTTCCAAAAACTAAAAGCAATACTTCTCCTGATTTTTTACGACAATTAATTTGATATCTGATACATTTTTTTATGTCTTTTTCTTAGTTTGCTGTGAAATGTGCAAAACCAGATGTTTTTTACGGTCACTCTTTATACCAAACTATTGTCTTTCAAACACAAATAACACTGGTCAACAAATTCAATGTTTCTTTCTGTTTTCGAACGAGTACTAGATCAATTTCTATAGGATTTTTTCCGTATGAACTCATATTTGAAAATATCCAATCAGCTCCCGTTTTCGAAGAAAATAGAGTGGAAAGTTCAAAATATCGTATGTTTGCAATTTTTGAAAAATCATCAAAAAATAACAGATGGCCGAATTTTGTAAATTTTTTTAAATCTCAATAAGTGTCTGTCAAAAATGTCTGATTGAACTGGAACTAATTTATATATACAAAAATTAATCCCTGTTTCCCTTGGTCACGCCATAACTTGAGAACGACTTTACCGATTTCATTCATCTTTTTTTTTAAAGTTTTCTTATACTTTGTAGAAGGTTCTTACGGAAAGAAAAGTTAAGAAAATTGCGCAGAAAATTGGATAATTCCAAAAACTTAATGACTACTTTAACTTCGCTATTTTGGCAGTTCGCGCGTGTCATGAATGTGAATTTAGCGGACAGCTGTTTTTGTTTTGTAACAAAAGAATAGTCAATCAAATTTCGTTTGTTTGTTGCTCAGTCACGCCTAAATGCTTGCATCGATATTTTTAATTTTTTATCCGAAGGTAGTACATATTCCAACTTAACATATAGGCTAATTTTTTTAAAAGATAATATATAGGATTTCAAAATGGCGGTAAATTTGTTGTTAAATTTCAAGCGATTTTTATGAAAATTGGTACTTAGGGGTTTTGCGCAATACTGATTCCAATTCCGTTGTCCAAATTTAGAAATTCAAGATGGCGGATCCAATATGGTGATCAATATTTCTCGATTTCAACGGATTTTAATGAAAATTAGTGCAACGATTGTTCTGATTTTGAACGTTATCAAAATTTACAAATCCAAGATGGCGGGACCCAATATGGTGACCAAGATTTCTAGATTTCAATGGATTTTAATGAAAATTAGTACAATGATTATTCTGAGGCACCTAATTTCGAATATTATTAAAATTTACAAATCCAAGATGGTTGACCCAATATGGCGACCAAAATTTCTCAATTCCAACGGCTTTTAATGAAAATTAGTACAATGAGTTGTTTGGAGCTCATTGATTTTGAATATTATCAAAATTTACAAATCCAAGATGGTGATCAAAATTTCTCGACTTCAACTGATTTTCATGAAAATTAGTACGATTTTTTTGGAGCCAAAATGGCGAAAAAAGATTTCTCGGTTTCAACGGATTTTAATGAAATTTGGTACAATAATTGTGTTAATGCCACTAATTTTGAATATTATTAAGATTTGGATATTCAAGATGGCGGATCCATAAAAGGGTTTTCGGGTTGAATTTCTAGGATATAACAAACTAGAATATTTGAGAAATGTTTAATTAGTAAGTTTTTACCCAACGCCGGGTGAAACGGGGTAACTCAGCTAGTTTCAAATAAAAATGACATTTTTACTGAATTTATACGTATTTTTATTTTTTTCTCCCCTCACTCACTCATTTTAAAATTATGAACGATTAGCTTAGGTAACTTTCCATTTGTCACCATGTATGTATAGGGGATTCTTTAAACCCTCGAAGTATCCCAACGGCTGGATAGATTTTAACCCTTATTGTCCAAATTTGTCCGTTTTTGTCTGTCAACTTTAAGCTCTGACAACTTCATCGAACGTCCAAAAACAATTTGTGAAATACTACTTCAAAGGCAGCAAAGAAAAGGATTTTTGCATCTAATAATCCCAGGAGATGAAAAATGGTTATATTATGAGAATCCTAAACGTAAAAAAGCTTGGGTGAAGCCAGATGAAACTGGACCATCACAGCCAAAGAGAAATATTGACTGTGACAAGGTTATGCTCTGTATTTGGTGGGATCAGAGAGGAATTATTTATTATGAGTTGCTCGAACCCTCTCAAACTATTAATGGAGAAGTGTACCGACGACAACTAATGCGTTTAATGGGAGCTATAGAAGAAAAACGACCAGAATGAGTGAATAGCCAGAATAAACTAATTCTTCAACAGGATAATGCCAAACCGTCGTGCACAGATATTTAGATGGATAGAATTGGGAAGTGCTACTCTATCCGCCATATTCGCCAGACATAACTCCTTCGGATTATCACTTAATCCGAACAATGCAGTCAGATCTTACGGGAGAACGGTTCACTTCATACGAACGTATCAAAATTTGTATTGATAATTGGATCAGCTCAAAAGGCCAGGATTTCTTCATGCAAGGAATACGTAAATTACCTGAAAGATGCGCGAAGGTTGTAACTGCTGATGTAGCATACTTTGTGTAAACATTTTCTTTAATTTTCTAAAATTTGCTTTATAGGGCGGAGTCATATTCACACACCCGATAAATTATACGAAAATATGTAATCTGACCAAAGAAAGTGAAGAATGGGTTAAAGAATGTCACGTAAGTAGAGAAGTTGACTACGGAAAGCCATCATTCAATGGTAACTCTTCTAGAAAATTATTGAAAAATGTTAAAATTCTACAAAGAATCTCTGAAAAGTACGTTGGAAAATGTTTATGAAACACGTTCAATGTTTTCAAGATTTCAGGTTTGTTGTTGATTCCTGTTTCTCTAATGAACTTGATTCAAAATAAGAAATATAAATTGAGCATTTAAAAAAAAATGCTATATTGTCTTAGGAATAAATATCACTCCTAAAGTTCATGTTTTATTTACACGTGTTCCTTATTTCTGTTTGAAACACTTATATATTGAACACGCCGTGGAATCTGTCCACTCAGATTTTAAAAATACGTGGAAAAATACTGCATCAATAAAACACAATTAAATTTTAAAAAAAAGTAACAAACAATTTATATACTTAAAATTTGTAATAAATTTGTATATCAGAAATTGTTAGAAACTGAATTTAAAAAAAAATAATCATAATATATTATTTGATGTAAAAGTATTCATTATATAAATATTGTTAAAGGATTAGGAATCAAAGATGCTTTAGCTTATATTATGTACAAATGTTTTATACAATTGTTTGGACAAAAGTAAACCATTAATCACGAAATATTAGTAGATATGGTATGAGAGGAAGTGCGCAACAAAGAGTAAAAGTAGACAATGTATTTAGTGATTATAAAGAAATTAAATCTGGTGTGCCGCAAGGTACCATTCTAGGTCCACTACTTTTTATTCTATATGTTAATGATCTACTTACTGAAATCACTGATAATGATATTGTATCATATGCCGATGATACAGTTGCAATAACTGATGGCAAAACATGAGAAGAATTTAAAAACAAAATGAATGAACTACTGGCTAAGATAGATTTATGGCTAGCAGCTAGTAAACTTACATTGAATATTGACAAAACAGTCTATATTGTATTTGGGAATTACTGTGATAGTGTACCTACTGATATAGAAATAAAAATTAAAGACAAATCACTAAACAGGGTTGAAAGTTGCAAACCCTTAAGAGTTGAAATTGACTTCAATTGTAAATAGAATAAGCATATTGAATATATAATCAATAAAACCAAATATCTTACTTTTGTTTTTTACAAATTATCTAAATTTGTGGAAAATAAAATTCTTATGGTTATTTATTATGCTCTCTTTCAAAATGGAAAAGTGGAGCATATTCTAATAATTTAAATTTGTTACACCAGCTTCAGAATAAATTATTAAAAATTATAAACAAATGTAATTCTGCAATAAGTACTTATCCATTCAATCTGGAACAATTATTTTATTTAGAAGCTATTGGGTATCACTAAAATTAACTCAAAAATTGCTATGAAACGTCAAGAAGTAGAACTAGGAATGGTTAAAAAAATAAAATATAATAATATAATAAAAAATATTTTATATTTTTTAAGAAGCAACATACTCAACAAAGTTCAAAAGTTAATCATATCATATTTTCCTGGACCCCAAAGAAGACCCAAAACCCTGACCCGCACTGATCGTTTTCTAGTGAGAACGGTCAGGAGTAGAGATCGTTCATCTTCTTCTTTATTTTGTATCTGTTGTATCTTATAAGATAAATTGTTTTTATTTTTAATCATTTGTATTTACTTGTTGTCTTCTTTTTATTAAAGTTCACCGGCGATTCTCAATTGTGTCCCAAAATTTTAATGATCGAGAGAAGATCACCGGAGCTTCAGCACCGGGCGACGGTGGCGACGGCGGCGGCAGCAACCGATTGTATTCCTGTACTAACAAACAAAATAGCTCCCCCTTTCCGTTCGCCGCGATTGCTAGCCACCAGTTTGAGGTTCCCGCCCAATAAAATTCGTTGAGCAAAAATCTCACAAACGTTTTTGATTGGTTGACCGTTGCCGCTGTCGCGGTCAAACCGAGACCACAAAATGTCTAGGTTGGCGGGCAGTAGCTCGCTGAAGTGGAAAAAAAGAAGAATAAGAAGAAGACAAACCTTTAAAAAGTAAATAAATATGTATTGTATATATATATATACACATATTGTTTTATATCTACCGCCTTAAAGAACGAAATGAGGAGAAGAAGATGTTTTTGTTGTTTTAAAAAAGATCACAAAACTTCCGATGATCATTCGAAGAGACTCAGTCGGGCGTAGGTAGCAAATAGCAAAAATATGTGAACCTTCTTGTCCCCTTGTCCCGCCTCTTCATCATCTAGAAAATCAAAAAATAAAATAAAAACAATATGAAGATCAGCAGCATGCACGCGATCGCATTGAGCTTAAAAAGGAGGGGAAGCTTACTCTCCCTCTTCTTCTTCTTCTTCTGCATTAGTATATTTTTCTATGTAATATTTTTCTATGTTTTCCTTTTTTCCATGATGAAGAACAATGTCTTTTATACAAGAGCACTTCGAGTCACATTGTTTTACTGCTTCTATAAACAAAATATAATAAAAAAAAAAAAACTAAATTTTTTTTTATTTAAATAGAGAAGAGTGTCGCCCTCTAACGATCGAGCGGAGTGCTCTTGCCCAGATCTTCTCTCGGCTTTTTCTTACAAGTTTTTTTTTTTTTTTCAGCAGGCAGTAGAAACAGTAGAAGATGAAGAAATGAAGCAACCTCCTCCAGGCAGAAAGAAACATTTTTGTACCATACAACCAACGAAAAGAAGAAAAATCTCTGACGATCATTCGATCTTCATCTTTAACTCTTCTAAAGAGAGTGGGACAGTTTGAGGAGGGGGACAGGGTAGGGGGAGAGGGGAGGGATAGATGTCGCCTAATCTTCTAGTTGGTTGAAACCTCTAAAGCCTCTACCCCCCGTTATTTTTTGTGCGTTTTTCTCGAGCGATCGTCTCTCGATCGTTTCTCGATCGCGAAATATAAATCCACTCTTTTTCCGATTCCGAAATAGTCTCCGCTACCCTACTCCCCCTCCCCACTGCACCCCTTTCAACCCCTTTTCCCCTCCTCTCTCCACCACTCCCTCCATCCCTTGAGTGGGGGCTAGACCACCACAATTTTAAAATTACTTAAAATTACTGAAAATATGTCGGAGGGGACCCTGACTGGCTGACGGAGGGGCAGGGGAGGGGTAAGAGAGGGGGAAATTTTAAAAAATCTGTGCGGAGCGGAGGTGGGTCAAAAACGACAGCCAACGCGACGACAATGACGATGATGTAGATTAAAATGACAACGACAACGACAAGATCACCTCACAGCTCTCACTCTGCTCTGATGTGATCTGGTATATATATTTTTTTATTTATTTACCTTTCTTTGTTTTTTATTTTACTTCATTTTATTTAAAAAAAAAGATAAGGTGGAGGTACCTTCCGAAAATACATCTCAGTTTTAGTTTATAAAATTATCCTTTTTTTTAAATGTTAATATATTTAATGCATATTTACTTGAAGAAAACAAATTAAAATTAGGGCTTAATTTTTCTAGGTTACCTTACATTAAAGAACTCTAAGAACACCCAGACTTTTAACCCTAGGACCCCCCCCCCCCCCCCCTCCCCCCCACACACTATCTGCATGAAACAAATAACCTACACAGGGGTTACACGCACCCCAGTACTTTAAATCGATGCGCTGAGCTGACTATTGGTTGTAGAGAAATTTTTATTTTACATTATTTTTTTTATTATTATTTATATATTTATATATTTATTTTAGTATTATTTTTTCGTTGTGGAGAATACGATTGAAAAAAGTAAGTAGATTGTTTTTAGCATTTTTCACTAATTTTGTGGGGTTTGGAGAATCCATGTCTAGGGTCCTAGGGTTAAGCCTAGTTTCGAAACTTTAAAAATTGAATATTAAATATAATAACAATTTTTGAGAGGTTTTATTCAAGAGATTTTATTTCTTCTTCAAACGAATGGTACCTTTGAAGGGTCGAGGGTATCTGTTGAATTTTTTTTCTACATTTTGCCTTATGTTATTAGACGGACAATAATTTTTCTTTAAAAAAATTAATTACCTTAAAAAAATATTTTAAAGAAATTTAAGAATTTTTTTCTGTATAATACGATAATTTTTTTTCCTGGATAGGTACCGAAAATTAAATTGAGATCTAGGTTTATTTTATTATTATTTTTTATATACACATCTGCACTTTTTCTTCTTTTCATAAAATACTATGGATAACAAAGAAATCATATTAACGATTGATTATTTCATAAAAACATACAAACTTACATTTTGAACGTAGGCCATTTTGTCGCAAAAATTATATTTCTCGAAATCTTTCCTATAAAATATATAATAAGAATGAATTATATGATACACAATATACTTTTAGACCCTTTTGATTTATTTATTTATTTTACAATCGATTTACATCATCGTATTTGCATAGGTGGTCTAGAAAAATTGCTGTATTTATATATGAAAATTTTAAGTATTTATTTGTAAAAATTGGTTTATATTATTTTCAAATATATGACTATAAGTGTGACAATTTTCATAAAATTATGACAGAAGGTTTTTGTTTAAAACTATTAAATTTAAAGCACTAGAACAGAGTACAACATATTTTCTTGAAGTTGACGAAGTCGTGTAACGACCGCACTATAAAATTTTAATATGTCTACTTTAGAAAGATCTAAAATTTATAAATGAACAAAGGTCTGTCAAGATCATACAAAAGACACATAATTTTAATCAACATTGATAAAAAATCGAAAAATGTCTCCCATGTTTTTTGCACAAGAGATTTTGAATTAATATTTACAATTTTATGCTATTAAGTTTAGGTCGTCTCTCATAATACTAATAGTACATAGGTATTTAAAATTACATACAATAAAAATATAAACTGGAAACAATCTTTTTGGCACTGTTTGAATTTTTGTAATTAATTTGATTAGAGTTTGAATATTACTATGATCAAAAAGTAAAGCCAATTTGCTTATAACTTTAAAAATTTGTATTTATTCTTCCAAATCTATATCATCCCCTTCAAAGTAAACTCTGCCCGATACAATACACCTATGCGAGAGATTTTTCTTATCTGCGAAACACTTCTGAAACTCAATGATTGGAATGGCCGTCAGTTTCTTCTTCGATTTTTCTATTATATCATCAGTCGATTCATAACGGTGTCCCCAAAGCGGTCTTTTGAGCTTAGAGAATAGCCAGAAGTCACATGGACCTAAATCGGGTGAATACGATAGTTGTGGAATGACATGCATCGAATTTTTGATGAAAAAGTCTCGAAGAACTAATGCAGTGCAGTGCAAGAAATTTAGTGTTTTTGGAACCAATCGAGATGTGACTCTTCTCAATGACAAATGGTTTGGACTGATTCAAATGAAATGTTTACAGTATCAGCAAGGCAAGGTTTACAGTATCAGCAATTGTGAACCGATGATATTTGAGTACCATATCTTTGATTTCATTGAAATGTTGCTCATTGATTGGTGTTGATGGTTGTTCGGGACGCTCTTTGTTTTCAACGTTTTCTCTACCTTCTTTGAACTGTTTATACCACTTGTAAACATTTATTTCAGATAAAACCTAATCGCCGAAGGCCTTCTGCCACATTCTAGACGTTTCTGCAGCAGAAATTAACAAAATGGAATGCAACTTCTTTGCTCAATAAAATCACACATTGTAAAAATCGAAAAATTCACTTTTAGTTGGTCAAAAACACAACAAAACTAACCAAACAAATGACGTACTGACGTGAAATTTAACACAGATATGAGTGACAGTGCTGTCAATCTAAACACAAGAAGATTTGCTCAAATCGATGTACACGCGCAATTTAAATTCAAAATTGGCTTTACTTTTTGATCACAGTAGTACAATAAATAGATAAATTGGAAACGATGTTTTTTGGATTGTAATTATCATTGGATTTTGATCACAAGAATTTTTGTAATTTATTCCAATAGAGTTTGAGTAGGTTAAGTAATATTATACTATTTTGTAATTTAATTTAAATGATCACAGCATCAAGATCAAGAAGTAAAAATATTGGCTTATATGTCATATAAAATGTGTTTTTCTATATTAAACACGAAAATGAGCTTTTGCTTAGTGTTTAAAAATATGGACCATGTTTTTATCAATTTCGAAAAATTGCTTTATAATTAATTATTGAATACAATTTTTTTAAAAATCATCTTTTGAACTCATTGACAGTCCTTTTAGCATTTGTAGGAAAATTCTTGAAATTTACTACGAAAGTGGCAAAATTGATTACACGTTTTTAATGTAATGTAAAGAATGAAAAGGAAATCCTATATTTAAAAAATTATACCTGATCCAAAATAACCCATAATTGGAAGAATTAAAACTATTAAACTATTACCGGTTTCTTGAAATCTTATATCTTCCGATGAATTTTGAGACTGGTAGCTAAGACGTTTTTTCTAGAGATTGATAATTAATTTTTGTATTGTATCATATAAAACTCTTACAAAGACTAACCCTTAAACGAATGAGAACGAGTATTTTACAAAAAATCAAAGGTTTCATATTTAAAACATAATCTTAAGAATTTCTAACTAAAAGCTAACTATCGAATGGCAAATTTGAATAATTCGATAATCTTTCATAAAAAAAAGTAAGGTGAATTATGCTTTCTATACAATTTAAAAAAATATATAATTTAGTTTAATTGAAATTAAGGATGCATGTGCAATATAAGTTATATTTTTATAATGCTCTAATCTTGGAATTTTAATTGAGATCCCACACAGCTTAAATTAAGATTAAAAACAACACATTTTTCTGTTGAACCTATTCGAAAATGTTGTTTTAAATTTTGTTTTACTTAATTACTTATAAATTTTTATTCAAATCATTAATAGTGATTTTTCACAATTTCTCTGCATCATTTCAAAATCCAGAAAAAATTATTAGATTCTACTGAGGTCTGAATGATCCAAAGTACTTTTTGAATTTCATTTACCCTGTTTCGAAGAATATTTTTATATAATTTTCATTATATTATATACTATTTAATTATCATTGTTTTGAATAGTATAGGGTCTTAAAAGCGTGTGTACTATGAAAACATTCTTTTTCTCCCTTTAAATAAAATAGAAATAAATAAAAAAATTAAAAATATGAGGAGGAGTCTGTGATCAACAGTTTTTTTTTTTTTTATAATTTTTTCATGCATTTCTAGCTCCATCGTTTGAGCGAGCGAGCGACTAGTTGGCGGTGGCAGCGCAGCCCCACCGCACTTAATTTTTCATATAATAGTCATGTTCGCAGACCAATCCGAAGAAGCTCAAGAAAATGAGGCTCTTTTGAGAACTACATAATAAATTATGAAGAATAAAATATCTTATAAGCTATTATGTGTTATTATATATTATATATAAAATATATATTATTATACTGCAAGATCATAAAAAAAAATAAATATATATCCACATGACAAGACCAGACCACACGACTGCTTCGTATCGCAGCGGAAGCTAAACTGAAGAGAAAGAAGATGTAGAGTATGTTTTGTTGTGGGATATTTTCATTCAGTTTATTTTATAGTATCCCATTTAAATTTATTTTATATTTTCAGATTTAAAAGGTGTGTTTTGTGCTGTTGTTGTGGGAGGAAAAATCAAAATAATATTTTTTATGGATTCATTCATTCAAAAAATATTTGTTTTACTAATTATATTAATTACCAGTACCCAAAAATTTAAATTTTTTCTTATTTTTCCCTATACTATGAAGGGTTTGGGGGGAAAAGGGGGTGGGGAGTGGAGCGGAAGGGGTTACGGGGTGGGGGTTAAGGGGAATTAAGGGGGGTGGGGTTAACGGAGAGGAAAGGGGAGGGGAAGGTGTTTTTTTTTCGACATTATTGGATCTGAAAGGTTTTGGGTTTTTGAACAAAAAAAAAAGATAATAAATGTAAAAAATATAAATTTGATTAATATAAAAATTAATAAATTTTAGTCGACCCTGACGATGACGACAATAAAGAGGACAACATCAGCTCCCGGCTGCTGGCTAACGACTGAGCTGAGCACCTCTCCGGTTATGTTCGAGAGTTCGATTTCGAGAGTTGTTTTTCCCCCGTTTTTCGTTTTCTGTTTCAACGAATCGATTCTTCTTCTTGCCGAGTGCCAAAGCCGCAGCCACACAGGCCCTCGGAGCCGGCGGAGTGCTTTTTTCCTGATTTTTCTGCCTCTGCCTCCGGTCAGCTTCGATTCGTTTTCCGATTCGTTTCGTCGGCTCGTCGCTCGCTTGCGCGCTCGTTCGGGGTCTTCGGCGGCGGCGCGGGGCCCAAATTCTCGAGCCTCACTCAGTCAGGCTCGGAAAAACATTTCTTCAGCATTCGGCCTGATTTCAAACTTAACTCAAACACTGAACTGATCGCCAGTTTCGATCGTTCGTGGAGCGACGTCCGTTAAAAAAGACCGCGGCTTTATTATTTCTCAATTATTTTATATATATATATAAAACACATATTTATATACAAATTTTTAAATACATAATTATTATTATCACTATTTTTTCCGCTTTTTTTTTGTATTTTCTCTGGGTGGCGTGTGTGATTTTAATTTATACAATAAATAAAATAAATAATAAAAATCGGAATATCTTCTATCGTTTTTTTTTTTTTTTTTTGTAAAAACCGCAAAAAATCTATATTCAAAAAAATAAACCGGACTATAAAAATTTTTAAAAAATAATACGTTTTGGCGCGTTTATAAATCTTATTACAAAGTATTTTTTTTTATCTTGTAACGTCTTCTTCCAAAAGTAAAATATATAAAACACGAAAAATAAATTGCAGCTATATTCAAAAATTCAAAAATGTGTAAGTTTTCCAAAAAAATAAATATGAAAAACAAGTGTAAATAAAGTTGTGAGTGAAAACAATGAAAGATTTTGAAATTGAAATACGAAATTACAATCCCAAGTTATTTAAAATTAAGACAAGAAAAAGACAAAGCTGTGAAGTTTGTTATGAATTTTGTGAGTTTGAGTGCTTTTTATAGTTATTCATCATTTTTGCAAATTCTAGACCCCACCAATTTTTGAAATAAAAACAAAAACAATCCGAAAAATTACAAGAGTAAGGTATAATCATTAAAAGTAAAATTAAGGAAGCAATTTTTAGATCGTTTTCATCTTTCTAAGTAGCAGAGATCCTAAAAACAACCGGCAAATTAAAAGGATTTTTCGAAAAACTCTTTACCTAAGAAAACAAAATTCATTCGTTTGAGCTTTCGATAAACTTCCCTACTTTTATATGTAATTAAAAACGACAAGAATTCAAATTTTGAAACAAAATTTTCTTTAATACCCCATACACAATAAAAATATGAACGTTATTTTGTTCACTTGTTCTTGTGACGAACAACAATTTTACAATTTTTCCTCACAGAAACCAATCTTTAGGAAGTGAACAAATAATAAGATAATAAGATTACATAAATCTGTAAATTAAATAATCATATTCTACTCTCTCGGACCTTTTCACAGAGACTCCACAAGTCTACCTTAAAAATGTGAATATATGTTTTAGAATTTTTCAAAGTTTTAATTATCAATAACTATAAAATATTCTGGACATTATTTCCAACTTTCTTCTGCGATCAACGCAGGACCCTTAACATTTTTTGAAGATCCATCACGAATAACTTACTACTTCTAAAAAAAAAAACGAATATATACTATCTGAAAATGGTTTGTTAAAATATTTTAAATCCGGCGGCAACGGGCGGCCTTTAAATTCACGTGCTGTGACTCAAAAATGGTTCATGCCTCTCTTTTGAGATCTGCATCCGTTTATTCCATCAAACAAAAGTATCTTACGCTTTTCAGTACATTTTCCCGATCATTGGACCTTAAATTGTGATTAAATCTGAATTTAGGGCCTTCTATCTTAAAACTATTTCCATTATTAGACCGCATTTATTTTTAATTTGCTCAATAAAGCACAAAATTCCTACAAAATATTTTAACTGATTATGTAATTTAGAAATTATTACATTAAGACCTTAAGTGATTTCTTGGGATTGTAATTTAATAAATTTACCCCTTAGTTTAAAATATAAGAATTTTTAGAGTCATAAATCAATATTAAATTTAGTAATAAACTGAATGAATTTTTACGGGTCTCAAACCTTATCATTGAAGCTATAAAAATAAAAATCTAAAACCTCTTTTGTTACCTTCAAATCTTCTCAAAATCTTCTAATTTTAAAACAAACTTGCACTTTAACGTAACACAACAAAGCACTCAATTCGCAATCAAATAAAAATTAAATTGATTAAAAAGTATCAAAATAGCATCAAAATATATCAAAATTAAATAAATTTACCTATTTATTTCTTTTACAGTGCTATATTAAGTTTATATAAATTTTTACGCAAATTCACCAAAATCTTAACTATGAAAAAGAAAATATATTTTAAATATAAATTAAAAATATAAATGAACTAAAATTAATTATGTGATTGTGTACATGTTTTTCTGTTTGTGCAAATATGTTTTTGACAAGTGATAAAAAAGAATATATAAAATCATAATAATTAAGAATAATGGCAAAAGAGTGAAGTTGAAAAGAAAAATTTAAAACGTAAAAATATAATAAAAAATAAATAGTTAATTAATATATGTGTTCGATGCTGTAACAAAAAATATATTTTTATTGATGAATCGCCTTGGATTATTTGATGACCGACCAATCAACGTATCGCAGGTGAGTTTTAGTAATTATTTTAAACTTTTATACATTAATTTTGTGTAAAAGTGATTACTTAAAAACTGAGAAAAATAAAATTTATTTATAAAATGAGCACCTAATCGTGTCCTTGATTCTTTGAAAGTGGTATACGTTTGGTTTGGGCTGGAATAAGCCGGAAATCGTTTGAAAAAGTGTTATACACTTGATTCAGACTCTAACTTGTAACAGTAACAAGTGCAGCCTGAGTGCGTTTTTGTATTAAAAAGGATAATGAAAATAAAACAAAAATTACTGAATTTTGATTGAATACATTAGTTTCGATACCAGTTAGATATGTAAAATATTTCTAAGTGTTATATTCGTACCAAAAATATAAAATGTTTAACATCTTATATGTTAGTCTGAAATTCTTTAAAATCTTTGAGATTAAATGGAGGTCATTTTTGAAGTTATAAACGACACATTAAAAACGTTTTTATTTTCTTAAGTGTTATACGTTGTATTAGGAAATTAGCGTAGAAATTCAGTTTCTAAAATATCGTATATAACTCTTGTAATCTACAGAACTTATGAATAACACTTAAAAGCAATAAAATTACATCTATTTTGAGGTTTAACTAAAATCACTCTTTTTAAAGTGTTATACATTGTGTGCTAATCTTTCCATAATTTCCAATAATTCCAAGGATTTATGCGAGTTTTGTTAAAAATAAAATAATATATTTTTATCGCTTTCTAATTCTTTATTATTAAAAGATAAATTCGAAATTAAGACCCTTGGTTTATAGACAAAAAAATAATACTAAAAAGATATATCTAAATCAATAGAATATCATTTTTGAACTCACCAAAGTGTTCTAAGTCGATCCAAAACAGCGGTTAGAATGAAACTGTATGTATGTATGAAAATGTATGAACAAAATGATCCAAAAGCTATTGACTTACTTCGATCTAAAGTGACCTAAAACTGGTCTAATTAATTACTTAAAAATTAAACTAAGTCCATTTTGTTAATATTAAACTTATTTTTAATATTTATTTTTAACGTAACCATAAATAATTGATTTTGCGGTAGTTAAAATTTTAAATAGCTTTCAACATGGAAATTTCCGGACTATGCTAGTCCCCTATTTTTTTTATTTTCTTTTTTTAAACGCTGACAAAAATTGCAATTTCCTTCATTTGTTAAAGTCCCATCCAATTAATGTTTATAAAAAAAAAAAAAAATATCTCCATCAGATTATCTAGGCATATCCAAACTTAATTGAACTGAAAATATTTCTTCCAAATAAAAATTCCAATTTCACCATGGCACGTACGTGAACCCAGAAAAAAAGAAGCATAATACAAAAAAATATAACTCTCTGTACATTGTCCGAAAAATACAAAAAAATAAAAAACAAAATAATGAAACGAAGCATAAATCGTATCCCATTAATGAAGCCATAAAGAAATGAAAATAAGAAAACCAACAAAACGTCTTCAACTAAATTGATCTGAAAAGGCGCAAAAGAAAATAACGAAGACGAGGAGGACGAATAATTCCGCCTTTTTCGATAGATCGAACAGATCGGCCCCCAAATCTTTTGAGAAAGCAAAATTGAACTTGGTAAATCAAATAAGACAAAATTATAAATTGTTTGATTTGTGAAATTATGTTCTATCTCTTAAATTATCTCGATCAGATCAACCCCACTTCTTTTTTATTAGTTTCATCACGACAACGCCACACCTCACACGGTCGATAAGCGTTTTTGATGAATTTTTCGTTTGATCGCAATTGTTTTTAATATCTCTTCTTAATTTTGTTTTTTTTTTTTTTATTAAACACATAGTTAAAGAAATTATTCTCCCCTTTCATAGCAGTTTGGGACCCTAAAATTAAAAACGAGAAAATATAGGGCAAAATATAGGGGAACATTTTTACCAATTTACTGAATGGACTACTCTATCAAAAAACATTGCCTCTAGAAATTTGTTCATGAAAAGAATTGAGAAAGCCCGAATTATAGCAAACAAAAGTAAACAGTTGAAGAATCCGCGCATCAGCGCCCAGCATCCCAAAGTACCACAGAGCGATGTATGGACCCCACAAAAAAGAACTAAACAAAAAAAAAAGAGAAAAAAGAAAAAATTAAACGAGACACAGACAATTTCAAGCTTCGTTTGAAAAATACCATTTTAAACGGGGAGGGAAGAAAATCATTACGCCCCAATTAGGCCTGATTAGATGAGGAGTTTGTTAGTCATCTCCCAGTTGTTTGTTTTTCGTAGGAGAGCGGCCTCTAGGAAGCAAATTGGTATCAATTTTGTTTCGTTTTGCTGTTTATTTATTTTGTTTTTAGGGGGAGGCCTTCGCTTTAGATGAGAACTAGCATTGGGTCCCAAAATTGTATACCTAATTTCATCTAATCATATTTACACAAAAAATCTACACATGTAGATTTTTTTTTCAGACCTCAGTGTGCCGTGACCTAGAATTTATTCCAGCCTTATGAGACCTATCCGATTTTAGACATCATTATGACCTCAGAGGTCCTTCCGATAAAGACCTCAAAATTTTTAGTAGAAAAATTCCATTTAGTTAGGACCTCAAAATTCTTAGATCCAAAATTTTGTCTAGTTGAAACCTTAAAGGGGTATGACACAGAAATTCATTATAGTTAGGACGGTAAACATTTTATCTAGTTAAGACCTTAGACGTCTGTAATACAAAAATTCCTCCTAGTTTAGATGTTAGAGGTCAATGATCTAAAATTATTTTTATTGAATTACTTAGAGATCAAAATGATTCAAAACTGTCTTAAGCTGAAACCTCAGAGACTGTGATCTACTATTCCTTCTATCTAAGATCCCAACGGTTTTAAATACGCAACATTTTTAGTTAAGACCTCAGCGATTCTATTACCCAAAATTTCTTCTGGTTAAGACCTCAGCGGTCCGTAATACAAAAACTTCTTCTAATTGAGACCTAAGACATCCATAATCGAATATTATTTTTAGTTAAGAATTTAGAAATCCATGACTCTATATTTTCTCTAGTTGGTATTCCAGAGGTCTTAAATTCCTATTTCCTTCTAATTAATACCCTTGACTTTTTATTTTATTTTATGTATATTATTTTTCTTCAAAGTTTTTTTAATTAATAATTTGTCTCTAGCAAGTTGTAACAATTTTTGAAATATGGACTACTTTAAAAGTATTTCCTGGAAAATTAAAAATTATGAAATATAGAAAAATGTTATTATATATAATTTTTTTTTGAAATTTTTTAAAAATTGTGACCTCATTGCTCAAAATATTAAATCGAATACTCAAAAAAGGAGCTTGCGAGCTTATTTATTTAATAATTTTAAAAATTTAATTTTATGTTAATTAGTTAGTTAATAATGTAGATATAAAATTAATTATTAAAAAAAAAATATGGACACGGATTTGGTGCTTATTTTGTTGTATGAATTTAATTACAATCAGACGAAATTTTATGTAATTTTGGACGTCTGAAAAGTAATTTGAATTACAACAGCAATAAATTTATAATTTATTTTTTTATTTTTCGCTTTTAAATTTAAAGTGCTTCATGAACAAAAATACAAATATCGTGTGTAATTTAAATAAAATTAAAAATGTGGTTAGGGGAAAATTTTTAGATTTAAATTAAACATATGAAAACGTACACCTGGCACCAAATGATTTTTATTTTAGATAATTTTTTTGGTGTGAAGATAAATAAATCAGATAAATTTCTAGGGTCCTAAGCGGCTCTAAATAATTTTATTAAGTGTCCTAAGCTTTCTTAAAACATTGTCGAGTTGATTTTTAAGGTTCGTAGGCTTACTAAGGTCTTATAGAAATTATTTTGAGGAGCTTCATCTACTAATATCTTGTTAAATTGAATTCTAGGGGTAGCTTACGAAAGGTTTTATCGAATTGATGTTTTGAAGTCCTAAGCTTACTAATATTTTTTAAAGGTTTTTTCTTGGGGGCTCAGCTACTTAGCTCTTGTTGAATTGAATTCTGGAGGTCCTAAGCTTACTTAGTTATTATCGAATTGGTTTTTCAAGGTCCTAAGTTGAGTTTATCAAAAGTCTTATCGCATTGATTTTTTGAAGTCCTAAGTCCCTCAACCGAATTCTATGAAATTTTGTACACATACATCAGGGACTCCTGATCAAAGTACAGGCTTTGTATTATCCGGTTTAAGCTAAACTTGAGTCAGATTTAAGCAAGAGCTAGGACTAGCGGCTTGAGTTAAACTCAGCCCGATGAAACTAAGCTTAGTCCAGCTTAAGCCAGATTTAGGAAAAGCTTGAGTAAGGTTTAGGCCAGGTTGAAGACAAAAGGTGGAGCAAGACTCAAGTCTGTCTTGCTTGAACCAGACTCGAACCCTACACCTGAACCAAAGTTAACAGCCAGTCTTAAAATTATTCTATAGAAAAAAAAAACAGATATTTAAGCGATGTTGTTAATTTGAAATTTCAGATAAAATTCAATTAATTAATTTGAGGTTCAGTCCTTCTTGTTATTAAGCTCTGAAGGTTTAGGGAAGTATGCAAAGGAAAGTAGGAAGAGAGAGGGGAGGAGTAATTTGTTTTTTTCCGTTTTCGATAAAAATCAGCAAGATGCATCGATCGAGAACAACGAAAAAACGGGAGCAAGTATCATCATCATCATCATCATCCAATGAGCTTGTTTCTTGGGTTCCGGGGTCTTCGGGGGGTTTCTTTGATCCGAAATACAAAAGTACCTCGCGCGCGCGCGCCCGCATATATTAAAAAAAAAAAAAAAAAAAAAAAACGTTTTTTGCTTTTTGTAAGTGCATTGCGCATATCTTTTGCATGAATGCCGAACGAATCGAAAGAATCGGTGAAAGGAAAGGAGGACGAAGCGGGAAGGGGTTTGCTGTTTTAGTTTAGGTTTAGTTGATATAGGAGACCCTAGAAAGGGTCCCGACGGAAAAGAAAGATTCTAATCTTTACCGAGAGATGCAATCGTTCTTCCTTCTCCTTATTTTCCAACTGATTATTATTAGCCTTCGGAATGATTGTGTAGCGCTTTTTTTTAATGTAAACGGGTACCCCTCGAGACCCCTGAGGTACCTTAGCATTCTATCGATTGGGCAGTTTCGGGGAAGAGGGGGCGGTCAGTTTCATAGAAGGGGTACCGCGATTAAGTGAACATTTCATGTAGATTTGCAGGAATACCGCCGGAGTACCCCTCCGGTACTGCTTTGGGTATAACCATAAAATAATTCGCGTTTTAATATGGCTATGGTTCTTTTCGGTTTTTTTTTTTTAGGGGTTTCTGGAACTTGAGATATCGAGAGTCTTCTGCGGCTCCATCGAGAACTCGAACTGATGGTGGGGTACCCCCGGATACCCTTTTTTTCGTGTATACGTTACGTTTGAAGATTCTTTTCAGATCATTTCAAAGCATATTTCTTCTTCTTATTCCTGTCCCCCTTGGGACCCCTTGAATACCTCAAGCCGAATGAGGTACAATTTATCTTTTCATTTAGTGAAGAATTTTTTTAATTTCCTTTTTTTTTAAAGCAGCAAACAACTTACAAAAGCAAAAAAAACCGCTAAGATATGAAGCTGCGAACATCGTCATCGAGTTTTGCATTGTTTCATTGAAATTTGTTTTTATCGTTATATTTTCTTTTAATAAATAAACTAAAGTAAATTCATAAGCCATTAAGCAGATATACAAAAAAGTAATTTGTATATATGTTTTTTGAAAGAGATATATTGCAATAAATGTAATCGGGCATGTTCGCAGTAGTCGAGCAAAAAATCTGAATAAGAAATGAGGAAGGAATTTTTCTGCTTACTCGTTTTATTATTAGATGATTTTTAATTTTATAGCCTTTATCGATTCATTAAAAGGAATTTGTGTAGAAGAACATATTTTTGGGCTTACACTAGGGCTCCTCTACATATTTTTTAAACTTCGGTTTTAACCATATTTTCGGTTAATCTTTAATAACCATATTTTCGGTTAATCTTTAATAAAATGCTGAAAGAAAAAAATTTTCATTATATACCTTTTTTCAATTTCGCTTTATTGTAACTGAAATTCCTTATTCAGATAATAAATTTAAAGACATCGATCCTGAAAATATACCAAAATTAGTGATCGTCAACAAAATCCCTCATATTTTATATTAATATACTCGGAAATAATATATATTAATTTTTAGAGATCCTAAAACTCTAAAATAATTTTTCAAATTCAAATATCGATCGTCACATTTATGATAAAAAAGTTCCTAAACATTTATTTTCCATTATAAAATTTAAGGACGTTAATTATTAAGTAATAAACACATATGCATATTTTTTCAGAATCAACTAAAATCGAAAAAACTTCAAAACCGTCGGCTTTTCTTCATCTTTAAATATTTTCGAAAATGTTACTGCTTTATATTTTTAATTATTTATTTATAGATTTCTGTTTTGTTAAACTAAAAAGACTCTGAGATTCCAAAAATTGTGGCAAAAATCTGTCAGGACCTTGCGAATATTTGAACTATTTTCGAAAATTTAATGTCGAAATTTTTTCCTCAATCCTTTAAACAGATTTTTAGGTGATAGTTCTCACTTTTCGAGAAAAAAACGTTTTTAGATGTGTCTAAGCACTTCTTTTCGAAATCAGTAATTGATTTTCAATGAGATGTACTTTGAAATTGCACATTTTTGATCGCAATTAGCAATATTTTAATCCGTGGTCTTGAATTTCCAGAGTTCGATAATAATAAATTCGAAATTATTGACCCAAAAATTCTCTATATGGTATAAACATAACTCTTTTTGTGCTGAAATTTCAAAAAATCAAAATTACCAACTTTTCGAAAATGTAAAAAAAAAATTCGAAATTCAATATCGAATTTTTGTTTTTCGTTTTTCACTGAAAATCGTACACTTTGATCTCAAGTAATTTTGCGAAAAACATACGACAAATTTGGATATCGCTTTAGAGACAATTTGTGCTATCTTCGAAATTCGGTATCGAATTCTTTTTGTCGTTTCTCACTCGAAATCATAAACTGTGATCTCAAGTAATTTTGATCTTTATTTTCGCAATTTAAATCTTCTTTTTCTTGTTCTAACTATAATAGACGCTGGGTTAGATCGGGCCCCAGCGGCACACCATCGGAGTGAGACAATCGGCTTGCGGTAGGTAGCAGCAGAGAGCCTCCCGATGAAAGGAGGCAGGCAGTAACGCTTACTTTTCAATTAAATTCCCTTTTAATTGAAGTCTGATTTCGAAAAAAGATGCGCAGACGACGACAACGACATGTATGCAAAAATCAGAGCCCCATGGAGAATCAGTCAAATGATAGGGCTCCCGTAGGATTAAAAAAATAAAAATAAAATAAAATGAAAAGAGGGAAAACTGTTTTAACTATGGTGGCCCCATCTTGATACCCCGGAGCCACCCGTGCGCATTGCAAGAAACGAAAAAGGTATAAAAGGTGTATGAAAAAGGGAGCGAATGGGTATTTTATTTTAGTTTATTCTTTTGTCATTTTTATTCCTGATCGTGGACAGAAAAAATCACCTATTAAAGGTCGATGAATGCCACAACGACTGGGGCCCCCTTGAATCAACCGAAATCAGATCGAAACCGAAGAAGACGACTTTTGTTTTGACTAACTAATAAACTTTTCGATTTCGCAGAAATTGAAGTGAACGTCTTTTGACGATTATTGGAATTGATTTTTACTTACATATACCTCCTTTTTTTAATTAAATTAAATTAAATTAAATTATTTCAATCTACTCCTCGGTGGGTCTCTGTAAGGTCCCAAATAATTGTTTCTGAGAATTCCTTACATAGTTCTTGAAAAATAAAGGTCCGAATTTTTGTTA
Source organism: Dysmachus trigonus (assembly GCA_949715965.1). Taxonomy (NCBI): domain Eukaryota; kingdom Metazoa; phylum Arthropoda; class Insecta; order Diptera; family Asilidae; genus Dysmachus; species Dysmachus trigonus. The sequence goes on from OX454324.1 coordinate 690,669, forward strand.
ATGTAACCATTTTGTTTACATTTTACAAGGGACAGAAATTCTGAAGGATTACAAAAACAAAAACACAAAAAAACTAAAACCTTTGTAATGTTGGGAACACAAGTTTTTGAGTTAAGACCTCTGAAAATAAATGTTCTAGCTATTATTCCTAGAGCATACGCTATAAAGTCGAAAATTCATACAAAATTACAATAATAAAATATTTGGGTCTTTAGAATCCAATCCAAGGGTCTCAAAATATAAAAAAAATTAGAAGGCGATAGTACCTTTCTAAAAAAAACATAAAAAATAAACATCGCGAAGAATTTTGAAAAATATGAGACTCTAAAAGTTTAAATACTTAACAGTTATATCAATTTTGGGACCTCGATGGAAACTAAACTAAACAATAAAAGCAACTAAACTGCAGAGTGTCTGACCATCTGACAATAGCCTTTATTGATATTTTACTTCTAGAGGTCCTAAGCTTATCAAATAATAATCGAACTAAGTTTTGGGTGTCCTAAGCTTAATAAATAATAATCGAATTAAGTTTTGGGGGTCTTAAGGTTAATAAATAATAATCGAGTTAGATTTTAGAGGACTTAAGGTTAATATATAATTGTCGTATTAAGTTCTAGGGGTCTTTACCTTAAGAAATAATATTTGGATTAAGTTTTAGGGGTCTTAAGCTTAATAAGTAATAGTCCAATTAAGTTTTAGTAGCCCTAACATAACTGAATCCTTGTTAAATTGATTTGAAGATAAGATATAGAAGATATATAAAATCTGGTGTCAGGTGTGGGGTGTGATAAAGAGCAAAAATTTAATAATTAAGTACTGCAAAATAATTCTCTAATAATTATTATTTTATAAATCAAATTTGTGTACCTTCATACGAAACTACTCCTCAAAAAGTTCTAAAAATCTAAAACACTTCACTCGATCCTAACGCCATCTAATGATTTCAACGACAACGGGATAAGACACGAGTTAAACTCTACTGAGTGCCGATAAATGATGTTAGGGTAGAGAATTGCTAGATTAAACGATTCTAAAGATGTTTAAATTTAAATAATAAAATTTGAGTAAATAAAACGTTTCATTTTAAAAGGTATTTCAGTGCAAACATTTCATGTTTATAAATCTCCTGCAATAGAATTGTATTTTAGCCTGATCTCCTCTCCGCCTACCTTAAAAGGGCCACTTTCTTTTGGTTTTGTTTTTATGTAAGTCGCATTGTTGCAGAGAGTCGAGAGGTCTCTTCTATTTAACATAAAACAATATGAAAATTGGTGCCTTGTGATTTCAAAATCTCAGAACAAAACGAAGCACGCAAATATCGCGCAACGATTGCAATTTACATAAATTGTATGAAAATATTTTTATTTTTTTTTTTAAATATTCTTCTTGGTTGCATTTTATAAAAACTTTTGTCATGTTCGTTTTTAATATTTTTTACTTTTTTTTTTTCGTTTTGTTTTTAGTATGTCTTTTCCCATCTTTGGATTTAATACTGTTCTTCTTCTTCTTTTCCATTTTAACCACCCCCACCTCTTGGACTTCTGGAGTATCTGGGCACACGTTTTTCTGTAACGTGTTTTTTTTTGTTTAAGCATAATTGTTGTAATCTGCATATAATTCTGAATAGCATGCAATTGTAAAAAATCTGCAAAGAAAATATAACCAGAAAAACATACACCTGAGGTATATTTTACAGGTACCTTACTTTGAAGTCCCCCCAGCCGATCCCCGCCTCTGATTTTTTAGTTGGGCGAAGCAAAAGAGGCACCAAAGTCATTACATTTTCAGCGATATCCTCGAATTTTATTAGAATGCTGTGACATTTATGGGAAATAAGTCTATCATGATATAATGTAGGCTGTAAAATCGCATCAATATTCTAGAAAATTTATGCTCTACCTGAAACACCTCATCCCTTCCCCCCCTCGGTGGGTCCTCCTTCCCGGGCGACCGCCGCCAATAATAAACAGCTCGTTTGGGACCTTGTGTTTTATGTGATTTTAATGATTCTACAGAGGCAAAAAACCGTCTCCTTCCTCCGCCGAGATGAATACATTTAATTAAGAAAATATAAATAAATAAAAGTAAAAGGATAATAGTAAAAAAAAAAAAGAAAAAAAAAATTAATGAAAAAAAATAAAAAAATAAATATATATGTATATAAAAAAGAAAAATTTAATGAATGCCTCTTCCTCCTACCGGTGCCACTGTAACGAACACTTAATAGAGACAGTTGGGGCCTATTAAGCCTCTGGCAGCTATAAAAAATTTTGTAGCCCCCAAGACAGACAGACAGAACAGAGCAGAGCAGAGCGCCAATATTCGCTGTCAATTGGGACCCTTTTTATTGCAAAATATTCCAATAATTTTATGCATTTTATCTCTTTTCAGGATCTTAGAGAAAGACCTCTAGTAGAAAAGTTGAATACTATAAAAATGATAAAATTAGTGAAATTCCATCTATTGGCAATAAATAAAATTATGTTTTCAATAGAATTTCAATATATATTTATTTTAAGTGTTTTTGTTTAAAAAAAAAAGAAAAATTATAAAAGGTATAAATTATGATGTGTTTTTAAAATCTTCTAATCAATACCTTTCATTTGAAACCGAAAATAGTATACCCTAGAAAATGAAATTATTAAGTAATTTCAATAAAAACGTCTTTATAAATTACGAATATTATTTTATCCGGCGGGATTTTTATAAAACATGGTAGAGGGCAGGTTAATGGCTTCTATATTTTTGTAATCCTCACATGAAGATCTTTTATTTGAGACCCCATACAATATAGTTTATTGCTTAAGTATATCATTAACTTATACCAATGTATTTTCTTTTTAGTTGTTTTTTTTTTTAGGTATATGGTATATACAGGGTGATTCGTAACAAGTGTTCCAGCATATAAAGATTGATTCTATGAAATGTCCTGATGAACATTTGTGAAATGAATTCTTCGCGATTGAAAATATTGTGTTCTTGACTAGAGGTGTGCTAACATAGCAGGATAATAAAGAGGGATGCGTTAGAAAATTCGGCCTTCTTTATTTACCAATAATACCTTATTTATGATCATTCATTGATAAATGACGGAGATAGTGGTGCTTAAATTAATGAAAAGTTGTTTGTAAACCTTTTATATTTAACCCATTGTTCTGAAAAAAATTCTCCCGAAATTGATTGATTGAAGGGGCTATACAGAACACTTTTAAACAAACCAAAAATTACTCACACACATTCTGATAATAGTTTAGTTGTAAAATAATGCATTATTTTTGGAATGCATTACTATACTCAGTACAACTACAAGTAATGCAAGCACAAAAAAAAATTATCAGTACCATTACCATTTTAATTATCATTACCAAGTAATGATATAAGTACTTCACAATTGCCATACTACTGTGAGCAAAAATTAAAGCCAATTTGTTTATAACTTTGAACATTTTTATTTATTCTTTCAAATCTATATCATCCCCTTCAAAGTAGTTCCCGCACGATGCAATACACCTATGCCAGCGATTTTTCCAATCCTCGAAACACTGCTGAAACTCGATGATTGGAATGGTCTTCAGTCCCTTATTCGATATTTGTTTTATCACATCACTCGATTCAAAACGGTGTCCCCGAAGCGGTCTTTTGAGCTTTGAGAATAGCCATAAGTCATATGGAGCTAAATCGGGCGAATACGGGGGTTGTGGAACGACATGCATCGAATTTTTGATGAAAAAGTCTCGAAGAACTAATGTAATGTAAGATGTGAAATTGAATGTTTTTGGAACCAATCGAGATGTGACTCGTCTGGTCTCAAGCACAAATCTTCTTTCAAAATGGTTTGAAACGATCCAAATGAAATGTTTACAGTATCATGGAGGTTTCTAATTGTCAACCGACGATTTTTGAGTACCAAATCTTTGATTTCATTGACATGTTGTTCATTGACTGATGGTCGTTCGGGATGCTCTTTGTCTTAAACGCTTTCTCTACCTTCTGTGAACTGTTCATACCACTTGTAAACATTTCTTTCAGACAAAATCTGATCGCCGAAGGCCTTCTGCAACATTCTAAATGTTTCTGCAGCAGCAATTTCATTCCGCAAAAAAACTTTAATGCAACTTCTTTGCTTAATAAAATCACACATTGTAAAAATCGAAAAATGCACTTTTAGTTGCTCAGAAAATACAACGAAACTAACAAAACAAATGACGTACAGGCGTGAAATTTTACGCAGAAATGAGTGACAGTGCTGCCAACCTAAAAACAAGAAGATTTGCTCGAATCGATGTACCCGCACAATTTAAATTTAAAATTGGCTTTACTTTTTGATCACAGTAGTATTTCAGAGGCATTACTTAGCATTACCTGGCATTACTCAGTATTCTAATAAACAATATGGAAAACTCAATTCTTAGGTAAATTTGAAATAGACTTTTGAAGATCTTATTAAGGGGCACCATTAGTGTGACCGCCTGAAAAAAAGGTGATTTGTGGGAATTTTTTTTGAAAAAAACTACTGCATGGAATGTTTTATTGTTTTAAGGATATATTTATGGATATATAATAAATACATGATGATGTTTGGACCAAAAAATTTAATATTCAATGAGTTGTTCGCTATCTTCCAAGACTTAAAAAAAAGTCCCCCCACTGCCGCAGTGATAGCGACCAAAAAGTTTATTAAACTAGGAGGTATTTTCCGTATCATGATCCTCGATCATCTTGGTAGCCATATTGGGCCCGCCATCTTGGATTTGTAAATTTTGATAACACTCAAAATCAGTGACCTCAAAATAATCATTGTACTAATTTTCATTAAAATCGGTTGAAATCGAGAAATATTGGTCGCCATATTGGATCTGCCATCTTGGATTTCTACATTTTGATAATATTCAAAATCAGTGACCTCAAAACAATCATTGTACTAATTTTCATTAAAATCCGTAGAAATCGAGAAATCTTGGTCACCATATTGTATTCGCCATTTTGAATTTCTAAATTTGGACACCGGATTTGAAATCAGCACTGCGCAAAACCCCTATGTACCAATTTTAATGAAAATCGCTTAAAATTTAATATTTTCAGCCGCCATCTTGGATCCGCCATTTTGAAACCCTATGTATTATCCGAAAAAAAAAATTAGCCTATATGTTAAATTGGAATATGTACTACCTTCGTTTCGGCGTGATTGAGCAACAAACAAACAAACTTTCATTTTTATATATATAGTTTTATAGGATAGTTCATCAAATAAAACACTTGAGTATTTTAAAATAAAACGCTAACATACAGTGGAGGAAATAGTTATAAAGCCACTTGATTTTATTTGTAAAACGTATTTTCAATGCACATTACAAGAGCGATTGTTTGCCTACATTAACTGAAGCATATTTGTTCTTGATACCGATATACCGTTACACAAATTATTACAAATTAGGAAGTATACGGAGGAAAAGCATTTGTGAACCGGCTTTCGAAGGAAATAGATATAAAGCCAGTGTGACTTTTTGTACTATTAGTAAGTAAAAATACGGTTTTAGTGAATAAAATACATTGATTTAACATAGCAAAATAATTTTAACAGAAAAAAAATAAAAAATTAAAAATGCCTAGAGGATCTAAGCTCTCTGAACTAGAGATCGGGAAAATTGAGGCATTATCTAAATTCGAAATGTCCAATAGACAGATCGCTCATAAAATAGGAAGGTCACGATCAGTTGTCAACAATTATATAAATCTAAAAAGCTAATACGGAAAACAAAGACATCCAGGACCGAAACCAAAAATTAGTGAAAAAAATAAAAACAACATTATTCAAAAAGCTGCAAAGGAAAAGCTGACACCGTCGAAAATGAAAGCCGAATTAAATTTACCAATTACCGTTAGACGTGTCCGACAAATTCTACATTGTTCCCAGAAAGTTAAGTGGACAAAACGATTGCCAAAACACCCAAACTTCCTAGCAAACACAAGCAAACTCGTTTAATGTTCGCTAAAAAGTACATGCCCTGGAAAGATGAATGGCGTCATGTCCTTTTTAGTGATGAAAAAAAAGTTTAATTTGGACGGACCTAACGGTTTCCAATTTTATTGGCATGATTTAAACAAGCATAAGGAGATTCACTTAAGCAAAAAATTTGGAGGTGGAACGGTCATGGTGTGGGCAGCATTTTATTATGTTGGAAAAACCCCAATGTGTTGGATTTCGACCAAAATGAATTCGAACATCTACATCGATCTTCTGGATGATGTGTTGATACCATTTACAGATGACGTCATGGAAGAAAAATTTATATTTCAGCAGGACAACGCGGCAGTACATAGCTCGCACAATACCATGGAGTGGTTAAAAAGTCGGGACATTTAAATACTTGAATAGCCAGCGTGTAGTCCCGACTTAAATCCCATTGAAAACCTGTGGGGGATCCTAACCCGTCGAGTCTACGAGCAAGGACGTCAATTCAACAATGTGTTTGAGCTTAAAGCAGCCATTAGAGAAGTTTGGAACAACATTCCTGTAGAAACCCTTTAAGTCCTCGTAAATTCAATGCCAAACCGCATTTTTAATGTAGTAAAGTAATTTCAAATAAAGGTGGGCCCACAAAATATTAGAAAAAAAAAATTTATACATTTACCGTATTATTGTTGAAGAAAAATAAAGTGGCTCTATAGCTATTTCCTCTTAAATATGAGTTCATTAGTATTTTTTTTCAATAACTGTAAAATGTTTGAACTATTTTTAAGTTTTTATGTGTAATTACATGTATCATAAGAATATATAACCAACACACTATACTTTATGTGTTTGTTTGCTTTTAGTTAAAAACAAATGTTTATTTAAGTGAGTGGCTTTAAAGCTATTTCCTCCACTGTATTTTGAATTAAAACACTTATATTTACAGTGTAAAAGTTTCAAATTAGTACAGATGCAAAATCCAAATATCTACGTTACTGGTTTTAGTGTCAAACGATAGATTTTTATTAGACCAATGCAATAAAATGATAATCTAAAGCAAAAAGTCTAAAAACAAATTATTTTTACACAATATTGGCCGAAACTCGCGTAAAAGGTAAAATAAAACTTTGTAGTTGTATAGAATCGGAAAGATCATCTCATCAGCTGTCCAATGGTATACATAATTAGTACCTGAGAGGGTCAAGAGGCACAGGGCATGCGAAAATTAATGTTGAAGTTATGTAGTTAATAAATTATTTCTCATACAATCGACCACTTCTGAATAAAATTATATTCGACGTGTGAACCGTCAATAAAACAAAGTAGCAAATAGATTTACCAAATTGATATCCTCAGGTGTTTCTTTAGAATAAGTTCACGGCAACGCTCTATGTTCATTTTAAAAATGTGTAAACAATGTTTCTGTGTAACAATAAATGTAGTAATCTATAGGTCTGACATTTATTTGACATCGCTTTGGGAACGTAGTTACGTCAGTCCCTCGACTGTGCATCTCGAGACAGGCACACCTAATTTACTTCTTTATTTTCGTCTTTTTAGTGTTATTTTTATTGTATTATAAATAAATATATACATATTTGAAATCGCCTTAATGAGACCTTTCTTTTGATACCCATATTGATGTATTTAGAAGAAAAAGGAAGTAGAATATATGTATAAAGGTTTGATCGACCGTTAACACGTCTCAGATCGTGTAAAACATCATCTGTTAGCTAATAGTAGAGACTCATTTTTTATATAGGGAGTATGTTTATATTATATGAGTATGCTCTTAATATCACATTTTCAGTAACTTATAAATAAGCATAATTATATGAAGTAAAAAATATGTAAATTATTATAAATATATAAACGGATTTTTTTAAAATATGCGGTCTAGAAGTTTTTTTCGTAAAAATTGATTATGCATTATGATACAGATATTATATATTTGGAATCTTCTCATAAAAATCTTTAATATGATACCCATATCCATATATTTCGACAAAATTATTACACGTTCAAAAATAATATTTAATATATCTTACAACCGTGATCAAAAAGTAAAGCCAATTTGTTTATTATTTTGAACATTTTTATTTATTCTTCCGAATCTATATCATCCCCTTCAGAGTAGTCCCCACCCGATATAGTACACCTCTGCCAGAGAATTTTCCAATCCTCGAAACACTTCTGAAACTCAATGATTAGAATTGCCTTTAGTTCCTTCTCCGATATTTCTTTTATCTCATCAGTCGATTCAAAACGGTGTCTCCGAAGCGGTCTTCCAGTCTTAGAGAATAGCCAGAAGTCACATGGAGCTAAATCGGGCGAATACGATGGTTGTGGAACGACATGCATCAAATTTTTGATGAAAAAGTCTCGAAGAACCAAAGCAGAGTGAGATGAGAAATTGAGTGTTTTTGGAACCAATCGAGATGTGACACAAATGTTCTTTTGAAATGGTTTGGACCGATCCAAATGAAATGTTTACAGTATCAGCAAGGCCTCTAATTGTCAACCGACGATTTTTGAGCACCAGATCTTTGATTTCATTGACATGTTGTTCATTAATTGATGTTGATGGTTGTCCGGGATGCTCTTTGTTTTCAACGCTTTCTCTACCTTCTTTGAACTGTTTATACCACTTGTAAATATTTCTTTCAGACAAAACCTAATCGCCGAAGGCCTTCATTCTAAACTTTTCTGCAGTAAAAATTTCATTCCGCAAAGAAAATGTAATGCAACTTTATTGCTGAATAAAATCACACATTTTAAAAATCGAAAAATGCACTTTTAGTTGCCCAGAAAACACAACGAAACTAGCCAAACAAATGACGTACTGGTGTAAAATTTTACATATATATGAATAACAGTGCTGCCAATCTACAAACAAGAAGATTTGCTCGAACCCGCGCAATTTAAATTCAAAATTGGCTTTACTTTTTGATCACAGTAGTATGTCACTCTCGGAATCAATACGAATCTAATGCCCCTGTTTATACAAAATCTATCAATCCATTTGAACGTCGCGAGGGAATAAAAAACCCACGGACCAAGGGATAAAAAAATGGATTAGTAAACAAAAGAAGAGACATTTTCAAGATTTTTCCATATCCGAGATTTTTTGAATCTTGACACCCACTTTTTAGTGTATGTAGAAGATATATTTTATATCACTTTAAGAGAATTGTATATGTACCACATATTGGAATCAAATTGTTGTGCCAAATATGGAACGTTGATATTTCATAGTCGACATTAGTAAGCTTTGAGGTTAAATCAGTGAATTGGCTCCTTAGATTTAACACCATTAGACTTTTTTCTATGAGGATTTTTAAAAAACTTACATTTACCTTTTATTGTCGAAATTCAGCCGCAATTATGTCAAAATGTGTTCGAAAATTGTTTTTTATAAGTAACCTCCATATCCATATTTCACGTGGAAATGAAAACATTTTCAGAGTTTAAATGAAATATGCATTTTATAAAAAATTAAAGTAAAAGCCAGTTTTAAGACACTCTTTATAAGTGGTATAAAAATCTACTTAGATATGTATATCTTGTTTTGAACAGTGGCTTCGAATTTTCTTATTTCTATTTTTCTATAGATGGCAAAAATAATGGATCCCTGAGGCTCTATTAAAAAGATTGAGGTATGCAAGGTATAGGGCCTATAGCAATTATGGGGAGGGGAGGATAGAAGAGGAGTAGGAGGAGGAGTGTCATTGGCTAAAAACAGGTAGGAATAATTTTCGATTAACGATTAAATCGATATGATGAGTTTTTCTACTACCATCAGCAGAAGAAAAACAGAATCGTATAAAATTTATTTTTTGAACAAGAGGCAAAGGCGTGCAAACGAGGGGGAACAACAAAGGGGGAGGGAGACATACTCTGATCTCTTTTTTCTTTTATGCTCTAGATATATCTAAAGATCGAATTTCCATTTGAACAATCTTAATTTTATGAAGGTAGATGTATACAAATCGGAATATTTTCGTTTTTTTTCCTCCATAGAAATAGGGATGTTAAGGGCCGAGGGAAAACTAGAATAAGAAGTAGGGGGCGGCAAAATTGAAAGACGAAGCTTAGAGGCATAATCACCATCATCTGTTGCAATGCAATGATAAAAAAAAATAAATAAATAAAAAATAAAAAAATAAAAGTTATTCTACAAAATCCCAAACGAGATCAGTTCAATTTCGTAGAGATGAATATCTCTTTTTTGTCCCCTTGCTCCCTGCCCCTCCCCCTAAAGCGAATGTGTGTGGCGGCGGCGGCGGGCACTGGCATGCCGGATCGTACCAACATAAAAAAAATAAAAAATAAAAAATACATTCATCTGGAGGAGGCACACACAAAATGGGCAAGTTCGCAAAACCATTTTACATTTTCTTTCATTATCCATTAAAAACGTACTCTCCTGCGAAAAAGATAATCTCACTTTGAATATATATCTTTTCTATCGTTCTTATCGCATTCGCGTTTTTTAACCCCCCCCTCGAACCGTCTCACTTCTTCCGCTGACCGCCGCCGCCACTGCACTCTTTGCTTGGAATCCTCTTTCCCTTTTTTTGAATCTTTCGGGTTGTTATCGTTTTGGCCCGATGCGATGTGTTTTCTCTCGAACCGATGATCAGTCCGTAAATTTATAAGATATATTTGCCTCCTCCTGGACCCCGTATCCCACATCCCACTTCTGACACGAATAAAAATAAAATAAATTAAAAAATTGCATATGATACGTAGTTTTCTTGTAGAAACCAATTTTAACTCGGTTTGGCGGGAGAATTCGATCAATTTACAATTATTTTTCACAAAAGTAAGAAACGAATGTAATAATTTATGAATGTTCTTCGTACTTAAAATATTTTTTAGGTTTAAATTATCCGAAACAAAAATAATTAAAAATAATAAATGCATAAAATTTATGATTCCGCCTTAGTGAATATTGTGCTGACAAGCACGCATTAACTCTTTAAGTAAGAATGATGAGTCTGTCCCAAACACGGTTTTGAATGGCAACTTAAAAATGTTAAAAACCATAAATGTCTTGTAATTTGTCAAAAAAATAATTATTAAGACATTTTCTCATTTTGTGAAAGAGGAAAGTTAAAAGTTAAAATTAAATAATTTATTATACATATGCAAGTTTATTTTAAAATAAATCATAAGGGAAAATGGTAATTGTGCTTTAAACCAAAAATTAAATACGCATATTTTTCAGAACGTATTTGCATTCTTATATCAGCGCAAATGCGTGCTTGTGAGCAAAAATTATATATCTCTGTTCTCCAAATTTTCATTTTCATCGATCTATGGCGTTTTCTAAAAAAAAAAAATGATATAAATAAATAGGGTAACTATAAAATTTCTTTTTTCCCTATACGACGAATAGTTTCAAAGGTATTAGCTTAGGGTCTTAAGACTGAAAAATTCAAAATATACCTTCGATCCGGCCGGACTACGACCCACATCAAATCCGTTGCGGCCTTTTGCGCGATTTTACTAAACGTTTTGCGGTCGGTCGCGCGTTTGCGTTGCGGTTTTCTTGTAATATTCGAAAAAAATAATTTTGTACGCTTGCGCGCGCGGCTAAATCCTCGACCAAGAAGACGACGACGACGACTCAGAAGACCAAGACTAAGATTAAGATGAAGGCGCTGCTGCGGTGCGGCTCGATGGGACTACAAACTGAATAAGAAGAAGAAGACTGGGAAGAAGAAGAAGAATAATAAGAAACATTCGTACATACATATACAAACGGCAAAAGAGCAATCGAGCAGGATAATTAATATTCCGATGTTAATAAACTTTGAAATTTATCTCCTTTGAAATATCTCAAAATCGAAGCATAACACTGCATCAGCATCGATTTATCGATCGTGGAGATGTTAAAAGCAATTTAAATAAAATTGTAGCAAATGGAATCGTACTGCGGCTCGACGACGACGACGACGATGAGATGATGATCGGGAACGGCAGAGGGCGCAACCGTCGAGAAGGAGGACCTAAGGTAAAAAAGATGCAAAAATTTAAGATGATGATGACGAAGATCGCGGCGGCGGCGGTGGCGGTGGCGGCGACTGCGGTGGGTGCTGGACCATGAACACGGTCATTATGACGATTATTAAACACCATACTTTGTCCTGGTTTAATTCTAAAAAATTACATATTTCCTAAAATATACAAATATTTAAATAACTATGTACTTTTATTAAAATTTTCTTCTGGTGTCAGAAGTGGGATTTTCGAGAAGGAAGTAGAAAATTCCAAATTTTTGAAATCTTTTCTTTTTAGAAAGTTATTTAATATTCAAGTATAATAAAGAGAATTGTATTGCATAATATAGCATCGAAATATGTGCCCAAGCTGAGGTATTTATCATTTTTTTTTACTGGGATTTAGAACATACAAAAATTTATTTTAGTCCCTAGACGAATTTTTAGATTAAGTTATTAGAGATTATATTAAAAATGAAGCATATAAATAAAACATTGAATACGATTTTAAAGAGCTTACATTTTGGGGCTAGGAAGTAATTTTCATTAAAAGCGTCCTGATACTTTCAGGAAATTTTTAAATTCACATAAAAATTTTTTATCAAAATAAACATAAGCGTAGGGTGTTTGATGTATAGGACAGATTGGCACGTAGAGTGTGTTGGTACTAATATAATTTCTGGAAAAAAAATCACTTTAGGCAATATGGGTACAGATTCGTTACAAAAACATGGATTTTGAAAAAAAAAAAACAATCTCTTCCAGGCCCTCTGGTTCAAAATATTCTCTCGGGATATGCCCTTATTTTATTTTTCCTGAAAATGTAGACATGTTTACTTAGTCTGGACAAAATTTCAGCAAATAAAAGTAAATTTAAAGTCCTATAGAGCATTTTTAACAAAAATAGTTCCAATTTCTCTCAAAACGGGTAAAATGAAAAATGAAAAGGAAAACTAATTTTTTTTATCCTCAGAACAAAAAACCAAAGCCGGGAAGTATTTTTCAAAGCTATATAAAAGCTTATCTAATATCTTTGCCGCATGCAATGCAGTTTATAAGAGTGATTGTAAGTGCAGAGGGCTCGATCATACAAGAGCATAGGTCGAAATTCATCAAGGGTAGTATAAAAAAAAATTCGTTGGAGACTCTTTGATGCGGAGAATATATTATAACTAATGAAATTGATTAGAAACAATTAATTTAGGAAATTTTGGATGTGAACTTTCCTTAAATTAGGTTGTCATCAAAAATTTTTAAAAAATATTTTCTTATAAAGTCTTCTTGGGCTAGGTTTTTGGGCTAAATCGACTAGAAATAAAACAACTAAAAGTTTTAGGGAAAAAAAGAAATAGTGGTGACGAAAATTTCACGATTTTTTAATATGGTGTGTGGATAATTGCATTTAATATATGCGGTAAGAATTTTTTACAAGTAAAGAAAAAGTGCACCTACTGTCCCGAAAGTTTGGTAAAATACTGGAAAAAGTGATTAAATATAAAGTTTTTTCATTGATGACCATAATATAATATTACTAAACCAACAGTTCGAATTCAGAACATAGCATATTTCACCCCCTAAGTAAGGTTAATCCGGCATATCCAAAGACATCTTAACAACAAGAAATCCACAGGTCTTGAGGTGCAATCTGCTTTAGATTCTGTGTGATGATGCATTAATTTATAAAATTACGAACTTTGGTTTTCCTCTGGCGCTAACAATGATAGTTAAAAGTTTTTTATATGAACGATCATTTAGGGTTCATTCTGGATCTGTTTATTCCAATGAATTCCGGATAACTGCTGGAGTACCACAAGGTTCGGTTCTTGGGCCCATCCTGTACAATCTATATACGGCTGACTTTCAGATAACAGCAAACTGAAATTTTGCTTCGAATCGATTTTTATGTTGAAATTTGGTGATATTTTTACTAAAAAAGGATCAATTATGCGAATAAATTTTATATAACAAAAAGTGCTTATCATTAGCCAAAGAACATGTGTGAATTATTTCAGAATTTTTCGGGACATTTTTGGATTTTTCAAAAATTGGCCAAATCCAAAAAAAAAAACAAAAATAATCGAACAAATTTTGAAAAAAATTACAGGTATTCTTTGGCTAATTTGAAGCATTTTCTGTTCTATTATTTCTTTTGTAAAGTTGATCTTTTTCGTGTAAAAAAATCGCGAAGTTTTTTATTAAATTGCTGTACAAAATGGCCATTTGGCAAAAACCAAAGCAACAACAAAATTTCAAAACCATGGTTTCACGAAGTATAGACATTCGGACCGCGATTTCTTGTGGTTATATCATCATTCAATAGCAGCAATGACAAGATAATCGACTTTGAGAAGAAAAATGACCAAAAAAAGTCAGCGCTTTTTTTAAAAAACCCAAAAAATTATAGGGTTTTTGAAGCTTTTATGCAAAACAAATGCCAGATTCTGAAAGAGCATCCCCAAAAATCACTTATATACGAATTTGGAAGAAAATCGCCCCAATTTGCTATTCGAATCGTACAATTAAACTTGCGTGCACTAAATCCTCGTTTTGCGCATTAATGTGTTAATGGTTAAGGTAATTTATTTTAAAACCAAGGCCTTTTTATGATATTTTATATTTAAGTAAAGGAAAAGTTTTCAAACTAGAAATATAGTTTATTTTTATTTTCTAATTAATTTAATTCTACATTCCGTTCTGGATTAACACAGATTTTAGTATAACCTAATTTTAAATATTACTTTCTTAAAAAACTCCTTCAAATTTTGCTTAAATTAAAAAAATTCTTAGTTCGAAAAAGTTTTATTATTTTAAAAGCTTTTATTTAACTTGCAATGTATTAAGGTGGAATCTTGCTACTCAATTTTGAAGCAGATATCTTCAACCGATTGAGCTGAAATTTTGTATACACGTTTAGTTTGGATGACAATACACGATAAGTTGTGTGACGTCATTCTGAATCCAATATGGCGGACCGTCCAAGATGGCGGAATAGTTATTTTTAATGCATTTCTACAATATGGGTATCAAATGAAAGGGCTTGTTGAGAGTAACTCGAAAAATAATGTGACGTCATTCTAAATCCAATATGGCGGAACATCCAAGATGGCGGAACATCCAAGATGGCGGAACATCCAAGATGGCGGAATAGTTATTTTTTATGCACTTCTACAATATGGGTATCGAATGAAAGGGCTTGTTGAGAGTAACTTAAAAAATAATGTGACGTCATTCTAAATCCAATATGGCGGAATAGTTATTTTTTATGCACTTCTGCAATATGGGTATCAAATGAAAGGGCTTGCCGAGAATAATTAGAAAAATATTCTGACATCACTCTTAATCCAATATGGCGGACTTTTGAAGTTTTTTATGCTTTCCTATAGTATGGGTATTAAATGAAAGGGTTCGCTGAGAATAAAAATGCAGGTTACAAAAAAATTGAAAGCAAAAAAACCTTTTTTTAAAAAAGCTTTTATTTAAATACTCTAAAAAGAAGAAAATAAAATTTTCCTTTAAAATTTTAACTATCAACTTGTAGCCTCATTATACACAATTTATATGATCATAAAAGCTTGTCGCGAGGTTTGCGTAAGTACCTATAAGTATTTAATTAAACTGAAATGTTGAAAAAATTAAACTTAGTAGATTAAGTTACTCAATTAAATAGGTACTAGTTTATTTACACAAGTAAATCGCGTGACATGCTTTTATGATCATATAAATTGTGTATAATGAGGCTATAAGTTGATAGTTAAAATTTTAAAGGAAAATTTTATTTTCTTCTTTTTAGAGCATTTAAATAAAAGCTTTTTTTAAGAAAGGTTTTTTTGCTTTCAATTTTTAGATAATAATTTAATGTTTTTAAGCATTAAAGTATTATCAAAAACCATTTTTTACATAGTATTATAAATAAATATTTACTAATATTACTATCTGAATTATTAAAAAAATAGAAATTAACTGTGTAGTAGGAAGTATCCAATAAAAATTGGATTCATTTTCAATATGTGTTGATTTTTTAATTTTTAGTGCCATTGAGGATACTATACAAATTTCAGCTTTTTAGCCGACTTAAATTGCAATTTCCAAAATATTTGATTTTCTGGGAAATTTAAAAGAAACAATAAGAAGACGCAATTAAGCGGGGTTAAGTAGGTACATATCTGAAAAGCACTTAAACGATATTTTTTCTTTCATCACTAATGTAATATAAATATCTCAAAGTTCACTGAGAAATAAAGAATTATCGTTTTAATTTTCGTTTTGTTTTTAATTCTTTTTTTTTTTATATATAAAACTGATGATGTGCTGCAGTTTCTCATTGAAATCGTCTGATCATCGATTTTAGTCAGACATATAAAAGATGTGAAAACGAAGAAAAAAATTCAGAACAGATATCTTTACAAAATGAAGAATGAGGAGAATAAAATTAAGAAGAACTCTGAAAAACGAAAGAATGATGCCTGCGCTTATTTGAGATGAAGAAAATCCGTCAAACTAATAAAAATCAGAGCTGTTCGCGGCGGTGCGGTGGAGGTTGCTTAAAATGAAAAAGAAAAGGGAAAAAAGTCGAAATTCCCTTTGATTATGTCTTTTAAGACTTGTTCTAAGACTGACGGGGGCTCTGATAAATTTCATTTTTCTCTCTTGATGGTACCCTTTTTTTTTCTAACTTTTCGAACCAGACTTTTTTTGATTTATTCAACCGTCTTTTTTACGATTGTGGGAGAAAACAACTTGTAAGGGAAAAAATAATTATTTTTCATGAATATACGCTTTTTTTGTTGGATAAGACCAAACAGCTTATGTAAGTGAAATTAAAAAGAAAATTGAAAAATGAAAAAAACAAGAACAAAATTAAAGAAAGTTTTTTCCTGAAAAACTAATCCGAGAAATTCTCTTCTTTGACTAATCCAGAAGATAGTTTCGGATTGATGGATAGATTTTTTTTTTTCTTTTTTTATTCTTTCTAATGAGTGCACGTGTGGCTGTAGCTTTAATCCGCCACGGAAACTTTTGATAATAAGTTAAACTTAATTTATCATTTTCTGTAACATAAAAATTTGATTGTACAATTTTCTGAATGCTAATTAAACAAAATTTACTGTTTGCATCAATTTTACAAGCGATTACCATGAAGATGAGCACTAAAAAATTTCCGGAGTCGCTGATTTTGAATCTTTTATCGACATTTGTAAATTCAAAATCAATGAGATTTTCATGAAAATTATGCATTTATTAACTAACTTATTTATTACATAAATACATTAGATGCAATATTTTTAGTAAATAGTTCATTTTTTCATATAACGCTGCTCAATTTTTGTGAGAAACAAAATTTCTAATAAATTTGTTTGCTGATACCAAAGTTTTTGGTCACATTTACGTGCAAAACTTTTGAGTCTCTTTTCTCTTCGAAAAATTGAATTTAATTATTTGTTTTTATCCAAAACCACTAATATATTAATAATTTAGGCAAAGTGGAACAGGAAAATTTCAAAGATCTCTAGAGTCTCAAAAATTTTAAGAACCTACTTTATTTTCTCAAAACCTACCACTAATTAAAATTTATTTCTTAATTAGGATCTAAAACATTTAATGATCGGTATAAACACGAATACATTTTGAGACCTCTTGATAAATTCTGTATTATCTTAAGATTTGGTCTAAAAATGTTAAATATTTTAGAATTTAAGCTTTGGTTATTAAATTTTGTTCAAAATTATATTTATAACAGAATTGAGATTCAATAGTTTAGAAGACGTTAGAAAAAAATGTTGAGATACCAATTTCGGCTTAAGATTTTAAAGACCTTGAGATTTGGTTTAAAACTATAACAATTTTTTTGAAAATAGAGGTCCAAAATTGTGAAAACATTTAAATATGGCTTAAAATTTTAAAGACCTTGAGATTTCGTTTAAAAGTATAAACTATAAACATTTTTTGAAAATAGGGGTCCAAAATTGTGAAGACCTTTAAAAATGGGTTAAAATTTTAAAGGCCTTGAGGTTTGGTTTAAAACTATAAATATTTTTAAAAATAGGGGTCCAAAATTGTGAAGACCTGTAAAAATATCTTAAAATTTGAAAGACCTTGAGGTTTGGTTTAAAACTATAAACATTTTTTGAAAATATGGGTCCAAAATTGTGAAGACCTTTAAAAATAGCTTAATATTTGAAAGACCTTGAGGTTTGTTTTAAAACTATAAACATTTTTTGAAAATATGGGTCCTAAATTGTGAAAACCTTTAAAAATGTAAGAACCGCAATTTCTGTTTCTTTTCGAAAACTTACAAATTATATAGTATTAATTTTAATAAAGTTAAAATTCAACAGTTTTTAAGACCCTTTGAAGGTCTCGAAATTTTCTATAAAATTTAATATAATTACAATTTGCTGGCAAATTATAAAATATTATTCGAACATTTTTAAAACTCGAAGGATATGAGGTCTCAAGAATGTTGAGACCCAAAATTAGTTGTGTGTAAAAACTAGTATAATAATAATACAGAAACTTCTAAGACTTAATTAAGTTTTATATTATCTTATTGACTATTATCAGAAGTGGAATTTCAAAATTGTTTGAAGATCTTTGGAAATATTCGGTCTCGAAATTTTTGACCCTAGTTTTGTTTTAGCTATATGTACTATAATTACAATTGTTGCCGAAATATGGAATATGGGTCTAAAAATCTTAAAGACTCTATGGATATCTCGAAAATGTTAGGACCCCAAAAAAATGTTTTTTTTAAAATCTTAGAAACTAGTATGATAATTATAAGGTAAAATCTTACTAGCTAACTTAGTTAAGCTGTACACCGTCGCTCGTTTTATTGACTATCTTCTTAAAGGTGGCTGTTAACGTCTTACTTTTCTGCCGGATGACCTTGACCAAAGTGCATGACTTGACTCGCGAGCTGAGCGGGTCCCTCCATTGACTGGACCCCAGCCAGAACTAATAGCAATCTTGCAGTTTTGTTTTTTCCCATCAAAGACTAAATGCGCCGCCGCCGAAGACTTTGAGACTCTGACGACGACGACGACTTCGGCGACGCCTCGACACTTTCGTCGTCATCGTCGTCGTCGTCGTCGTCGTCGTGGTCGTCGTCGACGTCCGTTGGAGCAGGTGTTTTTGGTTTATTTTAAGTTCCGTAACGGATTACCATCGCGAGGTGAAGACGGCCTTTTTGCGCATTTTGTTGTATTTTGAAACGTTTCATTCATGGTGCCGTCTTGGAGTCTTCGTCGTCTCCTTCATCTTCGTCTGGGGAGCCGCAAAAATTCTTCGTGCCGTAATGTTTACACACCATGTTAAATATGTTTTTTTTTTTTGTAAGTCTTTCCTTCCACATGATGATTTTTTACCCTGCACAGACTGTGGGGAGCGTTCAGAGGGCTCCATCTTCATGAGTCTTCATCATCACAGTCTTCATCGTCGTCCGGTTAAAAAAGAGCACGTCTAACGAGACAGATGAGATTTGATGGGCTTACGATGGGAAAAGTAAAAACCCAGGGCTCCAAACGTTTTATTAGGCAGAAGGATTTTACACACTGTCTCGGATCCGGCCGTAAGCATTATTCAGTTGGTATGACTCCCTCCAACTCAAGCTCAAGCTGAAGCCTTCTGAACGATGGAGGCCTAATGTGCGTTTAGGGCTCCTTTGATTGGAACTCGCAAGTTTTAATTACATTTCGGGTAATAAATATTTGTTCCACTAATTCTCTGTAGCGTACATTGGAGCCCCCTTTTCTGTAGTAATTCTTTTTATATCTCTCATCCTCTATCTCGTTTCCACACATAAATTTTAGAGACCTCTATTGGTAAAATAAGAAATAAAAAATAAAAGAGCCAAACGCAACAAAATCCCGGACATTATTAACTTAAGTTGCAGAGACTCCTATGTTTGCTGTTAATCCGTCACGGTTGCATGACCAAATTGTGTGACATGCGTTCAGCACTTAAACAAAACTCGATGAGGTCCTATTATTTTAACGTATCCAATATATTTTAAAAATGATTTGATAAATAAAACTCTAGAAACAAACTTTATTCATATCATAAAATATTAATTTATAAATTTGGTGTCAGATGTGGGATTGGCTAGTATCGAAAATTATACAGTAAAAACAATGCCTTCTTATTTGGTGTGTATAATCGCACCTAAGAAATTTTAGGTATTTTAGTTATTGTACTTAAAGATATTAGTAAGTAACCTTGAGTGCTTAAATTGGCTTAAATAAAAAATTATATTCCTTATTTAATATAAAGTCCTAGAAAGAAATTCCTTTTTTTTTTTTTTTTAAATCCCTAGCTTCAAAAATGAGTTAATTAAATGTAAGATAAAATGCAAAACCAAATTTAAACAGGACCAAAGAGGTTTACAAATTTAATAAATTCTTACTGAAAATATTAAATAAAATTATCCACCCATGTTTAAAAATCGTGAAGTTTACCTCATGCATTCTGCCGTTTTGCAAAAAATATTTTAGTTATTTTATATTTGGTCTAAATAAAGAAAAAAAAATAAGAAAGAGAAAAGTCGCAACTTACTTATAGTATATATACATACAAAAATCTGTCCATAAATTACAAAATTTTAGAGTAAGTGTCAGAAGTGGGATTGGGTTTAATCAATAATTGTATAAAAAAAAGGTATATTTTATCATTTAAAACTGATTCAAATAATTCCAATAAAACGAAAGAAATCTTGTTTATATCCTAAAATAAATCCTGCAATGGAAACTTGAATCTAGTATCTGAATGAGGTCAGTTTCAAAAAAAAATAAAAATGGTAGAAGAGTTGCGCTTGGATCCTCCCTTTCAGCTTGTAATTTATTTTGGTCAGGTAAAACATGATTTTATCATTTTGTTGGACATTATGCGCTGTAAGAAAGGGTTGCGGGCGATTCTACACTGAGTAGAAACCTTTAAAAACCCCATCTGTATAGGGTAGAAAAGAACATTTTTTTCGGTTTGGAAAAAGTTTTTGTAACAAAAGATATTCAAATGTGGTAGCCGGATTTTGGCCACCTCCCCTTCCTCTGGTTTGTCCCTATTGATCAAATTCAGGTTTTTTCGTAATTTTCATTTCACTGTAGCAACCCTTTATTTAATATATATTTCCTTTTTTTTTTTTTTTTTATTTAATTTAAACTAGGGGGCAGTTGGCCAGCCGGAGGTTTATCGGTTCGGATTAAGACCAAGGGGCTGGTTTATTATTTTTGTCATATTTCAATGCATTATTTTGTCCCCTTTTTACGTATTCTATTTTTGTTATTTTGCAGGTATAAAATATTTTCACTCAAAAAAACTTTAAAATCGTTATGAGCTGAAGATGATCGGTCCGGTATATTCTCGCGCCGAAAGAAAAATAAGTAAAAACAAGTTTGCGTGAGTGCGCACGCGTAAGTGGCTAAATATTCAAGCGCACGCGCTTTTCATGTTTTGCGAGCAGACAAGCACGCATACATACCTCTACAGAATTGGAATAATTATGCTCGGAGAGGACAAAGGAAGCATACAAACATAATATGTAAAGAAAGGGGGTATAATATTTTGATTGTTCGAGATGAGGAATAATAATAAAAAAAAAAAAGTAAAAAAATACCTCCACTGACGATGTATCCTTTTTAATATTTGTCTCTTTTTTTTTTTTTTTTGTTACCCTCATTTGGGATCTTATTAATGTGACTCTGTAACTCTTTTTCCATCGTCTTATTTTTATTTATATTTTTCGCTATAGACGTTGCTTGGTACTGCGCCAACTGTACTAAAAGGCACCTACTTCGATTCTTCGGTAAATCGTCTTATTCTGCTTCTTTTCTTACCCTTTATTTTTAGTTTTAACAAACAAAATCGCAGAGCCCTGAATACGATGAGAGAGCATTTGCATAATCATATATCTGGGAAAAAAGCATTTT
Organism: Dysmachus trigonus; assembly: GCA_949715965.1. Lineage (NCBI taxonomy): Eukaryota > Metazoa > Arthropoda > Insecta > Diptera > Asilidae > Dysmachus > Dysmachus trigonus. The sequence continues at coordinate 712,550 of OX454324.1, forward strand.
TCATTCGAGGTGGGGTCTCTGCCCTCTATTATTTGTTGGCATAATCAAGTTCTTTTTCTCCCGGACCTTTAAGATCTTTTGGAATTAAAATCATTTTTGTTATTATTATTATTATCATTATTTTTAAGAAGAAAACTGATAACCTTTTCGTTCAAGCACTAGTGTATAAATTTAAAAGGAAGAAAATGCGTGCTTGTCAGGAAATTGTTTCTTGTTTTTTGATCGGCTGCGTAAATATCCTCTTGGCTTAAACGGGTAGAAATAAAAATTTATTTCCTTAAAAAGGGCTCCTCGGGGTGGAGTTTTGGAAAAATTAGCTAGAAATAAAATAACTAAATAATCATTGTCAATACACGGAAAATTGCGATGGACATTTTCAAGATTTACTCAAGCTGCGTAAATATGTTTATGCACTCAAAAAAGTATCTTGAACCAAAAAAAAAAAAAAATTCCCAGTTCAATTGCAGCAAATTTGAAAAATGTAGTTTCGAGATAAACGCGTTTAGTTCAATGCCTCGATATGATGAGCGGCTGCTCTTCAGATGGCTGTAACTCAAAAACTATTTGAGATATGCACTTGAACTTTTAGTATGTTATTTTTAAAGGTATATTCTATCGAAATATGTAAAAAAAAGGTGGCGCCCTTAAAAGTTATAAACCATCTTCTTATTTTAATTAATTTAATTTAATCTGGTTTAAACGTCATCATGTAAATAATTCAGCACTAGAGCGACAGGTCTCACACATATTAGATAATTTACCCTAACTTTACACTTATTTCCTTAGAAGTAAATTGATAATAGAAATAATAATTATTATTTTGTTATTTCATACAAATGAATCCAGGGCTCAACATTTTAGGCCACGATTGTTCTAGTGTTAGAAATTCAAAAAATGTACCAAATTTATTAAAGGCTTGAATGGAAAAACCCATAGTTCGTTCTATGTTCAGAAGTATACAATAAATTATCAGGGGCATAAATATTGATTAAGGCTAATAGTTCAGGACAGTCAATATGGCTAGTCAAAATATCTCTTATGAATAACACGCAAATAAGTTCGTCTACTATTATAATATTTGTAATCCTAACAGTGGACATCTAGTTTCATAAGACAATATCTTGTATTTTTTTAATAAAAACCGAGTAAAACTTCTTTGCACCGATTCTATTCGGGGGTTATCCAGAGATCATACTGAGGACTCTATATAACTGCCGAATATTCCAAAACACATCTGATTAAGCCCTATTAATCCTAATAATCCTAATTGTAAAAAGATTAAGAAATTATTTTGTGTTCCTTTTAACAAAACCTAAAAGCTTAAGTGCTTTATTAATGGTATAATCAATGGTGGTATGAAAATGTGATTTTGGAGTCGCAGATAACACCAAAGTCTTTATATTTATCTACCCTTTCAATTGAAAAATTCTTAATTTTATAATCCCATCTTACAGGGTTGACGGACCCGTGGAAGGTCATGATTTTGTATTTAGTTCTAATACTACACCAGTTAGCTAACATATCCAAATCATTTTGAAGCTTAGCACAATCTTCTGAGGATCAAACTAACAATTTTAAATCATCAGCGTTAATTAAGCACTTAGCAAAAAAGAATATTTCAACAATATCATTAATAAATAATATGAATAATAGAGGCCCAAAATGACTCCCTTGTGGTACTCCGGATGAAGCAATAATATCCTTCTTCTCCTATCCTTGCCCGTTGTATACGATTGGTAAAATAAGACTGATACCACTTCAAAATTGATCCATTGAATCCAAAATATTTTATTTTGTTCAATCAAATCGGAATTGATACTTTATCAAACGTTTTAGAAAAGTCGTTGAATACCATTTTCTATATTCAGAGGATAGAAGTTTGTAAATATCGCTAGATTCGAAATAGTGGATCTACCAGCGACAAATATGCTTAACCAATGAAGCCGTTTTGGAGCATCTAATAGCTTAGGGATAGCATTCATAATTGAGAGGCCCAGATAATTTACAATATTGGTCCTATCGCCAGCTTTATAAAAAGGTGCTATGCAAATGTTTCAGCGCAGTTTTTTAAAAAACAAATTAGATAACCTTTCTAAGTCCTGTTTGGTATTATTGTCAATCGATCTTATTCTGCTAACTACATCCTCATAAGAAAATTGTAATGACCTAAAATTTAAATGTGAATTATCATACAACCTTTCACTGTTTATACCACTTGTTAATAATTCTTTCAAGCAAAACCTGATCGCCGAAGGCATTCTGCAACATTCTAAACACAACATTCTGCAGCAGAAATTTCAATCCGCAAACAAAATTTAATACAACTTTTTTACTCAATAAAATCACACATTGTAAACATCGAAAAATTCACTTTTAGTTGCTCAAAAAACACAACGAAACTAACCAAACAAATGACGTGCTTGCTTGAATTTTTACACATATTTTTTACACAGTGCTACCAACTTAAAAACAAGAAGATATGCTCGAATTGATGTAGGCGCGCAATTTAAATTTAAAACTGGCTTTACTTTCTGATCACAGTAATATTTTATATGCTTTGTTTTTGGCGTTTCTTAGTCCCAAGAGAGACTTGTTAAACCATGGCAGTTGACTATTATCATAAATCAGCTTACTTGGTACAAAAAGAGATAATCCCTCATAAGCAAGTGCAAGGCTTGTGTAGGCTTCCTGTAAGTTAAAATATAAAAAAAGCAGCATTCCATTCTATATTCCCTAAATAATTACATAGACTATTATAGTTAGCATGCAAAAAGTCATATTTAAATGAATGTTCTGATTAATCTAACATGAAATAAAAGTTAATTTCTGTTTTAGAAATGCATTCCTTTTGTTTCAACTATTATCTGGAAAAATTGACGTAAAATAGTTTGATGAACTAGGACATGTTTGATTCAATCAGAAAATTAGTACCAATTGAACCTCTTAACAATTTCATAAAGTATCCAGTAACTAACTATTTAGAAGCAAAAATGCGTGCTTGTCATGAACATTTTTTTAGTAAGAATGATAGGGAAAAACTTTAATTTTATAAAATTACAGAAAAATAAAATTTAAAATAAATTCCCATAAAAAGAACCTACACAAATCTCGTTGAGGGCACTGAGGGGAAATGAATCAGTCTTAAAAAGTATCTCAAGAGGTTCTCTTAAAGGCCATATTCATATTCGTTTGTAAAATTTTATTCTCAAGTGGCTCAAGATTTCGATGAGAAAACATCCGCACGATGCTGCCGAGAAGCGGACCACTTTCCTGCCGACATTTTTCAAACACAATATTTCTTATTTTTCTTTTTATTATTATTCAACGTTGTCTCTTGCGACGACAATGGACCTTAAAAAATTGATGATGCACATCTGTGGTCTGATTTTAATGTATCATCACATTTTTAAATTGATTGATGATTGATCGCGTTTTAAGAAATAAGCAAATGTATTTAATATTTTGTTTATCACAATTGTAATGATTCATTAGGTGAGGAAATCATCTCTCAATTAAGGTAAAATTTATTTCTCTGAATAAACATTTCTGGATTGATGATATAATTTTTTGTTTTTGTATGAGGTAAACAAATTATAAATTAACAGCGTGCCATCTTTAAATTGGAATTTATAATCTTTAATTTCTCATCTCTGCTATTAAAATAGGAGATGAATTTGTTGTTGTTTTTTTTTTTTTTTTTTTGTTTAAACCAAAATGAAAGAATATACCAAAACATTTATAAATTGCTATACCTTTCATGTTGGGTCTCAAGTTCGTTCGCAAGCAAAATTCAGTAGTAACATAACTTTGTATTTTAAATCTTCGAAAAAAGAAAATATCGTTTGAAAAATAAAAATGTACCCATCCAATCTATAAATTGCTTTTTTTGTTTTTTTAAATCGCAAAATTAGTCTGTCCATCTCATTTAAGGCCAGGCAAAAAACACTTATTTTAATTTTAAGTTATAGCAATTAACTATGGAATGAATGTCCAAGTTAAAATGTATGAATTTTCTATTTCATGTGGCAACGTTATTGGACCATTAAAACGTGCCCATAAAATGGTTCAAAACAGAAATACGTATTTTATTTTTCATTCCACCATTCAAAGTTGGTTTTAAGTAATAACGAAAGAGGTGAAAAGGCAATCACCGCGAATTGGTCACACGAAAAAGAAAAATACTATATACTCATCTTACAGTCTGAAAAAACCCAAAAAATACGTAAAATAAATATTGTGATAATTCAAAGTATAATAAGTTAACAACACGGTATAATTTAGGGGATTTATACGGTCCTGCAAAAATGGAATATATTACATTTTGGGGTCTTAAGCATCTGTGATTTATGATTTACAGAGCTAATTTTTTAATTGAAAATCTAACCCCACACCTGACACCAGTAGTAAAATTAAAATAGTTCAATTAAGTGCTCGTCTTCAATAAGTTTTTAATTATTTTGCTATAGAGAATAGAGTAAAAAAAATATATATGCTCTTTTATTTCTGCCCAGAATATATTTAAAAAAATATATATAGTAATAAAAAATACGAATACAAATGGCATAGAACGATTCGAAAAAGCAATTCCTTAATAATTCCATTATGTGCGAAAAATACCATGCAAAATGCTTTGAAAGTACCTTTTTTTTTTTGGGTCTCTAACATTAAAAATACCCTCTTGGGTTTGGCCGTTTCGATCGTGTGTATGTAATTCAGCTTGTGCGCATTCGAGAGCTGGTTACAAAAGAACACAACTGCTTTGAAAAAACAAGAAGAGGAACTGAGAAGGAGAATAATAATAATAAATACCAAAAAATCATAAGAATTCCACTGGACCTCAGACACACTCCAAGTCTGCGAGTACGACTGCGCGCCGGCGATTGCGCACGCGCACGCGCACGCATGTCTGCCCGGCTGGGGCAGCCTAATGAATTTCATTTCTTAATCGAAGGTTTAAGTGCACCATAATGCCTGAGTTTGGTCTCCCCATCTCCCCGCTCCGAATCGAGTTTAGATCTCTCTCACAGACCCCAAGAAGGTCCGCCAGTCGGTCTCAGGACGGGGGCACCAGTGGTAGCGCTCCAGCGTCTAGCTTCATTATACCACCGGTCCGAGCAGAGCACCTTCGCGCGTGTGCCATTTTAATACATAAAAAATGGAAGAGGACTGAAAATGCGTCTTTTACGGGGTCATAGTTACTCCCGCCAAGACCTTATTTCTTACTTTTTGATCTAAGCGAGCACAATAATCAGCAAAATAGTCGCGCTTTTGCTGTTAATTCTGGTTTACTTTCGGGCTTACACCACCCAGAAAAATAATTGCTAATAAATGAATTAATAACTATTTGTACTGTATTTTATTTTTAGACTTATTTAAACCGAACTATGTGATCATAATAACTATTCAAGGGCACATATCTTTCTGTGGTCTGGAAATTCTACTCACATTTAAACATATGGAATTAAAAAAATACAAATTTTGCAATTTTAACAATAATTGATTCCCACTCTGACCGCCCTTGCTATTTTCTTGCTATTCGGTTTTTTCTTGAATTAGCTCGTTTAATTAAAATTAAAAAGGGCACCACGAGGTGAATAATTTGAGTAAGTTTGATGAAATTTAAAATCCGAGTCTTTATTTTAATTACAATTCACCCAGAAGCATAACATTAACTTAAAAAATAATTTAATATTTAAGAAAATCAACTTAAACGTCTGAATGAGTTTATGGATATTTGAATTTGTACAATTTTTAGAATTTTTCTTAATCTCTGCTCTGAAGTTAATAACGTTAAGTTTAATTTTCTTAAAATTTACCCACTGTTGGTTAGATAAATATTTTGCTTTTACTATCAAATACAAAAATTTGTGTAAAATACTGCTCTGCTTAGTAATAATTTTTTGTTCAAGGTTTTAAGCGGTGACAAAGCATTAAAAAGATCGCTCACACTCTTCCGTCAAACTGAAATATTTTTGAATAGTGCTCGCGCTTTTTATTGATTATTTCCTTTTGTGAGTGGGAAAAAAAATTAAAAATAATACCTTGAGGTTGCCGAAAAAAAACGTATATTCGTTTTGTCTTTGGTTTCTCTCCTTATTCTAGCCCCAGCTCAAATCTTTTATGGCAGCAAAAATTTTTAGCTGACAGGTGTCCTTCACAATGATTTGCTGCTTTTATCATACAAAAGCATAAAAATTTTTTCTCATTCAGTAATAATAATTATACCTTTTTACAGATTTAAAGTGTCGCTGTTTTTGTTTTTTTACTTCTTTTGTGCTTTGTTTTTTTTTTTAGGTGAACTTGATTCAGTCGATTACGGGTTATATTTTCTATTAATTGAATTAAGGAAATTTTATTGAGGAATTTATTTATTATAAAAAATATGTGTAAATATTAAAGTTTTGCATCAAATAAAATAAAACAAGTAGGTTTATAATCTCAAGAGTCCCACCTTTCATTTGATACCAAATTTGTAATAAAGAAGAAGTTTCAAGGAATAAAGAATACAGGTCATATCAACATATTATGAAAATTTAGACCCATCATGTTGGATCTCAAATGAATGATAGGGATGAGTACTATACAAAAATTGTATTTTCATCCAATTTTGAGAATAATCACCATCTTTTATCTATTTAATAATTTGTTGTAATTCGTATTTTGGTATAGTATAACTATTTTAAAAATTACGAATTACATTAAAAAAAAACACTCGAAAATTAAAAGGAAAGCAACTCTTAAAAAGAAATAGAAGATAAACGCCCAAGCGAATCTGAATCCACAGCGGTGATAACTCATCTGATCTCGATAAATTTATCACCAAGGAATGCAGTTGTCGTGTTCAGTTTTGTACTTTTTCGCTATTCGTTTTTATTGTTCAGAATAGGTGGCACCCCCCCCCCCCCCCCCCTTTGCTCCCCCTACAGTCCCCTCTACTGATCTTTATATTCAGATGGGTTTCCCTTCTTTTAAGAGAAAAATTCCAGACGGAATAAATTAATAAACGCCTGCAAAATTTTCTGGTAAAAGGGTTCCCCCCACAAAGAGATCTAGAGTGAGCGCATGCGTGTGCCCTCACCTATTTTCTCTTTACTTACACTTAATATGTTTTTTTATTTTATACTCTTCATTTTATTTATTTTTAGTGTTTTTTTTTTTTTTGTAAAGATATAAAAGATCTCAAACGACCAAACTGCTCTTATCCACCCACTTGCCATTGTAGATTTAAAAAAAGTAGACTATATCTCTCTCTTTGGACTTGGACATGAGCTGCGGGGGGATTGCGGAGAGCCCGACTTAAGATGCCTTCTCAGATCCCGGAGTCTTTAAGAAAAGCTTGCGTAATTCAAAAGACTTTGGACTCATTCCTCTGTGATGCATGCCCCGGTGGTGAAGTGCTGTGACAAATCGAGGCATAACAAAAATCCTAAAATATACATATAAATATAAATATATTTCCCTACATACTTATATATTATGTAAAAGGGTATAAGAAAGAGGAGGAAAACTGTTAAAGAATCAAGCCTTTCCAGCGAATGTGCCGCTCAAAAACAGTTCTTTCTTTGTAGGTAAAACGCTTAAAACATTTGAACATTTGCGCACGCCGCCGTCGATCGTACACTGAGCCGGGGTGGATTACTGCGCATGCGTAACAGCGTTAAACTCTACTTCGTTGTCGTCGTCGTCGGCTTTTGCGCGCTGCGGTGCAATCAGTCGTTTTTATTATTTTTTATTAAAAAAAAAAACAAAAAGTTCTTATGTTGCTTTTAGTTTATCGGTGTTCTTGTTATTGCTGCTGTTGTTTTATTATTTTATTTTTTCTTATATTTCTTCATTTCTCTTTTATTCTATTAAAAAAAAAAAAATCAATTCTTTTTATTTTCCTGCTAGACGGTCACCCATAAAAGGGACACATGCAAAAGGAATGCGCGCGCAACTTTTCTGAAATGCTCCAGACATGTAAACGCCACCGCGCCTCAGATCAAAAGGGAACAGATTGTGACAGCGTAACAAATTACTTAATGTTGAGATACACGTGTAGGATACATTGAAATATTTTGATCCAACCGGGGTATTGGATCAATTTTTCTTTTTCGGGGTAAGAGAGGGCAAAAGAACGAACATATCCCATACAACATACTTTTAATTTTTATTCTATTTCTTCTTCTTTTTTTAACTCTAACTATTATGATCCAAATGGCCTGTTATGTCTTACTAATTTCAGTGCACGTTAAGGCTTGGCTTTAGATTTTTGCTGGTAGGCGTGCGACCGCGTGCAATGTGAATTTGTTAAAAAAATTGCAAGAAATCAAGGTGATTTCTGCGTTTATTTTTATTGTAGCTTATATATAACTTTTTATTTTAAATAATTATTATAGGTAAAAATATTTTATTGATCATCACTTTATTTTTTGAATTCAGCCTTAAAACGTTAACTCTGCTAAGTTTTTCCATATTTATATATTTTTTCTTGATCGATTTTTACTATTTTGATATCCTTCCGAATAGAAGAGATCTTTGAAACTGAAATTAACTATAATTTTATATTAATTCACTTAAGAATTAAATTTAAAAAAAATGAGATAAACATGAACATGAATAAGAATTTTGTCTATAACTTTTTAGAGTGTTTTCTAACTGAATTTCACTCAAATATTGCTCAAGTGGTGATGGTCAATACTTCGTTGATTTGATCATTAAATTTATCGATTTTAAAAATGGGAAATAAATATATTAAAATATTAATGTTTATAATAAATTTATGTATGAAAAAAACCTCCATATGTCTTCTTTTGAAAGCAATTTGGGGCATCTTGATACCTGCATGCATTTCAAAATAATTGCCAATTAGTTTCAGAAACTTCCCGTAGGACACCCTGTATTTATCTATCTATATCTACCTATGTATCTATCTACCTGTCTATGTATCTACCTATCTATCTATCTATCTATCTTCTATCTGTCTACCTTGATTTCAATTTCAATTTCAATAAAAATTCAAAAACGGAAACAATTTTGCGAACATTTAAACACATGATAGCCTATAACACTCCCCTTTATATAAAGACTACGTGGTATACATTTCAAGGAGATCGGTTCAGCGGTTTCGGAATCGATAAAAGACGAACAAACAAACATTCATTTTTATAATGAAACTAGCTGGGTTACCCGGTTTCGCCCGGCGTTGGGTAAATACTTGCTTATTAAACACTTCTCAAATGTTCTAGTTTTTTATATCCTAGAAATTGTTTCAACCCGAAAACCCCTTTATGGATCCGCTATCTTGAAATTCCAAATCTTAATAATATTCAAAATTAGTGGCCTTAAAATAATCATTGTACCAATTTTCATTCAAATCCGTTGAAATCGAGAAATGTTGGTCGCCATATTGGATCCGCCATCTTGAGTTTGGAAATTTGGCTAATATTCGAAATTAGTGGCCTCAGAATAATCATTGTACTCATTTTCAGTAAAATCCGTTGAAATCAAGAAATTTGGTCTCATATTGGACCCGCCATCTTGGATTTACAAATTTTGATAATATTCGGAACTTGTATCCTCAGAATAATCATTGTACCAATTTTCTTTAAAATCCGTTGAAATCGAGACATTCTGGTCATCATGTTGGATCCGCCATGTTGGATTTGGAAATGTTGCTAATATTCAAAATTAGTGGCCTCAGAATAATCATTGTACCAATTTTCATTAAAATCCGTTGAAATCGAGAAATCTTGGTCACCATATTGGGTCCGCCATCTTGGATCCGCCATTTTGAAACCCTACAAAGTATCCTATGTCCGTTTCCTGGTTCTAAGCTAATTTCAAGGTCATTTCACAGTAATTTATCTTCATGTACAATAGCGATGACGTTTTTTTAAATACATTTTAAACAAAAGTTTTTGATGTAGAGGGAGGTATCTGACCTCGACCTTGAAAATAATCTTGACCTTGACCTTGACCTTCAAAGTTGTTTGAAGGTTAAACTCAAAAATTCTATTGGTAACCCCTATTTTTGACGCCAGAACGAAATTTGTTTGCAAATTTTGAAATTAGTGTATTAGTGTATCAGGATTTTTGGAATAACTGATTTTACATCTTCTACTAATTCTAGTTTTTGTTTTAATTCTCTTTCATATTATATATAATATAAATAAAAATAATATTTTTAAAATTTGAGTTAAACATCAATTTTACGTTTAAATCTTTAAGGAAAATTATAAATTATATACAAAAAGGTTTATAATAATAAGTGAATATTATTTATAATGCATGAATATAATTCATTAGGCAAAGAAACCTTCAAATTAATAACTTATGATTCTTTAACTCTTAACTCATGATTACGAAATTTCTCTCCGTGTAGCAGAACAAAATTCACTACTGCGAACTTATCCCTCAAATTCATTCTTATATAAAAACTTAATTGATTAATTAAATAATTGTGAACATGCCCCTCGAGAATACATTTTTTTTCCAGTACTTAATTAAAGTTCTGAAAAACATTTGTACTTACTATGCAAAGCAATTTCTGAAAGAGTTAAGTTTGAGTTGAATTAAAACAAAATTTGAAACTCGTATTTCAAAAGGGAAATTAGCCTTTGGACTGCTTTGCATTTCAGTTCTAAAATTTCAGTTAGGATATAATTTTCAGTAATTTTACCTACTTAAACAAAATTCAGAAAGAAATTTTAAATTCATTGAATTAAAATATGATTACTAAATCCCATATTTTTTTACGATAATATCACAATAAGGTGCATGAAATATTGTTTTTTTATTTCGATTGTTATGTTATATTAAATTATATTCAAAAGTACGAAGTTTTTCGCAAATCAAAATTTTGCAAATAGAAATTTCGAATTTTAAAATTTCATTATCATATTTACTTTTTGATAGTGTGATATACCTCCTTGAGCGTATAAAAAGTCAAAAATTCAAATATTGTTATTTTGTTAATATTTTAGCATCAACTCCTAAATGCTAACATACTACTGTGATCAAAAAGTAAAGCCAATTTTGAATTTAAATTGCGCGGGTAAATCGATTCGAGCAAATATTTCTGTTTTTAGGTTGGCAGCACTGTCACTCATATCTGTGTTAAATTTCACGTCAGTACGTCATTTGTTTGGTTAGTTTTGTTGTGTTTTTGACCAACTAAAAGTGAATTTTTCGATTTTTACAATATGTGATTTTATTGGGCAAAGAAGTTGCATTCAATTTTGTTTGCGGAATGAAATTTCTACTGCTGAAACGTTTAGAATGTTACAGAAGGCCTTCGACGATCAGGTTTTGTCTGAAAGAAGTGGTATAAACAGTTCAAAGAAGGTAGAGAAAGCGTTGAAGACAACGAGCGTCCCGGACGACCTTCAATATCAATCAATGAACAACATGTTAACGAAATCAAAGATTTGGTGCTCAAAATTCCTCGGTTGACAATTAGAGACCTTGCTGATACTGTAAACATTTCATTTGGATATGTCCAAACAATTTTGAGAGAACATTTGTTCTTGAGAAGAGACATATCTCGATTGGTTCCAAAAACACTCAATTTCATATCTCACACTGCATTGGGTCTTCGAGACTTACGAAAAAAAAGCAACTATTTCTTACAACAGAGAATATTTAAACCTGCGAACATATCCCTCTGATAACTCTGATACACAAGTTCTTACAACAGAAAACTGCAAACATATCCCATTTTTCCTAGTAGGTATCGAGCCTTAACATTTTTCTTAACAGAAAAATTTAATACCTCCGAACATATCCCTCAGCTAATTATCATACAACAATTCCTAACTGCGAACATATTCCTTTTCTGGAGTTTCGTCATCGAAATTGCTTATAACAGAAAAAAAAAAATTCAAACATATCTCTCAAATAATTTTGATACAAAAAATTCATGACTGCGAACATATCCCTCATCTGGAGCGTCGTCGTCGTCGTCGTGAACATCAGTCGTAAATGGGTGGGTTCAAATAATTGATACCCACATGAAAGATTTCCAGTTCATTGTAATTTAACTCTTTTTTTCTTTTACTTATTTTCTAAAGAGAACAAGGTACCGAAAGTTCATTGAATTATTCAAAAAAAAAAATCTAAACCCACTCCCACACAAAAATTTTGGTTGATTACAAAAATCTTTTAAAAAATCTACCTGAAATCGCGTAAAAATCTCTTTGAATCATTTTGACTGGGTTATAGACTTTTAAAATAGACAAAAAAAAAATAAAGAAGTAAGTAAAAAAATCGAAGTAACAAGACAAAAATGAAGGTAAAGAGGGATTTCGAGTTGAGATAAGCGCGCTTAAGAAAACGCGGGGCGCACTTAAACCAAAACCGAAAAATGACGACGATCATCATCATGATGATCATGACGAACGACTCCGCGATGATGATGAACGAGGCGAAGGAGGAAGTACTTACACATATCTTTTGGGGCCCCCAAAAAAACCAGCCTCAAAAGGTTCGATCACAGAGCCAAAAGAAACAAAAGAGAGTAAAAAAAAATAAATAAGGAACGGGCTAAATAAAAGAAATACCCGAAGATGAGAACAAAAAATTTTTGTATATTAAGAAGGAATGAAGTGAAGCTGAAATAACGAGTCCGATGATCAATCTTACATCACACATCACCTCAAAATCATTCTAATTTCTTCTTAACTTTTTACACATTAATACCAGAAAATAAAAAAATAAAACAGTCTCAGAAGAATGGGGGAAAAAAAATAAGACAGGGCAAAAACGATAAAGGAGGTAAAATGTTAATTTTGTTATTCATTCTCTGGCCGTTTCTTCGTCTTGATCTTGTACTTGTTAAGAGCCTTTCTCTGGAGGTCTAGGTGTAAGGTACCAGGTACCCTAGAAACATTTTTCTCTTCTTTTTTTAAAGGTATTTAAAGATTAGTCCCAATCTCCACCCCACTCCTGACACCATTTTCGAGAAGTGCTCCACCTCTTCGGCGTCTCCACCAATTTACGTTTTATTCGATTTATGGAAAAAAGATGATTAATGAAAAATATAAATTCAAAAACAAAATATATAAAGAAGAAAAAAAAAACACTTCCAACGAAAATACAAACAAACGACTGCCTGCCTCCTCAGTATCATTTTTTGATGATTTTGGGACCCTTGATGACTTCTCAAAACTATTTCTTCATTCAAGAAGTCATGCATGAGATATGGGTTTTTTTCTGGGAATTAAAAAACAAAAAAAACATTTGGAGGTCTCTTACTTACAGTCACTGAAGTCTCCTTTTGGCTTTAATTCTTTCACATTTTTCTTCTTTTTAAGCATTTTTTTTTTTCTTCTTTTTACTTATAACCTCAAATGGAAATAATGCATCCATCGATGGCTTATCAAAAATGTGTCAATCACGATTCGAAGAAAAATATTTTTATACTTAAAAATTTTAGACCCAGTACACGGACAGACCCCGATTTTTTGGGGTACTTAAGAGGTATCAACGAAAGACGACGGCAGCGATGAGACGACTGATCTTGAGAAAAGACGTTACAAAAATACCTCGGAATTATTGAGATAGAAAACACTTTAAGAAAAAACCTTATTCTCTTATGCATATAAATTTTTAACATAATTTTCTGAAAGCTTAAAATCTAGGAAATTTATTTATTTATTTATTTAGGAAAGGCAAGGCATAATACAATTAAAGACCCTACCTTAAAGGCGCACTCGGGTGCCAGGCCCATATGGCGAAAATCTAGGAAAAATATTTGTCCAAAAAATACTGAAGTGTTTAATATGAAAAAAAATAACTTTTCACAAAATTAATATATCAGGATTTTAGGTAAAAACATCATCTAAACCAAACATAGCAAAATAAATGTTCTTAAAAAATAAAAAAAACTGGGATGTTACTCTTATAGAATAAAAACCCAAAGTTTATTTTTTTACTAGTAAATAAATTATATTTTAATATTTAACTATCTATATTTGCTACTATTTATAATATTTTTTCTATTAAATTGAAAAGTTTTCCTAAATATTGAAATATTACATTTAATTTTTATTTAAATTAAAATTAATTTTTTCGGAGAATAACAATAATAATAATTAAATTGTTGACTATAATTAGAGCTTGTGGTGTACTTTTTGTGCAGTTTTTACCTTAACATTTAGTTTTTCGCATACATTTTAAAATAAAGACATAAATCAGAGGTATACAACATTTTTTATTTAGACATTAAAATTGTCCCTTAATATAGTATTCTCAATAAAATAATAATAGTCATTTTCTGTATAATTTAATTATGATAAAGTGAATTTAAAGGATAAATGTTAGTTTTAATTCAAAATAAAACCCAAAGTCAGTCTTTTTGAGATTAAAAATTGTCTATCAGATGAGGAAAAAAAAGCGATTTTAATTTTTGTATAGGGTATAGGTATTTAAAGTATTAAACACCAATTTAATTTTTTATAGAAATTTTCGTATGCTTGAAGAAAGAGTAAATTTTGTTATAACATAGCGAAATATTAAAAATTCCAAAGATTTTCTGTATGATAAAATGTTTGACATCGTTATCTTTAATAGGATATAATAAAAATGAAAAATAAATAAGTTCTGAAGGATATTTTAAAAAGACATTACTCAGATATTAATTTTTAACTAATACTATAAAATTCGAGATTGGATCTTAAGACAAAACCTTTCAAAAATACCTCGGAATTATTGTTATTAAGGCTTCGGACCTCGAAATCTAAAAACTTAATGCTCCCAATTTTGTGGAGCCCACTTTTGAAATCTGTTTGATTTTGATAATTATATCATGTATTTTATGTGATTACTAGCTAGGGTTACCCGGTTTCACCCGGCGTTGTGTAAATACTTACTAACTAAACACATCTCAAATGTTCTAGTTTGTTATATCCTAGAAATTGTTTAAACTCGAAAATCCCTTTGTGGATTCGCCATATTGAATTTCCAAATCTTAATACTATTCAAAATTAGTAGCCTTAAAACAATCATTGTACTAATTTTCAATCAAATCCGTTGAAATCGAGAAATCTTGGTCGCCATATTGGATCCGCCATCTTGAATTTCTAAATTTGGAAAGCGGATTTGAAATCAGCATTCCGCAAAACCTATGTACCAATTTTCATGAAAATTTTCAAATTTAAAATTTTCAGCCGCCATATTGGATCCTCCATTTTGAAACCCTATGTATTATCCGAAAAAAAATTAACCTATATGTTAAGTTTCAGCCGCCATTTTGCATCCGC
This sequence comes from Dysmachus trigonus, assembly GCA_949715965.1. Lineage (NCBI taxonomy): Eukaryota > Metazoa > Arthropoda > Insecta > Diptera > Asilidae > Dysmachus > Dysmachus trigonus. Next base: position 727,789 of record OX454324.1, read on the forward strand.
CATTTTGAAACCCTCTGTATTATCCGAAAAAAAATTAGCTTATATGTTAAGTTGGAATATGTACTACCTTCGGACAAAAAATGAAAAATATCGATGCAAGCGTTTAGGCGTGATTGAGCAACAAACAAACTTTCATTTTTATATATATATAGGGATTATTATTTATATGATGATGAAAATTAGCATTCCTAGGGTCAATATTGAAATTGAGACCTTTAATTATTGAATAGTTCCATCTACACACATCTAGAAATAAACCACTTTACATTTTACACCACAGGACGTTATAGACTTCAAACTTTTAAAGTCGGAATTGTTTGAACCCCATTTTTTATATCTGCTTTATTTTTAACTATTATATTTTTCATTTTACATAGTTTTGAGTTCAAAAAATTAGTAGTCATTGTTATGATGTCAACTGGTGTCACATCTTTTTGAGACCTCTTAAATTAAATCAAAATTGAAATGCTTGCAATTCAAATGTTTAAAATTCGAACAAATTAAAACTCAGAAGACTTAAAATTTAGATGTTTCAAAATGTTAATATTTTATAATGAAGATGGAAAATTTAGATGAAATTCAGAATGAATTTTTCGTTGTACTTATAAAATGAAACTAACATTTAAACTTGATACTTAAGATAGAAAACTCGGGTGTAAAGTTCATGCGAATTTTTATATTATATTTCTTAAAAATAGATTTACTGACATATGAATTTATTAAATAAATGTTTTATATTGAATATGATTTTCTTTTTTAGTTTCATATGTTTAAATAAAATGTTCAAACAAGATTTTGAAATATCTGAATTTTGAGTCACATGAATTTTGAATTATCTAAATTTTAAAAGATCTGAATTTCGAATTTTCTGGATTCTGATTCACTTGAATTTTTTTTATTTTATCTGAATTTTGAACTACATGAATTGAAAAAAAGTGGAATTTAAGCAAACAAAAAATGGGTTCTCAAGGTGCCCTATTTTTCTTATATAATAAATGTTTAAATTAATCATAACATTACCAAAAAAAAATGAAAAAAAACCTATTCGAATTTCAATGTTCTGTTTAAAATCCACTAATTTTCACTAGGGTCTCAAATTGACCTCTTTGTTTTGTGTCTGAATATTTCTACAGAATGTTAAAATACCTAGAAATTAGAAATAAATTCCATTCACATATAACTTACTCATAAATTACTTGAAAACAAAACAATCAAAATACAAGTGACTCCAATTTCCCCCAAGTACGTGATTTCATTATGAAGTAATGTTCCTCAGAAATTGGCGCAACCAAAGCGGAAAAATTACAAAAAAATAAAGTAATCAAAAAACGCATAAAAGTGTCGTCACACAATTTTTTTATTTTTCCAAAAAACTGAACACAAAAAAAAAGAGCCCCCTTTGCCCCCGAAGAAGGGGTCCTTCTCTTTTGTGTGTGACTAAGAAAAATTCTATTTCAAAACTCCACAAAAATAATTGCGAAGAAATGTGCTGAAATTGCTTAATTCGTTCTTCATAAAATAAAAAGTTATTCGTATGGATCGTGCGGGGCCGAGTTATTAAATTTCACTCAATTAAGCGCTAAATGCTGTCGACGGTCGTTCACCTTCATTCATTTTTACTTACATATTATTTTTCGTTTTCAACTTCTGAGCAAATTGGTGATTTAACGATTTTTTTCTGTGAAAACTGCTTTGCATTTTTTTGGGGCCAAACGTTAAATTGAGGCTTGATCGGTTTCAATTGGGACCCAAAAGGTGACTAATTTTTTCGCTTATTCATGCAAAAATTCTGGAAAATTATTTAAGTTAGATTTGTGAAATGATTGTTCTTATACGAGTATTTATTTTCGCGGAAAAGCGAAATGAAGCTTTTGTGGGAAGAAATCGCGAAAGAATTTTGCAATTTTGCTAGAAACATAAAATTGAAATCAAGCGATATTTATATAAAAATATTTTATTTTATTATCTTTGTGTCTCCAAATTTTTGAGAACTTTACTAAAATACCTATTAAGGTCTAAGTTTTCTTAAACTTTTTTTTTTTGGACCTCTGTAGATGTCTCAAAATTCGATGACTATTTTAAATTGAATGTTAGTTTTTTTTGTGTTTTCAGACCTCTGTTCTTTTATTGTAATCTAATGGATATATTTATTAAATTTAATCTGTTAACTCTCACTATCTTTGAGACCTCTTTATTTTTGGACATATGGCAATCTCATTTTTTGGATGAATATTTTAAGTTTAATTTTTGGAGGCCTGATTTAACCCATTAATGCGCAAAACGATGATTTTGTGCACTCAAGTTCCATTATACGATTCAAATTGGGGCGATTTTATTCCAAATTCGTATATAAGAGGTTTTTGGGGATGCTCTTTCAGAATCTGACATTTGTTTTGCATAAAAGCTTCAAAAACCCTATTATTTTTTGCGTTTTTTCAAAAAAGTGCTGATTTTTTTTGGTCATTTTTCTTTTCAAAGTCTATTATCTTGTCGTTGCTGCTATTGGATGATCATACAACCACCAGAAATCGCGGCCCAAATGCCTAAACTTTCTCAAACCATGGTTTTGAAAACTTTTTTTTGCTTCGGTTTTTGCAAAATGGCCATTTTGTACAGCAATGTAATAAAAAACTTCGCGATTTTTGTCCACGAAAAATATCAACTTAACAAAAAAAATTTATATGACAAAAAGTACTTATAATATGTAAATTTTTTCAGAAATTTTTTCGACTATTTTTGGTTTTTTGGATTTGTCCAATTTTTGATAAATCCACAAATCTCCCGGAAAATTCTGAAGACATTCACACGTATTCTTTGGCTAATTACACTGTTGTACAGAATCGACTTTTAAATTTTACCTAAGCAAACCCTTTATAGCGTTTGTGAAGGACATCAAGAGGATTCATAATCCGAAATATTTAGCAATTCTATAAAAAAATTAAAAAGTTATTAACAAAAAATTGTTAATATTGAAAATTAGATATTTTTTTTTTATTGTATGCAGAATTTCTAGCTGATCATAGAAATGTATGATGTGCATAAAAAAATTTTTTGTTCGACAAACATTCTGCTTAATGAGCCGATTTATAACTTTTCTTTTCATTTTTCGAAAAATTTTCGTGTAAAAAACTTATAATTAATTATTATAAAAAATTGTTGACAATGTAAACAGTTTTAATTAATTATTCTCAACTCGTATACCAAAAACCAAGTAAATTGGACAATATTTTTTTCGTCTCTTTTAAAACTTTAAACATTAATAACTTTTTAATTTTTTTATGAATTTGCATGAAACTTGGCGAAATGTCATATTTCAATACAATGAATCCATTCTGCTTAGTCTCGACCTTAGGTAAAACTCGGTGTACAACAGTGTTATAAGTACTTTTTGTCATATACAATTTATTCGTATAATTGATCATTTTTGAGTAAAAATATCACCAATTTTTTTTATGATGAAATTTGGTGATATTTTTACTCAAAAGGGATCAATTATACGAATAAATTTTATATAACAAAAGGTGCTTATAATTAGCCAAAGAGCATGTGTGAATTTTTTCAAAATTGTTCGGAACATTTTTAGATTTTTCAAAAATTGGAAAAATCCGAAAGAACCAAAAATAGTCCAAAAAAATTCTGAAAAAATTCACATGTGTTCTTTGGCTACTTTTAAGCATTTTCTGTTCTATAAATTTTTTTGTAAAGTTGATCCTTGTCGTGTAAGAAAATTCAAAGTTTTTTATTACATTGCTGTACAAAATGGCTATTTTGCAAAAACCAAAGCAAAACAAAACTTTCAAAACCATGGCTTGAGAAAGTTTAGGCATTCGGACCGCGATTTCTGGTGGTTGTATGATCATCCAATAGCAGCAACGACACGATAATCGACTTTGAAAAGAAAAATGACCAAAAAAACCAGCCCTTTTTTTAAAAATCCCAAAAAATAATAGGGTTTTTGAAGCTTTTATGCAAAACAAATGCCAGATTCCGAAAGCGAACCCCCAAAAGCTCCCTATATACGAATTTGGAAGAAAATCGCCCCAATTTTCTATTCAAATCGTACAATTGAACTTGCGTGCACAAAATCCTCGTTTTGCGCATTAATGGGTTAATTTGTTATAGCCCTAAATGTGTTTAGATTTCGTATGTTAATTTTTTAATTCTTAAGATTCTTATATTTATGAAACCTATTTATTTGGAAATTTAATTTTTTTTTTGTTATTATCCTATACTTTTGGTTCTAGCTTCTTTTTATTTCTGCAATTTGTATACCTCTGTCTTTCGGAGATTTAATTTTTTATATGCTTAAATGGTTTAGAACTCTGAGTTTTGAAAATTTAATTTGTTAGATCTAGGCTTTATATTTTTCGAAAGTCATTGATAAGTGTTCTAAAATTTCCTTTTTCTGGGCTCTCTGTACCTTATAACCTCATTATTTTGAGCCTTATATATTTTGAAGCCTCCGCTTTTTAGGACCTCAGTATTTTGAGACCTATATATTTTAGAAGTGAGTTTTGGAACCTCGATAATTTTTTGGATCTCGGTATTCTGGAACCTCAGTGTTTTGGGAGCTTGATATTCTACAACTTCCGTATTTTGAAATAAGGAAGTCCTAAATGAATATACTGAAAATATAAGGTCCCGCGATTTAGAGGTCTCACAAATGAATATTATTGTTTTTTCTTTTGTTATTTGAACGATATAAAAAGTCTCGGAAATATATTAGTATAAAAAGTAAAACATAAAATTAAGAACTTCTTAAGGGTCGATTCTCAGTTACGCCGGCCGTGTTGAAGATTATAACGATGGGACGGGCAAGGGATCAGAAGTTAATGATTTCTTCACAATTGACAGACAATTAGCCCCGACAGTTGTGTAAGAAGAAGAAGAAGTTGAGACCCTAAGAAGTAAAGTAACGTCCGCCGTCTTCTTCTCAGTGTTGGAGTTCGACAGATGGATAGTGGATGAAATGAAAAGACGACGACGACGACGGTCAGTGCACCTTCCTTCTTCGGACCTCTTCCTCTAAGGTTGCACCTTTTTTTTTTTTTGTTTAAAAGAAAATTTAATGCAATTCACACCTCAGAGTGAAGCGGATAAAAGGTAACAACTGGCCAAATAAGTGTAGATAGAGGTGGAGTATATATTTATTTTTTATTTTTTATATTTTTTTTTTTTTTGTTTTTTTTTTTTTTTTTTTTTTTTTTAGACCTCTATGATATCTATAAAAGGGAACCGCAATAGAAAATCTGCATACGAAGGTTCGCTAATGGTCCGCTGATTGCCGGGGCGAATATTCTTTGAATAATGGGAGGAGGTCTAGGCTAAGGGGAGCTGAGGGACAGGCTTCAGGGACCCCAGAGAAGTGGAATATTCAAAAACCTATTCAAAAGGTATCCCCCGATTCGTTCGTTTCGTATTCTTTTCGATCAATCACAGATAAAGTGGAAATGTTATTTCATGCATATGCAGCGCAACCAGCCAGAGATAGATCGAGAAAATAATTTTTTTTTGAGGGATGCGAAAGAGATCTGTGCGGAGGTCTTGAGGGGTCTTGAAAAGAAGCAGTCAAGTCAAAGTCTGAGTCTGAGTCTGAGTTTGAATCTGATTCGAAGTCAGAGTCGAAATCTGAATCTGAGTCGTTGTCTTCGGTTCTAACGAGCGATCAGAGACCCATGGAGCATTCTGTGGGGCGTATTTTTGCTAAATAAATTTTGAGGTTTTCTCCTTTATAAATAAATTTTTTATTTTTTGTTTAAACCTTTTCATTATTATTCAAAAAAATTCATAATTCTCCTCTAATATGAATCTTATTTTTGTTCTATTTAAATAACGTCTCGTTTCTTTTATTCTAATAAATTATATATCTGAATCGATTTGATCAATTTATTTACTTATTTAAAGGTAATATGCTTAGAGGATTTATTTCTTTTTAATAAAACTCGGTCATATAAAATAAAACTCAAACTTTGGTCATATAAAATAAAATAAACAGTCTTTTAGTTTATCACTTCACAGCAAATTAATACTTAAAATCAAAACTAATCTTCACAAATCAAACCAAATTTCAGAATAAATAAATATCACAATTAAAATATTTACTCAAATTAAATTTCTCTTTAAGGTACGAGTTCAATTAAAATACTTCCTAATTAAACACTTCTCAAATGTTCTAGTTTGTTATATCCTAGAAATGGTTTCAACCCGAAAACCCCTTTATGGATCCGCTATCTTGAAATTCCAAATCTTAATAATATTCAAAATTAGTGGCCTTAAAATAATCATTGTACCAATTGTCATTCAAATCCGTTGAAATCGAGAAATGTTGGTCGCCATATTGGATCCGCCATCTTGAGTTTGGAAATTTTGCTAATATTCGAAATTAGTGGCCTCAGAATAATCATTGTACTAATTTTCAGTAAAATCCGTTGAAATCAAGAAATTTGGTCTCATATTGGACCCATCTTGGATTTACAAATTTTGATAATATTCGAAATTTGTAGCTTCAGAATAATCATTGTACCAATTTTCATTAAAATCCATCGAAATCGAGACATTCTGGACGCCATGTTGGGTCCGCCATCTTGCATTTAGAAATTTTAATAATATACAAAATTAGTGGTCTCAGAATAATCACTGTACTAATTTCTATTACAATCCGTTGAAATCGAGAGATTTTGGTCGCCATGTTGGATATGGAAATTTTGATAATATTCGAAATTAGTGGCTCCGGAATAATCATTGTACTAATTTTATTAAAATCCGTTGAAATCGAGATATTCGGTTGCCATATTGGATCCGCCATCTTGGATTTACAACATTTGATAATATTTGGAACTTGTATCCTCAGAATAATCATTGTACCAATTTTCATTAAAATCCGTTGAAATCGAAAAATCTTGGTCACCATATTGGTTCCGCCATCTTGGATTTGTAAATTTTGATAATATTCAAAATCAGTGACCTCAAACAATCATTGTACTAATTTTCATTAAAATCCCTTGAAATCGAGAAATATGGTCGCCATTTTGGATCCGCCATCTTGAATTTAGCAATAAATATAGCCTATGTTATTCAGGGTGAATGTAGCTTTCTAATGGTGAAAGAATTTTTGAAATCGGCACAGTAGTTTTTGAGTTTATTCTTTACAAACATGCACACACACAAAAATACAAATCTTTCCTCTTTATAATATTAGTGTAGAAAAAATCATCTGCTTCGATTTAAGAGCGAGGTTTTTTTCTCATCCAAAAAATATAATTTTGATTTGGTTGTAAAAATAGGTAACTATGTAATTAAGGGGACTGTCCGATTTTTTAAGCCAAAAAATAGGTAATTTTAATTATTTTTTTTCAAGAAAACTACTGAAGGTATGACAACGATTTTTTTTTTTAAACATTTTATTGATCCTTCGACTACATTAGAGAATTTTGTTGAGTCACTCCGGAACCGGGAACCCCCCCCTCCAGCTCTTCAAAGTTTGCCGCTCCATCCGCTGGTTGCGCGAGTCTTTTTGCCTCAGGTGAACAAAAATGAAAAATTCATAAATTTATTAAAAATTTACACTATTTAGCCCATTGTAATAGGGACAGTTTTTAAAATGGGGAAAAACATACAAAATGGCGGACACTTGAAAAAAAAAGTCGTTTTTTCGTCATTTTTTTTTTAGTTTTTTGGCAATATCTTTGACAAAAAAAAAAAAAAAAAAAAATGTGATTCTATTACAATGGGCGTATATATTATAATAATAAGTGTGCCAAGTTTCAAGATAAAATCATGAGCCGTTTTCTTGTAATTAGCGCAACCGCCATCAATTTCGACGAACGGAGAAATTCACCGTCAAAGTTTAAAGTGCATTTTGGCTAGAAAAAAGTGTATTTTCTCACGAAGAAAGTGGACTTTAGTCGGGATTTTTTTTACTAACGTCTAAACTAAATACCTACCTCCTTATATTTCATTCATCAATTCAAGGCCACAAATCCGAACGCTATTCACACGCGTTTCATAGCTCGCACCTGCTCTCCGGCTCATCGACTCAGACGGCCGCGCGACGGGAGGCACGCCTCTTAAATGACCTGTAACTTTTGAACCGCTCAAGATATCGGTTCCAAATTTTTACAAGTTATTTTTAAAAGTATAAACTATTGATTAAGCGAAAAAAAAAAAAATTGATTTTTTGAAGCAAAAAAATCGGACAGTCCCCTTAAATAAAATAAGAAATACTTGTTTGCTCATAACAATTTCTTAATTCAAGGAAGTAAAATTTGAATTTTGATTCAAGATAAATATTCGAGGATCTCAGAAAAAATTTTTTACTTTAAGGGATTTTAAGGGATTTTTTTTTCTTAAAATTAATGTCTAATTATAATTTTTTATATTTAAGGCAGGCAATTTCTGAATTCAGCATCGAGCATTTATTAATACGATTGCCCAATTTTAGTTACATTGTATCCTGTATTAAAATCTAAACTTAAAGTTACATTATTTTTTTACTGGATTCTTTGAATGTATTAAATTTCAATTCTTTCAATATTTTAATTTTGATCAGATTTATTTGCGATAGTTTTTATCATCAAAATTAAAAACTAATATGTTGTTTTGTATCAAATATCCCTTAAAATTAAATTGTTCGAATATTGGTTTTTCCCAGAATATTTGAAACTAAATAATGAAGCTATGATGACTACAGAAACTTGAGAAATTCTCGTTTAACCATTCAAATTAGAAAAGCTTTATCTCAAAATAAAACATAATATAAAAGGAGCTTCAATTATTTAATAATAATTTACAAGATGCGCCTAAAAATGAAAAGAACACATCATTTAAGAAAAATTCGAGATCTTCTTATAAAAAATATAATTTGATTATAAATTGTGGCGGCGTTGCACTTTTTGATTTTTTTTTAACAATAAGTTCTCTCTGCTTAAAGAAAAACTAGAAATTGTAAAAAAAGTAATCAGTCTTGAACAATGTATTAATGCATGTGAATTAAAAAATTTTTTCAATGTAGGTAAAATTTTACCTGGCTTTCACACCTTTCCTTATGTACGTACCTGAATAAAACATATATTCTGCATATCTATGAAAAAATACCTTTCGGTTGATATATGTTTTATTAAGATACGTGCACGGTAAAAAGGTTAAAAAAGGATCACAATTTTTGGTTTTGCATATTAATATATAAGATATCTAAATTTTTTCGCCCAACTCCTTTTAATTATTATTACTGGAATCCATTTAAAAATAAAGCGAAAGCATCCTACATCACTCTACCAAATTACAAATACATCCCTCAATTTACACGGTAGATATCTTCCAAGAAAAATCATGTTAATCGAAACCGTGTAAAATAAGAGTAGGTTCACATGAACTTTAGCGAAAGAATAATAAAGGAAAATCGGTTCTACTGAAAACGAAACCTCGAAATTAAAGTCCTAGTAATAAAAAACCCTTTTTGCGTAATGTACTACACTGACGTTCAAAATTAAGGGTTCACACAAAAAACCGGAAAATTTTCCTAATTTTAAAACTCTTGTATCTTTGCGAAAAAATAAACAGATTTGAATGAATAAGAGCTTATTTTGAAGCTCCTACTCTCTACTTTAAAATCTTTCTATCAAAAAATTGTGTCAACCTCTACCGCTCAGTAAGGGTTAAAACATAGAAGAAAGAAATTATGTCTTAATCTTTTGTGAAGTTTAATCCATTCTTTGGGCTTGGTAAAAAATTGCTAGTAAATCCAAGAGAAGCATTTTAAATCTGGTACTTTCCCCTTTAAAACCGTTTTTTTTTTTTTAATTTTACTGTGATTTTGTTCAACTGAAGTATGAGCTGTCAAAGCACAAACGTCATTTTCAACTTTAAGCCTCCATAACTCCTAAACTAATGGCCGTACAGCAGTCTGCCAGACGTTATTGGAAAGTTGAAAAAGTGTTTTTATTTTAGTAGAAAATTGTAATTCTGATGATTTTCAGGAAAATTAATACCTACATATTTCAATGCCTTAAATATTCTCTGTCAAGGAGTAAAACGAAAATCGGATAAGTGCTTTTGCAAAGGTTTTATGCGAATTCGGATAAATGCTCCAATAAGTTGACATTTTTATAAAATACTTTTAGAACACCGCCACTGTACTTAGAGGTTTCTGGGGATGCTGATTTCGAATATGTTTACAGAATTTGAAAATTCAAGATATGTCATTTTTAATATGGGGTTTTTCTCAATTTTAAATTTTCTTGGGGTTTTATGGCGACCACGTGCTAAACGAAACTCTTTTTCCATATTTCCTTTATTCTTTCAGGGTTTTTATCATTTCAACGTTAATTTATGATAACTGGGCCGGGTAATAAGGAGCCTAATTTTTATTAAGGCATGATCCAAACAATGGGAAGTTTTTTACTGAAATCGTACCAATTTTGCTTAATTTTTCAGATTTTAATATTATTCAGAAGTTCAAAAATCGGAAGACTCAAACTTCAGAAGATTTAAAATTCGGTGGAATCAAAAAGAATCAAACTTTTCATAATTATAATTCAGACGGAGAATACACAAGAATTTTCGACTTTCGTTTTTATATTAATTTATCTGCATTTTGAACCGCATAAATTCTAAAAATCAAAAATTTTCTAATGAACCCGCTTCACTAAAATTTGCCTGAAAATTTTCATTTCATTCCATCATCAAATTAATTGCGTGATTTACTTCTTGGTTTATTTTAAATTGTTCGTTTTTCGCGCTTGTAACTGATGCAAAATTTAGGAAAATGTCTGTTCTCTAAAATTGTTAAGAACTGGTTTCAGAACGAGCAAAAGGCGAGTTTATTTGACACCCTTTCAACCCGCTACAGTTTATGGGAACTGCCTGCAAGAATTTAGATAATTACAAACATTTGAAAATTGCGAAAAGGATACAGCTTTGAATTCAAATATTAAATCCGAGATAAATGCGAATTTTCTACGATTTTTAACAATTTTTCTGTACTGCAGCTCAAGCTACTCAGCTTCTTCGATTTTCATAAAAATAAGTACCTGGGAGCTTTCGGAGTCACTGATTTTGAATCTACTGGCGATGAATTTATGAATCCAAGGGTGGAGTGTCAAAGAATTGGCACATGCTAGGCTTAAACTTTATTTCTTAAGATGTTTTAAATTATACCACAAATAAAATTCATTAGAAAATCCGAAATTTTAATTTTATAACGAAATCTTTTTGCAGTTGACACAATTTTTCTCTATTTACATTGGAAGCCGTTCGAAAACGTTTTATATACCTTTAATTTATAATTTTTCCATTCTTTTCACAGCAAATTATAAAAATATTTTTATAAAATGTTGATGGATTCGAAAATTATGTCTCTGGTTTTCCCTATTCAAAAGTTTATTGAAAAACTCAAAATTTTTAACTTTGATTTTGTATTATAGTTTTTGGGATGGTTGGGAATTTGAAAATTATAAATTTAACATAAAAAAAATTATACATTTAACATAAAAAATAAAAAGGCTAATTTACAGACCCTTGATGATAAAATAACGCAAAATAAATAGTTTTTAAATTAAAGTAAAAAATGTTTTCTATGGGTATGCTATCAAAGGGAACTTTTGTGATTTTATTTCATATTTAAAAGATATAAAGAAATTTTATTGGCCTTGATGAGGCTTTAAATGTTCTGCAAATTCCTTTTAAAAGTTCGTAGTTTAATTAAACTCTTATATTTCCCCTTTAATTTTTGCAAAATATGTTGATAAAAATTGTTTACATTAAAAACGATTACTACAATAAGATATAATGTGATTTTTTCCGGAATATCTTTTTAAGATATTTATAATATGAAGCTATCCAGTCAAATCTTAGGGTCCAAGTGAACAAAGTTGCGAGAGCACAACTCTACTAATAAATAAAATACAATAAATAAAACCAATCAGCACATAGTCGGATCTCAAAGACCTCAAGAAAGTTAGGACCCTAGCTTACGAGGGTCCGAAGGGGGACCCAGAGTCCAGTTTGCATAGAAAGAAAGATGCAGAAAATTGATGTTGCTTGGGAGGGGTTCAAGCCGGCCGGGCAGTGGGGTCCCAACGATCGGTTCGCCATAGAGCGGAAAAGAAAGAAGAAGAAGAAGAGGTGTGGACCTCAATGTTCAAATTGATAGACAGCTAATGCGAGTGCAGCAGATAGGAAATGGCACAAATTATGGCGGAATATTTGTAACGGGGCGAGCGCGCCTCTGACTAGATATAAATTTCAAGATAGACCCCGCGAGACCCCGCGCTATCGCGGTCTTATTGTTAAAAAGGAGGCGATCTCTTGAGGTCTCGGGCCAACAAGGAGTTGTTGCAATTCAGCCAACCGATCGCAGCGCCCCTTCCCTCGGATCGCATTGCGGCGAATGCATGAAAAGAGTTTTCATATGCAATAAAGATATGTGTGCTTTTTTCCTGCTTATTATTTTTTATTTTATTTCTTTTCTTTTTTTTTTTTGCTATCTTTTAGAAGTTAAATCTAAGAAACAGCGCCTTCCATCGTCTTTATGCTGCGAATTTTCTCTAATCGAACGGAAAGATGACGTCGATGAGCATGATCTTGATGATGATGATGATGATGATGATCAGTCGGTTGCTTCCGTATAAAATCGAATGATCGCAAATATATTTTTTTAAATATTAGCACTTCTTTGCTGTAGTAATTTTATTTCTGGTCCATTTATCCCAAAAAACCGCACCGGTGAGAGTTTTTTCAGAGTATATTACATATTTACTTTTTAATTTTTATTGAGGAGGCTAATTCAATAAAGGTCCGAATATGAAAAAAATTCTTCAACTACTACTACTACTACTTTTTTATTGCCTAAAATTATTTAGTTATATTATTTTAAATCAATTTGTCCTAAAAGAAACAGTTCGCGGAGCTCTTTTACAGGAAATAAATTTTTCAATTTACTTATGCGTCTAATGTTTTGGAGAATCTCCACTAAATCACATAAAAACGAGTTACAAATACAACAAAATAAATTTTCAAAATGATAATTGCACTCCTCTAATACTGTTCAACAAAATTATTGGACGACCAATATTGGATTACTTTGGAATGCATTAACGTAGGCATTACCATTACAAATAATGCAATCTAAAGGGGATTACCAGTACCATTACTAGTAATGGTAATGCAAAACATCAAATTACTATTACAGTAACTGTTATTGGTACTTCACCATTATTGTAATCTCATGAGCATTACTTAACATTACTCGAAATTACGTAGCAGTACGGGGCATTACTTTGCATTACTCTGACTAATACAGAACTACTCAGCATTAATCATAATAAGAAAATACTATCATCATTTCTATGTGCATGTTTTACTTGTTTCTTAGAAATTCCTATATTCTTTAAAATCTTAATTTTACTACTGTGATCAAAAAGTAAAGCCAATTTTGAATTTAAATTGCGGGAGTACATCGATTCGAACAAATCTCCTTATTTTTAGGTTGGCAGCATTCTCACTCATTTCTGTGAAAAATTTCACACCAGTACGTCATTTGTTTGATTTGCTTCGTTGTGTTTTCTGAGCAACTAAAAGTGAATTTTTCAATTTTTACAATGTGTGATTTTATTGAGCTAAGAAGTTGCATTAAATTTTGTTTGCGGAATGAAACATTTAGAATGTTGCAGAAGGCCTTCGGCGATCAGGTTTTGTCTGAAAGAAATGTTTACAAGTGGTATAAACAGTTCAAAGAAGCTAGAAAAAGCGTTGAAGACAAAACCGTCTCGGACGACCATCAACATCAAAAATCATCGGCCAATTTTAAATTTAAATTGTGCGGGTACATCGATTCGAGCAAATCTTCTTGTTTCTAGGTTGGCACTGTCACTCACACCTGTGTACATTTTCACGCCAGAACGTCATTTGTTTGGTTAGTTTCGTTGTGTTTTCTGAGCAACTAAAAGTGAATTTTTCGATTTTTACAATATGTGATTCTATTGAGCAGAGAAGTTGCATTAAATTTTGTTTGCGGACCATTCCAATCATCGAGTTTATTATTGGTGTATTGTATCGGGCAGGGACTACTTTGAAGGGGATGATATAGATTTGGAAGAATAAATAACAATTTTCAAAGTTATATACCAATTGGCTTTACTTTTTGATCACAGTAGTATTTCAATTACTCATGCTGCATATGAGGGACCTGTATGGTTTTAATGTGAACAAAGGCTTATTAAAAAGCTTTGAGTGTCACAATATAAAATTATCAAAAAGATTTTAATCTACCCTGGCATTTATTTCACTACCACTTAGCAACAAATTAAGCAGTGCTGTAGAAACGTTTCCCCTAAGGGGTGAGAACTAATTTTAAAAATTTCGAAAAAAATATTAATATCTTTTGAACGGGTTGACCAATTTGGATGGGTTTTTGATATATTTTATTATATATGTCACTGAGGCGCATCACGAAAAAAGCGGTGCACCTGAAAACTGAATATGTTTTTTCCTTTCTTCAAAATCTTTTTCACCCATTTTGAATCCTAGTACAATCACCAAAATTTGTTTATAGCTTTCTAACATAGTTTTTTATAACATATATTTTTTTCCAGATGTTCACCAAATTTTTTGTTCTCAGTCTCAGTAAAGAACCAGGAAAGAATACATATTATAAAAAATTATACCAAAAAGTAAACAAAAATATATTGGTGACTGTGCCGCAAACATGACCTATAAAAAACATATAATAATCGACACTTTGTTTTTTTTAGGTAGAAAGAAAATCTTGAAAAAAAATATGTTTTAAAAAACTATGTTAGAAAGCTATAAACAAATTTTAGTGATTATACCAAAATTAAAAATGGGGGAACATTTTTTTTCCAAAAAGAAAAAAACTTTTTTTTGACGTTATATTCAGTTTTGAAGTCTACCGAACAATTGGTCAACCCATTCAAAAGTTTTTAGTTTTTTTTTTTCACAATTTTTAAAATTAATTCTTAAGGGATGAAACTTGGCCAAATTGTTACTAGTGTTAGTCCTGACGATAAAAAAGTAGAATGGCCATAATCGGCGCTGGGGCATTTTACCCTTTCTTACACCCTATGGCCTTTATATTCAAAAATAATAAAAACAAAATATAGATGAATGAATTTCTATATTCCGCAATAAATATGAAGAGTACAGGGAAAGAACGATCAAAGTCAGTTGAGGAGTTTTAGAAGAAAAATCAAATTTTAAGTAAGAAGACTTATAATTATTGTCAAAAGTACTATGTAAATGTAGTTTTAGCTTAAAAACATTGCTTACATATTTGCAACACTATTTAACAATATTTATTAAAAATATATATATTTATAGTTATAATTATTTTAAATTATCTTCATTAAGTCAGAGATACAAATTATATTAATGATCAAAGTCAAGACTAAAAAAGTTGAAAAGGATCAAAGTCATCTAATTACACAGGTCAACAAAATTAAACTTTTTTTTTGCGTCTGAGTTATGAATGCTATTTTCTTGTTGCTTGTCTCCAAAGGGAAGGTAAAAGTGCCATTGTTTTGTTAAAACTTTGCTTTTGTGAAGGAAAAATTGTCATTCGTTGGGATAGTTTGAACCTCAATTACAACTAAATGCGTTCTGCGATATTTCTGATTTTTTGCCAAAAAGTACGTTATATTAGAGGAAACAGTATAGGTACTTTTTTGTATTGGGTTCCAAAGTAGTGAATCAAATATGGCGTCCGAACACTTGCAATTTAATGGGATTTTTTATCAAATTGAATCAAAGAGGTTTTAGGGTCGCTGATACTAAGTCTCTTATCAAAATATATATTAAAGTTGGTGTTATTATTATTCGTAGAGTCACTTTCAGACATGATGAATAAGCCAGTTATTTAAGTAATATTTACTCCTTCTTTATTACAAACGAACCTTAAAATCAAACGACTAAACTGACAAGTGACAACACTGACTGACATTTACATTTTCGTCTGTGACTTTGATCTTTTTTAACTTTTACGGTGTGGACTTTGATCAAACATAACTTTTTTGCCAAAAAATGACAGCTAATTTTTAGGGGTTTAGAACGTTGTTAGCCTTTTTTATGATTTGGACCAGATAAGTTTCGCGTCTAAGGAACTAGATGACAGTACTAACTCAAAACATGGTTTCAGGGTGACTTTGATCATTCTTTTCCTGGACTCTTCATATAAGAATCCTATTTGTATAGACATTGTAAATAAAACAAATAAATACTTCTACTGCTTGTAGATGTTTTTCTATGGAACATTTTTTAATTAAAAACAAAATTGTTTACATATTGGGTGTGTGAATATGACTTTTTTGTTAAAATAAAACACATTTGCTTTTTTAGAAAATTAAAGAAAAGTTTATTCAAAGTATGGTCCATCGGCAGCTACAACCTTCAGCCATCTTTCAGGTAATTTACGTATTCCTAGCATGAAGAAATCCTGGTCTTTTGAGCTGATCTAATTATCAATCAAAATTTTGATACTTTCGTATGAAGTGAACCCTTCTCCTGTAAGATCTGCATTGTTCAGAATAAGTGATAATATGTAGGAGCTATGTCTGGCGAATATGGCGGATGGAGTAGCATTTTCCAGTTCTGTCCATCTAAATATCTTTTCACGACTCGTGCGGTATACCGTTTGGCATTATCCTGTTGAAGAATTAGTTTACTGTGAATATTGCCCTTTGGCTGTGATGGTCCAGGTTCACCTGGCTTCACCCAAGCTTATTTACATTTAGGATTCTCATAATATATCCATTTTGCATCTCCTGTGATTATTCGATGCAAAAATCCTTTTCTTTGCTGCCTTTGAAGTAGCATTTCACAAATAGTTTTTCGATGTCTCTTTCTTTCAATTCATATGGAACCCAGTTACCAACTTTTTGAACCATTCCCATTACTTTTAAACGCGTTGCAACAGTTGATCGTTCAACATTTAATACTTCAGCCAATTCTGATTGAGTTTTGTAAGAATCTTCTGCCAAAAATTTAGCATATTCAAATTTGTTTGGTGGTTTTCCATATTCTTTGCCCTCAGTGCCAAAATCATTATTTTGAAATTGTCGAAACCATTCCTTACAAGTTGTATTAGATGGAGCATGCTCACCGTAAATCTCCACAAGCAAACGTTGAGTTTCCGCTGCACTTTTCTTTGCAATAAAATAGTGTAATAGCACTTCCCGCAAATGATGTTTACTTGAAACGAAAACCGACATTTTGGAGGAGGTAAAAGCACTTGTCGCTAATATTTCAACCAAATGTCACGTAGTCCTTTTGACAGCTGACATGAAGTACTATCGAACACAAGTGTTGCCATTTATTAGTACTACTAAGCAATACTAAAACCGACATCTGTTGGAAAAGGGCGGAGTCATATTCACATACCCAATATTTCTATATAAATATTTTTACAACATTTTCTCAAAATCCGTGAGGAGACTTTAAACACAATTTGTTCCTAGAAATTTCATATGGGGAATTTGTCTACCATTTAGTGCGTGAATTGGTAGATATTAAATAAAACCATTTAAGATAGATATAATCGCTAAATTCTTGTTATTTTAATAAATCAAACCTTTCAATTTGAATGTATCAAGCTTATTCAGGACCGGATGAAAAATTTGAATAAGTAAATTGTTATAAAATTGCCAAGACCCTGTAAGATAAAAATCTTTTAAAATCGATCAAATCTTATTAAGTGGGTTTTACCTTAAAGAGAAATATGTGCGCACGAATGTACGTAGCAAAACTTTCGAATAATTTGAATGTGGGCAAGGCCCCAAATTGCGAGTTTTAAATTTAAGAAATCGAAAACCAAAAAAAAAAAAATACGAAATATCTCGAGACAGAGCAATTCGAGGAGAATAAATTTTATGTATATGTATGTAATTTATCCGAGCGAGTTTCTAAGGTGCCTAACAACAGCAATTAATACGTGAAAACCGCCAGCAAACTAAAAAAAAAAGAGATTTATAAACCGAAAGACAAGAAACTGAGTTTAAAAGTTAAATCCTCGATGATATCAGCTTAAAATTGTTTTGTTCACTTGATATTGATTGTTGTTGTTTTTTTCTTTTTATTTTATCTATCTATGCATGCCTTTTTTTTATTAATTTTGTACCCACAACCGCACATAAGATTTTGTCGTCGTTATTGTTTTTAATATATGATACGTTTCTTTTTTGTTTATTTGGCGGTTTTTCACGGAATAAATTGAATCTGGCGCACAAAAATTTAAACCTTGGCTTAAGGTATGGTGCCCCACCTCCAGAGGTCTCTAGTGAGCGGCAGTAGTTAAAATGGGGCATCCCCCCTTTCTACCTCCGCCCCTGGAGAGTGAGGTAAGTGGGCTCTAAAAATTGTTCACATATTAACATACCTCAATATTTCCACAGATCCATCGAATTCATTATAAAATCTAACGAAATACGAGACGACGAGGAAAAATTATCCCTCAGTCGATTTTTGAATAAATATAGACCCATGCCCTTCCCCGCTGCCTCCGCCGCTGTCTTCATTGTCGTTATCGTCATCGTCGTTGAGACCCCGCCGCCACCACCGCTGTCTTGAGGAACCTCTGTGGGGCCTCGCCTTGAAATTGAAGCAGTTTTTTATTCCTCTAGATATATCTTGAAGACATGCGAAAGAGCCTCTCAAAAGCGTCGTCTTAAGACCCCAAGGAAATAATGACAAACATACAAAAAAAGAGGTGTTCCTCGCATATTTACATAGAATAGAAAATCGCTTTTATTTTTTTATTATTATTATTTTTTTTTTTTTGTGAATTTTTTATTTCTTTTCTCAATAAATCCAGGGAGTGGTGGCGGAGTCTCGCTAATGTGGCACATATCTCTTTAAGATAAATTTCGCGATCTTTTAAATAATTTGGTAAAAGAAAAAAACAATGCTGGGTGGAGTAATTCCGTCCACTAATTGAGTTGAAAAAATTTGAAGGACTACCCTGTTACCGAAAATTAAACAAAAAATTAATATATACAGGGTGTCTCATATACCGCATGCCAAAATAAATAAAGTGAATGATCCCATCTAGACAAACAGAAAATTGTATGAGAGGCAATCTGAACCGTTTTTGAGTTACAGGGTGATTCATAAATTCGGAATTTTCATGACATGCATATTATAAGATTACACAAGTCAATCAATTTTTAAAAAAAATTGGAATCCGAATTTTCAATGAAAAAGTGACATTCGGTTGGATAGTTTGACCCTCAATAAAAACTAAATGCATGGTGCGATATTTCTGATTGTTTTTCAAAACATATGTCATACTTCAAAATATAGTAGTGAATTTTTTTATGGTTGAGTTCCAAAGTGGTGAATCAAATATGGCGTCCGAACAGTTTAATTTCATGGGACTTTTTATAAAAATGAGTTAAAGAACTTTTAGGCCCGCATTAAGCCTGTTATCAAAATATATAAATTAAAGATGGCATCTCTAATTTTGGGAATTGGTAATTTTAAATTTCCTATCCTGGGCACAAAAGGAAAGTTTTTTAAAAATCATATCGATTTTCCTCACTCGTAAGACGAAAGAAATAAGAAATTACCACACATTAATCAGAACCAAAAATCGTGTCGACTTGTGTTATTTTTATCCTTGGTCAACGTAACGATATCAAACTTATGCCAAAAAACTACTATACCAATGTTCTTTCCAAAAATCTTAACTATGTTGATTAAGGTGATTTTTTTCGCGACTATTTTTTTTTTTCAGTCCCACCTCGAAATTTTGTGGGAAATACCTAAACAAAAATTCCCTGAAAATTGGAGCCCTTAATATTAATAAACTTTAATTTTTTTTCTTCAAAACTCTACAGCTCAGAGGCACTTTATGGTATAATCTTGGTCAATGATAGAGTTTCTTCAGAATTGAATGCTCTACAAAAGTGTCTATTGCGGCGTAACCCTAACTCCCACCAGCGAGGTAGTACGGGTCACTAAACCCAATTTATCCATGAAATTCTCGCTTTTTGCCCCTATCTCCTAAATAACAAGAGGTACAGAAAAAGTGAATATGACAAACTTGTAGGAAATTCAATCTCCTACAAAAAAGTTCGGGAACACCAAATCGCTAACATCGATATTTCTTGAGATATTGGGCTTTGAAGTTGAGGTAGTGTTTCTACAATTTAGCTAGCAAAATGAAAATTCCACACTACCTCAACTGTAAAATGTAACGTATAAGTCTGGTTACCAACTTGAACAAAAAGCAAGATTTATTTTATTATACTTATGTAAATAACATTATTTGATTAATTTTCAAGTGATTGTAAAGTCGTACACTAAACTACCCGTATAGAAAGGGTGTAATCAACCCCTTTGAAGTGATTAAAAGATCAAAAATTCAAAAAAAATATTTCTTTCAATTTAAAAAAACACATTTTTGTGTAATATGGAACATAAAAAATACGTAAAGGGGTATCACCTTTGGATTTGATGAAAATCAACCCCCCAAGCACCAACAAAATAGTAAATCGTAAAGTATCCCAAGAAAAATCGAGTTATACCTGTGACACACAGCTAGTATTGATACCATGGTATTCGAATACCACGTAGTATACCAGATACGTGTCACTCAATATTAGCATTGTACCAGCAAAGCACACTGGTATGAAACTGGTATCAATAGGTCTGTTCGTTGACAATCCTGTGGCACCCCAGTGCGCCCTAGTTGCACTGGTTTTTAAACGTCAAATGCCAGTTCTGTATTTTTTGAGAAAACTGGGGCGCCCTGGTGCGCCCTGGTGCACTCTGGTGCACTCTGGTGCACTCTGGTTTTACCCCAGATAAAAACTCAGGGTAAATGACGGTTATCAGTTTAATTGTTAACAGATACGGTATTTAAAGTGGAATTAACTCTTGTTGCGGGCACAAGAACTTAATTTTAGCATTTCGATGTGAACATTATGAAAAAGTAGTGGTTTTATTTTATAATTTTTGTGTAAAAGGCCAGATGATAGTTCTCTTTTTTAATAAGCTGTTCGCTGGAGTGAAAAGCACTGGGATGCCCTGTGTTTTTTGACAGTTCTCAGGGTGCACCAGGGCGCCCTGGGGTACCACAGGTTTTCAAGCCAAACCTAATACTAGGGTTTTTTGCATGGTATACAAGATTTTTAATGATGGCAGCGCCACTTTTCAGCAGTGACAAATAGTGCAGTTTGTAACAAATGCCAAAACGAGCGTCACGGGAAAAGTTCGAGAATAGAAGATGGATAAAATGCAGCAACAAATTTTAGGAAAAGGGGATATTTTAAAAATACTTGAAGTTTGGAGGATGAATTAAGAGGGATGTATAAAAACTCCCACATTTATAATAAAATGTCCTCGCAATATATGCTAGAGTTCAAAGTCTTCTACTTTTCAATTTTGCTCTTAGCGCCAATATTTGAAATATTGGCTTAAGTCTAGATTAGGGTAACCTCACGGATTTTAATGAAACTCGGTAGGAACGTTCGTCTAGGCTTAGAACGAACGAATATGCAAAAATTTTTTGTCGGAAAGCTCAACTTTCTGAGAAATTCAACTTTGAATTTCTAAAAAAGTCACTTTCACGACTAAAAATTTTCACGTTATTACTGCCGAGTTTCATTAATTTTGCGAACGGAAACCGCACTACACTACACTAAACACTATTTATAGCCTCCTAGTCCATCGTTGCAACCATAAAAACCCCTGAAATTATAAAAATTTGCGTTATTTTCATTGTACTTACCTTTACTCCTGATGACATCTCCCTGGAACTGTCATCCAAGAGTAGAGCTGGAATACTCTTCATGGGAACGTTCAGAAAATTACAAATTTTAGAAACTGTGTATTAAGAGAAATTTTCCTTTTACAAACTGTCTATTAGAGGGAATTTTCCTTTTACAAACTGTCTATTTATTAGAGGGAATTTTCCTTTTACAAACTGCCTATTAACTAGGAATTTTCCTTTTACAAACTATCTATTAAGAGGGAATTTTCCTTTTACAAACTGCCTATTAACTAGAAATTTCCCTTTTACAAACTGTCTATTAACTAGAATTCCCTCTTAATAAACAGTTTGTAAAATTTGTAATTTTCTGAACGTTTCCATGAAGAGTAGAGCTGGAATGATATGTGGATGACAGTTCCAGGGAGATGTCATCAGGAGTAAAGGTAAGTACAATGAAAATAACGCAAATTTTTATAATTTCAGGTGTTTTTATGGTTGCAACGATGGACTAGGAGGCTATAAATAGTGTTTAGTGTAGTGTAGTGCGGTTTCCGTTCGCAAAATTAATGAAACTCGGCAGTAATAACGTGAAAATTTTTAGTCGTGAAAGCGACTTTTTTAGAAATTCAAAGTTGAATTTCTCAGAAAGTTGAGCTTTCCGACAAAAAATTTTTGCATATTCGTTCGTTCTAAGCCTAAACGAACGTTCCTACCGAGTTTCATTAAAATCCGTGAGGTTACCCTAATCTAGACTTGTTCCGAAATATTTTTATTCTCCTATTCAACAAATGTATTTTCACATTGTTTGAAATTACAACTGATATGGAATCCATGCTTGTTTTTTGAACTTTTATATTAGAGACTTCCTAGGCACTGCTGAGACGTCACGCAAAAAATGACAACTTCTGATGTCAAATGAGACTAGCATGGTGTCTGTCATCTACAATGGTATACAGAATACCATGGTATCCGAACCATGGCATCAATACCAGCTGTATGTCAAGGGTATTAAAGAGTTTTAAATATGGCTAGTTTAATACATGTAACGATCCTTAAGATTGATATTCGTCCTTTCGAGGGGTGTAGTTTACCCTTGTAAAACTAATAAATCAAAAAATAGTGTAAGAATTCGGAAAAAATTATTTATAGTAACAATATTAACTAAAAAAATTACACAAAATAAATCTTTTTCTCGTACGGGAGTTATGCAAAAATAAGGGAGGTAGTTAACCCTTTGCTTAAGGGGGTTTTAGCTTCTAGAAGAACAAATCTTGCTTTTTGCACAAGTTCATGACCAGACAACATTTTTGAGCACTTATACGTTACATTTAATCAATTCCAATCGAAGTTACAAGTATTTGAAAAATAGGCTAACTTTGTGTTCTCTCTTTACATTATAAGCTATAGAGAAAATACAAAACACTATTTCATAAACCTGCAAAATACACGAAAGAACTGATCCACAAAAAGTCAATAAACTAAAAACCACAAAAAAGTAAAAAATTCAAAAATATCTAATAATTGAAAATCCAGCTTTTTATCTGGTTCTCCATCCAGATTAGGATCTTTAGAAATTTCCCACTTTTTAGTATGTAGCAAACTTCACAACATCACTTTGCAAATGCCAAAAATATCACTGGTTTGCCAGAAAGATATGACTGAAGAAACTTTGTAAGTAAATATTCATTAAATAAATATAAATTTAACTGTACTTTACATGCGATATATGGTTTTCGATGTATCATCTGCGACCTATAAAACCCTCACATACCAAATTTGGCGTGGATCAGTCGACTGTTGAAAATCTCGTCCGCCATGTTGGATTTGTAGTTCCGCAAGTTTGACTTCAGATTCGTGATCAGCGACCCCAAAGACCTCCACATTCCAAATTTGGCGTAGATCGGTTGGTTTCGAAAATTTCGTAAGCGATATTGGATCCGCCATCTTTAATTCTGCAAATTAAACTTCAGATTCGTGATCAGCGATCCCAAAAACCTCCACGTACCAAATTTGCTGTAGATCGGTTGATTTTCGAAAATCTCGTCCGCCATATTGGGTCCGCCATCTTGAATTTTGCAACTCTGACTTCAGATTCGTGATTAGCGGCCCCTAAAACCCCGAATTTAGCGTAAATCGGTTGCCTTTTGGAAATCGATATTTCTGACCCAGTTTTTGAGATTAGGAAAAAAACATGACGTGCCACCTCAACTCTGACGGTGGATTTGGATTCACGGGGTTCTTTTACATAAAAATACACCTCTGAATATGAAAAAAAGAAATTCCTGTATTTTTCCTTGTACATTTATCCGGATTTTTGCTATTTTTTACCTGTTTTTTGAGGTTAGGAATTAACTGTGATGTGATGGCTTAATTCTGACTCCAGATTCGTGCTCAGCGCGCGAAAATACATCGAAAACCATATATCGCATGTAAAGTACAGACCACTTTTCTTTTTTTGTGTGGCTGTGTTTTTCGTGTGTACAATACCTTCAACTTTAAATTTATCAATTTTCCTTTAATTGACACTTTCACTAAGCAGTGAAGATAGGTTCGGTCCCACACTTGATCCGGATCCAGATCAATAAAAAAAATAGTGCACCCTAGCCGCACTGATTTTTAAACGTTAAATGCCAGTTCGGTTTTTTAGAAACCAGGGTGCGCTCTGATGTTACCTCCGGGGTAAACTCAGGGCTAATAACGAATATCAGTTTAATTGTTAACAGACAGTAGCATTTTGATGTGGAAATTATCATACATATGGTTTTATTGCAGAATTTTTGTGCAAAAAAGGCCAAATGACAGTTCTCCTTTTTCATAAGCTGTTCGTTGAACGAACAAGCACTGGTGCGCTCCACGTTTTTGGCAATTCTAAGGGCGCCCTGAGGTGCCACAAGTTTTTGGGTCGACGATAAAACCTATAAGTTTCCTCTATATACGTTGCATGTATGTATCTTACTGTCTGCGGTAATACGTTACAAAATCTGGTCGAAATGTCGTCTGCCACTTTTGATGCATGCCAATAATCTCCTTCGAATTCCCTGTTTAACGAAATTTTTAATTTTTTTTCTTTATCATCACAGAAATATTGTTCTAAAACCGTTTTAATAAATTCGTACAGGAACAAAAGTTATACCTATTTGTAAAAGATTAGTTATAAGCGTTTTATATGCAAAAATTATATAACAAAAACTTTAAACGTGTTTTTCTCGAAATAAATTAAATTGCCCGCCTATAACTCGAAAACTACTTAACGGATTTTAATAATTCAATTCGTTTTAAAAAATTCTAGAAACTAAACCTTTAAAAATATTATGTTACATACCCCTATTTTTCATAAGGGCGTAGTTTACCCGCAAAAAAATATTTTATTTTTGATTTTTCAGAAAAGTGCTTATAAAATGATAAAAATATTTAAAATAAAACGTTTTTTTGATTTAATTATTAGTATTTAGTCTTAGGAATAAAACCTCGTTCGAATTTTTACTATAGGTATTAAAGGAAGTCCTAGAGAAATATGGGCGTTTTAAAAGTGACTGCAGGGAACAAGACATATTAAAAATGCAAAAAAAAAATTTTTATATTGTCTATATGTTCTACCACAATATAATATTTAAAAGGAATTAGTTTGATAAATATAATAGTTTTTTTACAAACAAACAAACAAAAATATTAAAATGTATATTTTTTATTACAAATGAAACGAAAAGTCCCCTTAAGGTGTATTGTAGCCAGCCTCTCAACCTTATCCAATCCAGCATTCAGGATACTTTTCATTTAAAATTGCCTTCACAATGCTAGCAGTATGCGCTGGTGTGCCATCCTGTTGGTAAAACATTACCCTCCGATTATCCAGATCGACGTGTTCTAGTCGATCTCGCAGTTTATTCTCCAAAAAGTCCGCAAAAATTTAGTTATTAAGACTTTCGGCAAAATGAATGGTCTTATTAAATGTTTCCCGATGATACCAACCCAAAGTAGTAAACGAGTAATGAATTTAAATGGGGTTTTTCAGTTTAGAATGAGTGAAATAGCAATGGGGTAAAAATAATTGTACGTTTTTGGGAGTTTTGGGGTGGAGAGTGGTTACTATCCCGCTTGGGGTTGTGCAATTTGGGCCGTGTGTGATATCAAATTAAAGCTCTCAGCACTATTACATGCCATATTTTTTTCTTCTGTAAGAAACTTTATCGTTAAATGCGTGATTTTTTCGTACAGAGGGGTTGATTTTTCTTTTAAAGGCTTTAGCATATTGTTTCACATATTTCATGGGAACATTTCAGTTTTCTATCCATATAAGGGTTAATATAGGTTTAGATGTGAAATAAATTCTACCACTTTTTTCATGTAAAATTATTTTTTAGATGGAAGTACTTTCATTAAAGTATGATAATCTTCTAAACTACTTATCACAGAGAATAAAAATTACGCCAAAACGTTCACAAGAGAACGTAGATGCGAATAAACATACCTATATCAGATAGATTATGTACCTTTATATGAGTTTTTATTGAAAATGTAATGTACAATTAATAGGCAAAAAAACCATGCAATACTGATGCTCTTGAAGAAATGGAGCGTATGAGAAAACTACCTCTTGCATTTTAAAATTGATCAATTTAAAAATTTCTTAATCATTTATAGTTATGACTAAAAAGTAAAAAATAAAATATATTAAAAAAACGTTTAAAATAAATAACTTTTGGTAATAAAATGCACTTAAAATTAAAAAGTAATTTTTTTCTCTCTCACTGATATCAACAAGAAAAGTTTCATTGCAAAATAAGAAATGCTAGAATGCAGATTAAATCTTAAAACTGAATGTGTTAACACTATTTTAAAATTATATTATCTCGTTTGACTTTTATAGCTTTTTAAGTGTATTAATAAAAGTTTGAGCATGAGTACCAGTTAGAAAATTCTGATTAGAGTTATGGATGCCCAAACTTTTATTAATGCACTTAAAAAGTTGTAAATTTACACATTTTATGGATAAGAGTTCAAACATTTAAAGTCAAACGAAATAATATAATTTAAAATTATTTTTAACACATTCAATTTTAAGATTTAATCTGAATTCTAGCATTTCTTATTTTGCGGTGAAACTTTTCTCGTTTATTTCACTAAGAAAAAAAAAGTATTTTTAACTTTTTAGTGCATTTTATTTATAAAAGTTATTTATTTTGAAAGTTTTATTAATACATTTTTTTATTTCCAAATAATCATTCACCAAAATTTCGGCGGGAAAATGGAGAGGAATTTATTTCAAATAAATAAAAATTAGTAAAAAACAAGTTGAATATATATTTAATGAAATATCCTTTACCCGATCTTAGAATAATTATTTATGCCTGTGATAAATTTTTTTTTACCCTTCACAGTGGCGTACCTCCTTAAAGGAACTGGGCTATAAAAATATCTTCTAGACTCCTTAAATTTAAATTAGATATTACTATTATAAAAAAAGAACACATCAATTTGAAACACAAATGCGTGCTTGTCAGCAGAGGTATTCTTATTTTATTTATTTATTTTTTAATTTAATTGTATTCAGAGATTCTCACTGAGATTTCTCTTCCCTAAGATGAGTTTTTGAAGAGGTGAAAAAAAAATGAAATAGAAAAAAAAAAAAAAAACAAATAAAAAAATTTCGTCACGCCTCATTACCTTTTTACAGTTGCTTCCGGCTACCTGGCGGACAATTTTCCCGCTACGTGTACAGGTGTGAAAAGCGGCTGAACCAAAGATGCTGCTCTTCGGATGCATCTCTGATTGAGGCGGCGGGCGCTCCTCGCAGGTAATTACCCCCGGGCTCCGGGCTCCGGTCAGTGTGGAGGGTCAGAAGGAAGCGGTCAAGCGGTGGCTAATGAGCTGAGCTGATCCCGGGCCCCATTTCATTGATTGGCGGCACGCGCCTCAAATTGCTCAAGGGTCCCAGAAAGTCTCACAATGGGGCTCCGCACGTTTGTGGCTCAAGATCAAAGCGAACTTCTTCACAGGTAGGAAATTTTCGTAGGGGTGAATTTTTTTTTTAGGTCCATTGTAACTTAGGGATGACCTTTGCCAGGGAAGACCCTAATAAAAATGAAAAATACCGTGATAGGTACGAGTTTGTCTGTTTTTCCATAAATTCTAAATCCGTCACACGATTTCAGTGAAATTTGGTATGCATGAATAAGGAACTGCTGATCAAAAAAGTAGGTTATACATTATTTATGATTTTGATGTTAACTAAATCAGACTTAAGCAAAGCTTCAATAATAGCTTCGTCCAGCTTGAGCCAGACTTAGGCCAAATTTGTAACAGGCTTAATTCAGGTTTCAGAAGAACTTTAACAAGGTTAGAGCCAAACTCGAGTAAAGCTAAAACTCTGGGAAAATTTGCTTGATTGTGCAAAAAATGTTCAGTTTTCAAAATGAGCGTATAAGCCAAGTTTAAGGTTGGAGGTTTTTAAGAAACTTTCCAACGTTGAACATTTTGCAGACTTCAATTTGATCATCTTGAAGAAATTGGAAGAAAAATATTAAGATATCTTACAGGTTATCATTGATTTTGAATTTCGATTTGTACATGTACATGACGATTTTAAACATAATTTTCTACTTAAAATTTTAAAGTTCATGATCATGAACTCAACAAGTGATTTTCATGAAAATTGGTATATTAAAATGACATATTTTGATAGTAATTAATATCTCATAGATCCCACTTCTGAATTTTGAGCTATATTTTTATTTTATAGTTAAAAATAAGGAAATAAGGTCTTAATTCTTGCAAACTTGTAACCCATCGGGGGCTGTACTAACGTTTTCTGTGGTCCTGAGGTCCGTGTTTCGCTGTGACATGGGACCACCTTAAATCAATGCGCTTAAAATGAAGATTGCATCTGACTTTTACATGGCGATTTATACCTCATTTAGATGAGCTGTGGAGAAGATGTAAAAACACAAATCTCAAGAGCGGGAAAGAAAAAACAATAAAAAGGGCGACTCCAGAGGCAGGGCAGAGCAGAACGTCTGTTGCTGGAAAAGAATAAAAAATAAAAACAGACAGACGGACGGAAAGACACCAGACAAATAAAATTTGCCTCGTTTTTCCCTTCTTCGTCTCTTGGTCGTTTCAATTTGTTTCTTCCTTAAGATCGATTTTAATTTTTACATTCTTTCGGTTTTCTTTGCGAAATATCTTAATTTTTTATTTTTTTGTGAAATTTTAATTTTATATATGTATATATATATTTTTTATTTGTACACTTGTGGTCGCATTTGTCTGATTTTACCTGTTCGAAGGTTTAAATTTTTTTGTGTTAATCTTTGCTAGTGGGCATAAAACGAAGGGAGTCGTATAAATTCACATAAATTAAGAAATGGAAATGAAATTTTTGCTCGCACTCTTCTCGAGGAGGAGGATTTAAAAAATTAAAAAAAAATGGAAAAAGAATATAACTGGCCAAACAATAACAAGAAGAAAATTGCTTCGTTTCGGGTAAAAAACGAATTATCGATGCATTTAAAAAAGGAGGAGCTCTCCGATGTATGAATAACTCAAAAGATACATTTTTATCTTTTGAAGAATTTCATTTTCAGAAAGGAGTCTTCAGCCTGAAATGGTATTATTTTCAGTTTTACTTTTTTTTTTTTTTCATTTTTAAGTATTTTCTGTAGACAGCTCCAAAAAATTCCCTTTCCTACAGAATCTGGAAATGAAAAAGCAGAAAAAGCGAAATTTTATATGATGATTTACTTTTCAGCATTCAATTTGAATATCATGTCCCGGCCGTGCTTTGGGATCTTGAGTTAGGGACCCGATCATCCTCCGCAGAATTTATGGGATGAAATTTTATTGCCCTTGAAGAAAAAATAACGAAAAAGACATGAATAAATAAATAAAATTGCGCGCGTACCTCCTTTTAATTTACAAAACCCTTTTATTTATTTATTGTTTTTTTTTCCTTTTTGTACGAGAAGATATTACCTTAGAGAAAGAAGAAGACAAGGAGCACAGCATCCATGGCCTGGACCCCGGTCAGTCTGAGAGAGTCCGGGCGCCTCCGACTTTTTCCTGGAGCCCAAACACCGGTGCGATGAAGCAGTTAAAGTCCGAGACAGATTGGCCCGAGATTTATGGGACGAGCGCGCCTCCGCCTGATTGATCACCTTCTGCACCTTTCATAGCGTCTCGATGTCGTCGACGTCGCCTGTACGGCCGTTTGCCGTTATGCTAATAGAATTACCAAAAAAAAAAAAAAAATTAGGATTATAATCGACTATTCCACTTCTGAGTCACACTGTCAACTTGCAGATTTATCGATGTTTTGTACTGTCGATCTGATGATTTGTCGACTTTATGTACTATTGATTTTTTGACTTGTCGACTTATTGTACTACTGATTATCCGACTTTCCGAATTCCTGAAATACTGATTTGTTGGTTAATCGATTTTATGTACATATTATCGCTTTGTCGACTTTTTGTGCTACTGATTTTTCGACTTGTCGATTTTATGTACTCCCAACTTGTCGACTTTTTGTACTACTAATTTTTCTAGTTCTTGTACTATTGATTATTTTATTTCAAGTCTGTTTAGCCCAAAAATCAGCCAGTTGATAGCAGATCAAAATTAATCAATCAGTGTCTTAGAAAACTTCCAAGTACCCATTTCCACGAACATTCTGGCTTCAAAGTTCATAATTCTGGTTACTTGATAAAAACAGCATTATGAATTAATGTTACGAATAAATTTTATAGGGAAAAAATGCTTATAAGTAGCCAAACAATACGAGTACATTTTTTCAGAATTTTTTGGGACATTTTTGGATTTTGCAAATAGAAAGAAACATACATTTATTTCATGAAAAAATAGATTTTTCAAAAACCTCAAAAACATAAACCTTATACCTATAATAACAATATACAATATGGTACATAAGTCAAAAATGCCGAGAAATATATATATGTATATATAACGTGATATAATACGTGTGAATTATAGAAAACAAATTTAAACGCGCTTTACTCGAAACCACGTTTTTTAACCTGGTTGCCAACTTTTTAAAAAAAATTATTCAACCGATTGGGCCCAAATTTTCAGGGATTATTCTACACATGTGTGGCTATGGTGTGAACAAACCTGTTAATATTTTACCCATTTTTTAACCAAAAAAAGGGGGGGAAATTGAAAAGTCCGCCATTTTGTTTTGTTTTTCTCTTAAACAAAATACTTTATTCTAGTTCACACGATAGAGACTGATTTATATTTTAATATCCTGCTCGGATTTTTTGTTTTGGACGTTCCACAGCCTAGATAAGTTGAATAGATTAGATTATAATTAACAATTTTTTTTTTGAAAAGTTCGAAATTTTGATTCCCGAGTCATTAGTGCCGAGTCATATGCATTAACTACATAAGTCTTTTTTTTATTTCTATGCACGCTGTCTATACCACTATTTTTTAAAAAGAAAACGTATTACCTCTAAAGAAAAAAAAGATATGGCTACTTTTTTACCGTGAAAGTCATTCCTTCACCTTGTCCCTTAGTTCAAAAACATTACTAAAATGCCTATTCATCTCAAATATATCAATATTCTTAATAATAAAATTATGCTAATATATTAGAAAGATGTTTGTTATTGTCTATAAAAGCTTCCATCTTACAACAACGAATTTATAAAAACGATAATTCGATTTTAAATATGTCCCGCCAAGTAAAATCATTCCCTCACCCTATTACAAATATTCGATTTCTGAACGTATCGAACGATATTTAGGAACGCAACCTTAAGTTTTTAGTACCTGGCAACACTCTCAAATGATTCAAGATGGCGATTTCTTCTCAACCGTAGGTGAGTTTGTGCAAAAACATACAGTGGAGGAAATTCATTTAAACGCAACTGAGTTTTTAAGAATTATGTAGAAAATGACTCAGTAAAAACTTTCTGGCAAGATCGCCTAACTGTAATACATTTTACTTCACTGTATGTAATTCGTCGCTCTTATAATTATTTGCCGACAATCGGTCCATTTTGAGTTTGAGTCCGCAAACGTTTAGCACGATCCACTTTAAGGTGAAATTCATTTAAACGCAAGTAATAACAGTGTCTTTTGTTAATAAAATTTCTGAAGAAATTAGTACTTTTTGCTGTTTTGTGTATTAATATAATTCGTTTGGTAAGGAATACGCTTATTTAAATTGTTTTTAGAGTTTAAATTAGTCATTTAAGGACAAAAATAAGATTATGGCCAAAGGAAAGTACCTTTCGAATGAAGAACAGATAAAAATTCGCATTTTGAAGGAGAGGGGTGAAACGAATAGAAGAATTGCAAGGGAAATAAATAGATCAGAATGTGTTATACGAAATTTTTTGAAATTGGGTGAAAATTATGGGAAAAATGCCTATACAAAGGGAAACGCAAAACTGACACGTAGGCAAATAAATACAATTGCTATTGAAGCGGCAAAAAATTGGCTAACGGCATCTCAAATTGTGGCAAAATTGGACTTACCAGTGGCTAAACGTCGCGTTAGGCAAATTTTGTCCAGTAATCCCCATCTAGTTTTCAAAAAACCAGTGAAAAACCCAGCACTTATAGTTCACTATAAAGTTGCCCGTCTGGAGTTTGCAAAAAAACATATGGATTGGACCAACAAATGGCAAACCGTTATTTTCTCTGACGAGAAAAAGTTTAATTTGAATGGTCCAGATGGGCTGAGCTATTATTGACATGACCTACGTCGCAATAATCCACCGAGATTGAGTAGGAACTATGGAGGAGGTAGTGTGATTATATGGGGAGCCTTTTCCTCATATGGAAAATTGAAATTATGCTTCATTACTTCGAAGCTTAACTAGCAGAAGTATTGCGAAATGTTAGACGAGGTTCTCATTTCGTATTTGGAAGACATAGTTGGTGAAAGGGACTTTATTTTTCAGCAGGACAACGCGTCTGTGCATGACTCCAAAGAAACTATGGTGTGGTTTCAGGCTCGAGACATTCCTGTAATGAAGTGGCCCGCCTGTAGCCCTGACCTTAACCCCATAGAAAATCTATGGGGTATAATGGCCAGAGAAATTTACCGAAATGGGCGACAATACGCAGACGTAGGATGCTTAAAAGCGGAAATAAAACGCTGCTGGGAAGGTAATGGAACGGACACCATTCAAGGTTTACTGCAATCCATGCCAAGTAGGATTTTTTCAACCATTCAAGAGAAAGGAGCCCATACCAAGTATTAGGATCATTAAACTTAATTTTTTTTTAAATGAACTTTGTGAATTATAGTGGTTTTAGTTATGCGTTTAAATGAATTTCCTCTTTGTAACGTCTTTGTTTTTAAATGTTGGTAATGTACTTTTATTTCTATGCCCCTAGTTTTTGTTAATATGTTATCTTATATCCTGATTAATCTTATCTGAGTCTTCTCTCATTTAATACCATCTTAATCTTATCTTATCTTAATGTTATCTAACCTTAATGTATTAATTTGTTCCTTCGACAAGTTTAAAATTTAGGTGCGTTTATATGAATTTCCTCCACTGTATTATGTGAAAAATTGTTAAGAGTTACATTTATGGCGATCATTCCCTCACGTTACATGAATGTATTAAGCATTTTAATATATATATGTATAAAATTTGTTGTTTTTATGCGTTTTTGGGAGTAAAATGCATATTCGAAATGTAACAAGCAAATTGAGGTTATGTGCCGGTGTTTTTGTAGCTTTAGTTAAAATTCGTCATTCCCTCACTGCATTTAGGAGTTTATATATATATGTACATACATATATATTATATACAAAAATATGGAATACCAATACTCCTAAATAGATCTCTTAAAGCAACTTTTTTGATCTCTGCAAAAAAAATATCTAAGTTTATAAAAAAAAAAATTTCAATAATATCTCAAATTTTGAAATTTCATAAGAAATACCCATGTATATTTTGTTCTTAAAATATTGTATCATTAAAATAAATTTTCGTATGACAAAAAAAACATTTGAAAAAACGTCCAATAATTGTATACACCCTCTCTCACTTATTAACCATTAAACCAAGATCGTTGATTTTATATCTTGTTTTTTAACCTAATATTATTTATGTTACAAAGTAATAAATGGGTAAAAAGGGTAAAAGGTAAGGTTCTTTGTGTTTTCGCGTGTGCTGATACAGAATCCGGACTCAAAATTAATAAATTTTGACGACAATATTAAATATGGCGGTTTTTGTATTAAAAAATGACAAAAAACTCTTTATTTCCAATATTATATGATTTCATTTCAGACATAGAACACACAAAAATCTTGAATTTTCTTCAACCATGGTTTATGCGCTGTATTTAAATGTAATTGACTTTCTTTCTTTGAGAAAATAACCTGAACAACATCCTACTGTGATCAAAAAGTAAAGCCAATTTGTTTATAACTTTGAAAATTTTTATTTATTCTTCCAAATCTATATCATCCCCTTCAAAGTAGTCCACATCCGATACAATACACCTATGCCAGCGATTTTTCCAATTCTAGAAACACTACTGATACTCGATGATTGGAATGGCCTTCAGTTCCTTCTTGGATTTTACTTTATCTTTTATCAAAACGGTGTCCCCGAAGCGGTATTTTGAGCTTAGAGAATAGCCAGAAGTCACAAGGAGCTAAATCGGGCGAATACGGTGGTTGTGGAACAACATGCATCGATTTTTTTATGAAAAAGTTTCGAAAAACCAATGCAGTGTGCGATGAGAAACTGAGTGTTTATGGAACCAACCGAGATGTGACTCTTCTCAAGCACAAATGTTCTTTCAAAATAGTTTGGGCCGATCCAAATGAAATGTTTACAGTATCAACAAGGTCTCTAATTGTCAACCGCCGATTTTTGACCACCAAATCTTTGATTTCATTAACATGTTGTTCATTGGTTGATATTGATGGTTGTCCGGGACCCTCTTTGTCTTCAACGCTTTCTCTACTTTATTTAAACTAGTATAAAACATTTGTAAACATTTCTTTCAGACAAAATCTGTTCGCCGAAGGCCTTCTGCAACATTCTAAACGTTTCTGCAGCAGCAATTTCATTCCGCAAACAAAATGTAATGGAACTTCTTTGCTCAATAAAATCACACATTGAAAAAATCGAGAAATTCACTTTTACTGGTAGTTGCTCAGAAAACACAGCGAAACTAACCAAACAAATGACGTACTGGCAATTTTACACAGATATGAGTGACAGTACTGCCAATCTAAAAACAAGAAGATTTGTTCGAATCGATGTACTCCCGCAATTAAAATTCAAAATTCGCTTTATTTTTGATCACAGTAGTATGTCATACGTTTCAATCTCAACTCGTCCATAAAAATCTAAAAATCTAAAAACAGTTGAGAAAAAGTGCATATTCCTGCTGGTTTAAGACCGCCATTTTGGGTCTGCCATTATGGATAGCAGTTTTGTGTAAAAGTATGAGCAATATGATTTATACACTATAAAATGTTCATGAAAACAAATAATCCTTCGGAAAATCCAGGCAATAACTGAATTTTTGGCCGCCATATTAGATCCACCATTTTTGAAGTTGAACGATGAATTAACAATCGTTGGAAAACTTAATAATTAGCATTTAGACATGGTCATCATCATATCATAAGCTTTGAATGATAAGAAAAAGCAGAAATAATAATGAAAAATGCAGATTTTTTGGAAGATTTTCTTATTCTAGCCGCCATATTGAAAGAAAAAGTAATTAACGTGTAATTACAAAAATTTTCTGTTAAAGTTCAGTAATTTTATACACCGATAGTTGAAGAAAAATCCCAATTTTTGCGTGTGGCAAAAATTATAAACATTGAAAATAAAGAATATTTTGTAATTTGTTTTCACAAAAACCGCCATATACAATTTTATCTTCAAAATTTATCAATTTTGAGCCCGGATTCTATTTCAGCACATCCGAAACCATAAATAACCTTACCTCTTATCCATTTATTACTTTGTTACATACACAAAATTTGGATTCGAAAACATGTTATAAAATCAACGATCTTGGTCGTTAGTGGGTTAAAACATAAATTAAAATTTTCTAAATATTTGTAAAATACATAAATAAATAAAATACTATACAAGAAAAAAAGAACATATTAAAAGAGTATCCGAAAAGAGTGTCTGCGCAGTGCCCTCTCATCCGCAACCGAACCTTTTTATTAAGAACCCTTAGGGCTTCCAATTTGAGATCATATATATATATATTTTTTTTTTTCGTTATCCTTATTTTTCTCAATGATTTGAATTCACGACAAATTCTGGGAACAAATCAAGAATTGAGATAAAACTGTCTGACTTCATGGAAACATCAATTCGATATCGATTCGTGGGTGCCTTGACGCTGCGCCCTTGAGATCCCCGCCTTTGGAGGCCAGCTTTGGTTGCTGCGGACTGTCCCGATTTTTGCCTTTTCGATGACGTGAAAAATAACGTCGAACGTACGACTCAAAGTGAAGAAAAGTGAAGATAAACAAATAAGATAAAAATAAAATAAAAATAAATCAAGTATCAACGTCGACTTTATCTAGAATTTTAGCTGTTGGTGGCATTTAAGATCGAATAAGTCAGTTTTATTTTGAGACCTCAAAGAGTTCTACATTAACTCGATCAGAGTGAGGGAGGTCTTTTTGGAGTCTAAAGCAATTAATTTTATAATTTTAATTTAATTCAATAATATTTGTAGTATTTTCCTAACAAAAAGAGTATATATTGGATAACAATAAAAATTAGAAGAAACCCAGTGAGAGTAAGTTAAAACCTACTTTTACATACTAATTAAAGTTTATATTAACTTATACAGGGTGTTCAGAGGTGGGTGGTCAATACTGAAGGGGGTGAAAGGTCAGACCGAGACAAGCAAAAAATCGTATGGGTGGGGGGGGGGGGGGGGGGCATCTCGCACCGTTTGGCAGTTACAGGGTGATTCGTAAATCAGGATTTTTCCTTATATGGGAACCGCTCTTGTATTTTTATCTTTTTTTCTACGCATCGCAGCGGCCCCAAACTGATATCAAAAAATCACTATTTGGAAGCCCTTTCCAAAAAAGTTTACACCACCCCCCTAACCCCAACCCCTTGGCCACAATCCCCCCTGGAAGTTGAAAAAATTAACTTTTATTTCACGATTTTTCACCTCTCGCCCCACTTTTCTCCGAAATTCATGTTATTAACATACCTACTTTTTATTTTTTCTAAGTTGCCTATCTAATTACCTTTCCAAAAAGGTGCAACATGCCCAGGTAGGAAAAGGATACGAAAATTTATTTACAAAAATCCTTTTACAGAATATCATGACAATTCGAATTTTTAAGAAATTATACTTAAGTTAACTAAAAAATACATTTTGTTCGCTTAAAAACTAATTACAATTAAAACGTTTGTCCTTTAAAAGCTGTTCAAAATGTTCTCCGCTAGTTTCGATGCATGCAAGTAGCCTTCGTTTTATTTCACGTTTGAGGTCTATGGTAACCAGTCTCTCCCGTATTTTCTTGGCTGCAGTCACAATCCTGGTAACTAATTCTTCCCTGGTGTTGATTGGTCTTGAGTAAACTTCATCTTTCATCATTCCCTATAAGAAAAAGTCCAGTGGAGTAAGGTCCGGTGACCTAGCAGGCCAAGGAATCGGTCCACCTCGTCCAATCCAGCGCTCTGGGTAATTTTCATTTAACCTTGCCCTAACAATGTTCCCAGTATGCGCAGGTGCTCCGTCGAGCTGTAAATAAATTGCGCTTCTGGTGGCCAGGGGGATGTCCTCCAACAGATCCGGAAGGATATTCTCCAAAAAGTCCGAGTATAGCTGACTATTCGGCACTTGGGGCAAGATGAAGGGTTCTATCAACTGGTTGCCGATGATGCCAGCCCAGACATTGACACTAAATCTTTGCTGGAAGGACCGACACCTGGTCCTATGTGGGTTCACATCTGACCAGGTGTGGAGGTTGTGTAAGTTTGTGATGCCATCCCGGGTGAATTGCGATTCATCCGTCCACAGAATTCGGTCTAGAAACCTTCTGTTTTCGATGTCAGACTCGAACAGCCAAGTGCAGAATTGCAATCGTCCTTCGGAATCTCCTTCCCTAGTGCTTGGACCGGGATATGGTGGTATGGATGTAGTCCCTCTCGGTTCACAACGGTCCAAACTCTCCCTGAAGACAATCCTGACCTTCGTGCGACCTGCCTGATGCTTATTACAGGGCTGTTCCTGACGATGTTGAGGATTTGTTGGTCGGGCTCCGCTGAATCGGCCGATTTTCCTGCTCGCATTTCTGCTCTGGGGGCGGTTACACTTCCGGTTTCTTTTAACCTTCTGAAAGTCCTTGAAAATACCCTTCTGTCGGGTACCCGCCGATTCGGGAATCTCCTTTGGTATTCTCGTACGGTCTCACTGTCATTTCCTTCTACTAAACCGTACCCGTAAATTATATCGGCATACTCGTCAACACTGAATTCTGCCATTTTATCTTAATTTTTTCTATTAAACACCCGTTCTTATCGCTTGCTTCTTCAACTGTGGTCAATGTCCTTTCAAACTTACCCATTTTTATACCATAATTCATAGGAGGTATTAGAAACGGAGCGTCAGGATACTTAAGAGTCAATACTGGATATAATAAACTAATAACGCTATTTAACGGGATTACATTTATTATTTTATTACTGTTTTGCTGAAAAAATAAAAATGTATTACCTCTGTTTCCTAAACAAACATTTCCGAACTTGCTGTCATAAAAATTGTTTACTTAACGACATTTTCCATTATGGTGCAATAAAGTAATTAGGTACCTGTGAGGATGTTTTAATTTCAGGACTTTTGCAACCCTTTTCTACCTGGGCATGTTGCACCTTTTTGGAAAGGTAATTAGATAGGCAACTTAAAAAAAATAAAAAGTAGGTATGTTAATAACATGAATTTCGGAGAAAAGTGGGGCGAAAGGTGAAAAATCGTTAAATAAAAGTTAATTTTTTCAACTTGCAGGGGGGATTGTGGCCAAGGGGTTGGGGATAGGGGGGTGGTGTAAACTTTTTTGGAAAGGGCTTCCAAATAGTGATTTTTTGAAATCAGTTTGGGGCCGCTGCGATGCGTAGAAAAAAATATAAAAATACAAGAGCGGTTCCCATATAAGGCAAAATCCTGATTTACGAATCACCCTGTAACTGCCAAACGGTGCGAGATGCCCCCCCCCCCCCACCCATACGATTTTTTGCTTGTCTCGGTCTGACCTTTCACCCCCTTCAGTATTGACCTCCCACCTCTGAACACCCTGTATATAATATAATTAATTCCTTGATTAAGGGATTTTTGGACCATGTACATTTCTCAAGGAATTTGTTTTAATTTGTCTACTATTAACTCCACATTTGCCCTATCGTCTAGCTCAATGATAGAAAAGTACCACGGTGAATTTAATATAATTTTAAGAAT
This sequence comes from Dysmachus trigonus, assembly GCA_949715965.1. Taxonomy (NCBI): domain Eukaryota; kingdom Metazoa; phylum Arthropoda; class Insecta; order Diptera; family Asilidae; genus Dysmachus; species Dysmachus trigonus. The sequence goes on from OX454324.1 coordinate 766,955, forward strand.
TTTGTTTTGTAAAACTTGTAATTTATTTAAATGTACTTTCGCGGATTGGAACCAAATAGGAGCAGCATAGAGGATAAAGGCTTGAAAAATTAATTTATAAATTATAAGTTTATTTTACAGATTTAACGTAAATCTTTTATTTATACTACTGTGATCAAAAAGTAAAGCCAATTTTGAATTTAAATTGCGCGGGTAAATCAATTCGAGCAAATCTTCTTGTTTTTAGGTGTAATGTAATTTTACGCCAATACGTCGTTTTTTTGGTTAGTTTCATTGTGTTTTCTTAGCAACTAAAAGTGGATTTTTCGATTTGTGTGATTTTATTGAGCAAAGAAGTTGCATTCAATTTTGTTTGCGGAATAAAATTTCTGCTACAGAAACGTTTAGAATTTTGCAGAAGGCCTTCGGCGATCAGATTTTGTCTGAAAGAAGTGGTATAAGCAGTTCAAAGAAGGTGGAGAAAGCGTTGAGGACAAAGAGCGTCCCGGACGACCATCAGCATCAATCAATGAACAACATGTCAATGAAATCAAAGATTTGGTGGTAAAAAATCGTCGGTTGACAATTAAACACCTTGCTGATACTGTAAACATTTCATTTGGATTGCTTGAGAAGAGTCACATCTCGATTGGTTCCAAAAACACTCAATTTCTTGCACTGCACTGCACTGCATTGGTTCTTCGAGAATTTTTCATCAAAAATTCGATTCATGTCGTTACACAACCACCGTATTCGCCCAATTTAGCTCCATGTGACTTCTAATTCTATTCTCTAAGCTCAAAAGACCGCTTCGGGGACACCGTTTTGAATCGATTGATTAGATAAAAGTAAAATCGAAGAAGGAACTGAAGGCCGTTCCAATCATCGAGTTTCAGAAGTGTTTCGAGAATTGGAAAAATCGCTGGCATTGGTGTTTTGTATCGGACGGAGACTACTTTGAAGGGGATGATATAGATTTGGAAGAATAAATAAAAATTTTCAAAGTTATAAACAAATTGGCTTTACTTTTTGATCACAGTAGTAAATGGATACATAGTTTCTATTACTTGGCATGTTTTATGTATTTCAAGCAACATTTCAACTTTTCCCACGCAAAAGTATATATTCCATTTCAAACTTATAAAAATCCATTTCAAAAGTGCTCGTTTTTAGTTCAAAAGTACTAAATTCCAAAATATTAGCATCGAAATTTAATACAAAAGTGCTAATGATTCCAAATACAAAGTATGACAATTCAGTTCAAAAATACATTTTTATTCAAAACAAAAGAACAAAATTCAGGCAAACGTGCTCTAGTTTTCGAACAAAAAACAAAGTTTGAATATAAAAAATTCATTAACTTATGAATACAAACATTTTTTGTTAAACTTTAATAGCTTTATACACCGATGGTTGAATTTTGCGTGTTTTATACAATGAAAATAAACAATTGTTTTGTAATTTTTTCCTACAAAAACCGCCATATTTAATTTTGTCGTAAAAATTTATCAATTTTAAGCCCGGATTCTGTTTCAGCACACCCGAAAACATAAAGAACTTTATCTCTTATCCATTTAGTACTCTGTTACTTCATGTATGTAATTATTAACGTTCAAAAACATGTTATAAAATCAACGATCTTCGTCATTTATAGGTTAATTAAAAATAATGGAATACCATATATAAAACTTATGAAGAATACTTATGTTAAATGAGAAACATATAAATATACACTATATATACAAAGTAACATGTATTTTGTTTTTATTTTAATTATATCTTATATATTAATAAAAATAAAAATTGTGATCCTTTTTTAACCTATTTCCCGTGAACGTATTTTAATGAAACATATATCAAGCGAAAGACATTTTTTTATAGATGTGCAGAATATGTATATGTTTTATTCAGGTAAGTGCATAGGGAAAGGTGTGAAAGATTATTCTCTCTATCTTTCTTTGACTTCGATTTTGTTTTATACTTTCTTAGAATAAGTTTTGTCGAATATCGGCAACAGGCGACACTAGTAATATTTAATGCATAATCCAACCTTAAGAATTCCGAAGATTATTTTGGGCAACCTAATACTTTTCATATTTTTATTTGCCTCAATGCTTCCACACTAGGCCGACATTCGTATTTAGGACTACCTGTATAGAATTCGAGTCGAGCATGATAAAATTAGAATTAAAATTATTTGTGAACAAAACACCGAACAAATTCTTAAAAATTTCTCATATGCGAACTTTGTTTGAGTTAACCTCTTCAGTAAAAATTGAAAAAAAAAAAAATTTTTCTTAAAAAGGGCTCCCGGGTTTTTATAAGCAATTGTAAGCAAAAAACTTATGAAATATTTTTACTGACAATCAATAATATTATTGGTTACCGCGTGACACCATATGGTGCCACAGGGTGATATGATTCATGAAATACCTTTTTTTTTCCTTTTAAATAATACAAGAAATCAGTCGCTTGCGATAAAATCAGGTGTAATGCTATGCCCCTATCGTCTGATTCATTTTCTGGGAAAGGGATGTCATCAAAAAAAATTTGATGAAGCTTTTGACCAGAGCTCTCCAGAGATTTGGAATTTTTATACGTTCCCTCGACTTAAGCAATAACACAAAAATATTTTTCGAGTTTGTTTTGTGTTGTTGGCAAAAAGATTTCATAAAATTTTCGTATGTTTTTGCCCAAAAAATTTCGTTAATTTCGTCTCATTCGACAGAAAGTATTTCAATTGTGTTTTCTTTTGTTTTTTTTTATCACATTGGGAATTCTTTTAATTGTTTTCAAGAATAATTCCTCTTTCGATCATTCTTTTGGACCCTTCCTAAAAAACAAAAATAACTAAATAAATAACAGAAAATAAAACCTTCCACATTCACAGACCTCGTTGTCTTCGTCAGTTTGTTTTTGAGGGGGAATATTTAACTCCTTTTATATGTTTCATTTTTTTAAAATTCGTTTTTGAATTTTTCAGTTATTTTGTATTTTTGCCGCCATAACTAAGCGGTTCTGTTTGTTTTTATATCAACATTTCACAAATCACGAAAAATTCTTTTCGCTTTATGAAGTTCACTTTTCGAAGGTGATTTGTCTTGTTATATAAAAAATCGACTTCTTCTCCAAGGCAGAGAAAATGATCGACGAAATTCGAGAAGTCAAAAAGAGGATGCTAAAAATAATAAAAATAAGAATTACATTAAGACGGCGACGGCTGTTTACATCCCTCGAGAATTTGAGACCTCTGAAGGTCTTTATTCGGGCGCGCAAAAATTGTTGTGCGCTGCCGTGTTCGGGGGCAAGTGGCTCCATCTCTTTTCGGAAACATGACCAAAATCGGATTTAATTGCTGATTATACAATTTTTGATTTGGCTTTTCGTTTTTTCCTTCAGACGTTTATCACATTTTTGTATAAAACTCATGAGAATTTTAAGAGGATTCCCTTTTTTTTTTTTTTTGAAAGTATTTTCGTGAATTATCGCCATGTGCGTCCTCAACATGTTTTCTTATTTATTCTGAAGCTCATTACTCAACAGTGTTTTTTCATTTAAATACAAAATATTTTGAACTTCGTCCATTAACACATTATATTTTAAAAGTTATGTGTCCTCAATTTCATACAAAATTATTGTTGGACAATAGTTTCTCAATTCTACGACGACTTGATTTTATAAAATTTATTTAAACAGAATGTAAAAGTAATTTTTGGATTTAAAGCAAATTCACTAAACTTAAAATTAGTAGCTTACTTTATTTTAATTTAATATATAAGATCTATAAGTTCTTTTAATTCATAAGTTTGTATGTTTTACATTTGTTTATTAATTGCTTGTTCGGTACAAATTTTGCAATCGATTTTAAACTAACTTCCCAATGAGCTAGAGATTTGAAACTTTAAACATAGCTCAGAACTGGATGACAATACAATAATTTGAAATAATACTACTGTGATCAAAAAGTAAAGCCAATTTGTTTATAACTTTGAAAAACTTTATTTATTCTTCGTAATCTATATCATTCCCTTAAAGTAGTCCCCGCCCGATACAATACAGCTATGCCAGCGATTATTTCAATCTTGGAAACACTTCTGAACTCGATGAATGGCCTTTAGTTCCTTCTTCGATTTTTCTTTTATCTCATCAGTCGATTCAAAACGGTGTCCCCGCAGCATGCATCGAATTTTTGATGAAAAATTCTCGAAGAACTAATGCAGTGCAGTGCAAGTAATTGTGTGATTTTGAAACCAATCGAGATGTGACTCTTCTCAAGCACAAATTTTCTTTCAAAATGGTTTGGACCGATCCAAATGAAATGTTTGCAGTATCAGCAAGGTCTCTAATTGTCAACCGACGATCTTTGAACTCCAAATCTTTGATTTCATTGACATGTTGTTCACTGATTGATGTTGATGGTCATCCTGGACGCTCTTTGTCTTCAACGCTTTCTCCACCTTCTTTGAACTGTTTATACCACTTGTAAACATTTTTTCCAGACAAAACCTTATAGCCGAAGGGCTTCTGCAACATTCTAAACGTTTCTGCAGCAGAAATTTCATTCCGCAAACTAAATTTAATGCAACTTCTTTGCTCAATAAAATCACGCATTGTAAAAATCGAAAAATTCACTTTTAGTTGCTAAGAAAACACAACGAAACTAACAAAATAAATGACGTACTGGCGTTACACAGATATCAGTAACAGTGCTGCCAACCTACAAACAAGCAGATTTGCTCGAATCGATGTACCCGCGCAATTTAAATTCCAAATTGGCTTTACTTTTTGATCAAAGTAGTATATCAGCAAGAATTATCAAATACAGATCATATAAATTTGCGTGGATTATTTCTTTATAATTTTTCATTTAAAAAAGTAATTTTCCTCTCCAGATGAATCAGAGAATTGTCCTGCAATTGATAAAAACATTCTAAAATCTATTGTTTAAAAATCACAGTACTCGCTTAATCCCTCGGTATTTTGGGTTTAAGATCATCTTTATGTTGTTTAAAAGTTATAGGACTCGCTTTTCTAAGACAACATTTTGGGGTCTCCTCTCTATTACTTAAAAGTTAGTAATTTACATCATTTATTTATTTTTTCATTTATAATATGACTTTTTCACTATAATAGACTATTACATTCAAATAAGTTAATCCTCAATTTTTGGACACAACATTAAAACAATTTCCATTCCTTCGTCGCATTTTGGCGCCCCTTATGTCCTAGACAGACAGCTCACTAAATTGATAATTAGTTAATTACTCATTTAACACTAATTATTAATTAATGAAGTGGTGACAGACATCCATTTCTTAATTATCATTTATCAGCTGTCAGTTATTCAATAGTCCTTGTGCTTTTCTTCTTCTTGTTCTTTGTAATGGATAGCGCAAAGTAATGTTACAATTGGTATAGAAGTACAAAATCTGCTGAATCCTAGTTAGGTATAAATGATCAAAAAATTATGGTCATCATAATCATAAATCAAGATTTTCATCATTTAGCGGCCATAATGATGATAAGCCCATGACAGACAACACCTAAATTAGTAATTAGTACTATTTTTATTTTTCCACTTGTTGAAATATTTGTAAATTGTATCCGCTGTAGACTGTAGATTACTAATAAATTGGAGCGAATCACGTCCGAAAGCGAAAACTCCCTTGTCATATGCATACATAGAGAAGCAGAAGTTACGAAGAGGAAAATCAATAGGAGGCATAAGACAGAACCTTGACGTACACCAACAGAAATTTCTTGCAGTGAGAATTTTTCTGAACCGATATAGATTGAAGTAACTATCGAATAGAAAACTTTAAACTATTTTAATAAGATAAAATTGGATGTTGAATGTACGCAGTTTATAAAAAAAGGCCGTCATGCCGCACGGAATCAAAAACTTTTTCTATGTTAAGGATAAAGAAACCTGTAGAGAAACCAATAGCTAGATTTACCACTGATGTGTTTTTTAATTCTAATTTAATTCTAAATTAATTCGAAAACCAAATTGTTTATTAAGAAGGATGTTGTTGTCTACTATGTATTTCATAAAGGGTGTAGCCGGTTAAGCCGGAAAAACAAAAAAATATTCTTATATAGTACATGAAAAAGTACATCTTTGCTGAAATTTTCAGACCCATAGACTGTTACATAACCTCAAAAAAAAAAAAAATTAAAACGTGATTTTCAGTACTTTGGCGTTATCTCAGCTTCTTGTGGACGTAGAAAAAATTTTTTTTCGCAAATTATAGGGTTTTTTATCAGCTCACTTACTCATTTATCGTTTCAGGTATTCTTCCCTTAAATAAGACAACATCTTTATTTTTCACGAAGACTACATATAATGTTCTAGACTTCGAGAGACCACAAATCTTTGACTCAACCGATTTAAAATCAGCGACTCCGAAAGCCTCTATGTACCTTATTTTTATGAAAATCGTAAAAAGTTCAGAATTTGATTGTCTGGAGTCCTCATTGAGATGAATACTCAAAAAAAAATAAATTAAAAACGGTTGATTATTTAATTATTTTATTTCAAGTTGAATAGTTGAATTTTACTCAGAGATTTTCGCTGAGACATATCTTCCTTAAGATGAGCTTTTGAAGAAGGAGAAAAATGAAATTATTAAGTAAATAAGTAAAAAACAGGTAGAGCGACAGATATACAGAATAGGGTAATTTTAAGATTTATATAAAAATACATAATTAACTTGTAATTACCCTTATAATTACCAAGTAATTAACTAGTAATTTTGAATGCATTTTACTTCATAGAATATCACTACATGATCTTTTGATCTTAACATATATAACAGAGGTCTTCACAAGGTCTGAGCATCTTTCATGGGATTGATAAGAATTGTAATTTGTTTAGACCATACAATTTCAGTTAAAAAAAAAAAAAAAAACATAAAATAACGATTTCTTGCAATATGCATCTGATTTGAATGGAGTGTGAAAAAAATTACACACAAAAATATCTGAATCGCATTAGTTTTACATTTTGTGCTCGAGGCTCTGATGGGAAAAGGGGCTCGCATTCAGAGAATGCGGGACTCCGCAGAACTTGCCGAAGAAATCTTTTCTGTTAATGGAAAGCAGCGGGCATAGAAAAGAGCGAAAACGAACAGAAAATTAAATGAGCCTTCCTCCGTCTTCCCTCAGTCTTACAAAAGCGAAATAATAAAGGAAAAATTAAAAAAAAAAATAAAAAAAAAATAAAATATCCATACATACATATCGAAGAAATCTTAAGAAAACTCCGGCAAAATTCAGAATCTTCGCGTTCTTCATCGTCATTATCATCACTAGGCTCAGAATCTTCGTCTCATTCTTCATCATCTTCTACAAAACGCAGAAAGATTCTTTTCGGATCCTCTCGAGTTTAAGATTTTTATTTCTTTTGGGTCCCTTTTTTTAAGGCAGAAGGCGTGAGGGCATGTATGCATATTTGCCGACACACACACACACACACACACACAGATATACAAACACACTCGCATAATAAAGCATTACACCATCAGCGGGAATGATTAATCAAAATCATAAATCCATCAAATCTCGTCGACATTTGGACTCTTGTTGCGTGCAGCTGAGCAACATTTCTGATCCAACTTTATTGGGTCTCTTTGGGTCTTTTGAGGTCTCTCGCGGTCCGCTGAGGAAGGCAGTGCGGTCCTATGCCCCATCGGTTCTCAATTCGGTTATAAAAAAGACAAAGCAAAAAATCTATGAAATTGCTTGTGGGTTTGAAGAAACTTGAAACCATAATCAAATTAAGAAAAAAATGCACTAGTTACAATTATCTTGTCTAATTAATTACTTACGCAGCTCTGTTCAAACTTCAAGTAAAGAATTATATGCCCTGAATTTTGTTTGTTAATTTGCTATTTAAAATTATGAGAAACATATTTTTGTATTTCATATAACAAGCCATTTTAAATAATAAACTTTTCAGGAATCTTATTTGGCCCCTTTTTAATTCTTATATAAATATTTTAAAGAGTTAACTTGTGCCAAAATATGTGGGTTAATAAGATGTATTACTGTGCCAAATGTTAAAATTACACATCACACGGTTTGCATTTGGCATAAAAATACCCTGAACTAAGCTACTCAATTAATTTTTATACCTATAGTAGGCATGAGCTACAGAACTGAAAAATTGTTGAAAATGGTAGGAAAATTGCGGTTATCTCGGATTTTTTGCATTTGTTAATTTAATTACCCCAAATTACTTTAATGTCTGCAAAAAAATCAGCTCTATAAGCCTAATTTAAGAAGATAAATTTTTACTTATAGTAGGCCTGAGTTGCAGAACTGAAAAATTGTTGAAAATGCTAGAAAAATCGCTTTTATCTCAGATTTTTTGCATTGATTTATTTAATTACTCGAAATTACTTTACTGTCTCCAAAAAAATCAGATCTATAGGCCCAATTTAAGAAAATCAATTTTTACCTATATAGTAGGGCTGAACTGCTGAACTGAAAAATTATTGCAAATGGTAGAAAAATCGCTTTTATTTCGGATTTTTTGCATTGGTGTATTTAATTACTCCAAATTACTTTACTGTCTGCACAAAGATCAGCTCTATTTAAAACAATCAATTTTTTACCTAAGCATAGTAGGCCTAAGTTGCTGAATTCAAAATTATTAAAAATTTTATTGTGCCTTTAATGGTTTATGTGATTTATTTTATTATTTATTTATTTACTTTTAAAAAATAATTTGTTTAACCATAAGGCGGCTTTTGTGTTCTTCACCTATAAACTTGTAAAATTATGCCTTTGAGCTTTCTCAATGTTTTCCCTTTTTGGTGTCACGCGTGCACAAATGCGCCCCACGTAAATGAATTTATTTTTCAGTCCATCGCAGCTGGTTAATGAGTCGAACGCCCTTCGATTGTGGGGCCGCTGCGCCGGGGGGACCCACTCATTAAATATTTGCTCGAATTCCAGTTGGGCGGGGCATCGCCCGCTTTTATAACATGCTGCGCATATTAAACAATTTTGCTACCTCCCACACTTGCGATTTTCACCTGTAATCGCTCCAAAGTGGGGCTCCATAGCTTGGGTCTTCTTTCGAATTCAATTCGAGTGATCTAAAAGTGGCCAATGAGGAGCATTTTCATCTCGTAAATCGTACCATCGTATCATCAAACCCCGTAAGTTCTGTGACAAAAATTGATGCACTTTTTGATTGAATATAAACTCTACAGAATTTAAAATTTGATAGATTTATTCAAGTCTTATTAAAATTTATGATTTGAACCCGGTTTAACTTTTCAAATGAATAAAACTATCGCAAAATCAAAGTAAAATCCCAGAGAGCTTTACACTTAATTGAAATTCGGATTAAAGCTTACGTTTTCTGTTTATGAAATATTGATAATAATATTTTTATACATAAAAACATTTTAACCGGATAGACAAAACAAAACATAAGAGGAAAAGTAATACAATAAGCAATAAAACAATAATTAATATTAAGGGTACTTTCACTTCAAAGTGTTTGAATTTTTTTTTATAAAATCTATACGTCATAACAAAAGGTACTTGCGGAGCTTTATTTATGCATCTTTCTAGTATACAACAAAGCGTGTTATACAATTACAAAATTATTAATATTAAATGGCACAATGCAGCGATCTTCATGAGTTCCCTTTAAAAATGGTGTTAGAAGGACTCATGACAGGATTTTCTAACATAACAAAATAAAATAAATTCTTATAATATATGAATATTAGTGTGCTTTTTTTCGCGACTTTGGTTTTTCAGTCTCACCTCGAAATTTTATGGGAAATACTTAAACAAAAATTCCCTGAAAATTGGAGCCCTTAATATTAATAAACTTTGATTATTTTTCTTCAAATCTCTACAACTCAGAGGCATTTTATGGCACAATCTTGGGCAATGGTAGGGTTTCTTCAGAATTGAATGCTCTACAAAAGTGTCCATTGCGATGTAACCCTAACTCCCACCAGCGAGGTAGTACGGGTCATTGACCCCAATTTTTCCACGAAATTCTCGCTTTTTGCCCCTATCTCGTAAACAACAACAGGTACAGAAAAAGTGAATATTACAAACTTGTAGGAAATTTAATTTACTCCAAAAAGTTTTTGAACACCAAATCCCTAACATCGATATTTCTTGAGATATTGGGGTTTGAAGTTGAGGTGGTGTGGAATTTTCATGGGTTATTGAGCTAAATTGTAGAAACACTACCTCAACTTCAAAGCCCAATATCTCAAGAAATATCGATGTTAACGATTTGGTGTTCAGAACTTTTTTGTAGGAAATTGAATTTCCTACAAGTTTGTCATATTCACTTTTTCTGTACCTCTTGTTGTTTAGGAGATAGGGGCAAAAAGCGAGAATTTCATGGAAAAATTGGGTTTTATGACCCGTACTACCTCGCTGGTGGGAGTTAGGGTTACACCGCAATTGACGCTTTTGTAGAGCATTCAATTCTGAAGAAACCCTATCATTGACCAAGATTATACCATAAAATGCCTCTGAGCTGTAGAGTTTTGAAGAAAAAAAAATCAAAGTTTACCTGTATTTTATACGGGAAATCTTTATACGCCTTGGTCGAGCACTTAATATTAATATTAAGGGCTCCAATTTTCAGGCAATTTTTGTTCAGGTATTTCCTACAACATTTTGAGGTGGGACTGAAAAAAAAAAATAGTCGCGAAAAAAAAGGCACCCTAATGAATATAGCTCCCACCTCATCCACTATGAAAGTAAAAAAATTAATTTTTAATTTTTCACATAAATTTAAAGTTCAAAAAATAGTAATTTTTGTCCATAACATTGTTTATAAAAAAAAAATTACTGAACTAATAGCGACCTCAATAATCAGATTTTATGAAATATCTTAAAAATTGAATTTTTTATTGTGGTTCCCATGTGACAAAAATAATTTTAACCCTAAATTATAATAAAAAAAACACCCGTTCCTATTGTAATTTTTAATTTAAAAAAACAAAATTGATTTCTGACAATTTTATATGGTTTTGGCATTTTCCAAAACTTCTTTCACATCGTAAATATCAATTTTTTATAAAATTGACCCTCAAATACAATTTTTTCCTTTAAATTCAAAAATAAAATTTTCCAATTTTCATGTGATATTCCGATACCTGTGTATGAATTTTCAGAACTTCTTATAAATAAATAACAGATTTTTCCGAGCTTAAAGTTGACGGACAAAAACGGACAAATTGGGGCAAAAAGTGTTAAGAAAAACTCATTTAAAGGGTCTAGCCGGTTAAGGAGGTGAAAAGTGCCCCCAGCGCTTTTGAAAAACAAAAAATATCCTCATGTAGTACATGAAAAAGTGCATCTTTGCTGAAATTTTCAGACCCATAGACCCTCACATAACCTCAAAAAAAATTAAAACGTGATTTTCAGTGTTTTGGCGATATCTCGGCTTCTTGTAGACGTACAAAATTCTTTTTTTTCTCAAATAATAGGGTCTTTTGTCAGCTACAAAATAATATTTTTTTCAAAATTTTTGGCGGGAAATTCAAATTTTTATACAAGTTCGAAATTTTCAAAATTCAATTAAAAAAAAACAAAAAAAATAGAAACGACGAAAAAAAAATATGTTATTCTCTGGATGTCAAGCTATATCCATGAATTATTTCAGATTTTTAGATTTGGTGCAACAGTGTCAAAATATCGAAAAACCGTTTTTTCAGCATTTTTCGGTATTTTTACATCTTTTTTAAGTCTGAATATTCTTTAAGTATGCATTTTTTTTAAGTCATTCCCTATCTTGATAAATTAACAAAGAGATCATATTTTCAACCTGGCGTGACATCATGGCTGAATTACACTAACCCCACCGTTCATTCATATTTGTCATGCACACTCATTCACGCATGTTTGAAACTGAGCGGAGTAATAACAATTCCAAATAGTTGCATTATATTTCTTAATAAAAGATCTCACAAAGTAATAATATTGCCCCACTCTCTTCTGCACTCACTTATAATATAAAATTGTATTATACAAATTAATACGTATAAAAATAAATATAGGATCACCTGAAAAAGAAGAAAAGTCTGACATGTATTATACAGAAACTGAAAACATAAGACAATAGATAAAATCCAGTATTTGAGATATGAATAGGACAATTAGTCTGCATCACTATATTCTTCAATAACATCAACAATCTTCCAAAAGAGTACCAGATCATTTCTACATTTTTCCGTATATTAAGAATTCTTAAATGAAAATTCTCAATCAGCTCCCGTTTTCGAGAAAAATTGAGTGGAAAATTCAAAATATCGAATTTTTGCCATTTTTGAAAAATCATCAAAAAATAACAGATAGTCACTGAAACTTGTAACATGGCTCAAATCAAAGTCTGAAACTTATTCTAAAAATTATCGAATACAACTAATTTCTATAGCTTGTCTAAACATTCTCGCGAAAAAGTTTTTCATGAGCGTGTATTTATTATAGTCTTCTTTCAGCATCTCTTGTATGATATAATGGGTTTGGTCAAACATTTGATTTTCAAGGCATTTTTCGAACATTTTTAAGACCTTTACTATTTTGAGATAATAGCTCAAGGTTTTAATTTTGGTTTTAGCCACGTTACAAGCTTCTATAATAATCCGTTATATTTGAACGAGTTTTCAAATATGGTCAAAATAAGTTCTTTTGACTTTTTCACTCACCTATTCCTTGAAAACGGGAGTTGATTGATCATTTTCATTTACGAATTCATAATCTACGGAAAAAATCGTAATATATTACAGCTTACGGGAACAGACTGTTCTTAAGCCATTTGCACATTCCCAATAGTATCTGAGAATATTTTTATAAACTATTGATTCCGGTTTATAATGGATATAACAATTGTAAGTTTTACTGCTAATGTGCCCGGAACGAACTTGTATCTTAATTATATCTTTTGATTTTTTTAAATACTGTGGATTGACGTCAGGGCCGTAGCCAGCGGGGGGGGTCAGGGGGTTAGAACCCCCCCCGAAATTTTGAAACTTAACATGATTTTTAAAGGGTTGAACAGTCAGATGAGTAAAACTTCCGGTTTTCTTTTTTCTTTAACAATGATAAAATATCTTAAAGACATGTAACTTTTTAAAAATAATCAGTGATGTTGTTATCATAGCACAAAGGTAGGTAGCATTTTACCTTTTCAAGGGTCTTTAAAAAAAAACGGTGTTTCCATCAAAAAAATTGATATATATGAAAAAAATGCCCTCGGAATGAAAAAATAGAATAGTTCAGATGCGTCATTGCAAAATTCATTAATAAAGGTAACAAAATAATAGGTCCTCTCCACTAGGCAATAAATATTGGCGCCTTTACTCAATTTGAAAGTAGTGGAATATTATAAGTAGTACATTTTAGATGCGATCAAAACATCTTTAGCACTTATTGATTACTCAGGTTGTAACTGATAACTGAAGAAGTGCAAACATATTTTTTAAAATAGTTCTTACTCTTTCTTTCGCTGCGAAAAGTCGAAAACTAGATTTTCTTTTGTGAAATCCTTCTTTTTTACGTTTCTAAGATATCTTTTTCGAAAAGTTAAGTGTTTTAAAAAATTAGAAATTTTATTTTGAATTTTTTTAAGGGGTTACACAACCATGCAATTTTCAAAAAACAGTTTTTTTTTTTTTGCTAAATAAATTGTGTATACTTTTAACAATATTTTAAGCGTTGAAATATTCCAAAATTCAAATTATTACAAAGTTATAGCAATTAGAAGTGAGCGCGTCAGGGAGCCTACCCAAAACTCAGGTAGCGTTCGGACCGTTACGTATCTATCTATTTTTAACAATAATATAATTCCTTTGGAAAGATTAAACTAACAGTAACTCAGGTAACGGAGGACATCGCAAAACCTTATGTATGGGCCAGGAATCGCAGATTAAAAGTAATTTAAAAAAAATTTAATTTTAAGGCGTTAACTTCGACCTTTTTTTCTTTCACGTTTTTTTCGAAATTACTTTTTTCAAACTGGTGTACACGATATTTCAAAATCGACTGAACTTATTTGACTGAAATTTGCACCACTTATTTTTTATAATATTACCTAAAGCTTGACGTGAATTTTCCGATTGAGTTCCGTATTCAAAAGTTATATATTTTTTAAACTCAAAATTTTGATGGAAATAGGAGTTTTTTTTAGAACAGCTGTCATTTCTCCAAAAAAAAAATTTTTTAATTTTTTCCCTCCGTCACGCTTTAGCTTATACTTCTGAAGAAGGAATTTTTTTTTTTTTTCGGAAAATGCTGAATGGAGAAATCATGTACACCGTCAGCAAGGATTTTAAAAAGAGGATCCCACTGAGCGACTCATATCTCACCCATTTTTAATGTTTTTAGTATTTCAGTATTGGAAATTGTTTATAAATCTATTATAAGTATACGTAAAATACGGAATAATTCATATTTTTAATGGCCGAGCCAAAAAAAAAGTTTATTTTTATGCCTATTTTTTCGAGCGTCAGGGTGGTGTAACACCTTAATAAGAGTAACATAGTATAGATATTTTTAAAAATATTTAATTAAATATATATTGAAGTTGTAAAAATTAAACTTTATTTTAAATTAATATTTTAACGTTATTTAAAAAAAATTTCAATTTAGTTCAAAAATGTAAATTACCACCCTCCCCCCCCCCTCCCCCCGTCTTCCACTTTTTATTTTGAAAACCCCCCCCGAAAAAAAATCCTGGCTACGGCCCTGATTGACGTCATCTAGCATTTCTGCTAAATACAAAATCGCCTATTGCGTTTGATACGTACCAGTGAGAAATATTTTCAAAACTTTTTCTGTAACTGTAGAATCACAAAATAGCAATTGGAGCAGAAGAAAATCTTTATTCACTCGTTTGACTTCAACATACGTTTTAGATTTTCCCGAGCTTACAGTAAATGGCTTAAGGGGGTATCCCACCCTAGAACCTTAAAAATATGAATTTTTTTTTAGTTTTGAAAAATTCTGTGTTCTTTTCTGAATCGTTTAAGCTATCTCTTGTTGCGAATTTGAAAAGCCCGCGCTTTTTTCCGTGCGCAGCTGGCGCTCCACACCACTCCTCGTTGCCTTTATCTTTAACTTAAATGCCGTTTTTCTCAAAATACCGTTTTGATGAATGGTGTGCAGCGTTCTGAGAAAACCATTCATCCGAAAAAATTCAGATTTTGGTAAAAGCTGTGTTAGCTTTGCTTCTATAACCTAAATGGAGCAAATCAGGCATTTTTACATCTACATAGCTTATATCCCATGTTTTAACAGTAAAAATCAACTAAAAAATATAACGAATAAGTAGGAAAAATTAAAGAAATGAATAAAAAAATTTGTTTCTAAATGTGACACACTCTTGCCATAGCCACATATATAAAGAGTACTAATGTGCAATCTCACTTTTTTCGGATTATTTGTTTGGCTGTTATGGCGCACACCATGAGCTTGCGTTCCTAAGTTCCTGCCATGACCCAACTACTCAAAAAAAAAAAAAAAAAAAAAAAAAATCTCAAAATGTTCATTAAAGATCAGATAATAAAAGGATTATTATGTATAACTATAAATGTTTTATATTTTCTTGTTCAACACCCTGAAAAAAAAAGCGTTCAATTCAAGGGCCTCTAGAGTGGGATACCCCCTCGGTTCCTGTTCGCATGTAGCAGCTGTAATATATTACTTATCTCATGCATGATATATAACTAAACAATTTGAATTGAAGAAAATATTTGAAACCGAAGGTGTTGAACCAGTTATTGAAGAAGATAATGATGAAGATTAATTATCCTATTCATATCTCAAATACTGGATTTTATCTATTGTCTTATGTTTTCAGGTTCTGTATAATACATGTATGTTTTCAGACTTTTCTTCTTTTTCAGGTGATCCTATATTTATTTTTATACGTATTAATTTGTATAATACAATTTTATATTATAAGTGAGTGCAGAAGAGAGTGGAGCAATATTATTACTTTGTGAGGTCTTTTATTAAGAAATATATTGCAACTATTTGGAATTGTTATTACTCCGCTCAGTTTCAAAAATGCGTGAATGAGTGTGCATGACAAATATGAATGAACGGTGGGGTGAGTGTAATTCAGCCATGATGTCACGCCAGGTTGAAAATATGATCTCTTTGTTAATTTATCAAGGTAGGAAATGACTTAAAAAAAATGCATACTTAAAGAATATTCAGACTTAAAAAAGATGTAAAAATACCGAAAAATGCTGAAAAAACGGTTTTTCGATATTTTGACACTGTTGCACCAAATCTAAAAATCTGAAATAATTCATGGATATAGCTTGACATCCAGAGAATAACATATTTTTTTTCGTCGTTTCTATTTTTTTTGTTTTTTTTTTAATTGAATTTTGAAAATTTCGAACTTGTATAAAAATTTGAATTTCCCGCCAAAAATTTTGAAAAAAATATTATTTTGTAGCTGACAAAAGACCCTATTATTTGAGAGAAAAAAGAATTTTGTACGTCTACAAGAAGCCGAGATATCGCCAAAACACTGAAAATCACGTTTTAATTTTTTTTGAGGTTATGTGAGGGTCTATGGGTCTGAAAATTTCAGCAAAGATGTACTTTTTCATGTACTACATGAGGATATTTTTTGTTTTTCAAAAGCGCTGGGGGCACTTTTCACCTCCTTAAC
The DNA here is from genome assembly GCA_949715965.1 of Dysmachus trigonus. Classification (NCBI taxonomy): domain Eukaryota; kingdom Metazoa; phylum Arthropoda; class Insecta; order Diptera; family Asilidae; genus Dysmachus; species Dysmachus trigonus. The sequence continues at coordinate 783,612 of OX454324.1, forward strand.
CGGCTAGACCCTTTGTATTGTATAATGAATAAATTACTTTTTCAGCCTACTTTACCGACCTGTAGTATCTAAACTATTAGGGATTTCGTTTTGAGATTTTTACACAACATTCTTTAAATAATATGCAATGATTATATGAAGAAAAATGCAATTTGTTAATGGGAGAGTACACTTAATTTATTACTAACTAGCTTATACCTTAAATTACTCGTGATCGTTAAGTTAGTTATAATATTATTGTTTATAATTTATGATGTACAGTTATACCTCCTATAACGCGGCTTTCATATAACGCAGAGCGAAAATTGCTACAACCCTCCTTTAATATACCTATTATAACACCTTCTTTGTACAAGAGAATTTCAAAAACTCAATCGTCATATGGCATTACTTTTTCGGTGTATTCAATTTTTGCGGTTAACATTAACCCATTATTACGTAAAACGAGGATTTTGTGCACGCAAGTTCAATTGTACGATTCGAATAGCAAATTGGGGCGATTGTTTTGTATAAAAGCTTCAAAAACCCTATTATTTTTTGGGTTTTTTAAAAAAAGTGCTGATTTTTTTTGGTCATTTTTCTATTCAAAGCCGATTGTCTTATCGTTGCTGCTGCTGAATGATCGTATAACCACCAGAAATCGCGGTCCGAATGTCTAAACTTTGTCAAACCATGGTTTTGAAAGTTTTTTGTTTTGGTTTGGTTTTTGCAAAAAGGCCATTTTGTACAGCAATGTAATAAAAAATTTCGCGATTTTTTTACACAAAAAGGATCAACTTTACAACTTGCGTGCACAAAATCCTCGTTTTGCTCATTAATGGGTTAATAGGAAATTCAATTTTTATATTGAATACTCATCAAGTTTATGAATTTCAATTATCAGGGAATTTCCCTAAAAATGAACAAACAATAAAGCATTACTCTATTTTAATTTAGTATAAGATTGCTTTTAAATGTGTTCAGACGTATATTCAATAAACGTAAATTCAAATATCAGCCATCATAATCGCCATCTATAAGAAATTTTAATTCTTCTTAATTAGAAAATTCAATTTACTTAATTAAGTTATCTGACCATACGAAAAAAAAAAACGTACATTTTTAAGCATTAGAGATAATTAAATGAAATTCTTATTTTAATTTTTCAATATAAAAAGCCAATTCAATTATTAATTTATCAGTTATTAATTTTTTATTATTTTTCTTGTTTTCTATCAGTTAATTTGTTCACAATTGCTTAAAATTCCTAGAAGATATAAGCTTTTATACAGTCTTGACAAAAATAAGTTATTCCTTATAATTTTCTTTTAAATTGACCTTTAATATTTGGAAAAAAAACTTGTAAAAGGTAAGAATTTCCTTAAATTTTTCGCCAAATTTGTTGGATTCTTATTTTATATATAACTTTATATTCACATAAGCGCCTTTTGATATGTTAAGGGGAGGTTCTCATCTAGAACGTAAAAAAATTGGGAAAAGTTCGTGATTTTTTTGAAGGCAAATGACAAGACATAGGGAAATGATATTTCGCATTATCTTTTAATGTACATTTATCTGTACGAAAAAATTTTTTTATTCAAAAAAAAAAAAAAAAATGGCGCCCGTTATTCAACTTCTCCGGAGGCATGTTTGTGTACAATTTGCGTACAAGATAACTCAAAAACGGTTCAACCGATCAACTTCTAGTTTCGTGCATATTAAACTAAACAATTTTCTTCATAGAAAGAGTGGAGCACATTTTGAAAATTGTAACATTATCTCCTTTTTGTAAGTGATAAACTATGAAAAAAAACGGCCGAAAACGGCCTTAAAATTTCAAAATCGCGCCATTCCGTCAATTTTAAAATTTTTTTGAAAGTCGTCCACTCTTTCTGAGACAAATTTATTCTAGTTTATAATAATGTCATCATTATTTGATTTCAGACCAATCTGCGACCCCTAAATTGTACGCAGCTGGGCAATTTTCGAAAAACATGCCTCCGGAGAAGTTGAATAACGGGCGCCATTTTTTTTTTTTTTTTGAATAAAAAAATTTTTTCGTACAGATAAATGTACATTAAAAGATAATGCGAAATATCATTTCCCTATGTCTTGTCATTTGCCTTCAAAAAAATCACGAACCTTACCTACTTTTTGACGTTCTAGACGAGAACCTCCCCTTAAAATCAATCCCATCACTCATTTATTTAAAAAATACTTTTCCCTTAAATCTATGTATAGGTATATATGTATAAAAGAAAGTCGTGTTAGTTACACTATTTATAACTCAAGAACGGCCGAACCGATTTGGCTGAAAATTGGTGGGGAGGTAGCTTAGAACCAGGAAACGGCTATAGAATACTTTGTAGAGTTTCAAAATGGCGGATTCAAGATGGCGGCTGAAAATTTTAAATTTGAAGCGATTTTCATGAAAAAATTGGTATATAGGGGTTTTACGGGATGGGGATTTCAAATCCGCTGCCCAAATTTAGAAATTCAAGATGGCGGATCCAATATGGCGACCAAGATTTCCTGATTTCAACGGATTTTAATGAAAATTAGTACAATGAATGTTTTGAGGTCACTGATTTTGAATATTATCAAAATTTAGAAATCCAAGATGGCGGATCCAAAATGGCGACCATATTTCTCGATTTCAAGGGATTTTAATGAAAATTAGTGCAAGGATTATCTTGAGGTCACTGATTTTGAATATTATCAAAATTTACAAATCCAAGATGGCGGATCCAACATGGCGACCAGAATGTCTCGATTTCAACGGATTTTAATGAAAATTGGTACAATGATTATTCTGAGGATACAAGTTCCGAATATTATCAAAATTTGTAAGTCCAAGGGTCCAATATGAGACCAAATTTCTTGATTTCAACGGATTTTACTGAAAATTAGTACAATGATTATTCTGAGACCACTAATTTCGAATATTAGCCAAATTTCCAAACTCAAGATGGCGGATCCAATATGGCGACCAACATTTCTCGATTTCAACGGATTTGAATGAAAATTGGTACAGTGATTATTTTAAGGCCACTAATTTTGAATATTATTAAGATTTGGAATTTCAAGATAGCGGATCCATAAAGGGGTTTTCGGGTTGAAACAATTTCTAGGATATAACAAACTAGAACATTTGAGAAGTGTTTAATTAGTAAGTATTTACCCAACGCCGGGTGAAACCGGATAACCCAGCTAGTTATATCTAAAAATTGTTTGTTTAAGTTCACTATATTTCGGATATGTGCACAAATCGCTTAACTGCCTCATTTTCACGGTATGCTTCTTTCAGATTGTTTTTAATATGTTTTTGTTTTATTATATCATTATTGGGTAGAAGTTTATTTAACCTTTTAAGGACGGGAGTGGTCGATATATGGACCAGCCAGAGGGCACATTATATTTGATGTTTTTCAGGGAAAATGTTATGCGCTAAATATGGGAAAAATAGTATAGAAATTCCTGGAAGCATCCTTGACATTGAAAATTGCTATTTCAATGTCAAATTTTTTCTGCTATTAGCCCTGAAAGATTTCACACCTAAATTTTTTGAAGCGCTGAGTATGGGAAAAATAGTGTAAAAATTCCTGGAAGCATACTTGACCTTGAAAATTGCTATTTCAAAGTCAAATTTTTCTTTGCTATTTCGCCCTGAAAGTTGGCATACCTACCTTTTTTTATTATTATTACGAAAAATATAGTATTATGAATCGCGAAACTCATCTGCAAGGTGCATTCAAGACTAAAAATTGAAATTTTCACGATTTTTCCCGTATTTAGCGCATCAAATTACCTAGAAAAATACTTTCAAACCGTCGCGCCAAATTTTTTACATGGGACTTTCCGTTGCGGACGGGCCTGGTCGATATATCGATCAGCAAGGAGGGGGGGGACTCCACATAAGAAGTTCATTGAATTTATTTATAATATTCATGTCTAATAAAAGGTCAATTTTAACGTAATTTTCCCCGTCCTTAAAAGGTTAACCTGCTGCGTACTACTGACGGTTTTCATGAAAATTGGTACCTAAGGGTTTTCATATTTCATAGAGTTAAACTAAAATCAGCTAAATGCGTTTGAGAGGCACTAAAAAGAATTCAGATAACAATATATGGTATTTCTTCCAATAATAAATTAAATATGGACAGATGATAAAACATCATAATAATAATAATGAAAAATAGCTGAGATATAGGTATAAATAATAAATCATTACCGATTTTTTTCTGTAAATACACGTTTTATATATTTGACCGAAAAAGAGAAAATTTACATAAAAGTAGCATTCTAAAAATGTATATTTTGAGACCTACATACCTGAATTTTTACAATTTTTTTCTAATAATGCAATTTTCTATCAATATAAATAATTTTATATATTTTTTTTTCAAATTTCAGATCGCAATGGATGCAGCGGCAACACAGAGCCAATCAGCAACAACTTTCAGGACTTCGAGTCCGCTGTCGCCGTCATCGAAAACAATTTCAAATTCAGCCGCTGATCTGGTCCAATTGAATGCATCAAATTTAATAAAGAACAAGAGGAAAAATTTTAGTCCGAGATGCTCTTCGATGGTAGAGAATGACCTTGAAATGGTAGCGCCATCCACTGAACAAATTGCCGGAGAGGTTGCTGATCTTTCAAAAAGATCGGGCCAATCTGATCCGGGAACAGTATCCTCTCAATACCATCACCAACCCGAAGAGTCTGTGATTCAATCGGGGAAATTAATAAAATTAGGCAGTGGTGGCGGCGGTGACATAATTAATAATTTAATTAGTTGCAAATCGCCGCAAAGAGATGGCGCTGCAACAGCCGCACCTCAGCCGATTGACCTTGAGGCAATGGCGTTAAATTGGCGACAGTTGCTGGCGACACACCATCACCACCATCGTCATCATCTTCACCAACTTCATGGCAATCAGACGATGGGTCCTGGATCGGGGCTCGATGGGGCCGGTGGTGGCGTTCCTGGAACTGGGAATGGAATGGAACACCCCGAGAGCACCCTGTACAAAATCCCAAATACAAATTTTACAATAACAAAAACTTCGAACGCCTTGAGTCCGGGAATCGATCCCGAATCAAAGGCCGAGTTCGCTTATAACGCTTTTACCGCCGTTCAGGAGCTCCTCAACGTCTATGGGCTCTCAATTTCACCGGGTGACATTGTGGAGGCGTTCAAAAAACAGCAAGGAATTGGTGAGTTCGTTTATTTTGAGTATATATATTGTTTTTTTTTTTAGTTTGTTCGTTTATATCGTCTTAATGGATGAACCGATTTTTTTACTTTCCGTCTCATTTTATTCGTGGTTATATCCAAAACAATACTAGCATTTAATAATACCAAATGATTTCAGTATTGTACCTGAACTAGTAAATGCAAGAAATTCTATTATCTTTGAATTTTATTAATCAATATTTTCTGGGTAAGAAAAACCTATTTAAAAAAAAAGTCTAGTTAAGAATTTTGTTATTAGTTTATTTTCAGCCAAGATCAGTGAAAAAATAAATCCACTTTTAAAAAAAAATGAATTAATAAATCCTTTGAGATGGTTCTGCACTTCGTATAAATTTTGAAATTTTTTGTTACGAATAGAATGTTCCAGAGACCTAAAGAGGTAAAAATCAGTAGGTGCTAAATCAGGGGAATAAGGAGTATGATTAAGAATGAATGATTCACGGGTAATCAAATGTTCTATGGGGTCTTGCGTTATCGTGATGAAATATTTAACAAAGACTTACAACGACAAAATAAAGTTGATGCCTCTTTGACCACACATTTCATTCTTATATAATTTGTCAAGGTCAAATTGAGAAAACTACACTAAATAACATTCCTGCAAAATTGAGTAGCTCATGCAAAACTTGTTACTCCAGGGTTTTTTGGGTCACTGATTACGAATCTAAAGTGCGAATTCGAGAATTCTTGAGTCACTGATCGCGGATCTATAGCCCAAATTGGAGAATTCCTAAATTCAAGATGTTGGCTTAATGATGAGCTTTAAATGACCTCTATCTATGACCCCTTTATTGAAATTCTGCAATTGCAAAAAACCTAAATATATATACAGTGCCTGATATATTATTTCTCAACTCAAGTTTGAGATAACTTACAACTGTCCTTTACATAACATTCAGTTGACCTTGAGAGGTTAAATTGGCCCAGAATGCCAGAATTCCACGTATTCAAGGATTGAGATTCAATAAACACCTTTTTTTAAATTGGTAATGATGGATTAAAAAATCCACGAATTTAGATTCAGCGATCCGAAAAACCTACATAACTTCTTTTTCAGAATTATATAGTTTATATTTCTCAATTTGACCTTGAAATTACCTTGAACCTGACATGATACAGATTAAAGGACCTCGGATTCGAATTCAGGGAGTTAAATTACATAAAAATGAAATGGTCTGGTTAAATAGGTATCAACGTTTTTTAGTAAACCTCTGTTGTTAGCTTTCGATTTTTCAAAGCTGATCATTTTTCTTGAAGTTTCTCCTTGAATCTTTCCAATTATTGGCAATAAAGATTAGCTGTGATAGATTCACCTGGTTTGAATAGTTTATAATGAATTACATCAGATATGTCCCACCAAAAGTACAATAAAACCTATTTTTAAAGTCAATCCTGACAGTTGGAATAGAAGTTTGTTTAGAATAAAGCCTTGCTTTGCGTTCTGTGTTATCGTAAACGATCCATTTCTCGTCCTTCATTACAACACGATGTAAAACAATTAATTTCTGTACCTTGTCAGCAAAAAATTGCAAATTAACCTTCGATCACTTCTGACCAATAATTTCATAATTCGAAGATCTTCCGGATTTTGGTGCAATCTGCAGGTTTCTGCCATTAGATTTAAATTTTGACATTTGACATTGACATTTGTTTACCGTTAAGCCACTTCTTCCTAAACTGTCGTTTTGGTATAGATTTATTTTCTACCTAGGAAAATGTGAAAGTAATAATAAAAATATTCTAAAAGTCCCTTTTTCCCATGTAAAATTTCCTGCTCTTTTTGAATTTACAATCAGAATCGGAAAATTGTTCACGGAAAATTTCAAAATGGCGTTTTCAATATGGCGGTGGGGTGAATAGATAACAAATATTCAACAAATAATATTTTTATAGGTATTTGATGTCGCTCATTACGGAAATTGAGTCAATATTTGATTTCATAAATGTCGTATTCAATAAACCATCTAATAATGCAAATATATATGTTTTGATGAAAATATGATAAAAAGAACGTTTTCACAGTCTCGTCGATTCAACGTGATTAGCTGAAAAAATTATAATACTCCAGTTCAACTTTCAGTTTCAGTTAGTTAATGATATCCTAAACAATAAAGTTAATGAAAAGTAAAAGAGAACAAATCCCAAAAAGAGGTCCTTTTACATTGCAACGTACAAGCGTAGAATGCCACTAAATTCAAGTTTAAAAAATAATGAATTTCTCACCGATCCCCATAATATAAACTATTACTTACTAATAGGATATAACCTATCAAAAGAAAGGGTCTAGCCGGTTAAGGAGGTGAAAAGTGCCCCCAGCGCTTTTGAAAAAGGAAAAAAAATCTTTATGCTCGTATAGTACATAAAAAAGTACATGTTCGCTGAAATTTTCAGAACCACAGACCCTCACATAACCTCAAAAAAATGAAAACGTGATTTTCAGTGTTTTGGGGATATCTCGGCTTTTTGCTGATGTAGAAACTACTTTTCTTTCTCAAATTGTAGGGTTTTTGACAGCTATAATATAATGTTGATTTTGTTTTTGGAATTTGTTGGCGGGAAATTCAAATTTTTATAAGTGTTCGAAATTTTTAAAATTCAATTAAAAAAAAAAACTAACACAATAGTAACTCCGAAAATCTTGTCTTTAGGTGGAAAACCGTTGATATATGATCTCTTTATGAGCTGAAATGTTTCAAATTTATATTCCAGCTTATATTTGTTTATTTCAAAAACTGCTTAAACGATTTTAAGGTAGGAAATGACTTTAAAAAAATCAGACTTAAAAAAGAGGTACAAATATAGAAAAATGCTGAAAACACGGTTTTTCGATATTTTTACACTATTGCATCACATCTAAAAATCTTAAAAAATTCATGGATATAGCTTGACATCCGGAAAATAATACATATGTTTTTCGGCGTTACTAAAAAATTCGAACGCGTGTAAAAATTTGAAATTCCCGCCAAAAAATTTCGAAAAAAATACCTTGTTGTAGCTGACAAAAAACCCTAGAATTTGAAAATAAAAAAGTTTCTACGTCCACAAGAAGCCGAGATATCGCCAAAACACTGAAAATCACGTTTTAATTTTTATTTTATTTTTTTGAGGTTATGTGAGGGTCTATGGATCTGAAAATTTCAGCAGACATAAAAAATACATAACATAGAAAAAAAAACAAAATTTTGTTGATTGTATTTGACTAATAAACTGCCTTAAACCGTGTTTACATCCGTAAAAATCGTATTTATTCCGGAGTTTTTGTATTTTTTCCAATTAATTATCCTAAATTTGCTTTCTTTACACAAAAACAATCAGCGCTATAGGCCTAATTTAACCCTTTGATGGCACACTGGGGTCTGAATGGCCGCACCTCTCTTCAACTTTAATTTAAGGCATTTAGATTTTGAAAAATTATAACTATGGCGACATATTCCGTTGATTTTAGAAACGTTAGTCTAATTCTGGCGTTCACATAAATTTTAGTAATGCTGCCTGAGACCCCAGAGTGTCAGTTGAAAATTATTTTTGAAATATTTTTTATAATTTGTTTGTTTGCTTTTTTTTCATCTGTGTATCAAATAAAGTAAATATATAACATTTTTTTGGAAATAGTCCATCTCAAAAATATATAATTAAATTTTTAGTTTTGTTAATCAGAAACTGAAAAACCTATAATTTTTTTCAAATTCAAATTTCAAACACTATTTTCCAGTTTTCCGACGATTTGAATTATTGATTTTATATAATTAAAATTGAATTTTCTTAAAAATAATGATTTTATATCTTAATGTGCTACTTCAAGAGTATTCAGGTAATCTTTTTTTTTTTAAATAAAAATAATAAATAGGTTAAAAGTAGTAAACCATTTTGCTGCGTTTATTCCAAAGACAGAAATATTTCTAAAGAGGTATCCACAAACAATAAAAGATTGATTTATTTCTGAGCTAAATATATTCTAAGACAGAATATCATAACATTTGTTTAAAGATATTTGATAGTAGTAAGAAGACTAAAACCTTTTAACTTTTACGAGGTGAGAGGTCTTATTTACGGAATTTAAAAGAAGATAATAACAAACGTATTTCTCCTACAGCTGCTACAACTTATTTTTTTTTTTTTAAAGCCACTTTTCTCACCCATTTGCAAGAAATATTCGTGTGAACGAAGAAATCATTAATTTTCGATTTTAAATTTACTCCTTTGGGCTGTACTAAAGGGTATACAAAAAAAAAATTTATTTTGGCGCGTAAATGTTCATATCAAGGTTTAATTATGCACCTCAAAGGGGTGCAAGGATATCAAATATCATTTATCAAAAAATAGCAGCGAAATCCTTCTTTCATATTACGCGACAGTTTAAGAAAATTCGTTTTACCCTTAAACCCTAAGAAGTTCCCTTTTTCTCTACATTACCACCATAAGTTTAAAAATAAAAAAAACATTTCTGCGTCTCAAGTTTCATCCGAAAGGGTGAGAAAAATGAGATGCTGCCCGTCATGTTCCGCAAGGGTGTCTCATTGTCCTATATTCTTATTTTTATTTTTTTTTTCCTTCCGCAGTAATCTTACAATTTTTGTAATTCAAGACGGATCTTTTTATTCATTTTTCATTTCTTCCCTGAAAATCGATTAAATTTCTCTGTTTGATTTGATCATTAGTTCGTTCAGTTTAAAATGATCGATACACAGCGACCCTGAAAACCCCTCGGTAGACAGTTTTACCTCTTGCACACCGTCGCTCGATCGAATGAAATTCCTCCAAAAGGATTTTTCCTTCCTTTCTCACGGACGATTGATATTTGTTTTTTTTTTTTTTTTTTTTATAAGATTCCATGATCTCAGGTGCTCCTGACGATTTTGAAGAATCGAAGAACTGAAAGAAGAAGACGAAAGAAAACAAAAAAATGAAAAAAAGGGGACACACGAATGCGCGAAATGATCATTAGATTGAATGTCATCAAAACTTTTGAGAATGATTAATCAGCGAACGATCATCAATTTCCCGTGATTGATATATATATATAAATTTTTATATATGTATGAACCGAGAGGCTTCACGGTTTGATGCGCTTTCATTCGATTTATTTAATTTCTCTTCTTCTTTTTCGATATTATATTTTTTGTTATTTCTTCAACTAGCTGTTTTAAATTAAGTCCAGGTAAAATATCGATCCAGGTAATTTAAGGCAAATCATTCAAGGGAATTTCCCAACGATTTTATGATATTTAATGATAATTTTTGATATAGGTTCAAAATAAGAAAATCTGAGACTTGGGATAAGTTTGCAACGTCAACAAATTATACATATTTATATATTAATTATACAATTCAAAAAATAGGTCTTCAACGACTGAAAATCGTTTAAGAAATTGTTTGTAGTTTTTCAAGAAATCCTAAAATACTAAAAAACTTTATACTTAAAGGTCTAATTTCCATGAAATTCTTTTAAAATTTAATTATGAATACCAAATTCTAGTTCTAGCTCAGGGTTTTTTTTTTAAGTGAAATCAATCTCATGCTTCTAATTTTATGAATATAAAAAGCGAGTACAATCTAGAAAAAAATTAACATCTATTGTCTATTGTCTGCTTTTTATATAGAAAAATATTAAGATCTAGAAAAAAGCACCAAGCGATAGCTTTTAGAGGAAACGAACTCCAGAGTACAATGAGAAAAAAGGAAGGCCAAACCAATTCGATTTCTCTATAAAAAACAAAGTCTCAATTTTTCGTTAAATAATATTTATAAAATGTTTCTTGATTATCGCTAAACGCCGGACATTGCATTTTTGCAATTGTAATATGATATTTTAACTACGTTTCGGTATCTTTATCAAATGAATGTGTCACAAATTTGTTGTGGTTTTTGTTTATTTATCTAAGCAACAACATTCTCCAGATCACTCCAGTATTTTTTGTTTACGCACAGCTGCACAATGAAAAAGCGGGCGTTTTTGTTAATTTTCAAATTTATCCCTTTAAACAAAAAAGGAGCTGGGCCACCTCAGAGTCGAAAAAAATATTTTTTATTGTAGATCTATTTTGGTCTTGTTTTTAAATAATTGAGGATATGCATTTTTTAACACATACAGCAATAATAATATCACTAAAGTGATTTTTGGCCATTTTTACTTTGCCATTTTCTGAGATACTTAATTTGGGCTAAGTATGAAGTGCACAGGGTTCAGGTTCATGATTTATACGCTATCAAATAAAAAAAAATTGAAGTGATACTATCTAAAGTGATTCATATCTAAAACCGAAATCTACGCCCTCTCTATGCTAGATTATGTTAGGCTATGCAACCCAATAATATCTACAACAAGAAAGGACACTCGTCACTTTTTCAACCTTGGAACGAAATGGAAAATAGGTAGTAAGAAAGAATTCATTAGAAAGAGAAAGACAATTTGAGAGGAAAATTGGTGAATATCACAAAAATATTTTATTACAAAACTTTTCTATCTTTATTTAAAAACACATATTTTTATTTAAAATTCATATTTACGATTAAATGAAGATCACCCTGTACTGCAAGCGAACGACAGGTACAACAATATTCACTCCAGATCGCCTTTAAAAATGCACAGCAAAAAACTGTAAGCGATCTTATCCGTATTTATTCTCGGTGTGTGTGTCACCTGCCTCTTCTACCTTCTTCAATTCGTCATTTCTCTATAACATTGCAGGGCAGGTAGAATTGAGAGACCAATACCAAAGATAATCTAATCATATAGATTTCCACTCTAGAACAATGAAATCGGCCGCTGTTTTCGTAAAGCTTTTTTTGCCTATGCACAACTACATAGAAGACTGAGGTAGCCGCTCTCGATCTGAAATTTCATAAACAAATACAACAACAATGCATTAGGGAAGAGAGCAAATTTTACGTATGCGTAAGTTACTTTGCTGGGTGCCACCCCCCCCCCCCCCTGGGCCCCCCCTAACCAGCTACATAAATGAATGAATTTTCTGTTTATTAGACTGTTGAGTTGAGATATATTCAAGTTCTTGGAATTCTGTTAAGAGACATGCGATAGATCACGGTGGGATTTTCAATATTTTGCGTATTTTCAGTATATTTTTGATTCTAAGAGTTTTTCTATAATATTTAATATTATATAATAAAATTATAGTTTGGTAATTTTGTAGTTTCGTAATTTTGTAGTTTCGTAGTTTCGTAATTTTGTAGTTTCTTAGTTTCGTAATTTCGTAGTTTCGTAGTTTTGTAGATTTGTAGTTGCGTAGTTTTGTAGTTTTTTAGTTCCGTAATTTTTTAGTTTCGTATTTATGGTAGCAGTATATTTGTATTATGAATAATTGTACTTGAATTGAATAGTTTTTGATTTTTTTTAACACATATATGGGTAATTCTTTTACAAACCGTACGGATTTTGATAAAAATTGACCGACATGTCTCCGATTTGACTGAAACTTTTTTTACGGATTCTATATCGAAAAATAAGAGATACGTGTCCGAGGATTTTTTTTTTGTTCCGCATATTTTCGATAATACTAGTGATCGAAAATGTGAGAATAATGAATTTTTTGGCTTGGAGACTCATTTTCAAAAATTCATAACTCTGGTTTTATTTCAGCTACAAACTTCTTTTTTTTTCATTTTAAATCTAAAGGACTGAGTTTTGAGAAAAAAATATTTTTAATAAAAATTATTAACAAATTCATATTGTTATTAACAATTTAATTGTTTAAATCAATTTTTAACAATGCCCCCCACCTCGTAGCAAGTTTTTAGTATTTTTATTGTATTCTCCGTCATATTTTACATAAAAAACATGTTTTCAAAATATGGTACCTTTATTATTACTATTTTTAAAACATTAATTTATATAGCGTGACATGTATAAAGAAAACGGTTTTTTGTTAATAAAAAGAAAACTATAGCTCGGATCGAAAAAAGTTACATATAAAAGGTGTAGGTAATAAAAAGACCTACAATTTTTGTCTTACTTATTTTTCGACATAACCTCAAACTTTTCGAATAAAACGCAAAAAATATTAAAAAATCCCCTTTTTGAAACATTATTTATTGATAAAAAGGCTATAAAAAATTAAAAAAGAAATTAACATATAATTTTTGTGTTTTTAATATGTTTCTCAACTAACCATCAAAAAGTAGTTGAGACAAGAATTGTAGATCTTTTTATTATCTACAACTTTTATATTTAACTTTTTTTGACCCGAGCTATAATTTTCTTTTTATTAACAAAAAACCGTTTTTTTACATGTCGCGCTATATAAATTAATGTTTTAAAAATAGTAAAAATAAAGGTACCATATTTTGAAAACATGCTTTTTATGTAAAACTTGACGGAGAATACAATAAAAATACTAAAAATTTGCTACGAGGTGGGGGCCATTGTTAAAAATTGATTTAAACAATTAAATTGTTAATAACAATATGAATTCGTTAATAATTTGTATTAAAAATATTTTTTCTCAAAACTCAGTCCTTTAGATTTAAAACGAAAAAAAAAAGAAGTTTGTAGCTCAAATAAAACCAGAGTTATGAATTTTTGAAAATGAGTCTCCAAGCCAAAATATTCATTATTCTCACATTTTCGATCACTAGTAGTATCGAAAATATGCGGAACAAAAAAAAAATCCTCGGACACGTATCTCTTATTTTTCGATATAGAATCCGTAAAAAAAGTTTCAGCCAAATCGGAGATGTGTCGGTCAAAAAGGTGTTCGGTTTGTAAAAGAATTACCCATATTTGCGATAATGCCTGCGAATAGGCGATAATGCTACATTTGTCTCTAGTAGCTCTTCAGCTACGAAAGCAAGATTTTTCAAATTCCCTGTTAAAGACAATGAAAAATATGAAAAGTGGATTTTAAAATGTTGTGAGCCAAATTATTAGATTAGGAATATATAGGGTGTCCCAATATTCACGCAAGAAGTAATTTTAATAAAAAAACATACACGCTCTGTTGGACTTTTTTCTTGGTTTTTTTTTTTTTTTTTTTTTTTTTTTGAGTCTAAGCTTTATGCCAATAAGACCACGACCACCTACGCTTTGAAGGAGGAAGTTGAGCGCTGTGTCAACGAAATCCAGCCACATTTATGTAAAACGGTCATGGAGAATTTCAACAAAAGAGTGCGTTTGTTCCAGCAAAGTCGTGGAGGCCATTTACCCGATATTGTATTCCATATATAACCCTATACTGTATACTTTATGGATCAGTAAAAAAAATACAATTTTTAATTACGAACCTGTGTTTTCTATCAAAATTTCTTCTTGCGTGAATTTTGGGACACCTCATATTTTCATATTTCATCAAATATAGGAAGCTTACTCGCAGCTCTTATTATTTGAACATTTTGTTATTAAGAAAAAGAAAGAAAAATATTAAAAGAAAAAGAGGATATTATTGAAATGTGTAGTAAAAACATTGTTATTGTAATGAAATAAAGTGATATTTCCTGTTAATTATTTATTAATTTGCGTATTATACACATATAAAATTCCAGTCCAATTTTCAATTCGGCGTGCGTAGTTATAACTCCAAGACGCTGAAAAGGCTTTGATACGTAGTACAATTTATAATGAATTTTTTATCTAATTTTTTAATCAAATAAAATTGTATTTAATTCAATTTCAAACCGACTGGGCTAATGTGTTGTACATTTTATTTTAAAAATGTATAATCATTATTCATCAATTTAAATATTCATGAAATCAAAACTAGCAGATTCTACGAAAAAATTATAAACCTTCCCTCAGAGGTTTGAAACAGAAGAAAGTGCTCCCTAGTCCATTTTCACTAAGGATCACCGCAGACGAACTACTGTCTTTGGCAGACAATTTTAATGCGAATAGAATTTCGGCGAATAAAACGCGCGTTAGCAAAGCGCGCGTTGAAAAACGCCTAGTGTGTACCAGGCCTTAATATCCACTCATTTTTCAGGGTCTAAACTGTATACCGCTCCCCAGACAGTATCTCTCTTGTGCGATGATTCTAAAAGAGCGAAACCAGTGAGAACTTTGGTTGGGCGGCCTGAAATATTCTGATGTCGCATGAACACAAGAACTGCTTGTGTGTGCGTGCGATCAGAGGCCAAGAGCTTTACTTCAGAGGCCAAAAATGAAAAGCTCTACGGCCGTTTTTGTTCCTCTAGAGTAGATATCTATATGATTATGTTGTCTGTGCCAATACCAATGCAATCATCCCAGGGCGCCTTTAAAAATGCATGAAATGCATCTGTGAAAATTTTTTGGTGACTATTTCTTTTTCCATATACAGGGTGACAAATGGAAAGTTGCCTAAACTAATCATTCGTAATTTTAAAATGAGTCCAGGGGAAAACAATAAAAGTACATAACTATTTACATAAATTCTTCACAAAATTATTAATAAATGACGTCATAGGATGAAATCAGATAATTTTTTTTAATTCTTACCTTCTAAGAGTGTTTTAGCTGGTTGCATTTTTACTTCCAAGCTTGGTATGAAGTTCAAAAAGTAAAAATACCGAAAAATGTTTAATTTCAATATTTTGACCCTGTTTCACCATATCTAAAAATCTGAACAAAATCATGGCTTGACATCCAGAAAAAAATATATTTTTTTTCGGCGTTGTAATTGTTTTTGTTTTTTTTTTTTTATTGAATTTTAAAAATTTCGAACGTGTATAAACATTTGAATTTCCCGCCAAAAGATTTCGAAAAAAATATCATGTTGTAGCTGACAAAAAACCCTTCAATTTGAAAAAAAAAAGTTTCTACATCCACAAGAAGCCGAGATATCGCCAAAACACAGAAAATCACGTTTTAATTTTTTTGAGGTTATGTGAGCGTCTATGAGTCTGAAAATCAGCAAAGATGTACTATATAAAGATACTTTTTCTTTTTCAAAAGAGCTGGGGGTACTAGACCCTTTAAACAACGCGTTACAAATTGTCACAGATTCAAAATTTCTTTTTAAAATTGTAGTGTCATCAAAAATTTAACATTGTGCCAAATTTCAAGGCTTTAGCTTGATCCGAACATAGTTAAAATTGGATTTTTAATTTTTAACTATACAGAAAATTAACAGACAGACGGAGAGCTCGGTCAAGTTAAGAAAAAGTGTTTAAAAATAATAACGAGTCTTTTGAGATAATTAAAATGTTGATTTACAATTTCTTCTTTCATTAATTTTTTTTTTTTTTTTATCATGAATTAAAAAATGACTAACACTATGTACACAAAATTGGGCCAACAATTTTTCTTATCAGCCCAGCTCTTTCTAAGGTTTTCTGCATATTCCCACAGAGTTTTCGGGTTAATTGAGGAAAATCCTTAAATTAAAGATACTTTCATAAAAATAAGAAAGTGGGACCTATTCTCGAATTCGCCGATTCACTAATTTTGTATTCTCGAAAATGTTCGAATTAAAAGTGATTTCACGTCTTTACCGAATTCGTACGACTACGAATCCTTTATAGAAATTTGAAATCGTATAATAATTGCGGAACCGGATAGAAGCAGGAAGGTTACAAGTGTTTTATGAAATAAATGATTACCCTCCATGTTAATTTTCGCGAACGTCCACGCATCCGAAAATAATATACGTATAGTAATAGACAGTTTGTTGCATGGTGATACTTATGAAACGATAAATTATTTGAAAACTATTACCATTGTTTTATAAGATTGTATGTAAATATGTAAAAATAACAATAATAAACTGAATGTATAAAAGTGTAAAGTATGGACAAAATTTATTTTCGGGCGCATGTGTTTTGGGGTAAATGGTCGTTCAGATAAATGGACATTTGCGTAAATGGACATTTGCGTAAATGGTCATTCGTGGAATGCCATTCCGATTGTATGTTGCCCATTTTAATGTGGTAAGTTGCTACTCTGATGGGATTAATTTATACCAAATATCAATTTCAAAAACTGCTTTTTACATTGACTAGTGTCACTAGTGACGAATTTTTGGAATATTAAAAAAATAAATTTTCTCGAAATTGTCTGAACCGGTACAGGGTATCAAAACAGTGTTGAAAAAAAACGTCGAAAATTAATTTCGTTAATTAGAAGGGGGTAAAATAAATAAATTTTTTATTAATGACTCCTTTTTTGTCCCGCCGCCAATTTTTTCCTATAGTATACTTACAAAGAAACGTTCTCAGGTGTGTCTCACCGATTTTGATGAAATTGAAATATGTTATAGAGTATCGAAAAATAAGAGGCACGTATTTTATTTATCTGCGGATACGCACATTTAGGGTTTTTTTTTAGTTTTTTTTTAATAAAAATTGGTGTATTTTTCAAAATTTGGTCCGCCATGTTGAATCAGCCATTTTGAATTTTGTTAAACTAACATCAGCGACTCCAAAAACATCTTAATACTGGTTTTCACGAAAAAACTGATATCTGAAAGAATATAATAATATAACTGCTAAATTATGGCGTAAGATTCGTACTATGGGGATTTATGCGGGGAGTGCAGGGGAGTGTCTGATCGACTGCAACGAGTTAAACGACTACTTTATATCAACCTTCTCCAGTAACGTGGGCAATAGTTTGGAACAATGCTTAATTGAGCCAATCAAAGTGTCCCCAACATTTAGTTTCAAAATTGTCAACACTCAGGAGCTCACATTAAATCAACTTCAGTGGGTCTCGATGATATCAGTCCTAAATTTCTTTCTCTTATAATGTCTCACTGCCTTTTTTCGTTGGTCGATATATTCAATACTTGTATAATGACATGCTATTTTCCAGAAGCATGGAAAATAGCGAAAATCATTCCTGTTCCAAAAACAAAGCGGGCCACACTACCTCAAGACTATCGTCCTATTAGCATTCTCTCGTACGTTTCCAAAATTTTTGAAAGGCTTTTGTGTAATCAGATTATTGACTATATTACGAAACAAAATTTACTAACACCTTATCAATCGGGGTATAAAAAGGGACACAGCTGCACCACTGCATTGCTTAAAATTACTGACGACATTCGGACTGCCTTAGATGACAATAATATAACTATTTTAACATTTCTTGACTTCTCGAAAGCATTTGACTCCGTGGATGCGGTTTTGCTGTGTAAAAAACTTTATTCGTTATTTGGTTTTGATAAGTATTCTGTCAAATTAATTTATAACTATTTTTCGTGTCGTCGTCAAATTGTTCTGTCCAATAATTTATTTTCAGATGTTGGTAATGTTTCGAATGGTGTCCCTCAGGGCTCCTTACTAGGTCCGTTGTTGTTTTCCTTATTTGTTAATGACATGGCATCGTGCTTCATTTCCTGTAAATTTCATATGTATGCTGATGATGTTCAATTATATCTGTCATCTCATTTGACGGCATTAGATGAATTAGTACGTAAAATAAATGATGACCTAGATTCAGTGCATAAATGGGCAGTATCAAATAAGCTTTCCCTGAATCCAACTAAGTCACAAAGTTTGGTGGTCTCAAGGCGAATGACGGATGTAGTGAACTTTCCCCATGTGTATTTAAATAGAACACCAGTCCCATACGCAAACAGTGTGAAAAACTTGGGAATAGTATTTAACAGAACACTAACCTGGCATGATCATGTCTGCAATGTAGTGGGAAAAATTTATTCGGTCTTGCGATCCCTTTGGCATTCCGCTTCATTTACACCGAAGTCCGTACGTACTATTTTGGCCAAGACACTTTTAATGCCACATTTTTATTCAGTTTTTCCAATAGTTGGAAGACTAGATAGTACATCTTTCAAAACTTTAAAAGTGGCTTTTAATTCAATTGTACGGTTTGTCTATGGGCTAAAAAGGTTTGACCATATATCTGCCTACAGCTATAAGTTTCTGGGTGTATCATTCGGAAACTATGTAAAGTATATAATGCTAAGCTTCCTTCATAAGCTTCTTTGGACAGGAGTACCCGGTTACTTATTTACAAATATAAAATCTTTAACGTCTTCTCGTGTGACTAATTTACTTGTTCCAAGTTGTAATTGTAAGCAAAGTGAACGTTCCTTTTTTGTATACACCATAGGGCTTTGGAATGCATTGCCAGAGACAATTAAAAGGGCTCGCGGTCGTGGTGGTTTCGGGAGGATGCTATTAGCACATTTGGGCGGCCAGAATTAGTATTGTTATTTGTTTTCTTTCTTCTTTTTTAGGGCAACTTGCAAAACCTCAGCCTCCATTCTCTATTTTCTATTTGTTTTATTAAGTTTGAATTTCATATATCTAAATCTAATGTACATCATTTACGTATTAGTGCTAGGGGTTGTTTACCCCCTTGAGGAGCTTTTTTTAGGAAAACCCAAAAACAGGTCAACTTTGTTTTTCAACATCGTGTGTAAAACAATATTTTTCAATGATTTTTAACTAAAACTGTTATTTTTGTAACGCAAAAATATAAAAAAAAAATAATTTTTCTGCAATAAAAAATAAGGGTTGCCACCCCCGGGAACCGGATTATTTACCAAAGGTTAGTATATTTATGAGACAACACTTCCATTTTATTTCATTCGAAAAAATTTATTAGAACTTGAAATATTTAGGAAAAACTGTTTTTGGGGGTAAACTTTAGGGATGGTTTTCACCCCCTAAATGTGCGTATCCCCAGATAAAAAAAAATACATGTCTCTGGTTTTCCGATAATCTATAACATATTTCAATTTCATCAAAATCGGTGAGACACACCTGAGAACGTTTTCTTGACAAAAGCACATATTTTTTGGAAATTATCGAAAGGGTACTTCATAGTTAAAAACCAAGAAACATTTTTTGCCAATAAATTCAAGTTTGTGGTTATGTAAAGCTTCCGCTAAGAATCTTAAGTAAGCTGCTAGTTCTGACCCTAAATCCTGTAATACCCTCAACAAATTCTCCACTGATTTCTTCCAATACATGGGAAAAAGCGACTTTATTTAGCCGACAATTTTGTTAAAGCTAAAAATGTGTTGTTATCATATTAAATTTTAATTATAAACACGAGGAGACCAAATTTTTGGACATTCTATACATTACTATATACTACTCTTTATCAGTAGAGTCGGATTATAGGTAACGCCTATTAAACAAAAATGAAACAAACTCTGAACAAAATTAAAATCTTTACCTTTTAGTTTTATAACTATAAAAACAAAATGTAGATTATTTTTCACCTATAAGTAGATAATAAACTTCTTTATTGAACAAAAACTTAGAACCAATCAAAAAAACTTACATTATGTCTCAAAAATAAAAATGAAAATAAAAATAAATTATGCTGGAATTTCAAAAAATCAACAGATCCTACAAGGAAAAGAAGCAGTTCAGTCACTTTAATCTGAATAGTGTGTAATATTTTCTCGAATACATTTTACATGTGACCAATTTTTGCAAACAACACACTCTACCCATTCCTTATCAGCGTTTTTGTGATCAAATGGGTCACAAAATATCAGACAAAAATATTCATCTTCTACGCTTTCTTCGTCAGTTTCAAGTCACAACCTGCCCTGAGCAAATGTCACTTTTAGCCCCAATGCCAAAATTGATCTTTTGCGGCTAAGTAGTAAAAACGCAAACGAATATAACTGTAGAAACATAGTTTCATCACAAAAAGGAAGCATTAGGGTGCAAAAATGACACCAGAAGCCCTTCTGATTATTTAGAAAACAGGTTGTAGACCAATATTACTAAAAATCGAAAATTTTACAAATCTGTGGTTTTATTGGCAACATGCACGTGCTCCTCTCACAAAAACTCTGGCGCCACAGGCTCTCGCGCCGTGTTAGCTGATAGTGGCGGCATTATTTATCTCTTTCTACCGTCACTATAGCGTTCTCTGTTTCGCCGCCGTTGCCACTGTAACAACTTACCCCTGTCACAACCAACCCCGGTCTCCCCTAATAAACTCCTTAAACCTTGAGACAAGAAAATTTAATTCATCACTGACCTTTCCATTAAAAGATACAAACTCATTTCCTGGCATTTTTTAACCTAAAATTGCAAACCCTTGGTTTTTGGGTATAAGCTTTTTTTCAGAAATTGATTTTAACTACGAATGAGCGTTATGCGATTAAAGAAAGGCAGGAAAACTGAGGTTTTAAATAGGTGATATTCTAGTCTACAAACAGTAGACCTTAACCCTTTCAGACACAAAAATCAGGCGTTTGAGATAAAAATCTGAATTTTTGCTTATACACAAATATGACACTACTAAACACGAATATGCAAAAAAAATTAAGGTAATGTAAGTAAGGTGATGTCCCTGTGTACTATGATTTTAGTTGAACACCTGTATATATTTTTTGTAAAACAAAGACAATTATTTTTAGCGTGTTTGCAATGCTTTATTGATTGTATTAAAATACATTTAAAAGCAGTTTATTGTTCATGATATGCAGCAAAGCAGTTACTCTCGCGCTTTAAACACAAATAAACATTACATTTTTTGCAAATAATGAAGGTTTTTTTTTTGCATCCAGACATTTTACAACGTCCAGCGTTCTTTTCGTTAACAAAACTTATTTTTGTAAAGTTTAAAAGCTACTTTATTAACAGAGTTGCCAACCATTGCAGATTTAATATTGGTGTCTACGTTAAATAGCTATAAAATCAGTGACAACTATTGTCCAATATATTGGACATTGTGTCTGAAAGGGTTAAACTCTAAATGTTCTGAGTAAAACAAATTTTATGCAACCTTACTCCAAAAAATTAGTTATTATATTTAGTCTAAATTCAAAGGTTTTGGGGCGGCAAAATATGGGTGACATACCATCAGTGAAGCTGATAATTCGGCTGTGTTTATGAAACAAATTAAAAGTACTGAAAGATCTGTTTCTAATAGTTCTTATTTCATCTTAATCTTCCAGGTTAAAGTTAAAAAAGACACTATCCATTGTGATGTTGTTAATTGAGCCCCTAACCCTTTAATGAAGATCAGTTTCGAAACTTCGAATCCCTTTGTCGGTAATAAAGCTGGATTTAATGAACTAGTGAAGAAGTGAAAATGAATCTAAAATCCACCGGATTCGAGAATATGTAGTATGTCCTTGTAGATGTTTTTGACAATGCAAAGGTGGGAACATTTATAATTTGATTTACTCAATTTGAAACGAAATATTTAGGGAATATGCAAAAATTCAATGTTATTTTTCCAAATATCTCGGCATGCCTTAGGGTAGCCACCTCAGACCTTTGTTATTCACTCATTTTATGAACGACCTAATTTACAGTTCGTATGTTTAAGCTTATACTGACGATTTAAACAATCTGATAATTTTCGAAACATGGTGTTCGAGTAACCATATGAAGTTAAATATTAATAAGTGTAATATTATTTATAATTTAGTAAAATCGATTACACATCATTGTCCAGGCTAGAAAATGTTGTTGACCTAGGTTTAACTATTGATTCTAATTTAACTTCGGATTCGTCAAGCGTTGATCTAAGGATTTCGATGATCCCTATCTCTTAAATGTCTTATTTTGTACTTTTGTCCGTCCTATCTTGGAATGTCTCAATTATATATAATCCTCACTACATTATGCATACATTCCCCATACGAAAATGAGTTAAAACTTTTTAAATTGATGACTCTTTCAAAGCGAAGAGAAATTGCACGGGTTATTTTCATGCACTATCTTCATTACTGGCGGTATAAATTCACCCAATCTTCTTAGCCTTATCAATTTTAATTAACACCCGCGAGTAACCAGAGGACAACACTTTCTTTATTCGAACCATCACAGAATAAATTGTTACAAGTCATGTCCAAAAATTATAATACTTATTTTCCCTCAATAAATTTTAAATGCAGTAGGGTTGAATTAACCATTATTGTTCCAACTTCCCAACTTTTGTCCTTCAACTTTAAGCTCGGACAACTCTGTTATTTATTTTTAAAAAGTTCTGAAAATTCATACTCGGATATTTTCAATAGTGCTTTTTCAGAATATCACCTGAATTTTACCCCTTTTGGGCTTTTTCTTGGGGTGCTGATGAAATTTGACCTTAGATAATAAAAGAATTGAGTTTCTTATCATCCCTATTATATTTTTTTCCAATTTCACTTGTTTTCGAAAGACAAAACCCATTTTCTTCAGAATAATCCATAAGATAACGAGTTAGCGTAAAAATGTTTATTTTAGGTGTGGGTTACAACCCCTTAATGATAAAAATCATACGTCTGGGCTTAATAACTTCATTAATTGGGCATTTTGAGCCGGAGTTTTTATGGTTTGGGCTTTTTACAAAACTTCTTTCATATCGAAAATATTAATTTTTTATAAAATCAGCTTTTTTTATTTAATTCAAAAATACAATAGGATGGGTTGTTTTTTTTAATTGTCAGGTGATATTCTGAAACAGTACTTTTGAAAATACCCGGGTATGAAATTTCAGAACTTTTTAAAAATAAATAACAAAGTTGACGGACAAAAACTCAATCTGTTGGAAGTCCTTTCTTTTAAAATACCTTTAAAAATGTTAAAAAAAAAAAAATGAAGACATTATGAAAATATTTTGTCAGTTTAAAGAAATCTTAATTTTTTTTTCTTTTCATAAAATTTCTCATGAGCAATTTTCAACAACCGTGTGAATTGGTATTTAATTAAATTTAAATAAATCAGAAGACCCTACGCCAAAAAATTGAACCTTAAAAAAATTATAACGAAACATTTTCCAAAAAGATCACTCTCCGGGGGGTAGATTGAGGCGATTTTTACTCATTTAAAGGTTTTTATCGAGCTAAAAAAGAAAAAATTTGAATTTAAAATAACAATAGGATGAGAATTGAATCTCGACCTCGTTGACAACATTTCAGGGCACTTTAAATTCTTCCCTGGTGTCCTCCTGCCCTGAGATGCGATCGTCCTGGACCACAGCATCCCTGGTGATTTCTTCGACTGATTCGCTTTTTATCTTATTTTATTGTACCTCACCCTTGACAGGCGAAAAGGTGCAAATTGAGTAAATGAATCGTTTTTGGGAACTTTCTCATTGGCCTCGTTTGGCGCAACAATTTCGAGACGAAAAAAAAATTTTGTATCAAGGGTGCTGCCTGAAGGGATGAGGATGGCTTATAAAATAAATATAAAAAATATATATATAATAAATGTTGCGAACGGGGTTCAATTTTTGAGCTATCGTTTAACCTAATGGACCTCACCTCTGCTCCGGGGTGCGGTAGACTTCTTCACGGGTGAGTTCCCGATTAAATTTTAAGGGCGCCCAAAAGGTTGAGGATCTTGAGACTATCGCAATTTTTGGTGTTTTGCTTTCCCTTTCCGAGGATCCAGGCAAAAAAAGAAATAAAATAAAGGAGAAGATCAATTCTGAGATATTTCACAGTGTCTTCCTTTTTTTCTTCTTCCCTTTTTTTTAAGGGCTTTTGTACCCTTCGAAAGAATTTAAGATGCCGTCAACGATTTATTGATTTTGGCTTGACGGTGGATAAAAGGTGAGATATCAAGGGCAATTTACCGTAATCACCTTTTACATATAACATATTATAAAAAAAAAATTTGTATTTATCCCACGGCGATAAAAAGATGCCAACTAAATTAGCCGGGCCTTTAAGATCTGATAAAAAAATATTTAGGAATATTACTGTAAAATCAGAATCGATCAGGTTCGATTCCTGCCGGTGTCCGGGCGGGCCAGGTATTTTTATCGAGAATTCCTATATACATATAACAAAAACTATAGTAATTAAAACAAAAATGTAAGCAAAAATCATAGTTTTTAAAGAAACTTAATTTTTTTATATGGAAAGTGGGTTACTTTTCTGAATATTACGATAAAGCGTTAAATTCTACCCTGTAATGATGGGTCACACTTATAGTCTAAGATTATTAGTTTTTGAAATAGAAATTTTAGGTCATATGTGTGACCTATCATTTCAGGGTAGATTTGTGTAAGCTGTTAATTGATGCTATAAAAAATGATAAAAACTTTCATAAAT
Organism: Dysmachus trigonus; assembly: GCA_949715965.1. Classification (NCBI taxonomy): domain Eukaryota; kingdom Metazoa; phylum Arthropoda; class Insecta; order Diptera; family Asilidae; genus Dysmachus; species Dysmachus trigonus. Next base: position 808,762 of record OX454324.1, read on the forward strand.
GGTTTTCTATTACATAATTTTCAATCTCGCCATATCCCAATGTATCAATAAGCATACATTTTCCTCTCATAAATAAAATTAAAGAATCCAATCCATAGTATCGCAAGACAATTCTAAAGAAACGTAAATTCCGATGTTTTATAATTGAATTCCTTGAGACGAAAAACATCTTTGGTGCACATCTGTTTCTTTTAAAATCTAAAACAACCCTCGACTGAAATTTCAGTTTACCCCTTTCCCTGTAGAGCAAAAGGAAGATGAAAAAAAAATACGAAAAACTAATTTCGCTTAAAGTCCTGTAAATATTCCTTTTCATAACCAAAGTGCCGTGCATCCTTTCGCAGCTGAGACATCTGTTCAAATCGTTCTTCATAAAATTTTTATATATATGGACATGTATTCCTAAAATAAATACAGAAGGGGGCTTCGGGGTTTGCTTTATCATCTTCCCTAAATTACGTGATCTTTCCCAAAATAAAAAACAAAATTGGAAAAAACTCTAAAATAATGCCCGAAGAAGATAAAAAGTACGGGCTCAGGAAATCTGAAAGATGACACGGACAAAAAAAATAAAAAAAAACTTGTTGTGTGATGACGACAAAACTGCAGGATCATTGATCCCTTTGGGCACGAAGGAGATCCCGCAGGAATGGGAAAATTTCCCAGAGATCACGGAAAGCGGAAAGAGGTTGTATATTCAATTTTTTTTTTAACTTACCATTCTCCTTAAATCGCGTAATGAACGATCAGGTCATAGATCGGAGAGAGGAAAAAAAACCTTATCCTATTTTACACAAAAGGAAGGGTTCAGAAGCGGCCCTTGAGGACGAGGGGGACGAAGACGACTCCGATTCCACGGATGGGTTAAGAAGGGACAACTTGTGCAATTTTTTTAAGCCCCGGGAAAAGGAGAAGAAATTTCTTCTTATATATGTTTTCTTATTTTACGTATTTTTATTATTGCGCGATCGCACGATGACGGATGATCATGGGCTTTTCAGGTCGAGACCTCGTGGCATTGAATTTCACCCCTGTGAGCTGGTGAAAGTCGGTGTCTTGGGTCCCTTAAGATGGGAAACCTTTCGGACCTTTTGGACCTTTTGTGCCCCTTTTACGAACGGATTAAGGTGGTAATGCTACATTTTTTATTTTTTTAGGGTTACCTCCAATTATTTGACCTGTGAACTGAAAAAGGGTGAAATTTTTGTGAAATATGAGAACGTCTTGAGAAGAATAAAATGAAAATTTTTCTAGATTCAAAAATTTAAATATAAAATATCGTAACTAAACCTTGATGTAAAAGATTAATTCCCTTAAAGTAAAAGAATATTTTTCTTGATTCGAAATTCAGTTTTTATTTCTATATTATGCATTATATAATTTTTACAATCAATATAATATTCCTTGGATACGGAAGTTTAGGTCTAAAATCGAATTTGTAAAAGGCGTATTCTTAAAAATCGTTTCTTTTTTCTTAATTTCATAAATCGTCAGCAAAACATTTGAATAATATGTTCTCAAAGTTTTAAAATGAAATTTCTATTCTTTCTGAAACTACTCGAAATTTTAAACGCGTTTTTCTCAAAACGACATTTTTTTCAAATTGCGTGCATGATTACTCAAAAACGAATTGACCCATAGTTTTAACATTTTTTATTTTTATACGTTTACCTTATTGAATTGCCAAGAATATGAACTAACAATTGGAATGATATCATTGTTTAAAGTGTTTTTGTTTTTAAAAGTACAAAAAAATGTGAAAATTTATACCTTTTTCTTTAAACTGTCATAAAACATTATATTTTCAACTATTTTGACTAGAGATTAGTTCATATTCTTGAGAAACATGTTAATAAAGTATATAAATTTGGTTTTTTAATTCGGATAAAAATTACAACCCCGAGAATGCACCCAAACTTAAATCTTATACAAAGAGCAAAACTCAATTTAATGTAAAATTGCACAGGTTTGCAAATAAAAATAAAATATTACCGAAAATATTTAAGATAATTCAAAAACCCTATTATTTTTTGGTTTTTTAAAAAACTGCTGATTTTTTGGTAGTTTTTATTTTCAAAGTTGATTATCTTGTTGTTGCTACAATTGAATGATTTTATAACCACCAGAAATCGCGGTCCAAATGTCTAAACTTTCTCAAACAATTATTTTGGAATTTTTATTTTGTTGTGGTTTTTGCAAAATGCCCATTTTACAGCAATGTTATAAAAAAACTTCGCGATTTTTTTACTCGATGAGGATCAACTTTACAAAAAAACTTTATAGAACAGAAAATGCTTGAACGTAGCCAAAGAACACTTGTTTTTTTTTAAATTTTCGATTTTTTGGATTTGACAAATTTTTGAAAAATCCAAAAATGTCCCGAAAATTTCATCATAAAAGCTTGGTGATATTTTTATTCAAAAAGTATAAATTTTACGAATAAATTTTATAGGACAGAAAGTGCTTATAATTAGCAAAATAAAATTTGTTCAGAATTTTCCGGGAGAATTTTGGATTTTTCAAAAATTGGTAAAATTCAAATAAACCAAAAATAATCCAACAAATTCTGAAAAATTCAAACGTGTTCTTTAGCTAATTTCAAGTATTTTCTGTTCCATATAATTTTTTTGTAAATTTGATCCCTTCTGTGTAAAAAAAATCGGGAAGTTTTTTATGACATTGCTGTACAAAATTGCCATTTTGCAAAAACCAAAGCAAAAAAAACTTTCAAAGGCATGGCTTGAGAAAGTTAAGACATTCGGACCACGATTTCTGGTGGTTATATGATCATTCAATCGCAGCAACGTCAAGATAATCAACATCGAAAAGAAAAAAGACACAAATTTCGCGTTTTGTGCATTAATGGGTTAATGAAAAAATGTTTTTCCTGTATTAAGAATTTTTTTATTAGATATAATAATTTAGATTTTATTAACAAAAAATTATATTCTTTAGTAATTTTTAAAATTATGGTGAAATTTCTTTATATTTTCTCGATATTTTGTGATGTCCAGCTTCCCAAATTTCGAAAAAAATATTATAAAACGATTGTAAATATTTTCGTATAAATTTTTTTTCGATCAGTCAATTACTGTCCGAGTTATAGTCTTCGGAACGTTATAACTTCGTAAATATTTCCAATGTTAACAAGAAATTTTGTATACATACTCCAAAATAGGTGTACATTAAGATTAATTAAAAACAACTTCAATTTTCTATACCCTTTAAAAGAAAATAATTGCCAGATTTTCGAAATTAGATTTGAATATCTCGATTTAAACAATTCTCCACTACATAATTATAATCAACTTTAAGGATAAAATTAAAATCCATAGAATTATTTACCTCCTAAAGAATCTTAATTTTTTTTAAACCTTTTACCATCTTCCGTCTCAATTGAGGACCATTCGTGGGAAATGAAAGAGCGAAGGGATTACGAAATGAAATTCAAATCGCTTTTATTCTTTTCTTTTTTTTATGTAACAATTGCATTTAACATCTGCGACTCACACGAGTTTTTTGAAGGATGTGAAGCTCGATGAATTCACTTCCTGTTGAAGATCTTCGTCGTTGTCGTTTTCATCTCGTACGATGCCTTCTTAATTCTTTCGGATGAGGATTATTTTTGTATTTTAATTGCCTCCGAAAGGAAAAGACGAGTCCCAAGAAAAATGATTTAACTAATAATAATAAAAACATAAATAAAAAAATAAAAATGAGGTAAAGTAAAAATTTTTTGAGGAATAAAAATTACAGATCAAATGATTTATTTTTAAAATTACTCACCTAACGAAAAATAACGATTCAAACAAGAATTTCAAAGAATTTTTCGATGAAAATTGGCACATAGGGGTTTTCGGAGTTTCGCTAATTTTTAAAATTTAAATATAATACGAACATTTTAAAATTATAAATATCAAATTTAATATGGTAGTCAACAATTTTCAGTTAATATTTACTAAACATCTTTAGCTTTTAAAAAATTACAAAAACACAAAAAAACAATCAAATTTAGAGGGTAATTTTTAAAGATAATTATATAAATATACATATTACAGGGTTTTATGTCTTCAAATATAATTGAAAGATTCGCTAAAACAAGAAAATGAAAAAATTTATTTTTTTAAGAATATTAAGAATTATCAAAAAATCTAGCTGGCATTTTTGAGTATGTTTTTATAAAAATATATAAAATTTTTGTTTTTAGAAATAACCCTACACAAAATCGATTTTTCATATTTGGAAGCTTATAACTTTTTAATCTAAAGAATCATTTAAGCAATAAGAAGAAAGCTGAAAATGTGTGCTATTGAATAAAATTTCAGTTGTAGGATAATTTATAAAAGCATACTTAAAAATTTTATATTACAATTATTTGGGTCTGTTTCATTGGTATCAATTTATATTTTTTGAGCTAAATTCTCATCATCAGAACGGGGTAAAATAATTCAGAGTAGCCTCTTGTCCCATAAAAATTTCAATCCCAAGTTCTCATGTTTTCTTGTGTGTTTCAAGTGCTCAACGTTTTCAATTACTAAAAAAACCCTCGTTCCTCTTTTTTCTGGTTAATTGCTTAAGCCCAAAATCCCACAAATAAAATTAAAATGAAGAAAAAAACAGCCAAAATTGTGGCATCTGTGTACGCACGAGAGCCCCAAAAGAAAAAAAAAATATTGGGGGACCTTATTTCCATGCGGGATGTAAATTTGTTAATTTATCGTTTCTTTTTCTTTCCTCCAAATAATTTCCTTAAGATGTCGTGAGCACTTCTTAAGATCGTCTTTTTCGAACAACGACGAGAGTGGCTCTCACTTAAGTTTTTCACTTAAATTCTATTTGATTATTTTTCTGTTTTTTGCCTATTTCAGTTTTTTTTTTCTTCTTCTTCTGATGACGAAGAATCGCCTCATTCCCAAGTTTTGCGGTTGAGAAAATTGGTCAAAAAATGTTTCTTCATTGATCGCAAGAATTTTTGGGGGTCTTCTTGTCGTAGTGGTCTTCTAGCTTTCTTATGAAGTTTTTTTGTTCTTTTTGTATTTTATTTCTTTTAGCGGCTATGTAAATTATGAACTGGCATTGATGAGGGGCCCCCCCAGCGATCCTAAGATGATCATGCTACAGCATTTAATTAGCGCGCTATTCTGCTCTATTTAAGGCTTCCCAATCAAAAAAATTTCTTCAATTTTCCGTAGACAAAATTTTTCATGCTTTTTACTGTGAGATGAAAGAAGCAGCACATCTTCTTGGGGCCCCCAATTCCTAAACTGATCATCTTAATTAAGAAGAAATTCATCATGTTGTGGATTTTTTCTCTCTTACACTCAGGAAAATATTATCTAAAAATTCAAAGAAATGCTCACTTTAGTACGAACCTCCGTGAGCAGATTTTTTTTCGTTAATTTACTCTAAATAAAATAAATCGAAAATTCTAGTCAAAGAAACAGTTAATTTTTTAAAATAAATATTACAAATTTTGGGCAAATATTTTTTGGCTAAGAAGCACTTTTCATTAAAAGGGCTCTTAATTCTCCATGAAATTCTCAAAATCTCGAAAAATTAAGATTTCTTCCATCATTAAATAACATTTTATATTCACTCAAGCTTATCAGACTTGATATACTACTGTGGTCAAAATTTAAAGCCAATTTTGAATTTATATTGCGCGGGTAAATCGATTCGAGCAAATCTTCTTGTTTTTAGGTTGGTAGCACTGTCACTCATGTCTGTGTATAATTTCACGCCAGTATGTCATTTTTTTGGTTAATTTCGTTGTGTTTTCTGAGCAACTAAAAGTGAATTTGTCGATTTTTACAATGTGTGATTTTATTGAGCAAAGAAGTTACATTAAATTTTATTTGCGGAATGAAATTTCTGCTGCAGAAACATTTAGAATGTTGCAGAAGGCTTACGGCGATCAGGTTTTGTCTGTGATCAAAAAGTAAAGCCAATTTTTAATTTAAATTATGCGGGTACATCGATTCGAGCAAATCTCTTTGTTTTTACGTTGGCAGCACTATCACTCATATCTGTGTACAATTTCACGCCAGTATGTCATTTGTTTGGTTAATTTCGTTGTGTTTTCTGAGCAACTAAAAGTGAATTTTTCGATTTTTACAATGTGTGATTTTATTGAGCAAAAAAGTTACATTAAATTTTATTTGCGGAATGAAATTTCTGCTGCAGAAACATTTAGAATGTTGCAGAAGGCTTTCGGCGATCAGGTTTTGTCTGAAGGAAATGTTTACAAATGGTATAAACAGTTCAAAGAAGGTAGAAAAAGCGTTGAAGACAAAGAGCGTCCCGGACGACCATCAACATCAATCAATAAAAAACATGTCAATGAAATCAAATATTTGGTGCTCAAAGATCGTCGCTTGACAATTAAAGACCTTGCTGATACTGTAACCATTTCATTTGGACCGATCCAAACCATTTTGAAAGAACATTTGTGCTTGAGAAGAGTCACATCTCGATTGGTTCCAAAAACAATCAATTTCTTTCACTGCACTGCATTGGTTCTTCGAGACTTTTTCATCAAAAATCCGATGCATATCGTTCCACAACCACCGTATTCGCCCGATTTAGCTCCATCTAACTTCTAGCTATTCTCTAAGCTCAAAGACCGCTTCGGTGACACCGTTTTGAATCGACTGATTAGATTAAAAAAACCGAAGAATAAACTGAAGGCCATTTCAATCATCGAGCTTCAGAAATGTTTCGAAGATTAGAAAAATCGTTGGCATAGTTTTATTGTATCGGGTGGGGACTACTTTGGAGAGGATGATATAGATTCGGAAGAACAAATGAAAATTTTCAAAGTTATAAACAAACTGGCTTTACTTTTTGATTACAATAGTATGTCATGTCATATGTTACGCCATATCATGTCATATATCATCTGTAATGTCATATTTCGTGTCATATGACGTGTAATATGCCACGTGTCATGTCATATGTCATACCATACGTCATAGACTAAATTCACATGTCTTGTGCCAGTTGTCACGAATCTAATATTCACTTTATGTGACATGTTATATGGGAAATGTGAAATTTGAGCTTCGTGCAAATTCATTGGCAGTACTTATCTTTATGTGCAAACATGTAATATTTAACTATTTGCATCTACCTTGTCACATATACCATAAAATTATGTCATATATCATATGAATAATGCGATACGTAAGTTGTAGCATATCATATATCACATTTAAATGGGTATTTTAAGATTTCTGATCAATCAATTATCGATTGCTTGATTAATCACAATTTTTGGAAGAGAAATTATCGGTTTTACTGATTATTTGGATAATTAAAAATTCTATAACGATATTTATTAATTTTTATGAAAGGGTAATATAAAAGATTTCTGTATCGCTTTTTAAAACCATCTTGGCATCGCATAGAATATGTCGGAATGAATAAAATTTATGATAAACCATTAGTTTAGGCACTATGGGTACAAGATAAAATGGATTTTGAATAAGATTGAGACCCTCTGGTTCAAAGTATTCCGTCGGAATGTGCCTCGATTTTATTTTTTCTGAGAAGGTAATCATGTTTACTTGGTTTGAACAAAAATTTTTAAATTTCCCTCAAAATGGGTAAAATTAATTATGAAAAAAAGTCTATTTATGTGTTTTACATAAAACTTGGGTGTATAATCTATGGATGCCAACGTAAAAATTGTATACTCCTCCTTATAAATATTCGTATGCATAGATCATTTAGACATGTCGAAGAAGCAAAGGTGTAAATTTTGTCTAAAATTTTATAAAAGCTTACTTCATCTCCTTGGCACATGCTTTGCAACTTATAAGATAGATTATAAGCACATGTTCGATGTATAGTATGGAGCATAGATTGAAATTTATCAAGGGTAGTATAAAAAATGTCGATCGCAATTTGGAACCGTCTTGGTACGTAGATTACATATTACAATTAATTAAATTTGTTAGAAATGATTAGTTTAGTAAATTCCAGTCAAAATAGAGAATAGTGTCGAGGAAAAATTTTAAGAAAATGATTTCTTTAGTTCTTAGACATTTAAAAATAACCTTTCTCAAGTCGAGTAAGTTATTTATTTTAAAAAACGGGTCAAATGCGAGTTTGATTCGAGCGCAGAGGGTTCCGTACCATAGTTTCTAGAATTTCTCTAGAAATCTGTAAGACCTAGTACCAGGGAACGTATCGGTTATGATATTTTCGGTAAAAATCAGATCTAAAATATTATTTCCTGCCTGTTATTGCTTAGACAAAAAAATAAAAATCCATGTATGATTTTTGCTTTTAATATCAGAAATAAAAAACAAAAAATGATTTTTATTTGTAAAATTAGAAATAAAAATCAGAAAATGATTTTTATTTTTAAAATCAGAACATGATTTTTATTTATAAAATAAAAAATAAAAATCAGAGTATTTATTTTTAAAATCAGAAATAAAAACCAGAAAATTATTTTTATTTTTAAAATCAGAAATAAAAATCACAAAATGATTTTTATTTTTAAAATCAGAAATAAAAATAGGAAAATAATTTTTATTATTAAAATCAAAAATAGAAATCAGAATATTAGTTTTATTTTTAATATCAGAAAATGATTTTTATTTTTAAAATCAGAAATTAAAAGTCAGAAATTAAGAAGAATCATTTCCCGATTTTTATTGTTGGTTTTAATAGTAAAAATCACTTTTTTATTAATTCGATTTTAGATTTTAATAAGAAAAATCTTTTCTTTATGTTTATTTCTGATTTTAAAAATAAAAGCAATTTAAAGATTTTTATTTCAGATTTTAAAAATATAAATCACTTTCTGATTTTAAAAATAAAAATCATTTTCTGATTTTTATTTTTGATTTTAATAATAAAAACCATTTTCCGATTTTTATTTCGGATTTTAAATTTAAAAATAAAAATCATTTCTAATTTTAAAAATAAAACTAATGTTTTGATTTGTATTTTTGATTTTAAAAATAAAAATCATATTCTAATTTTTATTTTTTATTTTAAAAATATAAATGCGAACAAAACTTTTTTTTTTTGTATTTATGGAGAAAATCACAAATTTAAAAAGCACATGAAATTTTCCCACAAATTTGTGTACATGATTTTTTGGTTTGAAAAATTGAATATAATTACTATTTTAGAACCTTTTTGATATTTTTCTTGTAAACTTCAATAAGCTTTTATTTTCCCTGATTTTTTTTAAATTTTATTTCTGACAAAATCGACTTGAGACAAACGGACAGACACCTAAAGCTACACTTGCTTCGGTTTTAGAACGAAATTTGTTTGATTGTAAAAATTAATAATTATGTAATTAAAGTTTTTTTTTGCTTAAATCACAGCCTAGTTTTGTTTTTGAATTTAGAAAAATTATATATTTGATTATAAATGGATTACCTACTTTCAGATTAAAAACAAATGCAAAACAGAAAAATATAAGAATAAAAATAAAATTCTCGCTGCCTCTGTCCTGAACTGCAACATCTTGAAACAAAAGTGTTGTCGAGTAATCATCTTTTTATGACTCACCTGGGAAAAAGGTGTTCATGTGATTAGCGCTCCGTCTCTAATTGATCGATGTGGGGAAATAATGAGAAGCTGAAAATATTTCAATTATCGTCCTCAATTTCCGCAAGTGTTTTGAAATTAAAGATACAAAACAAACAAATATTTTGTTATCTCTTTTATTTGAAATCGGACTTAGTTTTTCAACTTTAGTTATTTTCGGTGCTTACTCCAGAAATCTAGTTTAAAGAATTCAATAAAGTTCACGTGGATTTTATACTTCACTTCTATTATTTTTTTTAATATTGTTGTTATATGTGAAAGTTCAAAATTTTGTAGTTGAAAATTTATTAATTAACTATATTTGAGTATTCTTCTTATCTTCACACACCGACTAATGTATAAAAGTTCGATTGGTTTGATCTTAACTCTTCGAACAAAAATTACTCAGTTTCAAACTCTTTCAAACTGTTATAAATTAGTTCCATCGAACAAAAGAGCTATTCCATTCCCACAACGTTCGCTGGGAATTTGAGCTGAAGCGATAATAGGAAAATTCTTTAAAAGTTAGAATTTTTTCTAAATTATTACTAGTTGTCGAAACGAAAATATTCGAGGTTTGTTTGAGAGAATTTTATAATTTATAAATTGAAAAAATTCAAATTCACACAATTTAGAAAATAAAATAATATTTTATATTAAAATGAAAGAAATTCATATTCAGTATAAGAAAATATAAATATAATAAATAGTTCCCTATTCTGGGGTATATAAAAATAAAAACATTAAAATTAGGTTAAAAATATAATAAATAAATAAGTCCATTAAATATGAACATTAAACTAAAATAAAAAGATAGATAATTCTAATTAAATTCATTTTGCGCGAAAAAAAAATTTAAATCTAAATTTTATTTGAATTTTTCATCCTGAATTATAAAATTTTCAAATCATCTAAATTTTAAATAATATACAAGATACAAAAATATAAAAAAAAAAAAGTTAAAAATGAAAAATACAAAATATAAATCCAAGAAATACAAAATTTCAAATATTAAAAGATACCAAGCCAAAAAAGATTCAAAAGTAAAATATACGAAAATGGAAAGATACAAGATCAAAGGGAAATATTCAAATATACAAGGCGAAAATCCAAAAAAAAAACAAAAATCCAAAAATCAAAAAATCCAAAAGTCCAAAAATCCACAAATCCAAAAATCCATAAATCCAAAAACCAAAAAATCCAAAAATTCAAAAATCCAAAAATCCAAAAATACAAAAATCCAAAAATACAAAAATACAAAAATCCAAAAATACAAAAATACAAATAAAAAATTTCACAAAGCTACAACATTTAAGATATAGAACTATAAAGATACATATAGTAGATTAAAAGATATAAAAATTTAAAGATACAAAGACACAAGATACCAAAAATGCAAAAGATATAAGATACATAAATGTAACAAAACTTTAGTTGATCACCGAATTTGGATCAAATATCAAAATAAATTCTGAATATTCGATATTTTTAAAATCATAAAAAAATAACAGATGGTCATTGGAGCTTGTAACATGGCTCAAATCAAAGCCTGAGTCTTATTTTAGAAAATATCAAAATACCACTAATTTCTACAGCTTTTTCTAAAAATCCTCGCGAACAAGTTTTTCATTAAAAAATCTAGAACATTGCGCAATCGGTTCGTTGCTACCATAGGTAGTTCTGTACATTGGAATTTCCAGAAAAATATATCTAGTCCTTAAAAAAGTACCCGGAGCATGTATATGTAGCATTGTAAGAAGTTCAAGAGACATAATACGATAGCATAGGGTACCCTTTTAAATAAAACCGCCGCGATTTTCCTTCTAGATTCCAAACTCAAGGCCAAGAAGAAGGCACCTAGATTTGTAAGCAGTTGTAGAAATTTCCCAGTTCAATTTTCTTAGTGCGAACCTTGTAAAAGACTTTTGTAGTAATGAAAAACTGAATACGAAGACCACACAATTAAAGCATACTCAAGAATCGAACGAAACAAAGAGGAATAAAAAGATTTTAAGGTGAGAAAACGTTCTAAAAATCCTTCGAGATCCTCTTAATGAAACCTAACATCATAAAAGCTCTTGAACTAATATAATTGATATGATGAATACAATCCATATTACGATCAAAGTACATTAAGCAAAATTATGTATAAGACCCAAATAAAATACACTTTGAAAACTAAAAAAAAAAAAAACGATCAAAGTACATACCGAGATCATGATTAATATCGGGACGCTCTAGAACACAATTTTCGATCACATATTGGAAAGAAACAGGTTTCTTTAACCTATGAAAGTAAAACTCCTTACGTTTCAAAGGGTTTAATTCAAGCCCATTGGCATTACACCAAAGCTCAAAATTTATCAATTTCCTCCTGTAACCTATAACAAATCAGCTAAATCATGAATAGTAGCAAACATTTTTATATCGTCAGAAAAGAACAAATATTGGGCATCATTAATGAATATTATAAAAAGAAGAGGACCTAAATTGTTTCCCTGTGGAACTCCTGAGAGAACATCAAACACTTTTGATTGTACAGAGTCGATTAATACAGCCTGTTTGCGATTAGTGAGATATGAAGCAATCCATTGAAGAAAAAATGAGTTTTTCATGAAGAATTTTCATCAGTACCAATACTTCATAAACCCATGCTGCTGCTGACAAATAGCTTCCTTAATCATAAATTGAAGTTTATCGTTAACTAAGCTCTCAAAAAATTTAGGTAAAGGCATCAGTTTAGCGATCCCTCTGTAGTTACAAACCTCATTATCAGGACCAGCTTTGTGAAGAGTTCTAATAAAAGAAAACTTCCAAGAGGCTACAAATAGACCCAACCTCAACGAAAGACTGATTGAGCAATTTAATTCACGAATTCATAATCTACGGAAAAAATCGTTAGGAAAAAATTTGGTGTTGACCAGTATAATTATAAATTAAATTTCTGAACCCTGTAGATAAAAATGTAATATCTGAAATTTGATCTTGTCTAATATATATTTTGAAAACAAGATCAAGAAGGTTAAAATTGTTTTTCTTAAAATATCAATCAATTTCTTGAGATAATCTGCAGATGTCTCTGTTCGCTTGGCTGAAATCGAATAAGAAAGGATTTCAAAAAAATATAAGAAAATCAATTCTACAATCAAAAGAGAAAAGCTGAAAAATCGAAGAAAAAAAAATATATGTCAGAATAATGAAAAATAACACTCACACCGGAGCCCCCGGAGTCTCATCTTTTCTTGAGCCACGATGACGCGCCGAAAGATGCGCTCAAAGTTATCAATCATCTTGCGGCGGAGGTGCCCTTTTTCGAGCCCTAGAGCTCTATATGTAGGTCCTCTTTTTTCTAGTCATTGAACTGAATCTCGGGAATTGCGCGTAAAAGGATTAAATGTCTGAATCCTTCTTTTTTTTTTTTTTTTTCTGCGAGTATAAGAAAACAAAATTCCTCGATAAGGCATCAAGAGATTTCATTCTTTTTTTCTCTTTCAATGTTTACCCCTTTCATATGCCGAGAAGAAAAAAAACAGCCTTTTCAAATTTTTCTGTTTTCGTTTAGGTGGAGAAATAAAAAAAACGAATGCCGTGAAGTAAGTTGCGTAACATTTAATAGCAGCCAGGGATCTATTATTTTTTTACAAAAATAAAAAGGGTGAAAGACGCACCTGGGATACTTTTGTACATTATGATGATGGGATTAAAGAAAAACTTTTATTTTAAATGTTCGATTTTTGCAGGCTTCTCAATTTTTCCCTCAAAGTTGTTAAAATTTTTCTACGTGCTCTCTGACTATAACTGAGGAATTATATAAATTTTAAAACATCTGTTCTCTTCTTCTAAAAGGTATTTATTTAACCCATAATAAAAATGAGTCCTTTTGTACGCATTCACGTAATCTTTAAAAAGGGTCACCCTCAATTAAAAATGTATCTTTTCGAAAATTATAATGTTTTATTATCCATATTTTTTATTAAATAATAATTTATCTTGTAGCACAATCTCTTCAGAATATTCCCTACAAATTTCAAGTTGATTTGACATAAGATTACGAAGTTATGGCATTTTTTCTTCTGCAGTACCTTAAAATTTTATAAAGGTGATTTTCTCAAAAACCACATATTTGATTTTTCTGATTTGAATAATTCTTTGACTAAGTTGAGTTTTGATCTTAAGGTTTATAAGAATAACGCATAATACAGACCACAAAATCAATTTTTATACCTAAATTGAAAAATTCCTAAGAACCCTGTTTAACCGTGAAATAAATAAAATGGGTAAAAAATTAATGGAAATTTGAATTTTAATATACAGAGATTTTTGAGGCCACTGATTACGAATCCGATCGTAGATTATTGAAACTGAAAATTGTGGATCTAAAGTTATTTTGACTTTTGAAAATTTTACTTTGAATATTTGTAACCAGCGATCCAGAAAACCCCTATACACGAAGTTTTATTTGAAAAAAATAAGTACAATTTCAAATAAATGCCTTTAAAATTACAAAGTGTAATTATTTAATAAGATCATCACGATTTTAAGATCATGTCAGATGGAAAACCTCTTACGGTTCTTTTCTTCTTCTTCCTCCACGGCTAAGGTCTTTCTTCCTTTCGCTTTTAAGAAAAGAATCCGCGTAATAATAAGAAAATAAATCAGAACTGATCTCCTCCTGTCCTCTTTTTCATGTGTCCTTTTCTTATATATTTGATTATTTATTTATTTTATTTTCTAAATTATCTCGGTCAAAGCAAGATCACACCAAAAAAAAAGTTACTGACCTCTAGAAATCAAAAAATCGCACGTGACTGCTCCAAAGATCGCCCTTCAATGCCTTCTTCTTCAACAAAATGCACAAGAATCAACGGGCGGTGGTCGCAAGCAGTGGCGGCGTAGAACGATCGCGGGCGGTAGGGGGGCAACCAGCAGCACTAACTAAAGATCATTTTGAGTTCCGGCGCGCACGCCCGTCCGCGATCTTGATCTTAAGATCGTGCCTCCGCCGTGCTGGCCGCCGTCGTAGCAGGCTTAAGCTTGGACCCCACTGTCCTCCGCAGCAGCCACCGTCTCGTGCGTTTCAGCCACCGAAAAAAATATATAAAAACATTGCATGCTGAAAGATGCTGCGCCGGCTGATCTTCTTCCTGGACCACAGACAAAATATCATCAAATAAGAAGAGGAAGAAAAAAGAAGCGCATTTTTCATTTTTTTTTTTTTTTTTTTTTTCTTAAGTTTAAATCGAAAGTGAAAATGCAGCGAACTTTGGTTCGTGCGAGAGATTCGGTTAAGAGGCTGATTTTTATTTTTGTTCCTTTTTATTTCTGGGTTATTTCTTTTCTTTATCAGCGTTTTTATTATATTTTATTGTACTTAAGATGATCAAAGACGTCTTTGGTCAATTTTTAAATTGTCCGGAAGTTGCCTGGATAACAGGAATTTAGGGAGTTTATTTCAAAGATGAAAAATTGGAATCTTAAATTGAGATTGATTTTCTTATTCATCATTTTATAGGATGTCAATTTTAATAATGAATAAAATTGAAGGATCCTTTATTAGATAACAGACAATTCTCATTTTTGGTTACAAAATTAGAAGCATTTTTAATAATTTCTCTTTAAAAATAACCAACTTTTTGTTACTTTTTCGTAATAGCTACTAAAGTATGCATTGCACCCTGTATTATTATTTTTTTATTAAAGTAACACAAGCCTGCAAATTAAAAACATTTTCCCCTTCTCGGTTTTTATAGCCGATTATGGGGGTTTGGGACTTCCTATTGACGAATCTGAACTCGGTTTTTTTCTATCACTTCACGTTTTTTTTTTAGCAAAATAAGCCTGAAATGTATAAAATAGCGTATTTCGGCCATTCCTAAAAACTCATTAAAAAATAACGAAACGTGGAAAAAGCTCTTAACACGGCTCGAAAAAGACCCTGAATCCTTATCTATATATAAAAAATACCAACACTTACGAAGCATCTTTGAGAATAAAATGTTCATCAGCGTGCGCAAGCAGAGATCTAAATTCACTATCCATTGTACTACGGTGGTCAAAAAGTAAAGCCAATTTGTTTATAACTTTGAAAATTTTTATTTATTCTTCCAAATCTATATCATCCCCTTCAAAGTAGTCTCCGTCCGATACAAAACACCTATGCCAGCGATTTTTCCAATCCTCGAAACACTTCTGAAACTCGATGATTGGAATGGCCTTCAGTTCCTTCTTCAGTTTTTCTTTTATCTCATCAGTCGATTCAAAACGGTATCCCCGGAGCGGTCTTTTGAGCTTAGAGAATATTCAGAAGTCACATGGAGCTAAATCGGGCGAATACGGTGGTTGTGCAACGACATGCATCGAATTTTTGATGAAAAAGTCGAAGAACCAATGCAGTGCAGTGCAAGAAATTGAGTTTTTTTGGAACCAATCGAGATGTGACTCTTCTCAAGCACAAATGTTCTTTCAAAATATATTGGACCGATCCAAACGAAATGTTTACAGTATCAGCAAGGTCAATAATTGTCAACCGATGATTTTTGAGCACCAAATATTTGATTCCATTGAAATGTTGTTCATTGATTGATGTTGATGGTCGTCCTGGACGCTCTTTATCTTCAACGCTTTCTCTACCTTATTTGAACTGTTTTGTACCACTAGTAAACATTTCTTTCAGACAAAATCTGATCGCCGAAGGCCTTCTGTAATATTATAAACGTTTCTGCAACAGAAATGTCATTCCGCAAACAAAATTTAAAGTAACTTCTTTACTCAGTAAAATCACACATTGTAAAAATCGAAAAATTCACTAATAACACATAATAACTAAAGATTCTTACTTTTATTTGAGCTAATTTACAAGTTCCTGTGACAATTCGTTATTTTTTAATTAATTTGCAAAAATGCAAAAAATTAATAAAAAAAAATAAACCTTTAGATTTTTTTAAGATAGTACAGGGAATTTTTTCAAAACCTACCTAAGAACCGGGCTGTCCGCATACCTCCAAGTATCAATTTTCATGAAAACTCCTCGCCTTAAATTAAAAAAGAAAAATTTGATAGAATATAAAACTCCACCATATTTTTTAAATAAAATTTCAATAACATATTTGTAATCAGAGTTCCCGAAAACTTGGTATTACTAATTTTCATATAAATTCATCTACTAATTTTCCTTAATCAAAGTAGTTCTATTTAAAAATTTTTTTTTCTTCTGAATTAATCAATCAATCTGATTCTTCTTGGCTTTTCTAAAATGTTGTGTTCAATAGGTTTTAAAATTAAAAATAAAAATCATTATATTGTTAAAAATGAATAAAATATATACGTATATAATAACATAAATACTTCTTTGGTTAATTCTGTATGCAAGTTCAAAAAACACTGTTTGAAAATAAAAATCCTATTTTTATGCCTCTGATTTGAAATAATATTTTAAATTATCTGTTAATATTTGTTAAGAAAAAAATCTTTACCACTTTGATTTTTCATTTTGCGTCGATTTTTCAATAATTAGTCAGTCAAAATTATTTTTCACTTACCAATAGACGAAATTTTAAATCTAAATATTAGCACATAATTTAAAATCACAGTAAAACTGACTATAAGAATAATTTTATTTAAAGAATAAATTTATATGACTATTTAAAAATTATTCCTAAGATTTTTAATATAATATGAATAAATTCGTTTTACTAAACATGCAATTTTTTAAAATTTTTGTTTTTTATTAGTTTAGTAATCGGTAGTAATTTTAGTGAAAAGATAGTTTTTAAAAACAGTTTTGGTACCATCGATGTAAATTTATTAAAATATATTTTAAGCTGTAAAGAATAACTAAACAAAATTCGAAATTCTTAAGACATATTTTTACTCTTGAAATATACAAGTTATTTGGTTTAATTAATAATAATAATAATAACAAAAACTGGGAAAATCAGAAACCCAAACCAAAGTCTGTCAAAGGGAATTTTAAAAAATAAACGACTAAAAAGTGAAATGTTTTCATTTTCTATATATTCGATAAGGTCAATTACCTCTGCTTAAATGGGAACAAAAATCCTCACCCTGACCTTTTGCTGCTTTCACTTTTAATTTATTAATTCCCTTAAGAAATGACGGTCAGAAAAATAAAATAAACCTGACCTGCTTCATAAAAACCCGAGATAAAATGAAATTCTGAAGATCATCGCCCGAAGAAAGAAACAAGGGTGAAAAGAATCTTTTTTTTTTGAATCGTCGAGCCCTTCATAAGTTGGTTGACCTTTTTTCCTTATTTACCGGAAATTTCTTTTTTTCTCATGAAAAAGGGCAGGACCATATTTTTTTTCACATATTTTTGGAAAAATCTTTAAACCCAATCAGCGCTTCGAGGGCCCCACTCTTGCCCTAAGAAGGAATTTTTGGTGTATTTTTTTTCTAAATATTTTTGCCCGCCCTTTCAATTTGAACGTTTTCCCTTCGGGACGAAGCATTTTTATTAATTTGAAAGAAACACTCTTTACAAATAAAATTGAGCCCTGAAGGAGGCTGCGCTGACAAAAAAGGGGTTCTATTTTTCTGGATATGTGGGCAATATATATTTATTTTTTTCTTTCTTTTTAAAGTACATACATAAAAGATGGGAAAAAAGGGTCCAACA
Organism: Dysmachus trigonus; assembly: GCA_949715965.1. NCBI lineage: Eukaryota > Metazoa > Arthropoda > Insecta > Diptera > Asilidae > Dysmachus > Dysmachus trigonus. Next base: position 826,952 of record OX454324.1, read on the forward strand.
GGATTTTAGGGAATGAATTTTTGTGTATTTTTTATCCGAGGATAGATCGCCTGGAGGTAAATAGGAAGTGGCTCTGTTACCCTTTTTTCGATCCGGGAAAATATCATGAAAATAAAAAAATTTACAAAAGTTAGGGTTGTCGGGGTTTTTTTTTTTATCCTAGAAAAGAAGAGGGTTTTTATTTATTATTATATCATTTTTTCGGCTTTTTCCTCGGGTTGTTATGTAACGATCAATTCCTCTCCTTCTTTACCGATTTTTACCCTGAAAATAATTTTTGTTGGATTACTTCAAATTCAGTTTGATCACGATCATCAAACTTGGCACATCGCTGATTATTTTATTTTTCGTTCTTACAAATGATTTTTTGAAGATGAAAAATAAAATATAACGTGTGATTTAGCCGAATTTATTTCCAAACTAACACCAAAACCACACTTAAACGGATGATTTTCATTTAATTTTTATATATATATCTTTTATAAATTAAAAGTTTTAAATCGTCGTTTAAACATTAAATTCAAAAATTAACAACATGTTGCCATCACTAGTTCAATTGATTGCACTAAATGTTGCTCAGCAACATTATCAGAAACAAGAGCAACATTTGGTTGATGATCAAAATGATGAAGCAACATCAATTTTAAGAAATAACATTTTGTTAAATTCACCAACAAGCCTTACAAATTATATTGATTTAACAAAATTTTTACAATTTACAGGGAATATACTTCAACCGCCGACACCACCACGTTCGCCAATTACATCAACATCATCAACAGCAGCAGCAGCATCAACAACAACACCATCAACATCAACAATAAGTGAAAATCGATTAAATGGAACATTTATTGATCCACAACCATCCGGATCGCGTCAAACCAACATAAAAAATTGTTGTACAACAAATCAATCCAAAGATTTATCAAATATTGATGAAATAACAATTTCTCCAGCTGGTGGTCAAAGTGCTGTTGAATCAAGTCCCCCACATATAACAATAGCGCCTGTTTCAAAATTAATGGGAATACATCAAAACTTTCAACAACAACAACAACAGCAGCAACATCAACAAAATACAGAAAATCATCGTTCATCAACAACATCAAAGGTTAATCATTTCAATACAAGCGAATGTGGTGATGATGATCATCGATCAGCAACAACACCAGACGATGTTGATGATGTTGGTGATGATGTCGATGATTTTGATCAACAACAAAATCAACAACAATCAATCACAAATTCTGGATATATTGATTGCAAGGATAATTTAAGCGATCGGGAAAATTCACCACGTCCGAATATTTTTGATTTGGGACGTTTAAATGATGATTCAAATGTTTCAACAACGGATCGACATAGTGACGATCAGGGAAGTGATGATTTTGGTTCAAATTCAACAAATCCAATGGATTACGATACATCGCGATTATCTATTAAAAATGTTGAAAATCTTCTGGATAAGTGCTCATTGGTATGTTGATATATATATTTTTGTTTGTTTGTTTTTTGTTTTGTTGTTGAAAGTGAAAATCGTACGAAAATGAAAGAAAAAAAAATATATATACATATGTATTATATACAAAGTTCGTGCAAGTGCAAGTTATTTAAAAATAAAAGTTATTGATGAAAATTTAATATATAATTGGTGATTTTATTTCCTCGCGTTGCAGGGCCTGTTTTCACCACTTCTTCAGTTGGCACAAATGCAAAATGAGGATAAGCAGATTCAAGGTAAGCTTGATATAATTTTGTTTTTATTTAATATTGGTGAAAAAAAGGGATACAACAAAACAATTGCATATAAAATATTTGAAGGCATGCAAATTTTTAGTTGGTACCCTTTTTTATTTTTCAGATTTTTGTTATGCAGAAAAATTTAAAAAATTTTATATATATTCTGTAGCTTAAAATATTCTTTTCGGTTAGTTTACAGATTTATTTATTTTATAAATTCATAATGACCTATCCCGAAAAGTGATTTTTTAATTTTTGTAGGAAAAAAGTTTCAAAGTTTCTAGAAAAAGTGGCTCAATTAAGCAATTTTATTTAGTTTTTGGGTTAAACTTAAATTGAAAATGAGCTCTAAGTTTTTTTCCTTTTGTTTTATAAGGTCATTTTATAAGACCAGAAAAGAAGAAAGTGTATAAAAATAAGCATGCATTTTATCGTACAAAAATTTATTTCCTGTTCGAATTAACTTGTGCGATTGCTTAATTTAAAAAAAATAAACACGAATAAAATAAATCGTTCGTCGGTGAGGAAGTTAATTAAATTCACAAATAGAACGACAATTCGACAGTATTTTTATTTTATTTATTTTTTCCTACTTTCTTACTCTTCAGCGCCCCGCAACAAATTTACAATATAAAATTTCTATTTTCGTTTGTTTTCTACATTTGATTTTTTATTTTACTTTAAATTTGTTTTACGTTTTAATCCGTGTTAAATTTGGTTTAATAAAAACATACAAACACAAAAACACACAAGTGCATAAGAGAATAAAATCAAAAAAAAAGAAAACCATGGTTCATTTGTTTTAAGCTTGTGCATGTATTTTTTGTCGTATTCTTTTTTTGATAGGGTTTTGAAATTCAATTAAAATGAGATTTAAATTCGAAATCAAACACACTTGAAAATGTTGAAATTCTTGGCAATTGATGCAAAACATTTTCATGGGAAAAAACAAACGAATTTTAAGTCTAATTTTATTAGTTATTTGTGGTATTTTTGGTGATGGGAAGGGATTGCAAAAGGCCACAAAATCGAGACGAATTTTTCATTTCATTAAATAAGATGCGCCGTTTTCGTTCTCGATTATTTTAGTCATTTTTTTACTCAAGTAAGAAAATAGATATATATATATATATATATCAGATAATTTTGTAAATTTCAGCATTCTTCTAGCGAAAAATGAATTAAAAGTTAATACCTTCAAAAAAAAGAAACGAATTGTTTTTAATTTTCTTTTAAGAAACCTACGAAAACTGAAAAACTGATTGATGAACAGACTTTTTTGATATCTATATTTTATCCTTTAATTTCTGTATACTGCAGAATATTTTGATTTTTAAATTTTAAATCTAGCTAATTTTACGATAGAACCTTTATTTATTTTACAAATATCTCAAAAGCGAATCAGCATAAAAATAAAATGCGAAATAATTTCTGCATACTAAATCAAAGCCGTTTAATATTACACCCGTAGTTTTTAACTTATTTTTAAATTTTAACTATGACTAATTACATTATTAAATTGTTATTCTTAAACTTAAATTAAAACTATTTAGACTCTTAAGCTACCATAAGAGTTATTCTTTTCCTTCAAAATTAGTACTTAGAGGTTTTTGGGAAGGTATACTGATTTTGAATTTCTTATTTAAACATTTAAGAAACTCACAAATTTCGATATCTAATAAAAGAAACAAAAATTGATTATTTAAAAGGATTTCCATGAAAATTAGTGCTTGGGGGTTTTCCATCAAAATGATTACTTTACGGTTTTGTATTAAAATTGTGATATTAATTGAGTACTTTTGCTTCTGAATAGTTCATTAAAGTGTAAAATGTTCAATATAATTAAGAAGTATCACATAAAATTTACAGTGGTTCACTGATCCGTGCCTAATTTCCTGATTCTCAAAGGATTTTATTGTGGACGGACAGGGGGCAAAGAAATCAGTTGATCTCTCTTGAAGTTGACACTTAAATTTTTATTCGGATTCTAATTTAAGTAGACTTGTTGATTTCCTGTGCATCGCACTCTTTGCCGCCATAGAAAATTTCCCTGCTGCCGCGCCACCGTATCGCACTGTGCCGCACTTGCATTGCTGCCGCCGGCCGCCGACTTTTGATAAAATACAGACAAAATGTTCTGTGTATATTTTCTTCACAAGCGGATTAAAAGATATTTTCGTATAAATTAAGAATTTATGCTCCTTTATCTTGTCACACAGAATCCCCCCCCCCCCCCCCCCTTCATGCTTTCGGCAACGGCCCCCCTAAAAATGGGTGCTCCAACAGGAAAAACACAAAAACACAGAGTGTTTCTGAATTTATACTACTAACTGCAACACTTTTACGTAATACACAAAAAGTTTATGTGATACAAAATATTTCCCCGCATGACTCCGCTGTACAGCGATTTTATACCACAAATATAAGATAGAAAGAAATAAACAACAGAAAGATGCTTACCCTGCGGTACCCCGCGCCAGTTTTCGTTTTTCTCGGCCTTTTTCTTCTATCTTCTTGTCTTAGGCTTCAATTAGTTTTTGTGATTTATTTAGTAATTTTCTTCGCGCGCGCGATTTTACTGTTTCCCAATTGAATTTATCTGGGCCCCTCCCCTCTTTTTAGCTTACACCCCGCCGAATGCCTATGGTTCGAGCAAACAGACAATTTTGCTGCTGCTGATGTTGCTTCAATTTTCTTGCCCTTTTCATTTTTATTTTTTCCTTGATTAACTTATTTTTGTTACGTTTGGTTTACTTGCTAATTAGATGAGATTTTGCACACATTGTGGCCCCCACCCGCTCTAGCCCCTCTCCCACAAGCCGCCCTCACGTCTACGAACAACTGAATGAAATGGATAAATGGGGCCCACTCTCTTAATTTTATTTTTATTTAAAGTGATCTTGTTAGACGGATCATAAAACATGAATAATTTTTTCATTATTTTATTTAACACTATCAATTTTTAGAATAATTTTCGATTAATCATATTATTACCTAAAGTTTGAGACCCCACTCGATGTATGTTAAATTAGTAGTAGTAGTATTTGTGGTATGTGTGGGCAATTTTCGATTTTTAAACTTTTCACCTATATAAACTAGCGATATCTGTAAGATTAAAATCGAATCTAAAGATTTCAAGAATATCAAAATTTACCCATTTGTTAAATTTTTAAATATCATTTTTCGCTTTATATTTATAAAATAATAAAATAAAATAAAATGTTGTTCAATTTCAAATAACTATAAATTAACATCATGAAGGTATTTTTTGTATATAAAATTTGTACCTAGCAGTTTCAAGAATCGCTGATTTGAATGTGAAAATTCTAATTCGAAAGAAAGAGTTCATTGAGGTTGCTGATTTCAAAGTTCCTATTAAAAAAAAAATTCAAGATTGAGTATATAAAAATGAAAATTATAAAAAATTTCTAAATGAAACTTAATACCTAGGAATTTTCAGGATCACTGTTTTCGAGTCATGTTTGTCGAAATATTGAAATTCTAATTTTCAAAAGGATTTTCTTTATGTCTTCAACTTTCTTTAACTTCAAAAATTCATGTTAATAAATTCCAATTAAAATTGGCACCTAGAACTTTTCGGGTTTACCATATAAAACTTTTTAATTTGGGAAATGACATATTTAATATAATACCTAGGAGTTTTCAGGATAAAATTTACCATAAAAAACAAGATTTAATATTTGCGGACCTAAAAATTTATACTTTGAAAATTTGCTACATAAGGGTTTTCAGAAGTGTTTTGACTTATGTTTTCGAAATTAAGCGATTCTGCTTCTAAAAAGGGTATTTTTTGCCAATTTCAAAAATTTATGATTGCGGACAATTTAAATTTAAACTTTTAGTAGAAATTCGATTGGTATTTAAAAGTTATTGGGATCACTAACTATTGAATCTATTAAATTAAATATATTGATCATGATTAACATCATGAAGGGATTTCTAAAGCAAATTTGATACCTAGAAGTTTTCAGAGTCACTGAGTTTAAGTCGCTGATTTAAAAAAATTAATGATCGTGGACCCATTGACCGAAAATTTAAACTTTAAATAAAAACATAAAATTTAGTACTTAAGGGTTTACAAAACTACTATATAACATTTTTAAAGCTATTAAAGTAGATATTTTGGACAAATTCTAATTATGTTAAAAACGAAAAATGCGGGAATTTCTATAAAATTTGATAGTTAGTAGTTTTCAGAGTTGCTGATTTTCAAATCAACATATAGTTTCGAAATTGTGGAAATTCAGTATTTGTTTAGTTTAATTCCGGAAATACTACGACTCTTTATCATGAAACGAAATTAGCGAAATTTCATATTATTTTCAGGATCCCAATCAGCAACTCTCTTTCCCCCAACGAGATAATTTCCCTGGGAGAATGTAATTTTGAGTGTTTGGTCCGCGAAACTGCGATTTATGTGGAAATTATAAATAATGTATTTTAATTTTTTGTATCTGGGGTCTCAAGCGTGTTTCAGCTGCCGTTACCGCCGCAGCATCGAGCGAACAATAATAAAAAGCGGTCCAGTCCGAATGAAGCGATCAGCTCTCCTCCGATCTCGTCACCCTGTGCGCACATTACATTTGAGCAATTTAAGCCAATAAAGGCTTAATTTACAAATCGTGGGAATATTAACCAACTTTGATTTCGTGCAATTGAAACAAATTGAATGTAAGTGCCTTTTTAGACTCTTCCATGAATTTTTTTCCCTGAATTTGTTATGTTATGCTTCATAAGCGGCGAGCGGTGCGGAGAGTTACCCATGAATGGCCCAAATGAATGGGAACATAAACTTTTAAATTTTTCGCGGCGCAGCGTGTGGACCGGCATTGTTGTGTCGTTTTTATTTTATTTTTTATTTATTCTTATCTTTTTCTTTTTTGTTTATCAAGGGGCAAGCGATGGGAAACTCTGTGAGTCAACCCCTCCCCCTCCCCTCCTGCTTCTCACCCCTTAAATAATTAAACCACGTGTATGACATTCCATTTGAAGAAATTGAAGAATTCTTTTGAGAGCAATTTATTTTCTTGTTTGTTCGGTAATAATTCGAAAATTACTGAACTGATTTTGATGGGATTTATTTTGTTATGTAGCTAAATTATCTCGTAAAATGTTAAATATTATTTCATAAAAATTCGTTTGATATTTCAAAAGTTATAGTGTTTTTGTATAGCATCTATTTATTTTTTTTTCATTCTTTCGATTATATTTATATTAGAAATTTTCTTTGGAATTTTATATTTTATAATAAAAAAATATATATTTTCAAAGAGGACGTTCAGTGGATTTTAACGTGCTAGTTTCTCAAAAACTAGATTTTCTAAATCGATATTTCTGAAATCTCTTTATGAATTTTCTACATAAGAACTAGGCCTTTTGTATAGAAATTAAAAAACAAATTAAACGATTATTTGCTTACAAGTGTTTATCTTAAAACTGAATAATAGGATTTTATAATTTAAACCTGTTCTTTTTATTTCTTATAAGACAAGACAAATCGGAACTAAAATTGATCAAAACATAAAAAGCAATGAAACCTTTTTTTAGGAACTGTACCAGAATTATCGCTATAACTCTGACAATTTTATATATTTATTAATAAGAATCTATATACAATTTCATAATATATATATCTAAAAGTATACAAAGTTCCATAAATATTTAAATTTGATTTTAACTTTATTTGGCATTACATTGAGAATCGTAAAATTTAGTACATATAAAATAAATTTAACCCCAAAATAAGATTCTAAATAAATAAAAAAATAAAAAGTTAATTATGTCACATCATTTCTATATATGTATATAAAAATTTTGCAATCAATTTAAACCGAACAAAATACAGGAAAAAAAAACAACAAACAAACGAAAAATCCACGCAACAGTTGTGGCGGAAAAAATTTTTTTATCTCGTTTGCTTTTCGTCTTTTGTTGTGTACTAATTTGTAAAACGTGTCTTTCATTGTAATTAAAGCCAATTAACACAAAATGGTAATTCACAACTCAAATAAGCTAATCGCTCGGCCACGCAACAGAAGCAGCAAATTAAAATTTTTTTTTCACTGCTTCGCTGGCCTGTTGCACAAGATAAAAAGGGATGAGAAAGGGAATGAAAAGTATAAATTAAATAGAAATCTAGTTAAATTTTATTGGACTTATTAAAACACGTTTTATTTTCAATTCAATTGTAGAATGATTGACCTATTCGAATTGCAAACCGGCCATCCAAAAGAATGTTTTCGAAGGGACCCTAAAATTTATTTTCAATTGTGTAAGAGAATAAGAGATGATTGGGGTGAAAATGAAGAAATTATGAAAAGATTAGAGACTTTTTTTATGCTTGAGTCAAGCTTTGAACGAGATTTAAACAAAGTTTAAGCCAGACTTAGGCCATCCTTGATCCAAGGATTGAGTAAGACTTATACCAAGTTTAGGCCAGGCTTAAATCATACTTCAGTCACAACAAGCCTGAGCCAAGCTTAAACTAGGTTTAAGCCAGTCTTAAGCCCAGGCATGCTGCAAGCTTGAAATAAGATGAGAAGTTAAAATAGATTTGAACTTCTGCGGCTGCCATTGCGCAAAATAAATAATTATTATTAAAGATTGAACGTTTTTGACAAAATTTGTAGAATATGAGATTCTGAAGGCGAAAAATTAATCAAGCTGTAGTTCAATTCTTCTAGAAATATAATTTGAATGAGTTATTGGCAAATTTTGACAACGTCAAGAGATCAAATCAATTCTATAGACCTAATTTAAGAAAATCGGTTTTTTACCTATATTAACCTTTAGAGGACCGGAAAACCGATACATCGGCTTTGGAGGAAAATCAATAATTTTTTGTCATAAACAAGATCTAGGGCGTTTTTGGGCTTGCTGATCACGAATCTCGGGTCAGATTTGATAAATGCATTCACCCTATCCCCTACAACCCCCTCCCCTACTCTTCAAATGCCTCATTTTTTAGTACTCCCGAAACTCGGTAAAAACTTGATCATCGGGGTTGTCGGGGTTGCTGATGACAAATCTGGGGTCAGATTTGATGATCACATACCCCTACTCCTCTCATACCCCCTTACCTCCTCTTCAAACAGCTCATTTTTTGGTACTCCCGGAACTCGGTAAAAAAGTGACCCTAGTGGGAGCTAGAGTGGGGGGTAGGGATATGTAAATTGATCAAATTTGACCCCAGATTCGTAATCAGCAACCCCGAAAACCCCTAGAGTAACGTTTTCACCGAATTTTAGCAATTTCATAAAATTTAATACTACAAAATTTTTCTTATCCCTTACCGGACCGGAGAGCCGATATATCGGCTCGCCCTGTGATATGAACTTTGTATATAGTTGATACGTGATACCAGATACAAATTTGGGCACTTTTTAAGGGCGATGTTAGCTCTCAAATCCCGGCCGTCTAAAGGTTAAGCCTGGACTGCAGAACTGAGAAATTTTTAAAAATGGTAAAAAAATCGCATTTATCCCGAATTTTTACATTTTAATCAAACTTAAGCTTAACTTGAGCTATAGTTGACCTAAACTTGAACAAGGCTAGAGCCAAGCTTAACATTTTGTAGGGCAAGCTAAAGAAAATCTTCCTAAAAATTAAAATAGAAAGCTAAATACCTTGTTAAGAAAGCCTTCTGCTATAATAAATATAAATATAATAGAGACGATGACTTCTAAAACCGTCAACCAACTGAAATGAAATTTATAAATTAAAAGGGCTTACTGATCAAAGTATTGTCTTTATATTATCCAACTTAAAGTTAGACTAGCCAGAGTTAAACCAGAGTTAAGATAGCTTGAGTTTAGATCTAACTTGAGAAAGAAGAGTTTAGTTGCGTTAAGCTAATCTTATATATATTATTAATAGGCAAAGCCAAAAATTGTAATCCTTTTCTAACCTATTTCCCGTGGACATATCTTAATAAAACATATATCAAGCGAAAGGTATTTTTTCGTAGATGTGCAGACTATATTTTTCATTTAGGTACGTGCATAGGGAAAGGTGTGAAAGCCAGGTAAAAAGTTACCTATACTGAAAAAATCTTTTATTTCCAGACGCACTAATACACTGTCCATTCGCTATCCATCAAAAGAAACGGGAAGAGTATAAATATTTGAAGAGAATACATATTAGAAGAGAATTCATTGCCAGCGGGAAAAGAAGCGCTTTAAAAGACTTTTCCAAGTTCTCCTACTGAAGCACAAAGTGCTTCGTTTGCGCTCCAGTTTCATACAAATTTTAACACATGATGTCCGCAGAAGGAAGCACTTTCTTTGAGCTCCTTGACAAGGACTTTTTCGAAGTATATCATGAAATGTAGATGAAGCGCTTCGAATCTGCTTCAAATACCTCCTTGAGAAGCACTTTTTCGAAGCATATCATGAAATGTGGATGAAGCACTTGAAATCTGCTTTTTTCGAAATACTTGGATTTTTCCCACTAAGTTTTGTTTCAATTCTATTCACTCACATTTCCACACACTTTATTCAGCTGTTGCTTTCTTCTTTCTTCTGCTTTTGTTATTTGAGCTGTTAAGTGCAAATTTAACTTGTGCCAATTTTTTCTAATTAAGGAAATCTTTTTTAACTTAAATACAGTGGACGCTGATTATAATTACGCCAACCGTGTAAAGTGTGCTTTCTGATTTTTCTTTTTGTGTTTTTGGTTTGATGCTTATTATAATTGCGGCGAGTATTCTCCTTTTGGATTTTTTTTTATAAGCCAATTGTTTTTTTATTTGACACAAGAATTTTTTAATTTTAAATAGTGTGTCCTATTTTATTATAAATATACCTCGGCGGCCTACTGGAACAAGTCAGATAAATTCGAAAGAGAAACCGAAACTTTAGTCGAATATCGACAACAGGCGACACTAGTCTTAGTAAATATTTAGAGTTTAAATATTTAAATCTCGTCTTTTTGTACATTTATATTATTTATATCCTTTAGATATTTGAAAATGTGTTTTTTTTTAAAACAATATACAATGGAAAGTTAACTCCAACGTTAAGGCGTGAATCAAACTTAAGCCAGACCTTAATGAGAATTTAACTAGGCTTGATAAAATCTTAAATCAGGCTTAAGCCAAGGTTGAATCAGACAAGAGCCAAACTCCTAAACTTGAATTCAGTTATAGATAGTCTTAAGCTAGGCCAAGCTTAAATTCAGGCAAGAAAGAAGCTTAAGCTTAATCAAAATTATGTACACTCATAAACAAAATAAAGACGGATATTAAATCTATTCTGAATTAATTAAAAATGCTAATTGAAAGAATATTTTGAGCAACAGACCTCGCAAGCTATTAACTATTTTTTAACATGTTTAACAAAAATTTTTATTTTTTCTCTCCAATAATTCCAGTCGATAGCATAAAAAATTTAACAAAATTCTCATCGTACCTGGAGTGCAAAAACAACCAATGCCAGCTGGAAAATCTTCGCGAACATTATCACTGCTACGATTTACCATGTTTTGGGAAAGTTTTGAGCAAAAAAGAGGAAATAATTCGACACCTGAAATGGCATAAAAAGCGAAATGAGAGCCTCAATCATGGGTTCTTGAGGTTTTCATCAACGGACGACTGTAGCTCAACTTTCGGCCCGAACTGTACCCACAACCGGAAACAGACCCATTATCATTGCTTTCAGCCAAATTGTGATAAGGTTTACATAAGCACTAGCGATGTACAAATGCACTCCAACTACCATCGAAAGGATTCGGCTATTTTTCAAGAAGGGTAAGTATTAATATTCATCTTACCCCAGCATGACCCCAGCTTTAGTTTGTTTTCAAAATTTTTATTTCTTTGAAGTGAAACTTCTTTTCACATGAAACGAAATAGTGAAAACGCTTTGAAGGGATAGAACGATTCAAAAGACTTTTATGAAAATTAGTACTTAGGGGTTTTCGAATTTGCTGATTTTCGAATTTCCTATTAAAAATATAATAAAATTCATAAATCTTGGCTACCCATATGGTGAACCAAAAACGTATAATGAAAATTAGTACTTGGGGGTTTCCTATAAAAGCTATAGTTATTTAAACGTATAAAGTTTTCAATATAACAAAGAAGTTTCACTTCATCCAACGCGTAGAAGAGATTTTTTCATATATTTTTCTCGTATAAAAGGCCCTGTGTTTTTATGTTTCATATATATTAAAATAGCTTTCAAAGATATCGCGCCACAGAGGAGTGCAACGCCGACTACTGCATGTTTTCTGGCCAAAGGACAACACATTTTCACTGTCGTCGCGATAATTGTCGATTTACATTCAAGAACAAGGCGGACATGGGTGAGTATGTCTATAAAAATATCACTTAAATTTAAGCTTAAATTAGCGGCTATAACAAAAAGTTTATATCATCTTTTATAACCTCAAATTATAATCTAGAATTTGCGATATTCCTTGAAATTGTGTTGCAATTTTCGCTAGATATTTTAAGGGTCACTGATTTCTTGTGAAACAAACAAAATTTCACCAAATTCTAAATATCACAACCCCAGCAATTGTATTATTTGGAAAACACTTTTATGGCGTCCATTTCACGCCAGCATTTTTGAAATTGGAATTTTTGGTCGAAGAAAAATGATCCTTTTAGAAAATGTTCCAAAACAGTGGCGTAGAGTTAAGCGGAAGTGGAAGTGTCCCCCTTCTTTTTGTTTTTGGGGGGTATAAATGTTGAACATTTTAGAAAAGGCAGTGGCGTATAGCTCATTCTTCAAGATAAATGGGCGGGGTTGTTTTTGGAGCTATGAATCTTGAAAATGCTCTAAGACAGTGGCGTAGAGTGTTCGAAGGTAAAACAGCCGCTAATTTCAGCCAAAAATTATTGTTTGATGGGTCATTATGTATATTTTCTGATTTTCTGTTTTATATCCTAAATTTTAGAGAAGCATAAATCGTACCACATTAAAGACCTCCAGCTAGCTAGGGATGGATTTAAAAAGTTCTTGAAGACAGAGGCGTGCCCCTACGAACGGTGCAGATTTTCTAGAATTTGTAATCATATCCACTGCGTTCGGGAAAATTGTTACTACGTTTTGCATTCGAGTGGTCAACTTCTTAGCCACAAAAGAAAGCATGAAAGAATGGATTCGGAGCAGGCCTATCGTCGATTTAAAATGATCCAAAAAGCGGCCCTCTTCGGCCAGGATTTTTCTCAATTGGCGAAAAATGTGGATTCTGGGGCTACAGCCATTGCCAGTGGCGGTGTTTGCGGCGGGGGATCATCGAAACCTTCAACTCCATCGACCTCATCATCGGCAGCAATGTCTCCGGACCTTCAAATCGCTGCTGTTGCTCATGGGGTCCTAGCGAACAGTTTAATGCCGACCGATTTATCGGGCAATTTTACAAATACAAAATCTGCAGATAGCTCTGGAACAAAGCCAGCCACAATTCCAGTGCCGGACTTAAGTCTATTTTACGGGGGGTCCGGTCTGCCTATGGATTTCCTCCATCAAATGCACCAGAGGCAGCAGCAATTGCTGAGGCAGGGTTCCATCACTTTCATGGAAGCGATGAGCACAACTAATGAGAAGAATCTTAACCAGACCCAATCTAAGCACCAGCAGCAGCATCATCATCAGGCAGCATCCCCGAAACTGGACCAGCATCATCAACAGCAGCAGCATCATCACCATCATCATCATGCAGCGATCTCCGACAATCTTCTCATCTCGATGATGGCTAATTCTGGGTACACCGGCGCCGCCGCCGCCACTGAAAACACGGCAACGACGACTACGACAGCGACCGCAGCGACCCCAACGACGGCGAGCAGTACAACAGCCAAAAATACAACAAGCCTCGAAGATGTCGAGCAAATGATACGGCAATATTTTACAGATAACTGCACCCGGCAAATGAGCGGCAACCTTGACCCACAGCAGACCCACCACCATCAACAAATTGAGCCGCTCAACTTGAACCTGAGGAGCAGTGGCGGCGGCAGCGGCAGCGGTGGCGGCAGCGGTGGCGGCAGTGGCGGGGGCGTTAAGCAGGAGCGTGGAAATATTTCGCCGGGGTCAACAGCAGTCGTTATTACGACAACAACAACGACGGCAACGCCCCCAGCAACGATGACGGGAACGCCTCCAACGACGACGACTACAACAACAACCCCCACCGTCATCACTTCCGCCGCCACTGCCTTCTCATTCTCGGATCGAATTGAATGCTTCTTAAGCACAAATGAGCCACATATGCACTGCCTGATTAAAGACTGTGAAGCGGTTGTGCCCCGATCAATCGCCGATATAACGGATCATATGCGAATGCATGAAATTAATCGGAATGCTGAGGGATCTAATCTTCTACAAATCACGTCAATTGAGGGATTTTTTAATCGAAAAAGAGGCAGACCACCGAAAAATCGGGTTGTAGAAGTTTATAACAATGTGAGTATCTTTTACCACTCTTTTTATGTTTTTTTAAAGGTACCCCACTGCTAAATATTTACCCTAGTTTTTCCCCACCCCTCACCGATCCAAAAGTTTGTATTTTTAAGTGTTCATGCTCACGTTCAGTCATAACGAAGAAAACAAGATCCCATTTTCAAATACTTATTTCAAAACCTTAAGTTATATGTTTGTTAATAAAACTTGGTGTACATGGAGATATATATTTGAAGAAGTTACACATAAATTGTTACAAATAAATATTTTAAATTGCCGGAGTTATAGAAACTTTTTTACACTTACTACCGACTGGGCAATCGGCCATTTCTTAAATCAACTTGAAATTTTCCGGGAATATTTTCATGCATCTAACATCTCTTGGTTATATCCACTCTTATAACCTTCAGTGCATGCGTTAAACAAACTAGGGTTAGTTTTTATAAAAGAATTTATATTCTCCCTGATAAAATGTTGTCTATGATGTATGGAAAAATATTTCTTTAAACGTTTTTCATAAATTTTCTAAGGTCCAACATGCTCTACCTTCAAAATTATTCTTAGATAAGTTTTAATAAAGCCTTAGAAAATGATTTCCCAGTTTGGGTTTTGCGACACCATAGTATACAGATTTGTTATCAGGCGAATTATACAATCTTAGCGTTATTGTCCATACATCAAACAATGAAATTTTATGAAAAATATATGCATTCTTCTAAAAATCAAAAAAATTTGGGAAATTTTAAAAATGTATTTACTATATAAACTTCAATACATACGTTAGAAAACTTAAAATTGTATAATACCTATAATATGTATATATCCCCATAATTTTAAACTAATCGTTTATCATAAATTTTCTACGGTTCGTTGTGCTCTATGCTTCAAAACGATTCTAAATATCCATAAAACGATTTTTATGTTGCCCTTGATAAATTACGGCCTATATGCCATACATTAAACTATGAGCGCTTGAGAACATTGTCATAAACTTCTTTGCATGCAGTGTTGAGCTCAAGTAAGCTTTTATAAAACTTGAGTAATCAATTTTCCAATTTGCATTCCGAGAGGCGTTCTATTCCAAAAATTCCGCGAATGCTTATTAAACGTGATATGAAATGTTTTATAAGAGAAATTCATGTTAAATTATCCTAATATTATTATTTTGGAAATTATGACTGAGCAAAACTGGATAAAAAGAAGCAAATACTCCTCTTCAAAATCATTTAAGCCCACCTAATTCTTCTCAGTTTTAGATCTTAATCATCTTAAAATAAAATTAAAAATAACAATATCCCATATTAATTCCCCGTCTAGGCTCAGCAATCCCCGCAAGCGATCTTCACAAGCTTTAAGCTCGAGAAAACCTTGAGTGAACCTTTTCCTTCACGACCGAACGCAACGACGACGCCCAGCCAAGTCCCAAACCCTTCGATCATGCCGGCTGAATGTTTCCGCCATTCGGATAACAACTCCCCTGGCGGCGAGGATAGGAACCCGTCGTCATCTTCGGTTGAACGAAAATTCAGGGCTTACCAACCTAACGAAAGGTGCCTGGATTCGATGTGCCCGTACACCCACCAACTTCATTTTCACTGTGTCCAGGATGAAAGTTGCAAATTTTCCACACCGCATGGGCGTGCGATCGATCTTCACCTGGCCGAATCTCACCACACCTCCGCCAGTGGTGGTGGTGAAATTTATTCAGAATTTTTTAAATATTTCGAGTCATCGACTGATTGTAACGCCCATGAATGCAGCTATCGTGGGGTAAGTTCGATTAATTTAGTTAAAATGTGAACCACCGGTGGTACACGCTAAGAGAAGATCCAACTTTTTAATGAAAACCGATTTAAATTAATTGCTTTTTTTTCTTATTTAAAAGGTGAAATCTCATTTTCACTGCACGCGATGCGGTCACTCGATCACATCAAAATCTGATCTACAGCTTCACATTTGCATCTGCAACCCCTCATCGGTCGAGCATCAGCGAAAATCAGGAAAATCTCTGTTTAATTTAAGCGGAAACCTTCCACTCACAAGCAGATCAATATCAGCCCCAAGTGGACTTTTATCGAGCCCAAATCCATTGTCTAGTGATCCAAGCACAAGCAATCTCCATTATCCGAATTTGCAGAGTTCTTCCGCAAATCACGACAATGGGGCTGGAGCCTTAGGGAGCACAAGCAATGAAAGGGCTGGGCCACATGATGACACCGATCTCGATTGCACCTACGGCGTGAAGTCGGAATCGAGTGAGGAAGATCGTGTTTCAGGTAATGATCCTCTAAATTATCATATTAATTTTCGTTTAATTTCAATTTTCGAAATTTTTGAATTTTTGAACTTTGAACTATCGAATTATCAAAATTTTCGAATTAAGCTGTATTAATTAATTTTTAATGTCTCAATATTTTCTACTTTTCTCCTTTTTTTCGAATTCTAATGCTGATCTTATTTTGGGATTATTCTCTTTTTTGTCTGATATCTTGTTTAGTTGTTCGTGCAGCTGGAACATATTTTCCCGAAAACAGTGACACAAGTGATCATTCCGCAACTCTAATACCAGGAACTGGACAAATGCAAGGAACAAATGAAGCAATACCTGTTTGCCAGAGACCGTTCTGTAAACTTAAGAGGAAATTACACGACCACTGTGAGCTGTGCAATCAGGTAAATAGAATTTTAATATCAAAAGTGTATTTTTTATATCACCAATTAAGAGCTTAGACAAATCTACCCTGAAATGATAGGCCACACATATAGTCTAAAATAATTATTTCAGAAACTAACTTTCGTAGAGTACAAGTGTGACCCATCATTTCAGGGTAGAATTTCACGCTTTATAAAGTTATGTGAATAAATATACTACTTTTTATATAAAAAAAATTGTGTTTGTTTAAGAATTTATTAAAAAAAAATATTAAATATATAACTTTTCAGGCATTTTCCGATCGAATTAAATTAAAAATACATCGTTTAAAACATTCTTCAACACGACTCGGTCAACTAATGGATATTGATGAAACTAGCAAAGATATATCTTGTGAGCAAGATATTGGAAAATCATCAGAATCGAATCCGAATAGTTCTAGTGAGCAAATTGATCAGCCCCAAGATTTAAGTTTGGTAACACAGCTTCAAGCATCACCAGCTGGTGGCACGATACCAACAACTATGCCATCGGCGGTTTCATCGCTCCTCCCACAAAATTTCGTTGATAATTTCTCAATGCAAAATCTCCATTTAGCCCATTTAGCGTTGTATCAACAAAATCCGTTCTACTATCAAAATTTTTATCCATTTTTGGGATCACATGGCCTACCATTGGGACATCCAGATTTTTTAAAATGTCAATTTGATCAACCATCGACTAGTAGTAAGGCTCAAATTAAGCACGATACCCTTCCAGCACCATTCCCTTTTGTTGCAGCAGCTGCTGTTGCTGCAGCGGCCGCATCATCAACAAATCAAAATGTTGGTCCAACTGACAATTTTGGTAATTTGCGTCAAAAACGTAAAGCTGATGATTATAGTGGAGCAATGGATTTGATGCCAGCTAAAAAACCCCATAAGGCTGGAAAGCAGGGAAATTTTAAAATATTCAAAGATGAGCCCGTCCCGCATGGATACTTGAAATTTCGATTCAATGAAGATTGTAACTTTCAAAATTGCGGATACCGAAATCATCAATCGCACTTCCACTGTAGAAGAAACGATTGCTACTATAGTTTTTGTGATAAGACAAGATTTGTCCAGCACACTGCCCGGCACGAAAGGCTAGACAAACTTATGGGGGATGATTTTAAGCAGTACAGGGCTAACATGAGATGTGGCTATGAAGATTGCGCCTACAATAAAAATGTTGGTTAGTACTTTGTTTATTGTGTGTTACATTACAAATTTTAATTTAATTCACATTCCAGCCGGACAAAACAACAAATCATCACATTTCCACTGCCTAAAGTGTAATTTTATTTGTTCAGATACAAATAAAGTTGTCGCACATCGACGACAACATAGCAAAATGGAATTTATTAGAATGGCTGGATTTCGAAAAGTTGGAAATAATGAAAAATGTTCAACATCCGATCAAGATGCATCAAATGGTGAATGCACATACAGCTTAAAACAAACACACTATCACTGTTTAGTTTGTGACTGTAGTGTACTATCTAGGGCACAATTGGGATCACATCGTCATCGGGTACAATAAATGATTTAATTAGAAAAGAAAAACATCTTTAAAGAAAATATATATTTCGTTCCTACAATTTTAATAAGGAGACTAAAGGCTGTGGCGGAGTGACAAATCCAACAGCATTTTTTTCGGTGTTTTATATGAAAATTTATGATAATTTTATATGAGAAGTGTCATATTTTATACCACCATTTAACAGCTTAGACAAATCTACCCTGAAATGATAGGTCACACATATAATCTAAAACTAGTATTTAAAAAATTAACGATCTTAGACTATAAGTGTGACCCATCATTACAGGGTAGAATTTAACGCTTTATCGAATTATAAAAAATATAAACCACTTTTCACCATTAGTACTCCATAATAAAATATAAATGGGTTTGAAAAGATATTGAGAAAATTTTTAAAACATTTTTATTTATTGTTAATCGAGTGAAATTTGATCGGATAGAAACTATAGTACAGTATTAGCAAAAAGATAAAACGAATAAAGCCGATTGAAAGATGTGAAATAATCCAAAAATATGTTTAACATAAATAAAAACTTTAAGCGGCTTTCGAAGATTTTAAGTTTTTGTTTTTTCCTCCAAAACTAAACGTATCAAAAGCCACTTAGACTTTTTAATCGAAAAAAAAAAATTATTACAAAGTATTACAGACAAGTTAAAAGCTAACGTAGCACAAACAAATTTTAAAAATATTGTAAATAAATTTCGAAAACGAAAACAATGATAAGCACCCTGTAAATCAAATGTCGTCGTTAAGAAAAGTAACTTGTACAGAAACAAAAGACATAATATTAATAAAATATAAGAGAAATCAGGTCCTATTCTATATAACAATAAAAAATTTCGCCGCGTACCCAAAAAGTCTTTAAAAGGGTGCAAAAGCGCGCTTTATTATAGAAGTATTTTATTATTTTTTTTTTTTTAGTAGGAAATTCAACAAAATTAAAATAATTCGAACTGGCAAATCTTCTTCTAAGTCCTTTTTTTTAATTTATTTTTCAAATATATACGCGCACCACCCGTTTAGAATAGTAACACTATTTTATTCGTATAATAATTAGACACAGTAGCGTAACGTAAAGAGTTATATATTTAAAAATACGATTTAAAAAAAAAAAAGTAATAATTATATCAATTGCTTTAAGCCAATTTATTCTATACCCGCGAGCATTCCGTTAGTTATGTTAGAAACAGAAAGTTAAAAATATTTAAAAAAGCGATATTACACGAAATACAAGAAAGACATTAAATAGGTAGAAATACAACTTACTAAGAGATGCTCATGTATAAGAAAATTTTATTTATTAAAAATGTGAAACAGCACTGCTAATTTGTTTTATTTTGACCCCTTTAACTCTCAGATAAAAAATTCACCCAAGAATGAATTTATTGGCCCAAGAAATATTAGTGAAATAGATTCAGAAACCCCAAAAGTCCTTCCAAATAGGCTTAAAATGGTTTTTATATTATCTATACTAATAATATTTAATATTTTTTAATTATAAAGCTGAAGAGTTTGTTTGTTTGTTTGAACGCGCTAATCTCAGGAACTACTGGTTCGAATTGAAAAATTCTTTTTGTGTTGGATAGTCCATTTATCGAGGAAGGCTTTAGGCTATATAACATCACGCTGCGACCAATAGGAGTGAAGAATCAGTGGAAAATGTGTAAAAAACGGGGAAAATTATCTTCTATATATATAAAAAAAATAAAAGAAAGTCGTGTTAGTTACACTATTTATAACTCAAGAACGGCTGAACCGATTTGGCTGAAAATTGGTGGGGAAATAGCTTAGAACCAGGAAACGGATATAGGATACTTTGTAGGATTTCAAAATGGCGGATCCAAGATGGCGGCAGAAAATTTTAAATATGAAGCGATTTTCATAAAAATTGGTATATAGGGGTTTTGCGGGATGGGGATTTCAAATCCGCTGTCCAAATTTAGAAATTCAAGATGGCGGATCCCATATGGCGACCAAGATTTCCTGATTTCAACGGATTTTAATGAAAATTAGTACGATGAATGTTTTGAGGTCACTGATTTTGAATATTATCAAAATTTAGAAATCCAAGATGGAGGATCCAAAATGGCGACTATATTTCTCGATTTCAAGGGATTTTAATGAAAATGAGTACAATGATTATCTTGAGGTCACTGATTTTGAATATTATCAAAATTTACAAATCCAAGATGGTGGACCCAATATGTAGACCAAGATTTCTCAATTTCAACGGATTTTAATGAAAATTAGTACAATTAATATCTTGAGGTCACTGATTTTGAATGTTATCAAAATTTACAAATCCAAGATGGCAACCAATATTTCTCGATTTCAATGGATTTTAATGAAAATTAGTACAATGAATATATTGAGGTCATTGATTTTGAATGTTATCAACATTTGCAAATCCAAGATGGTGACCAAGATTTCTCGATTTCAACGGATTTTAATGAAAATTGGTACAATGATTATTCTGAGGAAACTAATTTTGAATATTAGCAAAATTTCCAAATCCAACACAGCGGATCCAACATGGCGACCAGAATGTCTCGATCTCAACGGATTTTAATGAAAATTGGTACAATGATTATTCTGAGGATACAAGTTCCGAATATTATCAAAAGTTGTAAATCCAAGATGGCGGATCCAATATGGCAACCGAATATCTCGATTTCAACGGATTTTAATTAAAATTAGTACAATGATTATTCCGGAGCCACTAATTTCGAATATTGTCAAAATGTCCATATCCAACATGGAGACCACTAATTTTGTATATTATTAAAACTAGCTGGGTTACCCGGTTTCACCCGGCGTTGGGTAAATACTTGCTAATTAAACACTTCTCAAATGTTCTAGTTTGTTATATCCTAGAAATTGTTTCAACCCGAAAACCCCTTTATGGATCCACTATCTTGAAATTCCAAATCTTAATAATATTCAAAATTAGTGGCCTTAAAATAATCATTGTACCAATTTTCATTCAAATCCGTTGAAATCGAGAAATGTTGGTCGCCATATTTGATCCGCCATCTTGAGTTTGGAAATTTGGCTAATATTCGAAATTAGTGGCCTCAGAATAATCATTGTACTAATTTCCAGTAAAATCCGTTGAAATCAAGAAATTTGGTCTCATATTGGACCCGCCATCTTGGATTTAAAAATTTTGCTAATATTCGAAATTTGTAGCTTCAGAATAATCATTGCACCAATTTTCATTAAAATCCGTCGAAATCGAGACATTCTGGACGCCATTGGATCCGCCATGTTGGATTTGGAAATTTTGCTAATATTCAAAATTAGTGGCCTCAGAATAATCATTGTACTATTTTCATTAAAATCCGTTGAAATCGAGAAATCTTGGTCACCATATTGGGTCCGCCATCTTGGATTTGTAAATTTTGATAATATTCAAAATCATTGACCTCAAGATAATCATTGTACTAATTTTCATTAAAATCCCTTGAAATCGAGAAATATGGTCGCCATTTTGGATCCGCCATCTTGGGTTTCTAAATTTTGATAATATTCAAAATCAGTGACCTCAAAACATTCATTGTACTAATTTTCATTAAAATCCGTTGAAATCAGGAAATCTTGGTCGCCATATTTGATCCGCCATCTTGAATTTCTAAATTTGGACAGCGGATTTGAAATCCCCATCCCGCAAAACCCCTATATACCAATTTTTTCATGAAAATCGCTTCAAATTTAAAATTTTCAGCCGCCATCTTGGATCCGCCATTGAAACCCTACAAAGTATCCTATAGCCGTTTCCTGGTTCTAAGCTACCTCCCCACCAATTTTCAGCCAAATCGGTTCAGCCGTTCTTGAGTTATAAATAGTGTAACTAACACGACTTTCTTTTATATATATAGATTTCTAAATGCAAGATGGCGGACCCAACATGTCCAGAATGTCTCGATTTGGACGGATTTTAATGAAAATTGGTACAATGATTATTCTGAAGCTACAAATTTCGAATATTATCAAAATTTGTAAATCCAATATGAGACCAAATTTCTTGATTTCAACGGATTTTACTGAAAATTAGTACAATGATTATTCTGAGGCCAGTGGTGGAAAGAAAATAAAAACCTCGCCCGACTGGGTGTCTCTGCGTGGTACACTGACGGCTCTAGATGCGACGGATTCTCCGGAGCTGGTGTCTACGGACCCAATTGTCAGATCTCTTTGGCCTTAGGGAGAACTCCCACAATTTTTCAGGCTGAGATAATTGCTATAGATACCTGCGCCCGAACCATCATAGGAAAGGGAATGAGAGGTGCTAAAATATGGATTTTGACGGACAGCCAAGCAGCGATTAGAGCGCTCTCTAGTTATACCATATACCGTGTTTCCATGCAGGATTCAACTCGAGTTGAACTCGAGTTAGTGTTCATGGAAACTCAGGTTGAGTTGAGTTTCGTTAAATCCAAGTTAACTCCACGAAACTAGTCGGGTTGAGTTGGGGTTAGTTTCAAATGTCATTCCAGTTTATTTTGTCAACTCAACTCCAAGTTGCTCATGGAAACAGTTCAGGTTTAGCGGACATTTTCTTAACTCAACGAAAACTCAACTCCAACTCAACCCTGTGCATGGAAACATGGTAATGGAGTCGGATCTGGTTTGGTGTTGCCTGTCAACATTAAAAATACTTGCAAAGTCCAATAGGCTTACCATAGCCTGGGTACCGGGCCATGAAGGAATAATAGTTCGGATCTGACGAGCAGATGGCGCTATTATCACGGAACCCTAATTTCCTTCAAGAAATATGTATCCGAGCACATATTCCTTGAAGTAAAAGTGACAGATTTGGATTTAAACACTGGTGATTGTTAGATTGAGATTATATGGTGATTGTTAAAATGGATTATATTGAAATCAAAGAGTTCGTGGAAAGCTCAGCATTACATGAAGAAATTTTTACCCTGCCTGAACTAAAAAAGTGGGTGCACAGCTGACTCTTTTGAGATGTCAAAATTCCTTGACCTAGTGTCAAAATTCCGTTTGGGAATAAGTGCACATTTTCCTTGAGCTGTTTTCTTGGGAACAGCATACTAGGCTTATGGGAAAAAGACAGTAAAGCCATACATTGGAATAATCAAAGCGGATTAAGACAAGCAAAAAGATTCATCGGCCCCTCAGAACAGAGGACGAGGAAAATCTTACTGCTCAATAAGCCGGATCTAAAAATCATCACCGCCCTACTAACGGGACACTGTGCCCTAAAATACCATCTTAAAAAGATAGGTGTAGAGGATGATGAGAAAACAGCAGAGCATGTACTCTGCCACTGTCTGGCCTTATGTCGACAAAGGCTGACACACTTCGGAGCGTCTATCATCGCTCCGGCAGATGTGTCGAATGCGACGCCCCAGAGTACCATAGCCTACTTCAAGGACCTTGAATTGGATGGGGTTTAATCGAGAGGGGTTTAGCACAATAGATCTTTCAGGCCGCGTTTGCTATCGAGAGGTACCTAGAGTAACTTAACGACCCGCTACAAATAATAATAATAATAATAATAATAATAATAATAATTCTGAGGCCACTAATTTCGAATGTTAGCCAAATTTCCAAACTCAAGATGGCGGATCCAATATGGCGACCAACATTTCTCGATTTCAACGGATTTGAATGAAAATTGGTACAATGATTATTTTAAGGCCACTAATTTTGAATATTATTAAGATTTGGAATTTCAAGATAGATCCATAAAGGGGTTTTCGGGTTGAAACAATTTCTAGGATATAACAAACTAGAACATTTGAGAAGTGTTTAATTAGTAAGTATTTACCCAACGCCGGGTGAAACCGGGTAACCCAGCTAGTTTTCCAATATTTGTGAAGTGTCAAACGGGTTACTTAATATTAAACAACGTATAAGTTTGTTCAATAAATTAATTAGGGATATGAAACGGAAACACTGTTTTCTTATATTAATGGTATTATTTGTAGAAACATGCGAAAAGAAAGAACACGATCAAATGAGCCGTTTATTTTGAAAGTGGCTTAAGTCCAAATGATCATAAAGACTATTATACTTTAGAAGAATATAGAAAAGTAGTCTTTATGATCATTTGGACTTAAGCCACTTTCAAAATAAACGACTCAAATATTGGTCGCACATGGCATGATGAAAATGTACCGGAAAGGGCAGTACAACGTCTGCTGGGCCAGCTGGTTTTATATAAAATTGACCCTCAGAAAACTTAATTTTTTTTTTTAATTCAAAAATACAATAGGAAAGGGTGTTTTTTTTCTGAAAGAGCACTATTGAAAATATCCGGGTATGAATTTCACAGAACTTTTTAAATATAAATAACAAAGTTGTCCGAACTTAAAGTTGATGGACAAAAACGGACAATTGGGACAATAAGTGTTAATTTGACTCAGAAAAACTGGTAACAAATTCGAAAAACACTGCTCTATAATTTAGAAGAAACTCCCGAAAATCAGCAAAACTATAAAATCTATAGCAGAACCAAAACATGCGTCAAAAAACTAAATAAATAAACAGGCTGTTAACCAAGTTCGATAAATAGATTTTATACGGATTTTTAAAAATAAATATCACAGGTTACTGATTAATTCAGTCTTAACTTTTAGTAACAATACCTTATTTTCTTTAGGCAGTAAATACTTATTTTCTCAGCAACCACTGACAAGTAAATATAAAAGGATATTCACATAATTTCTAGCATTTACTAGTACAGAGGCTTTTGTTTTAAGCAAATGCTTTTATTGGAACCATTCACTTTCAGTAAATGCTTTATTTTTATTCACTTATGACCAAACAATTTTTGCAAGACGCAAAATAAATTCCCAAAACAGTATAAGATGAAACTAAATGGGAAAAAATCTAAAAATCTTTAAGTCACACGATTTTATTCTAAAACACACTAAAAAGTTCATTTTTTGAATTAAAGTTTCACTTAAAAATTCGATTTTTTTTTTTTTTAAATATGTTTTGGTCTTTAATATTTTTTGTACAGGTTTAAAACTGTGTTAATAATGTTAAAATTATTAAAAATCCATCAGTTCGTATGATTTAATAAAAATAAAAATTTCCACTTACCTTTTAACTCCCGCGACGGCTCGTTCATCTTCTTTAATCACTCAAATAAACTCGCGGATAAAATATAAAAATTAACGACACTAGAACTTATACATTTTAAATTTTTGTGTTCTTCACTTAAAAGGCCTTTATTTCACTTCATAAAAATTTTCCAATTTTTCTATAACGAAATATAACACACATTTTGAAGTTTTTAAAACGTTCACTTTCTAAACATAAAATCGCTGGTAATCCAAATCCCACGGCGTATGCTGCTAAATCTTCGGGCACTGGTAATCGGAAAATCTAAAAAACTATTCACTCACTAGTGCTTTTTAGCACTTTAAAGGCCATAGGATTTGAAATCATAAAACTTTTTTTGATTTTCCACAACACTGATTATCCTGCAATTGAGAATAATAAAAAGAAAAATTGTAAAACAATTGTACATCATAAAGAATAAATTGTATTTAAGGTACGAAATATTAAAAATATTAAAGTTTAGGGACGGTATTAAGAAAGGACTATTTGGAAATTGATCGCAGAAAACAGCGTCGACTTCAAAAGTAGATTAATTTAATTATTTTTATGTTTATTCATCGCCACAGCTCTTTAAAAAAATAATGAAAATTTAAAAGTGGCTACATACCTTAACATCCCCCGTTGGCGGCTTTTGGTGAGTCCTTTGCCACTGGTAAACCAAAACTCTAAAAAACTATTCACTCACTAGTGCTTTTTAGCACTTTAAAGGCCATATTATTTGAAATCTTTCTTTGATTTTCCACCTTACAGACTTATTCACTGAAGAAAATCACTGGTAATCTAAATCCCACGGTGGCTGCTGATAATTTAAAAACTATTCACTCACTAGTGGTTTTTTGTTAACCACTTTAAAGGCCATATTATTTGAAATCATAAAACTTTCTTTGATTTTCCACAACACTGGTACTTCTGCAATTGAGAAGAATAAAAAGAAAAATTGTTAAAGAATTGTACATCATATTTAAACGATAAAGAATAAATTGTATTTAGGACAGGAAAAAATACAAAATATGAAAGTTTAGGGACGGTACCAAGAAAGGAAGGAACACAGCGTTGACTGCAAAATTACAATTAATTTAATTACTATTTTTATTTTGATTTATAGCCACAGCTCTTTAAAAAAATAATGAACATTTTAAAAGTGGCCACCTACCTTAAAATCCCCCGTTGGCGGCTGTTGATGAGGCCTTTGGCACTGGTAATCCAAAAATCTAAAAAACTATTCACTCACTAGTGCTTTTTAGCACTTAAAAGGCCATATTATTTGATATCATAAAATATTCTTATGACTTTACACTTCATAAAATTTTCTCATGCTGACAGAATTTTTTGCCAGGGCTGAAATGCTCTGTTTTTTCACCGACAATCGAAAGAAAAACGGTCAACGGTTAATAAAAAGCTTATCGGAAGGAGCAAACATTTGAAATTCATCCGGTAAAATGAATAAAAACCGCAGGAAATAGAAAGTGACCCCAACTCGTTTAGAATTTAACACTGCACAAAAAAGTTTTGCTGCTGAACGAAGCCGGGCGCGAAACCGCCTTCGTTAAGTTCGATGAAATGGGTTTTTTTCCCTAGACAACAATTGTTCTGTGAATTTTGTTTCTATTTTAAATTAAAATGAATTTTATGCCCGTCGGAGCCTCAGAGAGGGTTATGAGTAAGATTAATACATTTTATTCAAAATATTGTTTCAAATTTCTGCGGGACTAAACCGAAGAGAAATAAGAAAAATCTTATTAGAATAATTCCAAGTTTATTCTTCGTCAAGTTGTGGCGTGTTCTACCCATCGAAAGGTACACTTTAAATTTTACGTGTATGGATATTACCGCTAAAAGTTCTTGGAAGCGCATAGGAATAATTTTCTCGATATTGGAAAATTTTCTTCCAGGAACTAAATTGAATTTTTTTTTTTTAAATTTACTCATGATCGAATTAAAATGCTTAAATCGATCAAATTGATCAGATTTCAATAATTTGTATGCTTTATCCGCCGAATCAGAGAAAAGATTTGGGGAAAATTAGGAAATTGCAGCTTCTGCTGGAAAATTAAAATAACGGGAAAATTCTTACCGAAGCGAGAAATTATAATTAAATAATAAAAATAAAATTATCAAAGAGGAAATTAGTAGAAATAGAACGGGGGACGATATTTAGAAATATATTCTCCTTAGAAAAACATTAATGAAAATGTTTCGCGAAAAGCAGCTCTGCTTTTAAAATGCGATTTTTAATTTTTGCCCCTTCGATGGAAATTCGAGGAAAATCTCATGTTAAATATTTCATCCAATATCTCTAGGGGAAGTAGTAATTATCGAGGAAAATCTTCAGCTATTTGGAAAAAGCCCTAAAGAAGAAAAGTCGCCACCTACCTCAAAGTCCCCGGGCGACGGAAGCACCCAGCCATTTTTAACTTTGCAAAATTTTTTCGAGCCACGGAAAAAATAATATTTCACCTAAATATCCGATTCCTTCACCGGAAATCGAAAGGAAAGCGATCGAAGTTTAATAATAAACTTACCGGAAGCCGCGAACAGGTGAAATTAATCTTAAAATTAAATAATTATCCGGAGGAAACGGAAACCGACGCCGATTATTAGGAGAATTACACTGTCTGGCGCAACTGAAGTTGAACGAAGCTGGTCACGAAATCGCCTTCTATAAGTTCGATGGACTTCGGTTTTTCCCCACCCGACAAGTGTCGTGTAACATCTTATGAAGTTTTATTCTATTCAAAATTAAAACGGCATTTGTTCATACCCGAGCTTCTGAGAGGAATTCAAATAAGATTGAGAGTATTTAAAAAAAATATTTCCAAAAGCTTCCGCAAATCTTATTCGAAGAAAAATACGAAAATCCAATACCAATAATTCAAATTTGAACAATTAAACGAACACTTATCGGACCCACTTCGTATTTCGGCAAGTCACCGAATTCATCTACCCCTCACAAGTACACTTTAAATTTACGATGATATTATTACTCAACGCCACAAAATAAATTTCTGCGGCACTTTTCTTGAGGAAGTAGTTCCTAGGATTTTAGCTTGTAAAGAAGCTAGGAAACTCATTAATGTCTTAAATTATTTGGGTGGGTCCTAGAATCCTAAATTATGAAAATTAAGGTCCTAGCCTTTCCCTGTCCTTATATTTTTGAGTATCTTCTTTCTCCCATATAAAAATTTTCTTAACGATATTCTTTTAAGAAAAACATCTTTTGGAAAATTCTGCTTCTAAAGAACCTAGAAGGCTCCTTAATAGCTTAATTAAATGGAGCTGATCCCAGAACCCTACGTTTTTAAAATCAAGGCTCTAGCCCCACCCCTTCCCTATTTTTTCATGTACCGTACTTAGGCAAATTATCCCGCCTATTCGAGAGTAAACAGGCTACACATTTTCTAAAAATATTCTTAGGGCCCCATTATTTTGAGAAGACTGGCAAAACATATTTAGCTCCCTAAAAAGTTAAAAACCTGGATAGGTCTGGAGGAAAAATTTCGAGAAACGGGGCATCAAACTCTTCAGATGGTTAAATATAGGCTAAAAATTACTCCACTAAGGGCATATTCGACGGTAAATATGCTAATAACAAAACTATAAAATTTATTTAGTTATTGAAATATTTATTTTAATATACAAAAATCGTGGGTGCCTTTAATGGCTAGAGATGAAAAAGCCTAACGATCTGAATCTAGAACTTAAGATATAATAAATGGGTAACAAAGGCGAATTTGTAGGGTATCAAGCTTTTTATGTTATGATATATACAGGGTGTTCAGAGGTAAGAGGTCAATACTGCAGGGGGTGAAAGGTCAGACCGAGACAAGCAAAAAATCGTATGGGTGGGGGGGGCATCTCGCACCGTTTAGCAGTTACAGAGTGATTCGTAAATCAGGATTTTGCCTTATATGGGAACCGCTCTTGTATTTTTATCTTTTTTTCTACGCATCGTAGCGGCCCCAAACTGATCTCGAAAAATTACTATTTCGAAGCCCTTTCCAAAAAGATCAACGCCACCCCCCTATCCCCAACCCCTTAGCCACAATCCCCCCTGGAAGTTGAAAAAATTTACTTTTATTTCACGATTTTTCACCTTTCGCCCCAATTTTCTCCGAAATTCATGTTATTAACATACCTACTTTTTATTTTTTTTAAGTTGCCTATCTAATTACCTTTCCAAAAAGGTGCAACATGCCCAGATAAGAAAAGGATACGAAAATTTATTTACAAAAATCCTTTTACAGAATATCATGATAATTCGAATTTTTAGGAAATTATACTTAAGTTTACTAAAAACTACATTTTGTTCGCTTAAAAACTAATTACAATTAAAACGTTTGTCCTTTAAAAGCTGTTCAAAATGTTCTCCGCTAGTTTCGATGCATGCAACTAGCCTTCGTTTTATTTCACGTTTGAGGTCTATGGTAGCCAGTCTCTCCCGTATTTTCGTGGCTGCAGTCACAATCCTGGTAACTAATTCTTCTCTGGTGTTGATTGGTGTTGAGTAAACTTCATCTTTCATCATTCCCTATAAGAAAAAGTCCAGTGGAGTAAGGTCCGGTGACCTAGCAGGGCAAGGAATCGGTCCACCTCGTCCAATCCAGCGCTCTGGGTAATGTTCATTCAACCTTGCCCTAACAATGTTCCCAGTATGCGCAGGTGCTCCGTCGAGCTGTAAATAAATTGCGCTTCTGGTGACCAGGGGGATGTCCTCCAACAGATCCGGAAGGGTATTCTCCAAAAAGTCCGAGTATAGCTGACTATTCAGCACTTGGGGCAAGATCAAGGGTCCTATCAACTGGTTGCCGATGATGCCAGCCCAGACATTGACACTAAATCTTTGCTGGAAGGACCGACACCTGGTCCTATGTGGGTTCACATCTGACCAGGTGTGGAGGTTGTGTAAGTTTGTGATGCCATCCCGGGTGAATTGCGATTCATCCGTCCACAGAATCCGGTCTAGAAACCTTCTGTTTTCGATGTCAGACTCGAACAGGCAAGTGCAGAATTGCAATCGTCCTTCGGAATCTCCTTCCCTAGTGCTTGGACCGGGATATGGTGGTATGGGTGTAGTCCCTCTCGGTTCACAACGGTCCAAACTCTCCCTGAAGACAATCCTGACCTTCGTGCGACCTGCCTGATGCTTATTACAGGGCTGTTCCTGACGATGTTGAGGATTTGTTGGTCGGGGTCCGCTGAATCGGCCGATTTTCCTGCTCGCGTTTCTGCTCTGGGGGCGGTTACACTTCCGGTTTCTTTTAACCTTCTGAAAGTCCTTGAAAATACCCTTCTGTTGAGTACCCGCCGATTCGGAAATCTCCTTTGGTATTCTCGTACGGCCTCACTATCATTTCCTTCTACTAAACCGTGCACGTAAATTATATCGGCATACTCGTCAACACTGAATTCTACCATTTTATCTTAATTTTTTCTATTAAACACCCGTTCTTTTCACTTCCTTCTTCAACTGTGGTCAATGTCCTTTCAAACTCACCCATTTTTATACCATAATTCATAGGAGATATTAGAAACGGAGCGTCAGGATACTTAGGAGTCAATACTGGATATAATAATCTAATAACGCTATTTAACGAGATTACATTTATTATTTTATTACTGTTTTGCTGAAATACAAAAAATTTATTACCTCTGTTTCCTAAACAAACATTTCCGAACTTGCTGTCATAAAAATTGTTTACTTAACGACTTTTTCCATTATGGTGCAATAAAGTAATTAGGTACCTGTGAGGATGTTTTAATTTCAGGACTTTTGCAACCCTTTTCTACCTGGGCATGTTGCACCTTTTTGGAAAGGTAATTAGATAGGCAACTTAAAAAAAATAAAAAGTAGGTATGTTAATAACATGAATTTCGGAGAAAAGTGGGGCGAAAGGTGAAAAATCGTGAAATAAAAGTTATTTTTTTCAACTTGCAGGGGGGATTGTGGCCAAGGGGTTGGGGTTAGGGGGGTGGTGTAAACTTTTTTGGAAAGGGCTTCCAAATAGTGATTTTTTGAAATCAGTTTGGGGCCACTGCGATGCGTAGAAAAAAAGATAAAAATACAAGAGCGGTTCCCATATAAGGCAAAATCCTGATTTACGAATCACCCTGTAACTGCCAAACGGTGAGAGATGCCCCCCCCCCCACCCATACGATTTTTTGCTTGTCTCGGTCTGACCTTTCACCCCCTGCAGTATTGACCTCTTACCTCTGAACACCCTGTATATATGAAATAACTAGATGCTTCTAGGCAAAAAACAAAAAATTCCTAAAGAAAAAATAAAAGAATTTTAATATTAACATATTCCCTAGTATTTATTCCTCCCTATCAGGTAAAAAAATTATTTTCCAATCTATTTATTTTACTTAGAGTGGATTTAGCAAAGAAAATCATTCCGGGGAGCCCTTTTTGAGAAAATAATTTTTTTTTGCTTGTATAGGGCTGAAAAAAAAACAAGGAAAAATGGAAATATTAAAATTCTGCTATTTTTTCCTCTAGACTATTCTGTTTTTTGCCTAGAATCATTTAGTTATTTTACTTAGAGTCGCTTTAGCCAAAAATTCCGATTCAGGGAGCCCTATGTTAGAAAATAATTTGTTTGTCTCTATAGGGATTAAGAAATACGATTGAAAATGTAAGAAATGAAATACTGCGATTTTTTCCTGTGGACTTTTCTGTTTTTTGCCTAGAATCATCTAGTTATTTTACTTACAAAGAGACGGCGCGGCGCCACCGTGGGGTCGGGGATTTGCCCGAATTTTTTTGTGGTGAAAGAGGACCCGTAGCACCTCAAGTGGTTAAAGCAGTAAGATGCACTACTCGGAAAATTCCGAGAAAATCGATTCAAAATTTCCTAGGCGCCTTATGAGTTAAAAATGTGAAAAGTTTGTCGAGCCGCTATCTAGACTAGACGGTTATAGACCAAGAGCCAGTGACCAATTTTAGGTGGTCATTTCAAAAGTCACGAAACTTTCCACAGTAAATCTTCTACTGTCGACAGTATTTTGTCTTCATGGAATTTTTGCCAGAACATTTACATCCCTCCTAATTGTTGCCAGAACGCTTTAAATATTTATAAAAATAAAATTCATTTTTGTCATTTTATCAGTCTTGAAATTTTAACAGAATAAATAAAATAAATAAACAATAAATAATATACAATGCCAGAACCACTGACATGAAAGAACTGGAACCGTCGTCTGAAAAATGAGACCATTTTTAGCACAGGCTCAATCCTCATGGAGCAAATTATGCTATTAAAAATGCCCTAAAACACCGTACAATTATGTTTAAACTGACGCAAATTAAAAATAATTAAGCTTTCACGAACCGATTTCTTTCATATCACGCTCAATTTTAAGTTTTTTCATAAAATTGTTCCTCGCGGCAATCAGCTGGGGACTTAAGAATAACAGAGATAGATATATAATGCCTTTGTCTAACCTTCATATTTCTCATATATACCAACCACAGCTAAAAGTTGTATCACAAAATGAAGTAGCCATCTGTTGGACATCGTAAAACTATTCTAACAGCTGATTGCAACGGAAAATGATGAGTTGGCGGGCAACTTGTAAAGGCTGTCGTGGGTAAAAGTGATGTGCAAAAAGCATGTGTTTACTTTTATTTATCTATTGGGGATATCAAAAGATGTATCGCACGCGAAGATACTAGAAAAAACCAAGAGAAGTGCACATACATAGCGCCACCTTCATTTGGCTATTGGCCATTTTTTTTTGTAAATTTGTCTGCCTGCGGGCTTAAGAAAGAGCGAGATAGTTAGAATTCGGTCAAAATTTGGTCTTACTTTTGATGTGAGTTTTTGTACGGGATCAGCAGTCCAGTTCTTATATGTCAGTGACTGGACCTTTTACAGATTGTCCCTCCTAGAATAAAAGAATACCTAGGATAGTACGTGTTTCAGCGTTTCAATATTTTCCACAGTAGCCTTGACAATGACCTAGAGAATATCCGTGTCAAAGGTACAGAAAAATCTTTCTCAAGTGATGTTTCAACAAGATTAAGAAAAATCTATTGCATTATGTATAATTTTAAATCTACGTCTAATGAACACCATAAATACCCAATTAGCGCTCTTTCTCTAACCCGCAGGTGTCCATATTCCTGTTTTACTTGCACTCGCACGAACATGTTTTTCGCTCTGGCAGATTGTTGGTGATGGAATTTCGTTCTGGCATTGTATATTATTTATTGTTTATTTATTTTATTTATTCTGTTAAAATTTCAAGACTGATAAAATGACAAAAATGAATTTTATTTTTATAAATATTTAAAGCGTTCTGGCAACAATTAGGAGGGATGTAAATGTTATGGCAAAAATTCCATGAAGACAAAATACTGTCGACAGTAATTTCATGAAGTTTTGTGACTGATACTTTTACTAAAATGAACCTTATTTCTTACCCTCTTTAAAATTTTAGGGTAGTCTACCTCGGCCACAGAGGGTTGCCAGAGATGGCTTTTAATTTTCAGTAGGTATAGAGGATTTACTGTGGAAAGTTTCGTGACTTTTGAAATGACCACCTAAAATTGGTCACTGGCTCTTCCTCTATTATACATAAATGCAATCTCTTAGTAGGTTCTATGCCACCATATCGTGCAAGATGTCTACTGTTAGGCTTATCTAATCTCAGCTCTAGACGTGAGGTGAATTGTGCAGTTTTTGTGAAAGATATTCTGACGATTCGAATTAAGTCACCAGAGTTATTGTCTATGTTAAATCTATATGCTCCTGAAAAGTCTATTCGTTCGAGATCTTTGCTCTATGTACCACAGCATAAAACGACGTACGGCTGTCATGAGCCTATTACCAATGCATAATTTGTTTTTTTTATACCTGCTAGTCTGTAAGAATAACATCTGTAGACAATAAATGAATAAATAAATAAAATAAAAGTTCCCTCTCGCTCCTTGAGGAATTATAACTTTTTCTACGTTCCGCCTAACCACACAAATTATGGTTTAAATGTGCCGGCTTCATCGATGTCTCGGCTTTTTAATCGCAACTTCGATCAAATTCATTTCAACCTTACGAAGCGCCAGATTAAGGTCAGCTTTCTTAGGGTAATTTTTTTTTTTTTTTTTTTTTTTTTTTTTTTTTTTTTTTTTTTGTTGATATAAAATATTTTTGTACTAATCAGTGGTTGATTAAGCTTTGATAATAAATAAAAATTCGTTCACGAATTTTATAAACTAGTAGTTGATGTTTGGCCGGCTTCGCTCG
Source organism: Dysmachus trigonus (assembly GCA_949715965.1). Taxonomy (NCBI): domain Eukaryota; kingdom Metazoa; phylum Arthropoda; class Insecta; order Diptera; family Asilidae; genus Dysmachus; species Dysmachus trigonus. Next base: position 861,683 of record OX454324.1, read on the forward strand.
CCTGACTATCGGGCTTGCGCCCTCTGCCCTCATCATAACAGTATATATAAAAAAGAAAATAAATGGAAAGACTATCAGATGCAATTTATTTTAAACAAAAATAAATAAAAACAGCCTTAATGCAGAAAACCAATAATTTTTCTAGAGATGACTATCTTAAGAAATTATTTGGGGGGAAAGGGGTAATAGGGGAGATGGCACACATGGGAAGCTTTCATTCAAAATTTAAATGGAGAAAATCGGTTATTATTTAGAGGAGTTCTGAGTCAGAATGCGTAAAAGTAATTTTTCTAGAGATTTGCAACTTAAGAAATCATTTGAGGGGAAAGGGGTGAACGGGGAAAATAAATATAAATATGCAGAGATGGCAGAAGCGAGAGGCTTTCATATGAAATTTAAATGAAGAAAATCGGTTAAGGTTAGGAGGAGTTGTGATCAAAATTAACTTTTCTAGAGATGGCCTCATTTGGAAGCGATTTGCGGGGAAAGGGGTGAAGTTAAAAGATAAGTGATAATATGCGGAGATGGCAATGATGAGGAGCTATCATCCAAAATTTGAATGAAGAAAGTCGGTTACGATTTGGTCGAGTTCTGAGGGTGGAAACTTAGATAGTAGATAAGGCATTGTTAATTGCCAGCTGATTCTATTTTTCCCGACCCCACAATAAATTGAAAAAGGCCTGTTCAAGGAAAGACTCAAGGGAGGGAAGAGCTAAGCGCTATCGAGAATTCGAATGAAAATATTTCCTTGCAATTGCCTCAAAAACAGATTTTTAAAATTTGCTTTCGCTAAAAGTTGTGGAGAAGGGCGGCCTTGGGGGGTTCAGTTTAGGACTGAGTAAAAGTTCCTGGAGGAATTAATGTTGTGAAGAAGTTTAAGAAAAATCGGTTAAGTAGTTCAGCCGGAAAATGGAAAAATAGATTTTCGGACCCTGACTCCTTTTCCTCTCGAAAAAGAACGAAGAATAGAAACGAAGAAAAAAAAACTGCTCCGAGCAAGGTCCCGAAATAGAACGAAGTGTGGGAAACGAACTGCTCCGAGCTCACTGTATGCGACGTGAGTGCTTCGTACTGGGAGTGGAAGAAGAAGAAACCGTTCGATTTCATTAGATTTTAGTAATTTTTGATTGATTGCATGTCCGGCCCTAATTCGCTTGAGGGGATGAGTGGGGGGTCAATCGACAGGTAATTGAGATGGCTATAACATATTGAAAAAAAATGGAAATTCCGCGATTTTTTTTTGAGAAAATTGGAAAAGAGTGAAAAAATGTGAAAAGAGCTGACGAAATGTTTATGCACACGAGAGGGTGTGCGGGGGTAAAAAGTTGATAAAATTAAGTAAGTGGATCTGCAGAAAGTTGGAAAAGGGGTTGGGGTAGATGTGGATGAAAAAAAGTGGAAAAAATTGAAGGGAAATAGGATGAAAAAAATCAAAAGGAAAAAAAATATTTTTAAAAAAAGAGGAAAAAAGTAAAAGCTTCGTCCGGGAAGAGGGTGGTTTTTGGAAAATGTTAAGAATTGGAAAAATGTCCGTTCAATCTTCTAGTTATATAGAAAATTATTGAGATTGCGTGAAAATGAATAGTTTAAGAGGAAAAAATTCATATATAGGGTATGTTTGTTTTTTTTTCAACTTTCCCGACGAATTAAAAAAAAGTTAATAATAGTAGAAGAATCTAAATAGTTTTCCGTGATGGAAAAGCGATTTTTTTGAGTTATGAATCATACAAATCGAATCGTTAGTTTTTGAGTTAGAAAGGAAAAAGTAAAACAATGTATTTAGCTTTATTCACGAAATTTTATAAATTTGATTTGATTCACGAACGAATAGAAAGAGAATAATTAAATTTGTTCATTTCGCGAACGGAATTTTTCCGCATTTTAATTTTTTACTTTAATTTTATCTTAATATTTTACTTTAATTTCATTTCAGTTTGAATTCAAAACACAAGTGCGACATATAGCACCATTTGGTGATAAATTTAGCTTTGACAGCGCCATCTAATGGTCCGCAGTATCACCTCTACTCCAGTGGCTAACTTCAAATCTAACTCAGTAATCAAAGCGACATTGATTCGTAAGCCGGTTTATCTTCACGGATTTCTCAGACGAAAATCAAGGGGGATTTTGGATTTCTTTACAATTCGCCAACAAGTCGCAAGTTTATTTTTTAAGCAATGAGTGATCTCGTCTGGGCGATTAAGAATGGCGAAATCGACCAAGTCCGTGAAATCATTGAAAGTAAAAAGGTAAGCGTTCTCCCCAGACTTCTGCGATGACTTTTGTGTGGGGGGGAAGGTTTTGTCAATTTTTGTGTTTTCGAAGTAATGTCGTTTTGGTCTGAAACACGATTGGATTTTGGATGTTTTTCTTATTAAGCGCATGTCTTTCTTCAATTTCCAGGTGACAAGTAAAGATTTCGATGTGAACACCGAGATAAACGGGCGATTTCCGCTACATTACGCGGCCGACTACGGCCAAAATGAGGTGCTCAGCTACTTGATTCAAATGGGGGCCGATGTCAACGTGAGTCACAAGTCACAAAAGATTTTTATTTACATAGTTTATTTTCTTGTTAAAATTATGGTAGATAAAGCAGTCTGATCGGGCTACTTTAGGGACACTGGGGCTGAAATCGTAATTATTGAGGGCTTTTTTAGATAGAAAAAAATAAATCTACATCGAAGTCATTAGGTCATTGAGGGACGTTAGTCAGTCCAGAAGTTTTAAATTTTAGAAGCTCTTTACTAAATCAAATAAGCGAATAGAATATAGATTTTTTCTTTAAAATCTTCGTAGTTAATTTTTGCAATCTTCTGAAGCACACTTAAAAATGCTGAATATTAAGTTATTAAATACTAATATATTCTTTTCTCGTGATCGAAACGTCCAAATTTAGACGCTATACTTTACTACAGAGTCAGCGATCATTATTAAATCTACTTGTCTTTAACCCTTAAATGGTATCATGGGTGAAAAACCTAATGACTTTTAAAAGTGATTTTTCCTGTATACATTTATGAGGGCACTGTGAATGTAACGTTATCATTAAATGATAATAATATATTTAATTATATTTAAATGTCTTTATTAAGCTAAAAAGACATATAAGCATATTCTGAGGTGAAATGTCACCCATGATACCCTTTACGTTTTTTATTTTGATGATACCTTTTAACGGTTAAGTATTATTTTGTTATGCAAAAAACTAAGTTTTAAGTCATTATCTGCATATATTTCTGTAGTTTCTTAAAATTTAATTTTTGGAAGTTATGGGTGAAAACCAACAAATGTTAATTATTTGAAAGCAACATTTCAAAGTTAACAATTTTTACTGAATTTATCAGGTAAATAACTTAATAATAAAATTATACACACTGTCTTTTTAGAAATAGTACCAAATTAACACAACTTCAATTTTTAATCATTAAACAGGGCTACAAATTTTATATTTTTTCTGCGGCCGAATAAGCTTCATTTCCATAGGAATTTTTCCGTAGATTACGAATTCGCAAACCAGTGTTCAATTCGCTCCCGTTTTCCAGGAAAATACAGTTGAAAATTGCAAAATACTGTATTTCAGCCATGTTTGAATGATCGTTAAAAAATAACGGATTTTTATAGAAGGACATAATATGACTTAAGGTACTATTACCGTCTAGAATTTTCAAAAAATGAATTTTTTTTTTTTTTTACATTTTTAGATTCTTTATACCTTCAATAATAACTGTCTAAAATATTAAATCGAAATTCGAAGCCAGTCCCGAGATATAACGACTCAATTGAAGCGCGCTCTCGGCTGTTCCCATGTTCTAAATAAACTTTAAATGCGTTTTTCTCGAGTTTAGGTTTTTTTAACTGGCGGACAGTTAATCTCCGGATCTACTGGGCCGATTTTAATAAACTTTGAAGCATTCTGTTCGTTGTTATATCCTGCGTGGTAGTTTACCACAATTTGACCACACAAAAAATATATAAAATTTTTGAGCCTGAAAAAAGGTCGAAAAAAAGGGCGATTTTTGAAAAAAATTTTGAAATGTCCGCCATTTTTTTATTTTTAATGATTTTTCAATTTTTCTGGTAAACTATCACGTAAGAGCACTTCCTTTTTGTAACTCTTTTTGAATTTTATGTTTCAGACTTACCGTTCCAGAGATTAACTGTCCGCCATGCAGCAAAGTTTTTTTGAGAACAAAATTTGAGCGCCCTGTATTAAATTTACAGTTCATAGAAAATAAAAATAAAAATTTTTTTCGTAATCTTCAAGAACTGTTTAATACTGTAAAAAAAGTTTGATAACAATATATAATATAGAAAGTGAAAAAAAAAATTGTTGAATATATGTGATTTTTTAGCATTCTAGACGGTAATAGTACCTTAAATGAAAGCCTGAATTTTAATCTAAGGATACAAAACAGAACTAATGTTTAGATTTTACTTAATATCTTGGGGAACACATTTTTCGTAACGATTCGCCAGGTGAAATCTTCATTCCCTATTTGTTGTAAGATTGTTAAGATTCAAGTCTTCATTTGAGCTACGGTGCAAGTTACTATCACGATCGGTTATTTTTTAATGATATTTCAGCCGAATATGGTGTTTTACACTTTTTACTCTATTTTTCTCGAAAACGGGAGCTAATTGAAAATTTTCGTTTGCGAATTCGTAATCAACAGAAAAAATCCTATACAAAAGATTTGTCATTTCTTGGGTACCTAAATTGGTGTTGACCAGTATTGTGATTATCGGTTTTTTAAAAAATGTAAAATTACAACATCATGAACTTAAAACATTTAGTTTCACAAGTGGGATTTTCATGGATATCCCCTGAATTGGGATCTGCAAAATTGTTATAGATTCGAAATCAATGACCCAAAATTACCCGTTTATATCTATTTTGTTTATTTATTTCTGAATTCTGCAGCAAATTCGAAATCAGCATTCCCAATAACCCCTTTGCATATAACAATTTTCTTGTGATTCGTTTGACCCTTCTATTATTAAATTATTATTACTTATTAAAACGAAAATTTTAAATTTATTTTTAAAAAAACTATTGTACCTGTTGTTTTCTCTAAATAAACCTGTCCTATAAATCTATAAACTAAGATATATTTATTAACTACTAGAAAATATTCTAACTTTCTCTTTTACATTCTTCAATAGGTTCTGTACAACAATTTGGTCGACCTCGTTGTACACTTTTTTCCATCGCCGTTGCCGTTCTAGCAAACTTTCGGGCTCTTTTCAAATTCGTCTTCATTAAAGCCCAATATCTTTCAACTGGGCGGAGTTCTGGGAAATTTGGCTCCCTTGGTACAACATTTATAGTATATTATTTGCTTTGTACCATTCCATCGTTGTTTTCGCATAAAGGGAGGTTGCTAAGTCCGACCTAGAAACAGAACCTCAATGGTGTCGAATTAAAGGTTTAAGTCGCTTCTCCAATTACTCTTCGATGCAAGTCTGTAGATTTATTGTTTCCTGCAATCTTCAACCAGCAACCATATACTCCTTAGGAAACTTGGTGATTTTTGTAATCCTTTGATCCTTCTTGATTCCACTCTTTGTTTTAGACATAAAATTTGTGTCCAAGCATTTGATTGAAATTGGCTTTATAATACATGTCCATTACAATGCAGTCAAATTATGGTCAGGTATTTTTCGTAGAGCTTTCTTGGTTTTTCCTCTTGGTTGTTATTTTCTTTTATTCGGAAAAATCCGGTGGGAATTATAATGTTCACTGTCGACACGGATGTTCCTACATCCTTGGCTAGCTTCAACAATTTTATTTTCTACATACTTTCGGAAATAATTTCACAGTGCACTTGATCTTGTTTGGACGTCTTGTCCGTTTAAACAACAAATCACTAATAATGCGTGGGCATTTACCTTTTATTTATATAAAAACATTTATATCCAAAGAATCTATCAATTGCGATAAATATTAATTAATTAATAATTCGCAGAAAAAAAAGGTCAATTTTTTATGGGATACTCCTTATATGTTTGTGGTTTTCTAAAAATCAACTATATCAGGTAAATCTTATTAAGTTATAATAAAGTTAGACGCTGCCTTTTTTTAGAAATAATGCAGAATTGATTCAACTTTGCATGATTAAGAGGTCGGTTTTTTTAAATATACAATATAATTAGCTTAAAATATTTAGTGTCAGAAGTGGGATTATGTGAAAACAACATTCAGAGTTAAATCAAATCTATTTGGCTTTAAGTATTATGAGTGAGAGCTAACAACTTTTAATAAGTTACTTTTATTTAAAAATTTCTTTAAAAGTGTACCATAAAAATCGGTTAAAATATAAAAATATCGAATTTTTCAGGCAAAAGATAAACACGGTATAACACCAATTTTGGCAGCAATTTGGGAGGGTCACACCGAGTGTGTTAGAACACTTTTAAATAAAGTAAGTATCAAGTTTTAAATACTTATTCTGAACAAATGAATTGAATTGAATCTTGTTTATAATTTTTCTAGGGTGCCCAAAAAGATGGTACAACGCCAGATGGAAAGAAAAATTATATTGACTCAGCAGAGAAGACCGAAATTAAGGAATTACTTAAATAAGATATTTTAGGAACGTTCTCCGTCCCAACTATTTAATTATTAATATTATTTTATTTTTATTTTTCTAATTTTTCATTCAATCCCAGAATAAGGAAGATTATTTTTCAATGTTAATAATAATTTTATTAGCGGTATACAGTTCAGTATAATTTGACGATTCTATACATTGCTTTTTATAAAATTCAGTATCAGTTTATGCTTGAATATATGTAAAATCTTTTGTTCGTTTGAAAGACAAAAAAAAAAGTAATTTAGTAAGAAATAACGAAATACTTTATTGGTATACATCGAACATTTTGGATAATAATGAAAACGAATTCACAAAGTGTCGGATGCCCATGCCAAAAAAAAACAAATAGGGCGATTTTTTAAAATGTAATAATTCCCTTTTTTTTTGTTTTTTTTTTATATATATTGAACTCTATGTTTTATTTAATATTTTCTTTGTAAATGAAAACAAAAATCTACTGTAATTAGAACATCAAAATATTTATACTAAGTTATGTGAAAACCTTTAGCAGTAAGAATTTTTACTCTCGCGAGCAAAGAAGGGCAATTTTATTTTAAAAAACATTTTAAATTTTTCTATTATGGCTTATCAGATACCCTTAAAAGTGCCAAAAAAAGAAAATATATATATACATATATACTCTATAAAGAGGGGAAAACAGAAAATGTCCCTCAATTAATGAGTTTTAGTTCTTCTGAATTTTTCTATAATGAACTATTTTGCTATTTTATACAAGCCCTGTGAATTCCAAAGGAGATTATTTTATTTAATTATTTTATTCTGTTCATATAATTTTTTTTTTCTTGACAAAAAAATAAAATATAAAATTAAGTATAAATAATAAGGAAATTACAGTAAGAGATATAAAAGGCTTAGACAGAAAAATAAATAAATAAAATATGGTACGTAAAACGTTCGGGAAAAAAACTTGAGTAAAAACAAATTTCCGAACTTTGTCGAGAACAATTGCATTTATTTTTGTAAAAACAAAAAAAAAAACAGAAAAGTAAAAAAAAAGAATGTGAACTTTAGAATTATAAAACTTAACATTTAAACTATTTTATGAATAAAAATCCAGAAAAAAATAGCAGTGATTTTAGAAAAACGTAGAAAAGTTTATTTTTGAATCTCCCGCCACATCACAATCAAATTTCGGCTCTGCGGCTAGTCCCACCAATACCAATTTGGATTTGTTAATATGACGCATCAACAACTCTCTAACACCAATCCAGCGAATGGACTGCGAGAGGAAAGTTTTGATTGTGTATATATAAATAGCTCGATGACGCCATCGCGTCGAGAAGAGCAAGAAAACTTCATTTTAAATCGGGCAATCGGCTGCGAGTGGGAGCAGTAGAGGTAAAACTCGGCGCCAGAGCAGCAGACGGCGCTGTCATCACCGGAGCCCGGCGGTTGACAGAGAAGTGATTTTTTTCTGTTCTGTTCCTCGTACATATTTATTTTATTTATTTTTTTTTTTAAATGTCTGCCGCTCGTTTCGGATTTGGTCGTGATTTAAAAACGAAACAAAAAGTAGAACGTAAATAAATATTATGAGCAGATTTAAAGAGTTCCCTTCCGAAAAGCGCAAGAAAAAAGGTTAGAAATTTCCATTCGACGATTCTGTCAAAAATAATAATAATAAATAATAAGAAAAAAAAAAATTTTTTTTTGTCGATTCTTAACAAATTTCCTTTAAATCGAGAAAACGCGCAAAATTTCAATCGATGGGTTGTTTTTTTTCGATCCAGTCAAAAATTAAAGAGAAATTATTTTTTTTTTGTAAAGTGGAAGAAACGAAGCATAAAATAAATTTTAATTTTGTGTAAAGTGACGGAAGTGGTTAGTTTTTTTTTTTTTTTGTAATTAAATCTGTTCCCCCCGAACCGAAAACGTCAGACATTTTGGAAGTTTTCTCAAAAGGAAATTGTTAACTTAAAAACTAGAAGCGCTCCTCCATCCCTCTCTAACTACATAAACTTAAATCTCCCGTCCTTATCTCAATTTGTATGTAGTTGAAATAAAGCCGTTGATATATAAAACTGTGAACCTACCCGCCAACACACACAAGAAATCCAATTTTGTGTCCCCGGTGTTGTCGACGTCGGTGCATTTTCGGTTTTGTATCATCAGTTCGTTTGGCCTGGGCACACTCGCGCCTGCCTCTCGTCTCGGGGAAGTGACTTTTAATGGCCGATCGCAAAAGTGATGCCATATGAAGTGTGTGTGTGCCGTTTCCCGTTTTAATGGAATGTGTCAAAAACAGGTGTTATTACCTTAAAACTATATAAAATAAACCCTTTCGATTAGCCCACAAATTAAATTTAAATCTTAAGAAACTGGAATTCATTAAATTACTCCCCGATGGGGATTTTTAAGAAATTTTTTAACTCGGGATAGAGAGAGATAGCATTATACATCCCCATACTACACATTGACGTGTTTCGGGCTTTTGGGCCATTGTGTGAATTTTTTTTTTTTTTGATTTTTTTAGGAGGGGAAGCTGTCGTTCGACGTTTTGTGTAAAATGTCAAATTTTTCGTGCCACTTTTAGAATTTGTTTTTAAAACATATCAGAATTGAAATTAAAGTAAATTTCAATTAATTACCTTGCTAGAAATTTAAAAACGACAGTCAAAAGTCTAGAAAAATTTATGATCCATGATTTAAGTTTTTTAGGCGATTGTTCGTCTGATTTCTAAATAATTGCTAAGGGAAAATTAATTTTCTAGATTCAAAAACATACTTAAATAAAAGAAAAAAAATGTCCTTTTTACAACAAAAAACAAAAAATAATTCGTATTTATTTAGCTCTAAAATAAGAAAATAAATAATTTAGTTACTTGATTTAAAACAGACTTATTTTTAAGTTATAATATAATTAATTATTCATAAGTTTTATTATAACTTTATTAAATGTAGGAAAAAAATTAAAACCCAGTTTATGGAAGACTGAGTAAAAATTTAAAAAATTCTTACTAGAAATATTAAATGCAATTATCTTTCATACGACTTTGTGATCCTCGCTTGTATCTTGCCCATTTTAATGTGATTAGTAGCTATGGTGATGGAATTAATTTATGCCAGATATCAATTTCAAAAAATGTTTTTTACACTAGTTATAACGAATTTTATATATAAGAATTTTCTCGAAATTGGCTGAACCGATTTCGATGGCTAAAATATATGTTATACAGGGTACCACAGCAGTTTTGGAAAAAAAGTCGAAAATTAATTTCGTTAATTAGAAGGGAGTAAAAACCGGAGTTATTAAAAAATGCATTTTTTCCGAGCTGCGTTCATATAAATGTTTTTCTTAAAATGAATTCACTCAAAGCTGCAGTTAAATTTCTTTTGAAGATAGAGAGTGGAATTAGATGAATTCCCATTCCCCAAAAAAAATATTGAGGAATGCATTCTATATTCATTTTGCAAAGACAATACATTCCTCTAAAATTCAAGGCATTCATTGAAGCCTTTGTGAATTCACTTACATTCTTTGCATTCTCTTTATTTATTTTTGAAGAAAAAAGATTAAAAGAGCTATAATCAAAAATTTATAACTTTCTTTTTTCAGAAGAAATAATTTCCAACAAAAAAAATGTATTTTATAAGATAAATATGCGGTACACCGTTGTCTCTATACAACATCCTTTATTTTTTATAACTTTTTTTAATTCTTTTTAATTCTTCGTCATTACTCCAAATATCCGTAATATTTTCCTTCAGTACAGTTATATTAGGGTTCTGCCGGCTGTATACTTTTGATTTTAAGTAAGCCCAGCAATTATCGATCGGACACCTCCAGATTTTCTTCTTATACTTTACTTATTGTTATCAGGTAGCAGAGGGCGTGAAAGTTAACTTAATATGGGTACCGGGACACAGTGATGTCCCGGGGAACGACAGAGCGGATGAGCTAGCTAGACAGGGTACAGCTCTGCCGGATGAAGATATCATCCGGGACATAGGGGCACCGCTCGCACATAGGAAAATGGAAATCTCGCGCACGTACGCGAGGATTGCTGAAAATCGGTGGATGCGAGAAAGCACTTGCGCATCCACCAGGCATATCTGGCCAAAATTCGATAGAAACAGGTCAATGAACTTGATTTCACTTAGGAGAGAGGCCATCAGCAACGTCGTAGCGGTAATCACAGGGCACTGCCTCGTGGGCAGACATGCCAGCAGGCTAGGCGTATCATTCAATGACTTCTGTAGAAGTTGCCATAACGAGGAGGAGGAAGAGAGTATAAGCCACCTCCTCTGTCACTGCCCAGCACTTGCGCTGTGGAGAAGCCGGTATCTGGGCGCCTATTTCTTTGGTGACCTTTCGGACCTGAGTTCGAAGAACATTAGGGACATTCAACGGTTCATCAGAGCTTCAAAGTGGTTCGATGGTTAGTGTTAATAGGATCGTCCCATGTGGTAACACAATGGGCCATTTCGTTGGCCTAAGTGCGCCTGTCGGCAGCCACTGTAACCTAACCTAACCTTACTTATTGTTTTTGCCGTATGGCAAGGTGCTTCATCCTGCATGAATACATAGTGGGATCTTAGGTACAGTAAAGCATTTATATATGGCAGCAGAACGTCTGACAACACGTTTTTATACTGATGTTGTCTCATTGTGTTTGATGGTTCTGATGGTGCAGTCCTCCTTATAACGTTCCCCAGGCATCCTCCTAACAAATTGAGCCATCTCTGTCACCGCTTCCAAGCGGCATTCGTCACTAAAGATTACCTATAAAAAAAAAAACGATGTATCAGTTTTTTCTCATTTTAAAAATATTAGTTAAAAAGATTATTTAAAAAAGAAGAATGTAATGTACGGTTTTTCAATCATCAACTGTAAGGTGTTGATGCATTCTAGCCCAAATGAGCCGCCTTTTCTTCATTATCTTCGTCAGCCTAGGTTTCTTTGCTGGACGCCTACATTTTGACCCAATTTCTCATAATCTTCGCCGCAATGTTGTCGTCGATATCGCAATTCCCGTGTCCTTAAGGATATTTGTAAGAGCGTGGGCTGCTCTGCTCTGCTCTGCGATGTTGGATGGCTGTAGAGATAATTTTCCGATCTTCTCTTGGGGAAGTCAAGCGTTCGTTTCGGCAATTTCGTCGTTTACTTTGCCTTCCTCTGGGGGTCCTCTGGCCAGTTGTCTAGCCTCTCTGTCAACTGTAGAGGCAGAAACTTTGCACAATCTTGCTATAGCTCGATTGGAGAGCTCTCCAGCTTTTATTAAATCCACAATTACCCTTTATTCGGGGATTTTATGTCCTTCGCGCGACACATTTTCTAAAATGTTTACAATTATCACAGTGTTAACTTTAAAACAAATATTGTTCTTTAACCTTTTAAGGACGGGAGTGGTCGATATATGGACCAGCCAGAGGACACATAATATTTGATGTTTTTCAGGGAAAATGTTATGCGCTAAATATGGGAAAAATAGTATAGAAATTCCTGGAAGCATCCTTGACCTTGAGAATGGCGGTTTTCAATGTCAATTTTTTTCTGCTGAAAGCCCTGAAAGTTGGCATTCCTACATTTTTTGATGCGCTGAATATGGGAAAAAGAGTATAAAAATTCCTGAAGGCATCCTTGTCCTTGAAAATTGCTATTTCAAAGTCACATATTTGTTTGCTATTTCACCCTGAAAGTTGGCATCCCTACCTTTTCTTATGTACTGAGTACGAAAAATATAGTACCACGAATCGCGAAACTCATCTGCAAGGTGAATTCAAGGTCAAAAATTGAAATTTTCACGATTTTTCCCGTATTCAGCGCATCAAATTACCTAGAAAAATACTTTCAAACCGTCGCGCCAAATTTTTTACATGGGACTTTCCGTTGCGGACGGGCCTGGTCGATATATCGACCAGCAAGGAGGGGGGGGACTCCACATAAGAAGTTCATTGAATATATTTATAATATTCATGTCTAATAAAAGGTCAATTTTAACGTAATTTTCCCCGTCCTTAAAAGGTTAAAGAACAATGCACTTTTTTAATTTTTTGATAATTTATTATTTTTCGCCGAAACTCTTTTAACAAAGTTCACTAGTTCGCTTGTTAAGAAACATTTTTATAAAAATTAAAAATAAGACTTAACTGGTTGCTTGCAAACTTAGTAATGACCGCAAAAACCAGATCATGTTAGGCACCTGTAAATTACCTACTTACCAGCAACCCTTTTAGGGTTTTTCCCGTTATAAAAAGATTGTTAGAATGCTAAAATTGGATAATTTCAAAAAAACTAAATTCCTAGAAGGGTTAATTAATTCGAATAACGGCTGTACATCTACGAGGTATGGATTCTACCAATTGACGGCATCTGCTTACTTGGATAGACTTCCACGCTGACTGAGTTATTCCCCATAATTGTTGAGTATTTTTCGGTTTTGCTACAGAAACTGCCTTTTTAACATTTATCCATAGATGCTCAAAATGGTTTAGGTCTGGCGATTGTGAAGGTCAGACCATAACGTTAATTTTGTTTTCCTCAAACCACCTTTTAGCCTTTCGAGAAGTATATTTGGGATTGTTATTTCTTCCTCAGCAAATGGAAGCATAACATTTTGCAGTATGTTTACATAAACATCTGCATCAATTTTTTCTTTAATGCAATAGATCAGACTAAAGCAATACCAAGAAAAACATCCCCAGGCCTTAAGACTGCAACCGACATGTTTTACTGTATTTCTTGTATACTTTGGATTAAATTCTGTACAGGCCAGTCTCTGAACATACTTCTGGCATCCACTAGAATTAAAACGAACTAATTTTGATTCGTCACTCCATAAAATATTACGCCATTTAGAAGAGGGCCACATTTCGTGCTCTCTAGCAAATGATTGGCGATTTTTTATTTGTCGCGAATTTAATAGTGGCACATTTCTAGGACGTCTAGGAGACGTCTTGTTATTGATTAAGTACTGATTGAAGATTTCAGATCCTGTTTAATTTGTATCGAAGACTTAACGGTTCCTTTTTTGAATAATTTATAATATTCCTGTCTTCTTGAGGTGTAGTTTTCGATTCTTTAACGAGTCTAGACGAGAAACGCCATGACGAGAGTGCTTTGGCTATCGGAGAAGATAGTGATATTGGCACCCTTAAGTCTCTATTTAATGTTCATGGTTTCAACGAATGTCTTGAATTTTAGAGGAATGCATAGATTAAACTAATTGTGGAAAATAATTTAAAGAATAATTTCTAACTAATTTTGTGCTTGCCTATATATGAGAATCATCTTTTAGAATTTAAGTTGATATAATTAGTCGTCGTCACTACCGCCTATAATTACTGAAAGGCAGCATGGATTTGTCAAGGGAAATTCCACTGTTAGCAATTTACTTGAATTTCATCATTTTGTAGCTCATACCCTCGAACAACATGGACAAGTTGATGCGATGTACACTGATTTTTACTTCGTCATTCTTTGCTCGTCCTGGATCACATCCTACATGTCTAACCGTAAAATGCATGTTGTGTTTTCTGGTTGTTCGTCCTTTGAATTTGTCCCTGCATCCGGTGTTCCACAAGGATCAATTCTTGGTCCACTTTTTTTTCTGTTATTTATTAACGACCTGATTACTAGAATAGAATTTCATTTGTTCCTTCATCCGGTGTTCCACAAGGATCAACTCTTGGTCCACTTTTTTTTCTGTTATTTATTAACGACCTGACTACCAAAATAGAATCTGATTGTCTTATACGCAGACGACCTCTCTTTAGAGTGATTAATTGTAAAGAAGACTGTGATATCCTGTGTGATTTGATCGCCCTTGAGGACTGGTGTGTCGTCAACCATTTGTCTATTAATGTTGATAAGTGTTTCAAAATGACTTACTCGTTTAAAAAGTCTCCTACACCATGTCATTATCGACTATGCTCGGAATCATTGTTGGAAGTATGCCAGTTTCCTTAGTAAGTTCAACAAACCCTATGCTCCTTATCCCGAAAGGCTATCTGTCCTCAATTTGTCTCCGCTTGTTGACAGAAGACTTTATTTCAACTTGGTTCTCTGAACTGCCCATTTAGAAGATTCAAGCAAGCTGTTGTTAACAAATTAGATATTAATAAATATTTTCAATCTGTGATTTTATGCTTGAATGTTTTTTATATTTTATATTTTCTTCGTGACGGCTTGTGTGTAATTGGAAACAAATTTCTGTAGAAGATAAAGTATTTCGAAATTCCAATAGCAAATCTGAAATAAGCGTCCAGAAATCCCTTGAATAGCAATTTTATGTCGCCATATTGGATTCGTCATCTTGAATCTCAAAATTATAGAAATTCTGTTCCTCCATCTTAAATATCTAAATTTGGGCAACAGATTTGAAGTAATAGTTAAAATTATTGTCTTCAAAACAATCATTGTACTAATTTTCATTAAAATCCTATGAAATCGAGATATTTTGAATTTCTGAAATTGGATTTCGCGAAAACCCTTAAAGTACCAATTTTCATGAAAATCGCTTCAAATTTAAAATTTTCAACCGCCATCTTGGATCCGCCATTTTGAAATCCTATATGTTATCCGAAAAATATTAGCCTATATAGTAAATTTGAATATTTACTACTTTTGGACAAAAAACTAAAAATATCGATGCAAGCGTTAAGGCGTGATTAAGCAACATACAAACAAACGAACTTCATTTATATACCGGGTGTCACAAAAGTATGTAAACAGTAAAATAACTTTCGGAAAATGCATTTTGGGAAAAAATGTTTAAGACAAAAGCTTAAGGATATTCGCTAGTGACCTAGGATTTGTCCTCGACCTTCGAGGTCATTCCAAGACTAAGGCCATTTTTTTAAATGGGAGTCGCTATTTTTTATAACGGATTTGGAATGAGCAGGGAACTTTACGTTCATAATGATATTGACATTACCGTCAAGGTCATATCAAGGTCAAGGTCACTTTTTACATCAGAACCCATATTTTTCGCAGATTTGGAAAGAACAGGAATTTTACGTTCAAGTGTGACCTTGACCATGACCTTCAAGGTCATATCAAGGTCAAGGTCATGTTTTTGCATTAGAACTATTTCGCTGAGGTGGAAAGAACGGAAAATTAAATGTACGAATATGACCATAAACATGTTATTGGCTATGAACCAGTCTTTGAAGGTCATTTTAAAGTGTTTTTTTTAAGAATTTCAAGAAATTCCAGACACTGTAAGCAAGCAGTGATGCCAGTCACTGACCACAAGGAGATGTTTTTACATCAGAACCCATATTATTTCACAAAAAGCAAATCAAATAGTACTTTCTAATGCACTAGAAGTTTCTCAGCTACTTCTTTTCTTAAAACACCTCTAAGATTCCTTTAGTATAGTATATAGGGATTTTTAGTTACGTCTTAGCCTATGTATTTCTGAAAATGTATCATTATTACAAGGCCTTTTTGCTGTTAGCTTTGAGCTTTAAGGAGGAGATCTAAAGATTTCACTCGGTATAGAAGGCAAGAACTAAAATAATAAATTCAGGCTGGACCTTACTCGCACCTCAATCCGGGTTTGATTTGGATGGTTTCCTTCTCCCAGTACTAACGACTGCCATTTCACCTCAAAAATCCTTTCATTTGATACCCATGTCAAGGGGGTCGTGAGAAAAAAATTAATCAACAATCTTGGGGCGTCCGCCAGATTTTAAATCCCGGACGTGTTCAGATTTTTAAAGCTAGACTTTAATTAGAACTACTCGAAATGGTGATTGCAATATTTGACATAAACATACTAACAAGTGAAGTTAAATTAGATCTTGTAAAAATGTGTTTTCTTAAATAAATAATTTTCATGAAAATTTTTACCTAAGGCTTCCGTGGTTTCTGGTTGAAAAAAATGAATCAAATGGTATTCACAGGCTTCTTTTGAAACCAGCTTAATTCCATTGAGAGAGTTCTGCAGGGATCGGAACAAGTGATAGTCAGATGATGCTATGTCTGGACTATATGGTGGGTGCATCAAAACCTCCCAACCAAGATCTCGCAACTTTTGGCAAGTCATCAAAGATGTGTGTGGCCTGGCGTTATCGTGATGGAAGACAACGTCCTTCCAATTATTCCATTCGAACCGTTTTCTTTCAATTGCATGGCGTAATTTCTCTAGTTGTCTACAGTAGACTTGCGAATTAATCGTCTGACCAACTGGAAATAGCTCATGGTGGACGATACCCTTCCAGTCCCACCACACACACAGTATCACCTTTTTCGGCGTCAATCCTGGCTTCGGGAACCCTTGTGACGGCTCACCGTCCCTTGTACATGATCTTTTACGCTTCCGATTGTCGTATGTGATCCATTTTTCATCACCGGTTATTAGACGTTTCAAAAATGCCTCGATTTCATTGCGTTTCAGCAGCGCATCGCAGATGTTAACTCGGTCTGTCATGTTTTTCGCGCTCAACTCATGAGGAACCCATACATCGAGCTTCTTCTTGTAGCCAGCTTTGTGTAAATGGTTCAAAACAGTTTTGTGGTCAATGCCTAGCTTCATACCAATATCGACACTGTTGATATGCTTATCTTGCTGCAGTTTTTCAAGAATTTCATCTGCTTTTTCAGTAATTGGAGGATTAGAACTTGATTCAACTTTCACATCAGAATTACCGGAACGAAAGCGAGCGAACCATTTCTGTTCAGCAGATTTCGATTAAATACCTTCGCCGTACATAGCACACATTTTTTCACAAGCCTGCGCAGCTTTCTTCCCTTTGTTATAATAAGATTGCAAAATATAGCGCAATTTTTCATTATTTATCTCCATTTTCAAACGCAAACAACTTTCCAACCACTGCACCAATTTCGATGTTTACACACTGTCACCTTTCCAACGAACGTTTAGTGGTGTCGCTGAAGTCTGTGTTTCCTGAGTTATTTGGAATTGACGCCATCTATCGGGAAAAACGCCACGAACTTTTTCCCACACCCAATATTAGTAGGCCAAGTCAAAAATTGTAATCCTTTTTAAACCTATTTCCCGTGCACGTATCTTGATGAAACATATATCAAGCGAAAGGCCTTTTTTCATAGATGTGCAGAATATATGTTTTATTAAGGTACATGCATAGGGAAAGGTGTGAAAGCCAGGTAACCTATATTGAAAAAAAAATTTTATTCACTTACGCACTAAACACTGCACGGGCTATCCATCAAAAGAAACGGAAAGAGAATACATTTTGTTACGATTCGTTACGTTTCTTTTTGCTCTCACATTTTCTCCCTGATTAATAGAGTGAGTGTAAAATTTTAAATAGTGTGTTCTATGTTATTAGAAATATGCTTTGACAGCCTACTTTAAACGGTCGAATTGAACGACGAAGTCATAGAAACGAACAATTCGAAATAGAAACAGAAACGTTGGTTGAATATCGACAACATATAAAATTGTTTGTTTGGTTTTCTTACGAAAATATGAACGTTTTTTCGAGCATTACTTAATTTATAATCACGACTTTTTCTTGCGGATAATTCTTTCACAAAAAGGTCAAAAATACTTTATTATTGAATTACTTCCCATACTCGAAATGTTGATACGATATAGTGCCACGAATTACTTTAAATTCTAGTGGCACCATATCACTGCTTTTTTAAACAATAATAAATAAATGTATTTTTTTTTCTTTCATATTCCAGGTAATGTTGGTAATTGCCACATTATCGGTCCAACATCGAAAATACTTCCAAGAGGTAAAAGTACACAAATCTGTAATATGACTTCAACCAGTCCCAGTAAATTAACAGCAAGGGAGCAGCTCGAGCAGCAGGAGGCGGAAGAGCAATCCCTTCAAAGTCAAGTTAGCTCATTTTATAATTCGATAAGCTCATCGCAGCCTAAGGAGCTGACAACCGATAGAGGGAGCTATAATCGGCTGCCGGGAACCTACAACCCGAATGAGACCCAGTTTATCAGAAGCAATAATAAATTAATTCAGTACAAAACAATCTGTATTAAGAGCAATGATCGTACCGATAATAATCGTGATGTCACAATCGATAGAATAAATCGCACCGATAATATCGATATTAATCATCGATATACATCAGATAATGATGATGACGACGGCGACGATGATGACGATGACGCCGAGGAAGATGATGAAGATGACGATGAAGATGAAGATGACGATGATAATGAAAGCAATTCAAATGAATCGGATTTTTCTAATTTAAGCGGTCTATCGGATTTATCCGGTCAAGAATGGAAACCTATCACAAAATCAATAACATGGGTACAGAGGCAAATAAATTCGGGTATAAATCCTCGTGATATATTGTCACAATTTTTATCGAATGGTACAACAATATCAGAAAATTTAAATGATATGTCCCTCTGGCGGATATTGACGACAATGCTTGCGGAGCCGCCACGTCGACAAAAATTACGGCATATAAATACGATAAATGATGTTGTTCGATTATTGAAAGAATCAAAAAATATAATTGTTTTAACTGGTGCCGGTGTATCGGTATCATGTGGAATTCCCGATTTTCGTTCAAGTGATGGAATCTATAGTCGATTAGCAAAAGATTTTCCTGATTTGCCTGATCCACAAGCGATGTTTGATATTAATTACTTTAGTCGAGATCCAAGACCATTTTATAAATTCGCTAGAGAAATATATCCGGGACAATTTACCCCATCACCATGTCATCGATTCATAAAATTGCTTGAAAAAAAGGATAAACTTCTGCGAAATTATACACAAAATATCGATACTTTGGAACAGGTTGCTGGAATTCAAAATGTGATCGAATGTCATGGATCTTTTGCGACGGCAAGCTGCACAAGATGCAAGTACAAAACAACAGCCGATGCAATTCGGGATGATATTTTTACACAAAAAATTCCACTCTGCCCGAAATGCCATCCAAATAATATATCGAGAGAAAATATCGAACAGAGACAAGATCGTGGTCCTGAAGATCAACAATCTTCGTCGTTCAGTGAATTAGTACAAAGCGGAATTATGAAGCCAGACATCGTTTTCTTTGGCGAAGGTCTACCAGATGCATTTCATTCAGCAATGGCTAGTGATAAGGATAAATGTGATCTTTTGATCGTGATCGGTTCATCTCTTAAGGTCCGTCCGGTCGCCCTGATTCCCAGCTCGATACCGGCGTACGTTCCGCAGATTTTAATCAATCGGGAACAGCTGAATCACCTCGAATTTGATGTTGAGCTGCTCGGTGATTCAGATATTATCATAAATCAACTTTGTCACATGTAAGTTTCGTCCTGTTTTCTAATTTATATTTTTTAAGTGAATCTCGATTAATTTCATCTTCTACTTTGCATCCCTCAAAAATCTGTTCCAACTGGAATCCAGTAAAAATCTGATCTAGTTAACTAGACTAACAAAAATCCAATTAGATATCTCGTAAAGAATTTCCAGCTAGAATTCTAGTTCTGATATTCACTAGGACAGATGTCCTCAAAATACCCTTAACCAATTGTATCTCATAAACTATACATCAAACGCCCAGCTCTTATATTCACTCTTATAAAGTTCAGTGCATGCTATATTAATTTTTAAAAAGTAATTTATAACCTACCTGATAAAAATAAAAATTTTAACATTCTATCACGTTGGATCCCATCATTTTAGTTTTTCAAATTCGAAATCAGTATACCCAAAAACCCCCAAATACCAATATTCATTATAATCTCTTAAAATTTTTGGTAGCAATATTGATTACATCATTTGGAAGTAATCCTGTATTTTATCCGAATAAATAATATTCTAAATGTTGTAATATATTTATAAACTTACAGATTAGGAGATGACTGGACAGAGATCTGTTGGCAATCGACCCTAACAGAATCAAAATATTTAAAAATGAGCCCAACAGCGGGTTGCAGCAATGTGAACGTGTCAGCGATCGATACCGATTCACAATCGACAAAATCAGCTATAACAACAAATAGCAGCAGCTGTGGAATTTTCTGTGATAGTGGTTTTGAAAGTTCATCGTCATTATATGCGACATCGGGGACAATGTCGACATCATCGACAACATCATCAGCAACAGGCCAAACAATGTCTACACTGTCGACAACGAGCAGCAGCATTGATAATATAACAAATGAAACAGAAAGATTAGATACAATAATCGCTGAGTCGACAACACAAAAGCAGCAACATTTTATAAAAACTGAAAAGAATCTTAATAATGTTCGACATTTTTCTGTTGATTCATCTAAAGATAGTGGAATATGTGAATCATCAAATTCTAATATGCCACTATCATCGATTGGATGTAAAGGATCAAATTTGGATGGTGGTTCAGATATTGATTGTGGACAAGATGACGATGAGACAACAATTGGTAATATCGATGATCCAGAAACGGATGATAATAACGATATCGATGATTATCAAGTTGTTAATCGAAAAATATCAAGATCATCACCGAGCACAAGCTATTTAAGTATAAATAAGCCAGTTAGTGTGGCCGATAAACTTCCAGAAAATGCATATTATTACAATTCATCGACATGCTCGTATGTTTTTCCTGGGGCACAAGTCTATTGGACATCATCCGACTCAGAGTATGAAGATGAAGTCGACGAAGATGATGACGGAGAGGACAGCGAATATAAAAGGTTACATTTTCTTCGAACGAATAATCGTTCAGAGGAGACTATTTCTGGTGTTGGTGGTGGTCCTTCTTCTACAGCTTCAACATCTTCTACAATTGTCGATGTCGACAATAATCATCATCATCATCATCATCATCATCATCGGACCAGTGATTCAGACGATAGTCCACCAGTTAAGAGGCGAAAAGACACAATTTCTTCCTCAACCCTAGATGGCTGATTCCGGGGAAAGGGCCTATCTTTTTAATCAGTCTATCTTTTAGCATATACTTCTAGGCATCGTGTCACACGCCCTCGTCACCCCATTCAAAAAGAAAAACATACTCTCAAGCGACTTTTTCTTACTTTAAAAATTAGACTTAAGGTTCTCAATGTTTGGATGCAAAAATTTAAAAAAAAAAAATCGTTTAAATTTTTTTCATATTTCTAAATAGCGAAAAAAAACACTTTTTTTTATCTCTTTCCAAATAAGGTGAAACCACAAAAAAAAAAAAAACATTAACGATTTTTGTAAAACTAGACTCAATCGTGTTCTGGAAGCAGTTTTACGGAAAAATTTTAAAAAAATTGGAAAAAAACCATAAAGTAAGAGAAATTCAAAAAGAAAAAAAATATTTAACAAGTAGCTCGTAGCACCAGAAACCCTAATTTAAGCGAATAAGGTTTGTAGTTGTACATAGATGGTAACATGATTATATATTTTTTAATGCCTACCGATTTTCTTCCTTAATTTTTATTTTTTTATTTTTTTGTAGTCAGACGTTTTTTGTATTTTTTAAGTGTTGTGAGACCACCTTTAAATATGTTGCAGTAATCAAAAATTATTATTTCTGTATTTCCCTCAAAAACAAAAATCCTCAGGTACGCATCAACTGATTTTTCGAAATTTTAAATTAGTAATAAGTTACAGACAAGTACGCATACCAGTTACTGGTGCTGATAAGCACGCATTTTACGCGCGTACGCGCATAAACATTTTGTTCAAATTTTCATTGCCAGTTGATGCGAAAATCGCAGAGGAACCGAAAAACCCCGAAGCACAAAATTTACAATAGAGACCTTCCGCTAGATAGGTCGCAAGAAAGATATATTAAAAACAAAAACAAGAAAAAATTTTACACAGAGCTTCCTCAAGACATTTCCTTCCTCCATTTTCTGTACTTACCCCCCGTTGAGTCAGAAATAAATAAATAAAATAATACTAAACAAACAAAATTCATTTAAGAGATAAGCCCGGTAAAAACTACTCGTCTTATTATTTTTTTGTTTTTAATTTTATGTTAGAATTTGGATTATACTTTTCTACCGCATATTTTATATAGAAGTTAATAAAAAAAAAATCACTTTTTTCGAAAAAAAGAACGAGGAAAATAAAATGTAATTTCTATTTATTTATAATTTTTTATGTTCCTTCCTTTTAAACCAAAACAAAAAATCTCCTTCCACACAATTTTCAGTTTTTTTTTTCAGTAGAGGCCGACATGTTAACTGGGTTTTTACATTCTTTAATAAATAAAATAAAAGTTGCAATTTACAAATTACGTTCGTTGGAACACAGTTTGAGACAGACAGACCAACAAAACGATGTAAATACTTCGCGGCAAATACAAACCAAAATATTTGTAAACGAAGATAAAAGTTTTAAAAAACAAGAAAATAATCCTCCGTCCGTTAAATAATACAATTAGAAAACACACAAAAAAAAAAAACATCTTCGCGTATTGTTGTTAATAATTGGAATTATTCTCAACGAACATACAAGACAAGACAGAAAAACACACAAAATAAAAGCCACAATCAGGAGGAAGAGAAGTCAGCGCCCAGGACCCTTTCCCAGGACAGCTTCAAGACCTTTAAACTAATAAAAGGATTTCGAGTCTCACGGAATAAACAACACCAACAGCAGTTGAATTTTAAACCATAAACTACGAGAAACCCGAAGCATTTTTGGGGCCGTCGCATATTTTAGGAATCGAATATAACCCAAATAAAGGAAATCTTTTAAGATGACGCTGGTTTTAATAAATCTAAGTAATTCCAAACCTCCCTGTTGCAGGGTCCTAAAACTGAAACTAGTTCAAATCAATTCCAGCCCTCCACGTCCCAGCTAAATCTAGATCAACTCAGCTAAAATACTAAAAAATTGTTTAAAATGGTAAAAAAAATCACGTTTATCCCGGATTTTTTGCATTTGGCTGTTTAATTACCCCAAAATACGATATTAAACGCAAAAAACCCAATTCTAAAGGCCTCATTTTAGAAAATCAATTTTTCACCTATAGTAGGCCAGAGCTGCAGAACTGAAAAATTGCTTAAAATGGTAAAAAGATCAAGTTTATCCCGGAGTTCTTGCATTTGGCTATTGAAATACCCTTAAACACGTTATTTAACACAAAAAACCCAATTCTATAGGCCTCATTTTAGAAAATCAATTTTTCACCTATAGTAGGCTAGAGCTGCAGAACTGAAAAATTGCTTAAAATGGTAAAAAGATCAAGTTTATCCCGGAGTTCTTGCATTTGGCTATTGAAATACCCTTAAACACGTTACTTAACGCAAAAAACCCAAGTCTGTAGGCCTCATTTAAGAAAATCAATTTTTCACCTATAGTAGGCCAGAGCTGCAGAACTGAAAAATTGCTTAAAATGGTAAAAAGATCAAGTTTATCCCGGAGTTCTTGCATTTGGCTATTGAAATACCCTTAAACACGTTACTTAACGCAAAAAACCCAAGTCTGTAGGCCTCATTTAAGAAAATCAATTTTTCACCTATAGTAGGCCAGAGCTGCAGAACTGAAAAATTGCTTAAAATGGTAAAAAGATCAAGTTTATCCCGGAGTTCTTGCATTTGGCTATTGAAATACCCTTAAACACGTTACTTCACGCAAAAAACCCAAGTCTGTAGACCTCATTTAAGAAAATCAATTTTTCACCTATAGTAGGCCAGAGCTGCAGAACTGAAAAATTGCTTAAAATGGTAAAAAGATCAAGTTTATCCCGGAGTTCTTGCATTTGGCTATTGAAATACCCTTAAACACGTTACTTAACGCAAAAAACCCAAGTCTGTAGGCCTCATTTAAGAAAATCAATTTTTCACCTATAGTAGGCCAGAGCTGCAGAACTGAAAAATTGCTTAAAATGGTAAAAAGATCAAGTTTATCCCGGAGTTCTTGCATTTGGCTATTGAAATACCCTTAAACACGTTACTTAACGCAAAAAACCCAAGTCTGTAGACCTCATTTAAGAAAATCAATTTTTCACCTATAGTAGGCCAGAGCTGCAGAACTGAAAAATTGCTTAAAATGGTAAAAAGATCAAGTTTATCCCGGAGTTCTTGCATTTGGCTATTGAAATACCCTTAATCACGTTACTTAACGCAAAAAACCCAAGTCTGTAGGCCTCATTTAAGAAAATCAATTTTTCACCTATAGTAGGCCAGAGCTGCAGAACTGAAAAATTGCTTAAAATGGTAAAAAGATCAAGTTTATCCCGGAGTTCTTGCATTTGGCTATTGAAATACCCTTAAACACGTTACTTCACGCAAAAAAACCAAGTCTGTAGACCTCATTTAAGAAAATCAATTTTTCACCTATAGTAGGCCAGAGCTGCAGAACTGAAAAATTGCTTAAAATGGTAAAAAGATCAAGTTTATCCCGGAGTTCTTGCATTTGGCTATTGAAATACCCTTAAACACGTTACTTAACGCAAAAAACCCAAGTCTGTAGGCCTCATTTAAGAAAATCAATTTTTCACCTATAGTAGGCCAGAGCTGCAGAACTGAAAAATTGCTTAAAATGGTAAAAAGATCAAGTTTATCCCGGAGTTCTTGCATTTGGCTATTGAAATACCCTTAAACACGTTACTTCACGCAAAAAACCCAAGTCTGTAGGCCTCATTTAAGAAAATCAATTTTTCACCTATAGTAGGCTGGAGCTGCAGAACTGAAAAATTGCTTAAAATGGTAAAAAGATCAAGTTTATCCCGGAGTTCTTGCATTTGGCTATTGAAATACCCTTAAACACGTTACTTCACGCAAAAAAACCAAGTCTGTAGACCTCATTTAAGAAAATCAATTTTTCACCTATAGTAGGCCAGAGCTGCAGAACTGAAAAATTGCTTAAAATGGTAAAAAGATCAAGTTTATCCCGGAGTTCTTGCATTTGGCTATTGAAATACCCTTAAACACGTTACTTCACGCAAAAAACCCAAGTCTGTAGACCTCATTTAAGAAAATCAATTTTTCACCTATAGTAGGCCAGAGCTGCAGAACTGAAAAATTGCTTAAAATGGTAAAAAGATCAAGTTTATCCCGGAGTTCTTGCATTTGGCTATTGAAATACCCTTAAACACGTTACTTCACGCAAAAAAACCAAGTCTGTAGACCTCATTTAAGAAAATCAATTTTTCACCTATAGTAGGCCAGAGCTGCAGAACTTAAAAATTGCTTAAAATGGTAAAAAGATCAAGTTTATCCCGGAGTTCTTGCATTTGGCTATTGAAATACCCTTAAACACGTTACTTCACGCAAAAAAACCAAGTCTGTAGACCTCATTTAAGAAAATCAATTTTTCACCTATAGTAGGCCAGAGCTGCAGAACTGAAAAATTGCTTAAAATGGTAAAAAGATCAAGTTTATCCCGGAGTTCTTGCATTTGGCTATTGAAATACCCTTAAACACGTTACTTCACGCAAAAAACCCAAGTCTGTAGACCTCATTTAAGAAAATCAATTTTTCACCTATAGTAGGCCAGAGCTGCAGAACTGAAAAATTGCTTAAAATGGTAAAAAGATCAAGTTTATCCCGGAGTTCTTGCATTTGGCTATTGAAATACCCTTAAACACGTTACTTAACGCAAAAAACCCAAGTCTGTAGGCCTCATTTAAGAAAATCAATTTTTCACCTATAGTAGGCTGGAGCTGCAGAACTGAAAAATTGCTTAAAATGGTAAAAAGATCAAGTTTATCCCGGAGTTCTTGCATTTGGCTATTGAAATACCCTTAAACACGTTACTTAACGCAAAAAACCCAAGTCTGTAGGCCTCATTTAAGAAAATCAATTTTTCACCTATAGTAGGCCAGAGCTGCAGAACTGAAAAATTGCTTAAAATGGTAAAAAGATCAAGTTTATCCCGGAGTTCTTGCATTTGGCTATTGAAATACCCTTAAACACGTTACTTCACGCAAAAAACCCAAGTCTGTAGACCTCATTTAAGAAAATCAATTTTTCACCTATAGTAGGCCAGAGCTGCAGAACTGAAAAATTGCTTAAAATGGTAAAAAGATCAAGTTTATCCCGGAGTTCTTGCATTTGGCTATTGAAATACCCTTAAACACGTTACTTCACGCAAAAAACCCAAGTCTGTAGACCTCATTTAAGAAAATCAATTTTTCACCTATAGTAGGCCAGAGCTGCAGAACTGAAAAATTGCTTAAAATGGTAAAAAGATCAAGTTTATCCCGGAGTTCTTGCATTTGGCTATTGAAATACCCTTAAACACGTTACTTAACGCAAAAAACCCAAGTCTGTAGACCTCATTTAAGAAAATCAATTTTTCACCTATAGTAGGCCAGAGCTGCAGAACTGAAAAATTGCTTAAAATGGTAAAAAGATCAAGTTTATCCCGGAGTTCTTGCATTTGGCTATTGAAATACCCTTAAACACGTTACTTCACGCAAAAAACCCAAGTCTGTAGACCTCATTTAAGAAAATCAATTTTTCACCTATAGTAGGCCAGAGCTGCAGAACTGAAAAATTGCTTAAAATGGTAAAAAGATCAAGTTTATCCCGGAGTTCTTGCATTTGGCTATTGAAATACCCTTAAACACGTTACTTCACGCAAAAAACCCAAGTCTGTAGACCTCATTTAAGAAAATCAATTTTTCACCTATAGTAGGCCAGAGCTGCAGAACTGAAAAATTGCTTAAAATGGTAAAAAGATCAAGTTTATCCCGGAGTTCTTGCATTTGGCTATTGAAATACCCTTAAACACGTTACTTAACGCAAAAAACCCAAGTCTGTAGGCCTCATTTAAGAAAATCAATTTTTCACCTATAGTAGGCCAGAGCTGCAGAACTGAAAAATTGCTTAAAATGGTAAAAAGATCAAGTTTATCCCGGAGTTCTTGCATTTGGCTATTGAAATACCCTTAAACACGTTACTTAACGCAAAAAACCCAAGTCTGTAGACCTCATTTAAGAAAATCAATTTTTCACCTATAGTAGGCCAGAGCTGCAGAACTGAAAAATTGCTTAAAATGGTAAAAAGATCAAGTTTATCCCGGAGTTCTTGCATTTGGCTATTGAAATACCCTTAATCACGTTACTTAACGCAAAAAACCCAAGTCTGTAGGCCTCATTTAAGAAAATCAATTTTTCACCTATAGTAGGCTGGAGCTGCAGAACTGAAAAATTGCTTAAAATGGTAAAAAGATCAAGTTTATCCCGGAGTTCTTGCATTTGGCTATTGAAATACCCTTAAACACGTTACTTAACGCAAAAAACCCAAGTCTGTAGGCCTCATTTAAGAAAATCAATTTTTCACCTATAGTAGGCCAGAGCTGCAGAACTGAAAAATTGCTTAAAATGGTAAAAAGATCAAGTTTATCCCGGAGTTCTTGCATTTGGCTATTGAAATACCCTTAAACACGTTACTTCACGCAAAAAACCCAAGTCTGTAGACCTCATTTAAGAAAATCAATTTTTCACCTATAGTAGGCCAGAGCTGCAGAACTGAAAAATTGCTTAAAATGGTAAAAAGATCAAGTTTATCCCGGAGTTCTTGCATTTGGCTATTGAAATACCCTTAAACACGTTACTTAACGCAAAAAACCCAAGTCTGTAGGCCTCATTTAAGAAAATCAATTTTTCACCTATAGTAGGCCAGAGCTGCAGAACTGAAAAATTGCTTAAAATGGTAAAAAGATCAAGTTTATCCCGGAGTTCTTGCATTTGGCTATTGAAATACCCTTAAACACGTTACTTCACGCAAAAAACCCAAGTCTGTAGACCTCATTTAAGAAAATCAATTTTTCACCTATAGTAGGCCAGAGCTGCAGAACTGAAAAATTGCTTAAAATGGTAAAAAGATCAAGTTTATCCCGGAGTTCTTGCATTTGGCTATTGAAATACCCTTAAACACGTTACTTCACGCAAAAAACCCAAGTCTGTAGACCTCATTTAAGAAAATCAATTTTTCACCTATAGTAGGCCAGAGCTGCAGAACTGAAAAATTGCTTAAAATGGTAAAAAGATCAAGTTTATCCCGGAGTTCTTGCATTTGGCTATTGAAATACCCTTAAACACGTTACTTAACGCAAAAAACCCAAGTCTGTAGACCTCATTTAAGAAAATCAATTTTTCACCTATAGTAGGCCAGAGCTGCAGAACTGAAAAATTGCTTAAAATGGTAAAAAGATCAAGTTTATCCCGGAGTTCTTGCATTTGGCTATTGAAATACCCTTAAACACGTTACTTCACGCAAAAAACCCAAGTCTGTAGACCTCATTTAAGAAAATCAATTTTTCACCTATAGTAGGCCAGAGCTGCAGAACTGAAAAATTGCTTAAAATGGTAAAAAGATCAAGTTTATCCCGGAGTTCTTGCATTTGGCTATTGAAATACCCTTAAACACGTTACTTCACGCAAAAAACCCAAGTCTGTAGACCTCATTTAAGAAAATCAATTTTTCACCTATAGTAGGCCAGAGCTGCAGAACTGAAAAATTGCTTAAAATGGTAAAAAGATCAAGTTTATCCCGGAGTTCTTGCATTTGGCTATTGAAATACCCTTAAACACGTTACTTAACGCAAAAAACCCAAGTCTGTAGGCCTCATTTAAGAAAATCAATTTTTCACCTATAGTAGGCCAGAGCTGCAGAACTGAAAAATTGCTTAAAATGGTAAAAAGATCAAGTTTATCCCGGAGTTCTTGCATTTGGCTATTGAAATACCCTTAAACACGTTACTTCACGCAAAAAACCCAAGTCTGTAGGCCTCATTTAAGAAAATCAATTTTTCACCTATAGTAGGCCAGAGCTGCAGAACTGAAAAATTGCTTAAAATGGTAAAAAGATCAAGTTTATCCCGGAGTTCTTGCATTTGGCTATTGAAATACCCTTAAACACGTTACTTCACGCAAAAAACCCAAGTCTGTAGACCTCATTTAAGAAAATCAATTTTTCACCTATAGTAGGCCAGAGCTGCAGAACTGAAAAATTGCTTAAAATGGTAAAAAGATCAAGTTTATCCCGGAGTTCTTGCATTTGGCTATTGAAATACCCTTAAACACGTTACTTAACGCAAAAAACCCAAGTCTGTAGGCCTCATTTAAGAAAATCAATTTTTCACCTATAGTAGGCCAGAGCTGCAGAACTGAAAAATTGCTTAAAATGGTAAAAAGATCAAGTTTATCCCGGAGTTCTTGCATTTGGCTATTGAAATACCCTTAAACACGTTACTTCACGCAAAAAACCCAAGTCTGTAGACCTCATTTAAGAAAATCAATTTTTCACCTATAGTAGGCCAGAGCTGCAGAACTGAAAAATTGCTTAAAATGGTAAAAAGATCAAGTTTATCCCGGAGTTCTTGCATTTGGCTATTGAAATACCCTTAAACACGTTACTTAACGCAAAAAACCCAAGTCTGTAGACCTCATTTAAGAAAATCAATTTTTCACCTATAGTAGGCCAGAGCTGCAGAACTGAAAAATTGCTTAAAATGGTAAAAAGATCAAGTTTATCCCGGAGTTCTTGCATTTGGCTATTGAAATACCCTTAAACACGTTACTTCACGCAAAAAACCCAAGTCTGTAGACCTCATTTAAGAAAATCAATTTTTCACCTATAGTAGGCCAGAGCTGCAGAACTGAAAAATTGCTTAAAATGGTAAAAAGATCAAGTTTATCCCGGAGTTCTTGCATTTGGCTATTGAAATACCCTTAAACACGTTACTTCACGCAAAAAACCCAAGTCTGTAGACCTCATTTAAGAAAATCAATTTTTCACCTATAGTAGGCCAGAGCTGCAGAACTGAAAAATTGCTTAAAATGGTAAAAAGATCAAGTTTATCCCGGAGTTCTTGCATTTGGCTATTGAAATACCCTTAAACACGTTACTTAACGCAAAAAACCCAAGTCTGTAGGCCTCATTTAAGAAAATCAATTTTTCACCTATAGTAGGCCAGAGCTGCAGAACTGAAAAATTGCTTAAAATGGTAAAAAGATCAAGTTTATCCCGGAGTTCTTGCATTTGGCTATTGAAATACCCTTAAACACGTTACTTCACGCAAAAAACCCAAGTCTGTAGGCCTCATTTAAGAAAATCAATTTTTCACCTATAGTAGGCCAGAGCTGCAGAACTGAAAAATTGCTTAAAATGGTAAAAAGATCAAGTTTATCCCGGAGTTCTTGCATTTGGCTATTGAAATACCCTTAAACACGTTACTTCACGCAAAAAACCCAAGTCTGTAGACCTCATTTAAGAAAATCAATTTTTCACCTATAGTAGGCCAGAGCTGCAGAACTGAAAAATTGCTTAAAATGGTAAAAAGATCAAGTTTATCCCGGAGTTCTTGCATTTGGCTATTGAAATACCCTTAAACACGTTACTTAACGCAAAAAACCCAAGTCTGTAGGCCTCATTTAAGAAAATCAATTTTTCACCTATAGTAGGCCAGAGCTGCAGAACTGAAAAATTGCTTAAAATGGTAAAAAGATCAAGTTTATCCCGGAGTTCTTGCATTTGGCTATTGAAATACCCTTAAACACGTTACTTCACGCAAAAAACCCAAGTCTGTAGACCTCATTTAAGAAAATCAATTTTTCACCTATAGTAGGCCAGAGCTGCAGAACTGAAAAATTGCTTAAAATGGTAAAAAGATCAAGTTTATCCCGGAGTTCTTGCATTTGGCTATTGAAATACCCTTAAACACGTTACTTAACGCAAAAAACCCAAGTCTGTAGGCCTCATTTAAGAAAATCAATTTTTCACCTATAGTAGGCCAGAGCTGCAGAACTGAAAAACTGCTTAAAATGGTAAAAAGATTAAGTTTGTCCCGAAGTTCTTTCATTTGCTTATTGAATTACCCTTAAACACGTTACGTAACGCAAAATAATACTATATTTAAACCAAAAAAATCAACTCTATAGGCCTTATTTAAGAAAATCAATTTTTTATCTATAGTAGGCCAGAGCAGAACTCAAAAATTGTTTAAAATGGTAAGAAAATCGATTTGATCCTCCTCAAAAGCACGCTCCCATCAGTATTAAAATCAGCTCTGAAAATTGTTAAAGATCTTAAAAATATTGAATTAATGGCACACTTTAATATAATGATATAAAAATTGAACATAAATAATACTGAACAATTTTTTTTAAATGTGATTTTATTGGCTAAAAATTAGTTACAAAGTAAAAAACAAAATAAAAACAATTTTATACGACTAAAATTTTTAAAGATTTTACAGGTACATCAATAATTTATTTTCTCCGGACAGTTTTTGTTTGTGCTTAAAATGGGGAAAAAAGATCACAATGTTTCTTTATTTCAGGTTTTAGAATATTTAAACAGGTTTTCAATACTTTACTTTTAGAAGTAAAATTCGCAAGTGTTTAACAATGAAAAAATAACAAGATTTAATAGAATTTGATTTAAAAAAATGATATTTGCCTGAGATAAATAATGGATTAAAAAATTGTGGTCAAGCTGTAGAGCCAATAATATCACAAATGAATTTTTTTGTCTATTTTTTTTTTTTTTTTTAACATTCAAAAAATAAGAATATAATGAAAATAGATTATACAGGAATCTATTTCATTTGGAAATTTATTTTTAAAAAAATAAGAAAAATATGAATCCCCATGATAGAGGGGAAAGAAGAAAATTATATTTCATGAGCAATTCAATAAAAATCAATTCAAATTAATTGCAGCTTTTTCTTTGGTTGCTGAGAGGAAATAATTATTACAAAACAAGTAAAGCTTTTTTAAGTGATTTTGCGTTGTTTTTCTTCTTGTTTTTTTTTTCTTTTTTGCCAAACAATGGGTAAGGGATACAATATTCACAGACTTACACACAGAGGGATAGCTTCATGCTGTATCCATTCGATTAATTTTATTGTCCGCTTAAATAACTAAATATATATTTTATATTTTATTAATAATAGTGCATAGAACAATGATGCCATCTTACACATATCTTTTTAGGATACTCATTTCATTTTAGGCGTAATATAGAATAATACGATCATAGGAAAGGGACAAGACGTCTCCTCCTATCGTAACAAACAAGAAATAATTATAGATGGTAAATTAATATTAAAAAAATTTTTTTTTTTTTTTTCTTAAAGTTATAGTGAAATGGCAAGAGTCCCCTCACAGATGACGGTCAATAATAATTTTTTTTTATGGTGGTTGCTTTGTGTGTCTTGTAATTTTCTCGTCTTAACAAAAAACGTTAGCGATAAAATTTTTTGTAAATGTAAAACTGGTCCACGACTCAAAAGTAGGGCTCATCCTGCTCGATGATGAGGATGATGAAGACGATGACGACGATGATGATGATGATGATGATGAATGAGATGCTACACTTGTTGATGCCGCACTTGATGATTGTCTTAATGATGATGTTGATGATGATGATGATGGAGTTTTTTGTGTCTGAATGTTACTAACTGATTTCGACTTATATTTACTGCTTACCTTACTAGCGGTTGTATTAGAAATAGAAGCTGTAGTAGGACGATTTATTAATTTTCCGCTGGCACTACTTGCGACCGAGCGTTTATTATCAAAATTACAACAATTATTAGGTGTATCGGTATTATTGCTTAAATTATTTGTACAGGAATAATTAGCAGTAGTAGTGATACAATTACCGCTACTACTACAGCTACTATTAAAAAGTTGTCGCTTGGAATTCGTTTTTGAATATTTTTCACGCTTAAAATTAACATAATCAATATTATTATTCGTTTCGTTAATAATGCTATTTGGTGTTTGTTGTTGTTGTTGTTGCAACGGCTGATGAGACAATTTCGTTCCGGTAAATGTTTTTGTTGCCGAACCAATATTATTATAATTGTTAGTAACATTTATTTTAATACCGTCAATATCACCCATTGACTTATGTCTCTGCCTCTTGCCATTATTACAGCCAAAATTATTTTTGTAGCCACTTGAGGAATTTATACTTAAGGCTGAAGTCTGATTTCCTTTGCGACTTGTGTTGCTGTTGGTGCATAAATTCACAGGAAATATCTTACAACTATTTGGTAGAGATGTTGCAACTAAATTATTATTATTTATATTAGGCGTAGTACCAACTGCAGGAGTCCCAGGAGCAACAGTTGTCCCTGTATCAGTATTACTGATACTGCGATTATCATGCACCCATTTCTTAAGCCTCTTTATAAAGGGCTTTATCATGAAAAATGAATGCGCATTAATACCTAAATTCGCTTTAGTTATTTCATTTTTATTTGTTGGCAACGAATCAACTGGAAACCATTCACAGCATTTTATCTCTTTGCGCGTGCGTGGCGAAAATAATGTTTGAATCGGTACATTACGAACTAGATACAGTCGAGTGTATTGATAATTTATAACACCTTCGATATAATCATCTGGTACAATAAGTCCCGTTATATCATAGCCGGTCTCTTCAAACACCTAGGGGGTAGTGGAGAGGAAAAAAAAATTACAATTTTCATTATGTTTATATCAAGAAAAGAGAAGTGTTAATGGCTTTGTGGAAATTTTAGATAGATATTTATCATAAAAAAAACATAAAATTTACAAAGCAATATTAATGAAGATGAAATTGAAGAAAATTAAGGAATAAATTCGAAAAACATAAAAAAGAAGTTAAGAGAATTTTAATTTTATATTTAGAGAAAATGCAAACCTCTCTAGTTGCACAATGAACTGGATCCTCGTGCTCGTTAACCTTTCCCTTTGGGAATCCCCAGGAGCATTTTGCCCAATAGGATTGTACTAGTAGAACATACTTGAGATCCTCAGACATTAAAATTGCCCCATAAGTTGGTACAGAAAGTTTGTACTCCTTCCAATTCTCCAAAATCTTATCTATGCCCGATAGATGTGTGCGAAGAAATGGAATATGCTGAAACATGAAAATAAATAAATAAATAAATGCAAGATAGTGAGTGAGACTGATAAGACCGGATGTTTAGTTCTTTAAATGTTACTTTGTTATATCAGATTCAGTGTAGCTCTGCTTACTTAATCAGCAAAATTGTTTGTTAAATATCTTTAAATTTAAAAAACAAAAACCAGGCTGATCGAATTTCAACTCAACAAAGTAGCTTTAGATATTAAGAAACAACAAACAAGTCGAAATTTTAACTTTAAACAAGTTGACATTTTTAACTTAAAATATCTGAGTTTAACTTCCATATATTTAAATTTTGTTGAATTGAAATTTGACCAGCCTGATATAAAAATGGTATTTTTTTATATTAAAAGTGAATCGTGATGACAAGCATGCATTCTACGCTATATGAAGCTGTGGTTTAACTCTGTAAAAAGTAGAGTAGATTCAATTCACGGGAAAATGAGGACTTGGAGATTAATGACCATTATTTAATCTAAACAACTAGTATATGCTCGTTACAATTATGACCTTGAGGACAAATAAAATTTGCCCGACAAGTACGAAAAGTGCTTTGTTTTTATCTTATTTTCTGATACATACATTAAACAGGTGTGTCGCAAACTGTTTTATCCCGCAAGGGACCAGCTTCTTCTCTTCAATCGAGCAGAAAAAATCAAGATAGAACCAGTGTGCTAACTCGATTTGGAAGCAAATCCTAATTAGATTGTTTCTCTCATCGTCTGGCACATTAATAATAAAGCGGCTGGCCAAATCGTCTAAAATATCGGACGGAATTTGGTGGCCAGCTGATTGATTCTGTTTTACTCCAACGGGCGTTGTTACAGCAACTGTTGATACGATCGTTGGGGCTGCTGTAGTCAACGAGGCGGACTCCGTCGCCGTTGTCGTTGTTGTGGACGATGGACTAGAAGGAGCTGCTCCCTGTGACACAACACCTAAAACTGGGAGTCCTCCACCGACACTGCAAATCGCTGATGTGCTCCCGTTCATTGTTCTGGGAATCTGTGATTTTATTATCCCAACCACATTTCCGAGACCACCTCCGCCAGATCCCGGGGGAAATGTTGCTGTTGTTGTTGTTGTTGTCACTGCACCTGCACGTCTCGATTTTGTTGCTAATTTCCCGGGAAAAAGAGATGCTTCTGTCGTTTGGGGCTGCTGCGGCCCTGTCACTGATTGTCCAAATGAAGACGCGATCAAAACTGGTTCCATCATCATCATAGAGCAGCACATTCACCGTCCCGTTCCACGCGGTTAATTAAAACGTAATGAAAACAATATTCAACGAAAAATAAAATTTATAAATTCGATGTGCGATCTTATTTTTTTCGAATTCCAACAGGGAGCTTTTCAATTCGAACAAAATAATAGTTTTTTTTTCCCTTGTTTATTTCGGGATTAGCAAAAATTATCCACCCAATATATTTACTTCGATTTTATTTTTTTGTTGCTCTCTTTCTGGGCAGTTTTATCGCCCCGAAACAATTTCACTTGCGCACACAACGAACAAAACAAAAACTGGGCTTTTACTGTAAATTCTGCCTAGTGACGCAGCTGCCTTTTTACCCTTCCTCATGTCACTTCAACGTCTTCTTCTTGGTCCGTTCGAGACTCGAACGAGAATAAAATTTCTTATGTCACTTTCAACAATTTTCCAGCAATAAAATTACAAATAAATCCATAATAAAACTTAATTCCACCGTAATTTAAATTAAACTTAAATTCAGTAAATACAGTAAACGTGTTTGATGGACAAAAGTTATAGAGAACACTCAAAGCTTAAAATATTGAATTTTCACAACCATCAGCAAAAGTATCGAAAATTCCCGCTGTGGTGTATACCTTTTTACAGCGGCTAGGTAACGAAGTTTCATATTGTGAAAAATTCCAATTAATTAAAAAAAAAAAAAAAGGCAAAATGTGCATATTAAAATTCTGCTATTTTTTCTTCTAGACTTTTCTAATTATTGGCTAGAATCATCTAGCTATTTTACTAACAAGGAAACGTTCTCAGGTGTGTCTCACCGATTTTGATGAAATTGAAATATGTTGTAGAGCATCGAAAAATAAGAGGCACGTATTTTTTTTTATCTGCGGATACGCAAGTTTAGGGGGTGAAAACCACCCCTAAAGTTTACCCCCAAAAACAGTTTTTCCTAAATATCTCAAGTTCTAATGAATTTTTTCGAATGAAACAAAATGGAAATGATGTCTCATAAATATACTAACCTTCTGTAGGTAATCCGGTTCCCGGGGGTTGCAACCCTTAGTTTTTATTGCAGAATAAATTATATTTTTGCGTCACAAAAATAACAGTTTTAGTTAAAAATCATTGACAAATATTTTTTTACATACGATTTTGAAAAATAAAATTGACCTGTTTTTGCGTTCTCCTGCAAAAACGGTCCTCAAGGTGGTAAACTACCCCTAGCACTAACATATGATGTATATTCTTTCAGACATCAGTTTTTTTTCGTGAAAACCAGTATTAAGGGGTTTTTGGATTCGTTGATTACGAATCTGATGTCAGATTTAAAAAATTCAAAATTGTGGGTCCAAAATGGCGGACGAATTTTTGAAAAATACATCAACTTATATAAAAAGAATTATAAATAAAAGTTTTTCAGGTCGTTGATTACGAATCTGATGTTAGATTTAAAAAATTCAAAATGGCGGGTCCAACATGGCGGACAAACGTTTGAAAAACACATCAATTTTTATGAAAAACTAGCTGGCCCGGCAGACGTTGTACTGCCCTTTCCGCTACATTTTCATTATGCCATGTGCGTCGACCAATATTTGATCGTGTTCTTTCTTTTCGCATGTTTCTACAAATAATACCATTAATATAAGAAAACAGTATTTCCGTTTCATATCCCTAATTAATTTATTGAACAAACTTACACGTTGTTTAATATTAAGTAAACCGTTTTACACTTCACAAATATTGGAAAATTACCCGGTTTTACCCGGCGTTGGGTAAATACTTACTAATTAAAGACTTCTCAAATCTTCGTTTGTTATATCCTAGAAATTGATTCAACCCGAAAACCCCTTTATGGATCCGCCATCTTGAATATCCAAATCTTGATAATATTTGAAATTAGTGGCATTAACACAATTATTGTAGCAAATTTAATTAAATCCCGTTGAAATCTAGAAATTTTTTTTATATATTGGCTCCGCCATCTTGGATCTAGAAACTTTGATAATTCGATAATGATCAAAATTAGTGGCACCACAAAAAATCGTACTAATTTTCATGAAAATCCGTTGAAGTCGAGAAATTTGCATCACCATATTGGACCCGCCATCTTGGATTTACAAAATTTTAATAATATTCGAAATTAGAGGCCTCAGAATAATCATTCTACCAATTTTCATAAAATCCGTCCAAATCGAGACATACATTTTGGTCGCCGTGTTGGATCCGCTATCTTGAATTTGGAAATTCTGATAACATTCAAATTAGTGGCCTCAGAATAATTATAGTACTAATTTCCATTAAAATCCGTTGAAATTGAGAAATTGTTGGTCACCATCTTGGATTTGGAAATCTCGATAATATTCTAAATTAGTTGCCTCAGAATAACCATTGTACTAATTTTCATTAAAATCCGTTGTAATTGAGACATTTTAATCGCCATGTTGGATCCGCTATCTTGGATTTGGAACTTATGGTAATATTCTAAATTATGCCCCGATTCTGGATCAAAATTAAGAGCACTTAGCGTCTTAACTATTATCAAAAATCCTTTTAAAGGAATTAATATGCTACCATATTATTGAATAAACATTAGAAATACACTGATTTCTTATAATTTGTGAATTCTTCTACAAAAAGAGGTCCATCTCTTGAGTTAAAGGGATATTTCAAAACAATTAAGAGGTTAAGAGTTCTTAACTTTTCAGTAAGTAGTTCAGTAAGAATAATCATTGTACTAATTTTCATTAAAATCCGCTGTAATCAAGACATTTCAGTCACCATATTGGATTCGCCATCTTGAATTTGTAAATTTTGATAATATTCAGAATTGGT
The DNA here is from genome assembly GCA_949715965.1 of Dysmachus trigonus. Lineage (NCBI taxonomy): Eukaryota > Metazoa > Arthropoda > Insecta > Diptera > Asilidae > Dysmachus > Dysmachus trigonus. The sequence goes on from OX454324.1 coordinate 900,055, forward strand.
GCTCTCAAAATTATCACTGTACTTATTTTCATTAAAATTCATTGAAATCTAGAAATCTTGGTCGCCATATTGGGTCCGCCATCTTGGATTTGTAAATTTTGATAATATTCAAAATCAGTGACCTCAAAACAATAATTGAACTAATTTTCATTAAAATCCGTTGAAATCGAGAACGCGAGTTACGTTCCCACACCACATGAAAACCGAGACCACGGAAAACGGTCAAGCCAGACTCGACATCAACAAATTCCTAGACAATATCAAGTCAAGGAAATTTGAATTCGAGGGAAATGCAATGTAAGCATTCTCCCATAGTGTGCACTTTTAACAGATTGCACTTTTTAACAGTTTTCGTTCTTTTCGCTGCAAAAATTAAGAGTCAGTCTGCCGTTAGCCGTCGTGTCGTGTAATTGTCTAAAAATATATAACTGACTGTGAACCTAAGGGGGTTGAGTTAATATTAATAAAGTTAAGAAACAGTTTGTGCTAATAAAGCTAAGAAGCAGTTTATATTAATAATAAAGTTAAGAAACAGTTTGTGTTAATGTTAATAAAGTTAAGAAGCAGTTTGTGCTAATAAAGCTAAGAAGCAGTTTATGTTAATAAAGTTAAGAAACAGTTTGTGTTAATGTTAATAAAGTTAAGAAGCAGTTTGTGCTAATAAAGCTAAGAAGCAGTTTATATTAATAAAGCTAAGAACCAGTTTGTGTTAATAAAGCTAAGAAGCAGTTTATGTTAATAAAGTTAAGAAGCAGCTTGTGTTAATAAAGTTAACAACCAGTGAATGTTAATAAAACGCAGTGTAAAAAACCTAAATGAATAAATAAAGGAAGTTCTGAGTGAAGTTTTCCGTGTTGTTGATCCCCAAATTGAACTCTCCCAAAAGGGTACATGAAGGCATACAACCCGTACAAAAAAAAAAAAAAATCTTGGGCTAAACCCAAGTAAGTGGCGCAGTCGGACCTAAGAACCAATCTGAATCGCTCCCGAACGATTCAAGAACACGAAAAATATAATAAAATTGTAACAGTGAGGTGAACTACAGTGAGTGAGGTGAACCGAAGTGAGTGAAAAATATAATGATTATAATAAAATAGATCTTTTTATTAACACGCTCAAAAATAGATCTTTTATCAACACATGTTAAAACTTCATGGACAAAAGAATAAATAGGAATAAAAATTTCGACCTAAACCGTGGAATCGAATCGAGCGGAGAAAACACAACAAGAGCAATGGCCACCCTGGAAGATATTGAGGCACTTATGCAGACACTGGCACAACAACAGCAAGAAATGGCCCAACTGAGAATAGAGTTGGAGGAACAGCGACGGGCCCAACAGGAAGTTGCCCGCCAAAATCACTTCTTACAACGGGAACAACCTAACGTTTTTCAGCTATCAACAGAACAAATTCTGAACCATATCCGACGGCTGAAACCGTTCAACGGGAAGGAGGAATTCACGCTAATGGAGTTCATCAAATCGGTGGAGGAAGCTGCCAAGCTGTGCCAACACAACCCACAACTACTAGAATATATGCACAACATGGTGATAAACGAGAAGATCCAAGGAGAGGCAAAAAGATGCATCCAACGATTGGGAAACACCATAACATGGACGACAGCAGTGGAGGAACTCAAGCTACATTTTCGCCCTCGTAAAGACTACATCGACCTCATCAACGAATGCAGGAATGTGAAGGTAAGGAACCTCAGAGAACTTTTTAGTATAGTTAGATCGGTAAATTATAAGCTTAATGAATTGTACGACTTCGATGACGAAAAACCCATAAACTATAGTCCCGAAAATAACGATAGATACCTAGTGGGGATTCTGATGGAAAAGATAGACGGTCTCGTCCGAGGAAACGTGTCAAAAAATAGTACATTAATCCAAATATATAATCGTCTCTCAGAATTAAAGTTACTAGACGACGAAAGAGCCATTAACTACTTCCACAGAAAAAATAAGAACACACTAAGTAACAATAATAAAGACTATCGACAAGTAAGTAGACCAAACTCCCTATACCCTTCCGAAACACGTAATTTTAGACAAACTAGCAACCAAAACGACAACAAAACCGGCAAAAATGCAAGCAACCACCAATATCAGCCTAGGGAAAATCGTCCCCAACAACCTTCAGCTAGTAACTTATACCGGAATACGGAATTTAGCAATTCCGGACGTTACCAAAATAATACTTCTAGTAATTACTACAGACAACCCCGGACCAATAGCAACAATAATCATCTTAGACAAAGCCAAAATTACAATAACAACTCCGGACGCTACCAAAATTCTAGAAATATCCCAAATACCTCTACGGTCGAACCTATGGAGGTAGAAAACTTCGAAAGGGAAACTGTAAATTTTCCACCAACGCCTCGAGAGGAAAACTACCCCTAGTTACCCTCACGATAGGTAACAAAAAAGTTAAATGCTTGATTGATACCGGATCTGAAGCAAGCATAATTAAGCCACAAACCTTAGAAAACTTCCCCGTAATTAAACTACTAAACCCCCAATTCTACTCCACCATAAACGGCACAAATATGATTGATCGCGAAATAATAACCCCGTTCCCCAAAGAATTTTTAACAAAAGGAACAACCCCATGGAAGGTTGTTAACCTAAACGGTCGGAAATATGATGCCATCATTGGGCAAAATATGTTAACCCCCCTAAAAACAGTAGTTGACCTAGGAAAAAACGAATTAATTGTGAAAGGAAATAAGATTCTGCTTGACAATGATTACCCCTACGAAATCAATGAAATAACTACACCCGAAGCAAGCGAAGGTAGTGTTTTGAATAATTTAAATCTGAATCATTTAAATGCAGAGGAACATAAGGCAATTAAGGATCTCTTAAGAGATTATGAAGATCTGTTTTTCAAAGAAGGGGATAAGTTAACTTGTACACACGATGTACAACACGAAATCGTAACGACGACGAATAATCCGATTTTCTCAAAAATATATCGTTACCCGCAAAAACACGAGAAAGAAATAGAGAGCCAAATAAACGAGATGCTAGCACAGGGAATTATTAGGGAAAGTAATTCGCCCTATAATTCCCCCCTGTGGATCGTGCCGAAGAAATCTGACAACTCAGGTCAACAGAAATGGCGGATAGTCATTGACTACCGCAAATTAAACGAAGTGACCATTAGCGATCGGTTCCCAATTCCCAATATAGAAACTATATTGGACAAATTGGGAAAGGCCCAATATTTCTCGACTCTGGACCTGGCCAAAGGTTTCCACCAAATTCTGGTGCGAAAGGAGGATAGGAAAAAGACGGCATTCTCTACCCCATTCGGACACTACGAATACGTAAGAATGCCGTTCGGATTGAAAAATGCCCCGGCCACATTCCAGAGACTAATAAATTCAATTCTCAGGGGCTATATCAACAACATATGTGTGGTATACCTCGATGACATCCTGGTATTCAATACTTCATTAGAAGAGCATATTTCAAATATGAAGAAAATTTTGAACAGGCTGAAAGAGTCACAGCTAAAGATTCAAATAGCCAAATGTAATTTTCTCCATAAAGAAACAGAATACCTTGGTCACATTCTCACACCTGAAGGTGTCCGTCCAAACCCTGAAAAAATAAAGATTATCCAAAATCTCAAACTACCGAAAAGCCAAAAACAAATAAAATCCTTCCTGGGAGTAACTGGCTTCTATAGGAAATTTATAAGAAACTATGCCAAAATAGCACATCCACTTACTAAATATTTGAAAAAGAATTCGAAAATTAATACCAACGACCCCTGCTACATAGCAGCATTCGAGAAACTAAAAGAGTTAATAACAAACCACCCTATACTCAGGTATCCAGATTTTACCAAAACATTCAGGCTAATTACAGATGCCAGCAATCTCGCAATTGGGGCGGTCCTCACACAGGAAGGGCACCCAATAGCCTTTGCCTCCAGAACGCTAAATAACCACGAGCAGAACTACCCTGCAATCGAAAAAGAACTATTAGCGGTAGTATGGGGAGTGAGGTACTTTAGGCCATACCTCTTTGGCAATGAATTCGAATTAAAAACAGATCATCAGCCCATAAAGTGGCTCCACGCCAAATATTCAGGCAAGGATATCAATCCCCGCCTACAGAGATGGCTAGTTCAATTAGGGGAATATAATATGAAAATAGAATATATAAAAGGCAGCGAAAATAAGATTGCAGACTTCCTAAGCAGAATCAATGCTGAAAGTAGAGAAATTAACGCGATAGAAGGATCAGACGAAACCTCTGAAGAGGATACAGCAATCCAAAATACCAACGATAATATTTTGAATAGGATCCTAAACGAAAAACTAAATAATGTTAATAATTCCCAACAAGGCATTGAAAACGATGAATCAATGGATGCACAAACGATCCATTCACAGCGGGAAAACTCTGAAGATCATATACCGATCCTCGACACAGTAGTTAACAGATTCCAAATACAAATTATCCTGGTTAACAGAAAAGAAAAGGAATACGAAAAGGTATTTAGAAATAGCCGGATATATATCGATAAGAATGATTTAATAAATAATTATGTAAGCGATATCCTAAGGCGGTACATAAGCAAATGTAGAATAAAAATAGGAATATACTCCGAATTAGAAGACCATGAATATAATAAACTACAGAAAGAAATCATATCAACGTTCCCCAGCCGAAGAATGTTTAAATTCGTCAAATGCAGTAATTTGGCCACAGACATCGAAGACGAGGAAAATCTTAAGAAACAAATAGCACTCTTCCACAAGAATGAAACTGGGCACTCTGGAATAATACCGACCTATGAGAGAATGAAAACAAAAGTTTACCACCCTCACCTAAGAACGGTGATCCACAAAGTTATCAACAACTGCGAAATCTGCTCCTCAGCGAAATACGATAGAAATCCTATCAAAAAGAAATTCTACCTTACAGAAACCCCGACAACTACAAATGAAACTGTACATGTCGACACGTATACTAACAGTAAACACTCGTTCGTCATCTTCATAGACAAATTTTCGAAATATGCCACCTGTTTTCATATCGAAGATAGGAATAGTCTGACCATAGTTGAAAAACTAAAGCAATTTGTCTCGATTTATGGAAAAATAAAAACATTTATCTTCGACAATGAATTCAGATCCAAAAACGTAGAGGACTTTTGCAGAAAAGAAAATATTCAGTTCCATATCACAAAACCAAACAGCCATACGGGAAATTTCGACGTAGAACGACTAAACAACACCATATCAGAAAAAATTAGGGCTCTTAACCTAGAAGACTTACAACCAATAACGATACAAATACTTAACGCGGTAACAATTTACAACAACCTCTATCATTCAACAATTAAATGTACCCCATCAGACGTACAAAATCACAAAGTAGATCATAATATAAGAAAGCAACGCATAGACGAAATGAAAAAACGTATGACCAACAAAAGGAACGAAAAACGCGAAGACTATACAGAAACTAGAACGACGGGATTTATAAAAAACTATAGGGCCCTTCGACACAAGGAACAACCTAAATTTAGGAAATATAAACTAAAAGGCATACACGAAAGTAACATAAAACGACCTCTCAAATTCGCAGGTCAGGACGTTATTCATATGGACCCTGGTATTGGCAATGTTACCCCTTACCCAGCCAACACTAATGATCGAACAGATACAGACGGAGACAGGCTATGCGGAAATCAAAGTGGAGGAGGTAGAAAAAGTGAGTAAATTCGATATTATATTACACATTATTCACCCTGGAGACATCGTCGGCATCATAAACGACCTACAACATAGTGTCATCAATTCTGATGCTACTAATAAAAACTACCTACTAAAACAAATTCAGACAATTAGAACAAAAGTCTTAACCCTTATCCCCCACCGCGGAAAAAGAGGCCTAATCAATGTAATCGGGAAAGGTATGAAATGGTTATTCGGAACCTTAGATGACGACGACAAGCTCGAAATCGAACAACATCTGAAAGTATCTGAAGAAAACAGCCACAAAGCGATCGAAACCCTTAATCAACAAATCCGAATAAATAATAACTTCAATAACTCTTTCACCATCATAAAGCAAATCTTAGAATCAGACAGAAATAAGATAGAACAGGCCCTTAATAATTCAAGAAGAATTGAAGAAAAAATCCTATCACATGATATCTTTTTAGAACAACAATTTAGAATCAATATTATTAATGAAAAGGTAAACCAAATATTGGACAACGTAGTTTCGGCAAGAATAGGTATAATACACCCTAGCATATTAACCGACGCGGAAATTAACGAATATAAAATGGATTTAAATAAACTAAGTAACATTAGAGCAGGAATATGTAGCTAAATCCTCGGATAATACCGTCATCTTCGCCATTAAGATCCCAATAGAATCATCAAAAGTCGATAAAAAACTAATAATCCCAATACCAAATTCACAAAATAAACAAATAGATGAAGATATCGAATATATAGTAAGAATAAAAAATAGGACATACACATTTCAAAATGATCTAAGTTTACAAGAACTTAAGTTAAGTAAGAATTGTGTAATAAAGAAAAATTGTAAAGGACCCCGCACATTTTGTATGGAAAAGTGCGTACAGTCAAATCGACTGAAAATTTAGTATGTTGTACTTCAGGACATCCTGATCAAAAGTTCCCATGGGCGCAACTTCAAAAAATGGCCAGTTTTAGAGATACAGGGTGTTTCATTTTAATAGACGTACTCACATATCTCGAAAACTACGCATCCTAGGAAAAAATGTTTCGGACAAAAGTTATAGAGTACCACAAGGGTTAACTAGCGGTGACCTTGTCTTTGACCTTGAAGTCAAGGATCAAGGTCATTTCAAGGTCAAATCAATTTTTACATAGTGATCCCTACTTCTGACCCCGGAAATGGAAAAAGCGCAACATTTTGCATGAACATGAACAATGAGTATATGTATGTCGCTAATATGTTTAGTTTCTTTCATTATTTCGATTACCAGCGTCTCTTATATTATCAAGTAAAGTGACGCTTGGATATTTGATATGAGGCTGGTGTCGCGTATTTATCAGATTAATTTAGCACCTGCTTATATTCAGGATAAACTAGTACGCGATGGATCGGAATTTTTTGAATTTAATGAGCACCGGTATGAAAATGGTTTCCTCAGGGTACGGCTGTACTCCCGCTTCCGAAATTCGACAAGGTATCAGTTATGGATAACTTATAGACCTCATGAGGATCAGAATAATGAGCCTATAAGAGGTTATTACTGTACTTGTGTATCAGGTTCGAGAACATTAGGTTGCTGTGCACATGTCGCAAGTGTGTTATGGTTCTTAGGGTATGCGCGACACCAGCCTCATATCAAATATCCAAGCGTCACTTTACTTGATAATATAAGAGACGCTGGTAATCGAAATAATTAAAGAAACTAAACATATTAGCGACATACATATACTCATTGTTCATGTTCATGCAAAATGTTGCGCTTTTTCCATTTCCGGGGTCAGAAGTAGGGATCACTATGTAAAAATTGATTTGACCTTGAAATGACCTTGATCCTTGACTTCAAGGTCAAAGGCAAGGTCACCGCTAGTTAACCCTTGTGGTACTCTATAACTTTTGTCCGAAACATTTTTTCCTAGGATGCGTAGTTTTCGAGATATGTGAGTACGTCTATTAAAATGAAACACCCTGTATCTCTAAAACTGGCCATTTTTTGAAGTTGCGCCCATGGGAACTTTTGATCAGGATGTCCTGAAGTACAACATACTAAATTTTCAGTCGATTTGACTGTACGCACTTTTCCATACAAAATGTGCGGGGTCCTTTACAACTAAGTTAGAAGAAGAGATTATTGAATTAAGAAATGATTTTATAATTATAAATAACGCAAAAAACAGAACATTGAAAACTACCTGTGACGAAAAGAAAATTCACACTAATTGGAAACTTTTTAATCAACTTCAACAATTGTACGATAAAAATACATAACACAAAGTTTAGCAACAAGATTGTTACATTCGTCGAGAAATTCGTTATTCCAAATAGCGAAAGAATAATCGCGAACAATAATAATATAACGTTCGAAGAAATAGTCTTTCACCATGAGGATAACATAAAAGAAATTAACGAATTAAAATTTCACAAAATTATAAATTATAGCATAAGCACAACAAGCATTGTATTAGTAGCATTAGCAACCGTAATAATAATATATATGTACCGGAAGACAAATGTTAAATTTACTATTAAAAACAAGATCCAGGAGAATCTTGAAACAAGGGAGGGAGCAGTTACGTTCCCACACCACATGAAAACCGAGACCACGGAAAACGGTCAAGCCAGACTCGACATCAACAAATTCCTAGACAATATCAAGTCAAGGAAATTTGAATTCGAGGGAAATGCAATGTAAGCATTCTCCCATAGTGTGCACTTTTAACAGATTGCACTTTTTAACAGTTTTCGTTCTTTTCGCTGCAAAAATTAAGAGTCAGTCTGCCGTTAGCCGTCGTGTCGTGTAATTGTCTAAAAATATATAACTGACTGTGAACCTAAGGGGGTTGAGTTAATATTAATAAAGTTAAGAAACAGTTTGTGTTAATGTTAATAAAGTTAAGAAGCAGTTTGTGCTAATAAAGCTAAGAAGCAGTTTATATTAATAAAGCTAAGAACCAGTTTGTGTTAATAAAGCTAAGAAGCAGTTTATGTTAATAAAGTTAAGAAGCAGCTTGTGTTAATAAAGTTAACAACCAGTGAATGTTAATAAAACGCAGTGTAAAAAACCTAAATGAATAAATAAAGGAAGTTCTGAGTGAAGTTTTCCGTGTTGTTGATCCCCAAATTGAACTCTCCCAAAAGGGTACATGAAGGCATACAACCCGTACAAAAAAAAATAGCAATCTTGGGCTAAACCCAAGTAAGTCGCGCGAACTGTCAGACTCGCGAAGTTAAAATAGTCGTTAAGTTCCTGAAATTATCCAATTTTCTACGCAATTTTCTTAACTTTTCTTTCCGTAAGAACCTTCTACAAAGTATTAGACAACTTTAAAAAAAAAAATGAATAAAATCGGTAAAGTCGTTCTCAAGTTATTGCGTGACCAAGGGAAACAGGGGTTCATTTTTATATATATAGATAGGAAAGTGTTGTTTTTAGACTTTTTTTTAAATTTTTTAAATTTTTCTCTCCGTAAGAACCATCCTCGTACTTCAAGGAATATTCTAAAAAAATAATTAGCGAAATCGGTTCAGCTGTTCTCGAGATTTGATTCATTTTTATATTATAGATAATAAAAAAATTGTAAAGTACAGTTTTAATAATTTGGATCTAAATCGAAATTACGTTCTTCAATCTCGTAAAAAAGTTACCATGTATGTTTTTTTTTCTAATGCCATAATTGTAGCGAGCTATAAATTCCAAGCCTCAGGTTACATGTTATAAATCTTACACCTAATAAACCCAAAACTTCTGCTTCAAAGCCTGAAATTGTAGCCAGACCGAAGGCCAATATTTCAAAATAAAATATGCTAATCGAAGTGTTCGCCTTTTGCTTGGTATTTAACTTACAAACGAGATTATCATACATTTAAAAAATCTGTAATTCTTGATGGATATACAAATGTGTATAGGTGTTTCTCTACATTCTATGTACACACATATATGTCTGGTCTGCCGCTCTTTACAATAAACTATGCTCTTTGAGAACTTAAACTTCTTCTTACTTATTTATACTCCGCACCCTTTAATCCATCAATTCTCAATATAAGTTTTATAAATTTGATTAAATTTAAAATTAAATAGTTCTTACAAATTCAATCATAATGTTTTATTATTGTTCATTAATATGCATTGAAAACCAAAAAGCGCCATTGTATTTGATATTAACCGTATTAAATATTTTTAAATTAGCTTTATGTATCTATTTTCTATTTTTATAAAACGTTTAATTGTCTGGTCAAAAACATATGCTATCAAAACAAATACAAGATAAGAAAAGTTATTTATTCTGGAACAAAAGATGTATGATTTATAACAAAAGATAAAAAAGTCACAAATAATTTCGTCTTATTAACGATACTTTCGGGTATACATATATACTGGGTCGCACTGTTTGAAAATATTTAGTTACCAAATCTAAGTGCATCAGTTTCTTGAAATTTATATTTCGTTCGTTTGTTTATTTACACGTATGTATTTTTCTTGTTATCAATTACATGTACATTTATAAATTTTTTTCACTTTTGCATTAAGAAACTTATTGTATCATATTAAACTCCTCATGTAAATATCGTGATGTTAAGTGCGTGTGGCAAAATGCTTGTACATATAAAAGTAAAAGTGATATCTTAAAAGTAAAATATACGTATATCAGTGCATGTAATAAATTGAAATATCTGAAGTTTTTAAAACAAAGTATTTGGAAGGAATTTTGTTTCTCTCCGTTAGTGTAATAACAAAAAGTTCTCTGTGATTTAAAGTGGCTCCAACGTTTGGTGTCGTATCTAGCAAGGGCCCTTGGGGTGCCATGATTTTTTATCTCTCCGTAATCACGCGAAATATATTGAAATACTGTTTTTGATACTTTAAATACATAACGCCAACAATAAATGTAAAATTAGAAAAAAAATGTTCTATCTCCCCACTGATATATTACTTCAAATTCTTTCGTAATGCACTTTTTCAATTGTCCGGTGACAAACCTTTCTTTAGCACAAATTATTCTGCGCGAAAAACTACATTACATACTTCAGTTTCACCTATCCCTGTCTCATAATCTGTCTAATAGAAAATTTAAGGTCTCTGCCCATAAGAGGACGCGTTAAATTTTTTTTTTCAGTAGCTCTTAATTTTGGATTTAGTCTGGTGACCCCAGTAATAGCAAAGACTTAAAAATTCATGTCTCATGAACAAAATTCGCTTGAGCCTCCTTAAGTTAGAATATAAAAATTTATTTTGATTTTGATTTTTTTTACAGTATCATAATGAAAGTAAACCCAATGAATGTTATTTCATTACTGCTATCTGCATTTGAAATACTCAATTTACAAGAAAGTGCTGAAAAAAATCATAAGAAAATCGAATTAGCTCATCATTTCGAATCAATTCTATGGAATTCAATAAACAATTTTCAGGATGTCGAAATGATTGCAGAAGATAGTCTTGATTTTCTAGAACCTTATAAAGATGTATCCTCTCAAATAATAGAAGATGAAATTCTTCATACTATACCAGATCCACCATTTGCACCAACAAATGCATGTACAGAAGACGAAGAACGTCTATCATTTGACTACAAATCACGAGCAGTAGAGTATTGGAGAAGTGGGAAACAAAAAAACTTGAGTCTCCAATCAGTAAAGCAGAAATTTAGAAAAGTTATCTTCAATCCTTTGAATTGATTCGTGGAGCAGCCATTGTGACAAAATAATAGACCAAGATACTCCATCGAATAAAATAGTAGAAGTGAAGAAAATACCTACCGGTACTACGGGCAACACAGTACCGGCCTTAGGGGGGGCAAGCTCGGGCGGCGCCCGAGGGCGCCGGTCGATTTGGGGCGCCAAATGAATCAGGAATATATTAAAATTTCTCAGAAGAATAAGTTTGTAGAACTGCAAAATTGAGTAAAAATATATGTAAGACGAAGGCAAGGGCGACAAACATGCGTTTTGAAGCATTTTTTTTTTACTTCCCGAGGTGTTTTTGTGTTCCCCCCAAGGAAAGTGGCAATTTTATGTATAAATATCGTAAAAGCAAAACCCCCACGAACAATATCATAAATACAAGCCGTCTAATTCCGAGGATTGCTTCTTATGGCGGTATAGCCCATTTATTCTACTCCACAGGGCGAATCTGCTGAACTATCGTTTTTACGAAAAAGTGATGTTCTACTAATTGTAACTGAGGAAGAATGCCGTTCTTACAGTACCAAAACCATTATAGGGGCGAGAACAAAATGTTAAAGATATTTGCGTTCAAATTTCTGCCATAAGAAGCAATGTAATTTCGCGCCGATTCTCGGACTACATCACTACATGTGCATTTTTAACTTCGCGGCTTGTGTTTATATGTATTAGAGGGAGTTTTGGTAAGAGAGAGGTTTTTGTGTATTTTCGAATAAATTTTTTCTTAGAAATTCGCGATGGGCGCTTTAGACATATTGTATATATTTGCAGACTGCAGCTATCAGTCCTAAACTGAGTCGCGAGTGTTCTGGGCTTTCCTAAGAGTTCCATAAAATTTTTAAATAATATTTGCAAATCATTATTTTTAAAAACTCATTTGGTCTTCAAAAATATTAAAGGAACGAGTGATGCATAAGGTAAATGAACGATTTCATTTTTGGACGTTGTACCTTTTATGCATTCAGTTTTTGAGAGAAAAGCAAGATATAAAAACTGATTATTATACATTTATGTTAGTATTTGATTCGAGATATAGTTATTCTAATTTACCTGTAAATGTTATTGAAATGCAAAATTTATGAAACGTAAATACGAAATTGATTTTCCAATTTTTCCAATAGTTTATTTTGAAACTGCAGATTTCATGATAATATCAAACTGCGTTCGAAGTATTTACTAGTTTAATTGATTATTATTCCAAGTTTTCGTGGCAAAGATTCGTAATTCAATGAAAAACAATTGGAATGCTATACAATATTTAAATGCATATAAAGATTATTTCAGGAAATCCAAAATACGTTTCGAAAATCATGAAGCCTTAAGCTGCTGATTCTCAGAGATACATTACTCGGATATAGTAAATTTTATTCTCAGATGAAGCATTGAAGATTCTATAATACATGAATCAACATTCATAGCATTTCAAAGAAAATTTTACGGAAGGTATATTCACCCTTCAAATTTAATTTTCTTTATCCTGTTCTCTCCAGTGTCACATCCAGTATCAAATGTAGTTTTCAGTTTATATATGAAATTCAATAATAGATTACGCAACGTTGGGAGTATAAAAAAAAATTTACAAAAAAAATAAAAACCGACTTCGAAACTTTGCCTGTATGTACAAATTTAAACTAAAAATTTAAAAATAATATTTTTTATTACTTTAAAGAAAAGAGCATTCAAGGATAATATACAAAATTATTGATATTTAAATATTTACAATAACTAATCAGTCAGTTTTTAATTGGTGTAGGCAAGGCAAGTTTTAAACCTAGAGAATTTGGGTTTTTAAACTTGCCTTGGCTGGCACCGACTCCAAAAAGAACTGATTAGATATTGTAAATATTTAAGTACGAGTATTAATAGTTTTGTATATTGTGCTTGAATGCTCTTCTCTTTAAAGTAATAAAAAATATTATTTTTAACTTTTTAGTTTAAATTTGTACATACAGGCAAAGTTTTGAAGTCGTTTCTTATTTTTTTGTAAATTTTGTTTTATTTTTCAATTTTTAGCTGACGGGAAGTGGTTGAAATTCAATAAAAGGGTTTCATCCCCTAAGTTTCCACCTTTAGAGCAGGAATATTTTCTTCAAATTTAAATGGGACCACCCTTGAGAAATATTCTATTTAATAAAAAAAAGAAGTATTAAAATCGGTTCACAATCGGCGAAATTATCGCGCAACGTACACAAAAAAAGAAAAAGAAGAAAAAGAAGAAAAAAATAAAGTCGAGTTGAGAACCTCCTCCTTTTTTTGAAGTCGGTTATAAATAAAGAATGCCCAACTATTTGATCTAAGGCCTTCTTTTTTAACACCGGAGTAACGTTTACGATTTTTCCGTTCGAAGCCTACGCAAAGTGGAAATTTGTTTTAAGTGGTGGTTACAAAGTTGACACTTTACGGTCTGGACTGTAGAAAAATTAATTTTTTCTTATCAACATTTGTTATCTTTTTTTCTATGCAGGCTGATCATATTTTATTTTAACGATGGAAAACTAGACCATAAACCGTCTGGTTATGAATACAGAAAAAGAAAAGCGTCAGAACCATCTATTCAAAATGAAGTTAGATCTGAATCGCCTAAACCAATTTCGGATGGAAATAAGTTGAACATAGATGAGGACGAGCCCAACAATCAAAATGCGGTAGATGACGGAACTTGTGAAAATATAGAAGAATTATCTAAAAATTTTTCGGATTGTTCTGTATGGTCAGTTCATCGTAGCAAAAAAATCGTACTTGTTTTCCACTTGACCGTGTTGTCCGTCCGCCTGTGCATTTTTTGTGTAATTCAAAATTAGAAATCGAAGTTTAACTACAGTGCTGTGCAAAACATTTGCAACTAAAACCCCAATTTTCTATGTCTTACTACAACAAACCTTAAATTCTTAAAAACAAAAAAACTAATACAGTATTTTATTCTTTATTATATCTAATTTAAGAATATTAAAAAACTAAAGGTAACTATTCAATCAAAAAGGAGAAATATTCGTTTTTTCATACTAAGATACAAAACTGACTGTGCAAAACATTTGCAACTCCTTGACATTAACAATTTTGGCGACTTTAAATATATATTATCATTAATATTTGGTTGAATAGCCTTTATTTACAATAACTGCTGCACATCTTCTTGGCATAGAATTAAATAGCGACTCAATATGTAAAGAAGTTATATCATTCCAAGCCTTTTTTATACGATTAAAGAGTTCGTCACGGTTGTTGTAAAACTGACCCCTCATATTCTTTACCAGTTGCCATAACTTTTCTATGGGGTTGACATCTGGGGACTGTGCGAGCCATATCAAAACTTCAATGTTTTGCTGCGAAAACCAAGCCTGAAGAAGTCTGGAGGTGTGCTTGGGGTTATTGTCCTGTTCGAAGCACCAGCGCAGGAGCATTTCTTCCTCTGCGTAAGGAAGCATAACATTTTCCATAATGTTTTTGTAATCCTCCGCTTTCATTATTCGTGGTATTTCATAAAGACGTCCCACGCCCTGAGCTGATAAACACCCCAGACCATTGTATTACCAACTCTATGCTTCACAGTTGCCACAGTGTATCGCAGATTTAGTAGTTTGTTCATCGGTTGTCCTACTTTTTGCCCCCCATCTAGCCCCACTAAGTTAAACTTAAAGTTAAACACTCATCCGAAAAAAGGACAGTTCTCCATTTTTCTAGAGGCCATTCTAAATGACTTTGAGCAAAGACAAGTCGAGCTCAGCCATTTTTTCGGAAAGTAGTGGCTTTTTCGCTGGCCTGTAGGTCTTAAGATCGATTTCTATGGCTCGTCTTCTTACTGTCGAAGGATCCGCATCCAGGTTTTATTCGTTTTTTACCTAAGTACCTTGAACTGAGGAAAGGCCGAGATTTACTTAAAATTTAAATTATACGATCCCCAGCCTTTGTCGTTTTCCTTGGTCTACCACCCTTTATGAATATTTTCAATACTCCCAGTCTTTTTAAAACTGCTTATAATTCTGGATATGGTGGATTTAGCTATTTTATTCGGTTTTTCATTTTGTTGTAAAATTAATTACTCCCATTTTACGAACTTTTAGTTTAATTGCGTTTAAAGGAAAAAAAATATTTTAATAATACACTTCCGCGCATGGACCTGACCGACAGACTGGATTATGTGCCCTGCAGTAGTTGGATCGGAATAGAAAATTATTATTATTATTTTTTATTAACTATACAGGGTGTTCAGAGGTGGGAGGTCAATACTGAAGGGGGTGAAAGGTCAGACCGAGACAAGCAAAAAATCGTATGGGTGGGGGGGGGGGCATCTCGCACCGTTTGGCAGTTACAGGGTGATTCGTAAATCAGGATTTTGCCTTATATGGGAACCGCTCTTGTATTTTTATCTTTTTTTCTACGCATCGCAGCGGCCCCAAACTGATTTCAAAAAATCACTATTTGGAAGCCCTTTCCAAAAAAGTTTACACCACCCCCCTATCCCCAACCCCTTGGCCACAATCCCCCCTGCAAGTTGAAAAAATTAACTTTTATTTCACGATTTTTCACCTTTCGCCCTACTTTTCTCCGAAATTCATGTTATTAACATACCTACTTTTTATTTTTTTTAAGTTGCCCATCTAATTACCTTTCCAAAAAGGTGCAACATGCCCAGGTAGAAAAGGGTTGCAAAAGTCCTGAAATTAAAACATCCTCACAGGTACCTAATTACTTTATTGCACCATAATGGAAAAAGTCGTTAAGTAAACAATTTTTATCACAGCAAGTTCGGAAATGTTTGTTTAGGAAACAGAGGTAGTACATTTTTATTATTTCAGCAAAACAGTAATAAAATAATAAATGTAATCCCGTTAAATAGCGTTATTAGTTTATTATATCCAGTATTGACTCTTAAGTATCCTGACGCTCCGTTTCTAATACCTCCTATGAATTATGGTATAAAAATGGGTAAGTTTGAAAGGATATTGACCACAGTTGAAGAAGCAATCGATAAAACCGGGTGTTTAATAGAAAAAATTAAGATAAAATGGCAGAATTCAGTGTTGACGAGTATGCCGATATAATTTACGTGCACGGTTTAGTAGAAGGAAATGATAGTGAGGCCGTACGAGAATACCAAAGGAGATTCCCGAATCGGCGGGTACTCAACAGAAGGGTATTTTCAAGGACTTTCAGAAGGTTAAAAGAAACCGGAAGTGTAACCACCCCCAGAGCAGAAACCCGAGCAGGAAAATCGGGCGATTCAGCGGACCCCGACCAACAAATCCTCAACATCGTCAGGAACAGCCCTGTAATAAGCATCAGGCAGGTCGCACGAAGGTCAGGATTGTCTTCAGGGAGAGTTTGGACCGTTGTGAACCGAGAGGGACTACATCCATACCACCATATCCCGGTCCAAGCACTAGGGAAGGAGATTCCGAAGGACGATTGCAATTCTGCACTTGGCTGTTCGAGTCTGACATCGAAAACAGAAGGTTTCTAGACCGAATTCTGTGGACGGATGAATCGCAATTCACCCGGGATGGCATCACAAACTTACACAACCTCCACACCTGGTCAGATGTGAACCCACATAGGACCAGGTGTCGGTCCTTCCAGCAAAGATTTAGTGTCAATGTCTGGGCTGGCATCATCGGCAACCAGTTGATAGAACCCTTCATCTTGCCCCAAGTGCCGAATAGTCAGCTATACTCGGACTTTTTGGAGAATATCCTTCCGGATCTGTTGGAGGACATCCCCCTGGCCACCAGAAGCGTAATTTATTTACAGCTCGACGGAGCACCTGCGCATACTGGGAACATTGTTAGGGCAAGGTTAAATGAAAATTACCCAGAGCGCTGGATTGGACTAGGTGGACCGATTCCTTGGCCTGCTAGGTCACCGGACCTTACTCCACTGGACTTTTTCTTATAGGGAATGATGAAAGATGAAGTTTACTCAAGACCAATCAACACCAGAGAAGAATTAGTTACCAGGATTGTGACTGCAGCCACGAAAATACGGGAGAGACTGGCTACCATAGACCTCAAACGTGAAATAAAACGAAGGCTACTTGCATGCATCGAAACTAGCGGAGAACATTTTGAACAGCTTTTAAAGGACAAACGTTTTAATTGTAATTAGTTTTTAGGCGAACAAAATGTATTTTTTAGTAAACTTAAGTATAATTTCCTAAAAATTCGAAATATCATGATATTCTGTAAAAGCATTTTTGTAAATAAATTTTCGTATCCTTTTCCTACCTGGGCATGTTGCACCTTATTGGAAAGGTAATTAGATAGGCAACTTAAAAAAAATAAAAAGTAGGTATGTTAATAACGTAAATTTCGGAGAAAAGTGGGTCGAAAGGTGAAAAATCGTGAAATAAAAGTTAATTTTTTCAACTTCCAGGGGGGATTGTGGCAAAGGGGTTGGGGATAGGGGGGTGGTGTAAAGTTTTTTGGAAAGGGCTTCCAAATAGTGATTTTTTGAAATCAGTTTGGGGTCGCTGCGGTGCGTAGAAAAAAAGATAAAAATACAAGGGCGGTTCCCATATAAGGCAAAATCCTGATTTACGAATCACCCTGTAACTGCCAAACGGTGCGAGATGCCCCCCCCCCACCCATACGATTTTTTGCTTGTCTCGGTCTGACCTTTCACCCCCTTCAGTATTGACCACCCACCTCTGAACACCCTGTATATGGAATAGAAAATAACAGTTAACTAGCAAAGTACTGCCAATTCTCATTTACTCCGAGAAAAGTATTTGTTGATATATAAAGTTGCAAATGTTTTGCACAGGCAAAATCGTTACGTTGAATAAAAAAATTGATATTGCTACCTTATTACGGGATATTACATTCTGCTATTGTTTTATCTGGAAACTAGACATAATAAAGAATAATGCACTGTAAAACTTTTTTTGGTATCAGTGATTTAGGAAATTTTATAATGATCTGTAATAAACTATGGTTTTAGTTGCAAATGTTTTGCACAGCACTGTATGTTCGGAGAAAGACCAAACCTTGAAATTGTTCACACTGCTAAATTTTTGATGACACTACAAGTTAAAAGAAATTTTGAACCTGCGATAATTGTTCAACTTTTTATTGCGCTACTTATAAAAGTGTGTTTTTTAAGCCATAATTTTTATACTTTTCTTTAAAAGGGGCGCCGAGGAAAAGTTTGCCCGACTAAACGCAAAAGCCTAAGGCCGGCACTGGGGCAACATACAACCATTGGATGTATTTGGTTTCCGAATATGGAAAAATTACGTTCGACACTTCTCGGATAGCGTTATATTAATGAATTCGGATCTTAATTTACATTTAAGAAATAATATCATTAAATTGCAGTCATTAGTTCATAATCAACTCTCCTCGCCACGGTACGTAAATCTATATCCTCATGGTATAAAAGTGGATATACCAATAAAAAGCCTGGACATTTTGAGAACCCTGTAGATTTTAGTTTTGCGAATTCTAGCAATACTAGATGTGAAGTGCAAGGCTGTAGAAACGTTGCTTGCAATTCGATGGTCGTGGTGTAGAAAATTATTATGTTTAAAGCATTATTTTGAATACTATCATCATTGTACACATCTTCACAGATGAATGCAGTTATGTATGAATGTTGTATATATATAAACTTTTAAAAATCTGACTTTGATTTTACAAATTGATTCATAATTAACGATATCAATAATCCCTGTTTATTATTTTTTATCAAAATTGTAATACTTTTAAAAAGCGCCATAATGAATCTATAATTTTTAATTATTCATTTACGATTGTAAATCCGTAATCAGCGAGCTCAAAAACTTTTCTTTATTGTTTTTCTTTATAAAAATTGATGTATTTTTAAAAAGTTTGTCCACCATGTTGGATCCGCCATTTTGAATTTTTGAAATTTAATATCAGATTCGTAATCAGCGACCGCAAAAACTTTTATTTATAGTTCTTTTTATAAAAATTGACGTATTTCAAAAATTTGTCCGCCATGTTGGACCCGCCATTTTGAATTTTTTAAATCTAACATCAGATTCGTAATCAACGACCTGAAAAACTTTTATTTATAATTCTTTTTATATAAGTTGATGTATTTTTCAAAAATTCGTCCGCCATTTTGGACCCACAATTTTGAATTTTTTAAATCTGACATCAGATTCGTAATCAACGAATCCAAAAACCCCTTAATACTGGTTTTCACAAAAAAAAACTGATGTCTGAAAGAATATACATCATGTGTTAGTGCTAGGAGTAGTTTACCCCCTTGAGGAGCTTTTTTCAGGAAAACCCAAAAACAGGTCAATTTTATTTTTTAAAATCGTATGTAAAAAAATATTTTTTAATGATTTTTAACTAAAACTGTTATTTTTGTGACGCAAAAATATAATTTATTCTGCAATAAAAAATAAGGGTTGCAACCCCCGGGACCCGATTACTTACAAAAGGTTAGCATATTTATGAGACATCATTTCCATTTGTTTCATGCGTGTCTCTTATTTTTCGATGCTCTACAACATATTTCAATTTCATCAAAATCGGTGAGACACACCTGAGAACGTTTCCTTGTAAGAGTCGATTTAGCCAAAAACCCCGATCCGGGAAGCCCTTTTTCGGAAAATAATTTTTTTACCTAATAGATTGGAAAAAATACAAGGCAAAATGTGATTATTAAAATTCTGCTATTTTTTGTTGTAGACTTTTCTCTTTTTTGGCTAGACTCATCTAGCTATTTTACTAAGAGTCGATTTAGCCAAAAACCCTGATCCGGGGAGCCCTTTTTTAGAAAATAATTTTTTTACCTGATAGATTGGAAAAAATACAAGGCAGAATGTGATTATTAAAATTCTGCTATTTTTCTTCTAGACTTTTCTCTTTTTTGGCTAGACTCATCTAGCTATTTAACTAAGATTCGATTTAGCCAAAAACCCCGATCCGGGAAGCCCTTTTTCGGAAAATAATTTTTTTACCTAATAGATTGGAAAAAATACAAGGCAAAATGTGATTATTAAAATTCTGCTATTTTTTGTTGTAGACTTTTCTATTTTTTGGCTAGACTTATCTAGCTATTTTACTAAGAGTCGATTTAGCCAAAAACCCCGATCCGGGATGCCCTTTTTTGGAAAATAATTTTTTTACCTGATAGATTGGAAAAAATACAAGGCAAAATGTGATTATTAAAATTCTGCTATTTTTTGTTGTAGACTTTTTTCTTTTTTGGCTAGACTCATCTAGCTATTTTACTAAGAAAGCTTTATCTCACGGAATAAATACCACTTCTGGTGTCCCTCAGGGTAGCCATCTGGGTCCTCTTCTATTTATAATTTACAACAATGATGTATCTTTGATCTTTAACAACTCTAAGATCCTATGTTATGCTGACGATGCCAAAATATTAAGCCTGATTTTTGATGAAAGGGATTGTGAAATTTTAAACTCTGATTTAGATAACTTCCTAAATTGGTGCTCTATTAACTGCCTCCCTCTTAACGTAGGGAAGTGCACCACAATGACGTTTGCTCGTAAAAAGAGCCCTTTTCTTTTTTTATATAGTTTAGCTGGTAGCTCATTAATTCGTCCTGACAAAGCCAAAGATTTGGGGGTTGTACTTAATTCTGTCATGTCATTTGACGACCATATTAACGCTATTGTCGCTAATTCCAATGCTACTTTGGGATTTGTCAAGAGCTGGTCAAAGGAATTCAATGATCCGCATATAACAAAGGTTCTTTATTATTCTTTCGTTACAAATGGTCTGGTCTCCATTTTACGCCGTCCATATTGATCGTGTTGAGACCGTCCAGCGAAAATTTTTACGCTTCGCTCTTCGAGGTCTTAACTGGAATGATCCTTTTGCCCTTCCGCCATACGCTTACAGGCTAAAGCTATTTCCTCTCCTTTCCCTCGAGGTTAGGCGATATCACCAGAACTGTCTTTGCCTTTGACTGTATACAGGACGCAATAAATTCTCCTGAATTGCTTGATATGTTTAAGGTCTCTGTTCCTTCCATGTAGCACATCATAGCACGATTTACGGTATGCATGAGCCGACTTCGTCAATGTCACGTCTCTTTAATCGGAACTATACAAATATTGACTTTAATATTTCTAAAAACGAAATAAGGAATCGGCTTAGTTAAGGTTACTTTTGCCTTTTATTCTGGATTGTATCCAATCATATTCTGTAGTAATCAGTACTTGATAAAGTTGAATAAGTAAATAAATAAAATTTAAAAATAAAAGAACTCTTGGAACTTTTCACCCCTTTTAAAAATATTTTAAGTTTTGCAATTTTAAAAATTGGTCTTCTTAAAATAGGATTATAGATCTGATTTTTTTGCAGATAGTAAGGTGGTTTGGGGTAATTAAATAAAAAACGCAAAAAATCCGAGGTATGTAAAAGCAATTTTTTTACCATTTTTAACAATTTTCAGATCAGATTTCTTAAATCAAGCTTATAGAGCAGATTTTCTTGCGTTATTAATTTTCAAGATTTTTTAAATTTTTTCAGTAATTTTTTTCTTAACCCTAAAATTTGCAGGGTTTGTTAGAGTAGAGTTGATGTTCAGAGAGGTCGCTTGTCTCGCTAAGAAATATGTGCGGTGTGTGTTTGAGGTGCCTCGCCAGATGGCAGTGCAATCGGATTCTTTTAAATAGGGGGTGATTCCGATCTGTTTTCTTAGAAAGGGAATTCTTTTTGCAAACACATTCTCAGATTTGGTGTCCCTTTGGATCGTGTGTGGATACCTTTATTCGGTGTGTGGAGTGTGTTTTTGTGGGCTGGCTCCCTTCCATTGGGTCGGCGAGGAGCACTGCAGATTTATCAGACAGGGACAGAAGATCGGCCGGCGTTGAGATTTGAGGGAGGTAGGTTGTGTTCGAGGGAGACGATTCGATATCGATTGCGTTGTGGTGGGAAAGTGACAGTGATCGGTTCCGATTTCTTCTTCTTCTTGTGGTATGTGTTGGTTTTGCGGCTCCGACAGTTCTACACGAAACGTCTTTTTCGGCGGTTCGTCTCTCGTGTGTAGGGTGAAGTAGTTGGATTTTGTGTCGTTTTTAGCATTAAATAAGCTCCGGTGTGTTTGTCCGCTTGTGTGTGGGGCTATTCGAGCAGAGGAAACGAATCGGCTGCAGCCGTGCAAAAGGGAGAAAAAGTAAAATAAGGAGGATAGTGTTTTTTTTCAGTGTATTTGGAAGGGGGGTTCGTTTTCTCGTTCACATTTTTTAAAAAAACGTTCCCGTGGTTTATTGTCGTTTTAAAATCCGGAAAAATCACCATCCATCGGTAGTGTAAAATTGTTAACGATACTACGATTAGAATAAAAAGTTTTAAAATGGACGGCTCGGGCAGTAATCGGTACGAATTGCTGTATATGGACGATGATGCGAGTGATCCGCTAGACACCCTTGTTAAGAAAAGTAAAACGAAGCAGCCGCCGCCGACGAATCCAAGTAATAAACAGAAAAATGCTGGAGGTATTGCGGCCGGGACCGCTGCCACTGGGAAACAAATAAATCAGCAGCAAATTACTGGGAAAAAGATTAATAATTTGGGTATTGGAGGCGGTGGTAACAGCGGTGGCGGCGGTGGCACCACCACCACCGGTGGGGGCTCCTCTGGCGGAGGTGTTGGGGGTGGCGGCGGAGCCGAAAAGGAAAATAAATCGTCTGCTATGAATAAAAATGTCGATAAAAAGACTGGCACCGGTCATGGTCAGGGAACTGGAAATTCTGGCGGTACTGGCGGTCAAAATTCAATGTCTGCCGGCCCAGGGCAAAAGCAAAAGGGGCCCGCTGGATCAGGAGGAGGACAATTCAAGGATCAGACCAATTACCGTAATAATCAGGATCAGAGGCAATCACGTGAAGGTATTTTTTTTTTCTTCTCTATATCTTTCAGTTGGTAAGTTATCCCTATTTAAAAATCTGGATAAAAATAAACCACATTTCTCTTATATACAATTTATTAAGCACGCGGGGGTGTACTTTATATCAAAAACAAAAAGAGAATATAACACCTAAATCAAAATTTACTAATCTAAGATACCCCTTCACTTTTGGGAGAAACTAAAAATGCACTAGAAAATAGGGATACCTATTAAAAAAAAAAGAAAACCAATTCAATTCTAAGACTCCTAGTTCTTGTTCTATCGCTGGCGGGAGGCAGGGAGGCAATTTTAAAATAATTTGCAATTCCCCAGGTACTTAATTTCATGTAAAAGTATATTTAATTCTTTAAGAAAATTTAAAGTATTTTTTCTTTTATTATCCCATGGGGTGCTTCCTTCAATCATTTTCTAATTATACCCCTAAGGGATTTTCCTCATCTAAAAAGACTAAATTTTGCCAAGTTATGTATCAGACTTCTTATGATATATTTAAAATATAAAATAATCATGTTATTCGGATAGAGGGAGAGTAAATAAATAAAAAAAAAGTAAAATATAAATGAAAAAAAACCCATTTACCAGAGCAGCGCCCCATTCGAGCGCCATTTGTAACAAAAATTTTTGTTCACGTGCTTTTCCTAAAAAGCACTAACCCAAAATAGGTTTAGAAATTTTTGTATTTAAATTTTTTGAAGTATTATTTATTTTTTGTGCTAGTTACAATTTATTATAAATAATAATAAAATCAACAGAAATTTTTCTAGTGAAAAAGAAAATTATTGAAATAAAATATTTTGAAGGCTAAGTGCTTTCATTGGGTTGAATAGCGTGTAGCGGTTGTGTGCAAATGTGGTTTTGTCCGTGTGGGTGGGCGCTGTAAAGAAAATTGGATAAAATGCCGAGTACCGGTGAATGCAGTAGGATTTGTGATTATCGTTGTGTGTACGTTATGTCAGAATAAGTCGATTTTTTAGTCTTATTGACAAAAAAAAGAAAATACGGAAAATTATGGAATAAAATTGGAAATAACTAGTTTTTTTAATAGAGTGGGAACAGAGGTAATTTTCTTTAAAGTTTAATAATTTTACAAGCTATTACTTGTGGAATGATTGAATAAATTTCCTTAGAAAAGAATCTAAATATATGACAGTTAATATTTATGAAACGGCCGTCAAACCAAATTTTTTTTAAATATTTAAATTTTTAATGATTTTATTATTATTATTTATTTTTATTTATAGGCTACAAAAATGACAGGAATGTGAATTTTAAGCAACAACAAAATCAGCAGCAACAACAGCAACAACAAAATGGTGAGACTCGTGAACAACGGAATAATCGACGCAATCGTGATGAACAACAACAACGGCCCCAGCAGCAGCAACAGCAGCAGCAATACAATTCCCAATTTCAGCAATCATCACAGCAGCAAAACGGTTCGACTGCCCCCGGCGATTATCAACAAAGCAACGAACGTCCACAGCGTCAACGCGGACCGCCAAGACGCAATTTTGAGGGTGCGCGTGGCGGTAAACGGGAATTTGATCGACAATCTGGATCTGATAAAACAGGCGTTAAAGCGATTGATAAACGTGACGGTGCCGGCGCACACAATTGGGGCTCACCAAAGCAGGATATTGAAGATTTGAATAAATCTCATGAAGATGGTGAGTTGGTACAATTTTCTGTATTTATGTATATATATATACTAATAGATTAGTTACCCGATTTCACCCGGCGTTGCGTAAATACTTATTAATTAAACACTTCTCTAATCTTCTAGTTTAATATACTTTCTTGGAAATCCTTTAAATTATTGTAATATTCTTCGCCATATTGAATGTGGCACCTTTAAGGGGTTATTCTATCTATAGCCCGGAAAAAAGTGACCTTTTTTCAAACTGTTATAAAAAAAAAACTACAACAGATATCGTTTTGAAATTTTGTATGCTTATTTTTTAGGTTTGAACATAATATTTTCACTGATAAAGAAAAATATAAAAACAAAGTAGCGGCTGCTGAGCCCAACTTTGTAGTGCAGCTAAATGAAAAAAAGTTTTGCGCCTGGTCAAATTCTAGCCAAAATATTCATCTGCAATCACAGAAAAACAAAAAACAAAATAGTTTTGAGTATAAACTACTACACTCGTTTTCAATCAGCCTCAATCAGAGGCTCCGAAATCCTTGTTGTACTAATTCCCTTGAATTATAAAGATTTTGTTCCGCCATCTGGAGTCGAAACTAGTGAACAAAAGATGTATTTAATATCAAAACCTGTTGGAAATTTTCTGAGTATATTGCCTTTTGGTACTAATTTTCATAGCAATTACTTAAAGTTTAAAGTTTTCGCCGTCATTTTGAAACTCAGAATTTTATCCGAATAAAAAGTAGCCTACATGTTAAGTTAGAATATGTACTACCTTCTCACAAAAGATGAAAAATATCGGTGCAATCGTTTAGGTGTGATTGTGATCGAACAACAAATGGATTTGGATTCGTCGTCTTGAATTTCTAAATTTGGACAACAGATTTTAAGTCAGCATACGTCAAAACTCCTAAATACAAATTTTCATGAAAGTCGTTTCACATTTAAACATTTCCAGTCGCCATCTTGGGTCCGCCATTTTCAAACCCTATATATTATTCGAAAAGAAATTAGCCTATATATGTCAAGTTGGAATATATATTACCTTCGGACAAAAAATTAAAAATATCGATGAAAGCGTTTAGGCATGATTGAGCAACAAACAAACAAACGAACTTTCATTTTTATATATTACTAGCTGGCCCAGCAGACGTTGTACTGCCCTTTCCGGGTAATTTTTATTGGAAAATTACCCGGTTTCACCCGACGTTGGGTAAATAATTACCTTTGTTATGATTTACCATTTATAATATAATATTTATGAAAAATTAATTATATATTTAAAAAATTTTGTTTTTTGAAGCTTTGCTTCCTTTGGGACGTTGTGCGGGAGATTCGTTCACAATTTCCGACGGTAACGAAAAAAAGTAACGAAAATAATATTAGCTTCCTTTGGGACGTTGTGCGGGAGATTCGTTCACAATTTCCGACGGTAACGAAAATTCAAATTTCCAAAAATTTTTAAAAGTTCAAAAATTTTTAAATTTTCAAAATTTTTTAAATTTTCAAAATTTTTAAAAGTTTTCAAATTTTCAAAATTTTTTAAATTTTCAAAATTTTTTAAATTTTCAAAATTTTTTAAATTTTCAAAATTTTTTAAATTTCCAAAATTTTTTAAATTTTCAAAATTTTTTAAATTTTCAAAATTTTTTAAATTTTGAAATTTTTTTAAATTTTCAAAATTTTTTAAATTTTCAAAATTTTTTAAATTTTCAAAATTTTTTAAATTTTCAAAATTTTTTAAATTTTCAAAATTTTTTAAATTTTCAAAATTTTTTAAATTTTCACAATTTAAAAAATTTTGAAAATTTTGAAAATTTTTTAAATTTTGAAAATTTTTTAAATTTCCAAAATTTTTTAAATTTTCAAAATTTTTTAAATTTTCAAAATTTTTTAAATTTTCAAAATTTTTTAAATTTTCAAAAAATTTTAAATTTTCAAAATTTTTTAAATTTTCAAAATTTTTTAAATTTTCAAAATTTTTTAAATTTTCACAATTTAAAAAATTTTGAAAATTTTTTAAGCAAAGCTTCCATCGGCCAGTCCCGCGACTGCCATGTTTTTTTTTTCCTAAATAACTTCTAAGCCAATTTATTATATCTTTTTAATCTTTACTTTTAAAATGTATTTGAAAAATTGCGCTCGACGAAAGTTGCTATTATGCTGCTTCCAAGCGGAGGAATTTGGCAAAACGGAACCCCATTGATTAGCTATCGATCGGGGTTAAAAAATAAAAAATTCTATTAGAAAGTAGGTGTTGGTGGTAGAAAGGTAAAAATTTAGGACTAAATGTATTTTTTAATGCCACACCATAAAAAAATTACAAAAAAAAAATTAGTTATAAACCTATTCTCATACCTACTGAATATACATATTAAATTTCATGAAAATCGGTCAAGCCGTTTCGGAGGAGTATAAACACTTAAACTGTGACAGAAGAATTTTATATATTAGATATAATATATACAGGGATATACAGGTCACTAACGTTAAAAATATCTCTTGTTTCAGTTTTAACAGATAAAGATGATTCGACTGGCGAACAACAGATTGAACAACAGGTGGCAAATGTTGAAGAAGAAACCAAAGAGCTGACCCTCGACGAGTGGAAGGCACAACGTGCTGTCCGTGCTAAACCACAATTTAATATTAGGAAAGCTGGTGAAGGTGAGGATCTGTCGCAATGGAAAAAAATGATTGCCTTGAACAACAAGAAACGGGTTTGTACACATTTTTCTTTTCTATATAAAAAAAAAAAATTACAAGCTAAGTTAAATATACCTACGATGTAAAAAAAGAAATATTAAAATTTAAAATATAATACCTCCAACAAGCCTATATAAATCGGCGAAAAATATTATATAAAAAAAAAGTTCAAAAATCCTCGGTTGCAGGATGAAGAAAGCGAAGAAGAACTGGAATATGACCCTTCGATGTATCCTCAACGTGTTGGCCGGCTACAGCGTGTTCTAGACATTGAATTTCATTTTAACGATGGTCGACGAGGAGGCGGCGTGGGACGTGGCCGTGGCCGTTCACGCGGTCAGGGCGGGGCTGGCGGTGGCGGTGGTCCTGTAGGCGGTGGCGGTGGAGGCGGCGGCGGTGGCGGAGGCAGGCAGGGACGTGTGCCAAGAAATATTGAGCCGAAGGTTAGCGATAAATTTTGTCGAATATCTTAATCAAGAAAATGTATATATGTATTTAAATATTTTTTACTTTTTTTCCCAGGATGGTATTGAAAGGCAGCCGAGAGGTGGTGGTGGACAAAATGCTCCAAAAGTCGATGACGAACACGATTTTCCATCTTTGGGTTAAATTAAAAAAAAAAAAATAATAAAATCAAAAACAAAACATTAAAACAAGCATGAAATAAAGAAGCAGCAGAAAAGTTAAGGAAAGGTTTATAAAAACAAGAAACACCATAAACACAAAAAACAGGAAGAAGAGTTATGAAGGAATTTTTAAATAAGGCGTGCTCATAATTATTCATCATTTATTATTTTGAAGAAAAAAAAAGTATATATATATGAAAAAAAAAAAAATACAAACAAAACGATCATACTCTGTTAATTATGTTTTTTGCTTTAAAAATTTTACGAAAAATTAGGGAGATTTGAATTATTTGTTTTGTCACACACTTAGGCTATGCAGTGGACGATAATTAACAGGCATAACCTGTTGCGGTTACTAATGTGTTTATTTGTTAAAAAAAAAAAAATACTGTGTAAAAATATAGCCCACATTTTAGCAGCCGCTGTTTTATCATCTAATCGCTACCATTTTAGTTAATTTTTTTTTCAAAAAACAAAAAAAAACGAAAAAAAATAATAAATATATATCGTAAGAGAACTGAAGTAAAGGAAAAACAAAGCAGTAAAACCCAATTTTTAGGATAACAAAAAAAAAGAAAGCAAAATGAAGTGTTCTTTTTAAGGGTATAAAACAAGTGTGTTTATAATAAAACAATATATCTACGAAAAAAAATGAAACTTAAATCCGATCATGCGGTATTTATTCTACTTCACCCATTTCCCGCCATTTCGTAAATATATATTTTTTTTTCTTAGAATTTTAAATTTTAATTTTAAATAGAAGAAAACTGCTCCCGCAAGCAAATTGCAGCGTAAAAATCCATGTAAAACGTGAATTTTTCTGAGGAATGACGAAATTTATTATGTAATGTTTCCGATAAAAAAAATAAATAAAAATTGCATTAAAAGGTAAAAAAATCGCATATTTCTACCAATTAACTATCGAATATTTCGTTTTGTTTTATCGTAAAAATAAGACTATGTGAGAGAGACTTACAGGATCCTGGGATCTGATCATAATTTTCAAAATTACGCTTTTAGGCAAAACCGACAAAAAAATAACTGAAAAGGAGGTAAAACGGGGGAAAAAAGACAAATGGGAAAAAATACAATTGTTCTTTTTTTTATACACGAAAGAGATATTTTGAACGATGAAAAAAACACCCACAAATAGGAATGCAAACAGAAAAAACATGTAGCTCGTTTACTATGATTACTAACTGTACAGAAAAAATTTATTGAATAAATAAATCAGAATAACGAAAAAATATTTAATCTCTCTTTTGCCTAATTTCATATAGTTATTTATTTCAGCCAGGGGATCCCTTTTCATGAAAATAAATGTTTAATTTTTACAGAGGAGGTCATTTGAAGATGACTTACATATTAAAAAGTCGCGCAATGTTTTTCAACAACTATTAGTAGTCCATTCAGTCCAAAAGTCCGGCGCGCAGAGACTTCAGAAAATAAGTTTTAACTTCTGACTGACGTTCTGCTTACCCAGGGGGGTTTTTTTTTTGGTAAATCGATTGCAAATAAAATAATTCTATTAAAAAAACTTGCAAGTTTTCTTTGAATTAATCACTACGCCAGGAGTAAAAAAATTATTTTGTTAAAAGGACATCACCAAGCTATTTTTTTGGGTAGATAGACTCTTAGTAAAATAACAAGATGATTCTAGGATTATATTTTCCCTTGTATTTCTTAAGCCCTATAGAGGTAAAAAAATTATTTTTAAAAATACGGCTCCCCGCATCGAGTTTTTTGGCTAAATCGACTCTAAGTAAACTAACTAGATGATTCTAGGCAAAAAACAGAAAGGTCCAGAAGAAAAAGAGCAAAATTTTAATTTTTACATTTTCCCTTGTATTTTTTCCTACCTATAAGGCCAAAAAATTATTTTCTAAAAAAGGGCTCCTCGGATCGGGTTTTTTGGCTAAATCGACTCTAAGTAAAATAACTAGATGATTTGAGGCAAAAAACAGAAAAGCCCAGAAGAAAAAATAGCAGAATTTTAATATTTACATTTTCCCTTGTATTTTTTCCAACCTATAAGGCAAAAAAACTATTTTCTGAAAAAGGGCTCCCCGGATCGGGTTTTTTGGCTAAATCGACTCTAAGTAAAATAACTTGATGATTTGAGGCAAAAAACAGAAAAGCCCAGAAGAAAAAATAGCAGAATTTTAATATTTACATTTTCCCTTGTATTTTTTCCAATCTATCAGGTAAAAAAATTATTTTCTGAAAAAGGGCTTCCCGGATCTGTTTTTTTAGCTAAATCGACTCTAAGTAAAATAACTAGATGATCTGAGGCAAAAAACAGAAAGGGCCAGAAGAAAAAATAGCAGAATTTTAATATTTACATATCCCCTTGTATTTTTTGCAACCTATCAGGTAAAAAAATTATTTTCTGAAAAAGGGCTCCCCGGATCGGGTTTTTTAGCTAAATCGACTCTAAGTAAAATAACTAGATGATCTGAGGCAAAAAACAGAAAGGGCCAGAAGAAAAAATAGCAGAATTTTAATATTTACATTTTCCCTTGTATTTTTTCCAATCTATCAGGTAAAAAAATTATTTTCTGAAAAAGGGCTTCCCGGATCTGTTTTTTTAGCTAAATCGACTCTAAGTAAAATAACTAGATGATCTGAGGCAAAAAACAGAAAGGGCCAGAAGAAAAAATAGCAGAATTTTAATATTTACATATCCCCTTGTATTTTTTGCAACCTATCAGGTAAAAAAATTATTTTCTGAAAAAGGGCTCCCCGGATCGGGTTTTTTAGCTAAATCGACTCTAAGTAAAATAACTAGATGATCTGAGGCAAAAAACAGAAAGGGCCAGAAGAAAAAATAGCAGAATTTTAATATTTACATATCCCCTTGTATTTTTTGCAACCTATCAGGTAAAAAAATTATTTTCTGAAAAAGGGCTCCCCGGATCGGGTTTTTTAGCTAAATCGACTCTAAGTAAAATAACTAGATGATCTGAGGCAAAAAACAGAAAAGCCCAGAAGAAAAAATAGCAGAATTTTAATATTTACATTTTCCCTTGTATTTTTTCCAACCTATAAGGCAAAAAAACTATTTTCTGAAAAAGGGCTCCCCGGATCGGGTTTTTTGGCTAAATCGACTCTAAGTAAAATAACTTGATGATTTGAGGCAAAAAACAGAAAAGCCCAGAAGAAAAAATAGCAGAATTTTAATATTTACATTTTCCCTTGTATTTTTTCCAATCTATCAGGTAAAAAAATTATTTTCTGAAAAAGGGCTTCCCGGATCTGTTTTTTTAGCTAAATCGACTCTAAGTAAAATAACTAGATGATCTGAGGCAAAAAACAGAAAGGGCCAGAAGAAAAAATAGCAGAATTTTAATATTTACATATCCCCTTGTATTTTTTGCAACCTATCAGGTAAAAAAATTATTTTCTGAAAAAGGGCTCCCCGGATCGGGTTTTTTAGCTAAATCGACTCTAAGTAAAATAACTAGATGATCTGAGGCAAAAAACAGAAAGGGCCAGAAGAAAAAATAGCAGAATTTTAATATTTACATATCCCCTTGTATTTTTTGCAACCTATCAGGTAAAAAAATTATTTTCTGAAAAAGGGCTCCCCGGATCGGGTTTTTTAGCTAAATCGACTCTAAGTAAAATAACTAGATGATCTGAGGCAAAAAACAGAAAAGCCCAGAAGAAAAAATAGCAGAATTTTAATATTTACATTTTCCCTTGTATTTTTTGCAACCTATCAGGTAAAAAAATTATTTTCTGAAAAAGGGCTCCCCGGATCGGGTTTTTTGGCTAAATCGACTCTAAGTAAAATAACTAGATGATTTGAGGCAAAAAACAGAAAAGCCCAGAAGAAAAAATAGCAGAATTTTAATATTTACATTTTCCCTTGTATTTTTTCCAACCTATAAAGCAAAAAAATTATTTTCTGAAAAAGGGCTCCCCGGATCGGGTTTTTTGGCTAAATCGACTCTAAGTAAAATAACTTGATGATTTGAGGCAAAAAACAGAAAAGCCCAGAAGAAAAAATAGCAGAATTTTAATATTTGGGTCATTCTAAGTTAAGAGGTATTAAGTTATTAGGAGAGGCGGCACGACAAAAATAATAGAATTTTAATATGATTGCAGTATGTTTTTATCGAAACACTTATTATCTTCATATGCGAAAAGCAGCCAGTCAATTTATTTATTTTTTATTATTTTATAACTGACCAGGGGAGATACTAGATACAGGGGAGAGACAAGACGTACAGGGTAGAATACTTTATGAACAGGGGAGAGATATTTATGTTATTTTATGAAACAAATCACAGTAGTAGTTTAAGGATCAACTTTATTTTTATTGTTAATTAATAATAATCAGACGTTTTATTGTACAACAGCCATCAGTAATTATAAAAGTAACTTAAAAACTTAAATTCTTATTTGAGTATGCAAAATACAAATGGGCTCATATAGCTGGAGGTGAGTGCGACAAATTTTTGGACAAAGTGCAGAAACATGTGCCTTTTATGTCTTGTCCAACTTCTTTGGTATAAACTATAACTGTGTGCATACTGATTTGTTGCCTTGAACCCCCGAAATGGAAGGACTGCACTTCTTCAGAATATTTGGTAAAATAGTTTTCGCTGAAGTCCATGCGTATGATAGCATCTTGTACTGACTGAATTATGAACAACAGTACATTCAAGTCTCCTATAACGAGATTGATTCGTACCGCGTTATACGGAAACCGCGCTATGAGAGACTTCAAATTAGTTCAAATCAGGATATGCGTTCTATGGAACCGCGTTTTGAGAAACATAGAAATACGCTAAATCAGAATAATCTATACCGCGTTATATGGAAACCACTGCCGCGTTCTATGGAAACTGCGTTGTAAGAAACTCAGAATTAATACAAATTAAATGATTTGTACCGCGTTATATGGAATCTCAGAAATAAATAAATTCTATATAAATCAGACCTATATAAAAACTGCATTCTCAAAGTAACAAAAAGTAACAAGTTGTGGCTGATACGGTTAATAAATGAAATTTTATAATAGAAATGACAATGAATATGTAGATTTTTACATATTTAAATTTGGGTTTAATGAATACTAGAATTGTTAAACAGGGGAATACACCACAAATGTTAACTATGTACATACAAAAATTTAACACATCGAATAAGTGTTTCCATAGATAAATTTTTCAAACCATTTGAGTTGTTGGAATGTTCTTGTATCAAAAACGCGTTATAAAGAGACCGCGTTATAGGAAAACTTGTCGCATTTTTCACACCGCGTTGTATGGGAATCGCGCTATAAAAACACCGCGTTATAGGGGATTTGACTGTACACGTATTGGCTGTAAAAATACTCCAACACGACATATTTTTATCTCCCCTGGACAGTAAGTATCTCCCCTGGCACCTTAGAAAGCAGGGGAGAGAAGACAGGGGAGATACTTTTCTGTTAAAAAATTGGTATAAACGCCAAAGTTTTTGTAATACGTAATTAACAAAGAAGAATATGATTCTATGCATAATTTACAGTAATTATATAAAGAAAACAAGTTATTTAGGCTTATAATTGCGCTAAAAAACTTACCAGGGGAGAGAACGCATTCACTGATTCACAACTACTTCCAGTAAGTGGCGTCACTGAAATGGCGAGCAAAATGGCCGCACGCTTGTGTCGTGAAGGCTTGCTGCTAACTTCACGTGGAATGCTTTATATTTATAGTCGCAATTTACGCGATAAATTTAAACATTTGTGATTTTTAAACGAATACAAAACGCCAGGGGAAGAGACGCTTAATATGAAGGACAAATGTAGACATTATAGTTTTTATGAAAAAGAAAATGTTAGTAATTGTTTTTTCTTAGATTACATTAATTTAATTAGTCTAGTTTATAAGTTATATGAAATATAGTTTATAACATAATTTCAAGTTAGTCAAAACTACTGATTGACTAACATAATCTGTTGGGGGACAGACCAGGGGAGATACATTTTTCATGTTTTAGGCTCTTTTGTGACAAAATTAAATACACTTAATTCGTGAATTTAAGTGACCATAAAGAATATGGTAACTTTTAAGATATAACAGGCTTATTTCAAATAATTTAAATATGTATATATGATTTTTTATCATTGCCGTTGAAAATACCTCATAACTTAGAATTACCCATTTACATTTTCCCTTGTATTTTTTCCAACCTATAAAGCAAAAAAAATTATTTTCTGAAAAAGGGCTCCCCGGATCGGGTTTTTTGGCTAAATCGACTCTAAGTAAACTAACTAGATGATTCTAGGCAAAAAACAGAAAGGTCCAGAAGAAAAAGAGCAAAATTTTAATTTTTACATTTTCCCTTGTATTTTTTCCTACCTATAAGGCCAAAAAACTATTTTCTGAAAAAGGGCTCCCCGGATCGGGTTTTTTAGCTAAATCGACTCTAAGTAAAATAACTAGATGATTTGAGGCAAAAAACAGAAAAGCCCAGAAGAAAAAATAGCAGAATTTTAATATTTACATTTTCCCTTGTATTTTTTCCAACCTATAAGGCAAAAAAACTATTTTCTGAAAAAGGGCTCCCCGGATCGGGTTTTTTGGCTAAATCGACTCTAAGTAAAATAACTAGATGATTTGATGCAAAAAACAGAAAAGCCCAGAAGAAAAAATAGCAGAATTTTAATATTTACATTTTCCCTTGTATTTTTTCCAACCTATAAGGCAAAAAAACTATTTTCTGAAAAAGGGCTCCCCGGATCGGGTTTTTTGGCTAAATCGACTCTAAGTAAAATAACTAGATGATTTGAGGCAAAAAACAGAAAAGCCCAGAAGAAAAAATAGCAGAATTTTAATATTTACATTTTCCCTTGTATTTTTTCCAACCTATAAGGCAAAAAAACTATTTTCTGAAAAAGGGCTCCCCGGATCGGGTTTTTTGGCTAAATCGACTCTAAGTAAAATAACTAGATGATTTGAGGCAAAAAACAGAAAAGCCCAGAAGAAAAAATAGCAGAATTTTAATATTTACATTTTCCCTTGTATTTTTTCCAACCTATAAGGCAAAAAAACTATTTTCTGAAAAAGGGCTCCCCGGATCGGGTTTTTTGGCTAAATCGACTCTAAGTAAAATAACTAGATGATTTGAGGCAAAAAACAGAAAAGCCCAGAAGAAAAAATAGCAGAATTTTAATATTTACATTTTCCCTTGTATTTTTTCCAACCTATAAGGCAAAAAAACTATTTTCTGAAAAAGGGCTCCCCGGATCGGGTTTTTTGGCTAAATCGACTCTAAGTAAAATAACTAGATGATTTGAGGCAAAAAACAGAAAAGCCCAGAAGAAAAAATAGCAGAATTTTAATATTTACATTTTCCCTTGTATTTTTTCCAACCTATAAGGCAAAAAAACTATTTTCTGAAAAAGAGCTCCCCGGATCGGGTTTTTTAGCTAAATCGACTCTAAGTAAAATAACTAGATGATCTGAGGCAAAAAACAGAAAGGGCCAGAAGAAAAAATAGCAGAATTTTAATATTTACATTTTCCCTTGTATTTTTTCCAATCTATCAGGTAAAAAAATTATTTTCTGAAAAAGGGCTCCCCGGATCGGGTTTTTTAGCTAAATCGACTCTAAGTAAAATAACTAGATGATCTGAGGCAAAAAACAGAAAAGCCCAGAAGAAAAAATAGCAGAATTTTAATATTTACATTTTCCCTTGTATTTTTTCCAACCTATCAGGTAAAAAAATTATTTTCTGAAAAAGGGCTTCCCGGATCGGGTTTTTTGGCTACATCGACTCTAAGTAAAATAACTAGATGATCTGAGGCAAAAAACAGAAAGGGCCAGAAGAAAAAATAGCAGAATTTTAATATTTACATTTTCCCTTGTATTTTTTCCAATCTATCAGGTAAAAAAATTATTTTCTGAAAAAGGGCTCCCCGGATCTGGTTTTTTAGCTAAATCGACTCTAAGTAAAATAACTAGATGATCTGAGGCAAAAAACAGAAAGGGCCAGAAGAAAAAATAGCAGAATTTTAATATTAACATTTTCCCTTGTATTTTTTCCAATCTATCAGGTAAAAAAATTATTTTCTGAAAAAGGGCTCCCCGGATCGGGTTTTTTAGCTAAATCGACTCTAAGTAAAATAACTAGATGATCTGAGGCAAAAAACAGAAAGGGCCAGAAGAAAAAATACCAGAATTTTAATATTTACATTTTCCCTTGTATTTTTTCCAATCTATCAGGTAAAAAAATTATTTTCTGAAAAAGGGCTTCCCGGATCGGGTTTTTTGGCTACATCGACTCTAAGTAAAATAACTAGATGATCTGAGGCAAAAAACAGAAAGGGCCAGAAGAAAAAATAGCAGAATTTTAATATTTACATTTTCCCTTGTATTTTTTCCAATCTATCAGGTAAAAAAATTATTTTCTGAAAAAGGGCTCCCCGGATCTGGTTTTTTAGCTAAATCGACTCTAAGTAAAATAACTAGATGATCTGAGGCAAAAAACAGAAAGGGCCAGAAGAAAAAATAGCAGAATTTTAATATTTACATTTTCCCTTGTATTTTTTCCAATCTATCAGGTAAAAAAATTATTTTCTGAAAAAGGGCTCCCCGGATCGGGTTTTTTAGCTAAATCGACTCTAAGTAAAATAACTAGATGATCTGAGGCAAAAAACAGGAAGGGCCAGAAGAAAAAATAGCAGAATTTTAATATTTACATTTTCCCTTGTATTTTTTCCAATCTATCAGGTAAAAAAATTATTTTCTGAAAAAGGGCTCCCCGGATCTGGTTTTTTAGCTAAATCGACTCTAAGTAAAATAACTAGATGATCTGAGGCAAAAAACAGAAAGGGCCAGAAGAAAAAATAGCAGAATTTTAATATTTACATATC
This sequence comes from Dysmachus trigonus, assembly GCA_949715965.1. Taxonomy (NCBI): domain Eukaryota; kingdom Metazoa; phylum Arthropoda; class Insecta; order Diptera; family Asilidae; genus Dysmachus; species Dysmachus trigonus. The sequence goes on from OX454324.1 coordinate 937,183, forward strand.
CCCTTGTATTTTTTCCAACCTATCAGGTAAAAAAATTATTTTCTGAAAAAGGGCTCACCGGATCGGGTTTTTTAGCTAAATCGACTCTAAGTAAAATAACTAGATGATCTGAGGCAAAAAACAGAAAGGGCCAGAAGAAAAAATAGCAGAATTTTAATATTTACATTTTCCCTTGTATTTTTTCCAACCTATTAGGTAAAAAAATTATTTTCTGAAAAAGGGCTCCCCGGATCGGGTTTTTTGGCTAAATCGACTCTAAGTAAAATAACTAGATGATTTGAGGCAAAAAACAGGAAGGGCCAGAAGAAAAAATAGCAGAATTTTAATATTTACATTTTCCCTTGTATTTTTTCCATCCTATTAGGCAAAAAAATTATTTTCTGAAAAAGGGCTCCCCGGATCGGGTTTTTTGGCTAAGTCGACTCTAAGTGAAATAACTAGATGATTTGAGGCAAAAAACAGAAAAGCCCAGAAGAAAAATTAGCAGAATTTTAATATTTAAATTTTCCCTTGTATTTTTTCCAACCTATTAGGCAAAAAAATTATTTTCTGAAAAAGGGCTCCCCGGATCGGGTTTTTTGGCTAAATCGACTCTAAGTAAAATAACTAGATGATTTGAGGCAAAAAACAGGAAAGCCCAGAAGAAAAAATAGCAGAATTTTAATATTTACATTTTCCCTTGTATTTTTTCCAATCTATCAGGTAAAAAAAAAGTTTTTTCTAAAAAAGCGCTCCCCGGATATGGTTTTTTGGCTAAATCGACTCTAAGTGAAATAACTAGATGATTTTAGGCAAAGACCAGAAAAGCCCAGCAGAATTTTAATATTTACATATCCCCTTGTATTTTTTCCAACCTATCAGGTAAAAAAATTATTTTCTGAAAAAGGGCTCACCGGATCGGGTTTTTTAGCTAAATCGACTCTAAGTAAAATAACTAGATGATCTGAGGCAAAAAACAGGAAGGGCCAGAAGAAAAAATAGCAGAATTTTAATATTTACATTTTCCCTTGTATTTTTTCCAACCTATTAGGTAAAAAAATTATTTTCTGAAAAAGGGCTCCCCGGATCGGGTTTTTTGGCTAAATCGACTGTAAGTAAAATAACTAGATGATTTGAGGCAAAAAACAGAAAAGCCCAGAAGAAAAAATAGCAGAATTTTAATATTTACATTTTCTCCTTGTATTTTTTCCAATCTATCAGGTAAAAAAAAAGTTTTTTCTAAAAAAGCGCTCCCCGGATATGGTTTTTTGGCTAAATCGACTCTAAGTGAAATAACTAGATGATTTTAGGCAAAGACCAGAAAAGCCCAGCAGAATTTTAATATTTACATATCCCCTTGTATTTTTTCCAACCTATCAGGTAAAAAAATTATTTTCTGAAAAAGGGCTCACCGGATCGGGTTTTTTAGCTAAATCGACTCTAAGTAAAATAACTAGATGATCTGAGGCAAAAAACAGGAAGGGCCAGAAGAAAAAATAGCAGAATTTTAATATTTACATTTTCCCTTGTATTTTTTCCAACCTATTAGGTAAAAAAATTATTTTCTGAAAAAGGGCTCCCCGGATCGGGTTTTTTGGCTAAATCGACTCTAAGTAAAATAACTAGATGATTTGAGGCAAAAAACAGAAAAGCCCAGAAGAAAAAATAGCAGAATTTTAATATTTACATTTTCCCTTGTATTTTTTCCAACCTATAAGGCAAAAAAACTATTTTCTGAAAAAGGGCTCCCCGGATCGGGTTTTTTAGCTAAATCGACTCTAAGTAAAATAACTAGATGATCTGAGGCAAAAAACAGAAAGGGCCAGAAGAAAAAATAGCAGAATTTTAATATTTACATTTTCCCTTGTATTTTTTCCAATCTATCAGGTAAAAAAATTATTTTCTGAAAAAGGGCTCCCCGGATCGGGTTTTTTAGCTAAATCGACTCTAAGTAAAATAACTAGATGATCTGAGGCAAAAAACAGAAAGGGCCAGAAGAAAAAATAGCAGAATTTTAATATTTACATTTTCCCTTGTATTTTTTCCAATCTATCAGGTAAAAAAATTATTTTCTGAAAAAGGGCTTCCCGGATCGGGTTTTTTGGCTACATCGACTCTAAGTAAAATAACTAGATGATCTGAGGCAAAAAACAGAAAGGGCCAGAAGAAAAAATAGCAGAATTTTAATATTTACATTTTCCCTTGTATTTTTTCCAATCTATCAGGTAAAAAAATTATTTTCTGAAAAAGGGCTCCCCGGATCTGGTTTTTTAGCTAAATCGACTCTAAGTAAAATAACTAGATGATCTGAGGCAAAAAACAGAAAGGGCCAGAAGAAAAAATAGCAGAATTTTAATATTAACATTTTCCCTTGTATTTTTTCCAATCTATCAGGTAAAAAAATTATTTTCTGAAAAAGGGCTCCCCGGATCGGGTTTTTTAGCTAAATCGACTCTAAGTAAAATAACTAGATGATCTGAGGCAAAAAACAGAAAGGGCCAGAAGAAAAAATAGCAGAATTTTAATATTTACATTTTCCCTTGTATTTTTTCCAATCTATCAGGTAAAAAAATTATTTTCTGAAAAAGGGCTTCCCGGATCGGGTTTTTTGGCTACATCGACTCTAAGTAAAATAACTAGATGATCTGAGGCAAAAAACAGAAAGGGCCAGAAGAAAAAATAGCAGAATTTTAATATTTACATTTTCCCTTGTATTTTTTCCAATCTATCAGGTAAAAAAATTATTTTCTGAAAAAGGGCTCCCCGGATCTGGTTTTTTAGCTAAATCGACTCTAAGTAAAATAACTAGATGATCTGAGGCAAAAAACAGAAAGGGCCAGAAGAAAAAATAGCAGAATTTTAATATTTACATTTTCCCTTGTATTTTTTCCAATCTATCAGGTAAAAAAATTATTTTCTGAAAAAGGGCTCCCCGGATCGGGTTTTTTAGCTAAATCGACTCTAAGTAAAATAACTAGATGATCTGAGGCAAAAAACAGGAAGGGCCAGAAGAAAAAATAGCAGAATTTTAATATTTACATTTTCCCTTGTATTTTTTCCAATCTATCAGGTAAAAAAATTATTTTCTGAAAAAGGGTTTCCCGGATCGGGTTTTTTGGCTACATCGACTCTAAGTAAAATAACTAGATGATTTGAGGCAAAAAACAGAAAAGTCCAGAAGAAAAAATAGCAGAATTTTAATATTTACATTTTCCCTTGTATTTTTTCCAATCTATCAGGTAAAAAAATTATTTTCTGAAAAAGGGCTCCCCGGATCGGGTTTTTTAGCTAAATCGACTCTAAGTAAAATAACTAGATGATCTGAGGCAAAAAACAGAAAGGGCCAGAAGAAAAAATAGCAGAATTTTAATATTTACATTTTCCCTTGTATTTTTTCCAATCTATCAGGTAAAAAAATTATTTTCTGAAAAAGGGCTCCCCGGATCTGTTTTTTTAGCTAAATCGACTCTAAGTAAAATAACTAGATGATCTGAGGCAAAAAACAGGAAGGGCCAGAAGAAAAAATAGCAGAATTTTAATATTTACATTTTCCCTTGTATTTTTTCCAATCTATCAGGTAAAAAAATTATTTTCTGAAAAAGGGCTCCCCGGATCTGGTTTTTTAGCTAAATCGACTCTAAGTAAAATAACTAGATGATCTGAGGCAAAAAACAGAAAGGGCCAGAAGAAAAAATAGCAGAATTTTAATATTTACATATCCCCTTGTATTTTTTCCAACCTATCAGGTAAAAAAATTATTTTCTGAAAAAGGGCTCACCGGATCGGGTTTTTTAGCTAAATCGACTCTAAGTAAAATAACTAGATGATCTGAGGCAAAAAACAGAAAGGGCCAGAAGAAAAAATAGCAGAATTTTAATATTTACATTTTCCCTTGTATTTTTTCCAACCTATTAGGTAAAAAAATTATTTTCTGAAAAAGGGCTCCCCGGATCGGGTTTTTTGGCTAAATCGACTCTAAGTAAAATAACTAGATGATTTGAGGCAAAAAACAGGAAGGGCCAGAAGAAAAAATAGCAGAATTTTAATATTTACATTTTCCCTTGTATTTTTTCCATCCTATTAGGCAAAAAAATTATTTTCTGAAAAAGGGCTCCCCGGATCGGGTTTTTTGGCTAAGTCGACTCTAAGTGAAATAACTAGATGATTTGAGGCAAAAAACAGAAAAGCCCAGAAGAAAAATTAGCAGAATTTTAATATTTAAATTTTCCCTTGTATTTTTTCCAACCTATTAGGCAAAAAAATTATTTTCTGAAAAAGGGCTCCCCGGATCGGGTTTTTTGGCTAAATCGACTCTAAGTAAAATAACTAGATGATTTGAGGCAAAAAACAGGAAAGCCCAGAAGAAAAAATAGCAGAATTTTAATATTTACATTTTCCCTTGTATTTTTTCCAATCTATCAGGTAAAAAAAAAGTTTTTTCTAAAAAAGCGCTCCCCGGATATGGTTTTTTGGCTAAATCGACTCTAAGTGAAATAACTAGATGATTTTAGGCAAAGACCAGAAAAGCCCAGCAGAATTTTAATATTTACATTTCCCCTTGTATTTTTTCCAACCTATCAGGTAAAAAAATTATTTTCTGAAAAAGGGCTCACCGGATCGGGTTTTTTAGCTAAATCGACTCTAAGTAAAATAACTAGATGATCTGAGGCAAAAAACAGGAAGGGCCAGAAGAAAAAATAGCAGAATTTTAATATTTACATTTTCCCTTGTATTTTTTCCAACCTATTAGGTAAAAAAATTATTTTCTGAAAAAGGGCTCCCCGGATCGGGTTTTTTGGCTAAATCGACTGTAAGTAAAATAACTAGATGATTTGAGGCAAAAAACAGAAAAGCCCAGAAGAAAAAATAGCAGAATTTTAATATTTACATTTTCCCTTGTATTTTTTCCAATCTATCAGGTAAAAAAAAAGTTTTTTCTAAAAAAGCGCTCCCCGGATATGGTTTTTTGGCTAAATCGACTCTAAGTGAAATAACTAGATGATTTTAGGCAAAGACCAGAAAAGCCCAGCAGAATTTTAATATTTACATATCCCCTTGTATTTTTTCCAACCTATCAGGTAAAAAAATTATTTTCTGAAAAAGGGCTCACCGGATCGGGTTTTTTAGCTAAATCGACTCTAAGTAAAATAACTAGATGATCTGAGGCAAAAAACAGGAAGGGCCAGAAGAAAAAATAGCAGAATTTTAATATTTACATTTTCCCTTGTATTTTTTCCAACCTATTAGGTAAAAAAATTATTTTCTGAAAAAGGGCTCCCCGGATCGGGTTTTTTGGCTAAATCGACTCTAAGTAAAATAACTAGATGATTTGAGGCAAAAAACAGAAAAGCCCAGAAGAAAAAATAGCAGAATTTTAATATTTACATTTTCCCTTGTATTTTTTCCAATCTATTAGGTAAAAAAATTATTTTCTGAAAAAGGGCTCACCGGATCGGGTTTTTTAGCTAAATCGACTCTAAGTAAAATAACTAGATGATCTGAGGCAAAAAACAGAAAGGGCCAGAAGAAAAAATAGCAGAATTTTAATATTTACATTTTCCCTTGTATTTTTTCCAATCTATCAGGTAAAAAAATTATTTTCTGAAAAAGGGCTCCCCGGATCTGTTTTTTTAGCTAAATCGACTCTAAGTAAAATAACTAGATGATCTGAGGCAAAAAACAGAAAGGGCCAGAAGAAAAAATAGCAGAATTTTAATATTTACATTTTCCCTTGTATTTTTTCCAATCTATCAGGTAAAAAAAAAGTTTTTTCTAAAAAAGCGCTCCCGGGATATGGTTTTTTGGCTAAATCGACTCTAAGTGAAATAACTAGATGATTTTAGGCAAAGACCAGAAAAGCCCAGCAGAATTTTAATATTTACATATCCCCTTGTATTTTTTGCAACCTATCAGGTAAAAAAATTATTTTCTGAAAAAGGGCTCCCCGGATCTGGTTTTTTAGCTAAATCGACTCTAAGTAAAATAACTAGATGATCTGAGGCAAAAAACAGAAAGGGCCAGAAGAAAAAATAGCAGAATTTTAATATTTACATTTTCCCTTGTATTTTTTCCAATCTATCAGGTAAAAAAAAAGTTTTTTCTAAAAAAGCGCTCCCCGGATATGGTTTTTTGGCTAAATCGACTCTAAGTGAAATAACTAGATGATTTTAGGCAAAGACCAGAAAAGCCCAGCAGAATTTTAATATTTACATATCCCCTTGTATTTTTTGCAACCTATCAGGTAAAAAAATTATTTTCTGAAAAAGGGCTCCCCGGATCGGGTTTTTTAGCTAAATCGACTCTAAGTAAAATAACTAGATGATCTGAGGCAAAAAACAGGAAGGGCAAGAAGAAAAAATAGCAAAATTTTAATATTTACATTTTCCCTTGTATTTTTTCCAATCTATCAGGTAAAAAAATTATTTTCTGAAAAAGGGCTCCCCGGATCTGTTTTTTTAGCTAAATCGACTCTAAGTAAAATAACTAGATGATCTGAGGCAAAAAACAGGAAGGGCCAGAAGAAAAAATAGCAGAATTTTAATATTTACATTTTCCCTTGTATTTTTTCCAATCTATCAGGTAAAAAAATTATTTTCTGAAAAAGAGCTTCCCGGATCGGGTTTTTTGGCTACATCGACTCTAAGTAAAATAACTAGATGATCTGAGGCAAAAAACAGAAAGGGCCAGAAGAAAAAATAGCAGAATTTTAATATTTACATTTTCCCTTGTATTTTTTCCAATCTATCAGGTAAAAAAATTATTTTCTGAAAAAGGGCTCCCCGGATCGGGTTTTTTAGCTAAATCGACTCTAAGTAAAATAACTAGATGATCTGAGGCAAAAAACAGGAAGGGCCAGAAGAAAAAATAGCAGAATTTTAATATTTACATTTTCCCTTGTATTTTTTCCAATCTATCAGGTAAAAAAATTATTTTCTGAAAAAGGGCTCCCCGGATCGGGTTTTTTAGCTAAATCGACTCTAAGTAAAATAACTAGATGATCTGAGGCAAAAAACAGGAAGGGCCAGAAGAAAAAATAGCAGAATTTTAATATTTACATTTTCCCTTGTATTTTTTCCAATCTATCAGGTAAAAAAATTATTTTCTGAAAAAGTGTTTCCCGGATCGGGTTTTTTGGCTACATCGACTCTAAGTAAAATAACTAGATGATTTGAGGCAAAAAACAGAAAAGTCCAGAAGAAAAAATAGCAGAATTTTAATATTTACATTTTCCCTTGTATTTTTTCCAATCTATCAGGTAAAAAAATTATTTTCTGAAAAAGTGCTTCCCGGATCTGTTTTTTTAGCTAAATCGACTCTAAGTAAAATAACTAGATGATCTGAGGCAAAAAACAGGAAGGGCCAGAAGAAAAAATAGCAGAATTTTAATATTTACATTTTCCCTTGTATTTTTTCCAATCTATCAGGTAAAAAAATTATTTTCTGAAAAAGGGCTCCCCGGATCGGGTTTTTTAGCTAAATCGACTCTAAGTAAAATAACTAGATGATCTGAGGCAAAAAACAGGAAGGGCCAGAAGAAAAAATAGCAGAATTTTAATATTTACATTTTCCCTTGTATTTTTTCCAATCTATCAGGTAAAAAAATTATTTTCTGAAAAAGTGTTTCCCGGATCGGGTTTTTTGGCTACATCGACTCTAAGTAAAATAACTAGATGATCTGAGGCAAAAAACAGAAAGGGCCAGAAGAAAAAATAGCAGAATTTTAATATTTACATTTTCCCTTGTATTTTTTCCAATCTATCAGGTAAAAAAATTATTTTCTGAAAAAGGGCTCCCCGGATCGGGTTTTTTAGCTAAATCGACTCTAAGTAAAATAACTAGATGATCTGAGGCAAAAAACAGAAAGGGCCAGAAGAAAAAATAGCAGAATTTTAATATTTACATTTTCCCTTGTATTTTTTCCAATCTATCAGGTAAAAAAATTATTTTCTGAAAAAGGGCTCCCCGGATCGGGTTTTTTAGCTAAATCGACTCTAAGTAAAATAACTAGATGATCTGAGGCAAAAAACAGGAAGGGCCAGAAGAAAAAATAGCAGAATTTTAATATTTACATTTTCCCTTGTATTTTTTCCAATCTATCAGGTAAAAAAATTATTTTCTGAAAAAGTGTTTCCCGGATCGGGTTTTTTGGCTACATCGACTCTAAGTAAAATAACTAGATGATTTGAGGCAAAAAACAGAAAAGTCCAGAAGAAAAAATAGCAGAATTTTAATATTTACATTTTCCCTTGTATTTTTTCCAATCTATCAGGTAAAAAAATTATTTTCTGAAAAAGTGCTTCCCGGATCTGTTTTTTTAGCTAAATCGACTCTAAGTAAAATAACTAGATGATCTGAGGCAAAAAACAGGAAGGGCCAGAAGAAAAAATAGCAGAATTTTAATATTTACATTTTCCCTTGTATTTTTTCCAATCTATCAGGTAAAAAAATTATTTTCTGAAAAAGTGCTTCCCGGATCGGGTTTTTTAGCTAAATCGACTCTAAGTAAAATAACTAGATGATCTGAGGCAAAAAACAGGAAGGGCCAGAAGAAAAAATAGCAGAATTTTAATATTTACATTTTCCCTTGTATTTTTTCCAATCTATCAGGTAAAAAAATTATTTTCTGAAAAAGAGCTTCCCGGATCGGGTTTTTTGGCTACATCGACTCTAAGTAAAATAACTAGATGATCTGAGGCAAAAAACAGAAAGGGCCAGAAGAAAAAATAGCAGAATTTTAATATTTACATTTTCCCTTGTATTTTTTCCAATCTATCAGGTAAAAAAATTATTTTCTGAAAAAGGGCTCCCCGGATCGGGTTTTTTAGCTAAATCGACTCTAAGTAAAATAACTAGATGATCTGAGGCAAAAAACAGAAAGGGCCAGAAGAAAAAATAGCAGAATTTTAATATTTACATATCCCCTTGTATTTTTTGCAACCTATCAGGTAAAAAAATTATTTTCTGAAAAAGGGCTCCCCGGATCGGGTTTTTTAGCTAAATCAACTCTAAGTAAAATAACTAGATGATCTGAGGCAAAAAACAGGAAGGGCCAGAAGAAAAAATAGCAGAATTTTAATATTTACATTTTCCCTTGTATTTTTTCCAATCTATCAGGTAAAAAAATTATTTTCTGAAAAAGGGCTTCCCGGATCGGGTTTTTTGGCTACATCGACTCTAAGTAAAATAACTAGATGATCTGAGGCAAAAAACAGAAAGGGCCAGAAGAAAAAATAGCAGAATTTTAATATTTACATTTTCCCTTGTATTTTTTCCAATCTATCAGGTAAAAAAATTATTTTCTGAAAAAGGGCTCCCCGGATCGGGTTTTTTAGCTAAATCGACTCTAAGTAAAATAACTAGATGATCTGAGGCAAAAAACAGGAAGGGCCAGAAGAAAAAATAGCAGAATTTTAATATTTACATTTTCCCTTGTATTTTTTCCAATCTATCAGGTAAAAAAATTATTTTCTGAAAAAGGGTTTCCCGGATCGGGTTTTTTGGCTACATCGACTCTAAGTAAAATAACTAGATGATTTGAGGCAAAAAACAGAAAAGTCCAGAAGAAAAAATAGCAGAATTTTAATATTTACATTTTCCCTTGTATTTTTTCCAATCTATCATGTAAAAAAATTATTTTCTGAAAAAGGGCTCCCCGGATCGGGTTTTTTAGCTAAATCGACTCTAAGTAAAATAACTAGATGATCTGAGGCAAAAAACAGAAAGGGCCAGAAGAAAAAATAGCAGAATTTTAATATTTACATTTTCCCTTGTATTTTTTCCAATCTATCAGGTAAAAAAATTATTTTCTGAAAAAGGGCTCCCCGGATCTGGTTTTTTAGCTAAATCGACTCTAAGTAAAATAACTAGATGATCTGAGGCAAAAAACAGAAAGGGCCAGAAGAAAAAATAGCAGAATTTTAATATTTACATTTTCCCTTGTATTTTTTCCAATCTATCAGGTAAAAAAATTATTTTCTGAAAAAGGGCTCCCCGGATCGGGTTTTTTAGCTAAATCGACTCTAAGTAAAATAACTAGATGATCTGAGGCAAAAAACAGAAAGGGCCAGAAGAAAAAATAGCAGAATTTTAATATTTACATTTTCCCTTGTATTTTTTCCAATCTATCAGGTAAAAAAATTATTTTCTGAAAAAGGGCTCCCCGGATCGGGTTTTTTAGCTAAATCGACTCTAAGTAAAATAACTAGATGATCTGAGGCAAAAAACAGAAAGGGCCAGAAGAAAAAATAGCAGAATTTTAATATTTACATTTTCCCTTGTATTTTTTCCAATCTATCAGGTAAAAAAATTATTTTCTGAAAAAGGGTTTCCCGGATCGGGTTTTTTGGCTACATCGACTCTAAGTAAAATAACTAGATGATTTGAGGCAAAAAACAGAAAAGTCCAGAAGAAAAAATAGCAGAATTTTAATATTTACATTTTCCCTTGTATTTTTTCCAATCTATCAGGTAAAAAAATTATTTTCTGAAAAAGGGCTCCCCGGATCGGGTTTTTTAGCTAAATCGACTCTAAGTAAAATAACTAGATGATCTGAGGCAAAAAACAGAAAGGGCCAGAAGAAAAAATAGCAGAATTTTAATATTTACATTTTCCCTTGTATTTTTTCCAATCTATCAGGTAAAAAAATTATTTTCTGAAAAAGGGCTCCCCGGATCTGGTTTTTTAGCTAAATCGACTCTAAGTAAAATAACTAGATGATCTGAGGCAAAAAACAGAAAGGGCCAGAAGAAAAAATAGCAGAATTTTAATATTTACATTTTCCCTTGTATTTTTTCCAATCTATCAGGTAAAAAAAAAGTTTTTTCTAAAAAAGCGCTCCCCGGATATGGTTTTTTGGCTAAATCGACTCTAAGTGAAATAACTAGATGATTTTAGGCAAAGACCAGAAAAGCCCAGCAGAATTTTAATATTTACATATCCCCTTGTATTTTTTGCAACCTATCAGGTAAAAAAATTATTTTCTGAAAAAGGGCTCCCCGGATCGGGTTTTTTAGCTAAATCGACTCTAAGTAAAATAACTAGATGATCTGAGGCAAAAAACAGGAAGGGCAAGAAGAAAAAATAGCAGAATTTTAATATTTACATTTTCCCTTGTATTTTTTCCAATCTATCAGGTAAAAAAATTATTTTCTGAAAAAGGGCTCCCCGGATCTGTTTTTTTAGCTAAATCGACTCTAAGTAAAATAACTAGATGATCTGAGGCAAAAAACAGGAAGGGCCAGAAGAAAAAATAGCAGAATTTTAATATTTACATTTTCCCTTGTATTTTTTCCAATCTATCAGGTAAAAAAATTATTTTCTGAAAAAGGGCTTCCCGGATCGGGTTTTTTGGCTACATCGACTCTAAGTAAAATAACTAGATGATCTGAGGCAAAAAACAGAAAAGCCCAGAAGAAAAAATAGCAGAATTTTAATATTTACATTTTCCCTTGTATTTTTTCCAACCTATTAGGTAAAAAAATTATTTTCTGAAAAAGGGCTCCCCGGATCGTGTTTTTTGGCTAAATTGACTCTAAGTAAAATAACTAGATGATTTGAGGCAAAAAACAGAAAAGCCCAGAAGAAAAAATAGCAGAATTTTAATATTTACATTTTCCCTTGTATTTTTTGCAACCTATCAGGTAAAAAAATTATTTTCTGAAAAAGGGCTCCCCGGATCTGGTTTTTTGGCTAAATCGACTCTAAGTAAAATAACTAGATGATTTGAGGCAAAAAACAGAAAAGCCCAGAAGAAAAAATAGCAGAATTTTAATATTTACATTTTCCCTTGTATTTTTTCCAACCTATTAGGTAAAAAAATTATTTTCTGAAAAAGGGCTCCCCGGATCGGGTTTTTTGGCTAAATCGACTCTAAGTAAAATAACTAGATGATTTGAGGCAAAAAACAGGAAGGGCCAGAAGAAAAAATAGCAGAATTTTAATATTTACATTTTCCCTTGTATTTTTTCCAACCTATTAGGTAAAAAAATTATTTTCTGAAAAAGGGCTCCCCGGATCGGGTTTTTTGGCTAAATCGACTCTAAGTAAAATAACTAGATGATTTGAGGCAAAAAACAGAAAAGCCCAGAAGAAAAAATAGCAGAATTTTAATATTTACATTTTCCCTTGTATTTTTTCCAATCTATCAGGTAAAAAAAAAGTTTTTTCTAAAAAAGCGCTCCCCGGATATGGTTTTTTGGCTAAATCGACTCTAAGTGAAATAACTAGATGATTTTAGGCAAAGACCAGAAAAGCCCAGCAGAATTTTAATATTTACATATCCCCTTGTATTTTTTCCAACCTATCAGGTAAAAATATTATTTTCTGAAAAAGGGCTCACCGGATCGGGTTGTTTAGCTAAATCGACTCTAAGTAAAATAACTAGATGATCTGAGGCAAAAAACAGGAAGGGCCAGAATAAAAAATAGCAGAATTTTAATATTTACATTTTCCCTTGTATTTTTTCCAACCTATTAGGTAAAAAAATTATTTTCTGAAAAAGGGCTCCCCGGATCGGGTTTTTTGGCTAAATCGACTCTAAGTAAAATAACTAGATGATTTGAGGCAAAAAACAGGAAGGGCCAGAAGAAAAAATAGCAGAATTTTAATATTTACATTTTCCCTTGTATTTTTTCCAACCTATTAGGTAAAAAAATTATTTTCTGAAAAAGGGCTCCCCGGATCGGGTTTTTTGGCTAAATCGACTCTAAGTAAAATAACTAGATGATTTGAGGCAAAAAACAGAAAAGCCCAGAAGAAAAATTAGCAGAATTTTAATATTTACATTTTCCCTTGTATTTTTTCCATCCTATTAGGCAAAAAAATTATTTTCTGAAAAAGGGCTCCCCGGATCGGGTTTTTTGGCTAAGTCGACTCTAAGTGAAATAACTAGATGATTTGAGGCAAAAAACAGAAAAGCCCAGAAGAAAAATTAGCAGAATTTTAATATTTAAATTTTCCCTTGTATTTTTTCCAACCTATTAGGCAAAAAAATTATTTTCTGAAAAAGGGCTCCCCGGATCGGGTTTTTTGGCTAAATCGACTCTAAGTAAAATAACTAGATGATTTGAGGCAAAAAACAGAAAAGCCCAGAAGAAAAAATAGCAGAATTTTAATATTTACATTTTCCCTTGTATTTTTTCCAATCTATCAGGTAAAAAAAAAGTTTTTTCTAAAAAAGCGCTCCCCGGATATGGTTTTTTGGCTAAATCGACTCTAAGTGAAATAACTAGATGATTTTAGGCAAAGACCAGAAAAGCCCAGCAGAATTTTAATATTTACATATCCCCTTGTATTTTTTCCAACCTATCAGGTAAAAAAATTATTTTCTGAAAAAGGGCTCACCGGATCGGGTTTTTTAGCTAAATCGACTCTAAGTAAAATAACTAGATGATCTGAGGCAAAAAACAGGAAGGGCCAGAAGAAAAAATAGCAGAATTTTAATATTTACATTTTCCCTTGTATTTTTTCCAACCTATTAGATAAAAAAATTATTTTCTGAAAAAGGGCTCCCCGGATCGGGTTTTTTGGCTAAATCGACTCTAAGTAAAATAACTAGATGATTTGAGGCAAAAAACAGAAAAGCCCAGAAGAAAAAATAGCAGAATTTTAATATTTACATTTTCCCTTGTATTTTTTCCAATCTATCAGGTAAAAAAAAAGTTTTTTCTAAAAAAGCGCTCCCCGGATATGGTTTTTTGGCTAAATCGACTCTAAGTGAAATAACTAGATGATTTTAGGCAAAGACCAGAAAAGCCCAGCAGAATTTTAATATTTACATATCCCCTTGTATTTTTTCCAACCTATCAGGTAAAAAAATTATTTTCTGAAAAAGGGCTCACCGGATCGGGGTTTTTGGCTAAATCGACTCTAAGTAAAATAACTAGATGATTTGAGGCAAAAAACAGAAAAGCCCAGAAGAAAAATTAGCAGAATTTTAGTATTTAAATTTTCCCTTGTATTTTTTCCAATCTATCAGGTAAAAAAATTATTTTCTGAAAAACGGCTCCCCGGATCGGGTTTTTTGGCTAAATCGACTCTAAGTAAAATAACTAGAAGATTTGAGGCAAAAAACAGAAGAGCCCAGAAGAAAAATTAGCAGAATTTTAATATTTAAATTTTCCCTTGTATTTTTTTAAAATCTATTAGGCAAAAAAATTATTTTCTGAAAAAGGGCTCCCCGGATCGAGGTTTTTGGCTAAATCGACTCTAAGTAAAATAACTAGATGATTTGATGCAAAAAACAGAAAAGCCCAGAAGAAAAAATAGCAGAATTTTAATATTTACATTTTCCCTTGTATTTTTTCCAATCTATCAGGTAAAAAAATTATTTTCTGAAAAAGGGCTCCCCGGATCGGGTTTTTTGGCTAAATCGACTCTAAGTAAAATAACTAGATGATTTGAGGCAAAAAACAGAAAAGCCCAGAAGAAAAATTAGCAGAATTTTAATATTTAAATTTTCCCTTGTATTTTTTCCATCCTATTAGGCAAAAAAATTATTTTCTGAAAAAGGGCTCCCCGGATCGGGTTTTTTGGCTAAGTCGACTCTAAGTGAAATAACTAGATGATTTGAGGCAAAAAACAGAAAAGCCCAGAAGAAAAATTAGCAGAATTTTAATATTTAAATTTTCCCTTGTATTTTTTCCAACCTATTAGGCAAAAAAATTATTTTCTGAAAAAGGGCTCCCCGGATCGGGTTTTTTGGCTAAGTCGACTCTAAGTGAAATAACTAGATGATTTGAGGCAAAAAACAGAAAAGCCCAGAAGAAAAATTAGCAGAATTTTAATATTTAAATTTTCCCTTGTATTTTTTCCATCCTATTAGGCAAAAAAATTATTTTCTGAAAAAGGGCTCCCCGGATCGGGTTTTTTGGCTAAGTCGACTCTAAGTGAAATAACTAGATGATTTGAGGCAAAAAACAGAAAAGCCCAGAAGAAAAATTAGCAGAATTTTAATATTTAAATTTTCCCTTGTATTTTTTTAAAATCTATTAGGCAAAAAAATTATTTTCTGAAAAAGGGCTCCCCGGATCGGGTTTTTTGGCTAAATCGACTCTAAGTAAAATAACTAGATGATTTGAGGCAAAAAACAGAAAAGCCCAGAAGAAAAATTAGCAGAATTTTAATATTTAAATTTTCCCTTGTATTTTTTCCATCCTATTAGGCAAAAAAATTATTTTCTGAAAAAGGGCTCCCCGGATCGGGTTTTTTGGCTAAGTCGACTCTAAGTGAAATGACTAGATGATTTGAGGCAAAAAACAGAAGAGCCCAGAAGAAAAATTAGCAGAATTTTAATATTTAAATTTTCCCTTGTATTTTTTTAAAATCTATTAGGCAAAAAAATTATTTTCTGAAAAAGGGCTCCCCGGATCGGGTTTTTTGGCTAAGTCGACTCTAAGTGAAATAACTAGATGATTTGAGGCAAAAAACAGAAAAGCCCAGAAGAAAAATTAGCAGAATTTTAATATTTAAATTTTCCCTTGTATTTTTTTAAAATCTATTAGGCAAAAAAATTATTTTCTGAAAAAGGGCTCCCCGGATCGGGTTTTTTGGCTAAATCGACTCTAAGTAAAATAACTAGATGATTTGAGGCAAAAAACAGAAAAGCCCAGAAGAAAAATTAGCAGAATTTTAATATTTAAATTTTCCCTTGTATTTTTTCCATCCTATTAGGCAAAAAAATTATTTTCTGAAAAAGGGCTCCCCGGATCGGGTTTTTTGGCTAAGTCGACTCTAAGTGAAATAACTAGATGATTTGAGGCAAAAAACAGAAAAGCCCAGAAGAAAAATTAGCAGAATTTTAATATTTAAATTTTCCCTTGTATTTTTTTAAAATCTATTAGGCAAAAAAATTATTTTCTGAAAAAGGGCTCCCCGGATCGGGGTTTTTGGCTAAGTCGACTCTAAGTAAAATAACTAGATGATTTGGGGCAAAAAACAGAAAAGCCTAGAAGAAAAAATAGCAGCATTTTAATATTTAAATTTTCCCTTGTATTTTTTCCAAACCATCAGGCAAATAAATTATTTTCTAAATTGAAATAATGAACAATTCTCTCCTCTAATGGTGTCAATGACTCAAGCTTTTCCAAATTGCTTTGCTGAGCTTTATTCTTCCATAGAGTTATTTGTTTTTGGAAACCCACCTGTTTATCTGTTAAGTTTGATAAGTTTTCTTTAGGTCCTGGCATACCTGAATTTATGTTATTAAAAATAACAAAAATGTCTTATAAGTAAGCTAGTTTAGCGCAGCATATTTTATCTTCCAACAAATAAACAAAATCATAATTTTTATTTTGTTCAAAAAAAATGTTCATTTCGTCCGAAAGTGGAAGACTTCCATGTCGTTGCAATGCAGTGGTTGAGAATCACTGGTCTAGACAATTACTTTTTCTTTCTTAAGAATTATTTAATTATTTTATTTCTAATCGATTTATAATAAATAAAAATAAAACCATCTATGAGCAAAAGTGTAAGGAAAACCCTAGGACCCTACACTATCCGTATGAAACAAATAACCTACATAGGGGTTACACGCACCCCAGTACTTTAACCCTAGGACCCTACACAGGGGTTCCCCAAACCCCACAACATTTTTACGGTCCTGGCATTCTGGCAGTTTGAGTAGTTGCGCCTAACCATTGGTCGCATTAGGAGAAGGAATTGTCTAAAGCAGGTTAGTGCAGAAAAAGTTGTACAGTTATAGTTAGAATTGACACGGTGAATATTTTCCGTGACCCTGAGGTTAGCGTAACCCCACACATTTTGCTGTATACTCTATGTAAGTACGTCATTTTTATATCGTTTTTTTCACTTATTTATCTCTATAAATTGATGTATTATCGACAGAAATAACATATACGTTTCTATACTATTCTGAAATTTTTGAAGTGAAAACTTCTATAGGCACAATAGGTGATTTTTGGATGGGTAAAGTCTTATGAGTTCGCGTCACCGAAACGGACATCGTCTTGCCACTGTACGGCCAGATATACTACTGTGATCAAAAAGTAAAGCCAATTTTGAATTTAAATTGCGCCGGTACATCGATTCGAGCAAATCTTCTTGCTTTTAGGTTTGCAGCATTGTCACACATACCTCTGTAAAATTTCTGAGAAACTAAAAGTGAATTTTTCAATTTTTACAATGTGTGATTTTATTGAGCAAAGAAATTGCATTAAATTTTGTTTGCGGAATGAAATGTCTGCTGCAGATACATTTAGAATGTTGCAGAAGGCCTTCGGCGATCAGGTTTTTCTGAAAGAAATGTTTACTAGTGGTATAAACAGTTCAAAGAAGGTAGAGAAAGTGTTGAAGACAAAGAGCGTCCCGGACGACCATCAACATCAATCAATGAACAACATGTCAATGAAATCAAATATTTGGTGCTCAAAAATCATCGGTTGACAATTAGAGACCTTGCTGATACTGTAGATATTTCATTTGGATCGGTCTAAACTATTTTGAAAGAACATTTGTGCTTGAGAAGAGTCACATCTCGATTGGTTCAAAAAACACTAAATTTCTTGCACTGCACTGGATTGGTTCTTCGAGACATTTTCATCAATAATTTGATGCATGTCGTTCCACAACTACCGTATTCGCCTGATTTAGTTCCATGTGACTTCTGACTATTCTCTAAGCTCCAAAGACCGCTTCGGAGACACCGTTTTGAATCGACTGATGAGATAAAAGAAAAATCGAAGAAGGAACTAAAGGCCATTCCAATGATCGAGTTTCAGAAGTATTTCGAAGATTGGAAAAATCGCTGGCATAGGTGTATTGTATCGGGCGGAGACTATTTTCAAGGGCATGATATAGATTTTGAAGAATAAATAAAAATTTTCAAAGTTTTAAACAAATTGGCTTTACTTGTTGATCATAGTAGTAAAGTACGACGTGGCCTTGGCCTCAAGAAAATTAAGAGATCCAACAATTTTACGATCAAAGCCAATCATTAAACGTTAGAATCAAGGGTTTCCGGCAGTAGTTGTGTTTTTCTTAGTTTGACCTAGTAAGGACCCCGAAGGTCATCACTCAAGATCATATCTGAATGACAATCCGGCCATACAGTGGCAAGACGATGTCCGTGTCGGTGACGCGAACTCATAAGACTTTGCCCATCAAACAATCACCTACTGTGCCTATAGAAGTTTTCACTTCAAAAATTTCAGAATAGTATAGAAACGTATATGTTATTTCTGTCGATAATACATCAATTTATAGAGATAAATAAGTGAAAAAAACGATATAAAAATGACGTACTTACATAGAGTACACAGCAAAATGTGTGGGGTTACGCTAACCTCAGGGTCACGGAAAATATTCACCGTGTCAATTCTAACTATAACTGTACAACTTTTTCTGCACTAACCTGCTTTAGACAATTCCTTCTCCTAATGCGACCAATGGTTAGGCGCAACTACTCAAACTGCCAGAATGCCAGGACCGTAAAAATGTTGTGGGGTTTGGGGAACCCCTGTGCAGGGTCCTAAGGTTAAGCTAAGGTTTGATAAAAAAAGTATTTTATAGTGTAAAAGAAGCATTTAATTAAATAATAAAAAATAAATATCTCAATTAGATTAATATAAAAATTACTTATGATTTTGTAAATTTTACTTTTCTTGTATAGTACTTTCTGTAAAATTTAAAGATTTGTGGACCTTGTTTACTTTATAAAATGAAAATATTCTAATTACTTGCCCTTGGAAAAGAAATGTTACTTTGAAGTCCTGTGGGATTTTTAAGAGATGTCTTGTTATTAACTTCCTGAAGGATTCTTCCCTTTTTAGGGGTGATGATGAATGGAAAATTGGGATAGAGAGGTAGAGGAGGTTGTTTTCTGTTGATATCTTATTAAATTTAAAAGAAAAATTCATTAAGACATTAAAAAGAAGAATTTCAGTCAGCATATTCCTTTAACTCCTCTCTCCTAAATATTCCCTACTCCTGTGCACCCTTTCCCCATTCCTTGCCGATCCAATCCTCATGGGAAACTTTCATAGCTTCTGGAAGCTGTGTACAATCAAAATTTGGTTCAACGCTTTGCCTTAATTAAGTGACTTCTTCATGCTGAATGATGAATGGTGGTGGGGGTAGAGATTCCCTGGAGGGGGAGTGGAGGGGATGGGGATGGTAGCGGTTTGAAGAGTGGGGTTTTTTTATAAAATTCCTATATCCAAGCATCTACAATTGATATTCGGATTGTTTATATTATATTATTGAAATAATTCTCTAGCATTTTAAAGTATTTCAAAGGAGAACCTTGGATTGGGAGGGCAAGAGGGGATAATTGCACCACTTCTCTGTTTTTGTTTTAAGTTGGGAGTGGGGGATGGTATCATCTTAATAATTTTACCCGAAGAAGAAAAATTACAGCGAAACCCATAAAAAATTGAATTTTCTTGTTCCCACAGTCTAACAAGTCTATAAACCTAACAAGGGTGGTTGATGGTGGTGGGGGAAGGGACAAAATGGGAGGGGGAAAGCTTTTAAGCTTTATTGCTTCTACAGAACAAAAATTAAAGTACAACTTTTTTTCTCCTATACTTGGAATTTATGAAGCTGCTGACTTTGGTTCATTGGCAAAAAAACTTTCTAGGCTCTGATGGGTAGGTTAGTGGGCTGGGGCTGGGCAGTAGAGGGTGGGGATGAGGTTGGAGAAAATTGAGGGTTCTTGTTGATGTGGAGAGGGGATAGGAGGGGTAAAATTGTATCTATCTGCTGGATACCAAACATTTTGCTATCTTTTGCCACCGTCGTCGCCGGCGAAGTCTTTTGGGTCTGTTTCTGGCCTTGTTATTTTCTCCCTTAAAATTAACTTACATACATACGTATATAAATTGTTTTTTTTTTATTTTTTGTAGGATCCACCCCCACAATCACTTCATTTTCTTACTTTTTTTTTTTTTTTTTTTTTGTTTTGCTATCTTATAAAGTTACACCGCGCAAGCCCCATAAATTGAACAATTTTCCCCCAAAAGCCCCCGACTTTTCGTATTTTGGGGGATGAAAACATATATTCCTATATATAAATGTATATATAAAATTTTTTTATCATATATTTTAGAGGATTGTAAGCTTTTCACTCGTTCAGGCTTTCAGTCGTCAGTGCTTTGCTTAAGTACGTGGATAAAAAAACCGCGGACGTCAAAAAACAATATATATATATATGTATATAAATATATAAAACAAAATATACAACAAAAAAGTGGTCAGGTAATTAAATCAAATAGTAAAAATTTATAAACAAGACTATAAACATTTTTTTGAAGATAATAAAATTATAGTGTCATTTATGATTGAATGTTATAACCATTGATGTTTCTCAATTATAAATTAAAACTCGAAAGTGTCGTCTGTGTTGAATAAAATATATATAATTAAAAATATATTACTCAAATATAACACTACTAGACAAATTACAAAATTAAAAACATCTTCAACTTTATACCCAAAGTCCAGAAAAGTGCTTAAAAATAAATTGTTTGGGGAATCCCCTTTTAATTCAGTCTATATTATTTTGTATATTTTATGATTAATTTTAAAATTGCATCCTACGTGATTTTGATCGAGAGGTGAATTTAAATTTTAATTATTTAATTACTACTATTATTATTAGTTTATTAAATTTTTTGTGTTGTAACTGCCGCGCATTTTTGTAAAAGTGTAAACAGTTCCTCAATAATTAAGAAAAAATTAACTAGTTCTCTAAGAACACTGCATTGTCCTGGTGAAATCAGCGAAATTACAAAACAGTAAGTTCATAATATTTTTTGTTGTTGTTTATCTTTGAATTTAGACCAAAAATATAGATCTTAAATAGATTATAATTAAAGAAAAGATTTATATATATACTTGTTTATCTGTTTTGATACATTTTGATGAAATTTTGATATATTTTGATGAGATTTTAAAGAATTTTTGATAAATTTTTAAACTTATATAAAGTTTTGATAAGTTATTACAAGATTTTGATGTTTTTAAGAAGAATTTTGATTAGTATTTTGAAAATTTTTAGTTAAAGTTAATAATGTTAATAATTTTAATAAGTGAATTTTTAATAGAATGTTTAATTGCTTTTAAGAAGGATTATTAATGAAATTTAGTGATTTTCTGATTAATTTGGGGGAAATTTGATCAAAAGCAATTACATTTTTAGCTATTTTCATAAACTCAAAATAAAATTTAAAATATGGAACTATAAAATCAAATATAAAATGATTGGATAGACATAAATAAAAAATAAGTTGTTGATAAACAATTTCAAAATTCTCTTAAAAACAGCCGGTATGGAACAATTAATTTAAATGCGTTAACTGAGGAAGGATATTTAAGAGATTTCTATAAAAATTAGTACTTAAGAGTTTCGTTAAATGTAAATTTGTAAACCTTTGTTAAGGATAGTGCATTCAAATAAATTTAAAAAAAAATATTTAAAAATGGACAAATTTACTTTGAACTTAAGTAATTAAGAGCTTTTTGATAAAGTAAATTGAAAAGATATTTTCTACATTTTATAAATTTGAAATTACGACCTTAGATGTTAATTAAAATATATGTAAAATAAATATTTTGGGGATTTTCGGAGAGACAGAGAGAGAAATTTTTATAGAGTATGTTTTCGAAAATGTTTAATAAATTTAAAGATTCGTATATAAGGTAATTTAAAATTTCCAATTTTATTCAATATATTAATTCATATTCACTTGATGGTCGATAGCTATTTATATAAATAATTTTTACCTGAATGAATGTCTTCTGAGGTTTAACCCTAATTGAAGAAAAAAACAGAAGAAATGTGTCAAAAGCATTTTATTTTTATTTTCCAATTTATAATAATTGGATTATGTGAGAATGTCATTGAATTCTCAATTTCATTTGATTCACACAGGTTTAGGACCGTGATAAAAAAATACCCCTTGCTCCTTCCTCATTGTCGTACCCTCCTTATTCCCCTACCCCTTCCACCTCTCCACATCTTGTGGTATAAAAGATAAAAGAAATAAATAATACTTTTGTAAGCAAAATTTATTGGAATTTAATTAAAAACAAAAATTGGTTTAATCGATTTTATACATTATTATTTAATTATTGAAAACTCGCAAAAACATATCCCCTCCCAATCTTCACCTCTTCCTAACTAGCCTGAACGGGTGAAGGGGGTGTAAATTTTTTAATTAAATTGAATTGAAAATTATATTATTAAATTAAGTAATCATTAAATTGTTGAATTATTCAATAATAAAAATTAAATTGTTATCTGCCCCAGGCTCTGATGTTGTCCCCTCCACCGACTTCGCCCCTTCCCCATTACCGCAAACAACAGGTTTTGGGTCCAGGGAGGAGAGAGGCAGGCGGGAAAGGGAAACTTGAAGGGGGAGGAGAGGTTATATGTAAAAATTTGTGACCAGCCCACCAAACAAGCCTCGTCCAGGCCACACTTTATCTTCTCCTCCTTCCCCTCCCGCTCCTAACCTAACAATCCCCTACTTCAATTTTCCTACATATTTTATCTCGAAATATATATCAGTGTCAGAATGTGATAAATTATGAATATCACCGACATCTTGTACTCCCTCCCCTCCTTCTCTTTCACCCGTCCCCCTCCTATTCTTTGTATCTCCCCCTCCCCCCTCCTCGTCAACAAGAAATGACCGTGTAACAGGTGACTTCTTTTTCTTTTAGCGACCTTCAGCTTATCTTATTCTTCTTCATCTTCTTATAAGCCCTTTATCATGTCACACCTCCCGCTCCAGCTCGTTTTCATACCCTACCTAAAATATACAGCTATGATGCGATGTAAGTTGATTTGTGGTGGGGATAAAACCAAGCAATAAATCTTAAGATATTTGTTTTAAGAAATTTGATAAGGTAGGGTGGAGTAAAAATGAGTGCGGGAAAGATGACGGATAATAAATTTAATTTGTCTGTCTATCCCTCCTCTCAATATAGGATTAAAATCTGACTGTAATGATTATATTTTACAACTAGCTGGGTTACCCGGTTTCACCCGGCGTTGGGTAAATACTTACTGATTAAACACTTCTCAAATGTTCTCGTTTGTTATATTCTAGAAATTGCTTCAAACCGAAAACCCCTTTATGGATCCGCCATCTTGAATTTCCAAATGTTAATAATATTCAAAATTAGTAGCCTTAAAATAATCATTATACCAATTTTCATTAAAATACGTCCAAAACGAGACATTTTGGTTGCCGTGTTGGATCCGCCGTTTTGGATCCGCGTTTTGATAACATTCAAAATTAGTGGCCTCAGAATAATCATTGTACTAATTTTCATTAAAATCTGTTGAAACCGAGAAATTTTGGTCGCCATCTTGGATTTGGAAAATTTGATCATATTCGAAATAAGTGGCCTCAGAATAATCATTGTACCAATTTTCATTAAAATCCGTTGAAATCGAGAAATCTTGGTCGCCATATTGGATCCGCTATCTTGGATTTGTAAATTTTTATATTATCCAGATCAGTGACCTCAAAACAATCATTGTACTAATTTTCATTAAAATCCGTTGAAGTCGAGAAATCTTGGTCGCCATATTGGATCCGCAAAGTTGTATTTCTAGATTTGGACAGCAGATTTGAAATCAGCATTCCGCAAAACCTCTATGTACCAATTTTCATGAAAATCGCTTCAAGTTTAAAATTTTCAGTCGCCATCTTGGATCCGTCATTTTGAAACCCTATGTATTATCCGAAAAAGAGTTAGCCTATATGTTAAGTTGGAATATGTACTACATTCGGACAAAAAATGAAAAATATCGATGCAAGCGTTTAGGAGTGATTGAGCAACAAACAAACAAACTTTCATTTTTATATACAGGGTGTTCAGAGGTGGGAGGTCAATACTGCAGGGGGTGAAAAGTCAGACCGAGACAAAAATCGTATGGGTGGGGGGGGGGGGGCATCTCGCACCGTTTGGCAGTTACAGGGTGATTCGTAAATCAGGATTTTGCCTTATATGGGAACCGCTCTTATATTTTTATCTTTTTTTATACGCATCGCAGCGGCCCCAAACTGATTTCAAAAAATCACTATTTGGAAGCCCTTTCCAAAAAAGTTTACACCACCCCCCTATCCCCAACCCCTTGGCCACAATCCCCCCTGCAAGTATAAAAAATTAACTTTTATTTCACGATTTTTCACCTTTCGCCCCACTTTTCTCCGAAATTCATGTTATTAACATACCTACTTTTTATTTTTTTTAAATTGCCTATCTAATTACCTTTCCAAAGAGGTGCAACATGCCCAGGTAGGAAAAGGATACGAAAATTTATGTACAAAAATCCTTTTACAGAATATCATGACAATTCGAATTTTTTAAGAAATTATACTTAAGTTAACTAAAAAATACATATTGTTCGCTTAAAAACTAATTACAATTAAAACGTTTGTCCTTTAAAAGCTGTTCAAAATGTTCTCCGCCAGTTTCGATGCATGCAAGTAGCCTTGGTCTTATTTCACGTTTCAGGTCTATGGTAGCCAGTCTCTCCCATATTTTCGTGGCTGCAGTCCCAATCCTGGTAACTAATTCTTCTCTAGTGTTGATTAGTCTTGAGTAAACTTCATCTTTCATCATTCCCCATAAGAAAAAGTCCAGTGGAGTAAGGTTCGGTGACCTAGCAGGCCAAGGAATCAGTCCACCTCGTCCAATCCAGCGCTCTGGGTAATTTTCATTTAACCTTGCCCTAACAATGTTCCCAGTATGCGCAGTTGCTCCGTCGAGCTGTAAATAAATTGCGCTTCTGGTGGCCAGGGGGATGTCCTCCAATAGATCCGGAAGGGTATTCTCCAAAAGGTCCGAGTATAGCTGACTATTCAGCACTTGGGGCAAGATGAAGGGTCCTATCAACTGGTTGCCGATGATGCCAGCCCAGACATTGACACTAAATCTTTGCTGGAAGGACCGACACCTGGTCCTATGTGGGTTCACATCTGACCAGGTGTGGAGGTTGTGGAAGTTTGTGATGCCATCCCGGGTGAATTGCGATTCATCCGTCCACAGAATTCGGTCTAGAAACCTTCTGTTTTCGATGTCAGACTCGAACAGCCAAGTGCAGAATTGCAATCGTCCTTCGGAATCTCCTTCCCTAGTGCTTGGACCGGGATATGGTGGTATGGGTGTAGTCCCTCTCGGTTCACAACGGTCCAAACTCTCCCTGAAGACAATCCTGACCTTCGTGCGACCTGCCTGATGCTTATTACAGGGCTGTTCCTGACGATGCTGAGGATTTGTTGGTCGGGCTCCGCTGAATCGGCCGATTTTCCTGATCGCGTTTCTGCTCTGGGGGTGGTTACCCTTCCGGTTTCTTTTAACCTTCTGAAGGTCCTTGAAAATACCCTTCTGTCGGGTACACGCCGATTCGGGAATCTCCTTTGGTATTGTCGTACGGCCTCACTATCATTTCCGCTTGCTTCTTCAACTGTGGTCAATGTCCTTTCAAACTTACCCATTTTTATACCATAATTCATAGGAGGTATTAGAAACGGAGCGTCAGGATACTTAGGAGTCAATGCTAGATATAATAAACTAATAACGCTATTTAACGAGATTACATTTATTATTTTATTACTGTTTTGCTGAAATAATAAAAATGTATTACCTCTGTTTCCTAAACAAACATTTCCGAACTTGCTGTCATAAAAATTGTTTACTTAACGACTTTTTCCATTATGGTGCAATAAAGTAATTATGTACCTGTGAGGATGTTTTAATTTCAGGACTTTTGCAACCCTTTTCTACCTGGGCATGTTGCACCTTTTTGGTAAGGTAATTAGATAGGCAACTTAAAAACAATAAAAAGTAGGTATGTTAATAACATGAATTTCGGAGAAAAGTGGGGCGAAATCGTGAAATAAAAGTTAATTTTTTCAACTTCCAGGGGGGATTGAGGCCAAGGGGTTGGGGATAGGGGGTGGTGTAAACTTTTTTGGAAAGGGCTTCCACATACTGATTTTTTGAAATCAGTTTGGGGCCGCTGCGATGCGTAGAAAAAAAGATAAAAATACAAGAGCGGTTCCCATATAAGGCAAAATCCTGATTTACGAATCACCCTGTAACTGCCAAACGGTGCGAGATGCCCCCCCCCCCCCACCCATACGATTTTTTGCTTGTCTCGGTCTGACCTTTCACCCCCTGCAGTATTGACCTCTTACCTCTGAACACCCTGTATATATAGGGATAGTTTAAATCACAAAATATAACGATTATCACTTTCCTTTTTCAATTTCTCCGCGAATATGAAACGACTTTAAATTATTTCTTACGTTTTACTTAAAAATCCTCTGCAACTACTTTAAATAATGAATCCTAAGATTTTATAGATAACTAGATATATAGATATGATAGCAAATCCGAATATTAAAAAACCTCAAAATTTCTCTGTTTTTGCTTAGAATATTTTAGTTATTTTATTTCTAGTCGTTTAAGCTCAAAAAACTAACCCCGAGCGATCTTTTTGGGAAAATAATTTTTTTAATTTTTCTGAGGATTTTATTCACAGAAAATTCGCATATTAAAAGAAATCAAAATTTTCTTCAACACTTTTTCTGTTTTCGCCTAGAATATTTTAGTTATTATGTTTCCAGTCGATTAATCCCGAAAATCCAACCCGGGAGTTATTTTTGGGAAAATAAATTTTTCAGTTTTTACTGAGGTGTTTATTCAGAGAAAATCCCCATATCAAAAAAAAATTTTCTTCAACACTTTTCCTGTTTTTGCCTAAAATATTCTAGTTATTTTATTTCTAGTCGATTTAGGCCAAACAACCAATCTGAGGAGCTCTTTTTAGGAAAATAATTTTTTTAATTTTTACTGAGGAGTTTATTCAGAGAAAATCCGTATATTAAAAAACCTCAACATTTTCTTCAACACTTCTTCTGTTTTTGCCTGGAATATTTTATTTCTAGTCGGCTAAGTCCCAAAAAGCAACCCGGGGAGCCCTTTTTGGGAAAATAATTTTTTTAATTTTTACTGAGAATTTTATTCAGAGAAAATCCGCATATTAAAAAACCTCAAAATTTTCCTCAACACTTTTTCTATTTTTGACTAGAATATTTTAGAAATTTTATTTCTAGTCGATTTCACCCAAATAATGAGCGTGGGGAGCTCTTTTTCGGAAAATAAATTATTTACTTTCGCCGACGAATTCAAAGAAAATCTTAATATTCGGATTCAATCAATAAAAACTCAAATCGAAAAAAAAAGAAATTCCAAAGAGGCAAGCCCATTAACTTCAGCGTGTTTTTAAAATTTGATAAAAATTGGTGTCATGTGTGGGATGAAAGCAAGTTTTCATTATTTTTAATGAAAATCGCCACAATCTAGTTTCTTTTCTTTATTTCCAGGAAAAGAAATTCCTTTTGTTCTTGTTTTTCTTTTGTCCTGAAGTTTCCTCAATTGAATATAAAAACTTCTTATGGAGGGGAGGGGGCAAAGAAAACGTCGTCCAAAAAGTACCTTTTCTATGCCTCTGTAAACATTTTCATAAAATTCTCTTTTACGATGAGAGAAAACATTGCGAAAATGTGCAGAGAGGAAAAGTCCTACATTGTGTCCAGCTCTATAAAAGTGGCCGGAATTGGGTGGAAGGGGGTAGATTTGGGGTGAGGTTGGGCTTTCTATGGCTTTAGGTGTCTACGATCCGGAGTATATCAATTATAGAAGCTCTTTCCAGCCCCAGCAGTAGAGGCTGATTTAAGGCTGTAGAGGCATCTAGGCATCTCCCCTATCCCCAATCCTCGTAGCCCCCCCTTCTCGCGCTAGCCCCAGCCCTTGCAAATGTGTGTGTATCCTAAGTCCAGAGAGTGCATGTGGACTGTGCCCGATTCAAAGGGAGAGGGGAGGGTTCAGAAATGGAATAAAACTCAGTCCACTCATGCCGGGTAGGCGTGGATCCGCGCGGGAAGGAATGGGGAGAGAGGGGTTTTCATAGACAGATATGAAAAATAAGGGTGGCGGAAGGGGAAAGCGTTTAGTATGCATAAGAAGAGGTCACTCAGAACATGAAATGATTAAATGAATGAAAGGCACATTTTTTGTTTATGGTGGAGAGTAGCAAGGAAGACGCTCCCAATGAATGAATGAGGCAATCTACAAAGTCTCCTATAGATTTTCTAGATTTCTTATCAAGCGCAAAATAAGGAAATTGCAAAATTGTAGGGTCACCTAAAGATTTCTCATTCCACACAATTTATAATTTTTGGGTATGTTCTGATGACCGACTGACGGCCTATTTTTATATTGTTATCATGATAATTGAAAAATGTTCCCCCCAATTTTCATATAATAAATTTTGGAAAGGAGAAAGGGGCGTCGGGGGAAGGGTTGTAAGTGCTCTACATGTTCGTTGATGTGTGGGGCGTGTGGGATCCATCCATTATCATGCCCTATGTCGTTGGCCAAATTATTTTCGACTGGCGTCAAATTTTCTACTAGGGTGATATAAGGAAGGGGAGGGGAGGGATGGGGAAAATCCATTACACAGAACCCTTTCTATCGATTCAATAAAATTAAATTGGGGATAATCTTGAAACTCTCAATCTACATTTTCTCCTTCGATTTTAGAGAGGATGAATGGGCCTATCTTGTTTTTTGGGCTATATTGAGGATTTTGTTCTTATTGTACCTTTCTTTTATGTTTGCCTTGGAAGTTTGAAGATTGTCCTCGAAATTTAAATTTAGAATAATTATATCACATTTAAAAAAAAAATTCAGAAACACTTAAATGCTCAAGCAATATATACGTTAAATATAAGATTCCTAAAAATGAATTTAGATCAAATTTACCCAACTAAATATCATCAAAATGGTCACAAAATATCTTCACTGCATATATATTAATCAAAACATCAATTTCAATAAAGTTTTGAAACGATTTTGACATTACTTTGATAAAAAATTAGTATAATTTCCCCTTAAAGTAATTTCTAATTTGATTCAATAAAATCAAATTGGAGATAATCTTGAAACTCTCAATCTACATTTTTTCTCCTTCAATTTTAGAGGGGATGAGTGGGTCTATCTTGTTTTCTGAGCTATATTGATGATTTTGTTCTTACTTTACCTTTTTTTTATATTGGCTAAAAGTTTACATGATTCGAACTGGGATTTTGAAGATTGTCATCGAAATTTAAATTGAGAACAATTATATCACATTTAAAAAAAAAAAATGGCTGATTTAGAAACACTAAAATGCTTAAGGAATATATACGTTACATATAAGATTCCTAAAAAAGAATTTAGATAAAATTTGCCCAACTAAATATTATCAAAATGCTTACAAAATATGTTCATATGATATATATTACTTTAATATGATATATATTACTCAAAAAATCCACTTTAATAAAGTTTTTTGACATGGTTTTGACACTATTTTGACAAAAAATTAATGCAATTTCCGCTAAAAGCAATTTGTAATATTTCACATATCGATAAATTTTAATTTCTGAATCATAAATATTTACCTTAATAATTTCTATATTTATTTAATTTTTCTCTCAAACTTTTATAGATAAAAAAAAAAACAAAAACAGAAAATATGTTCAACGTTTTAGAGGGTTACTCATTATGGTAAATTTTATTTGTAAACATCATGTCAAAAACTACAATCACCACGAATCGAAGACTGCAAGACGAACGAATTTACTCAAATGCATTTGTTTCTTGACTTTAATTGCTGGCGTCACCTCACTGCCGCCCGTTATACGTATAGGTAAAAATTTTGAATATAAACATTGTATCAAAATAATATACCCGTATCCGTTGATAGGGGCCATTTTTACAGAAGACCAGAGGGATAGTAGTACAGAATTAGCATTTAAGTACGCTGTCTATAGAATTAATAAAGATAAGGCAATTTTACCTAAAACACAGCTAGTTTATGATATTGAATATGTTCCTCGTGATGACTCCTTTCGGACTTCAAAGAAAGGTAAGTGATGTATATTTTGATTTTTTTTTTTTAATGATAATTAAATACAAAATTTTGAAGTCAAAAAAAAAAAAATATAAAAACATGAAATTGAATGAAAAGTATTAATCAAGGAAATTTGATAAAATTTTGATGATTTTTGACAAGTTCTTTGAATTGTAAACTTCAAATTTACTATTAGTTATGCAAAAAATTTGACCTCAACTATAAAAATTTGAATAAATTTTTTTTTTTTTTTTTTTTAAATATAATTTTGATATGATGAAAATTTTTCTCTGTACAGTTTGTCGACAAATGGAGTCTGGGGTCCAGGCGATTTTTGGACCATCAGATCCTCTACTGGGTGCCCACATACAGTCCATATGTGAGGCGCTTGATATACCTCATGTTGAGGCACGCATTGATTTGGATACTAATATTAAGGAATTCTCAATTAATTTACATCCGTCCCAGCAACATATGAACACTGCGTATAGGGACTTAATGGTATTTTTAAATTGGACTAAAGTCGCCATTGTCTACGAGGAAGATTATGGTAAAATTTTGAAAAATAAAAATTATGAAAAAAATATATATATATATATACTATATCCTTCATTTCAGGACTCTTCAAACAGCAGGAATTAATGAAATCAACACCGACATCCAAGACTGAGATGTATATAAGACAGGCAACACCTGATACATACCGTCAAATTTTGAGAGAGATACGACAAAAGGAAATCTATAAATTAATTGTCGATACAAATCCTGATCATATTAATGCATTTTTTCGTGCGGTTTGTATTTGATATAATTTTTGTAGTTGTTTAACATAAATTTGATTCAATTTTATTTTGAGTTATTAAAATCAAATTTTGATAAAAATTTATTCATATATAAAGAGAAATTTCACCTAGTCTTGAAGCTCTTTGATTAGAATTTTATTAAAAATTTAAATAATGTATACAATAATTTTATTTTGATTGTGATGTAATTTTGACGGAATTATTAACTTCAAAATTAATCCAGCTATATATAAATAATATAAAAAAATTTTGTTTTCAGATTCTCCAACTGCAGATGAATGACTATCGGTACCACTATATGTTCACAACATTTGTAAGTAATATAAAACTTAAATAAAGATATTTCTGGAAAAAAAACAAGTAAACTATTCCACAGGATATCGAAACTTTCGATTTGGAGGATTTTAAGTACAACAGCGTCAACATTACTGCATTTCGTCTTGTTGATGTCGAAAGTCAAAAATATTCGGATATTTTGGAACAAATGAAGAAATTCCAGCACAGTGGTAGAGATATTTTAAATGGCAGCAGTATAATACAGGTATATTGTAATAAATAATAAGAGTAATATCTAAAATTACAAATTTACAATATTGTTTTTGGTGTTTCTTTTATAAGTTGATGAAATTTCTTCAATTATTCATCGAAACTACGTCAAAATTACATCAAAATATGTACGATTTTGAAGTAATTTTGATGAGTTTTTGATAATGTTTTGACAAAATTATAACTGTATCTGTTTTTTTTTTTTTTTTTTAATTCTAGACAGAACCAGCGCTTATGTTTGATTCAGTATATGCATTTGCTGCTGGTCTTGCCGCCCTTGATAGAGGACATACTCTAACCCCAAAAAATCTTTCATGCGACTACGAAGAACCTTGGAAAGATGGTCTATCTTTATACAATTACATAAATGCTGTACGTAAAAACAATTTTATTTGTAAACAAAATTTATTTCTCTAAAGGTTTCTTTATTTTTAATAATAACATAAAGGCGAGCATTCGCGGGCTTACGGGAAAGGTCGAATTCATAGAGGGCAAGAGGAACAACTTTAAAATTGATTTGCTCAAACTAAAAAAGGAGCACATCGAAAAGGTCGGATACTGGAGCCCGAATGAGGGTATAAACGTAACCGATCCCACTGCCTTTTACGACACAAATGCAACAAATATTACGCTAATTGTCATGACCAGAGAGGTAGGATTCGAATTGCTTATATATAATATAATTTAATTTTTTTAACCTCTCCTTTTTTATTTACCCACCAGGAGAAGCCATATGTAATGGTCAAATTGGAGAAAAATTTGACGGGAAATGCAAGGTTTGAGGGGTTCTGTATTGACTTACTAAAAGGTATCGCAACTCAAGTTGGCTTCCAATATCAAATCCGTCTTGTACCGGACAGAATGTATGGCGTTTTCGATCCAGAAACGAAAAAGTGGAATGGAATTGTTCGAGAGCTAATGGAACGGGTAAGAAAACAAATTTTGATGATATTTGATAAAATTTTTACTCAAGTTACATCAAAATGAATACTAAATCTTAAAACAAAGTGTGCGGTAACCCTGTTACCCGTTTGATAAGATTTTGACAAAATGTTGATCGGTTCTTTGACGTTAATTTATTTAATTAACTTAAATCACTTTACTTAACGTAAAAAAAACTATCTGTATAGGCCGAATTTAAGAAAATCGAATTTTTACCTCAGCAGGCCGTAGCTTCAGAAATGATAATTTTTTTTAAAATCGAGGAAAATTGCATTTATTGTAGATTTTGATACAATTTTGACGAACCCCATTTTTGCAGCGTGCGGATCTGGCGGTTGCTTCTATGACCATCAACTACGCAAGGGAGAGTGTAATCGATTTCACCAAGCCTTTTATGAACCTTGGCATTGGGATTCTTTTCAAGGTACAGGCCCTATTTTTTTAATTTTTTTTTTTCCTGTGCTCTAAACTTATTTTAATGATTTTATTAAGTGTTAATTTTTTAATGTACCCTTTTTGAAATGGATCAGCTAGCGGCTTTGCTTAAGCAGCTTTTTATATTAGTTTTGTTGATATTAATATTGTTTTTATATTTTATATTTTGTTTAGTGAGCATTGTTTGACTTTTCGTTTTGTTCTTCTCCAGCACATGACACATTTTCACTTAGTTTATAGGCCGGTGTATTTTAACTAAAAAAAAAAAATATTTATAAATGCCATCATCTTGTTCTTCACCTCAGTGCTTGTTAAATGTTATCAAAATACATTTAAATGTTAATTATGTCTGTTAATAAAAACTATAGGCCGTTTCGTATCATAGTTGTTTTCTTGTTGCTTCTTTTCTTTTATATTTTTTTCCTATATATATTTATTTATTAATGTTTTTTTTTTCAAGCATTATAAAATCGGACATTTTTGACCAAAATATGTCTATGACAAAATTAAAGATCCTTGCAAAACGCAGGCATAATTGACAAGGACTTGGTCAAAAATCTTCTTAAACATCATCTGCTTTCAAAAAATAATAAAGAAATACAAATTAGGTGTGTTTTGATGAAATTTATTTGCAAAACACAGCGCAACACAAAAATCACTTGAAAACCGAAAATAAATGTGTATTAAGATTTTCTTAATGGGATCGAAATTTCGTGATATTTCAGAAACCAGGCAAATAAAAAACGCTATAACTTTAAAAGTACAAAAATTATTTGGAGAAAATTTATGACCTGATTATGTAGCTATTGATTAAACTGTTTAAAAATCTTTGCACTTGCTCTTAAATCATAATGGCAAACTTCTGTCCGTCTAAGTTTGATATTTTTGAAATTTTTAGCGATATCTCTGTTTCATTATAGTATCATATGGTGTCACCGGTTTTAAGTATATTCAGTGGTACCATATGGTGCCCCTTGGTATTTAATATGTTAAGGAAAGTATGATTGACTAAAATATTTTTTTTAATTGTTTAATTGTTGTTTCCCTGAAAGTTTAAGTATTTATAAAACTCACTTCTGTATAGAAGATTAGATAAAAATAAATGTGTGTGTAAAATGTATGTACAAAGGGATCTAGGGTAGGGATCCATTATTCTCTTTTCGTTCCAATTTTTTCCAGGAACGAACATAAAAATTATAAATGTTTTATATGATCCTTTATTTTAAGCCTATAATCTTTTTTTTTTTTGTATATGCTCTGCCTTTTCGATTCTTTGTTCATAAATATGTTTAATACACTTTTGAAAAACTGCACCAATTTTATTGCACAAACTTAACTGCACAGTTTTTTTAAAAAAAGAATGCCAAAATTTAATAAAAATATCGGTATGAGGGTTCAATGATTTACCCAAATTTTGGGTGTTTTTTTCGTGAAATTATCGATCAAATATGAAAATATAATTTTTTTTAATTAACGTGTCACTCCAAAAACGAGTGTGTTTTTATAAGTTACCTCGTTCGCATTCTGATAGATGGCGACAGCGATATCTGTATGTATTTTAAATGATTTGTAGATGTGCCTGCCGTCCTTTGTAGATGTCGCTGATGCCATCTATTGGCTAATTTTCTAAAGAAAAACGTGAAAAACGTTAAAAAGCATAAAAACCGTAAAAACGTAATTTTAAAAAAGGCAAAAAATATCAAAAAACATGAAAAAACGTCAAAAAATGTTAAAATAACTAAAAGAAATGTCAAAAAGTATCAAAAATACATCAAAATCAAAAAGAAGGTCTTAAATAACAGGTGTTAAAATTGTTTCTTTCGTTCTGGGGGCGCTCCATCCGTCTCGCTCTCTCTCTCTCTCTCTCTCTTCAGGTGCCGACGAGCCAGCCGACGCGGCTCTTTTCTTTCATGAATCCGTTGGCCGTGGAAATTTGGCTTTACGTCCTGGCGGCCTATCTCCTCGTCTCTTTTACGCTTTTCGTGATGGCGAGGTTCTCACCCTACGAATGGAACAATCCGCATCCGTGCCTGCAAGAAACGGACGTCGTGGAAAACCAATTTTCGGTCTCGAATAGTTTCTGGTTCATAACTGGGACGTTTTTGCGCCAAGGATCTGGACTAAATCCGAAGGTTTTTATTCAAAAATAATAATTGAAACAAAAATACAAAGAAAACTACCAAAAACCCCAAGTACACAATTTTAAATTCGATATATTTTTTTTTTACTTTAAAACTTAATGCATTTATGAACAATTACAATCATTCTTTTATTTAATTTTAAATTATTATTTATGTATTTTCATAATATTTATTCTCGGAATGGGATTAGGGTCGATATGGATATGAATTTCTTTTTTCTTTTTAAACTCTCAAAATTAAGCAGGTAGGATCTAAAAATTAATTATAAGGCACTTTTCTTTTGTATTACCTTTTAACATATCGCTTGCAAAACACTATATATATATATATATAAATTTTTTTAACTTAGAAAAATACGATTTTCAAATCACAAAGAAAATTCGAAATATTTAATTTTTACATTATCATGTAGTGACCATAAAAAAATTGTGGCTATTTAAGTTAATTATTTCAATATGTGTTAAAAGAAAATATATCTTAAATTTAATATTTAACTACTGTGATCAAAAAGTAAAGCCAATTTTGAATGAAAATTGCACGGGTACATCGATTCGAGCAAATCTTCTTGTTTTTAGGTTGGCAGCACTGTCACTCATGTCTGTGTACAATTTCCCGCTAGTACGTCATTTGTTTGGTTAGTTTCGTTATGTTTTCTGAGCAAAAGTGAATTTTTCGATTTTTAAAATGTGTGATTTTATTGATCAAAAAAGTTGCATTCAATTTTGTTTGGGGAATGAAATTTCTGCTGCAGATACATTTAGAATGTTGCAGAAGGCCTTCGGCGATCAGTATTTTCTGAAATAAATGTTTAGAAGTGGTATAAACAGTTCAAGGAAGGTAGAGAAAGTGTTGAAAACAAAGAGCGTCCCGGACGACCATCAACATCAATTAATGAAGAACATGTCAATGAAATCAAAGATTTGGTGCTCAAAAACCCTCGGTTGACAATTAGAGACCTTGCTGATACTGTAAACATTTCATTTGGATCGGTCCAAACCATTTCGAAAGAACATTTGTGCTTGAGAAGAGTCACATCTCGATTGGTTCCAAAAACACTCAATTTCTTGCACTGCAATACATTGGTACTTCGAGACATTTTCATCAAAAATTCGATGCATGTCGTTCCACAACCACCGTATTCGCCCGATTTAGCTCCATGTGATTTCTGACTATTCTCTAAGCTCAAAAGACTGCTTCGGAGACACCGTTTTGAATCGACTGATGAGATAAAAGAAAAATCGAAGGAGGAACTGAAGGCCATTCCAATCATTGAGTTTCAGAAGTGTTTCGAGGATTGAAAAAATCGCTGGCATAGGTGTATTATATCAACCGAGGACTACTTTGAAGGGGATGATATAGATTTGGAAGAATAAATAAAAATTTTAAAAGTTATAAACAAATTGGCTTTACTTTTTGATCACAGTAGTAAATGCAGCTTTATTGAATTAAAATGTAAACCCTACGATTTGAAAAAGTTATTTTTTAATTAAACAAATTATACTTAATAAATTAATAAAAATTGTAGCATTTGGACAATTTATAGCCAGGCTGTAGTCGATTTAAATTAATGTTACATTTTTGAAAAAATTCCTGTAATAAAAAAAATTATATCCAGAAAATTTATTAAACAAAAATGATAAAAATTTAAGGTGAAGTTTGCCATAAAAATGCTTCTCAAAAATATTAATTAAGAAATAAAAAAAAAGTACCCAAAGAATTTTTTAAAGCGACAAATTTTTTGGGGTATATAAAATAACTCAATATTTTGTAGGGTTCAGTAAAAAAATTGCAATCATTTAGTTTTAAAATTAACATTTTTTAAATTATAAAATTTAGAGACAGACTACAACAAATTGCACAATGAGTAAAATTATTAAAAATTAAAAAAAAATATGTTCTTAAAAAGGGCTAGTTTTTTTGACTAAGTCGACTTCAAACCAAATAACTAAAATATTCTAGACGAAAAAAGAAAAAGTGCTGAAGAAAATTTTACGGTTTTTTAATATAATTGAATGACCTGAGGTCTCAAAAACACCATAAAGTTTTCTAATATATAACAAATAAACAATGAGCACATTTATGGCAAACATATCTCCAGAATAAAGATATTATATTAAAAAAAAAAAAAAAAAAGCGTCGATAAAGCGATATTTTTTGTGTTTTATTTAATTATCTAGAAATCAGAGAGGGTCCAAAATCGCTTCTTC
The DNA here is from genome assembly GCA_949715965.1 of Dysmachus trigonus. Taxonomy (NCBI): domain Eukaryota; kingdom Metazoa; phylum Arthropoda; class Insecta; order Diptera; family Asilidae; genus Dysmachus; species Dysmachus trigonus. The sequence goes on from OX454324.1 coordinate 974,171, forward strand.
TCGTTTATGAATCCTTTAGCGGTGGAAATTTGGTTTTACATTGCATTCGCATACGTTTTAGTATCTTTAACGATTTGGATAGTGGCCCGATTTTCTCCGTTTGAGTGGCAGCTAGCAAAGCCGCCCTGCAGCATGGCCTGCGAACATATTCTGCGCGAAAGGAGTAAATTTATGAAGAAACAGAGCGAAAAATTGTGCCCTCACGGCCTCACAATACGAAACGATGAGAAAACTTACAATCGAATGATTCAGCATCAAAATGGATTAGTTCGAAATTTCGAGGAGGATCACAACACGGACTCTGAGGTTCAGGGGGAAGAAGAGGAGTTGGACCTCCATGATCAAGAGGGTTTAAAAAATGAGGTCCGTTCTAAAGAATGTTCTCATTTCCGCGATGAATACGATCAACTTCATTTGAATTCGGACCCTAAAGGTCATAGTGGCGAAGGTGGCGCCAGCGCCAGTAGCGGCGGTGGCGATCATTGCTCCAGCAATGCTGCCCTAATTTCTGAAAATGGCAATGATGAACAGGACAGAGGGCTCGAGGATGGCAATTTTTTGGACCTTAGCTATCCTGAAGGACCCCCTGATCAGTGGAAGCGATCATTTCTTCAAGATAACGAAGACTACAATGAGAACAGCGTTGAATGCGATTCCGACCACGAGATGGAGCTGACTAGTATCGTTAATGAATTTACGCTTAGAAATAGTTTCTGGTTCGCAATTGGGACCCTAATGCAGCAGGGGTCCGATCTCTATCCAAAGGTGGTTTTCGTTTTCTTTCGTCGATTGATTCTTGAAGTGAAACTTCTTCTTAGGGCGGATAAATGATCGAAATTTAAAAAGACAATATTTAAATTAATAATTATGGATTTTAGCGATGATACATAGATTTCAAATTTCTTATTAATTAATTTGTAAAACTGGAAATTTCTCATACAATTTGACCGGGGAAAATTCGCAACTTCCCTTAATTTCTTGAAAAAACAGGTATCCAAAGTTTTATAGGATCGCTGATCAATATTTTAAAATTCGAGATAAATAAGCAACATATAGTAAATAAAAAGACATTTTAAACTTTTCGAATTTTTTATAAAAATTACTACCTTAAGAGCTTTGGCAACCCACATTTTTTTTTTATCTCAATAGGAAAGTACACAAATTTTAAACTTTATGAAATTTTATTTTATAAATTGAAAACTTGACTAGGCTTTTTTTCTTCATTTTCCTTTTTATACCTAACTTCTTCTAGTCAAAACTCTTTCTTCTAACGAAATTCTGAACTTGGCCAAATTTAAGTTCTCACTAATTTGATGTTAATCTTTGTAAAACTTGAATTTTGAGCAACATTTTAACAACCGGTCAATTACTTGGGGGTTTCTATGAAAATTAATAGTTGAAGGTATCTATTGAATATAATAAAGAAGTTTCACTTCAACCGTGAGTAAAGATACCATATTCAATTTATATTTTTATGTAGAAAACCTTTCAAATTAAATATATTTTTTTAATATCATAATTATTATTATTATTATTTTTTTTTTTTTTTTTTCTTTTATTATTTCACCAAATATTTCGAGAAAAATAAAAACGAGTTTCATAATGAGGATCACCTCTTTTTCATCTATTGTAATTTTATATGATCCTACTAACCCGCTTAATTTTTTTAGGCAACTTCAACACGAATTGTTGGTGGTATTTGGTGGTTTTTCACCTTAATCATAATTTCTTCGTATACTGCCAATTTGGCCGCATTTCTCACCGTCGAGAGGATGATTACACCTATCGAAAGCGCCGCCGATCTCGCCGAACAGACAGATATTTCGTATGGGACCTTGGAAGGCGGATCAACAATGACTTTTTTTAGGGTAAGTTAAAGCAATCAATTTTAAGACCCCTAACTCTAATTCAGAATTTAATAGTTTATAACATTTTTAGATTATATCATAAGATTTTCAATGTTTCGGATATTGTAAAATATTTTATACCAAAAAAAAAATAAGCGATCATAAGATATACTAATATTTTTTTTAATAGGGTCTCAAAAATATTTCCTATATATATTTTTCTGTAACTTTCAAATCTTTAATTTTTGATAAAAAACATAAATTTTAGAATTCAGCGTTCTCAAATTGTTTAAAGACCACTATTCCAAAAATGTAAATTATTCTTTTAAGAGGTCCATAAGAGGAACATTTTTCAATACCTAATATTTTGGGTTATTTAAAAATATTTTATATTGCAAATTGCTGGAGTCCCTCAATAGTATATCAATTTAGTGATCATCCAAAAAGAAAAAAATATATAATTTTTTTATCATTTCAAAATGTGTAATAGCGATATAAAACTTAGGGGTCCTAAAAAATTTTCTAATTTTGGTAATTTTCAATTGGAAAAAACGCTGAGAGACATCCAGACAAAAATTCAAGGATTTAGTTATATAACTTTCATATTTTGTCATATTTTCAACAAAAAAAACTGTAGAGGTCTTAAAAAAGTATTTAGGCTTTGTTATATTAAATTTTGGGATCTGAAGAAATTTTTGTATTGTTATTTTTTGGACTGTTGTAACAACTTTCGTAATTTTTAACAGCAAATAAATTTAAAGGTCTTTGTTTAGGGGTCCGGTTCGGTAATCCGAGAGAAAACACGAGTTTTTTCAATGTTTTTTATTTTTTATTAGAAAATAATTTAGAGGTCCTAAAAAAAATCAACTTTTTGATAATTCAACAGGATTCAAAAATAGGCATATACCAAAAAATGTGGAGATTTATGGAGAGTAAGAAGCCCTCCGTTTTTGTTAAAACTTACGAGGAGGGCATAAATAGGGTACTAGATGGGAACTACGCGTTCTTGATGGAGTCCACGATGCTCGATTATGCGGTTCAACGAGACTGCAATCTGACCCAAATTGGCGGTCTTCTCGACTCGAAGGGTTACGGAATAGCGACCCCCAAAGGGTCTCCTTGGAGGGACATAATTTCTTTAGCGATTCTTGAGCTACAGGAAAAAGGGGTTATTCAAATCCTCTACGACAAATGGTGGAAAAATACCGGCGATGTTTGCAATCGCGACGATAAAAGCAAGGAATCAAAGGCTAATGCTCTTGGCGTTGAAAATATTGGTAATTAAAATTTAATGTTTTATACTTTTCCACCAAATGTTTAATACAAATTTCCATCAATAGGTGGCGTTTTCGTCGTCTTATTATGCGGTCTTGCTTTGGCTGTTGTCGTTGCAATTTTAGAATTTTGCTGGAATTCAAAAAAGAACGCCCAAACGGAAAGACAGTCGCTATGCTCAGAAATGGCGGAGGAGCTCCGCTTTGCGATGCATTGCCACGCATCAAAACAAAGACCGGCCCTAAAGAGGAACTGCACAAAATGCAGCCCTGGCACTACTTATGTCCCCGGTGGCATCGGTATGGCACACCTAAACGGCGTTCACTATAACTTCTTCAACTAGTCGGAGGGAGAGAGATAGGAACTATGATTATGTAAGAAAAATTTATGGGAAAATATATTAAATATACTTGAAAGTAAAAAAATTTGCAATGTTTTAATTATATTTATAAGTTTTTATAAGCAAAATTAAACGTTATACCCAATCAGCTATTTTTATAGTTAGTCAGTTAATTTTTATAGTTAGTCCGTTAATTTAAAAAGCGACCCTTACTTCATCCTACGTATCCAGTTTATGTTGAATTTTAATGATTCGGTAAAAAAACCAAATTTCCCATTTAATTAAATTAAACCAAGTTACTTTACATAAAACAAACTAACTCTATAGGCCGAATTTAAGCTAATTAATATTTTTACCATAGTACGCCAGAGCTGCAGGAATGGAAAATTGTCAAAAATCTCCCAACTTTACAAAAAAAAATTAAATTAAAATTAATTGTTTAAATGACTTTACAAAAAAAAAAAAAAAAAAAAAACCTAGCTCTATAGGCCGAATTTAAGAAAATAAATGTTTTACCATAGTAGGCCAGAGCTGCAGAAATGAAAAGTTGTAAAAAGTCGTAGCAAACTAGCATTTATATCAGTTTTGTTGCATTTATTTATTTAATCAATTTAAACCACCTCACAAAACATAAAAAATCTAGCTCTATAGGCCGAATTTAAGAAAATCAATATTTTTACCATAGTAGGCCAGAGCTGCAGAAATGAAAAGTTGTTAAAAATAGTAGCAAACTCGCATTTACCTCAGTTTTTTTGCATTTATTTATTTAATCAATTTAAATGACTTTAGAAAACATAAAAAATCTAGCTCTATAGGTCGAATTTAAGAAAATAAATTTTTTTACCACAGTAGGGGAGACTGGCCTAAAATGAAATACTAGGGTAAAATGACACATTGCACGTATCTCCAGTTCTAGCTTTAGTTCAGTCTGTCGCAGTCCATCCATGGAAGCAGACGTGCCGACCAGCGCTGCTGTAAACATTTTAGTGAGTTCCCTTTATTTTTATTAGAGTAGTAGTTAAAAACCTATTTTCAGTCATCTATCATATATTATTATCAGAGAAATCAAAGTGTTGGTATAAAAAAACTGGGAGAGCTTGAGAAGAACTTATGAGATCAGCGAGTGTAAGTGTTATTTTCTTGTTCGTTGGAAATATTTTTTTTACAAAAAAAACAAAATGCTACGTTTGAGGGCAAAATGACATACTTATCATATGGGTAAAATGAAATACTATTTCAATTTACCCACAAGATCAATGAATAGACACAGTTAAGTTTGTTTTTTCAGTAGCACTTTTTTAAACAGTTAAATATACTTACACTTATGCTTAACACTCAATTATAATATAAGTTACTCCAAAAACTCACAGTTTTTCTTCAACGCGATCATTCGTCCTGGCTTTACTTATATAAGTATTAAAATGTGAATTATCAATTTTTAAATATCAGGTTGGCGGGAAAGTTCTGTCGTATTTTAACCCGTTCGCTACCAACCGTCACACATATGTGACACAGCAGTTTCTTACCACAGCCCGGCGTCACATATGTGTGACAGACGTTTTTGGTCAACTTACTAAGGCATGTTTAAACATGTTGTGTATTGAGCAATGCTATTAAGTTTTTATCGATACCCCAGCATCACATATTTGTGTCAGTTTGAGAGAATGTTTATTTTGTTTTTTTTAGATTGTTCTAAATACACATACACCCATGGACAAATAATTAGAAACAGTTTGATCAGCACTGCTTTGTGCAATCTCCTTCTTTTTCCTTAGTTTCAAATCTAACGGTATGATACCAGCGAAAACCTAGCGACCACGTGCTACTTAAAAACTGCACTTTTAGTAGTAGTTCGCGCCCACACAAACATCCTGTGGTGATATAATTTCGCGTGAATGCTATTTTACGTGGACAACTAATTAGAAACAGTATTCATTTTTCCATCTTATTAAACAAAAATTTATTTCTCTGAATAATTGGTATTGGTAAATATTTAAGTTACATTAAATATTCATGTTAAGACACTATTTTTGTCAATACATTATTTATAAGCATGGGCAAAAAAAAAATTGTAACGCTTCCATGCACATGGAAGTAGTGTGTCTTTGGTAAGCAAAAATGTCTTCTTGCCAAATTGCAAACCAATTGATATACTCTTTAAAACTTGTTTATGGAGCAGTAAAACATTTCCAAGTACACGGAACAATAGAAAATGTTCTAAGATCCCGGAAAATGTTTGAGCTTACAGATCGACAAATCATCAGAGAAATGAAAAAGGACACTAGAAAGAATTCTCCTGACATCTACCGCAAAATTTTCGGTGATAACGTAACGGCAATTTCAGCGAGAACCGTTAGAATGTGTTTGGCTGAGGCTGGGTTGCACGGCAGAGTTTCACGGAAGAATCCATTAGTGTCTGCAAGCAACCGAAAAAAAAAAGGATTGAATTTTGACAAGCCTCATTTGGCCTGGACAACAAACCAATGAAAATATGTGTTAGGGAGCGACGAAACAAAATTTAATAGAACGGGTCCAGACGGTAGAAGGTCTGTTCGTCGACATAAAGCCGCTGCATTTGATTCGAGGTATACTACTCTTGTTGTAAAGTATGGCGGATGATCGATCATCTTGTGGGGCTGCTTCTTCTGGTATGGAATTGGTCCCATTCTTAGCATAGAAGGCTTCCTGATGAAGACAAGTACGTCGACATACTTGAAAACGTAATGCTGTCATGTGCTGAGGGAAATTTCCCTATGATCTAGACATTCAAACAGGACAACGATCCTAAGCACACAGCAAAGCATACCAAGCCAACTTTATTAGTGTGCTGGAGTGGCCTGCATCAAATGCGCACCTCACTCCTATTGAATATCTGTGGGGAACTTTTTATTGAAATAAAATTAGCATGGGAAAATATACCTGTGAAGAGATGTAGCCGACTTATACTTTCAATAAAGAAGAGGTGCGAAGAAATAATATTACAAACAGGTTTTCCTACGAAATATTGGAAATAAAAACAATTTTTATTCCATCCAAAACGAGTGTTTCTAATTAGTTGTCCGGCGAAATTTATGTATTGCAAATATTATGGCATTGTATTCAAAATGTTTAAAAAAACAATTGAAATTTAACTATAAGTTTTAATACATTGTGAGTCAGAGAATGTTAATTTAGCTCCTTTTTGTACATATGAAACAAGAACATTGAGAAATACCAACTCAATTCAACATCATATACATATGTGTTTCTAATTAGTTGTCCATGGGTGTACGTTAAGTTTATTCCAACTGGTTTCATATAATCATGAAAGAGTCTTGGGCTGTGGTGGCGGTTTTTTCCGGGAGACCGTGGTAGCGAACGAGTTAAAGAAAATATTATAATCAGTTTTAATAACGTTTATTTATATTTTATTCAATAATATAATGTTCATTATTTGCAACCACCCGTTGCCATTTTTCAGGCAACTTGTCGATCCCCCTAGCGTAGAAGTTCTCATCCTTGGACCCAAAATATTGAGCAACTGCCTTGGAGCCAGCTTCGAAAGAAGTAAATTTTTTTCCCCGTCAGATAATTCTGCAGCGATCGGAATAAATAGCAATCCGATGGAACAATGTCAGGTGAATATGGTGGGTGACTAAGAACTTCCCATCCAAGCTAATTCAACTTTTGTTGCGTATCCATTGCAGTATGTGGTTTTGCATTATCCTGATGGAACACAATTCCTTTTGTGTTCGCTAATACTGGCCGCTTTTCCTTGATAGTTGCATTCAATTTATCAAGCTGGTTACAATAGATGTTCGCATTGATAATTTGCCCCTGTTTATGTAGCTCATAGTACACTGGACCTCTTCTATCCCACCACAAACAGAGCATTACCTTCCGTGGATGAAGATCTGGTTTTCCAATAATTGTAGCGGATGTTCCAGATCTGCAGTAAACCTTTTTTTCTCTTTATATTCTCGTACAGAAGCCACTTTTCATCTCCCGTAATGAGCTTGTCCAAAAACGGCTCCGTATTGTGTCTAATAAGGAGAGATTCTCACACGATCTGATAAATTTCTTTCAGTCAAATTGTGCGGAACCCAAATACTCTGTATCAAGACAAATCCAAGATGTTTGATGTGCTCCTCAGCAGTCGAATGTTAGATCGGTGGAATGTGCAGGCTTATCTAAAAGAGCTACACATTTTGTCTGCTACACAAATATCGACAATAAATACTGCAAACAAATATCGACAATAAATCTATATACAGGGTCCGCCATCTAACGTTTTTTTTCAACTAGTGCTTATTTCGTGGATGGCAACACTTAGCTCATGTCTGATTTGGCAGATAATTAGTTTTATCCTTCCGCTGAACGAATATGGTTGTGTATACGCTTGAACAACGCTGGGAAATATTGCGACATTACTTTGAAAATCATGGTAATGTTGCAGAATGTGTGCGAAAATTGCGTACGGATTTTGGAAGAAAAGAAGCACCGTCAGCTCCGTATGTTCGTTACCTTGTGAAAAAAGTGAAAGAAACTGGCATCCTCATCGATAAACCAACGTGTGAAAAGCCAAAAACAGTGCGTACACCCGAGAATATTGCTGCTGTGGCCGAAAGTGTGCGTGAAACGCCATCAACATCAGTTCACCGTCGTTCTCAACAATTGGACATTTCGCAGACATCATTGAGACGAATTGTGCGTAAAGACCTTGGTATGACGCCGTACAAAGTCCAATTGGTTCAGGAGTTGAAGCCAACTGACCATCCAATGCGTTTTCGCTTCGCTAAGTGGGCCTGCGATCGACTTGCAGAAGATGCGGATTTTGCCAAAAAAATCATCTTTTCAGATGAAGCTCATTTCGATCTTGGCGGGTATGTAAACAAGCAGAATTGTCGCATTTGGGGCACAGAAAACCCGCACGCATTCATTCAAAAGCCGATGCACCCAAAACGAGTCACTGTTTGGTGCGGATTTTGGTCCAGAGGCATAATTGGGCCATTTTTCTTCGAAAATGAGCAAGGAGTGGCCGTTACAGTCAATGGCGATCGTTATCGGGCCATGTTGAACGAATTTTTGTTCACAGAAATTGAAGAGCAGGATATTGGCAACATTTGGTTTCAACAGGACGGCGCTACGTACCACACAGCCGACGCTACACTTGATGTTTTGCGCCCTGTTTTTGAAAATCGCATTATCAGCCGCAGAGCTGATGTCGTTTGGCCACCTCGGAGCTGCGATTTGACACCGTTAGACTATTATTTGTGGGGTGCCGTCAAAGATAAGTGTTACGCCGACAAGCCAGAGACAATTGACGCTTTAAAGGACAATATTCGTGAAGCCATTGGTGAAATACAGCTGCACACAATCGATAATGTACTTAAAAATTGGACCGATCGTGTAGGCTACTGCATGGCCAGCCGAGGCAGCCATTTGAATGAAATTATTTTCCATCATTAACCGGAAGGATTGTAATTTGAAATAAAAAAAGAAATTTGAAAAAATATTCAGTAGTTTTGTTTTTTTAGCATTTTCAAAAAAAAAGTTATTTGGCGGACCCTGTACTATGTCATTTTACCCACACGTACTTGGGTAAAATGATACTTTGATGCCTTCCTTGAAGTCATATTTACACAGGAAATTAAGACTTATTTAATGTTTACTTTTATGCAGTGTATGTATTTTATGTTTATGTCGAAAAATATTTTACGTTTTGTTGAAAAATAAAAAAAATATATGCACTTTAGCTTAAGGTGTTTCATTTTAGGCCAGTCTCCCCTACGCCAGAGCTGTAGAAATGGAAAATTATCAAAAATCGTAGCAAACTCCCATTTATCTCAGATGTCTTGCATTTATTTATTTAATCAACTTAAATGACTTTGGAAAAAAAAAAAAAATCTAGCTCTGTAGGCCGATTTTAAGAAAATCTATTTTTTTACCATAGTAGGCAAGAGCTGCAGAAACGAAAAGTTGTCATAAATCGTCGCAAACTCTCATTTATCTCAGTTGTTTTTGCATTTTTTCTGTTTAATTGTCTTAAATGGTGTTACTAATGATCATTAATGAATATTTCAAGAGAAGAAGTAAGTAAGAACAAAAATTATCGTAAAATGTCTTAGCTAATCTCGTTGCTTCATCGTAATACCATCGAAAGCTGTGACCTTGGATATGGCTCTAAACGTGAGGAGATCGGTTCGCTTCTCGGGTAAGTGTTAGATCGTAGAAAACTCATGGGTGAATATTTTGCGATATTGTTTTTAGTTCCTAATATTTTTAAAATAATTTATTATTTTTAGTATTTATCATTATAGTTTTTGTCTCTTATATTATATGATATTTATTAGAAATTCGGAGAGATTTTTTTTGAGAAATAAAATTTCCCTTATTGTATTTTATATATACAAAATGTGTCTTTAATACTGGTACTTATTATTTTATTTGGAAAGAACTAGAATTTTGTGCACGCAAGTTCAATTGTAAGATTCGAATAGGAAATTGGGGCGATTTTCATCCAAAATCGTATATAAGAGGTTTTTGAGGATGCTCTTTCAGAATCTGGTATTTGTTTTGCTTAAAAGCGTCAAAAACCCTATTATTTTTTGGGTTATATAAAAAATTGCTGATTTTGTTGGTCTTTTTTCTTCTCAAAGTAGATTATCTTGTCGTTGTTACTATTAAGTGATCATATAACCACCAGAAATCGCGGTCTACTCTTTTTCAAAACATGAAAATTTTTTTCAGTTTGGTTTTTGCAAAATGGCCATTTTGTACAGCAATGTAATAAAAAACTTCGCGATTTTTTTACACGAAAAAGATCAGCTTTACAAAATAATTTATTTGACATCAAATTAGCCAAAGAACGCGTGAATTTTTTTGACTATATTTGGTTTTTTGGATTTGCCCAATTTTTGAAAAACCAGTTTTTTATGATCAAAATTGGTGATATTTTCACTTAATTTTACGAATAAATTGTATAGGACAAAAAGTGTTTATAATTAGCCAAAGAACACGTGTGAATTTTTTCAGAATTTTTCGGGATATTTTTGGATTTTTCAAAACTTGGCGAAATCCAAAAAACCAAAAATTTCTGAAAAAATTTACATGTATTCTTTGGCTAATTTGAAGCATTTTCTGTTCTATATATATTATTTTTTTGTAAAGATTTTCCTTTTTCGTGTAAAAAAATCGTGAAGTCTTTTATTACATTGCTGTACAAAATAGCCATTTTGCAAAAACCAAAGCAAAACAAACTTTCAAAATCATGGTTTGAGAAAGTCTAGATATTCGGACTGCTATTTCTGGTGGTTATATGATGATTCAATAGCAGCAATGACAAGATAATCGAATTTAAAAAGAAAAATGACCAAAAAAATTCAGCACTTTTTTGAAAAAACCCAACAAATAATAGGGTTTTTGAAGCTTTTATTCAAAAAAAAGGTCAGATTCTGAAAGAGCATCCCCAAAAACCCCTTACATACAAATTTTAAAGAAAATCGTCCCAATTTGCTATTCGAATCTTGCAATTGAACTTGAGTGCACAAAATCCTCGTTTTGCGCATTAATGGGTTAATACACTTCATTTTAAGCATATTTTTGATAATTTTGTCTGAGCATATGGTAAATTGAATTTATTTAAAAATTGTATACATAATAAAGTATCATTTCAAGAATATTCAATTAAATTTTTAATCTCAAATATTAAGAAATAAGTCATTGAGAGCAAATATTCGAATAATCTTAGAAAAAAAGGCAGTTTGCGGTGGACATCAGAACTCATTACTAGATTATCTTAAATCCAAAATCGTTTGTTGAAATCCGATCTCAGATTCGTAATCAGCGATCCCAAAAACCCCTCAGTGCAACTTTTTGCTCAGGTTCATGTGATTTTAAGTTTTTCGTCCGCCATCTTGGATCCGTCATTTTTATGTTCGCAAATCTGACCTCAGATTCGCAATCAGCGACCCCGAAAACCCCCTAGAGCTATTTTATGCTCAGATTTATAAAATTTTAATGTCTTTGTCCGCCATCTTGAACCCGCCATTTTGAATTTCTTAAATTTGACCTCAGATTCGCAATCAGCGAACTCAAAAACCTCCCTGTATAAGTTTCTAAATAAATCCATTAAGAACTACTTTTTTAATAGTCATAATATTATATGTCATTGAATTTTCGACTTTCAAACGCCATTTTGGTTACTGCCATTTTGAATTTCAAAGCGTACGGATCTGCAAATTAAGGAACAGGGTCCATGGACGCGATATTATTGCTTTTCCGCCAAATTTTTCATTGGTTTCCAGCCATAAATAATGAGTTTCTAAGAAAAATTTTTGAAAAAAACGATTTTTCTTAAAATAGTAGTAAAATGTAGTTCCCATTTTAAGTAAAAATCATTATCATATTCTGAAAGTTCATGAAATTTTATATCAGTATTGACCAATTCATGTGAAGATTTCAGTAGATTTTAGGGCGGCTGAAAAAACGTATGAAAATGCGTCCGTTTGGGGTTAAAGTCTAAACATTGATTTTATAAGGCACAGGAATAGCTCGAAGCTGGATAGGAGCGGCGGAGACTTACAACTGCATATCTCCATTAGTTTTTCTTCAATCGACTTCAAATTTTAACACAATAATCCTGAGATGTTGTATATTTATATGAGAAAATTTAAAAAAAAAACGCAAAAAAATACCCTACCCCCCATATGGGTTAATATATAAATGTAACGTACAATTCAACTTTCCCTTAGAATATTTCCCTAGAAATAATTTCCCGAAAAAGGGGAAATCTTTGTTTAGCTACCAGCATAGAAATCCGGTCATGGGTGCTCTTTGATTATGGGTTTCGAGTCTTACCTGTGTTCGTTTTACAGCGAAATGGGTGCTATATTCCTGCAATGGTATACGTGAGCTATTTAAAAATATACATACTAAAACATTATGTACACCGCCCCTAAACCTGTGGAAATGTTTTCGGCTCTCGACATTATGCAAAAGCCTGAGAAATAATACATAAAATCCAGTTTAGCTACCCTTTCTGGTGTTGCGTACGTCATTTTTCTGCGATGTGACCAGTGACCACACATATTTTCGTAATAGGCCATTTCTTTCCCCCCGTACATTCCGTCGTGGAAAATAAATATGAAGGAATATATATAAAAAAAAAACATAAAAAAAAAACTAATGGAAATATATCTGTTCAGGTCTTAAGCTTGTTCGCTTAAGCTTAAGCTTGGTTGCTTAACTAGCGCTTAGCTGGCCGCTGCTGCTGCTGCTGCTAGGCCCCACGCTATCGCTTTTCTTCTGGTAGATATATATATATATATTTTTTTTTATTTTTTTTCTCCAACTGTAAGAGAAAAACAATAATATAAAAAATATAGTTACAAAAAACGTATATTTTTTATTATATCTTCATCAGTTTTCTGACGAGAAACGTTTTGTGTTACCGCGATACAAATTTTTATCTTCGATAGTGCGAAATGAAAAATTTTACGTGTAGTGTTTTTAGGGGTTAACGTGCTTCATTCAGTGGTCTTGTGTAAAAATACTTTGTTTTATATATTTTCAAATATATATATATATATATATATATATAAATATTTCTTTCGCATTATTGGAAAATTTCATAATATTACAATAGTAAGAAATTTACAAAAAATTTTATTTTCGACATAATTGTGAACAATACTTTATTTTTCATAAATAGTGAAAAATATCAATTTATCGATATTTCTTAATATTTTTTCTATTGAAATTTTCCACATACTATCAAGGAAAATTGTTTGGAAATTTATTATTATTACCCCGGCTAACAAATTTAATTCTTGCCAAAGAAATACACAAAATACGTAAAAACCGTGCAAAATTAATATCTAGATAGTATAAAATAAAAAAAATTTGTTTTCTTGTCGTGACGAGAGGAAGGAAAGTGTTTCCTGTCCGACTATCGCGGTGATAATTATCACCACTTTCTACGCCCTGAGAAAAAAGTATTTTTGCAGGCTCTCGGATAGTGTGATTTTTTTTTTATATATATGTTTTTTCATAAAAAGTTTCGGGTGTTTTTTTTAAATTAAATATGTTGTTTAATAATAATAATAATAGTTCATAATTTTGTGTACTTGAAATTTTATGTTTTTATAATAATACGCGAGTGCCGATCATTTTTATGCTGCGTACTATCGTAAACTTATTTTGTTTGTGGAAATTCTACGAAAAAGGGATATATAAAGTGAAAATTAATATTAAAAATTATGTATAAAAATACAATAATACAAACAAATTAAAAAAAAAAATATATATATATATATATATATGTATAAACAAATTTATAAAATAATAAAAACCTTAATTTCGATAGTGTACCACTAAAATAATTTTTCTGTTCTGGATAGTGCACTTTAATTTTGTGTTTTTAATATTTTAATACATAATTAATACCGTAAATTGCCTAAAATCAATAAATACACCTCAATGAATCATAAATTGTCCTGTTTATATAATATATATATATATATATTTATTTGTTTCCAAGTTACAGAAGTATCTAAAGACACAAAATAGATAAAGTATTAAATAATAATAAATAACGAAGGAAAACAAATTGATTTCCCCAAAAAAAAATTTGCTGTGGCCTCTTCGGAATTATTTTCTATTGTTTCGACACGGTAGAAATTCTAACAATAATAACAAACATATTCTATCGTCAGCAGTATAAAATTCAATGTACAAAGTGCGTGATAAAGTTTTCTTTTTTTATATATAATCTATATAACATAATGTCCTAATTGTTATACTTAATAGCATATTTTAGTGTATTATTATTATAACTATACTCCAGTAAACGTTCGTGTGATATACAAACATCTCTATATATATATATATAAAACAAACGTATTTTTTTTTCTTTCGTTTAAAATAAATAATAATAATTAAAGTGCGATAACAAAAAAAAAAAAAACAAAATACTGAAGAAGCTGTTCCGCTGGACCTCTTCCCTATCACCTGGAATAAACAAAAGGACGAATGAATTTCAATGAACTCAGAGTTAGAAAGGTAAATTTTTTTTTTTTTTTTTAAATCCCTAGGTACAAATTTTCAAGAAAAATTTAATATATTTGAAATTAGCGACTCCAAAAATTCTTAAATATCTATTTTCATGAAAATTGTATCAGAGTTTAAAATTTTATAGTTTATACAATTTTTCAAAAATTACTCCATAAATTTTAGAAAATTCGAAAAATTAATAGATTTCGAGTCATCCATTGTGATGAATATTTAGAAAAAATAAAAATTAAAATCTATGCACTTTTACAAAAGTTATAGGGGACTTAAGAAAATTCTACCGACAGACAGACATTAATGCGCAAAACGAGAATTGTACGATTCGAACAGATAATTGGGGGGAATTTCTTCCAAAATCTTACTTCGGGGTTTTTGGGGATGCTCTTTCAGAATCTGGCATAAAGATCTTTGCATAAAAACTTCAAAAACCCTATTATTTTCTAGGTTTTTTAAAAAAAATGCTGAGTTTTTTGGTATTTTTTCTTTTCAAATTCGATTATCTTTAAGTTGCTGCTATTTAATGATCATATAACCATCAGAAATTGCGGTCCGAATCTCTAGACTTTCTCAAACCATGGTTTTGAAAGCTTTTTGTTTGCTTTGGTTTTTGAAAAATCGCCATTTTGTACAGCAATGTAATAAAAAACTTTGGATTTTTTTAATCGAAAAGGATCAATTTAAAATTTTGTTTTTATAGAACAGAAAATGCTTGAAATTACCCAAAGAAAACGTGTGAATTTTATCAGAATATTTTGGCTATTTTTGGTTTTTTGGATTTGGCCAATTTTTGAAAAATCTAAAAATGTCCCTAAAAAATTTTGAAAAAATACATGCGTGTTCTTTGACAAATTTCAAGCACTTTTTTCCCTTTAAAATTTATTCGTAAAATTGATCCTTTTTGTGTAAAAATATCACCAAATGTCATCATGAAAACCTTTTTTGGATTTTTCAAAATTTCGCCAAAACCAAAAATAGGCGGAAAAATTCTGGAAAAATTCACACGTATTTTTTGGCTAATTTCAAGAATTTTATTATCTATAAATTTTTTTGTAAATTTGATCCTTTTCGTGTAAAAAAATCTCGGAATTTTTTATTACATTGTTTTACAAAATGGCCAATTTTCAAAAATCAAAGCAAAACATAACTTTCAAAATCATGGTTTGAGAAAGTGTAGACATTCGGACCGCGATTTCTGGTGGTTATATGAACATTAAATAGTTGCAACTTCAAGATTATCGAATTTGAAAAGAAAAAAGACCAAAAAAAGTCCGAATTTTTTTTTTTTTTTAACAAAAAAATGCCAGATTCTGAAAAAATGCCAGATTCTGAAATCCTCGTTTTGTGCATTAATGGGTTAAGTCCGTTTCATTTTTGAAAAAAAATACATATTTTAATTCTTATTATTATTTTTATTTTATTTTTTTTATTTTGTGAAAAAACTATTATATTTATCAAACTAATTCCTTTTAAATATTATAGTAAAAAATATGGTGAATATACAATTTTTTTTTTTTTGGAATTTTTAGTATGTCTTGTTCACTGCAGAGGGCGTCTTCCAAAAGTCACTTTTAAAACGCCCGTATTTCTCTAGGACTTGGTATTCCGCCTGCCAATCTTAAGGCATGTTCTAATCACGCCTCTCACATTAGTCTTCCAAAAGTCGCTCGAGATCGGACAATTCTCTATGCTCTGGAAGAATTCCTTCATCATTCCGATTCATAAAAAATGCAGCAAAAATGAGGCCTATTGCGAAACTTTCGTATATCCCAAAACTTTTTGAATCAATTGTATACTCAAAATTTTCTATTGTTTGTAAGCGGCTTGTCTCAACAAACCAGCACGGTTTTCCTCAGAGTCGCTCTACTTCTACGAATCTCCTTGATTTTGTTACCTTTGTTACTGAAGGTTTCCAAAAAAGTCTGTAAACAGATTGCATCTATACTGACTTCAGCAAGGCTTTTGATAAGTTTTCTCATTCCGTAATAATCCTTAAATTGTTAGCTCGAGGATTTCTATCTCTACTTATTAACTGGATTCGTTCGTATGTACTCGATAGGACATACCAGATTTATTTTCATCGTGCCACCTCGAACAAGATATAAGGTACGTCAGGAGTCCCACAGGGCAGTCACTTAGGTCCACTTCTTTTTATTTTATCTATTGATGACATCTCACTACATCTTAAAATCTGTAAAATCTTAATCTATGTAGACAATATGAAAATATTCTTTTATACCAAAAATATAAATGACTGTCACGCAGTTCAAAAGGACTTAAACATATTCCACTTGTGGTGTAAACACAATAATTTGGAACTGAATATTAGTAAGTGTGAAATCATGACTTTCTGTAGAGACCGCAACCCCGTACGTTTCGACAATACCTTTTCAAATTATGCTCTACGACGTGTTCATTCTGTCCGTGATTTGGGAGTTATCCTGGGTTGCAAATTGGATTTCATTGAGCATATTAACTCTATGGTGACTAAGGCCAACTCTATGTTGGATTTCATCAAAAGATGGTCCCATAAATTTTCCAATAGGGCTGTCTTCAAACAGCTTTATTTTTCTTTTGTTAGACCAATTCTTGAATATGCGAGTCAAGTTGTGTCGCCCTATTATCAACTTCATATTGATTGTGTTAGATTCGATCTTAAGGATTTACCTTGAAGCAATCCAGCTCTTCTACCTCTTTACTAACATCGGACCAAATGATTAATAAAATCAGTCATAAGCTACAGATTAATTCTATTATTTTACAAGGCTTTGACTAAGCTGATGGTTGGTAGAAAACAAAACAATTCCAACGAGATGCTATTCATAAGATTAAATACTAGTAACTAAAACTAAAAAACATTTTATTTTAATACTTTTATCATCTTATAAAAATTTTTCTGAAAAATCAAAAAATAGGGGTATATAACATAATATTTTTAAAGGTTTACTTACTAGTATTGCTCATAGTGAATCGAATATATTTTGAATTATTAAAATCCGTTGAGTTGTTTTCGAGTTGGAGATGCGGACAATTTAAAAAATGTAGTTTCGAGAAAAACGCGTTAAAGTTTTTGTTATAAAATTTTTGCATATAAAACGCATAGAGGTATCGTTACAAATATAGATAGAACTTTTTTCCCTGTACGAATTTCTTAAAACGGTTTTCGGACAGTATTTCCGAGATGTTAAAGAACACTTTTATATATAAAAAAAAAAAAAACGATTTTTTTTAAAGAAGTTTTTATTATTTTGGAAACGATTTTTATTAGTGTAATACAAAACTTTCGTTACCTTAGAAACATGGAAGTAAAAAGTAGATCCCGAAATTCACTATGTTCTTAATCAGTATTTTTACGTATAAATTCTTTAAATTTTAGAAATTAAAAAAAAAATTCAAATGAAGATTTTTGAATTAAAGAAATTTTTATACTGAATTTTAAACTCTTTAGTACTGATTTTTTTACTATAATCATATTAAAAACATACAATTTTTTCCATAATTTTGAATTTCACAATTTCAATATAATGGATTGTAAGTAAACCTCCCCAAAAAAAAACCCCGTGGTGCCAGTTTTTATTTCTAAATAAATCTAGCATATATTTTAAACCGAACAAAATTACAAATCTACTTTTTCTCTAATGTAAAATCGTTCATGCTCCCTAATGAATAGTCCATTAACTCACTGAAAAAAGAAATACTGGTCAAGTGAGTGTCAAAACATGAAAAAAATTTAAAAAAATAGGATCCAGAAAATTAATTCAAAAAATCTTACTTTTATAATACAAAGTTTTTTAAAAAAAATTACATATTAAAACGATTTTGAAGCTCAATAATTTGAAAATTATTAAATAAAACCTGAAGTTGAAATATCTTAAAATTACCTTGTACACTTATGATTAAGAATTTAAAACTAGTTAAATTAATTCAGCTCTATGAAGAAAACGCTTTATTCTTCAAAACTATTAGAAATTTAATCTAGTTTAGTTTTCAATTCGTATTTATTAAAATTTTAATCTGAACCCAATTCAAATCTACTGAAAAAAATTTCGTGTATCTAATTTTAAAAACAGAAAAAGTCCCAAACCAGAACCCTGAGGTACACTAAGGATAATGATCAAAGGGACAGAAAATGCCCTCAAGAAAACAAAATTCCTAGAAATTCTTATTCAGTTGCTAGGCAGATTATAAAAAGCCACTAGGGAGAAAAAAAAGGTTCTTTTAACGACCGAAACCCCAGAGGCCATAATCAGGAAACGCCGAAGAGTCACCGCACGCCAAATTTGTTCTTTTTCTTGTTTTTTGAACAAATGCGAAAAATTCCAAGCGTGCTGCGTTATCTCGGATAATTTATCATCTTTAAAAAGCTGCACGCGCAGCGCAGCAACTGCTTGGATGCTTAATTTAGCCCTAGGTTTAAACATTTTTTTAACTTTTATTATTTATTGTATATATAGGTGGTATGTGCGATGGAACCTATGTGCAAAAATTTGTTAACCTTCCATGAATCGCTGTTTCTTTTCCACCTATCCGCACAACGCAAAGAAGAAAACATTGAACGAAACGATAAATAGTAAAAATAAAGGTAGAAAAATAACTCGAGAAATTTCACAATTGCTCACGTAAAACTCGGACTTACCTGTCCAAAGACGTTTTTATCACTTTGCGCACACCGGGGAGGAGGTAAAAAATGTGCGCGAAGATGTTTACAAAATTTCTTCACATATATTTTCGATGTGTACGAAAAATAAATAAATAAATTTTTGCATATTTACCAGAAATTTAGGTAAAAAAAAACACAGTGACCACTCACCTTAAACTTCACCTTAACTCATCACATATTTTTCTTGAGAAGTTGCAGAGTTTGTAATTTGTTTTCAAATAATACAATTTATAAATACAGGGTGATTCAAATAGATATATATTTCAATATACAATTAATTTTAAATTGAAATTTTCTTTTCTCCAATGAAAACTATATTTACTTAAAACTTTATAACTCCTCACAAAAATATTAGAGGATAATAATATAAATTTTATCTGAAAGTAAACACTGCAACCCTTCTAACATTACTGACAAAAATAATAATTATGACCCGATTTTTATTTTTAAAATCAAAAATAAAAATCTGAGTATGATTTGTATTTTTAAAATCAGAAAATTATTTTTATTTTTAAAATCAGAAATAAAAATTGGAAAATGATTATTATTTTTAAAATCACAAATAAAACGGAAAATGATTTTTATTTTTAAAATCAAAAATAATAATCAGAAAGTGATTTTTATTTTTAAAATCAAATATAGAAGTCAGAATATGAATTTTATTTTTAAAATCAAATATAAAAATCAGGAAATGATCCGTTATTTTTATTTCTGATTTTAAAAACAAAAATAATTTTCCGATTTCAGTTCTGATTTTTATTTTAGATTTGAAAAACAAAAATACAACAAAAAAATTTATTTTTTATTTTTATGGACAAAATCACAAATTTAAAAACAACATAAAATTTGTAAACCTCAGGCCATAAGAATTTGAATCAATTTTCTTCAGAAATATCCATAAGAAAGAATAGAATGGGGTGTGTTTTATTTTTATTTTTCAGATGATATTCTGAAAGGACATTATTGAAAATACCCGGGTATGAATTTTCAGAACATTTCAAAAATAAATAACAAAGTTGTCCAAGCTTAAAGTTGATGAACAAAAACGGACAAATTGGGACGATAAGGGTTAAAAGTTATTAATATTAAGGTGGGATCAGAAAAGGGCGATTTCTTAGAAATTTAATGCGACGTCGCAAATAATACCTAATTTTTCAAAATCTTATGAGATACATACTATATGTGGATTAGGGTGCTTTTTTTCGCGAAAATTCCCTGAAAAATTGGAGCCATTAATATTAATACTATGTAAGTGCTCGACCAAGGCGTACAAAGATTTCCCGTATAAAATACACGTCAACTTTGATTTTTTGTTCTTCAAAACTCTACAGCTCAGAGGCATTTTATGGTATAATCTTGGTCAATGATAGGGTTTCTTCAGAATTGAATGCTCTACAAAAGTGTCAATTGCGGCGTAACCCTAACTCCCACCAGCGAAGTAGTACGGGTCACTTAACCCAATTTTCCATGAAATTCTCGTTTTTTGCCCCTATCTCCTAAATAACAAGAGCTACTGAAAAAGTTAATATGACAATTCAATTTCCTACAAAAAAGTTCTGAACACCAAATCGCTAACATCGATATTTCTTGAGATATTGGGCTTTGAAGTTGTGGTAGTGTTTCTACAATAATTTAACGCAATAATCCATGAAAATTCCACACTACCTCAACTTCAAACCCCAATATCTCAAGAAATATCAATGTTAGCGATTTGGTGTTCAAGAACTTTTTGGAGGAAATTGAATTTTCTACAAGTTTGTCATTTACATTTTTTCTGTAGCTCCTGTTATTTACAAGATAGGGGCAAAAAACCGAGAATTTCATGGAAAAATTGGGTTAAGTGACCCGTACTACCTCGCTAGTGGGAGTAAGGCTTACGCTGCAATTGACACTTTTGTAGAGCATTCAATTCTGAAGAAATCCTATCATTGACCAAGATTATACCATAAAGTGCCTCTGAGCTGTAGAGTTTTGAAGAAAAAAAAATCAAAGTTTACGTGTATTTTATACGGGAAGTCTTTATACGCCTTGGTCGAGCACTTACATAGTATTAATATTAATGGCTCCAATTTTCAGGGAATTTTTGTTTAGATATTTCCCACAAAATTTCGAGGTGGGACTGAAAAAAAAAAAAAAAAAAAAAATATTCGCGAAAAAAAAGCACCCTTTTTAGTATACAAAGAGTGTTATATAATTCCAGAATTATTATTATTAAATGAAAGACTGCGGCGATCATTACTTTTAAAAAGGGATCCACGCATAGTTAGAAATTTAATGAGATTTACATGAAAACCACAATAAAATGCAGTTAAAGTTTAAAAGGCATTAAGTTGAACTAGTGTCGCCGGTTGTCGATATTCCAACCAACTTTTCTGTTTCTATTTCGAATTGATCTGACTTCGTTTCTATGACTTCATCGTTAAATTTGATCAGTTAAAGTAGGCCGTCGAGGCATATTTATAATAAAATACAACACACTATTTAAAATAAAAAAAATTCTCGCGTCATATCAAAACCACAACCGGCTTATAAAAGAAAAATCCAAAAGGAGAATACTCGCCGCAATTATAATAAGCGTCCACTGTATTTAAGTTAAAAAAGATTTTCCTTAATTAGAAAAAAATTAGCACTTGTTAAAAAAAAAAGCAGAAGAAAGAAGAAAGTAACAACTGCTTAATGGAGTGTAGAGAAATATGAGTGCAGAGTTCTTATACATATTCTGTCTGCAATCACATTTCCCAATACTAAAATTTTTTCAGTATAGGTAAAACTTTACCTGGCTTTCACACCTTCCCCTATGCACGTACCTGAATAAAACATATATTCTGCACATCTATGGAAAAATACCTTTCGCTTGATATATGTTTCATTAAGGTACGTACACGGGAAATAGGTTAAAAAAGGATCTCAATTTTTGGCTTTACCTATTAATATATAAGATTCTTACCTGTAAAAAACAAAATCCCTAAAAACACTTCTAATTTGGCCTCCTAATGTGGTTTCCCTTTTAATTAATTGTATTTAAAAACACACTTTTTTATTCAAAAACTCTAACACATTCTTCTATGGGAGATCAATACCAATGCAATCCTTCCAGATCGCCTTTAAAAATGTATTTTTAGGTATATATTTCTCTCTCTCTCTATATTTCTTATAAGAGTCCTGAACTTTTTTATCTAACAAGGAGAATGCAATTGGTCATCATGACCGATTTCGTTCAAATTTATAGCACATGTAGGGCTTGGCAACAAATGAAAGTACCCGAAGTGGGAACTCCAGATGGCCGCGCGTTTACAAAATAATAGTATACACAAATTTTCACGCGGCTCTAAATCCCATTCATTGTAGTACATTCGCAAAGCGGCGGCTGGTGCAGTGGTGAGTACCTCAGCTTGGGATTCAGAGGTCATAGGTTCGAATCCCAGCGTGGGGATGCTATTTTTCGGATTTTTCCCAATTTTTATAAGATTCGAGCCTGCAATCAAGTAAGTGATTAATTTTTTATTTTTTTTTATTTATTTATACGCAAAAGGCATAAATAAGGAAAAAAATTGGGATTGCGGACTTTTCAGCAAAGGATTGTAATTAAAGCGAATACCAAAAGACTTTGTACATTTAAATTCAAACTTTTATTTTTTTCATGATTTCATTTGTCGGGATGATATTTATTATAGAAGCAGGGGAAAAATTAATTATTTCTGCATTTAGCACAGGTTATAAACGCCGCATTTTTACAATTACAACATTGTTTCAACTCCTCCATACAAAATCAAACTTGATTCACATTCATAAAATCTTCTCTCTTATCGCAAAGTTTAGCAGCGAACCACGCGTAACGTAACATGTCACCAAATATTGGAGCGGATAGTTGGTGATGAACAACCGAATGTACTTTTATACATTCTTCAGGGGATGTGATTTCTTTTTCTTGCTCGATGAGATAAGAGCATTTTTGTATTTTTTTATTAAGTTTTTCTATGGAGACGTTGAAACAATGTTGTGATTGTAAAAATGCGGCGTTTATAACCTGTGCTAGATGCAGAAATAATTACTGTTTCCCCTGCTTCTATAATAAATATCACCCCGACAAATGTAAATCATCATCATGAAAAATAATAAAAGTTTGAATTTTAATGTACAAAGTCTTTTGGTATGCGCTTTAATTACAATCCTTTGCTGAAAAGTCCGCAATCCCAATTTTTTTCCTTATTTATGCCTTTTGCGTATAAATAAATAAAAAAAATTAAAATTTTAGCACTTCGTTTAATTCCGGACCCGAATGTTATAAAAATTAGGAAAGATCCAAGAAAAAGTCTCCGTACGCAGGGATTCGAACCCGTGACCACTGAATCACAAGCCCAAGTTTTAACCACTGCACCAGCCGCCTCTTTGCGAAAGTGCTACAATGAATGGGATTTAGAGCCGCGTGAAAATTTTTGTGTACTATTATTTTGTAAACGCGTGGCCATCTGGAGTTGCTACTTCGGGTACTTTCATTTGTTGCCAAGCCCTACATGTGCTATAAATTTGAGCGAAATCGGTCATGACGACCAGTTGCATTCTCCTTGTAAGTAATGGAAAATTTTTCTAGGTTTAGATATGAGAGCTTGCGTATGGTTTGGAATTTTGATAGCGTGTTAAAGTGCCCCTTCTTGTTATTATCGATATTCTTTGGTTTGTGATACCATCTGGATATCTGGTGAATTGTGATTAATCGGTTCACAGAATTCGGTTCAGAAACGTCTCCCTCGATGAATAAACACTCCAAACATTACATAAAGGCACTCCTAATCATATTGAGTAAGAGTAAACTTTCCGATTAGTTATGGAATATGATTTCATTTAAATTGCTGCCTTGACTGGCTTGCCCAGTAGTCCATCCTTTCAATACAACATAGCAATCACTTTGATTTTTCAATGTTATTGAAGCATAAATCTATTGATTTTGAACGGCGGAGATATTATATTGTGTTTCTGTAAATTTATTCAGCACTAAAGAGCTGTCGGTGTCGAAATAACATATCATTTAAAAAGAAACCTACCGATGGACCACCCTATATAATCCTTTAAATCTTAATGTATTAAAGAACTGAAACAAATAATTTGTTTCTTTAAGATACTAAATTTAAGGCTAAAATTTAATTTTATATTTATTAAAATAGACAGAATTTTAAATTCAACATATTAGGGACTCATAAAACCAAATTGTAGGTAGTCCTATATAATAAACCAGTTAATAAAATAAATATATAAATAATTAGATACCAGTCAGGGTTGTCTAAAGAATAGGATTTTCTACTCCTTGTTTACCTGGACATGTTGTACCTTTGTAAGAGGTAATAAAATGAGAAATTTAATAAAAATAAATAACAGGTGTATTAGTTACATGAATTTCGAAGAAAATTTGGGGTAATACTGAATTTTGTGATGAGATCTTAATGTCGCTTCATTGAGTAGGTCAAAAGATAAAAGTTAAATAATTATATGCATACCATGAAAATTTCAACTTTATGAATCACCCTGCAACTTCCAAACGAATGAGATTTCCTCCTCTGCCATACAATTTTTTGTATATTCTAGGTGAGATCTTTCATCCCACTTTTTTTGGACCATGCGCTATACGAAACACCCTGTATATATATACAATACGGCAAAACTCTTCTTGATAAATGTACTCCGAAAAATAGGAAGGTTTATTCGAAGTTCCATAGATTTTAATTTCTTTTTAATTTTATTTAATTTTAGTGTCAGAAGTGGGGTTATATACAGGGTGTCCCAGAACTCAACGTCAAGCCGAAATCGAGCATTAGGCCAAGTCGTAACAGTTATCAGAAAAATATGAAAAAAAATCTTGGTCATGTACTTTTCAAATTATAAGGATTCAAAAATAAACTGACACCCTGTGATGATCTTTCAAGTCCTGTGACTGCAAATATTAACTTTTCGTCATTTTTTTTTCTACCGTATAACTATGAATAACCCTTCTGTCAAACACAGTTAAAAGTTAGAATATAACTGCCTCAGTTTCAAATAAAAAGTTAGATTTTTACCCAACATTGAATTCAAAATAATTACATCACCCAACTTTAACTTTAACCGACTGTAATTATTTTGCATTCAATGTTGGGCAAAAATCTAACTTTTTATTTGAAACTGAGGCAGTTATATTCTAACTTTTAACTGTGTTTGACAGAAGGGTTATTCATAGTTATACGGTAGAAAAAAAAATGACGAAAAGTTAATATTTGCAGTCACAGGACTTGAAAGATCATCACAGGGTGTCAGTTTATTTTTGAATCCTTATAATTTGAAAAGTACATGACCAAGATTTTTTTTCATATTTTTCTGATAACTGTTACGACTTGGCCTAATGCTCGATTTCGGCTTGACGTTGAGTTCTGGGACACCCTGTATATAAAATGTAAATCTCTTAAATTTCATTTTTACATAAAAATTGGATTTTATAAAGTAAAGACAGGAAGAATTTCTGTATAGTGTCAATGTTAAGGTTAAGTTTTAGATTGGGGCTTCTGAAACGCCCCCAATTATGCCTTTATTTCTTGAAAATAAAATAAAAAAATTATCTTAAAGTAGTTCTTTAAGTCTCCTCCCCTTATTCGATCCCTTCTCGTTGTAGCCCGTTTTTATCGTTGCTTGATTTAAAAGAGAAAGAGCCATATTTCATAATTGCCTTCTTTTGAGTGGGGTTTTGCTACCTTATTAATTAAACCTTAGATAAAGAATCTTATATAGAACGGAACCATGCAGTAATTCCAGGAATTAGGTGGAGTGTTTACAGGGACGGGTTTCAATTATAAATACCTTACAGTAAAAAGACATGACGAAACTAAATTGCTTCCACTTGCCATATCGATTTCTTATCTCCCCGTTTTTCCATTTTTCTTTTTTATTCTAATATAGGTATTTCATTTATGTTTTTAATTCCATAAATGCATTATCGAATTTTTGAAGTTAAAAGGGGAAAAACTCATCCATACTGAAAATATAAATGGATACAATTAAATAGATAAGATAAATAGATAGAAATAAAAAAAAAAAATATCTATAGATTCATGTCGTAATAGGCCTTCTCCTCGAAATTCGCATCGCACGCTCGAGTGAAGGCTCATTTTATTATTGTAATGGCTCAATTGCGGAAATTAATTTTCTATATATGGTTTTTTTTTATATTTTTTCCTCTTTCATATATAATACACAGATACTACACATCTTTATCTAATACGTTTGTATGCAGTAGTAGTGTAGCAAGTTTTTCAATTGAAAATATGTTTTCAAGGTGAAACCACAAAGAAACTCAAGATCGCAGCGAAGTGTTAAAGAATTCGCAAATAACAAGAAAGACGGTGGGCAGGAGGGCGCCACCTGCTGGACAAAATATCAACTAAAAATTATGTACCTCTGATTTTTTTTTTTGGGGGTATTTATGAAATAATTTTTACAAATGAAAAATACAATAAGATCCATGAAAATATTTCAAATTCTAAAGCACAATTCAATGAATCGAGGTTAGGGTTTTTCAGCTGGGGTCAAACCTTATTTACATTATTATAAATTTCATTAAACTCTGTGACCCGAAAGCTTTTTTTCATGTAAAAGTAAAGTTAATAAACTGATAAATAGATAAGATTTTTAACGTTTAAAATAATAATATAAATTCTAATCTTTTATAGTTTTATATACATCGAATTATTTCCTTCAGTTTAAAACTTATAGTAAATTTATCAATTGGGTCTTATCTTGGCTTAACATTGAAATTCATTTCCTGTGTATAGTTTTTTTAACCTAAGTCTAAAAAGGGTTATTATTTTTAATAAAATAGAAAAAAGAACATATTATATGGTAGATATATATATATATATATTCTTTTTTACAATTTCTATATCCGCATCTTTTGTAATTTTTATCAAATTATTAAGAAATGCATGAGCTCATCAAATTGGGTGCCAATTGTTTCAAAAAACATGAAATTCTTGTTAAAGATAATGTCACAAAACAGCTGCCTTTATTATTATATTCTGTTTTTGTTTTTTAGTATTCATCATGTCTATCAAAGTTTTTTTTTTCTTCAATATTTATAAATTTTTCGTTATCTTCTCAGGCAAGTTACCTTAAAAAACGATATTTTAAATATTACAACTGAATAAAATATTGAGTCATATTTCTTTGCAATTCAGTCTTCATTAAAACTTAAGAGTGTCGTAGTTCGTTGCTGAAGGGAGCTGTTTTTATATTTATTTATTTTAATTAATTGCTTTGGGGTTAATTATAAAAAGTGTGTATTTTGTGTTTAGTTTTCTTTAAGTGTAAATTATTTTATTTAATATGAATAAAAATCAGTATTAAGGTTATTTTGGGATTATTGATTTTAAAAATCGAATTATATAAATTTAAAATATTTTGATTAAAATTGGTACTATGGAAATTTTGTAATTTGGATATTATTCAGTATTAAATTAAATACAATAATACGATTCTGTAGAACTTTTTAGAAAAAAGCCGATACCAAAGTAAAAATATGATCACTAAAATTGCAACGATTCAAATAAAAATTTTGTCTCTTGATACTGCTGGGCCTTTTAAGGGTTTTAGGAATTTTCCATAATTTTTATTTTTATAACCCGTGAATTTATATCTATTAAATTTATTAAATTGACATAGAGTTCTTCATATTCAGGGACATGAGACGAATTGTTTCAATTTGTATGTTATTATTAACCAATTATTACACGTAAATCAAATATAATGGACGAAACAAAACAATTCGTCTCATTTTCTCGTAATAAATCCTCTAAAAATAGTCAGGAAGAATAAATTTTTTAAACATTTTAATATAAACGAAAGACTTCGACCTCGATATAGAAACGACTAAATTTATAATTAGCTTTATAGATAAGTTTTTTTATTAGTATAATATACTATATTCAATTTAATAAAGTAATAACATAAATTCAGTGTTCCTGAAAACCCCAGTATACCTTGTTTAATAAATATGCGTTATTATAAAAGCTAACAATTTCGGATAGTATCTAATTATTTCGATGATGATGAATTTCAAAATTTTCTTAAATAAATTTGATATTAGGGAAACCAAAATTTTCATGTAAAGTTATAAAACAGATTAAAAATCACATTATTTGGTAATTGCATTTTTAAATTAACGATCCTGAAAACCTCCAAATACTCAATACAAAATTTCCAATCGGAAAATTGGTGAACCGGTTTATTTTTTTACTTCCAAATTATTAATAGTACTTAAAAAATCAGCGATCCCCAAATTCCCTAAGTAAACATTTTCATGATATTATTATTTAAAAATGTAAAATTAAATGCATAGAAATTTCTTTAAAATAATTCTTTAAAACTTTTTTTTTTCCAGGGTTCATCCAGTTGGAGTGTTAATGCAAAAAGAAAAAACACAACAATTGAGGAAAGCATAATAAAATCCATCCAGAAAAAGATATATATATAAAATAAAATAAAAAGCAAAAGAAAAATTACAAACCAGAGATATGATTTGAAATATTTCGTAACTTTTGAACAAAAAATTGCCTGCCACCCGACGAAAAAGGAAACCACCGGAAAAAAAAACAAATAGATAAAACACAAAATATAAAGTACTTCCTAAATTATAAAAAAAAAAAAAAATTTAATTAACAAACAAACAAAAAACAATATTCTAAGCATAAGATAATGTTTTTTTTCGAGATATATGTTCAAAGAAATAGAGGAAAATAAACCGTGAAAAATAGAAGAAATTTTCACGATAAATGAGTATAAGGCGCATTTAAGCTTTGAGCAAAATTCTTTTAAATAAATTCCAGAGAGAAGAAGTTAAAATAAAACGAAAAATCAAAAACTATTAAAGCGAGGGTGAATATAAAAGGCAATGATGTCATTATCGTCCTCATCGTCATCGAGCCAAATTTACGACATTCGAGCAATCAATAAAAGATAGGTAAGTTTTATTTTCGTGTTAATCGATCGGGTCCTTTCCCGATTTGATTTATACTAATTTTATAATTATATACTAGATAAAGTTCAGTTTGTAAACCTTTCGAGACACTATATTTTATTCATTTTCATAACATTTTAGATTTTTATATTCAACTTTCGTATGCATACAAAATATCCTATATAAACCTTAATAAACAATCGCCTTGCTCTCTATGAGACATATCCTGAGCTTGGACCGCCGCTCGTGACACAAACTAGAAAATTGAGTTCGAAAGCTTTATAAAAGCTTACATATGCTCCATACCTGATCCACTGAAGTTTATTAGAATGTATATAAATGCGGAAGGTTTAATGTATGGGTCATAGGTAAGATTTTATGAAGGATAGTATAAAATTTGATTTATGGCTATTTGGAATCGTTTTAAAGCGTAGAAAATGTTTACATGAATAAAATTTATGAGATGTAATTAGTTTTAAGAGATATCATTATATATAAAATGTTGTAATACATTTTTATTAATATTTTATTTTATATATTTTCAGCCTATGGATTCTCGAAAAAAAAGGATATCATCAGCTGAGCACTGGAATATAAAAAAGATACTTACAAGATCTTTTCTAGTTGATGAGATTTTCTCAGAATCTAGACAAATGCGGTGCGGAGGGGGTGGCTGGGTTTTTGCATAAAAAATTTTTCTAATTAAATGTAAACTACTATAAAACAAAAAAAGAAGAAGAAAAACAAATTTTTCAAGACTACATAGACACAAAAGTTAAAAAAAAAAGATTAAACAAAAATATATATCTAAATGAAAATTATTTGTGAAATATATTGGAAGAGATATTTTTTTTGAATGAATACCGCCAAAAGGTAGCCGCACGAAAAAATAAATAAATAAATATAAAATTTTGGACTCCATTAAAACAGGAGTACAAAATAAATGCGGAGGAGAAGGAGACGCAGGAAGAAGAAAAAAATACTTTCGAAATTTAATTTTTTAATTTTAATTTAAATGTTGATTTAAAAAAAGACAAAAGGAGAAAGGAAAAAACTAATAACAATAATAATTAATTAATAATTTCTATTTGAGCGAATATAACAAAAAAAAAAAAAAAAAAAAACACTAACGGAGCGATTGAGTTAAATTATTTGCCTTTTTGTCGCTTATATATATATATATTTTTTTGTTTGAAAGATATAATTAAAAAAAAGAAATAATATAACAATGGCATCGATACAGCAAAATCGAATCGTACGATTTTTAATGGTACTAATTGCTGTCGTCCTTACGATATTTATCTATGCATCTTACTATTCGAATCCAGTGCTGACGATGCAAACGAGAATGCATCCGGCGGCCTCAATCGCCTCCAGCTCCGAGGAGGAGGCCGCGATCCAGCACAATGGTCCGCAAAAAATGGCCAACCTCACTGTGATCGTCGTTGATCGACAAAACAGTAAACAGGCCCAGTTGAACTACGGTGAGTAAAAATCTTTAAAAATAAACTTAAATTAAGCTTACACTTAAATAAAAGCAAAAAAAAAAAAGCTACAATTCTACAATTCGAATAGTCCAAAAATATTTAAAAAGTAGATCCTTTCGAGAAGTATACATCCAAAATTTGGCGTCCCACAAGGGTCAGTGTTAAGTCCCATAGTGTTTAAAAATCGTCGAAATATCGCATTCTACTTGTTAAAATTCGTAGAAAAACCGCATTTATCTCGAATTTTTTTCATTTGTCTATTATATTACCTAAAAGCACGCTACATTATTCAAAAACACCAGTTTTATAGGCCGAATTTAAGAAAATGAATTTCTAACCTTCAGAAAGCGTGAGCTGCAGTACAGAAGATTGTTAAAATTCGTAGAAAAATCGCATTTATCGCGGATTTTTTGCTTTTGTCTATTAAATAATCTCAAAGTATGCTACTTTACTCAAAAACACCAGTTTTCTAGGCCGCATTCAAGAAAATAATTTTTTTACCTTCAGTAGACCTGAGCTACAAAACAGAAAATTGTTAAAATTCGTAGAAAAATTACATTTATCTCGGCTTTTTTCAGTTGTCTGTTTAAATTATCTATAAGCACGTTAATTTTTAATACAAATTTTTTTAAGAAAATCAATTTTTTACCTTCAGAATAAAAAAACTTGAATTTGAAATTTTTTAATTTTATTATTTTGTAGAATCATCACCGAATGCTTCGAATGTTCAATCGCAGTCCCAATCTTCATCACATCACATGAACTCAAAAAACGAAGAGAGATTTTCATCATCACCTAAAAATTTAAGTAAGTTTGTGTAAATTTACAAATAATTCTTATTTATTATTTCATTTTATTTCTTTACTTTTATATTTGTTAAAATTATTCTTAGACTTAAAATTAGCTAAAAAAAAAAATGCTTTAAACTTATAAAATATTTTGGGCCTAGCTAATTCTATTTAAAGAAATCTTACTTTATTTATTAATTGACTGATATTAGTAGA
Organism: Dysmachus trigonus; assembly: GCA_949715965.1. Taxonomy (NCBI): domain Eukaryota; kingdom Metazoa; phylum Arthropoda; class Insecta; order Diptera; family Asilidae; genus Dysmachus; species Dysmachus trigonus. The sequence goes on from OX454324.1 coordinate 1,005,803, forward strand.
TATTAGAAAGTTTGTCGAATATTTACTGAGATATGATCGTTTTAACCCTGATCAAATCGGCAAATCGACCATCTTATGTTTTTAGAAAAACCTAAAATGACTTTAACTTGTGATTTTTCCTGCATAAATTTATGAGGTCACTATAAAAGTAACCTTCTCATGAAATATAATATTCAGTAGGGATAGTAATATATTTAATTGGATTTAAATGGCTTTATTAAACTAAACAGATATAAAAGCATATTCTGAGGTGAAGGGGTGTAGCATGATAAATTGGGCAAAAGTTCCCTTGTAGTACATAATGAAAGATATTTCTGTGCCAATTTTTAGCTCTCTATCTCCCCTTTTGGCCGCTAGGTGGCGTTGTGAAGCAACATTTTTTGTTAAAAAGATATCTCCGAGGTTTTTCAAAATTTTTCAAAAATTCCGAATGGACGTTTCATGTAACATAAATGCGCATCCACATGGTTTTTTGAAATTTTTTTGAAGCGAAATTCAAATTTTGGCGAGCGTTCGAAAATTTCGAAATTCCATAAATTTTTTTTAAAAAATTACGTTACCTCCAAAAAATAAATGTGTTTTGTTTTATCACTAGACCTACCACTGAAAAAATCGCAGAAATTTCAATTTTTACATTTTCCTCTGAATTTCTTAAGCCCTATAAAGGCAAACAAATTATTTTCTAAAGTAGGGCGGCCCGGATCGGGGTTTTGGGCCAAATCTACTCTAAATACAATAACTAGATGATTCTAGGAAGAAAACAGAAAAGTCCAGAGGAAAAAATCACAATATTTAAATTTTTACATTTTTCCTTTTATTTCTTAAGCTCTATATAGGAAAAAAAAATTATTTTCTAAAATAGGGCTGCCTGGATCGGGTCTTTTGGCTAAGTCGACTCTTATTAAAATAACTAGATGATTCTAGGCAAAAAACAGAAAACTCCAGAGGAAAAAATAGCAGAATTTCAATTTTTACATTTTCCCTTGTATTTCTTAAGCCCTATAGAGGAAAAAAAATTATTTTCTAAAATACGGCTGCCCGAATTGAGTTTTTGGCTAAATCGTCTCAAGGTAAAATAACTAGATGATTCTAGGGGAAAAACAGAAAAGTCTAGAGGAAAAAATATTAGAATTTCAATTTTTAAATTTTCGCTCATATTTCTTAAGCCCTATAGAGGAAAAAAAATTATTTTCTAAAATAGGGCTGCCCGGATCGGGTTTATTGGCTAATTGACTCTAAGACCTTGAATGGGTTCCCCCTTTGGCCTTGGAGGTCCTCCACAAGAATAAACTATAACAACTCGGGTATCCTTGCTTTTCATTTCCGGCAACAAAAATATGCGTTTCCATTTGAAAAAACGGACTTGACCTTCAAAATGACCTTGGGTCAAGGTCAAACCTAAGGGTATCAACCAGGGAATAATCCTACAACTTCTGTTTGGATTTTTTTTGCCGAAAACCCACTCCTGACGAGTTATTCTGCAGTTCCCACACTTAGACCTTTCTCTGATATGACCTTCAGAGGTCAAATGTTCAAAGTGGTGAAGATCATACTTGAGCGTAAAATTCCGGCTCTTTTAGTTTGCGGGGTCAAAAGTAGGGGTTGTAATTAAAAAAAATCGACTTGACCTTTAAATGACCCTGAAGACCAAGGTTAAGGTCCTACTTTTCAAGTTATTCTGCCGGTCCTGTATTTACTTGACATGCTGTATTTTGATGATAACTTTTAAGGGTTAAATGTAACCAATTTTTTTTTGTTACGGTTGGCATTTTTTTTGAATATTTGTGATTTTTTAATTTTTATTTTACCATTTTCTTTCCAGGTAGCCAACAATTGAAGAAGGGTAATGGAACGACATCGTCACTGGTGTCATCATCATCTTCGGTGTCTTCTTCTTCATTAGCATCATCATCGACATCGCCGTCATCGTCTGTGATATCGCAGCCTTCGTTGTCGGTGACATCATCACAGAAGCCCTTTGTGGCTCCACCACAGCCACAGCAGCAGCACCAACAACACAGCGATCCACTGGACCCCTCCAAAGGGATTCCAACGGCCAAACTTTATGAGAGCGGTCACATGGACACAGATCCGCAACTTTGCATCGAAGAGGGGGAGCCACTGAAGCTGCTAATTGTGATAACTTCGGCTCCTCTCCACCAGGAGGCTCGTATGGCGATACGTCAAACATGGGGTCATTATAGGTCACGTCGTGACGTCGAAATCGCATTTATTTTGGGTCGAACCGGAAATCAGAGCGTCGAAGATGCCCTCACAATGGAAAATTATATGTACGGGGATTTAATTCGTGGCCATTTTGTCGATAGCTACAATAATCTAACACTTAAAACGATCTCCGTTTTAGAATGGGTGGACAAGAATTGTCCACGTGCAGCGTACGTACTTAAAACTGATGATGATATGTTCATTAATGTTCCAAAATTGCTATCATTCGTCGAAAAGCATCGCAACGATAAAAGGATTATTTTTGGTAGGCTAGCAAAAAAATGGAAACCGATCAGGAATAAAAAATCAAAATATTATGTATCTTTGGGACAATTCTCTCAAACGATTTTTCCACATTTTACAACCGGTCCAGCATATTTATTAAGTTCAGATATTATTCATGATCTTTATATGAAGGCCCTGGACCAAACCTATCTAAAATTGGAGGATGTTTTCACAACGGGGATCGTTGCACAATTGCTCAGTATTAAAAGGATCCATGTTAATGAATTTTTAAATCGCCGGATCGCCTTCAATCCGTGCAACATACGAAAAGCGATCAGCGTTCACATGATCAAGAGCAATGAACAATTCGATTTATGGAAAAAGCTGCTGGACACGACGACTAAATGTAAATAATATTGCGCTATGTATAAGTTAAGGACCAAAAACTGTTTAACGTAATTTATTTAAACTAAAAAGAACAAAAAAAGAAAGAGGACAAAAAACAACAAAAACTTTATATTAGAACGGATTGACCCAGGTCACAGACTGGATCCGTATGTCTTAAATGACTAAGAAAAATCTCACCTCCTTAAAGGAAAATAAATATATTTATATATATATATATTAAAGAAGTAATAAATTCCAAAAAGGAGGTGGGGAAAACTAGCCTCAGGTAAAAGAGACAGGTACATACGTATATATAAACACACATAAATCCAACACACACATACCTGGGGCTAGGAGAGAGGAAGAAGAAGATATTGTAGGTTTATATACTTATTAAAAAACAAAAAAAAACACAAAAAACAAATCTGTATGTCCGAAAAGTATTTTTTTATCATTTTTTAGCCAGTAGTCAAAACTGCAATTCTGATTTTCTGAAGCAGAAACCAATATTTTCACATGCGAAAGGATAAATGAAGAAATTATTAAAAAGATAAAACAAAAAAAACAGCAACATTTTTTTTTTTTTTTAAAACATATATAGATAATTTATATTATCAAATTTTTAATCTCCTAATTATAATGGCACCATATAGTACCACGGGGCACCATATGGTACCACGGGGCACCATATGGTACCACGGGGCACCAAATGGTACCGCGGGGCACCATATGGTACCACGGGCCACCATATGGTGCCATGGAGTATGACTGAAATCCTTACAAAATAATGTGTTAATTAAAATTATCTCTATGTCAATTTTCTAAACTTTAGGTCTTTCCCATTACATACCCCAGAATACCAATTGCTAGAGACCCTATAAATTGTTGTTTTTATTTCTTCAAATCGTTATGTTAATTTACTTTCAATTAATATAATATAAAAACAAATACTGTACATAAATTTCTCAATTGTGTAAGAAACCACGATGCACCTTTTTTAGCGATATAAGAATCACTTAAGCCAAGAAACACGGTAAGAAAACACAAAAGTCATATATATGTGTACGTTATACATATATAATTCGAAAAATATCTGGATGATTGAAAAAAAAAGTCAACAATCAATTTTTTGTGTAAAATAAAACAAAAATTTTTGAATGTTTGTTCGGATTGGTTTTGATTCAATACTTATGTTCGATAAAAAATTCCATAATAATACCTGAAATGAACTAAAATACTTACGATATTCGTGATATTTTGTGCCTGTACGTTTTAGGAATTGCTGATTTTAATTAACGTATGAATAATCTTTGTATTTTTAATATGAAAGTGTAAATAGTTAAGGTCAAGAAGATCGTGGTCGCGATTTTGTTGGGTTAATCCTTATTGTCCCAATTTGTTTGTTTTTATCCGTAAATTTTAACATCGGATAATTTGGTTATGTGTTTGTAAAAAGCTATGAAAATTCATACCGGAGTATTTTCAATAGTGCTCTTTGAGAATATTACCTGGAAATTAAAAAACGACACCCCATTCTATTGCATTTTTGAATTTAATCAAAAAAAAACAGATTTCTGAGGATCAATTTTATAAAAAAATTGATATTTTCGATACGAAAGAAGTTTTGTAAAAAGCCAAAACAACAAAAACTCCAGCTCAAAATGTTCAATTAATAAAGTTTTTATACTCGGAGGTATGATTTTTATCATTAAGGGGTTGGAAACCATCCCTAAAATGATTCTAGACAAAAAACAAAAAGGTCTAGAAGGAAAATTAGCAGAGACTTAAAATTTACATTTTCCCTTGTACTAATTCCGCCATATTCAGCTAAAAAAAATATTTTCTAAAAAAGGGCTCCCCGGATAGGTTTTTTTGTCTAAATAGACTCTTAGTAAAGTAACTAGATAACTCTAGGCAAAAAACAAAAATATCTAGAAAAAAAATTAGCAGAAACTTAAAATTTACATTTTCCCTTGTACTAATTCCGCCATATTCAGTTAAAAAAAATATTTTCTAAAACGGGCTCCCCGGATAGGTTTTTTTGGCTAAATCGACTCTTAGTAAAGTAAAGATGATTCTAGAGAAAAAACAAAATAGTCTAGAAGAAAAATTAGCAGAAACTTAAAATTCACATTTTTTGTTGTACTAATTTCGCCATATTCAGCTAAAAAAAATATTTTCTAAAAAAGGGCTCCGCGGATAGATTTTTTTTGGCTAAATCGACTTTTAGTAAAGTAACTAGATGATTCTAGACAAAAAACAAAAAGGTCTAGAAAAAAAATTAGCAGAAGCTTAAAATTCACATTTTTCCTTGTACTAATTCCGCCATATTCAGCTAAAAAAAATATTTTCTAAAAAAGGGCTCCGCGGATAGATTTTTTTTGGATAAATCGACTTTTAGTAAAGTAACTAGATGATTCTAGACAAAAAACAAAAATGTCTAGAAGAAAAATTAGCAGGAACTTAAAATTTACATTTTCCCTTGTAGTAATTCCGCCATATTCAGCTAAAAAAAATATTTTCTAAAAAAGGGCTCTCCGGATAGGTTTTCTTGGCTAAATTGACTCTTAGGAAAGTAACTAGATGATTCTAGACAAAAGACAAAAAGGTCTAGAAGAAAACCTAGCAGGAACTTAAAATTTACATTTTCCCTTGTAGTAATTCCGCCATATTCAGCTAAAACAAATATTTTCTAAAAAAGGGCTCTCCGGATAGGTTTTTTTGGCTAAATCGACTCTTAGTAAAGTGACTAGCTGATTCTAGACAAAAAACAAAAAAGTCTAGAAGAAAAATTAGCAGAAACTTAAAATTTACATTTTCCCTTGTACTAATTCCGCCATATTCAGCTAAAAAAAATATTTTCTAAAAAAGGGCTCCGCGGATAGATTTTTTTGGCTAAATCGACTCTTAGTAAAGTAACTAGATGATTCTAGACAAAACACAAAAAAGTCTAGGAGAAAAATTACCAGGAACTTAAAATTTACATTTTCCCTTATACTAATTCCGCCATATTCAGCTAAAAAAAATATTTTCTAAAAAAGGGCTCCGCGGATAGATTTTTTTTGGCTAAATCGACTTTTAGTAAAGTAACTAGATGATTCTAGACAAAAAACAAAAAGGTCTAGAAAAAAAATTAGCAGAAACTTAAAATTCACATTTTCCCTTGTACTAATTCCGCCATATTCAGCTAAAAACAATATTTTCTAAAAAAGGGCTCCGCGGATAGATTTTTTTGGCTAAATCGACTCTTAGTAAAGTGACTAGCTGATTCTAGACAAAAAACAAAAAAGTCTAGAAGAAAAATTAGCAGAAACTTAAAATTTACATTTTCCCTTGTACTAATTCCGCCATATTCAGCTAAAAAAAATATTTTCTAAAAAATAGCTCCGCGGATAGATTTTTTTGGCTAAATCGACTCTTAGTAAAGTAACTAGATGATTCGAGACAAAAAACAAAAAAGTCTAGAAGAAAAATTAGCAGAAACTTAAAATTTACATTTTCCCTTGTACTAATTCCGCCATATTCAGCTAAAAAAAATATTTTCTAAAAAATAGCTCCGCGGATAGATTTTTTTGGCTAAATCGACTCTTAGTAAAGTAACTAGATGATTCGAGACAAAAAACAAAAAAGTCTAGAAGAAAAATTAGCAGAAACTTAAAATTTACATTTTCCCTTGTAGTAATTCCGCCATATTCAGCTAAAAAAATATTTTCTAAAAAAGGGCTCCCCGGATAGGTTTTCTTGGCTAAATTGACTCTTAGTAAAGTAACTAGATGATTCTAGACAAAAAACAAAAAGGTTTAGAAGAAAACGTAGCAGAAACTTAAAATTTACATTTTCCCTTGTAGTAATTCCGCCATATTCAGCTAAAAAAAATATTTTCTAAAAAAGGGCTCCCCGGATAGGTTTTCTTGGCTAAATAGACTCTTAGTATAGTAACTAGATGATTCGAGACAAAAAACAAAAAAGTCTAGAAGAAAACTTAGCAGAAACTTAAAATTTACATTTTCCCTTGTACTAATTCCGGTACATTCAGCTAAAAAAAATATTTTCTAAAAAAGGGCTCCCCGGATAGGTTTTTTTTGGCTAGATCGACTCTTAGTGGTTTTGAAAAACTACCCAATTTTAACCCTTTTGGGCTTTTTCTTGGGATGGCCTGTTTTCGAAAACCAGAACAAATTTTTTTTTTTTTCACAAAAATCCATAAGATAGCGATTTTGATTTTATGGGTAGCTTACAACCCCTTAATGATAAAAATCACACCTCATAACTTTATTAATTGGACATTTTGAGACGGAGTTTTTGTGGTTTTGACTTCTTCTAAAACTTCTTTCATATCTATTATATAAATTTTTTAGAAAATTGACCCTCCGAAATCGGTTTTTTTTTAAATTCAAAAATACAATAGGATGGAGTGTATTTTTTTTTAATTTTCAGATGATATTCTGAAAAAATACCCGGATATGAATTTTCAGAACTTTTTTAAAATAAGTAACGAAGTTATCTGAGCTTAAATTTGACGGACAAAAACGGACAAATTGGGCCAATAAGGGTTAAAATGGGTAAAATAAAGATTCTGCAATTTTAAGATTGATTTATATAAATTTTATTATGTAAAAGGAAAAATTTTAAAATGTATAAAAATGTGAAAAATGTTAAAACGACTTAGCAGACATCATTTCTGTATCCAGATTGTTCCAGAGTTGAAATCCGGGAGCAGAAAAGTTCCCCAACAGAAACAGTCCCTGGAAATGAGACAAGCCTGATGTCTCCGGTCGTCGAAATTTGTAGGGAATTGTACGTAATTTGGGATACTAAACTTGTCCCGAAAACGCCCCCGAACCCCCTTCCGTATTGATACATCTGACGGCTCTGGAGTTCTCCAGAAATTGGATTGTAGGTGCCGCATCGAGATCGCGCCAAAATGCAACTTGTTACGTTCCCGTAGAAGAAAATTCGGTCAGTCATCACTGAAAAATTCCTTCCGGGCATGTTTTCAACAAAACATTGATCCACCTTTTTTTTTGTGAGGGAATTAAATTTAAATAAAATTATTTTTAATTAAATAAAAGTATTAATAAATACCAAACGATTCGCATTTATCCTCCGGACGCAACGAACAAAATCACAGTACCCTGTGTAGCAGCCAGACGTCGTTGGCGCTGAGGTCGGCACGGATCCGTTTGCAACAAGCTTGAGAGGGAAAATCATCAAAAAACCAATAAATATATAAAAATACACATTTTATGTAGTATATGTAAGCATATATTACAGAAATCAACGACCCCAAATATCCCTATGCATTAGTTTCCAAACAAAATCAGCTTAAAGCAGTAATCGAAAATAACAATTATTTTCAATGTTTCAAACCAAAAACTCATATAGACAAATTTGTGGGAAAATTGATTCAAATGTAGCATTACAATATTCCTATGGCCTGAACTTTAAAAATTTGATGTGCTTTTTAAATGTGTGATTTATTCCATAAAAATCAAAAAACAAAAATTTTTTTCAAACTTTTATTTTTAAAATCAAAAATAAAAATCAGAATATGATTTTTATTATAATAATCAAAAATCAAAATCAGAATATGATTTTTATTATAAAAATTAAAAACAAAAATCAGAGTATAATTTTGTTTCTAAAATCAAAATTAAAAATCAGGATATGATTTTTATTATAAAAATCAAAAATCAAAATCAGAATTTGATTTTTATTACAAAAATCAAAAATCAGAATATGATTTATATTTTTTTAAATCGAAAGTAAAAATCAGAAAATGATTTTTATTATAAAAATAAAAAAATAAAAATCAGAATGATTTTCACTATAAAAATCAAAAATCAAAATCAGAAAATGATGTTTATTTTTTAAAATCGAAAGTAAAAATCAAAAAATGATTTTTATTATAAAAATCAAAAATAAAAATCAGAGCATAATTTTGTTTTTAAAAACAAAACTAAAAATCAGAATACGATTGTTATTATTAAAATCTAAAATAAAAATCAAAATACGATTTTTATTATAAAAATGAAAAAACAGAATATGATTTTTATTTTCTTAAATCGAAAGTAAAAATAAGAAATTGATTTTTATTATAAAAATCAAAAATAAAAATCATAGTATAATTTTGTTTCTAAAATCAAAAATAAAAATTAGAATATGATTTTTATTATTAAAATCTAAAATAAAAATCATTATAAAAATAAAAAAATAAAAATCAAGATGATTTTTATCATAAAAATCAAAATAATTTTTGTTATAAAAATCAAAATCAAAATATGATTTTTATTATAAAAATCAAAAATCAAAATCAGAAAATAATTTTTATTTTTTTAAATCGAAAATAAAAATCAGAAAATGATTTTTATTATAAAAATCAAAAAATAAAAGCAGAATATGATTTTTATTATAAAAATCAAAATCAGAATATGATTTTTATTTTTTTAAATTGAAAGTAAAAATCAGAAAATGATTTTTATTATAAAAATCAAAAATAAAAATCAGAGCATAATTTGTTTTTAAAATCAAAAGTAAAAATCAGAAATCAAAATCAGAATATGATTTTTATTATAGAAATCAAAAATCAAAATCAGAATATTATTTTTATTATAAAAATCAAAATATGATTTTTATTTTTTTAAATCGAAAGTAAAAATCAGAAAATGATTTTTATTATTAAAATCTAAAATAAAAGTCAAGAAGTGATTTAAATTTTTAAAATCAGAAATAAAACTAAAGAAAAGATTTTTATTATTAAAGTCACAAATCGAAATAATAAAAAAATGATTTGAACTATTAAAACCAGAAATAAAAATCAGGAAATGAGTGTTATTATTCTAAAAATCAAAAAAAAAAAAAAAAAAAAAATTCAGGAAATGGTTTATTAAAATCAAAACTGATAAAAAAAAAGAAAAAAACATAATAAAATAATAAAAATCATACTCTGATCAGAAAATAATATTTATTTTTGTCTAGAAAAATAATAGTTAGGAAATAATTTTGTAGATCTGATTTTTACTAAAAATATCTTAACCGTTACGGTCTCTGGTTTAAAAGTAAAAAGGTTTCACCGTCTTTTTAATTTCAAAATTTTAATACTATAGAATTATTCGAAATAATCAGCAGCCCTATAAAATCTCTTTGCGCCCATTTTTATATATGTAAATTCATTAAATTATAATTTGATTTTTGTCGAATTGCGAAATATTTTAATAAAAAGATTCTAAATCAATTATGAAATTGGATTAGAATTTCTTGGCAAAGGACATAGATGAATTTTGCTTTTAACTTTTTGTGGTTAAGTTTTTATAATTCTATATATTGTTACAATTTCTAAATGATAATTTTAAAATTTTACGTTACGAAAAAAAACAATCCTCCAAATTAAAAAATTTACAGGAAAATCCCCAATTAGTAATCTTTACGAAATCTATTAATTACAAAATTCAGTAAATCATATTGATTATATATTATAGAAATCAGCTCCCTCAAAAACCCTGAAGTACTAATTTTCATGAAAAATTCGTGAAAACTGTCCATGTTCTACCATATTGGTTTCAAACATTTTGATTGTATCTTTTGTGAAATCAGCTGCTCCGAAAAACCTTAAGTACTAATTTTCATAATACAAATAATAATAATTACCGCCAAATCTCGAGCACATTGCGCATAGGGTGATTCATTTATATAAAGATTGGCACACTGGCTTAAGGACGTGAGCTGGGTGGCGCCCACTGGAAGGCTGCCGGCGCGAAAAAAGCACCCGTAGCAAGCGTCCCGCGTCTGCAGTGACGTTGTTTGCGTCGTGTTACACAAAAGATTCAACAAAGAAAGCAACTTATTGCTGGAAAACATAGAAAAAATATTAGAGATACATTTAAAGAAAAACAAAATTAAAAATCAGAGAACCAAGAAACCCCCAACGACACAAATTCACTCACTTCTGATTTGAACAAAAATCTTGCGTCTTTTGCTGGAGCTTGTTCCAATAATTTCCTAAGCCTGAGATGAATTTTGGTTCTGCGTTCTTGTGACCGTAAGACGCCATTTTGAATGCAAATACCGTTAAAGAGACCGTTATTGCTATTAAAGTCGAACTCTTAAGATTCATCATATCGAAGAAAGAAAAATCGCCCTCTCGCGAGACACCGATGCTTAAGCAAATGATTTAACACGACCGAGCCGCGAGTGGGGCTCAGTTTCAACTGGAAGTAGCCCCTGAATTAGTCCTCAGTCACCCAGAAATTTACAGTTTAGGGGCATCAGTGCATATCAATTGGAGCAGGTGAGAACAATTGAAAGAATTTTTTTTCTTTTTTAATTTTCTCATTTCAGCCCATTTTCAGCGCAAACTCGTTAATTTTGTTTCAATAATTTTCTATTTTTACTGTCTTTGTTGCAAACAAAAACTAGCAAAATAAGTTTAACTTATGAAAATCGCCGCAAAATATGATACACAGCAAAAAGCAAAACAGCAATTCCTAAAACCCTCAGGTACCAAATTTCACGAAAAGTTGAATAAATAAAATCATAGAAAAATTTTAAAATTTATAATTTCACAGGTTATAATCGAAAATGTTTTCATTACAACTAAAATCAGCGATCCCACCTGTAAAATTGCCAGGCAAAAAAAAATTTTCATATTTTGTTCATAAAAGCAATGAACAAAAGTTTGGAGTTTATTTTTCAGATTTGAAGTAAGTCATAAAAATTTGGTAAGTATTATTATTAAAATATTTTTAACTTTGTGGGATATTATTTAATAAAATCAGAAAGGAAAAAGCATTTTTACCACCCCAAAATGAACATTTTTTTTATAAAATATGGATGTATCTTATATGTGTGAAAACTAATGAGTCACCAGCTTTTAAAAAATGGAGAGATCGGGAAAATGTAAATACTTTTTAATAATGCTTTCCAAATGCTTTCTAAAACTCTTAAAAATATGTTCTAAAGTTCCATTTTAACGATCCTTCTGATGTCTTTAGTAATCATAAAAATAAATCACATTGAGTGAGATCTAACGAATAAGGTGGCTATTGTATTCCTTTTCCACTAGCAAAGCGTGGGTACCCTAAGCCAATAACTGGATCGCCACAAAATTTATTGATGGCTTCAAATACTTCTTGTGTGCGATGAGGTGCCGCTCCGTCTTGAATAAAATAAAAAGATTTAACAAGACCTCTCTTTTTCGCATGACGAAAGGATTTGGTCTCTAACAACCCTTTTTACGTCTCTTCGGCGACGGAAGATTCAAAGAAATGCAGGTATTCACGTTTTTAATTATATTTTTAAATTAATGGTATGTATTAAATAGGTTTAATTTTTTTATAATTAAATGGCCATGAAATGAAAGTTACGACTTTCCTTCATTAAAAAGTATTTACTATTTACCGATATCTCCATTTACTAAAAAAATGTTTAAACAAAAACTTAAACCGACGAAAAAAGAAACTGAAAAGCGAAAAATAAAATAAACCTTTATAGTTATGTTGTAGTGTCATCAGAACTACATACGTGTGCCAAGTTTCAACAGAATTGGTTCACAGGTGAATGAAAAATCAATCATTCCCAATTTTTTTCTACCCTTAGGAGTAGGGGTAGGGGTCAAATTTAAAAGGGAACAACTTCGAGGTACACCCTATCCAATAAAAAACGAATAATCAAAATCGGACCACTCTGTAAAAAGTTATGCGTGGTCATACATACAAAAAACAAAAAATCTTTTATTTTGTTCGTCGGTTAAACATAGGGACTCATTAGTTTTTACACATTCCTATTGGACACCCTGTATATTCTGTATATAGACTATCTGCCTGATAACAAAAGTATACTATATAGTATATAAAATGCAACGTTTCTCTGTCTGTCTGTCTTTCCGTCAGTGCGCTTATAATTCGAAAACCACTGGTCCGATTTATACATATATTGGGTTTTTCGGAAAGTAATTTGGTTTTTTCCCAACAGAGGAATTAATTCTATTTTTTCACAGCCAACTTCACACTTCAGCCGCAATGTCATTATTTATTTTGACAGCTGATATAGCAAGGCTTTTTTGTGAAAAAGTTCGTTTGATTCTGTGCACTAGTTTTTGTTTGGTGTCCTATTAAATATGGAAAACAGCATTTTCCGTATATTTTACTATTTTACTATCAAAAAGGTAAAAATGCTGTTCAAGCAAGAGAGAGAGGAAAATTAGACGATGTGTGTGGAGAATATGTATTGACAGAACGCCAGTGTCAAAACTAGTTTTCAAAATGTCGTTCTGCCAATGTTGATATTAAAGATGCACCACGTTCTGGAAGGCCAGTTAAAGCTAATGAAGGCAAAATAAAAACATTGACTGATGCCGAATAACAACTCGTTAGACCGCTGAGAGATCAAATTTATCGAATTCGACCGTTCATGATAACTTGAAAAGCCTTGGTTTAATTTCAAATTACTCGACACATGGTTTCCACATGTTCTTACAGAAAGAAAATTGGTCTGTCACGTTGACGTATTTGATTCGCTTCTCAAATGTCAAGAAAATTATATATTTTTGAATCGAATCATCACTGGGGACGGGAAATGGGTTGTCTACAAAAATGTTAAACACAAGAAATCATGGAGTAAAAGAGATGAACCGGCTCAAAGCACTTCGAAAACCGATATTCACCAAAAAAAGGTGCTGCTGTCTGTTTGGTGAGGTTTCAAAGAAAGGGATTTTTTTAGCTTCTACCGGACAACACCACGATCAATTCTGAAGTGTACTGTCATCAAATGGTCAAATTGAATGACTCACTCAAACAGAAAAGGCGAGAATTGATCAATAGAAAAGGTATAGTGTTCCACCAAGATAATGCGAGGCCTCATAATAGTTTGGTAAAAGTTCTTACAGCTTGTATGGGATGTATTATTATATCCACTATATTCTCCAGTTCTAGCACCTTCGTATTATTACTTTTTCCGGTCTCTAAAAAATTTTTTAGATAGCAAAATCTTTACTTCACATGAGGACGTCAAATATGACTTGGATCAGTGTTTTGCCAGCAAAGATCACCAAGTTTTATGAGCATGGAATCATGCTACTGCCAGAAAAATGGCAAAAGGTATTGGACCAAAATGGAGAATATATAATTGAATAAAATATTTATATATAAGAAAATCGTCTTTCATTTTCACAAAAAAAAATTACTTTCCGAACAACCCAATACTTTTTTTCGTACTTCATAGATATATTCTCTGACCAGGTTTTTTTATTATATATATATTTCATTATTGCGATAAATTACGTAATATAACACGCTACATGTATCATGTGTTATGTATCGTGTCATATGTTGCCGCTTGTAATTTGTTATATCATAACATATGATACACATCACGCGTCATGCCTTAGGCATCATGCCACGAGTTATGTCACGTGCTGTGTCATATGTTATGTCACGCATCATGTAACGTGTCAAAGAACATCTAGATGATGAAGGCTTTTATGAAATCTTTTAAAAAGCAGATTCGAAGCGCTTCATCCACATTTCATGATATACTTTGAAAAAGTGCTTCTCAAGGAGCTTAAAGGAAGCGCAAACGAAACACTGTGCATCAGTAAGAGCACTTGAAAAAGTCTTTTAAAGCGCTTTTTTTCCCGCTGGGAGGTTAGTCAGCTGCAGTGATATGAAATTTGAATTATTACAGACATTAGAAAACCAAAAACCGATGAGTTTTCAGCGAATATGATAAGTATTTATTTGATGCAGCTATTGAAGGATGTTGTTGTGTTTGGGGTGAAGACTAATTTAAAAGGATATATAGCATATATTATGTGCAATAATTTTGAAATAAAGTTGATTGTTCCAAGGTTATGACTTTTAATAATACCTTCCCATATTAATAATATATCTTAAAGGAGAATATCCAGGTAAAATATAGTTGTTATTGTGATACTTGTTTTTAAACAAAAGCTAGCGCATTAAAATGATTTCAAATATAGGGGTAGAAATTCAGCTTTATCGATATTCGTTCTTTGCAACCATATGATGTCCGCTGAAGTAAGCACTCTCTTTGAGCTCCCTGAGCAGCACTTTCTCGAAGTACATCATGAAATATGGATGAAGTGCTTCGAATCTGCTTTTTTCGAAGCACTTCGCATTTTTCCGCTGGGTTGATTGAATTTTTATTCTCAAAATGTCGCTACATTCATTATACACGAACATTTTATAAACGCCTTCATCATCTAGATGTTCTTTGACACGTTACGTGACGCGCGACATAACATATAACACAGCACACAGACATGATTCTTGACATGATGACCGGCATAACAAATTACAAGCGTTATGCCTTTTATTAGGGAACTCGTCACAAACTATAGACCCATAGCTAATCTGTCTTCTATTCCTTAAATGTTCGAAGCCATTGTGTGTGAATACTTATAAGATAAACATCCCGAATCAGCATGGCTTCATGAAGGGAAGATCTACTATCACAAATCTGCTACAGTTCTCGTGAGTTTGTTGCTACCTCCGGTGAACCACAGGGTAGTCACCTGGGTTTCACCAGGTGGTGTTAAAAAAACTCTATATTTTTGAATTTTGACAAATGTAAGGTAAATGTAGGAATAGTTGACTTAGGAGTTCTTTTTGACCTAAAACTTACTTTCAGTGATCATATCGATCATATTGTAAGTAAGGGTAATCCTCTTCTAGGGTTCATAAAGCGTTGCGCCAAGGAATTTGATGATCCTTATATAACTAAGGCTATGTTCACTACCCTTGTTCGACAGATTCTTGAATATACCAGTTCAGTTTGGGCACCACCCTATGAGTCTCTTTCTAACCGGACATAACTCTGGTTTTCTCCGCCACTCCTAGAATTAATTAATATCCAATAAACCTGAGATCTTATGATTTCATTTACTTGTCGTCTCACAGAACCAACTATGGACATTTCGAACCGATTAATAGGATGTGTTCGAACTTCTATCTAAATTTGAAGCTAGTAGAATTTAACCTCACTTAAATTTAATTAAAGGCATAGCTCACGATCTTAAATATGTGTTAAGTATTATCGCTTTTCTTTTAATTGTAATTGTAAATTGTAATTGTAATTTTAATTTTAATTGTAATTGTAATTGTAATTGTAATTGTAATTGTAAATTGTAAATTGTAATTGTAATTGTAGCTAGCATATTAGCAAAATAATAATAAATACCTAAAAAATCCATTATCTGACTTTTATTTCTGATTTTAAAAATAAAAATCATATTCTGATATTTATTTTTGATTTTAAAAATAAAACTCACTTCGTGATTTTTA
This sequence comes from Dysmachus trigonus, assembly GCA_949715965.1. Classification (NCBI taxonomy): domain Eukaryota; kingdom Metazoa; phylum Arthropoda; class Insecta; order Diptera; family Asilidae; genus Dysmachus; species Dysmachus trigonus. The sequence continues at coordinate 1,021,939 of OX454324.1, forward strand.
GTTTTGATTTTAAAAATAAAATGACATTTCCTGATTTTTATTTTTGATTTTAAAAATAAAAATCACTTTGTTTATTTTTATTTCTGAGTTTAAAAATAAAAATCTCTTCCTGAAATCATATTCCGATTTTAAAAATAAAACTCATTTCTTGATTTGTAGTTTTGATTTTAAAAATAAAAATCATTTCCTGATTTTTAGTTTTGATTTTAAAAATAAAAATCATTTCCTAATTTTTATTTTTGATTTTAAAAATAAAAATCTTTTTTTTTATTTTTATTTCTGGTTTTAAAAATAAAAATCATTTTCTAGATTTAAGATTTTAAAAAACGAACATATTTTTATTTACATAGATTTTAATTTTATTTTTTTACATTTTTATTTATATGATTGATTTTTATTTTTGATTTTAAAATTAAAAATCATTTTTTGATTTTTATTTCTGATTTTAAAAATAAAACTCATTTCCTGATTTTTAGTTTCAATTTTAAAAATAAAACTCATTTCCTGATTTTTAGTTTCAATTTTAAAAATAAAACTCATTTCCTGATTTTTATTTTTGATTTTAAAAATAAAAATCATTTTGTTTATTTTTATTTCCGATTTTAAAAATAAAAATCATTTTCTGGTTTTCATTTCTGATTTTGAAAATACAAATAAAATTATAATTTTTATTTTTGTCTAGAAAAATAACAGTCAGGAAATAATTCTTTAGATCTGATTTTTACAGAAAATATCATAAACATTACGGTCCCTATTAACCTTTTAAGGACGGGAGTGGTCGATATATGGACCAGCCAGAGGACACATAATATTTGATGTTTTTCAGGGAAAACGTAATGCGCTAAATATGAGAAAAATAGTATAGAAATTCCTGGAAGCATCCTTGACCTTGAAAATAGCGGTATTCAATGTCAAATTTTTTCTGCTATTTAGCCCTGAAAGTTTGCATACCTACATTTTTTGATGCGCTGAATATGGGAAAAATAGTGTAAAAATTCCTGGAAGCATCCTTGACCTTGAAAATCGCTATATCAAAGTCAAAGTTTTGTTTGCTATTTCGCCCTGAAAGTTGGCATACCTACCTTCTTTTATGTACTGATTACGGAAAATATAATACCACGAATCGCGAAACTCATCTGCAAGGTGAATTCAAGGTCAAAAATTGATATTTTCACGATTTTTCCCGTATTCAGTGCATCAAATTACCTAGAAAAATACTTTCAAACCGTCGCGCCAAATTTTTTACTTGGACTTTCCGTTGCGGACGGGCCTGGTCGATATATCGACCAGCAAGGAGGGGGGGGGGACTCCACATAAGAAGTTAATTCAATTTATTTATAATATTCATCCCTATATATATATAAAAATGAAAGTTTGTTTGTTTGTTTGTTTGTTGCTCAATCACGCCTAAACGCTTGCATCGATATTTTTCATTTTTTGTCCGAAGGTAGTACATATTCCGACTTAACATATAGGCTATTTTTTTTCGGATAATAAGTAGGGTTTCAAAATGGCGGATCCAAGATGTCGGCTAAAAATTTTAAATTTGAAGCGATTTTCATGAAAATTGGTACATAGGGGTTTTGCGGGATGGGGATTTCAAATCCGATGTCCAAATTTAGAAATTCAAGATGGCGGATCCAATATGGCGACCAAGATTTCCTGATTTCAACGGATTTTAATGAAAATTAGTACAATGATTGTTTTGAGGCCACTAATTTTGAATATTATCAAAATTTAGAAATCCAAGATGGCGGATCCAAAATGGCGACCATTTTTCTCGATTTCAACGGATTTTAATGAAAATTAGTACAATGATTATCTTGAGGTCACTGATTTTGAATGTTATCAAAATTTACAAACCAAAGATGGCGGACCCAATATGGCGACCAATATTTCTCGATTTCAAGGGACTTTAATGAAAATTAGTACGATGATTATATTGAGCTCACTTATTTTGAATGTTATCAAAATTTACAAATCCAAGATGGCGGATCCAATATGGTGACCAAGATTTCTCGATTTCAACGGATTTTAATGAAAATTGGTACAATGATTATTCTGAGACCACTAATTTTGAATATTAGCAGCATTTACAAATCCAACATGGCGGATCCAACATGGCGACCAGAATGTCTCGATTTCAACGGATATTAATGAAAATTGGTAGGATGATTATTCTGAGGATACAAGTTCCGAATATTATCAAAAGTTGTAAATCCAAGATGGCGGATCCAATATGGCAACCGAGTGTCTCGATTTCAACGGATTTTAATTAAAATTAGTACAATGATTATTCCGGAGCCACTAATTTCGAATATTATCAAAATTTCCATATCCAACATGGCGACCAAAATTTCTCGATTTCAACGGATTGTAATGGAAATTAGTACAGTGATTATTCTGAGACCACTAATTTTGCATATTATCAAAATTTCTAAATGCAAGATGGCGTCCAGAATGTCTCGATTTCGAGGGATTTTAATGAAAATTGGTACAATGATTATTCTGAAGCTACAAACTTTGAATATTATCAAAATTTGTAAATCCAAGATGGCGGGTCCAATATGAGACCAATTTTCTTGATTTAACGGTTTTTACTTAAAATTAGTACAATGATTATTCTGAGGATTATTCTGAGGATACAAGTTCCGAATATTATCAAAAGTTGTAAATCCAAGATGGCGGATCCAATATGGCAACCGAATGTCTCGATTTCAACGGATTTTAATTAAAATTAGTGCAATGATTATTCCGGAGGCACTAATTTCGAATATTAGAAAAATTTCCAAACTCAATAGGGCGGATCCAATATGGCGACCAAAATTTCTCGATTTCAACGGATTTGAATGAAAATTGGTACAATAATTATTTTAAAGCCACTAATTTTTAATATTATTAAAATTTGGAAATTCAAGATAGCGGATACATAAAGGGGTTTTCGGGTTGAAACAATTTTTAGGATATAACAAACTAGAACATTTGAGAAGTGTTTAATTAGTAAGTATTTACCCAACGCCGGGTGAAACCGGGTAAGCCAGCTAGTGTCTAATAAAATATCAATTTTAACGTAATTTTCCCCGTCCTTAAAAGGTTAAAATTGTTTAATTACCATTACCAAGTAATGATATTGATACATCACCATTCAGAAGGATTACTTAGCATTGCCTTACAGTACTTAGCATTAAATAGCATTACTCGCTGGGTATTTCTAAGTAATGCCAGGTAATGCTGATTAATGTCACGTAATGCTTTTGAAGCACTATAATGGTGAAGAACCATTAATATTACTTGGTAATAGTCATTAAATTTTTTGTAGTACCAATAATTGTAATGGATAATGCTAAGTACTGTAAGGCAATGCTAGGTGATGTGGAGTATTTCTAACAAGGAGACCGCCAAGATTGTCCGCCTCCGATTTCAATGATTTTTATATATATTGTTGTATTTGAGTAAGTGAGTAATTACCCAAAAGGAATTCACGCAACGCTCAATAGTTTCAAAGTTGTTCTACCAAGCAACTTAAATATAAGTTCAGTTTGCATGCGGTTGGTAAGGTGGCGCGTAATAGTCGACGTTTTCATTGATATTTTTTTCTTTTTTATTACTTGGAAAATTTTGAAGCAAAGAAGGGCAGCTAAAAAAATTGATAATCATTGATTAATGCTGATTAATGCCAGGTAATGCTTCTGAAGTACTATAATGGTGAAAAACCATTACAATTACTTGGTAATAGTCATTAAATTTTTTGTAGTACCAATAATTGTAATGGCATTGGTAATTTGTCTTGTTTGCATTACTTGTAGTAGTATTAAGTATGGTAAGCATTCCAGGAATAATGCGTTATTTTTAATTATCTAAATATTTTTGTATCTTATCTTTTTTAGTCCAGGCTACCAAGGTAAAAAAGAGGTATTACCTCCGAATTTTTTGAGCATGCATCGATTTACATGAAACTTTGGAATTAAGCTTGTCTTACCCTTATCTTCAAAATCTACCCTATGCCGACATGTGCAAATTACTCTAAGGGGTGAAAACTACCCCTTTTTGCAAAATTTCAATAAAATTATAAGTATAAGCATTTAATGACTAGAAAAATACTTGTATGGGTTAAATAAAAGTTACTTATTGCTTCAATACAATATTTATGATTTTTTAACCCTGTTTGATGTACCCCTTATAAAGCACCCCCTTTATAAGGTATGATAATATAAAATTAATTATAAATTATTTAATGACTTTTTTCTGGATGAATTATGTTGAAATAACTCATTTTGTTTGTGTTCAACACAAAAATTTTACATCCCCAATGTTCAACCCTTATAAATCACCCCTTATTTCGAAAAAAAATTGAAAAACATTATTAGTATATATTTTTTTGATGATTTATTTATTGTGAATGGATATTTTTTTATCTGTACTTATTTGAATATTTTATATTCATAATTTTCAACCCCTATAAATCATCCCCTATTTCAAAAAAACATGGAAAAACATTATTTATAGATGTATATACTTTTTTGATGACTTATTTATTGTGAATGGACATTTTTTTATCTGTATTTATTTGAATATTTTATATTCATAATTTTCAACCCCTTTAAATCATCCCCTATTTAAAAAAAAATTGAAAAAAAATATTTACAGACGTACTTATATAATTTTTTCTCCGATGTATACTTTCACTTACACTCCAAAATCTATCCTGCTCCAAAATTAAAAAAAAAAGGTATATTTTGTTTTTTGGCCATATCTCGGTTAATTTTCAAGCTAAAATGGCACCAGTCATACGTTAGGGCAAGCTTTGGAAGGTCATATCTCAGTTATTTTACAAGCTAAAAAAAATTTAAAAAAAGCAAAATGTTTGTTAAAAAAAAGCTAACTTTTTGTTCCTTACTAATTTTTACGTATATCCTATAGTTTTTCCGAAATTTTGAAAAAAAGAAAAAATTTTGAAAATTTCGAAAATAATTTTTCGACTTTAATCATAATTTTTTTCGAAATTATGCATTCTAAATCGTTCAAACTCTCACAAATCATTGTGAGTACATAAATAAAGTAAAATGACCATGAATTATCTTTTTATTGCAATTTGGATACTATTGCCAAGGGTGAAATTGAGTTTTTTTTCTACAAAAAAAAATATAAATCAATTTTATTTCGGCCATAACTCTCTTAGTTTTCATGCTAGAGAGTTCTAGTAACCCTCAGTTTAAAGCTTTTTAAAAATACTTTGAAAAAGGTTCTATGCAATTTTCTCGAAAAATTTACCATTTTTCCGTTATTTGACGTTGAATTTTAAAAAATTTTCGTTCAAATAATGTATTCAACCTTCAATAAATCATTACTCGGTTTGTATTAGGCCTACAATCAATTAAAAGGCACCAATCTCTTTTTTATAAGCTTCATTTTTGGTTCTTACACTTTTGTTGATAAAATGAATAGTTTTTGAGTTATTCATAAAAAATCGATTAAAAACGTGGTTTTTTTCACGAAAAATGCCAATTTTCAATCGCGTATAACTCGAAAACTATTGAGTTTTCAAAAAATATGCTAAGAACAATTTTTGCTTAAAATTTGTTCCTCTATCGATTTCCGTGGTTATTTTCCACAAAAAAATTTTCACCCCCTAGTTGGGGTGGAACTCACTCACAAAAGCACACATCGGGATAGGGTAGATTTTGCTTTTTGAGGTATTCCCTACATGCTGTCAAAATTTCATTAAAATCGACGCATGCTCAAAAAATTCGGAGGTGAAAACCTTGGTAGCCTGGACTATTTAGGATCCTAATTGATTTAAAAAAAATAAAAAAATAAAAAAATAAAAAAATTAATATACATTTAATTTCTGTTCGAGGAATTGTGAAAGTAATGATCGTGAAAATTTTCTGGTCCACTGTTTTCGATACTGTCTCCGCTGATGGATGCTGTGAATGAATGAAGAAGAAGAGAGATACTTCGCCGTGATCTTGAGACTACTATTAATTCTGATGGTTGAAAATGCGAAAGAGGTGGCAGGGGGAAAGAAGCTAATATTCATATTGTTTATCTGTTTGTTTGTCCAACCGAAGATATTTCACTCTCTATCTCACACAACGTATGTAAATTTTGTGCATATGTGGAGATAGTATAAAAAGCTTCATTATTATTTTTCACTCTTTTTTCTTCGATTTTCCTATAGAGAGGCTCTTGTAAAATGGGGGCGAATTTGTAAATAAAATTTGTCTGTTTCATTTCTTTTCTAGAGATATACATTCTCTTTGAGGCCAGACTGTTGTTCATATACATATATATGTATATATATGTGTATATATATGAGTAAAATAATTTTTATTGACGTAGCTTTTTTTCGCTTTTATTATTTAAATTGTTTGATCAATTTAAAAGAGAATTGATCATGGAAACAAAAAAATAGAGGTAACTATTGGGATACAGAAAAATAATACTTGGTTATTTCTTATATTTTTCGGGGAGAAATTAAATATTTGTACTTTTTAATTATATTTATTTATTATTATTACTTTTTCCAATTTTTTTTATTTTTTTATGAGATTTTTACAACAAAACGAAACAGAAATGACGTCGATCTCTGACGATAGTGAGTAAAATTTTTTTTTTCTATTTGCCTGTTTTGTTGGAGTATCTGAAAAAGAAAAAAAAAAAAACATTCGCGGGCCCCAGAAGCAGAAGCAGCCGCTGGGAAATCCGCGAGATACGCGAGATAAACGCGACAAAACGGCGACTCTTCTTCTAATAGTTTTTCGCTTTTATGCTCTCGAGGCGGCGGCGGCGGCTGCAGCGGTGACCGCGGACCCCATCACCACAGAAAACGGCGGCGGTTTATCGTTTCGTTAATTTTTTGTTTTTTATCCTAATTTAACCATAAATTCTCGAATTTTTATCATAATTAGTTTTAATATTTAAATTAGTATACATTCTCATTTTGATGAGTTTTGACGAGTGCTACTTTGATACTTTGTTATAAACATTTCTTTTCGGGGGGTATCGAAGTGAAGAAAGTGACGAGGCGGGATATTAAAAACATTTTTTTTTAAAAGGAAGAAGAAAACTATATTAAAAAAATAATAAAAACTATTTTTTTATTAATCTTCATCTCTGTGGTGTTTTTGGTTATTAAAATATTTTTTTTTTTTTGATGGTGCTGTGCCTGCGAAACTAGAAGAGAAATGATTCTCGCGAGTAAACAGAGAGACTATCAGAAATAAAAGCATATAAAAACAAGTTTAAAAACATTTTAAAACGAAAAAATAATAATCAAAAAGATAAAATAAATTAATTAGTATATAATGGCTGAATCGGGTATTGATTTAAATTTTGATTTTGACATCGATTACAGTGTTTTTGATGATGATAATTCGTATCTTTTGGGCGCTGCAACAAGACAAAATCAAGAAAATCTTGAATTTTATGAACTTAAATCCCGCACTGTTCCGGAAGAGATGTAAGTTAAAAAAGAAATATTAATAATTAATTAATATAATAATAAAAACAAATATTCCATACCACCATACAAAATTATTTTATTACTCTTTCAATTTCCGTCTCCTTGTAAATTTACTGATACAAAAATTACGTTTTTTTTCTCAATAAACAAGAGTCACGTGTAAAAAATTGAAAGGCTTTTCATCAAATACACGACTTGTAATATTTTTTTTCGCATAATTCGTATATACCATAAGACTTTTTGTTTTTTTCCTTTTTATTTCTTAAAAATGTGCCACTGTAGTGAATTAATTACATTCAAAAATTTCTTGAGACAGGGCCAACATTTTTTTAGCTTTTGAGAGAAAGAAGCGTCTCAAAACGAGTTGCCATATGCGAACAAATTTCTTTTTAGTAGTATTTTACAATTTTAAAATTATCGCACTCTGGCTGCACTTCGACCGAACAAATCCTTGTAATAATTTAAGGAAGAAAAAATCTTTCTAAACATAAACATGATTCTAAAATAAACTTCAAAGATTCTACGGTTCATTTTGCGAACTTTGAATATCGAGGGTATTTATTTATTTTTTTTAATATAGGACCCCAAAAGTTTTATTCGACACCTTACCTCTTTTTTGCTAAAATATTTTAGCTATTTTATTTCAAGTCGACTTAACCGAAAAAACCACTCCGGAGAGCCCTTTCAAAGAAAGCAGTTTAATTTTACTGTGGAGCGACATTTAAAGAAAACCCGCATATTAAAAAATCGTGAAATCCTCTTCTACACCTTTCCTTTTTTGGCTAGAATAATTTAGCTATTTTATTTCTTTTCGATTTAGCCCAAAAAACTACTTCGAAGAGGCCTTTTAAAGAAAATATTTTTTTTAATTTTTATGAGGAGCACATTTAACGGAAATCCGAAAAATCAAAATCTCGAAATTTTCTTCTACACCTTTTCTTTTTTTGGCTAGAATAATTTAGCTATTTTCTTTATAGTCGATTCAACCCAAAAAGACACTCCGAAGAGCCCTTATTAAGAAAATACATTTTTTAATTTTAATGAGGGCACATTCAAAGAAAATCCGCAAATTAAAAATCTCGAAATTGTCTGCTACACCTTTTCTTTTTTTGGCTAGAATAATTTAGCTATTTTCTTTCTAGTCGATTAAGCCCAAAAAACCACTCCGAAGAGCCCTTCTGAAGAAAATAATTTTTTTAATTTTTATGAGGGGCACATTCAAAGGAAATCCGAAAATTCAAAATCTCGAAATTTTCTTCTACACCTTTTCTTTTTTTGGCTAGAATAATTTAGCTATTTTCTTTATAGTCGATTCAACCCAAAAAAACACTCCGAAGAGCCCTTCTTAAGAAAATACATTTTTTAATTTTTATGAGGGGCACATTCAAAGAAAATCCGCAAATTAAAAATCTCGAAATTGTCTTCTACACCTTTTCTTTTTTTGGCTAGAATAATTTAGCTATTTTCTTTCTAGTCGATTAAGCCCAAAAAACCACTCCGAAGAGCCCTTCTGAAGAAAATAATTTTTTTAATTTTTATGAGGGGCACATTCAAAGGAAATCCGAAAATTCAAAATCTCGAAATTTTCTTCTACACCTTTTCTTTTTTTGGCTAGAATAATTTAGCTATTTTCTTTCTAGTCGATTAAGCCCAAAAAACCACTCCGAAGAGCCCTTCTGAAGAAAATAATTTTTTTAATTTTTATGAGGGGCACATTCAAAGAAAATCCGCAAATTAAAAATCTCGAAATTGTCTTCTACACCTTTTCTTTTTTTGGCTAGAATAATTTAGCTATTTTCTTTATAGTCGATTCAACCCAAAAAACACTCCGAAGAGCCCTTCTTAAGAAAATACATTTTTTAATTTTTATGAGGGGCACATTCAAAGAAAATCCGCAAATTAAAAATCTCGAAATTGTCTTCTACACCTTTTCTTTTTTTGGCTAGAATAATTTAGCTATTTTCTTTATAGCCGATTCAACCCATAAAAACACTCCGAAGAGCCCTTCTTAAGAAAATAATTTTTTTAATTTTTATGAGGGGCACATTCAAAGGAAATCCGAAAATTAAAAATCTCGAAATTGTCTTCTACACCTTTTCTTTTTTTGGCTAGAATAATTTAGCTATTTTCTTTATAGTCGATTCAACCCAAAAAAACACTCCGAAGAGCCCTTTTTAAGAAAATACATTTTTTAATTTTTATGAGGGGCACATTCAAAGGAAATCCGAAAATTCAAAATCTCGAAATTTTCTTCTACACCTTTTCTTTTTTTGGCTAGAATAATTTAGCTATTTTCTTTATAGTCGATTCAACCCATAAAAACACTCCGAAGAGCCCTTCTTAAGAAAATAATTTTTTTAATTTTTATGAGGGGCACATTCAAAGGAAATCCGAAAATTAAAAATCTCGAAATTGTCTTCTACACCTTTTCTTTTTTTGGCTAGAATAATTTAGCTATTTTCTTTATAGTCGATTCAACCGAAAAAAACACTCCGAAGAGCCCTTTTTAAGAAAATACATTTTTTAATTTTTATGAGGGGCACATTCAAAGGAAAACCGAAAATTCAAAATCTCGAAATTTTCTACTACGCCTTTTCTTTTTTTGGCTAGAATAATTTAGCTATTTTCTTTCTAGTCGATTAAGCCCAAAAAACCACTCCGAAGAGCCCTTCTTAAGAAAATACATTTTTTAATTTTTATGAGGGGCACATTCAAAGAAAATCCGCAAATTAAAAATCTCGAAATTGTCTTCTACACCTTTTCTTTTTTTGGCTAGAATAATTTAGCTATTTTCTTTATAGTCGATTCAACCCAAAAAAACACTCCGAAGAGCCCTTCTTAAGAAAATACATTTTTTAATTTTTATGAGGGGCACATTCACAGGAAATCCGAAAATTCAAAATCTCGAAATATTCTTCTACACCTTTTCTTTTTTTGGCTAGAATAATTTAGTTATTTTCTTTCTAGTCGATTCAGCCCAAAAAACCACTCCGAAGAGCCCTTCTTAAGAAAATACATTTTTTAATTTTTATGAGGAACACATTCAAAGAAAATCCACAAATTAAAAATCTCGAAATTGTCTTCTACACCTTTTCTTTTTTTGGCTAGAATAATTTAGCTATTTTCTTTATAGTCGATTCAACCCAAAAAAACACTCCGAAGAGCCCTTCTTAAGAAAATACATTTTTTAATTTTTATGAGGGGCACATTCAAAGGAAATCAGAAAATTAAAAATCTCGAAATTGTCTTCTACACCTTTTCTTTTTTTGGCTAGAATAATTTAGCTATTTTCTTTATAGTCGATTCAACCCAAAAAAACACTCCGAAGAGCCCTTCTTAAGAAAATACATTTTTTAATTTTTATGAGGGGCACATTCAAAGAAAATCCGAAAATTAAAAATCTCGAAATTGTCTTCTACACCTTTTCTTTTTTTGGCTAGAATAATTTAGCTATTTTCTTTCTAGTCGATTAAGCCCAAAAAACCACTCCGAAGAGCCCTTCTGAAGAAAATAATTTTTTTAATTTTTATGAGGGGCACATTCAAAGGAAATCAGAAAATTAAAAATCTGGAAATTGTCTTCTACACCTTTTCTTTTTTTGGCTAGAATAATTTAGCTACTTTCTTTATAGTCGATTCAACCCAAAAAAACACTCCGAAGAGCCCTTCTTAAGAAAATACATTTTTTAATTTTTATGAGGGGCACATTCAAAGAAAATCCGAAAATTAAAAATCTCGAAATTGTCTTCTACACCTTTTCTTTTTTTGGCTAGAATAATTTAGCTATTTTCTTTCTAGTCGATTAAGCCCAAAAAACCACTCCGAAGAGCCCTTCTGAAGAAAATAATTTTTTTAATTTTTATGAGGGGCACATTCAAAGGAAATCAGAAAATTAAAAATCTCGAAATTGTCTTCTACACCTTTTCTTTTTTTGGCTAGAATAATTTAGCTATTTTCTTTATAGTCGATTCAACCCAAAAAAACACTCCGAAGAGCCCTTCTTAAGAAAATACATTTTTTAATTTTTATGAGGGGCACATTCAAAGAAAATCCGAAAATTAAAAATCTCGAAATTGTCTTCTACACCTTTTCTTTTTTTGGCTAGAATAATTTAGCTATTTTCTTTCTAGTCGATTAAGCCCAAAAAACCACTCCGAAGAGCCCTTCTGAAGAAAATAATTTTTTTAATTTTTATGAGGGGCACATTCAAAGGAAATCAGAAAATTAAAAATCTCGAAATTGTCTTCTACACCTTTTCTTTTTTTGGCTAGAATAATTTAGCTACTTTCTTTATAGTCGATTCAACCCAAAAAAACACTCCGAAGAGCCCTTCTTAAGAAAATACATTTTTTAATTTTTATGAGGGGCACATTCAAAGGAAATCAGAAAATTAAAAATCTCGAAATTGTCTTCTACACCTTTTCTTTTTTTGGCTAGAATAATTTAGCTATTTTCTTTATAGTCGATTCAACCCAAAAAAACACTCCGAAGAGCCCTTCTTAAGAAAATACATTTTTTAATTTTTATGAGGGGCACATTCAAAGAAAATCCGAAAATTAAAAATCTCGAAATTGTCTTCTACACCTTTTCTTTTTTTGGCTAGAATAATTTAGCTATTTTCTTTCTAGTCGATTAAGCCCAAAAAACCACTCCGAAGAGCCCTTCTGAAGAAAATAATTTTTTTAATTTTTATGAGGGGCACATTCAAAGGAAATCAGAAAATTAAAAATCTGGAAATTGTCTTCTACACCTTTTCTTTTTTTGGCTAGAATAATTTAGCTACTTTCTTTATAGTCGATTCAACCCAAAAAAACACTCCGAAGAGCCCTTCTTAAGAAAATACATTTTTTAATTTTTATGAGGGGCACATTCAAAGAAAATCCGCAAATTAAAAATCTCGAAATTGTCTTCTACACCTTTTCTTTTTTTGGCTAGAATAATTTAGCTACTTTCTTTATAGTCGATTCAACCCAAAAAAACACTCCGAAGAGCCCTTCTTAAGAAAATACATTTTTTAATTTTTATGAGGGGCACATTCAAAGGAAATCCGAAAATTCAAAATCTCGAAATTTTCTTCTACACCTTTTCTTTTTTTGGCTAGAATAATTTAGCTATTTTCTTTATAGTCGATTCAACCCAAAAAAACACTCCGAAGAGCCCTTCTTAAGAAAATAAATTTTTTAATTTTTATGAGGGGCACATTCAAAGAAAATCCGCAAATTAAAAATCTCGAAATTGTCTTCTACAAATTTTCTTTTTTTGGCTAGAATAATTTAGCTATTTTCTTTATAGTCGATTCAACCCAAAAAAACACTCCGAAGAGCCCTTCTTAAGAAAATACATTTTTTAATTTTTATGAGGGGCACATTCAAAGAAAATCCGCAAATTAAAAATCTCGAAATTGTCTTCTACACCTTTTCTTTTTCTGGCTAGAATAATTTAGCTATTTTCTTTATAGTCGATTCAACCCAAAAAAACACTCCGAAGAGCCCTTCTTAAGAAAATACATTTTTTAATTTTTATGAGGGGCACATTCAAAGGAAATCCGAAAATTCAAAATCTCGAAATTTTCTTCTACGCCTTTTCTTTTTTTGGCTAGAATAATTTAGCTATTTTCTTTCTAGTCGATTAAGCCCAAAAAACCACTCCGAAGAGCCCTTCTTAAGAAAATAAATTTTTTAATTTTTATGAGGGGCACATTCAAAGAAAATCCGCAAATTAAAAATCTCGAAATTGTCTTCTACACCTTTTCTTTTTTTGGCTAGAATAATTTAGCTATTTTCTTTATAGTCGATTCAACCCAAAAAACCACTCCGAACCACAAAAAACCACTTCTTTAGAAAATACATTTTTTAATTTTTATGAGGAGCACATTCAAAGAAAATCCGCAAATTAAAAATATCGAAATTTTCCTCTACACCTTTTCTTTTTTTGGCTAGAATAATTTAGCTATTTTATCTGCAGTTGATTTAACTAAAAAACCAGCGTTTTTGAAAATAAATTTGTTAATTTTTTTGAATCTAACAAATTAGATTTTCTGAGTGTAATTTTTCGTAGAGGCTCCTTTGGTTTTGGGGTTCTACGTAATTGTGGTAACTCTAAAATCAGCGCTTTCTTCTTCTGGGAAAGCAATAAAAATAAATGAAACATATTTGTTATATATAAACCGCAGCTGTTTTTAAAATTAGATTTGGATGTGGACGGCATCAAGAAAATATTTAAAAGCTCTGTGTAAAATATATAAAAGTATATAGAAAAATATATAGAAAAATCGAAAAATTAGTTGAACAATTTTGTATTGAATTTTTGAAAATATAATATTAGAAAATCAACATTTAAAAAATATAATTTTATATGATTTCTGCGAATTTTATTCGTTATAAAATAAATCTTCAAATTTTTAGATGACGCTGACGTCATTCAGAACATCTGTTTTATTTTAGTTTTTTTTTATGGCAAATTCTAGGGGCAGGCTCAAACTACTGCCAATAAAAATAAAATAAAATAAAAAATAAGAGAAAAAATATATAAAACAAAAATACGTTGTACGCGTGTTTTTTTTATAGAAATCAATTTTTGTTGGCATTTTGCTCCTCGTTGTTTCAACTTTTTTCCGTTTTTAGTTTGTAATTTTACTTCCTTGAGTAAAAGAAATTTTTTTTCCCGGAAGAAGTGATTTTTTTAAGATTTTGTGAAAGTTAAAAACTGTATCTTTTGTTTTTTTTTTTTGCTCAGTTTCCTACTATAAAAAAAAGTGGAATGAGTTTTTCTTAGTTATAAAAAAAAAATACGCAATGGAGAAAATATGTATTTTTCTTTGAGCTTTTTTCGAAAAAGTGTTCGAAAATAAAATTTCATCAAAATAAAAATTGGCTTTTTCAACTGAAAATGAATTTTGTCGGAAAATGTGTGAAAAAAAGTAGAAAAATTCTAGAAGAAACAATGGGGAAAAATAAAAATAATTTTCCTATTTTGATATAAATTAAAATTAAAATATTTAAAGTGTTTTGAGTAGAAACAAATGCAACAAGTTTTAGTGTTTAATCAAAAAGCAACATTTTGTTCTCGCTCTTTTTGAAGTGTTTAATAAAACGGAAAAAATGTCAACAAAAGTTCCACATCCAATCAAAATTGATAATACTTCCCCTCCTGGTAAATCAAATCTATCCCTCCGTCCCGCACCGCCGCGACTACTTTTGCACCAACCGAGCGAAGATCAACCCTCAGAGAGGTCAAACGAATGTCAAAAGAATCCGGAGTCCCCGTCATCAGGGACCCAAAATGTCACAAAATCAAAATTTGGCATATTCGATGAATTTCAAAATTTTCTCCGTCGAGTCCAAACCCTACGAATGTCGGGGAGCAGCAGCAGCCTTCCCCACCACCAGGAAATGATTGATCAAAATCAATGTCACAGCGCCCCAGAATTCATAAATTCAGTAGAAAATTGTCGAAATTTTTCGAATAATTTCGTTACGAGCGCGACTCCAATGCAAGAGGGAGGAACTTTTATTCCATTCGATTGTGGGAGGGAGTCAGCGAATCCAGCTGATTTTGACAGAAGTGTCAAAGTGACGGAGGGGAACTTTGGCGGGGAAGAGGAGCACCAGGATCAGCCAATGAGAAATATTCGAGTGACAGTTGGTATCGACGAAGATTTGCAAATGATCCTCGAAATGGATCCGAGTATTGTCGATCTCGGAGGCGCGCCAATCGTCGAAGATCACAGAGTTTTTGGACTGCCACCAATTACTGGGGGGTAAACGATTTAAATCCCCCAAATGACCACTTTCATAGAAAATCCCCCAAGCACTCATTTTTATTCACAAAAACCCCAAACTACTCATTTCTATAGTAATATCCCAGTAGTAGTTTTCACATAAAATCCCTAAGAAATCATGTTTATTCATAGAAACCCCCAAATACCCTCAAGTACTAATTTTCATAGAAACCCCCAAATACAAATTTATTTTCACTGAGACCCTCAAGTACTAATTTTCATAGAAACCCTCAAATACTATTTTATTTTCACTGAGACCCCCAAGTACTAATTTTCATAAAAACCCTCAAATACTACTTTTCAAATCCCAAAGAACTAACTTTCATTCATAGAAACCAAGCCCCCAAGTACTAATAGAAACTCCCAAGAAAAGAACTCAGGATCTTTTTAAGTAATTCAGCTTGTACAGTGGTCTGCTCAAATTCAGCTTAAGAAGAGCAATTGCTGAATTTGCGCAGTCAGCTGTAGAAGCATAAAATTCTTAAAATTAGCCTCAATATTCATTGAAAACCCTGAAGTACTAATTTGTAGTAATGTAATTCCAAAAAAGTTATTTTTCATGAAAATGTCCATATAATTTAAAATTGGTCCATTTGTTATTTTTATTTAATTTTAATAATTGAAATCGTCGTCCTTGGAACCCCTAAGTACTCATTTTTATGAATTAAAAGGTGTAATGAAAATGTAATAAAATTTTAAAATTTAATTTTATATATCATAGTTAAAAGTAAGCTGGGTCTTGAATTTTCTTTCGATGGTGTATTCGTAAAATCAGAAATCCTAAAAAATAAAAACTCAGTGATATTTTTTTAAATAATATAAATTATTTATTTTATTTTCAGACCTACATTTAAAACCGTTACACCAACATCACGTACCCAATTAAAGCAACAACTGCAGCGTGAACAGCTTCAAGAGTTGGAGCGAAGGGAGGCAGAAAAACAGCAATTATCTGGGGCTGGATCACAGCATCAGCAAATTGCATCAACATCATCTGGAAGTTATCAATCACCGTCATCGTCACCCTATAATAATAATCAGCAAAATCATCAGACAAATCACCAACAGCAGCCGCAGCAGACCCAACAAAGCAACCACCAATTGAGCCCCGCCCTTAAGGTCCCCCTGCAGAGCATTGGGGTCGATGTTCCGCCACAGGTCCTGCAGGTTCGTGTCCCAATATCAATTAAAAATATTTTATTTAATAATAAATAAATATTATTCATAGGTTCGGACAGTGTTGGAGAATCCGACAAGATATCATGTTATACAAAAGCAGAAAAATCAAGTGCGACAATATCTCAGCGAATCATTTAAGCAATCTGATTGGGATGCACAACTACTCGCACGGATGGGCGGAGCCGGCAGTGATTGTAGCGGCAGTGAGGGAGATTTTAATTTAAAATTTGGACAGGTAAAAAGAAAGTGTTTTATATTTCCTTAGATATTTTTTTAACCTCCCAATTAGCGACCCTACGTACTCAAGATTCCTTCTAATTTTCAGAAGGGACTTCGCATTTACTTAAAAAATTTTGAGGTTCACCTCCCTTTTAGATGCCTACCCCTATTTTTTACACACATGCATATATATATGATCCTATCTTTAAATACTCCTATTTTTTATATGCTCCAATTTTTTCATATACCCCTATTTTTAATATACCCCCATTTTTATATACCCACTTTTTTAAACGCCCTATTTTTTTGCGTACCCATATTTTTTACATACCCACATTTTTTTAAACATCCCAATTTTTTTACACCCTATTTTGTATGTACCCCAATTTTTTTGGATGCCCTATTTTCTATACACCCACATTTTTTTATACACCCCTATTTTTACACACCCCTTTTTTATATACCCATATTATTTATACATCTCTTTTTGTTATAATACCCCAAT
Organism: Dysmachus trigonus; assembly: GCA_949715965.1. Classification (NCBI taxonomy): domain Eukaryota; kingdom Metazoa; phylum Arthropoda; class Insecta; order Diptera; family Asilidae; genus Dysmachus; species Dysmachus trigonus. The sequence goes on from OX454324.1 coordinate 1,039,086, forward strand.
TTATTATATAACCCAATTTCTTTATATACCCTAATTTTTTTGTATACCCCAATTTGTTATGTACCCACATTTTTACACACCCCTATTTTCGCACACCCTACTTTTTAAATTACCATATTATTTATGCACCGCTATTTTTCACACACCCCAATTTTTTTATATACCCTAATTCCTCTATTTACTCAAATTTTTTTTGCATACCCCTATTCTTTATATACCCACGTTTTTTATACATCCCTATTTGTGTACACCCTATTTTTTATGTACCCCAATTTTTTTGTATGCCCCTAATAGCTATACGCCAACATTTTTTTTATACACCCCTATTTGTGCACACCGCTGTTTTATATACCCATATTATTTATTTATCACTATTTGTTATATACCACAATTTTTCATACTGCCCTAATTTTTTTGTATACCCCAATCCTTTTTTATACCCACATTTTTTACACACCCAAATTTTTGCACACCCTATTTTGTACATACCCATATTATTTATACACCGCTATTTTTTATATACTCCAATTTTTTTATACACCCCGATTTTTTTGTATGCCTCTTCTATTTTTTACATACCCACATTTATTATACACCCCTATTTTTTATATACCTCAATTTGTTTATATACCCCAATTTCTTTATGTACTCAAATTTTTTTGCATGCCTTTATTTTTTATATACCCAAATGTTTTTGTACACCCCTTTTTCTGCACACCCTATTTTTTCAATACCCATATTATTTATACACCGCTATTTCTTATATACCCCATTAATTTTATATACCCCATTTTCTTTATATATCCCGATTTTTTTGTATTCCCCTATTTTTTAGATACCCACATTTTTTATCCACCCCTATTTTTTAACACCTTATTTTTTACATACCCTAATTTTATTTCTGTATGCCCCAGTTTCTTTATGTACTTTTTTTATACCCGAATGTTTTTATACTCTATATTTCATATATCCGTATTATTTACACACTTCTATTTTTTATATGCCCCAATTTTGTATATACCTCAATTTCTTTATACACCCCAGTTCCTTTGTGTGCCCGTATTTTGTATACATCCCTATTTTTTAATATATCCCTATTTTTGGTATACCCCAATCTCCTTGTATACCCCTAATTTTTGTATATCTCTATATTTTATATATCGACATTTTTTTATACGCCCCTAGTTTTGTACATCTTATTTTTTATATACGCTTATATTTTTTAAGTGCCCCACTTTGTTATATACCTCAATTTCTTTATACACCCCAGTTTCTTTGTATACCCCTATTTTTTATATATATATACCCATATTTTTTTATACCACTATTATTAATATTCCCCTAATTATGCCTTCCCCTTTTATTACTAGTCCCTCAAAGAGACCAATTTTACCTCCTCCCAATTTTTCTACATTACTAAACAAGTTTTCAATGCCCATTCTACTAAACAAGTTTTCTCCTCCTTCAATAATCATCCCCTCTCCGATTGAAACCAACATTTTATATTCCCCCTATTTTTAATCTGATCCTTTATATCCGAATTTAATTTTATTCTTAACAGGGAATATGCAACAATTTTGATATTTTGATTTATTTATAAAGGGTGGAGGAAGATAAGAGGGAAATAAATCCCCACTCTTCTGTATTAATTCCCCCTGATTTCTTCCCCATTTTTAATCCTTACACCAACTATGTAATTTGTTTATAACTTACGTTGTTCTGTTTTTGGGTAATTGTCCCCTTTATAATTATTTATTTTAATCCCCAACTTTCATCACTCACCGAAAATTGATTTTCTTTCTCTTTAAAGTACTTATACTATTTAATTTAATACTTAACAGTTACCCCAATTACCCCATAATTACCCCCCACTTAAATTTTTCCGTTTTAACCATTAGCCTTGTTTAAAATGTTATTAATTTTTAAATTTTATTACTAGTAAAGTATTAATTCGATGTTTAAATTCTACTTCTTCTTCTTTTTGATTTCATAGAATGCCACAGGAGTTGAAAATTCTAATTCAATTTATCAAAATGATGTTCAAGTGCTGCCATCTCCATCGCAATCGCAGCAATCAGCTGATGTTATTGTAAAATCAGTCGTTGGGGGTTCTAATTATCAGCAAAATAAATCGATTAAAACTCAACAAGGACAGAATTTAGCTGATGCCAGATCAGCAGCAGTAGCAGCAGCAGCAGCAGCAACATCACAACAATCACCGGCAACAACATCGAATTCAAATAATACCAAAAGTGGACAAAATAATAATAATAATATTAATAATAGTAGTAGTAATAATAATATCTGTGCAAGTTATAGTGGCCGTAATTGTGGTAGTGAAGTTATAAATCTGGCCAGTGGCGCCGCAGTTAGTAACAGTGGCGGTGGGGCTTCATATTTTCAAGGAAGGTGCCCCTATCGTGTTACAGCCAGTCCAGATGCCGCCATGTCACCAAGTCTTAGCTCAGTTGCGACCAGTAATTCAGAGGTGAGTTAAGATTCTATGTTATTCTATGTATTCTATGTTTTTTTCGATGTTTTCTATGTTTTCTATATTTTTCATATTTTTGAAAGTTATGCAAAATTAGACTTTATTTTTATTATGTATGTATGTAAATTAATTAAATTAATTGTGGGATACATTCAAATATTTGTATAGGCTACTTTAAATTTGATTACTTTTAGGGGGTTACCCTTTTGAGTGAAGTTTTTCTTATGTCGATTACAATATCGTTTCTAAAGCATTTTAAGTCAAGGCGACCAACCTTTTTTAAACGAAAAGCTGAATGACAAAATAGCCCCACACACAAAAGTTCGTTACAAATATACGTACAATAATTAAAAAGTTATTTTGGAGGGAATTAAAGCGATCGTAACCGGTGTCGTTTTGTTTTCTACTTGAAAATAAAACAATTAATAAAATACAAAACAAGTCCACCGTCGCCGCAATGAGTTGAATTTATGCCGGTGTGCGGCGAAGAGGTTAAACTTGTTCGTAAACAAACACCTGTAAAAAAAATATATATAATTTCAAGTTGCTGAATGAACTCGTCGGATTTAGAGAAATGTTTTTTTTGCTCCATTTTTATAAGTCGTTTATGTTTTTTTTTTTTTTTTTTCTTACTATCAATTTACTACAAAGAAAAGATCAAAGAAATTATTTTGCTCTGCGTCGCCTTCGTGTCGTACCGGCACGGTACGGTGCGATCCGGTGTTTGTCGTCGGATGACGTCATAATGAAGGTCATGGGAATTCCCCCAAGAAATCAACTCTCTCTTTGAATTCGTCGACATTCGCTGGAAATTCTTAAAGTATAAAATCAAATCTGGTTATATGCATTTATTTTTTTTATTAAATATTAATTTCACTTTTTGTATTGTAGATTAGTTTCGCGAATTGTAGAAATTTATTGATTATTTTTCTAAGTAATAGTCGATGAAGAAAATGATATTTGATCAATTTTAAAATGTCTTTCTTCAATAAATTTCGAAGATATTTTTATTTTATTATTACAAAGATTTCGTTTTCATTTACGACTTTTAGACAAGATTTTATATTTTATTTAAATTATAATACTATTCAAAATTTCATATTTTTACACTCACTTGACCCGATTTTTTGTTTTTTGTTTTTTCTGCAATTTTTTTAAATTTCTTAATTGATATGAATTTATTTTTTATATTATAATTAATCACAGACAATTCCAAAGTTATACGATAGGAAAAAGAAATTCAAAAAAATAAATTATCGTAAATCTCAAAAAACATATTTTTGTAACTGCCAAAAATTTGTTTGCACCAAAATCTTAGACGAGAAAAATTTTTCAGAACATTTTATTTAAAATGCCCCAAACTTTAAAATAACTAAAACTATAAAATTCAATTTATTCGGAAAATTCGAAAAAGAACGCAACATTTTAGCCTTCTTTTAGTTTTAAAGAGTAAATTGTGGTAAAATTTTGTTAATATCGTAAAAATTTGTAAATCCTAAATAGTAATTATTTTGATTTCTCAAATATTATTATAAATAACTTAATTTTAAAAATTAAAAATTGTTTTGAAAATATATTTCAGCAAAAATTTGTTTAAAGATTTCAATTTCGAAAATTGTTAGATCGAAAATTTGATATTTTGTGCCTTCCGGAGTACCAAATTTTTCAAATTCAGTCAGTTATTGAAATTTTTTAATGACAACATTTTGGTGATTTCAATGCCCTATATATAAATATTAGATTACAGTGAAATTAATTTTAAGGATTGCTGAAATCTAAAAAAATTCAAATATGATAAATTGTATCTCGAATATTTGTAGATATCCACAGCTGATCGCGGTTATGTAAAGTTACATAAACTTTTCGATTAGCTCGATAAAAAATTCAAAACATGTGCTCAGCGCGGCCCGACTGTGGCTGCGCGGCCGCCTTAGCCCCTTTTTAATTGTTTTTTTCTTTCTTTTCTTTTGGAACTGTGCTATACTCTAAAAAAGAAAATATAAAAAAATATCATTATTATGCTGCAGTTTGCGCTCTTTTATTTTATTTTTTCCGTCCGAAACGTGAAAGTAAATGGGTCAAAAGCAAGATCATTGAATTTGTACTTTCAGCCGCTTTACAATGGTTTAATTTTTTAATATAATTTATTCTGATCGCATTTTTACTTGCCCGGTTTCAGCTTCATGGCCGGGGATTCCCCGATTATTTATTTATTTCTTTTTTTTTTTATTTTTTATTTAGCTGTCTCAAGTGTAATTTTTATTTTACAATCGTTTCTTCTTCGAAGAGTATTTTAAAAACGTTTTATAGACTTTTATTTATTTTTATTGTAGTGAAACACGTTTCACGTTCGTGCGACTCTGCCCCCAACTGGAGGTTGAGGTCTGCTTTTTGTTGTTTTCTATCATTCTGCATTTTATGATTTTCTCTAGTAAATTTCGTGTGACTAATTTTTTCGCTGGGGCTTTTTGTCGCCTTCACGCATAATTAGCCATCGAATGGTTGATTAATTAATTTTGTAATAATGTAAGAAAATTCCCTACATTTTTTCTTTTCTCTGCTGGAGGCATTTAATAATTATTATTGTTGATTTTTTCTTTCTCGTTCTATTCAAAATATTTAAAATTTTATTTAATTTTATGTGAAAATTTGGTGATTTATTATTAACTAGCTGGGTTACCCGGGTTCTAGTTTGTTATACCCTAGAAATTGTTCCAGCTTAAATGGATCCGCCATCTTAAATCTCCAAACATTAATAATATTCAAAACTAGTAGCCTTAAAATAATCATTGTACCAATTTTCATTAAAACTCATTGAAATCGAAAAACTTTTGGTCGCCATATTGGATCCGACATCTTGAATTTCTAAATTTGGACAGCGGATTTGAAATCAGCATTCCGCAAAACCCCTAAGTACCAATTTTCATTAATATCGCTTCAAATTTAAGATTTTAAACCGCCATTTTGAAACCCTATATATTATCCGAAAAAAATTGCCTATATGTGTACTACCTTCGGACAAAAAATGAAAAATATCGATGCAAGCGCTTAGGCGTGATTGAACAACAAATAAACAAACAAACGATCTTTCATTTTTATATATACTACTGTGATCAAAAAGTAAAGCCAGTTTGTTTATAACTTTGAAAATTTGTATTTATTCTTCCAAATCTATATCATTCCCTTCAAAGTAGTCCCCGCCCGATATAATAAGTCTATCCCAGCGATTTTTCCAATCCCCGAAACCCTTCTGAAACTCGGTGATTGGAATGGCCTTCAATTCCTTCTTCTCATAAGACGATTCGAAACGGTGTCCCCGAAGCGGTCTTTTGAGCTTAGAAATTGAGTGTTTTTGGAACCAATCGAGATGTGACTCTTTCTCAAGCACAAATATTCTTTCAAAATGGCTTGGACCGATCTAAATGAAATGTTTAGGGTATCAGCAAGGTTTCTAATTGTCAACCGATGATTTTTGAGCACCAAATCTTTGATTTCATTGACATATTGTTCATTGATTGATATTGATGGTCGTCCGGGACGATCTTTGTCTTCAACGGTTTCTCTACCTTCTTTGAAGTGTTTATACCACTTGTAAACATTTCTTTCAGACAATACCTGATCACCGAAGGCCTTCTGCAACACTCTAAACGTTTCTGCAGCAGAAATTTCATTCCGCAAACAAAATTGGATGCAACTTCTTTGCTCAATAAAATCACACATTGTAAAAATCGAAAAATTCACTTTTAATTGCTCAGAAAACACAACGAAACTAACCAAACAAATGACGTACTGGCGTGAAATTTTACAAAGATATCAGTGACAGTGCTATCAATACAAAAACAAGAAGATTTCCTCGAATCTATGTACCCGCGCAATTTAAATTCAAAATTGGCTTTACTTTTTGATCACAGTAGTATATATGAAATTTAGTACTTGAGGTTTTTCGGAGATGTTAATATGAAATATTAAATTTATGTACATATTTAAAATGATGAATTTGAATATATTTAATTATATTTATGTAATGCCGGGTAAAATAAATGAGAAATTTAATTCTATATTTTAAAAATGTAAACAGCATTTGCAATTATGAATTATTAATTGAAAAGTAATTGAATTAATTCTCATTTAATTTTCTCGGTAATAAAACTAACAAAAAAATCCCTTGTTTAGAAAATTAGAAGAAAAAAAACAACAACTACTAACTAAAATGTTGGTGTGACGTCAGAAAAGATCAGAAATCAGAAATTAATCATTTCAGAGGTCACCGACAGAAGGAAACATAAAACAAATAAAAAATATGTATCAGTTAATTCAAAGTAATATTTAAAATAACAAAAGATAAATCAAATAATAAAGATTATTTCCCCATTTCTTTATGATTCATAATTTCCAATTTGGAAAAAAATTAATAATCAAATCGTTCTTGACAAAATTTTATCTTGAAACAAAAGTTTTTAAAAATTAATTTCCCTGATGATATTTATTTTAATTTATATATATATATATTTTTTTTTAAATTATCGTGAAAATTAATTTCTACTTAATCATTTTTTAAAACATGCGCACGTTTTTGAAACGCCAAACACCTTCGAGGTATGTTCGATAAAATTTTTTCTTATTGAGTAGTCATATTTATTTATTTATTTATTTTTTGTTTACTTCAAAAATTATTATCAATCTGTGAAATCTCGTAAAAGTTAAATTTACACCTGCCCGCCGGTGTGTTCGATTGGTCCGCTTTCGGTTTTATTTACTTTTGCTCCCCAAGGGGCTCAAATGAAACGGTAAGAAGGTGATAATTTTGATCTAGTTTTACAAAATTAAGTGAGCATGATTTATCATTTTTTGTTTTTTTTTAATATAGAACATTTTCACTTTTTTTCGAGACTCTTTAAAAACCAAGTGGTCAAAAGAGTCAGTGATTTTTAGCACTAATTTTTACCTTGAACGGAGACCGAAGGAGAGATATTAAATTAAATCGATCATTATTTGAGTATATTTGCTTCTTTTTATTTTCCAAAACATAGGAAAAATTTTAGTTTTAATGCTTCAGTATCTACAAAAAATAAAAATTAAAAATATTCTTTTAAGTTACCTTTTAGATAGTGTGATTATCGAATAATTTTCTAAATAACGAAAAATTCTTCCGAAATATATAAATAAATTAGTTTATTTATCAATAATAAATCGTTATTTAATAAGAAAATGGCAATTTTCAAAGTCTTTTGTAAAATCTATACACTATCAAAGTCATTCAAGGTCACCCGAGAAGCAGATTAATCAGTTTTAGCACTCCAAAAACTACACAAAACATATTCTTAAAAATAGAATTATTTAATATTTTCCATTAAATCCAATCGTTCTGTTTATTGGATTCGTTTCATAATATTCATATGTTAAATAAAATAAATTTTATTTGATTCTATTCTACTCAAATCGAATTAAAAAATAATAATAAGGGCCTACCCAGGCATAAAGTTCGTCAATGCTATTTTTCTTTTATTGCTTTTTTATTTTATTTTTTATTTACGTAATCGATCAGCACTAAATGCTAACTATTAGTGACCTTGCTAGAGAAAAAACCTACATATTCATATTTTTTTATTATTATCATATTATTTTTGTTTTTATTACGGGCAATGATTAGGCGCAAAACGACCGAGCAATAATCATTCGATCGTACCGACGATTACTTCTCGTTATTTTTTTTCACCTTATTCACCTTTTTGTACTATAAATTTTTGTCTTTCTGATTATAAAATGATCATTCTTTATTACTTCTTTCCTTTTTTCAAACTATACAAAAGCTAAATTGTCTATGTCATAAATTGAATTTTAATGATTTGTTCGATTCGATTTAGTAAAAGATTTTTAGGGTTTTATGAAACTCGTTTCTAAAAAAATATTTGTAATTACAGAACCGAAAACTTGCATTCGAATTTTTTTTTCGTTTAATTGCAAACTTTTTTTGTAAAATGTGATCAACAAAAATTTATATGTATTAATGTTAAAAACGAACAAATAAATTAATAAATAGAAACAGAAAAACGATGGCAGCTATCCTTGAACTAGCAAAGCATAAACTGAAATGAAAATTACAAATCATCTCCATGGCTTGGCCTTCGTTGTTGCGATTGCTTTGATTTTTGTTATTATTATTCAGCTTGTCGCATTTTATCGTTTTTCTAAATACATTTAATAATAACTACCTTTCGGAAGCGATTTCAACTATTTCGATTTTGACTAAACGCAATTGAGGTCACAAATGAAACTGTGCACTTTTTAAACCGATGTAATTTTGTAATTAATCGTAGACAAATCGCATTTATCTCGGGTTTCTTGCATTTGTCTATTAAATTAGACGAAACCACAATACTTTATGTAAAAAAGTCAGTTCTACAGCCCGAATTTAAGAAAAGCAATTTTATATTTTTAGTAGGCATGAGTTAAAGAACAGAAAAATTGTTAAAAATCGTAGAAAAGTCGAAGTTTTCTTGGGTTTCTTCCATTTTTCTATTAAACTAGCCGAAACCACCTTACTCTATATTAAAAAGTCAGCTCTACAGCCCGAATTTAAGAAAAGCAATTTTATATTTTTAGTAGGCATGAGTAAACGAACAGAAAAATTGTTAAAAATCGTAGAAAAGACGAAGTTTTCTCGGGTTTTTTCCATTTTTCTATTAAATTAGCCGAAACAAAATTACTCTATATAAAAAAGTCAGTTTTACAGCCCGAATCTACGAAAAGCAATTTTATATTTTTAGTAGGCATGAGTTAAAGAACAGAAAAATTGTCAAAAATCGTAGAAAAGTCGAAGTTTTCTCGGGTTTCATGCATTTTTCTATTAAACTAGCCGAAACCACATTACTTTATATAAAAAAGTCAGCTCTACAGCCCGAATTTAAGAAAATCAATTTTATATTTTTAGTAGGCATGAGTTAAAGAACAGAAAAATTGTTAAAAATCGTAGAAAAGTCGAAGTTTTCTCGGGTTTCATGCATTTTTCTATTAAACTAGCCGAAACAACATTACTTTATATAAAAAAGTCAGCTCTACAGCCCGAATTTAAGAAAATCAATTTTATATTTTTAGTAGGCATGAGTTAAAGAACAGAAAAATTGTTAAAAATCGTAGAAAAGTCGAAGTTTTCTCGGGTTTCTTCCATTTTTCTATTAAATTAGCCGAAACAAAATTACTCTATATAAAAAAGTCAGTTTTACAGCCCGAATCTACGAAAAGCAATTTTATATGTTTAGTAGGCATGAGTTAAAGAACAGAAAAATTGTTAAAAATCGTAGAAAAGTCGAAGTTTTCTCGGGTTTCATGCATTTTTCTATTAAACTAGCCGAAACCACATTACTTTATATAAAAAAGTCAGCTCTACAGCCCGAATTTAAGAAAATCAATTTTATATTTTTAGTAGGCATGAGTTAAAGAACAGAAAAATTGTTAAAAATCGTAGAAAAGACGAAGTTTTCTCGGGTTTCTTCCATTTTTCTATTAAATTAGCCGAAACAAAATTACTCTATATAAAAAAGTCAGTTTTACAGCCCGAATCTACGAAAAGCAATTTTATATTTTTAGTAGGCATGAGTTAAAGAACAGAAAAATTGTCAAAAATCGTAGAAAAGTCGAAGTTTTCTCGGGTTTCATGCATTTTTCTATTAAACTAGCCGAAACAACATTACTTTATATAAAAAAGTCAGCTCTACAGCCCGAATTTAAGAAAAGCAATTTTATATTTTTAGTAGGCATGAGTTAAAGAACAGAAAAATTGTTAAAAATCGTAGAAAAGTCGAAGTTTTCTCGGGTTTCTTCCATTTTTCTATTAAATTAGCCGAAACAAAATTACTCTATATAAAAAAGTCAGTTTTACAGCCCGAATCTACGAAAAGCAATTTTATATTTTTAGTAGGCATGAGTTAAAGACCAGAAAAATTGTTAAAAATCGTAGAAAAGTCGAAGTTTTCTCGGGTTTCATGCATTTTTCTATTAAACTAGCCGAAACCACATTACTTTATATAAAAAAGTCAGCTCTACAGCCCGAATTTAAGAAAATCAATTTTATATTTTTAGTAGGCATGAGTTAAAGAACAGAAAAATTGTTAAAAATCGTAGAAAAGACGAAGTTTTCTCGGGTTTCTTCCATTTTTCTATTAAATTAGCCGAAACAAAATTACTCTATATAAAAAAGTCAGTTTTACAGCCCGAATCTACGAAAAGCAATTTTATATTTTTAGTAGGCATGACTTAAAGAACAGAAAAATTGTCAAAAATCGTAGAAAAGTCGAAGTTTTCTCGGGTTTCATGCATTTTTCTATTAAACTAGCCGAAACCACATTACTTTATATAAAAAAGTCAGCTCTACAGCCCGAATTTAAGAAAATCAATTTTATATTTTTAGTAGGCATGAGTTAAAGAACAGAAAAATTGTTAAAAATCGTAGAAAAGTCGAAGTTTTCTCGGGTTTCATGCATTTTTCTATTAAACTAGCCGAAACAACATTACTTTATATAAAAAAGTCAGCTCTACAGCCCGAATTTAAGAAAAGCAATTTTATATTTTTAGTAGGCATGAGTTAAAGAACAGAAAAATTGTTAAAAATCGTAGAAAAGTCGAAGTTTTCTCGGGTTTCTTCCATTTTTCTATTAAATTAGCCGAAACAAAATTACTCTATATAAAAAAGTCAGTTTTACAGCCCGAATCTACGAAAAGCAATTTTATATTTTTAGTAGGCATGAGTTAAAGAACAGAAAAATTGTTAAAAATCGTAGAAAAGTCGAAGTTTTCTCGGGTTTCATGCATTTTTCTATTAAACTAGCCGAAACCACATTACTTTATATAAAAAAGTCAGCTCTACAGCCCGAATTTAAGAAAATCAATTTTATATTTTTAGTAGGCATGAGTTAAAGAACAGAAAAATTGTTAAAAATCGTAGAAAAGACGAAGTTTTCTCGGGTTTCTTCGATTTTTCTATTAAATTAGCCGAAACAAAATTACTCTATATAAAAAAGTCAGTTTTACAGCCCGAATCTACGAAAAGCAATTTTATATTTTTAGTAGGCATGAGTTAAAGAACAGAAAAATTGTTAAAAATCGTAGAAAAGTCGAAGTTTTCTCGGGTTTCATGCATTTTTCTATTAAACTAGCCGAAACAACATTACTTTGTATAAAAAAGTCAGCTCTACAGCCCGAATTTAAGAAAATCAATTTTATATTTTTAGTAGGCATGAGTTAAAGAACAGAAAAATTGTTAAAAATCGTAGAAAAGACGAAGTTTTCTCGGGTTTCTTCCATTTTTCTATTAAATTAGCCGAAACAAAATTACTCTATATAAAAAAGTCAGCTTTACAGCCCGAATCTACGAAAAGCAATTTTATATTTTTAGTAGGCATGAGTTAAAGAACAGAAAAATTGTTAAAAATCGTAGAAAAGTCGAAGTTTTCTTGGGTTTAATGCATTTTTCTATTAAACTAGCCGAAATCACATTACTTTATATAAAAAAGCCAGCTCTACAGCCCGAATTTAAGAAAATCAATTTTATTTTTCTAGTAGGCATGAGTTAAAGAACAGAAAAATTGCTAAAAATCGTAGAAAAGACGAAGTTTTCTCGGGTTTCTTCCATTTTTCTATGAAACTAGTCGAAACCACATTACTTTATATAAAAAGCCCGAATTTAAGAAAATGAATTTTATATTTTTAGTAGGCGTGAGCTGTAGAAAAGAAAAATTTTTAAAAATCGTAGAAAAGTCGAACCTATCTCGAGTTTCTTGCATTTTTTCTATTAAATTAGCCGAAACCATATGTCTTTATATAAAATAGTCAGCTCTACAACCTGAATTTAAGAAAATCAATTTGTAACCTTTAGTAGACTTAAATTGGGATCTTTTAAAATTTGGAAATTCATTTGATTCTAATTTCAAACATTTAAAATTGTTTTTTTTTTATAAACGATATATTTAAAATTAAGAAAGTAGGGGATAAATAAAGATTCTATAAAAATAAAATTCGTTTAAATAAAAATACTCCCGGAGGACACAAACAAAGTTTTAACCGCTGAAATTTGTTCCCCCCGGGGTAAGAATATTTTTGTAATTAATATTAAACTTCGAAAACAATCAGATAAGGGTTCGAAAGGATAACATAAATGTTTTTATTTCTGTTGTTACAAGTTTTGCCTCTTTCCTAAGTTAAAAAATTAACGAAATCTTTTTTAACAGAGAAAGGTTGGGGGTAAAAATAAGGATCTCGTAATATTTAAATTCCTTAAAATTATAGCAAGTAGATAAAGATATTCAGGGTCAAAACGACCTATGTCTGTATCTAATGTTACATAATATAATATTTTATACACTAAAATCTGACTAAATTATGTCCCTATAAATTATACAATAATAGAATAATGCATTTTATAATGTAGAGATTTTAATAAATTTATTCTTAATTTAATTTTATACTACGTATATTTTTTTCCCTGATTATAATTCAATGAAAAACTGCAAGAAAATTCTCTGACTGACTGAAGTGCAGCATTAAAGCAAAGTGGCTGCAAGAAAATAAATAAATAAAAATCTAAATACCCCAAGAGAATTCTCAGAGCTGTTTAAAAAAAACGAAACGATGGAAGAAGAACTGGCAGGGAATTAGAAAAAAAATAAGAAGAGTAAAAAAAAATAGACAATTACCATTAGGCGTGATAAAATCACAATTACATAATTTGAATTTTATACCTGTTGGCGGCCAGCGACGATGACGACGACGACGACGACGACGAAAACGACGATAAAAAGCCCCACGGACAGGTAATAGAAAAATTGTGTTGTGAATTTACCAAGAAAAACGATTTGTAAAAAGCCTGGTTAGAGGCTGCTAACAAGCTAACAGACGTCACTGCGAATAAATTTGCAGTTTTAATTCAATATAGAAAAATAAAAAAATTGTATATCGATGAGTATGAGAGAGTTTTATATTTAACTTTTAATATTATTCATATGTTTTTCTTTCAGGTACAAAGTTTAATTAAAAATCCCACGGAAAATGTTAAACTTAGTAATTAAAAACAAAAAAAACTTAGTCCAATTTAAGCCAGACTTAGACTTGAGTCATGCTTAAGCCAGGCTAGTATCAAACTTGAACCAAGTTTTAGCAAAATCGTAATCCAGAAACTAAGCTTAAATCCAGTGCATTGCCTGTAAGCTGAGATGTACAATAATGCATTACTTTGTATCACCATTACTATAATCGCAAGACCATTACTTAGCATTACTCAGCATTACTAGCATTATTCGGAATTACGTAGCATTACGTGGCAATACTTTGCATTACTCAGACTTGTACATAGAATTTTAAAATAATGCATTATTCTTGGAATGCATTACCATACTCACAATTAGTACAACTACAAGTAATGTAAGCAAGACATTTAACCAATAAAATTGGTACTTCGAAAAATTTAATTATCATTACCAAATAATGGTATTGCTAATTCACCATTACCGTACTTCAGAAGCATTACCTGGAATTCCCCAGCATTACTTGGCATTACTTAGAAATACTCAGCATTATCTAGCCTTACTCGTCGAGTATTTCTAAGTAATTCCAGGTATTGCTAAGTAATTCTTCTGAAGGACGGTAATGATGAAGTACCAATATCATTACCTGGTAATGGTAATTCAATTTTTTACCCATACTAGTAGCTTTTACTGTCCTATTTCAACTTTATTGAAAAGATACTTGTTAAAAAGATTAATAATCGAAATATTCGCCATTACTTTCTATAGTCTTTTCCTATTTATCGAATAGATGATGAATACCTCGTGATAGAAAATTGGTGATTTCGAAGCTATTTTCGGACATCTTCAACTTTCATAAACCGCTGGGCTTTCAAATATAACGAAATCGATTTGAATAAGTGGTAATCAGAAGGAGCCAAAACTGTAGAATACGCCGCACGCTGGATAACTTCCCAGCATAAGGAGAAGATGAATTCTTGGGTTGGTTTGCGCTGTATGTATACGAGCGTTGTCATGCAGCAATATCTCTTTTCGTCTTCCTTGGCCCATAAATGGTATTTTTTCCTTCAGAACATCACTTAATTTTATCAATTGAGCCTGGTAACGTTAAGCTGTAACAGTTTGATCAGGTTCCAGAAGATCGTAGTAAATGACTCCTTTCCAATCTCACCGGACACACAATCACATTTTCTTAGCATGAATATTCGTTGTTGCAACTAAGGTTGATGGATAAATGACTAAAACTTATGTCATAAAAACAGCAATGACTAAGCTACATATATCTAACATGGTGGGCTGCGTTTTGGAGTTGCGTTCAAGTATGTTTTTTAATGCAACCAACTTTAGAGTCGAGTTTCTACTTGCACAACTATTATAATAATAATATTGGCAGGCCGAAGATTGCAGCAAAAGTTTTGCCTAAATACGAGGTCTGTTCAAAAAATACGTAGACTGTTTGAATTTCGCCGGCCCAGTTGGTTCCATGGAAATCCGCTTGGTGTAGCCTTCTTCGTACAGATCAGCTGATTATAAGGCAGTTTTTTTATTTCAAATATTATTATTGGTTGATTAACTACGCGGTTGTTTGTGAAGTGTGTTTTGTTTCGTTTCGCGGATTTTAGATTGAATTAAACGACCAAAGTGTTGTCTACCACGAGTACCGCTCCCAAGGCTCCAGAGTGAACCAGATTTACTACATAGAAGTTCCGGCGGAAAAGGCCAAAAACGTGGAGGAGTCGTGACTGGTTTTTTCATCACGACAATGCACCAGCCCATTCAACCCTCAGAGCTCGCGAGTTTTTGGCCAAATGCTCGACCACTGTTCCACTGCACCCCACCCACCCTACTCACTTGACCGCGCTCCTTGTGATTTATTCTTGTTCCCCAAACTCAAAAGACCTTTAAAAGGAAGAAGATTGAGACGATTTCTGAGATTGAGAGGTAAATGCGACGAAAGATCTGAAGAACATCACAAAAGAAGCATTCCAGGACTGTTTCCAAAAGTGGAAACAACATTGGGATAAGTGTGTGCACCGGGGAGGGGAGTACTTTAAAGGGGACCCAGACATGTAACTTCTAAATAAAGTATACTTTGTTTTATGACGCCAGTCTACGTATTTTTTGAACAGACCTCGTATATTTTTTAGTAATATTCAGAAATGTCCGGAAAAAACGAATTTCAAGAATTGTGCGTGATGGAAAATTATCGTTTCCAGATTCGTATCGCATATATCTCTATAATATCTTGGTTTGCTTATTTTTTCAATCAGCGCTCAGGAGTTACCGCTCTCCATTTGAGCACACAATTATTAAAAGAGAGAAAATTTTTAAGTTTTTAGGATGCTGCATCCAATTTTGGGATTATTTTTTACTTGAGGGTTGAAGGGATAAATATAGAGGGGGTAGTTTTTTCTTACACAAAACAGCAAGATACCTATGGTTACTTACATTTTCGAGGGATTAATGTTACCTAGGGGTCGAAAGGGTGAAGATAGAATTGTTAGTTTACGAGGGGTGATCCAAACAAGGTGATTATAGTTGAAAAAATAATTTATTTTTCTACATGGTCTCTTAACAAGTCGATACGTTTAGTCCATCTTCTTTCTAAACCCAGGATTCCCTTAGAAAAAATAATCTGTGTCTTGACCTTCCCAAAACCCCTCAACAGCGGTTATCACTTCACTATCGTCTTCAAATTTCTTGCCTCGGATGAGTTCTTTGAGCTGAGAAAAAAGGTGAATAAGGAGGGTATTCGAGCAATTCAAATCCCGTTTCTTGAGTGGCAGCCATCGCAACTGAAGCTTTGTGAGTCTGTGCATTGTCTTGCTGAAATAGGACTCCAACTCGCAGTTTGTCGCGTCTTTTTTCCTTAATGGCCTCCCGCAATTTTTGGTCTGCATAGTAAGAACCCGAAATAGTGGCTCCCTTTACTAAATATTCCACCATAGTTATTGCTTCAGGTTTCCTAAAACGGATGCCATAACCTTTCCCGCCGAACTTAACACTTTGAATTCCTTCGGTGTCGGTGAGGAGGCTCGCTTCCAAGTCATCGATTGTCATTTCTTTTCAGGATCAAAACGATGGATCCAGGTCTCATCCATGATCACGAAATGTGACTAAAAAATTCTTGACCTGCTTGGAACTTTTTTGTTTTTTTTGTTTGTTTTTTAACCATCAGATTAGTCCAAGCTACAAAAAGCAGAGCTGCATGAGTATGAGACTGTTATCATTATTTGGGTCTGTTAGTAAAACCAGAACGATCATACAACATGCAGATTTGGAGATTGACTAAACTTTGACTGAAACAATCACACGACTATTGCGATAAGTGTTATAATATACAGATACTAGCCTGTGAAGAATTAAAATAAAAAAAACATAGAGTATTTAAAATTAACCGAAAGCAATTGGCTTTCAAAAATGGCATTCGCATAATGTCGAACTGTGATCAAAAAGTAAAGCCAATTTGTTTATAACTTTGAACATTATTATTTATTCTTCCAAATCTATATCATCCCCTTCAAAGTAGTTCCCGCCCGATATAATACACCTATGCCAGAGAATTTTCCAATCCTCGAAACACTTCTGAAACTCGATAATTGGAATGGCCTTCAGTTCCTTTTTTGATTTTTCTTTTATCTCATCAGTCGATTCAAAACAGTGTCGCCGAAGCGGTCTTTTGAGCTTAGAGAATATCCAGAAGTCTGATGGAACTAAATCGGGCGAATACGGTGGCTGGGGAACGACATGCATCAAATTTTTGATGAAAAAGTCTCGAAGAACCAATGCAGTGCAGTGCAAGAAATTGAGTGTTTTTGGAATTAATTTTTGAGCACCAAAACTTTGATTTCATTGACATCTTGTTCATGGATTGATGTTGATGGTCGTCCGGGACGCTCTTTGTCTTCAACGCTTTCTCTACCTTCTTTGAACTGTTTATACGACTTGTAAACATTTCTTTCAGACAAAACCTGATCACCGAAGGCCTTCTGCAACATTCTAAACACAAACAAAATTGATTTGCTCAATAAAATCACATTTTGTAAAAATCGAAAAATTCACTTTTAGTTGCTCAGAAAACACAACGAAACTAACCAAAGAAATGACATACTGGCGTGAAATTCTACACAGATATGAGTGACAGTGCTGCCAATCTAAAAACTAAAATATTTGCTCGAGTCGATGTACCCGTGCAATTTAAATTCAAAATTGGCTTTACTTTTTGATCACAGTAGTACATCTTTTTATTTCCGACAACAGAAAAAAAAAACTATGCCTTCCCCTCTATCTTCACCCCTTCAATCCCTAGGTAAAAAGTAATCTTAGAAATGAGCTCTGGATTTTCGAAAATATAAGAAACGATACGCATCTTGCTACTAGTTATAGTTTAGAGAAGACTCCTCCTATCATCAGCCCTTCAACCCCTAGATAAAAAAATAAACCTAAATCTTGATTTAGCGCTTTCTCAGAAGATTGCCTATTAAGTACACATATTGGGCTATTATAGGATATGCATGAGACCCACGGCGTTTGTGAGCAATTTTTTTGTAGCTCAATTAAAATATATTTTTTTAAGATAATTGAACACCCTGTGAGCATCGCCCTGTGAATCGGATTTACCTTTTTTCCGATGCTACAATATTGAATGGGAAATCCAGAAGTTATCATTTTGTGTAATAAAACAAAATGCCATACTTAATCAAAAGCCGATTGAATATCGAGGAGTTTTATTAAGTATTAATTTAAAAAAAAAGAATATGTTAAAGATAACATATTAATAAAATTCAGGCTATCTTAACTTATTAAGAAGAAGATAAAATTATCTAGGCTCCCGTAACATCTTAAGAGCTGTTTTATTTTTTATTGTTTGATTTTATTTCATCTGAATCAATTTGAAATTTCCCGGATATAAAGCAACAAAGCAAAATAGATAGAGGATAATTGATGTATTCTTTCTTTTTATAATTATATATATTTTTTTTTTAGGGACTTTAGAGTGTCGAGAGAGCCAGAGGAGCTTGAGATGAATTATCGCATTTGCATTACACAAGCGACAAACGCGAGAAAGATAAGAAAAGATATTTTGTATCTTACAATTCGTCTTAATCAATTTTCCTAATCTCTAGCGAATGGGGCTCCGCAAATTGTTGCTTGTTCGTTTCCCGGCGGACTAGCGTTGAGGAAATTCGCAATTTTGCCGGAAACATTCATTTCTTGAAGTATTTCATTTTCTCAAAGTGGCCTCCTCATCACCTTGATAATTTTCTTACAAATCATTTTTAAATATCAACTTTACAATGACTTTTTGTATTTTTTTATTTTTTACATAGTTTTTTTTTTCTAATTAATTAAAGGGAAATTAACGGTGCAATGACGACTATATTTTTTTTAATTTCTTATTGAATGATGATTGTGGAAAATAAAAATAAATATAAATAACCGATTGTTATCATGATCATTTTTTAACCGGAAATTTTATATTAAGTATCTAAATTTCATATAAATTTTGTATTTAATAAACACATAAAAATATAAAAAAAAAATTAAATTGAAATGAACTTTTTACCTAGCGCCAAACTTGAAGTTTTTACATGCGTCAAATTAGATAAGAAGTCTTTCTTAAAGATTTATGGGGAATTCTGGAATGAAGAAAAGAAAGATTATGGCTGATAACGCAGCAATTTCCGTGTTATACATATTAAAAACGAAAAAAACAAAAAATTGTTTCTTTTCTTTTCTAATATTAAATTAAACAAAAGAGAATAACACAAAATTACTGCTTCACTTTAATCATAATTTTTTTTAATCATAAGTCAACCTCATTTTCTTCCGAGATTATAATTTTCCTTTTTTTTGTTTCTTTTTCAAAAACTGGTGACTCAAAAAACAGAGAATATTTTTAATTCCGGAATTAAACTGACTGTTTAAAAAGGTAAATAAAGGATGACTGGATGACAAAAACCATAAGAGATTTATTTATTTATTAATTTATAATGAAAGCTTCGCAAAGAAATTAGTTTCCAATTTCTAGTGGGGTGCCTTGGGACCGAATTACTTTCAATAAATTAATTTAAGACATTTTGAATCATGATTTTTTGATAAAATACTAAAAGGTTTACCCAAATTTTTTTTTTTACTTATTTATTGTTTTTAAATAATAGCAATTTTTTCATTTTAAATAAATATATTTTTTTGATATTTTGATAGTATAATCGTCATTTAACAGAAATGGACATTTTAAATAATCTTTTAAAAATGCAAAAAGGGTCGTAGAAGCAGATAATCATTACTTTCAT
The DNA here is from genome assembly GCA_949715965.1 of Dysmachus trigonus. Taxonomy (NCBI): domain Eukaryota; kingdom Metazoa; phylum Arthropoda; class Insecta; order Diptera; family Asilidae; genus Dysmachus; species Dysmachus trigonus. The sequence continues at coordinate 1,058,888 of OX454324.1, forward strand.
ATTTTTTTTATTTTTGATCCGATTTTTATTTTATTTCTCTTCCCATAAGGGGATTTTTCGTTTCATTTTTGAAAAAAAACATCGATTTAACATCACCGAAATACTGTCGTAAAACCGTTTTAAGAAATTGGTACAGGAAAATATGTTATACCTATTAGTAAAAGATTAGTTATAAGCGTTTTATAAGCAAAAAAAATAAAAAAATACGAGTGTGCTTTAGACCACACGACTGAAGTAAAACTTCTTTAGCTCCATCTATATGCATATATATATGTTTATATATGTATAATATATACATGTATATACATATATTCATTTTCTACAAATATATTTAAATTTATTATCGGTTTTCATTGATAAATTAGTCCTCGCACCTCTCTCTCTTGCTTCTACAGTAATATACGAAACGTAACTCTCTTCTCTTTCTATCTTCACTAACTTATATCTACTTCCGTTCGCCTCGGCCCGATCACACTTTTCCTAACGCTCTCGTTACGCATTCACCAGCTTACTCCCCAAAGTCAAGCGTGCGTAAAGAAGTTTTACTTCAATTATACAGAGTAATCCAAAAGTATGGAAACGTCTAAATAATTTTCGAGGAATGCATTTTGGCTATTCAATGGTGACCGTAGATTTGACCTTGACCATGGCCTTGGAGGTAATTTCAAGGTCAAGTTGAGTTTCTTAAATGGGAACTCATATTTTTGACCACGGAAATGGAAAGAGCAGAAAATTTTACGTCCTACTATGATCCTAACCATGACCTCAAAGGTCATATCAAGGTCAAGATGTCTCTTTAAAAGGGAATCTGCATTGTTACTGCGGATTTGGAAAGAGTGGAAGTTTTGCGTCCAAATGTGACCTTGACCACAGCATTGATCTGGTAAAAAAAATAAAGGGGTAGTAAAATGAACTTTTAATTGCTTATTGTCTAGTTTTTTTGATAACGAATTGAACAGTTTTTAGTTTTTTTAAAATCGGTCAAACAGATTTCGAGAAACACTGTCCCACAATTTTAAAAAACGTAGTTTCGAGAAAAACGAGCTTAAAGTGTTTATAATATAATTTTAACTACAATTTTAACATATAAAAGTTATTTTTTATGGCCTACCTGGTGAATATTGAAGATCGTCAATCTCTTTTAAGAAACACTTTTAAGTAAAAAAAAAAAATCGATTTTTTGAAAATTCTAAAGGATAAAATTTATTATTTTTGCTCCAACTCTTTTTCATATATCATTTTTATCTACTTTTTTTTTAATGAAATTTTTTTTTTAAATATGTTAAAAATGGCGCTAAATAAGATCCCCTCACAAAAATATACCTGGGTGTTGTGGTGGATTTTGACTCTTATATTTATCTGAAACACTAAACCTAAGAAAATTAATCAGTATGAGTGCAGTTGTCGTCGGAAGTAGACCAAACAAACAAAAATGAAAATTGGCAGAATGACGGGCTTTTGAAATTGAAACCCAGAAAAACAATCAAACATTGCCACACATTTCATTTTTTTTATAACACTAAAATACATTTTATCGCTATTTAAATAATTTTTTATATATCAGAGGGGTTGAAACTGTATCCTAATAATTTTCATTATTTTCCACGACCCACCCTCCCACACCGCTAAAACCGTTTATATCTTTCACCTTTGTTTTCAACTACCTTTACATTTTCGTTTTTATTTTTTTCCGCCTACTTTCCTTTAATTAATTCCGTATTTTTTTCACCCAAGTGTACCCTGAACCCCCGCTAACTTTTTGTGTGATTCACTTCTTCATTATTGCTAATAGTTTGCCCCCCACACCGTCTCGTGTGTGCAAAACTCGGACCCTTTTGTCATCAGGATTTTTCGCTTTTCTCAAAATTTGATCGAGGAATTTCCATCCAATGACTTATTCATTCAACGTGATATCACAATCTTCTTTAATTAAGATTTTAAAGTCGTCTACATATAAAAGACAACGAGATTATATTTTAGTTATCAGGTCTTTAATAAATAACAGAAACAAAAGCGGACCAAGAATTGATCCTTGTGGGACACCGGATGCAGGAACAAATCAGCACATGTTGTTGGAGGGTATGAGCCCATAAATTTTAAAATTCAAATAAATTGCCTTACAGTGAATTTTCCCTTCACAAATTCATATTGCCTTTCAGAAATTATAGGCTGAAGGACTCTTGACAGGTTTTTTTATAACCAAAGCAGTAAATGTTGCTGATTAGATGATTCTAAAACGTAGAAGGCTAAAAAGAAAAAAAATGAATCAAATGATACGTTAGCTAAACCAAAATGCAATTATTTAAACAATGATTTAGCAAACGCAGCAGGAAATCCAAGTAAACTAAGGAAAACAGGTATCAGATAACCTAAACATAAATGGCAAAAGAGCACAAAGTAATGATTAATAGTCATCAAGAAAAATCAATATTTCTAACTTCTAACAGATAAGCAAGAAGTTTCAGAGATTATATCAGAGATGAAATTACATACAGCTGCTCTAGGAGAGGATGTATTAACTTCAGCATTTTTTTAAAACTGAAAAACAAGTATATTTGCTGACCCATTAGAAAGGATAATTAACAAAGACTTTGTAATAGGAGAGTTTTAGAAGTGTATAAAGGCAACAATATCAGTTTCAATACACAAGTATGGAGAAAAAGATTAGCCTATAGCCTTGGTTAGCACATTTAAAAAAAATTTATGAATAAGTGATATATCAAAGAATTGTTGAATTCATAAGAAATACCATAGGATTTTGACCCTAATCACTATGGCTTTCAAAGTGGAAGCAACACCAACTCTCTGTCATAATTAGCTTAACAGATTTTTATAGAAGAAATATATTGCTTCAGTTGAAGATAATCTAATGAATGATTCTAGAAGCTTTTGGCTCTATCTCAAAAATAAAAAAATCATATCATCTGGTATTCCTTGTACGACGAAGTTTAATGGAAAAAACTCGAATTCTTTAGAAGAAACATGTAACCTTTTTGCAGATTTCTTTCACTCGGTATATGTGCTTGTTTTTAAAAACCTTGTTTTACTCTTAATTTATTTTTTATTTTTTTAATTTTCGCTGGACATGTTTCTTAGTCTGTTCATTTAATTTAATGCAAACCCCTTTCATTTGATACCCATATCATGATGGTAGATAAGAAAATTTTATCCGCCATTTTGGAGCGGCAGCCATATTGAATTTAGTGTATTGTCACTCACTTAATTGGTTTCTACTCTTCAAGCCCTTTCATTTGATACTCATATTAACAGGGTTGGCAAAATATCTTTTGGCGGCGTCCATTTTGAAAATATTACAATATTAAGTCTTGCATATTGTATTGTCACCAAAACTAAAGGTGTGTGCAAAATTTCAGTAAAATCGGTTGAGAGGAAATGGTTCAAAATTCAGTTGCAAGATTTGACCTAAAAAGCAAAACACACATACATACATACATACATACAAACATTGCAAGTTAAATAAAAGCTTGTAAAAATACTTAAACTATCTGCCACTAGTACGACCCTTATATAAAATTTATTTTTCCTGAAAAGCACTTAATAGTCTGAAATTAATATTAAAATAACAATAAAGAATTATGTTCTTTTTAAATTTAAATTTTGCAAATAAATGTATAAAACAAATAATTATTTTCCAATTTAAGTCATTCTTAAAATTTTACTCTGGAAAATAAAAATAAAAATCGTCATAACACTATAAAAATTGATACCTAGGGGTTTCTGGAGTTGTCTATTTATAAAGAAAAAGACCAAATCAATAATATGGCAGATTTAAATTGCTAAATTATTACAAAAACTAACATGTAATAAAATCGAACAGGATTTTTAAATTAATAATAACGTAATAAAATACAAATTTTGTTTATAACAAAATTTTGATTTAAAATCAGCGTTACTAAAAGTCTTCGAATATTCAGTTTCATATAAAATGGGATTTTGAATTTTTACTCTGTTATTTCTATTCAAAAATCTTAAAAATTTGAAATCAGTAAGAGAAAAATATTTTATACAATATTTAATAATATTTAAAATTCTTTACAAAATTATTTCTCAAGATGAAGAAATGTTTTTGTTTTTTTAAAGATTATTTGACTCTAAATCAAACTTTTAAAATTGTCATATTCATTACAATTACCATTGCCATTACGAGTAATTGATTTTTGTTTTTTTAATTACCATTACCATTACTGCAATGATAATTGTAATGCTAATGAAAGCTCCATTAGTAATTAATTACAATAAAGTAATTGAACCATCATTACCATTGTCATTGCAGTAATGGTAATAATAATTAAAGAAAATTCATTTACTCGTAAATAGTAAAAGTAATTATTTTACAAGTATTACTCTAAATGAACGTTTCTACCAATCTATTCTATCAAACTTAATTTAAGTCTATAAACGATTAATTTTGTGAAAAATATATATTTATGGTACCTAAATGTGCCTATTCGAGAAGAAATGATTAACCCTTTAAGGCCCAAACGGACGCATTTTCATAAGTTTATTCAGCCGCCATAAATTCTATTGAAACCTTCACACAAAAATGTTGAATTGGTCAATACTGATGTAAAATTTCATGAACTTTCGGAATATGATAATGATTTTTCGCTTTTTTTTCACAAAAATCGTGTTTAAAAAGAACAAATTTTTCACAATATCAACATTTATGGCTCGAAACCAATGAAGAATTTGGCGGAAAAACAACAATATCGCGTCCGTGGACTCTGTTCCTTAATTTGCAGATCCGCACGCTTTGAAATTCAAAATGGCGGTATCCAAAATGGCGTTTGAAAGTCGAAAATTCAATAACTTTATAATACTTTGTCTATTAAAAAAGAAATCCTTAATGGATTTATTTAGAAGCTTATACAGGGAAGTTTTTTGAGTTCGCTGATTGCGGATCTGAGGTTAAATTTAAGTAATCCAAGATGGCGGACAAAAACATTAAAATTAGGGTTAGGGCTGATTACGAATCTAAGGCGAGATGTGAAAAGATCAAAGTGGCGGATCCAAGATGACGGACTAAAAAATTAAAATCACATGGATCTGAGCAAAATTTTGCACTAAGGGGTTTTTGGGGTCGCTGATTACGAATTTGAGATCGAATTTCAAAAAATCAACATACATTTATTGGACGTTTTTTTCAAATTTTTTTTTTTCATATGAAAATTTATTTTAATGATACAATATTTTAAGAACTGAAAAAATATCGATTTTTCTGAAAAATATTTGTTGGTTTATTTACTTTTACCTTTTTACCCGACTGCAAGAAGGAGGGTTATGTTTTTCGAGTGTATGTATATTTCTTTTAGCTTGAAAGGTGTCGTTAGATTCGTCTTAATTTTGAGAGTGACACTGGGTATATCAAAATTATGAAAATTAAAATGGCCGATTTTTGGCGCCATATTATAAAAAAAAATTTTCTCAAAACTTACCGAATGGGGTATCAAAATAAAGGGTTTCATAAATAGCTTGCAAATATATATACAATTTGTATGTTTACATGGAATTTGGAATGAGAAATGCTAAAATAAAAATATTATTGAAAAAAAAACAAAAAACCCGACTGCGTGAAAAATCGTAAAATTAAAATTTTCAAACTTACTTAATAAATGAACTGAAAATATACTCGCTTGGACACCATGTATTATATCACGTTATATATATATATATTTCTCGGCATTTTCGACTCATATACCATATTGTATATTGTTTTTACAGGTCTAAAGTATATGTTTTTGATGTTTTTGAAAATTCGATTTAAAAAAAAAAAAAATGTATACTCCCCCCTTAATTATTATATGAATATTTGATTCATAAGAGATTTGTTTTGTCAAAAATCTTATAAATATAAATTCAGCGATATAAGAAATTACTGAATACTTTATTTTTATACAATACTAGCTGGGTTACCCGGTTTCACCCGGCGTTGGGTAAATACTTAATAATTAAACACTTCTCAAATGTTCCTGTTTGTTATATCCTAGAAATTGTTTCAACCCGAAAACCCCTTTATGGATCCGCTATCTTGGTAATTCCAAATCTTAATAATATTCAAAATAAGTGGCCTTAAAATAATCATTGTACCAATTTTCATTAAAATCCGTCGAAATCGAGACATTCTGGACGACATGTTGGGTCCGCCATCTTGCATTTAAAAATTTTAATAATATGCAAAATTAGTAGTCTCAGAATAATCACTGTACTAATTTCTGTTACAATCCGTTGAAATCGAGAAATTTTGGTCGCCATGTTGGATATGGAAATTTTGATAATATTCGAAATTAGCGGCTCCGGAATAATCATTGTACTAAATTTAATTAAAATCCGTTGAAATCGTGACATTCGGTTGCCATATTGGATCCGCCATCTTGGGTTTACAACTTTTGATAATATTCGGAACTTGCATCCTCAGAATAATCATTGTACCAATTTTTATTAAAATCCATTGAAATCGAGACATTCTGGTCGCCATGTTGGATCCGCCATGTTGGATTTCGAAATTTTGCTAATATTCAAAATTAGTGGCCTCAGAATAATCATTGTACCAATTTTCATTAAAATCCGTTGAAATCGAGAAATCTTGATCACCATATTGCGTCCGCCATCTTGGATTTGTAAATTTTGATAACATTCAAAATCAGTGACCTCAATATAATCATTGTACTAACTTTCATTAAAATCCGTTGAAATCGAGAAATATTGGTCGCCATATTGGTTCCGCCATCTTGGATTTGTAAATTTTGATAACATTCAAAATCAGTGACCTCAAGATATTCATTGTACTAATTTTCATTAAAATCCGTTGAAATCAAGAAATATTGGTCGCCATATTGGGTCCGCCATCTTGGATTTGTAAATTTTGATAATATTCAAAATCAGTGACCTCAAAACAATCATTGTACTAATTTTCATTAAAATCCGTTGAAATCGAGAAATCTTGGTCGCCATATTGGATCCGCCATCTTGGATTTCCAAATTTTGATAATATTCAAAATCAGTGACCTCAAAACAATCATTGTACTAATTTTCACTAAAATCCGTTGAAATCGAGAAATATGGTCGCCATTTTGGATCCGCCATCTTGGATTTGTAAATTTTGATAATATTCAAAATCAGTGATCTAAAAACATTCATTGTACTAATTTTCATTGAAATCCGTTGAAATCAGCAAATCTTGGTCGCCATATTGGATCCGCCATCTTGAATTTCTAAATTTGGACAGCGGATTTTAAATCCCCATCCCGCAAAACCCCTATGTACCAATTTTCATGAAAATCGCTTCAAATTTAAAATTTTCAGCCGCCATCTTGGATCCGCCATTTTGAAACCCTACGTATTATCCGAAAAAAAATTAGCCTATATGTTAAGTCGGAATATGTACAAAAAATGAAAAATATCGATGCAAGCGTTTAAGCGTGATTGAGCAACAAACAAACAAACAAACAAACGAACTTTCATTTTTATATATATATATAGGGATATTTTTGTAGCACATAGTTGTGGTTTAAGCGTTTATCAAAAAAAAATAATAATAAATAAAAGATACAGACCTAGCGTAGATAAGCGGGAGCGATGAATTGAGCTTAAATTTGTTTTTTCCCCGATTTTTTGTTTTTCTTTAATAAGATTAACTAGAAGTAGCCGCACGCATAAGCACCAAGCTTAAATTATTTCTTATTTATTATTTTGCTGGCTCCCAGAGTCTTCTATGCCCTAATTTTTAAGATCGTCTTGATCGTCTTGATCGTCTTGATCGTTTTTGATCGTTATCATCGAAATCGTTGTCTTACAAATTTTCAACTTTGTTTTTATCATCATCGTCGTTGTCGTTGTCGTCGTTGTTATCTTCTTCTTAACGATCTTCGTCATCAAATCGTGGGGCGTTGGTTTTTTTTCAATTTTTTTATTCTTTTAAAAAAGTCCATCAAAGTGAGGGATGGAGGGGAAATATAGAGGGGAACCTGTAAGCAAGCTAAATCGCAAAATGATTGTTAAATCCGCAGCCTGTGAGAAGATTGTCGACATTGAGAAGTTGAGATACTCAGAAACTTAGAGACGGCTAACTCGTCTAAGCAGGTGCTTAGAGGGGGGTTTAGCAAATACCCCCCAGAGGGGGAGCTGCTCCAGAGAAGAAACCTCAACTCAGTTCAGCAGCCCGGTCGGACTAACACTCAAATCAAACTTAACTCAGCGCTGAACTGAACTCTGAATTGAGCTAGCTGCTGAACTCTACGTCTGAATCAGGGATTCGAGAGGGCGCAGGCGCAACGCGCTCTGATCCGTGAGGAGACCCGCAACTATACCGCGTAACCATGCGCGCAACAGATACACTCTTCTTCTTCTTCTCCTTTTTATTTTTTTACTTTTCTTATTTGTTAAATATGTCGAGCAATAATAACAAAATAAATGACATTTTCCCAGCTTCAACGAGATAAAAACTCATTCACTTTTTGATGTTTTAGTACTCATTCAGCTGGCTTAGTGTTAAGATCGCGGATTTTTGTCGGACTAATTTTTCGGTTTTTTTCTCGTATAATTTATATATGTATAATATTTTGTTTTCGTTGTTTTATTTTGTTATTGTTTTATTCGCTTATTAATAATATCAATAAAAAATGCAATATATTTAAAACAAAAAACTAAAAAATAACTTTAAAAGAGGGCGCTAGTGCACGCGGAAATTAAATAAAATATATACAAGTATATATATATATATATTATTATTATTTTTTAAATAAAGCGCCCTCTCTTCATTAAAAATTTAATAATAAACAAATAAAACGTGCTGTTTTGTGCTTCTTGATGATGTTCTGCCTAAAATTTTATTCAAACTATGTTAAAATAAAATGAAACAATTTAAATATCGTTTAAATAAAACGTTAATAATAATAATAAAATAAAAATTCAACAATTTTACCTCGTACATTTGCGCTCGCATGCTGGAAAACGAGCAACGAACTGAAGAAGTTTCCGAAAGTATCTCAATCTCATAGTATCTTTATTTTTCTTCTTCTTATCCCTACAGATAAAATTTTTTTAGATAGTGCGTGCTACTTAAAAAAGGAAAAAAAAAAAATTCTTATCATTTTTTTCCCCTCTAAAATTTCACAAATTTTTTTGAAATTTTTGTGAATCAATTTAAAGTTAACTAACTCAAAATATAAATTTAAAAATAATAAAAGTGATAGTGCGTACTTAAAAAAAATATCATATTTCAAAGTTAAACATTTGTAAAGTAAAAGTGTAATATTTTTTGACTGTGCAATTCGAAAGACAATTTTTGTAGTCCAATTTACTAAGTAAAACACAAAAACGAAAAAACTAAAAAATTTTAGTTTAAAAAAAAATATACATACCAAAGTAAACTGATAAATTTAAAAAACATAAAATAAAACCGCCGCGAATGAAGTAAATTAAATTACACAAAAAATATGCAACTAACCAAAGCTGTGATCTGTACAAAAATAAAATAAATTAAGTGAGTTAAAACAAAAAGTTAAAAAAAAGTTTTTAATAATAATTATAAAATAATTTATAACCTGTGCCTAAAAATTAAAAAGTTTTGTACGCGGTGTGGTGCCTGCCTTTGTTTTTGTTTTATAGCACAAAAATAGCAGAAATATAAAACGAAAAAAAATAGTTGATTATAAATAATAAATAAAAAAAATATATATAATAGTAGCCTTTTTTAAATACTCTTGTACGGAAGAAAAAGACAACTAAAAAGCCGCCAAACTGCCGAAGTTACGAAGCAGAAATACACAAAATAGAAAAATTAAAATGCCGGTGTTTAATATCATAGCACGCCGGCAGCCAAAGGTAATTATTATTTTATTATTTTAATTTTTAAGCAGTTTTATTTAAATTTCAAAAAGAACAAAAATATTATCTAAAAACCAAACATAAAATTAAAAAGGCACAAAATAAGAATAATAGTAAAAATTTCAGAAAAAAACACTAATTTCTTTCCGGGAGAAAAATTTTTAAATTAAAATTTGGAATCTAAATCGCTAATTTTATTTTATTTTCTGTCACGAAACCCCTAGGGTCTCGTTCTCATAGAGTCTAATTTTACCCCAAAAATTTTTCCAAATGTTAAAAACAAAAAAACATAGCTCTTAATTTTTCGAATTTTTATTCAGAGGACTACTATCAAAAAATTTATATATAATTATATATACTGTTTTTGTTTTGTTTACTATTATTTTTATTTATTAAAAATACAAAACCATATAGTGAAAATTACTCTTTAAAAAAATCACGAAATTAATTTTATTATGGTCGTGAAAAGAGAAATATTTACTTTAATTTAATTAGTTGTAAAAATATGTTAAAATTCAAAAATAATAAAATTTCATCGTTATTGGACTTAAAAATAAACAATTTCTGTTTTCTTTAATGTTAAGTTAAAAACGGTTCCAGGTTTTTCGAATCGGAGGACCCCAAATATTTTTAGAAAGACAGAAAATGGAATATAATAATTTCGAGAAATAGTTCTCTAAATTGTCTATCAAAAAGGTTGAAATTTTGTTCAAAATTTACTCCAAGTGAGGCTTGAATTGAATTTTTTATGAAAATGGATACTTACAAGATTTCAGAGGTACTGATTTTGTTTTTGTTTTATTTTTTTATTAATGTATTTAAATGAAATCTCTAAGAATCTCTGGGTTTGCTGATTTTGAATTAATCCTATTAAATTTAAGGTATTTTCAAAATTGCAGCTTCATAATCTCAATTTGACAAAAAAATAAATTAATTCCATGAAAATTGGTACTTGAAGGTTTTCGGCGTTGCTGATTTCAAATATTCTTTAGAATGAAATTTTTTATATTCAAACTTCTGCACATTCAATATATAAGGAAAGAAAATTACTATGAAAATTAGTACTTCGGGGTGTATGAATTAATTTTAATTTCGGTCTTTTCCTCGTCGTTTTTCATTTTTCATTTCAGTGTATTCACGTTACGTTAATCTATTCTGATTGTTTCTAGCGGACTGAACAGACAAAAAGACAAGACAAAATACAAAAAAAAAAAATGCCTTAATCAATCACAATAAGATGGAAAAAGGCAAGAAGAAGAAGCAGCACAGCGAAAACGAAACCGAACGATCTTCAATTAGTCGTAATGAGAGGGCAACTTGAAATTATTATTGCTGTTCGAATTTGAATTTTTGCCGCGGTCGCCGCGCCGACCCTGCCCAAAAGAAGGGCCCTCTGTTTTCTTAAAGCCGAGACTTATTTAATTTTTATTTTTTTGTAATGAGTTTCCGTGAGAGCACAAACGAAAATTTTATGATCGTTTTCTCTTGTCTTTTAATTTAACAACAAAACCCGTAGAAATGGGGCAATATGAGGAGGGGCAAAAAGCTGGGGGGGGGGGGGGCACGATTTTTATCTGTTCTCGTTGAGCTACTGGTGATTTTTTTTTCTCCTCAATTTTTATTGTATGCAAATCTTCATAAATTCTTCACCTGATCGCACACAATTCGCCGCTAAAGCCGATAAAAAATTAAAAATAATCTTTTGAAAAAGCATTTTAAATATCGCGCTGGGTGGGTGTTTCTCTTTTATTCTTCTTATTATTATTTTTACAGTTACATAAGTTAACCCCAGTTGATCGTGATGACCGTAAAAGTTTTATGAATTTTTAATGGTACTAAATTCTTTTTCGATTAATTTAAATAAACGAATAAACACTAACATTTAATTAATGTTTAAATTTTTTTCGATTTTTCGTACTGAAGTTAAAACTTACGAAATTCGGTTAAACCGTCATAGGGACCATATAAATTTTAAATTTGACGAAACTTAATAGAAAATTAATAAATGAGGGTTATCAGATTTTCATTTGAATAGCAAAGAATTGATTTAAAACGAACTCTTCTAAATCAGTTTTTTACCTTCAGTAGGCCAGAGCTGAAGAAATGAAAAAATGTTAAAAATCGTAGAAAAATCGCATTTATATCGGATTTTTTGCATTTTCCTACTTAACTAACTTAAACCACGTTACTTAACATCAAAAAACTGGTTCCATGGGCCGAATTTCAGGAAATCAGTTTTTTACCTTCAGTAGGCCAGAGCTGAAGAAATGAAAAAATGTTAAAAATCGTAGAAAAATCGCATTTATATCGGATTTTTTGCATTTTCCTACTTAACTAACTTAAACCACGTTACTGAACATAAAAAAAACTGGTTCCATGGAACGAATTTCAGGAAATCAGTTTTTTACCTTCAGTAGGCCAGAGCTGAAGAAATGAAAAATTGTTAAAAATCGTAGAAAAATCGCGTTTATCTCAAATTTTTTTGCATTTTCCTACTTAACTAACTTAAACCACTTTACTTAACACGAAAAAACTGGTTCCATAGGCCGAATTTAAAGAAATAAATTTTTTACCTTCAGTAGGCCAGAGCTGAAGAAATGAAAAATTGTTAAAAATCGTAGAAAATGTCATAAAATACATATTTTTTGGACATTCTCCAAAATAATATATAAAATAAATTTATTGAAAATTTTACTTTGTTATACGGAAACATTTTGTTTTTCTTCAATCATTTTGTTTGATATTTAACATACAACGAATACAAAACAGGAAAGAACAGCTGCTTTTAATACGATTAATCTTACTTTAGATTAGATTTTATCGATTTGCGCAATCGTGTTACGTATTATATTAATCAAAAAAGAAATAAAAGAAATTTAAAAGTATTAGAGCCACTTCGAGAAACATTGCACAATTCCGTATCAAATGGTGAATAAAAGAAAAGTCCTCAGTACACGCAAAATCCCATTGAATTAAAATTTTTGAGATAGCCGCAATCAGTTGGACGCAGAAAAAGATATCGCAATAAATTGTCAGCGCAACAAAAGAATATCATAAAACTAATAAAAAATAAATTAAAAACTATACGACGACGATTTGCACGTTTTTATGTGTCTTTTTGTTTTTTTTCTTGGTACGCGCGCAATTCACAGGTAAATTTTTCACATTTATTTTATTGTTACCTGCACCTCATCTTTCTCGGCTGAGTTTTATTGTAATTTTTACTTTACTATATATTGTCGGTAAGAGGGTGGAATGTATTTAATGATTTCTTTATTAGTAAATGTAGGTGAAATCAGGGCGAAAATTCGAAGATCGCTTTTGAAAATAAATTTAGCAATGGACAGAAATTTAGGAGAATTTACCCAATGAAAAAGATTAATAATACATAAATAAATATTAAATGTAAAAGTCCTATCCAACAAAACCGGACCCGAAAATGTAAGAGTCTAATCTAATTTAGTTGAAATTTAAAAGTTTAAAACTATGAAAACTTTCTATAGTATGAAATAATTTAACAAAAAACAGTACGAAATTATACAATTTCTGAATTTGTGCAGTCTGCTGAATACATGAAATTTAATAAATAGAAAAATGTAAACATACCATCTTGATCAAAAAGTTTCAGGAATTTATTCAGAAAATTAAAAATACCAGTTTATTCATCAAAATAGACATTGTCCCCTTCAAAGTACTCTCCATCAACTGCAACGCACTTATGCCAGCGCTTGACCCAATTCTCGAAACATTTTTGATACTCCTTTTTGGGTATGGCCATCAGAGCCGTCTTCGATTTCTCCATGATCTCCTCTTTGCTGCTAAAACGCGTTCTCCAGGGCTGCTTTTTTAGTCGACCGAATAGGAAGAAGTCGCTGGGAGCCAAATCAGGCGAATTTAGTGGCTCCTGGATGATGTTTGTTCGGTACTTGGTCAACAAATTGCTGATAACGATGGCATTATGCGACGGTGCGTTATCATGATGCAAAATCCACGATTTTTTGCTCACAACTCCGATGTTTTTTGGCAAACTGCTTCACGCAAACGTTTCATAACTCCCAAATAATACTCCTTACTAACTATCTCACCTTGCGGCAAGAATTCATGATGCACAATACCATTGTAATCTATGAAAACCACGAGCATCGCCTTCTTTTTCGACTGAAAACGAGGTGGTTTTTTCGGTGTTGGCTCATCCGATGAACGATATTCACTCGTTTGATGTTTGGATTGCGTGTATACTAATAAACCTACGTCTTATCGTCCACGCCGTGACGTCAACGCGGTCCTTTTTTTGCACCAAATTCAGTTTTTTCAGCACCAGTTACGCAGCGACACGTCTGAAGCCCAAATCATTAACCAAAATGCTTTAAACGGATCCATAAGCCATGTTGAAGTCATCTGCCATTTCTCTAATGGTCAAATTGTGGTTTTCGGCAATCATTTCTCTGATTTTATCGATGTAATCGTTGGTTTTTGATGTCGAATTCCTGCCACTGCGTTCGTCATTCTCGATGGACTCATGCCCACCTCTGAAGGATTCGTGCCACACATAAACGTTTGTTTTTGATAGTATATCGTTGCCGAAAAACGGCTCCAACATTTCCAAGGTCTTTGCACCGTTGAATCCGTTTTTAACGCAAAATTTAATACAAACTCGTTGATGCAAAGTCGATTCTATTTTTTTAAACTAGCAAAAATCGAAAAAACATAAAGGCAGATGCATTCAAGATGGCGTCACTTTAAAAAATATGAGCTCTAATGCTGCAATTTTGCGGGAATGTCAATGACAAATGTGGCAATCTTACAACAAAATAACAACTCAAATCAGGTGACTAAAATCACCACAAGGTGGTCCTTCCTGAAACTTCTTGATCAAGGTGGTATAAAAATAAAAAGATATTAATTATATATGAAAATCCAATAACAAATTCGTATGTTGTTGAAGGCTTACAGATGGATTGGCATACAGACTGTATCAATACAGATTTTAGGAAAAGCTTTCGATAACCTCTCTCATTCTATCATAACTTTAAAACTCAAATGCAAAGGCTTTTCATCATCATTTTTCAAATCAAATAGGTCCTATTAGGTTGCTTTCCATGGTGCCAATTCGAGGAATATGTTAGCTACTTCTGGTAGCCATTTGGGACATCTTCTTTTCAATTTTCCCACAGATTTGTCTCGTAATCTTTTAAAGCTAAATTCTCGTAAACGTAAACTCTCGTAACGTAAGGAATTTGAGTCTTCTACAAACTTACAGCTGTATAACTAACTATGGTATTTATGAGCCTAGTAATTGCATGTGCTTAACCCCTGACAGGTAAAAATGTTTTTCGGTAGCTCCTTACAGGTAATTATGTAAAAAGTGCCCAGTCGCGCTTTTTCAAATATATCTCAGGTTTTAGTGAACTTAGGGAGTTGATTACAGTAATCTCGGATAACTTTGGACCACTTTTTATATATTTCCTGAAGTATTTTGTAAGCTTCTTGATTTATGTAATCTTTTAAACTTGTCAACATGAATCAAATCACAAGAAAAAAACGTTAAAAAGCAGTCAATCTGAATTAATAGTCATTTTATACATGATCCAAAGTTACATTGTCATTATGGGTAACTTTGGACCACCATTTATATTATTGTATAAAACGTACATTTAACGCGGTTGTCTGTTCTGCTTTTAGGAAAATATCCTATAACATTTATTTGAAATCAGATACAGTCATCATCATTATAAACTAGATTTTTAAGCTATAAATATAAAAAAACATATTTACGAACCATAACAAGTTACGGATCCCTGCTACTAGAAACCAGTTTCAAAACATTAGGGTATATTTTTTATTTACTCAAGCAAAATAAAGCCACATTAGTTCATATCAAAAAAATCTGTTATCTTTTAGCTTTATAACAATATTATTTTATTTGTTCATACGTTAATAGAAACAACTTGAAATCAATTAGAAGTTAGATACGCATTGCACCAATTCGATTCATAAGTATTGTTGAGTATTCCAAATCGTCAAAAAACTAGCCAGAATTCCAAATACCGTTGGATATACTTGAAATTAAGTATACACGGATTTTTACTTTCAAATCTGTTTTAAGAATTCAAGAATTCAATATGGCGGATCCAATTTGGCGGATCCAATATGGCGGATCCAATATGGTGGATCCAATATGTCGGATCCAATATGGCGGATCCAATATGGCGGACCAAAAATATAAAATTTAATCGAATTTTCATAAAAATTGATAAGTGGTCACTTATTTCAGCTCCGATATGAAAGTTCGAAAATTCAATATGACCGAACCAAAATGGCGAACTAGAAATTCTTAACTCAATCGAATTTAAATAAAGATTCGGACATTAGTGTTTTGGAGTCATTTATAGTGAGCCTTATTATCGTTGTCGACTCACCAAAGTGACAAGCCTTAATGTCACCGTCACTTCATCTCACTTTTCGCATTACTGTTGTCGAACGGTGTGAAGTGACATTTTTCTTCACAGCCGTATTAACGTTCTCACTCGAAGTGAGAGACGTCGTTGTGCCAGGCTGCACACTTCCTTATAGGGGGGAATAAGCTATTCAATTGTTTGGTTAAATCTTCCCAGTAATCTCCATATTGTCCTTTTGATATGAATTCCCCATATTTCATCCCTTTAGCTATACAAGAATGCTTTACCATGAAATCCACCATCCACTTCAAATTGTTTTCTTGTTGTGATTTTTACATTAAAAATACAAAAATTAAGCTTACTTGTCCGAGAATGTATCAAATTTTGATTTTAAATTAGGAAAATTAAGAAACTGCATCTATTTTACGTTTTCCCCGCTTCCATTTTCTCGTTAATGACAACTCTCACTCACAAATAGTAGGTGAAGAAAACGGTCACTGAATTGTCACTTACTACGACATACGTCACTTAAATCGACAACGATAATACGCCTAAAGTCGATATTTTCGAGAAATGTCACCTCCGTCGACAACCATAATAGCATTTTTCTGCCGTAACGCCATCTCTCACCTCAAGTGACAACGATAATAAGACTGAGTATATCGGTTCTGATATCAAAATGAAGAGGAGAATTTTGAAACCAATATGATGGATGATCTAGGAGTCACTCTACTGAATTTCTGACACCAAAACTTTAATGCTAAAAATGATATACGTTACAAATTCTAGAATAATTTAGTAAAGTTTAACAACTTCGGACCGCCATATTTTATCCACCATTTACAATTTCAAAATGTATGTGTCATATTTGAAGTCAGCAAGTTCTAAAACCCCTTTGTACCAATTTTTATAAGAATCATGTGAGTTCTTAAAGTTCGGTACGCCATATCGAATCCGCTATTTTGAAATTCGAAACTAAAAGTATCCTAAAGTAACCGTTATAAAATTTATACAATATTTAAGTGTAATCGAAAGATCAACATATTAGCTATTGAATATATTGTATATGTTCGTATTGACGTTCATATGAATCATACAGCTTTAAAGAGATTCAGATAAAATATCAAAATTTAAACTATGAAAATTGTGTCTACTTTAATGGTAAAAAGACATAGTAAAATATGGTATCAAAGCAAAAATGTTATTGTTATATGAAATGCCAGACTGTCCTTAATAAATCTTTATATTTTATATATTAATAGGCAAAGTCAAAAATTGTAATCCTTTTTTAACCTATTTCATGTCCACGTATTTTAATGAAACATATATCAAGCGAAAGGTATTTTTTCATAGATGTGCAAAATATATGTCTTTTTCAGGTACGTGCATAGGGAAAGGTGTGAAAGACAGGTAAAGTTTTACCTATACTGAAAAAATTTTTTATTCACATACTGTGCACGCGCTAGCCATCAAAAGAAACGGGAAGAGAATACATTTTGTTTCGATTCGTTTCATTTCATGTTCTCTCTGTACTCACATTTCCCCGCACTGAACTGCTTAATAGAGTGAATATAAAATTTTGAATAGTGTGTCCTATTTAGTTTTTATTTTTATTTAGGTTTTTTTTTAGTTTTAGCCAGCTTTTTAATGATATGGAATACTGTGCGACGGGTAGAGCAAAAGTTCCCAGCCAAGTGTAGAAACGGTGTTTCTGGCTCCTTTCGTTGTAAGTGATGAGGCGTTGTCGTGCTGCAAGATTACTTTTCCATGTCTTCCGGCCCATTCTGGTAGTTTTTCGAACAATGTATGGTTAAAATTGATCAAGTGTTGTCTGTAACGATCGGTAGTCCCTGTTTCACTTGGTTTAAGAAGTTCTTTTTACACAACATCCTTCAGATCTAAATACATAACATTGTCTTCTTTACGAACCGATTCGGTCTTGCGGTCGATTGCGTTAATGTTTGTCCAGGGTTTACCCATGATCTATGTCGTTTGGGCTTCTCGAAGTATATCTATTTTTCATTCCCTAATAGACCCGATGTAAAAAACTCTTCCTTTCATGCCGAGAAAGCAAAACTTCGCAGACTGTTTTTCGATTTTTGAGTTGCCTGTCCTAAACGACATCTGGATTTTCTGCATTTTTCCCATGACATGTAGGCGATCACAAATGCTTCGGCGGCCAACATTTAATCTCTCTGTCATTTGTTGTTGTATTTGGATATCATCTTCATCCAACAATGCTTGTAATTCGGCGTCTTAAAATTTTTCAAGTTGACCGGGCTTTCTTTGTCTTTTAAGTCAAAATCTTCAGTTTAAAACCTCCTAAACCAGGGCATACAAGCGTCTTGAGTTGAGACATTGTTACCGTAGATTTCGACGAGTATACGATGGCTTTCACTCATTACCGGTTTTCTGCCTGAAAACTACATAAAATCACAAATTGAAAAGAGTACTTGCACAAACACATGAACGAAGTGTGGCAAAATATATTATTTCATTTTGACAGGTGACAACTGACACCCTTCAAGTTTATTTTTTTATTATCTATGATTTCTGTCCTTTTAGTTCGGATCCAGGTATCACTTGCACAAAGTAATGATTTTTAAAAAAAACTTAAATTAAAATGTTTATTCGGGGTGTGGTCTAATGATATCATGGCGATTTAAAGTTACCCAAAATGACTGTATTTATAAAATAAAATAATGCGCGATTTGTCGTAAAATGAACCTAATTACAACTCTTTCAGGGTTGTTTAACGTGTCAACAATAATTGTTTACAAAAAAAAAAAAAAAAACTTCATAACTTTGCCTATACATATGTGCAAACTTAAACTAAAATGTTAAAAATAATATTTTTTATCACTTTAAAGAAAAGAGCAGTTCTTTTAAGTCGATTTTTATATTTTTGTAAAATTTTTTATTTTTAAATTTTTAGTTAATGGGAAGTGGGTGAAATGCAATCAACGAGACACATTCCCTAATTTTCCACCCTTAGAAATGTTATTTGTAATTTAAACGTGACTACCCTTGAGATATAACCTATTCAATAAAAATAAAAAAAAATAAAAAATAATAAGCAAAATCGGTTCACAATCGGCGAAGATTTCGCGTAACATACACACAAAAAACAAAAGTTGGTTAAAAATGCGAGTCATTAGTTGAAGGTTTTAATACCTACTCCGGTCAGATAGGATTTGCCGTATGCGTCAGAAATACCCTCATTACTTGTCAGGGGTTAAGCATTAACAAGCAAGCTCACTTATTTAATATATGTCTTAATAAGCATACGCTCAAAATATCCTTGTTTTGTCATCATTTTTGATTTATGATATGCCTGAATTTTTGTTCTGCATGTTGTATATTGGTTCTAGTTTTACCAAACAGAGCCAAATGATGATAGCAGCCCCATACTCATGCAGCTCTTCTGTTTGTAGCTTAGACTATTGTTTGTTATGTAAAACAAACAAAAAAAGGGGAAAAAATCCACCGATTGTCATGTAAAAAAGGCGCATTTCATTTTTATGACTCCCTCATGAAATTATATCGGCAAATTATTCTCAGGTGTATCCGTCAGTTTCTTACTCCTTCTATAAAAATGTTGTATTTGAAAATAATATATATATATATGTATATCTTATCTCAAAAAAATGCAGGCGGGCATTTAAAGACCCACTTCGAAAATACCTCAATAAATAAAATGTAAATAAAATGTTTTTCCTATTATTCGAATTATAAATAAATAAAAAAACACATTAAAAGTATGATTCAGTTGGAAAAATTATCTCTTAAATAAAACATATTGCAAAACAGAATTTCCCTAATTATGTTAATGCAATTTGATTGTTTTTCTTTCTATTGTTGTTTCAAGCATTTTTTTAGTGATAATAAAAGCCGAGAAAATGAAAATACTTAGTGCAATTTATCAAAGCACCTGCATTTTAGCATTTGTTTTGAATAATTTCTAAAATAAGGTTATTTGTAAACCATCTGACTGAGGACGATTAGAAAAATAAAATATCCTTGGATAAAAGAAAAACAGAAGAACACCCTTTTATCAGGTAATACAGGTGGATTTGTTTTTTTTATTAATAAGCAAAACTTGAAATAATTTAATTTATAAAATGTTTCGATTTGCAATTTCCGGTCAGGTGTTCTGTGTTAATTTTTTTAGGGGCTTAAGAAGATTGGGGCCCACATTCTAAAGTGGCTCTCCAATTATAATAGTAAAAAATTGATTAAAACCTTATCATTGCCCACGAAAATTCCTTTATACCAATTTTCATGAAAATTCAACAAAATTTCCCAAAATCGTACAGTGGTCAAAAAAATAATGAATCTAAGTGGAGAAAAGGAATTTATTTATTTTTTAAATTGCACAGAAACACACTTTTGTGAATTTATACTTAATTTTAAAAGTAGAATATTTTTAAATTAGTCTTAAGAATATTCTAAAATTGAAAAACTTGGCAGGCTTCCTGAATTCAGCAATTCAGGTTCACTGAAGTAATAGCTGAATTGCCCAGTCAGCTACAGAGACTGAATTTTTGGAACGTATTAATGAAGATAAAGACTTATAATGGGGTTTTTTTTTAGATAACTACATAAATTATATATATGTACTACTGTGATCAAAAAGTAAAGCCAATTTTGAATTTAAATTGCGCGGGTACATCGATTCGAGCAAATCTTCTTTTTTTTAGGTTGGCAGCAATGTCACTCATATCTGTGTAAAATTTCACGCCAGTACGTCATTTATTTGGTTAGTTTCGTTGTGTTTTCTGAGCAACTAAAAGTGAATTTTTTTGATTTATACAGTATCTGTTTTTATTGAGCAAAGAAGTTACATTACATTTTATTTGCGGAATGAAATTTCTGTTTTAACGATTAGAAGGAACTGAAGGCCATTCCAATCATCGAGTTTCAAAAGTGTTTCGAGGATTAAAAAAATCGCTGTCATAGGTGTATTGTATCGGGCGGGAACTACTTTTAAGGGGATGATATAGATTTGGAAGAATAAACAAAAATGTTCAAAGTTATAAGCAAATTGGCTTTACTTTTTGATCACAGTAGTGTACCAATTTTTGAATATGGACTTTTTATTTTGATTTAAACCGGTGCAGAAGCCTTCTACCAGATTTTTTTCCTTTTAATACATATAAATTTCCTAAAAACTGTATTAAAATAGCAAATTTCTTATATATTGAATTAAACCGGTGCAGAAGCCTTCTACCAGATTTTTTTCTTTTAATACATATAAATCTCCCAAAAACTATATTAAAACAGCAAATTTCTTCAAGTTTTTCTTTGCATACAAACTCGAAAACCCTTAAGTACTTATTTTCACCGAAATCCATTTTTCCTCCTGTCTGAAACGGCCTTCACCAAGCCAATTAACATCATTTTATAATTTTCCGGAAGCATCCGTCACCGCCGATTTGTCGCTAGTGTCGTCTGCCTGTGTGATTTGGCGGTTAAATTAAAAATTTATATAATTCTTGAGTGAAGACATATTTTATGAAATTCTAATTAAAAGTGATCAGTTGAAATAATTACAATTTTAAAAGATTGCAAAACAAATACAAAACCTAGACTATAAGAATGACAAATAAACAAGAACAAACACTGGAAATCGCATAAAAAGCGGCGAAATTAAGCCGAGAGCACTTGTTCAAGTTTTCAGATCGGACCGATCACGCCGACTGAAAAAGATCTTGAGACATTCGAGCACACCTCCAAAGCAAATTTCAGCAGCCTTGACACAGAAAAAAAAAATCGATTTGACTGGGTCAATGCCAGGCGACAAAAAAAAAAGAAATTGATTGTTTCTTGCAAATGAAATTTACTTTTTATGAGTGCAATTTCATTTCTAAATATTTTTAATTGTCTCATGATCACACCGATAGATGGCGCATGTGAAACGATCTGTGTTTTTTTTGGTGATATGTTTCCTTTTGTAATTTTCTTGAATCGTGCAATTTTCAGAAAATTTTAAAGGAAACGATCTTTATTAATAAACTGAAGACTAATCGATGTGAGGATCATTTTATTGATATATTTTTTATATTATCAATTCCTACTTTCAGCTGTTGCAAAATAAAAAGAATTTTCGATCAGTCAAAAGTTAATGAAGATCATCAGAATATTTTAACATTTTTCGGAAAAAGGAATTGAAAACGATCGTAGATAGAAAAAAACTACTTTCATTTATCTAACGAAATATTTTTAAGGGCTTAATTTCCCTTTTGAATATTTAATAAATTCTGAAAAAAAAAAAAAATTAAAAAAATAGAAAGTGATCTTCATCGATCAGTTTTACAAATTATTTTTTGTTCGCCAAATTTTGGTACACTTAAAACTTTTTAAAAAAAAAATCTACATATGGTCAGATCATTGATCTTCTTTCGGTGGGCGATGATTGCGCCATCTGAATCTTAGTACCAAAGTCTTAACGACCTTAATTTAAGTCGTTTTATCGCCACCGGAGTGTTTGATACCTGCTCTAAATAAAAATGTTTATAGTTAAAATAAATTTAAATAAGACTTACAAAATTGTGGAATATCTTGTTAAATTTTGGATTAAGAGAACAAAAATGAAAATAATATTTTAAGGTAAGGTACTCACGAAATCACGACAAAATACCCTCATTTAAAAAAAAAATTTTTATTCTTCTTTTATATTTTCTTAACTTAAACTGACCGAGATAACTTTTGTATCATGAATTTATCATTTTTCTTAATCTCTTACGATGGCACCTTTTTTTATCTGAGCACGTACAATTCTTTTCAGTGCAATACGACAAGATAACGAGAATAAGAAGTGCTTTTGTAAATAAAAATATGAAAAATGAAGAATTTTCATTTTCTTATCTCTCAGCAACCGCCAACTTCTCGTCAAAGTTAGCTTAAACATTTTTTTTTTATATCACAGGTGCAGTGACGTCGACACGTGGAGATAATTAATTAATTATGAGATGATAGATCATAAAAAAATTAGTATAGTTTTTTTTTTTTTTTTTTGTACAGTCTACAGGGATTTTAATTAGCAGCTAAAAAGATTTATTTCAAATTTCAGAGTAGAAATTTTCTGATTTTAAAAAGTTCTCTTGTAGATCAAGGGTGATTTTGTTACGAGAATGTTAAACAAGTTACAAAAATAAGTAGCAAAAGCTTAAATCGAAGGCTGAGCACGTTCGTTGCGTTGCGCACGCACCTTTAAGACATTTCTAAATAAGATTTCAATTCTCTTTATTTTTTTCCAGGGACTTGTGACGATTTCGAATGCTCGTACTCGTTCGCACTTGTAACAATATTTTTGTGTTTTGGACCTTAAACACTGCAGAATAAGCACTTAAGCTGCAGTAATTTTTTTTTCATTATTTTAAAATAAAATATGTTTTAAATTTCACTTCGAAGTAGTTCATCAGGAAAAATGAAAAAATGTACTTTGCTAAAAAAAGGCTCCCAGGGCGGGGTTTTTGGATTTAATCGACTAGAAATAAAATAACTAAAATATTCTAGCCAAAAAACAAAAACGTGCTGAAGAAATTATCACGATTTCTTAATATGCGGATTTTCTTTAAATGAGCTCTTCAGTAAAAATTAAAAAAATTATTGTGTTAAAAAGGGCTTCCGGGGCAGGGTTTTTGGGCTGAATCGACTAGAAATAAAATAACTAAAATATTCTAGCCAAAAAACGAAAACGTGCTGAAGAAAATATCACGATTTTTTAATATGCGGATTTTCTTTAAATGAGCTCCTCAGTAAAAATTAAAAAATTTATTTTGTTAAAAAGGGCTCCCCGGGTGGGGTTTTGGGACTGAGTCAACTACAAATAAAATAACTAAATAAGAATTGAACCTCTAAGGAGCGGCCCTGGAAAACATCTTAAAAATTTTATTTGAAAAGGTATGATCTGAAACTTGTTAATAGATCAAAAAAATATATAAAAACGCATAGCCTCGAACAGTTACAGGGTCCGGCTTATGTTCAATAAAAAGCAAAGAATTTTAATATTTAAAAAAGTTTCCGCTTACTTTCCGCCAGAAATAAGCCCGAGGGGCGCATGTTTGTGAATTGAAAAGACAAATTTCGCACACAACTTGATTAAATAAAAGCGAAGAGTTGAGATCAAAAAACGATAATGAAATAAAAAAATATTGCAGGCTAAATAACGAGACCCCCGGCCGCTCTGCCCCGCCGGTGCTGGCGCAACGTTTATTATTTCTGTTAGCGATTTACTGGAGCAAAAATTCTGCTTTTTTTTTTATTTTTTCGGGGGGTTTTATGGCGACCATGTGCTAAGCGAAAGCTTTTTTCCATATTTCCTTTATACTTTCGGGGTTTTTATCATTTCAGCGTTCACGCAGAGGCCTCATAATTAATTTATGATAACTGGGCCGTGTAATTAGGAGCCTAATTTTTATTAATGCGTGATCCAAACAATAGGATATTTTGACTGAATTCGTACCAATTTTGCTTAAATTTTCGGATTTTTGGGGGCTTATTTCAATATTATTCAGATATTCAAAAGTCGGAAGACTCAAATTTCAGAAGATTTAAATTCCGGTGGAAACAAAAAAATTCACAAGAATTTTCTACTTTAATGCTAATATTAATTTATCTGCATTTTGAACCGCATGAATTCTAAAAATCGAAATTTTCCAATGAACCTGCTTCACTAAAATTTATCTGAAAATTTTCATTTCTGCGGCTGGTGGAAAATAATCAAAAAAAATCATTCCATCATCAAATTAATTGTGTGATTGGCTTCTTGGCTTATTTTAAATCGTTCGTTTTGCATGTTTGTACCTGGTGAAAGTTTCTGTTCTTTAAACATTTCAAGCAATTCAATTGAATTCAAATATCAAATCCGAGATAAATACGAATTTCAGCTTCTTCGATTTTCATAAAAATAAGTACCTGGAGGCTTTCGGAGTCACTGATTTTGAATCTACTGACGATGAATTTATGAATCCAAGAGTAGACTGTCAAAGTACTGCCACATGTTAGATTTAAAATGTATTTCTTAAGTTGTTTTAAATTATACCCCAAACAAAATTTATTAGAAAATCCGAAGTTATTTGAATAAATTTTAATTTTATAACGAAATGTTTTTGCTGTAGAGACAATCTTTCTCTGTTTACATTCAAAGCCATTCGAAAACGTTTTACATACCATAAATTTATAATTTTTCCTTTCTTTTTATAGTAAATTTAAAAGTACTTTTATAAAATGTTGATGGATTAGAAATTTATATTTCTCGTTTTCCTATTCAAAAATTTATTGAAAAACTCAAGATTGTTGAGTTCTTGTTTAACTTTGATTTTATATAATGATTAGGAATTTGAAAATTATAAATTTACAATAAAAAGTGCTAATTTACGAACCTTTGATAATAAAATAACGCAAAATGAATATTTTCTAAATTAAAGTGAACAAATTTTTTTATGGGTATGCTATCGAAGGGGTCTTTTGTGATTTCTGTGATCAAAAAGTAAAGCCAATTTGTTTATAACTTTGAAAATTTTTATTTTTTTCTATAAATCTATATCATCCCCTTCAAAGTAGTCTCCACCCGATAATATACACCTATTTCAGTTCTTTCGTCGATTTTTCTTTTATCTCATCATTCGATTCAAAACGGTGTCCCCGAAGCGGTCTTTCGGGCTTAGAGAATAGCCAGAAGTCACATGGAACTAAATCGGGCGAATACGGTGGTTGTGGAACGACATGCATCGAATTGCAAGAAATTGAGTGTTTTTGGAACCAATCGAGATGTGACTCTTCTCAAGCACAAATGTTCTTTCAAAATGGTTTGGACCGATCCAAATGAAATGTTTACAGTATCAGCAAGGTCTCTAATTGTCAACCGACGGTTTTTGAGCACCAAATATTTAATTTCATTGACATATTGTTCATTGATTAATGTTGATAGTCGTCCGGGACGCTCTTTTTCTTCAACGCTTTCTCTACCTTCTTTGAACTGTTTTTACCACTTGTAAACATTTCTTTCAGACAAAACCTGATCGCCGAAGGCCTTCTTCGACATTCTAAACTTTTCTGCATCAGAATTTTCATTCCGCAAACAAAATTTAATGCAAATTCTTTGCTGAATAAAATCACACATTTTAAAAATCGAAAAATTCACTTTTACTTGCTCAGAAAACACAACAATAAACAAACAAACAAATGACATACTGGCGTGAAATTTTACGCAGATATGAGTGACAATGCTGCCAACCTAAAAACAAGAAGATTTGCTCAAATCGACGTACGAGTGTAATTTAAATTCAAAATTGGCTTTACTTTTTGATCACAGTAGTATTTACAAAATATAAAAGGTTTATAATAATACTTGCCTTGATGAGGCTTTAAATGTTCTGCAAATCGCTTTTAAAATTTGCTAGTTTAATTAATCTCTAACTAATTTTCCCTTTAATTTTTGCAGACAGAGGATATGCTGGACGACATCATCGCGTACGAATCGAGTGCGCTCGCGGACTCGCTCAAGCTCGACTCGAATTATTCAAACGAGCTGCCGATTAAACAGGAGCCGCAGGCGCTCACCGACGCCGAGATGCACGCGCTGGCGAAAGACCGACAGAAGAAGGACAACCACAATATGAGTAAGCTGAAAACACAACTTTCGGTTAAGCTAAATAATAACAATAAGAAATTTCATCCACTTGAACTTAAAATAACAAAAACCTTCAAGGATCCAGGAATTCACTTTTGCTTATAAACAAACAAAATTTCTTATAAACAAACAATAACTCCTATTCAAAGCTTCACGATTTTTGAATATTCAGTAAAAATTAAATTTATTATATTTTCTTAAAAAGGGCTCTCTAGGCTCGGTCTTAGGGCTAAATCGACTAGAAATAAAGTAACTAAAATATTCTAAATAAAAAAAATTAACTAGGCTCGTACTTGAGTGAAAATTTGTAAAATTTTATTTAGTATTTGCTTGAGTGCAGTAAAGTGTGCTGTCTCAAGATATTTTATCAGTTTCGATCCCATCGACATGAAGATACGGTTGAATGAGAAACTTCCAGTTTATGCAGTTTGATAATACAAAAACCCATGAAATAATTAAATAAAATAAAAAGCAGCCTTACTCACGGCCGCAGTCGCGGGCGGACTCTGATCGCTGAGTCGTCTCATGCGTCCTCCTTCAGAATGACGAATGTTTAATTTATTTTCTTTAACTTTCCACAGTCGAACGGAGGCGACGGTTTAACATCAACGATCGTATCAAAGAACTGGGCACTTTGCTGCCGAAAAACAACGACCCATACTATGAAGTCGTGAGGGACGTCCGTCCGAACAAGGGGACGATTTTAAAGTCTTCGGTCGATTACATCAAATGCCTCAAACATGAAGTGAACCGTCTCAAACAGAATGAATTTCGGCAAAAACAAATAGAACACCAAAATCGACGGCTTCTGATGCGAGTGCAGGTAAAAATAAACTAAATAAACAAACTATCAATTATTATTATTGTTATTTTATATGAAATGTGGTATATTTAGTTCGATTATTTGACTTTTCAGTAAATTCTACCCTTATTTGATGGGTCACACTTTATGTGTAGAACCGTTATTTTCCAAATATACTGAAATATTAATTTTACACTATAAGTGTTGCCTATCATTTAAAGGTAGAATTTTCTAAGTTGTTAAATGGTGACATAAAATAAAACATTTTTCATATAAAAGTTGTGAGAAAATGTGTAAATCATGAGAAATAATGGCTTTTTTTTACATTCAGGAGCTGGAGATGCAAGCAAAATCTCATGGCTTGCCGGTGTCTGATTTTAGTCTTACTTCATATTCAGCACCATCACATAATTCCTACTTAAAGCCTGAAAGTCCATCTCAAAATCATCACTCAAATCCTCTGATATCGGACATTGTGGGAAAGGTGAACTATTTATTATAATTATAATTATATTATAAGTTAATAAATTCAAATATTCAAACAGATGCCAGACGTTGTGTCTGAGGCAACACTCAGCTTAAGCCAAATGGAAGATTTAATGGAGGACGAACATCCGGTTCATGGTGGTGATCCGATGTTATCGCATCATTTGCTTACGTCATCGCATTCACCACCTCCCTCTATATCTCTGCATCGTTCAAATGGCTGCCAGAATGGCGGCAACAATTCCCATAGCAATAGCCATCATAATGGTGATGATCATCATACAAACGGGCATCATGATCATCATCATCATAATAATCATCACAATCATCACCATCAAAATCTTCCATCACCCTCATCCCTACAGCATCACGGTGATCCTCTTCTATCTTCGTCTCATTCCCACTCGGTCGATTTAGGCAGCTGTATAGGCGATTCGATTTTATCATCGACACATAATCTTCTATCATCGCCGCATCGATCTCACATCGATTCGATATTATCGTCACCAGATACTGATTCTTTAGTAAGCGACATTGACATGGTCGCATGATCTACACTACAGTAAGAGAGAGGGAGACAGACAGAGAGAAAGAGAGCGAGAGAGAGAGAGAGATAAAAAACATAGAAAATTCACCGCACATACAACTTAGATACGTAGAGTATTAAAAAATATATATAAATAATAAATGTCGGTCGATTTAACTTATGCGTAATTGTGTAAAAAAAAATCCCTCGATATATAAAACAAAAAACGGCCAGAAACTAGCCTTATTTTTATATTTTTAAGTGTTTTATCAAGCTGTTTGTGGCAGTAAAAAATTTTGTAATTCCATAAATACGGCCATAAGCACACAAAAATAAAAAAATAAACAAAATAAATAATACGTTGCTCCATCTGCGTGCACGTAGCATCAATATTTCTGTGGCTCCCTCTTGGAGTGGATAGTTTTAATTTTTTGTGACTGTATTTATGCAACAGCTATAAAATACTTAAATTTTTGATTTATTGAATTTTTCAATGTTTTAGTTACCTTCTTTTTCTTTTTAATTTTAAGGAAAAACAAAATGTTAAAATACATATGTTATTTTTTAAAAGCACATTAAGAAAAGAAGTAGAATAAGCAGTGAAATTTTGAATGGTTTCGATTGAATATTCAGAATAAACAGAAAGTTTTACTATTAAACTAAGGAAAAATAAAGCATAAAAATTATACATTCCAAGGGGAAGGAGAAGACAAAATAAAATAAATATACCTCCCTGTGGTGCTTCTTAAAAATAAAAAAATTAATAATAACAAATTATATAAGAGAAAACAATAAGAAACCTCAAATTATTATTATCATTTTACTTTTCTTTTTTTTTTGTGTGTGTAAAAACTACCTTTGGTACAGTTTAAGAATATTTTTTCTCCAGTAAATCAAAATATAAAGTAAAAATAAAAACAAATTATGGCCATCTCACAAATTACAAAATGAGGGAAATTAGCAGAAAAATTATGTCTTTAAACGTTTCTGTTTAAAAAAAAAAAATAAACATATATAGATATATAGAGTATAAATCTAAATATAAAAAGAAAATTGTCTTGAGGAACATCGCTTAAAAAAAACAACCCTTTAAAACAAAATGTTCTTTTTAATGTTTAAAAAATCTTCTCTAGAATTTTTATTTTATTATATTTTATTTGTTTTTATGCTTATTCTTGGTATTTCTAAGTTAGTCCTAGAAACCAAAATAAAAATAAAATAATATAAATGAATTAATTTTCAATGAAGAAACGAAAACGAGAAGAATATTTATGTTTTCGAAGATTTTTAAGATAAGAGTTCCGCAGTAAATTTAAACAGTATTCCGGTCTATATATATTTTATTTTATTTTTATTTTATTTTTTGTCGTATTTTATTTGTTAATTGTTATTTGTTCAACCTGTTAAAAAAAGAAAAAAAGAAAAAAAGAAAAAACAACAAAAAAAATATTTAGAAAAAGTTGCTTTATTTTATTATTGTTTAAAAAGAAAACTATATAAGAAACGAAGCACCAGGCGTTTTATTTATAACAACCGATTCATCCAAAAAAAACTTAAATATCAATATACTAGGTGTGATCCAAAAGTACTGATAAGTGATTATTTCTAATACACTGATTTGGGTTCATCATACCCTAGAATAGATACATTCATTTGAATACGAGCAGTCAGGAATTGCGAGCGGTAGTTTTGCTCCACCAGGACAACGCACTCGCTCACAAGACCGCAGTTGCGATGGCTGCCTTCCGTGAAAAAGGTTTTTGCGAGGATCAACATAACGAATACTTTTCGAAGGGTATTTGGGACTTAGAAAAAAATAGACTACGTGCATTGATTTGTACGGAGACTGTGTACAAAAATACATTTAATTTTTAAACTACATACATTGTTTTAGTTACCATTATCATTACTTTTGGATCATCCCTCGTATAATTTGTTAGAACTGATTTATTTATATTTTCAAGAAATTTTTCAATGAAACATTGTACTTTTTATTCCATAATTTTAAAAATCAGTT
Source organism: Dysmachus trigonus (assembly GCA_949715965.1). NCBI lineage: Eukaryota > Metazoa > Arthropoda > Insecta > Diptera > Asilidae > Dysmachus > Dysmachus trigonus. Next base: position 1,089,599 of record OX454324.1, read on the forward strand.
AATTCTACCCTGAATTGATGTGTCACATTATACAGGGTGTTCAGAGGTGGGAGGTCAATACTGAAGGGGGTGAAAGGTCAGACCGAGACAAGCAAAAAATCGTATGGGTGGGGGGGGGGGGGGGGGCATCTCGCACCGTTTGGCAGTTACAGGGTGATTCGTAAATCAGGATTTTGCCTTATATGGGAACCGCTCTTGTATTTTTATCTTTTTTTCTACGCATCGCAGCGGCCCCAAACTGATTTCAAAAAATCACTATTTGGAAGCCTTTTCCAAAAAAGTTTACACCACCGCCCTATCCCCAACCCCTTGGCCACAATCCCCCCTGGAAGTTGAAAAAATTAACTTTTATTTCACGATTTTTCACCTTTCGCCCCACTTTTCTCCGAAATTCATGTTATTAACATAGCTACTTTTTATTTTTTTTAAGTTGCCTATCTAATTACCTTTCCAAAAAGGTGCAACATGCCCAGGTAGAAAAGGGTTGCAAAAGTCCTGAAATTAAAACATCCTCACAGGTACCTAATTACTTTATTGCACCATAATGGAAAAAGTCGTTAAGTAAACAATTTTTATGACAGCAAGTTCGGAAATGTTTGTTTAGGAAACAGAGGTAGTACATTTTTATTATTTCAGCAAAACAGTAATAAAATAATAAATGTAATCTCGTTAAATAGCGTTATTAGTTTATTATATCCAGTATTGACTCTTAAGTATCCTGACGCTCCGTTTCTAATACCTCCTATGAATTATGGTATAAAAATGGGTAAGTTTGAAAGGACATTGACCACAGTTGAAGAAGCAAGCGATAAAACCGGGTGTTTAATAGAAAAAATTAAGATAAAATGGCAGAATTCAGTGTTGAAGAGTCTGCCGATATAATTTACGTGTACGGTTTAGTAGAAGGAAGTGATAGTAAGGCCGTACGAGAATACCAAAGGAGATTCCCGAATCGGCATATACCCAAAAGAAAGGTATTTTCAAGGACTTTCAGAAGGTTAAAAGAAACCGGAAGTGTAACCACCCCCAGAGCAGAAACGCGAGCAGGAAAATCGGCCGATTCAGCGGACCCTGACCAACAAATCCTCAACATCGTCAGGAACAGCCCTGTAATAAGCATCAGGCAGGTCGCACGAAGGTCAGGATTGTCTTCAGGGAGAGTTTGGACCGTTGTGAACCGAGAGGGACTACATCCATACCACCATATCCCGGTCCAAGCACTACAGGAAGGAGATTCCGAAAGACGATTGCAATTTGCACTTGGCTGTTCGAGTCTGACATAAAAAACAGAAGGTTTTAGACCGAATTCTGTGGACGGATGAATCGCAATTCACCCGGGATGGCATCACAAACATCCACAACCTCCACACCTGGTCAGATGTGAACCCACATAGGACAAGGTGTCGGTCCTTCCAGCAAAGATTTAGTGTCAATGTCTGGGCTGGCATCATCGGCAACCAGTTGATAGGACCCTTCATCTTGCCCCAAGTGCTGAATAGTCAGCTATACTCGGACTTTTTGGAGAATACCCTTCCGGATCTGTTGAAGGACATCCCCCTGGCCACCAGAAGCGCAATTTATTTACATCTCGACGGAGCACCTGCGCATACTGGGAACATTGTTAGGGCAAGGTTGAATGAACATTACTCAGAGCGCTGGATTGGACGAGGTGGACCGATTCTTTGGCCTGCTAGGTCACCGGACCTTACCCCACTGGACTTTTTCTTATGGGGAATGATGAAAGATGAAGTTTACTCAAGACCAATCAACACCAGGGAAGAATTAGTTACCAGGATTGGGACTGCAGCCACGAAAATACGGGAGAGACTGGCTACCATAGACCTCAAACGTGAAATAAAACGAAGGCTACTTGCATGAATCGAAACTAGCGGAGAACATTTTGAACAGCTTTTAAAGGACAAACGTTTTAATTGTAATTAGTTTTTAAGCGAACAAAATGTATTTTTTAGTAAACTTAAGTATAATTTCCTAAAAATTCGAATTATCATGATATTCTGTAAAAGGATTTTTGTAAATAAATTTTCGTATCCTTTTCCTACCTGGGCATGTTGCACCTTTTTGGTAAGGTAATTAGATAGGCAACTTAAAAAAAATGAAAAGGAGTTATGTTAATAACATGAATTTCGGAGAAAAGTGGGGCGAAAGGTGAAAAATCGTGAAATAAAAGTTAATTTTTTCAAATTCCAGGGGGGATTGGGGCCAAGGGGTTGGGGATAGGGGGGTGGTGTAAACTTTTTTGGAAAGGGCCTCCAAATAGTGATTTTTTGAAATCAGTTTGGGGTCGCTACGATGCGTAGAAAAAAAGATAAAAATACAAGAGCGGTTCCCATATAAGGCAAAATCCTGATTTACGAATCACCCTGTAACTGCCAAACGGTGCGAGATGCCCCCCCCCCCCCCCCCCACCCATACGATTTTTTGCTTGTCTCGGTCTGACCTTTCACCCCCTGCAGTATTGACCTCCCACCTCTGAACACCCTGTATATCTAAAACAGTTATTTTGTCAATTTATAATAAATATTGATTTTAAACTATAAGTGTTGCCTATCATTTCAGGGTAGAATTTTCTAATTAATTTAATAGTGGTATAAAATATAACAGTTTTCATATACAAATGTTGAAGAAAAGTGCTTCTTTTTATTGTTTATAAAAATGAGAAAGATATAAAATATTGAAATGATAAGAATGAAGTGTTTTTGTTGTTTAATAAAGCGGTTTGCATAATTTTGGGCAAATGAAATTTTCTACAATTGTTAGTGCTTAAGTTCTCGCACCGAGATGGCAGCACAAGGCAGATTAATTTGGAGCGGATAAATTTGAAATTTTTTTTTGTTTAACGATTTTTGTGGTGTTTTCTGAAAATGTTACTTTTTTTTTGTATTACGATTTTTATTTCAGTTAAGTTTTTTATATTATATTTTAATATCTTTATATATATAATCGTTGGTGCATCTGTTTGTGATCGTGTAACTTCTAAACGACTTGACCGATTGAGGTCATATTGACACAATATATTTATTTTGTCGAGACGATGGTTCATAACTATGCTAGGATCCGATATGTGTCGCTGTAGTCAAGATATTTCTATTTATACAATATCACATGTGAACATTATGATGGCAAACAAATAGAATTTCAGGGACAATAAATCCAATCTATATAAATAAAAATGTAGATGTTCGTTTCTTCAAAATCTTAAATCTCCGAAAGTTCTTCACCGATTGCCTTGAAATTCTGATACAACATTGCATTCGACTAAGCACGTGCTTTTATTTTTTGAACAGCGTCATCTGTTGGACGTAAAAGCAATACACAATATACTAAATATTTTACGGCACATTTGTTGAATGTGATGGCAACACACGCAATGACAGCTGCTGTCACTTAACATTTTCAATGTTTCCGATTGCATTGTTAAATTGAGTTTTCATAGATTTCGATTTATTTTCATTTTGATACAAATACATAGAAGATAGATAGAAAATAAATAGAAGATAGATAGAAGATAGACAGATAGATAGATATAGATAGATAAATACAGGGTGTCCCACAGGAAGTTGCTGTAACTAATCGGCAATTATTTTGAAGTGCTTGCAGGTATCAAGATGCCTCAAATTGCTTTCAAAAGAAGACATATGGAGGTTTTTTTTCATACATAAATTGATTATGATCAAGAATATTTTAATATATTTATTTCCCATTTTTAAAATCGACAAAATGTTGGGCATCACCACTTGAGCAACATTTGAGTGAAATTCAGTTAGAAAACATTCCAAAAGTTATGGAAAAAATACTTATTCATTAATGATGAATGAGATACCTTATTTATAAATGATTTAAATAAATATCTTGAATAATGTAAAGTCGTACTGCGATGTTCTTTTTAAAATGAATACAGTGGTTCAATATACAGGGTGTTCAGAGGTGGGAGGGAAATATTGCAGGGGGTGAAAGGTCAGACCGAGACAAGCAAAAAATCGTATGGGTGGGGGGGGAGCATCTCGCACCGTTCGGCAGTTACAGGGTGATTCGTAAATCTGGATTTTGCCTTATATGGGAACCGCTCTTGTATTTCTATCTTTTTTTCTACGCATCACAGCGGCGCCAAACCGATCTCAAAAAATTACTATTTCGAAGCCCTCTCAACACCACCCCCCTATCCCCAACCCCTTGGCCGCAATCCCCCCTGGAAGTTGAAAGAATTAACTTTTATTTCACGATTTTTCACCTTTCGCCCCACTTTTCTACGAAATTCATGTTATTAAAATACCTACTTTATTTTTAAAAAGATGTTAAGCAATAATGTTCCTTGGACCAATCCCCTCACATTACCTCCTTACGTTGATAGACTCAAACTGCTCCCGTTACAAACTCTAGAGCAAAGCCGCACTGACGCTAGATTAATCTTCGCCCTAGACTGCCTGATGGGTAATGTTAACTCGCCCGAGATTATCTCGTTTTTTAGTATTTCTGTCCCCGCACGTTCATTGAGAGACCATTCTTTCTTCCATGTTCCGTTCCACCGCACGAATTATGGCAAATCTGAGCCTATTACGTCAATGTCGCGCGCTTTTAACTGTAGGTTCGTCCATATTGACTTTAATTGTTCGAGAGATTGGATAAAAAATCAGCTTCGTTGCGGTTGATCTATCTATTGCTTATTTAATTAAAAATTGTAGTAATCAGATCATTGATGAATGTGCAATAAATAAATAAATAAATCTTAAAGTCTAAAAATTAGTGCTTTTTCATATCCATAGATTAGGATTTAGGCTTTCATTTAAGTCATATTATAACCTTTTATGAAAATCCGTTATTTTTTAATGATCATTCAAAAATCGCTGAAATACGGAGAAAGTACATTTTGTTCACCTCGTCGTGGTGAGAGTCGGGCAAAATTATAGATGGCAAACGAACAGACAAATTTTAAAAGCTCTTGAAATGTGAAAGCAATTGAGTATTTTATTATTGCAGTGGCCATATTGGATCCACCATTTTGTGAAATAAAAATCTGATACGATTTTTTAAATCAGCGAGCTCAAAAACATATATAATGACTATTCGCATTGCAAAGAAAGAACTTTTTGTTGTAGTCTTGGCCATATTGGAACCGCCATTTTGAAAACATTTGTTACATTTTAATGTAAGGTACAGTCGCCAAATTTCGTCCCAAAACCTAATTTCGTCCCCTTCAATATCTACTCTTTTAAAAATCGCCATCTATTATCAGTGACCCGAACAGACAGCTAGTTGCATCAGTCGGCCATTGTGTAAAAGTGAGTGCGTCACGACGTTCGTACCGACAGAAATTCGAAAATCAAAAGAAGTGTTCAAGGTGAGTTTTTCATTGAAATATTCTCGGATTCCATAAAATATTGAGATACCTGACTTATTGATACAATTTTTTGTCAAATTAACTATTAATATCTCAGATGTTAATCGATTAAGTAAAATTTTCAGGTTATGACACGTTTTTTGCTTAAGGGGGTAGTCCAGTGAAAAAAAAAAATTTTCGTTTTTTGTTTTTTTGCTTAAATCTACTCTGCTACACCTAGAAAATACTCCCTTTAAATATCTAAGCAAAATATTGAATAGTTTTAAAGATACAGAGAGTTTTCGAGAGACGTGTAATCCGAGCGCTCGAAGGTCCCCTGGCGTGTTTCGGAGCAAGGAGGACTGTTGTATTTCTGTTTGCTTCGCCCACTGACATATAAGAACTGGACTGCTGATCCCGTACAAAAACTCACATCAAAAGTAAGACCAAATTTTGACCGAATTCTAACTATCTCGCTCTTTCTTAAGCCCGCAGGCAGACAAATTTACAAAAAAAAATGGCCAATAGCCAAATGAAGGTGGCGCCATGTATGTGCACTTCTTTTGGTTTTTTCTAGTATCTTCGCGTGTGATACATCTTTTTGATACTCCCAATAGATAAATAAAAGTAAACACAAGCTTTTTGCACATCACTTTTACCCACGACAGCCTTTACAAGTTGCCCGCCAACTCATCATTTTCCGTTGCAATCAGCTGTTAGAATAGTTTAACGATGTCCAACAGATGGCTACTTCATTTTGTGATACAACTTTTAGCTTGGGTTGGTATACACGAGAAATGTGAAGGTTAGACAAAGGCAGAAAAATAATTTGTATAGCTATCTTTGTTTTCTTAAGTCCCCAGCTGATTGCCGCGAGGAACATTTTTATGAAAAAACTTAAAATTGAGCGTGATATGAGAGAAATCGGTTCGTGAAAGCTCAATTATTTTTAATTTGCGTCAGTTTAAACATAATTGTACGGTATTTTAGGGCATTTTTCATAGCATGATTTGCTCCATGAGGATTGAGCCTGTGCTAAAAATGGTCTCATTTTTCAGACGACGGTTAGCAGTCCAGTTCTTTCATGTCAGTGGCTTCGCCCATTTTTTTTCGGTTTATAACGGTCTAGGTCCTTCTGCTTTGTATTTAAGGTCAGTTATGTATGGAGGAGGCATCGCGTTATGTATGGAGCAGGCATCGCTGACAAAGGTAAAATTAATTTTTTTAGCTTTTTTCCGCAAAAAAAACTTTAAACGCGTTTTTCTCAAAACAACATTTATTGACTCGGCGGACGTCAGATCTCAGAGTCTTTTGCTCCGATTGATCTCAAAATTTAGCTGTATATTTCTTGATTGTGTATCTATCGTTGGAACTAGAATTATTAAAATCCATTGTTTATTTACAAAGTTATAAACAAATTAAGCACCCAAAAAAACACCTGAAAAATTCGAAATGCCGCCATTTTGTTATTTTTTATTGAAAATTAATAATTCTAGTTCCGACGATAGCCAATGTTCTACAGATTAAAACCTCATTTGAATTTTTTGTTTCAAATGAACCGTTGCAGAGATTCGACGTCCGCCAACAAAAAAATTTTTTTTTTGGAGCGGCCATTTTGTCGGGATGATTCATCGAAAACAAAAAAAAAAAAATTTTGTTGTGTATTTTAATTAGAGATGCCACGAATATTCGGCAACTATTCGGTATTCGGCTATTCGGCCACTTTTTTTCGCTATTCGGTATTCGGCCGAATATGGTTAACTATTCGGCCGAATACCGAATAGCAATTTATTTATTATTTTTTTATTACTAGCTGTTTTCCCGCGACTTCGTCCGCGTAAATTATAGCCCATGTCCTTTCTAAGGCTCTAGAGTATCTGTGTACCAAATTTCATTTAAAACGGTTCAGCAGTTTTGGCGTGAAATCGTGATAAACAGATTTACTTTCGTATTTATGATAAAATATAGTAAGGATTACCAAATAAATCATGAAAAAAGAACTCAAAATATTACTCACAAAGATATATTTATTTAACCAAAAAAAAGAGCTAACAAATTAATATTTAAAATCTACCAGTGGTAAGTTATGATGAATGAAAACAATTTTTTCAGCGTTTGTTGATAGCAGACGATTGCGTTTTTCCTCATAAATTATACCTGCTTCCGAAAACAGCCGCTCACTATACACACTGCTACCGGGAGATGATAAATACATCTTAGCAAATTGTAAAAGGGTTGGATATTGTTTCGCGTTTGCTGACCACCACTTGTAAGGGTCTGCTGTCCGATCTAAACGAACAGATACCATGTAAAAATCAAGTTCATTTGCAACAGAATTTTTCTGTTCCACACCTTCATCTGAACGAACATTTTCTGCAGCGACAGTTGTGACTTGTCGCCCGCGGAAAGTACTAAGTGTGGCCGAATATTCGGCTGCCGAATGTTCGGCGCTTCGGCCAAGAACCTCGCCGAATATTCGGTATTCGGTATTCGGCCAAATTACTATTCGTGGCATCTCTAGATGAAATGAAGACTTCACCTGGCTAATCGTTACGAAAAATGTGTTCCCCAAGATGTTAAGTAAAGGCTAAAAATTAGTACTTTTTCATATACATAGATTAGGATTTAGGCTTTCATTTAAGTCATATTATAACCTTTTATGAAAATCCGTTATTGAAGCTTTGCTTCCTTTGGGACGTTGTGCGGGAGATTCGTTTACAAAAAATTTCCGACGGTAACGAAAAAAAGTAACGAAAAAAAGTAACGAAAATAATATTAGCTTCCTTTGGGACGTTGTGCGGGAGATTCGTTCACAATTTCCGACGGTAACGAAAATTCAAATTTCCAAAAATTTTTAAAAGTTCAAAAATTTTTAAATTTTCAAAATTTTTAAAAGTTTTCAAATTTTCAAAAAATTTTAAATTTTCAAAATTTTTTAAATTTTCAAAATTTTTTAAATTTTCAAAATTTTTTAAATTTTCAAAATTTTTTAAATTTTCAAAATTTTTTAAATTTCCAAAATTTTTTAAATTTTCAAAATTTTTTAAATTTCCAAAATTTTTTAAATTTTCAAAATTTTTTAAATTTTCAAAATTTTTTAAATTTTCAAAATTTTTTAAATTTTCAAAATTTTTTAAATTTCCAAAATTTTTTAAATTTTCAAAATTTTTTAAATTTTCAAAATTTTTTAAATTTCCAAAATTTTTTAAATTTTCAAAATTTTTTAAATTTCCAAAATTTTTTAAATTTCCAAAATTTTTTAAATTTTCGAAATTTTTTAAATTTTCAAAATTTTTTAAATTTTCACAATTTAAAAAATTTTGAAAATTTTTTAAATTTTCAAAATTTTTTAAATTTTTCGAATTTTTTAAATTTTCAAATTTTGTTACATTTTTAAATTTTTTTAAATTTTCAAAATTTTTTAAATGTTCCAATTTTTAAATTTTTTACATTTTCTAAATTCTCCAAATATTCTAAAGTGTACTAATTTTTTGAACTTTCCAATTTTTTTAAATTTTCCATAGTGTTTTTTTCACAATATTTTAATATCATATGCACTTATTGACTTTGAAAAAATATTTCTATAAATATTAGTAGGAAGCAAAGCTTCCATCGGCCAGTCCCGCGACTGCCATGTTTTTTTTTTAATAATCATTCAAAAATCGCTGAAATACGGAGAAAAACTATAGTACATTTTGTTCACCTCGTCGTGGTGAGAGTCGGGCAAAATTATAGATGGCAAACGAACAGAAAAATTTTAAAAGCTCTTGAAATGTGAAAGCAATTGAGTATTTTATTATTGCAGTGGCCATATTGGATCCACCATTTAGCGAAATAAAAATCTGATACGATTTTTTAAATCAGCGACCTCAAAAACATATATAATGATTATTCGCATTGCAAAGAAAGAACTTTTTGTTGTAGTCGTGGCCATATTGGAACCGCCATTTTGAAAACATTTATTACATTTTAATGTAAGGTACAGTCGCCAAATTTCGTCCCAAAACCTAATTTCGTCCCCTTCAATATCTACTCTTTTAAAAATCGCCATCTATTATCAGTGACCCGAACCGACAGCATCAGTCGGCCATTGTGTAGAAGTGAGTGCGTCACGACGTTCGTACCGACAGAAATTCGAAAATCAAAAGAAGTGTTCAAGGTAAGTTTTTCATTGAAATATTTTCGGATTCCATAAAATATTGAGATACCTGACTTATTGATACAATTTTTTTGTCAAATTAACTATTAATATCTCAGATGTTAATCGATTAAGTAAAATTTTCAGGTTATGACACGTTTTTTGCTTAAGGGGGTAGTCCAGTGAAAAAAAAAAAAATTTCGTTTTTTGTTTTTTTGCTTAAATCTACTCTGCTACACCTAGAAAATACTCCCTTTAAATATCTAAGCAAAATATTGAATAGTTTTAAAGATACAGAGAGTTTTCGAGAGACGTGTAATCCGAGCGCTCGAAGGTCCCCTGGCGTGTTTCGGAGCAAGGAGGACTCTTGTATTGCTGTTTGCTTCGCCCATTTTTTTTCGGTTTATAACGGTCTAGGTCCTTCTGCTTTGTATTTAAGGTCAGTTATGTATGGAGCAGGCATCGCTGACAAAGGTAAAATTAATTTTTTTAGCTTTTTTCCGCAAAAAAAACTTTAAACGCGTTTTTCTCAAAACAACATTTATTGACTCGGCGGACGTCAGATCTCAGAGTCTTTTGCTCCGATTGATCTCAAAATTTAGCTGTATATTTCTTGATTGTGTATCTATCGTTGGAACTAGAATTATTAAAATCCATTGTTTATTTACAAAGTTATAAACAAATTAAGCACCCGAAAAACACCTGAAAAATTCGAAATGCCGCCATTTTGTTATTTTTTATTGAAAATTAATAATTCTAGTTCCGACGATAGCCAATGTTCTACAGATTAAAACCTCATTTGAATTTTTTGTTTCAAATGAACCGTTGCAGAGATTCGACGTCCGCCAACAAAAAAATTTTTTTTTTGGAGCGGCCATTTTGTCGGGATGAATCATCGAAAACAAAAAAAAAAAATTTTTTTTGTGTATTTTAATAGTTGTACTATCATATGTCAAAAAGTTTTTTAATAAAAATTGACTTCTAATATGAAAAAAAATTCGTTGAAAAAACAGTCGTTTTCACTGGACTACCCCCTTAAATGGATGCGAAAAAATAAATAGAAATTTCCTAATATCGTCCCCTTACGTGAACCTTATATCGTCCCCGGGACGGTATTAGGATCTCGTATGGTGAACACAACGGTCATGTCACTTAATACCTTAATACCTTACCAATGATTAAAATAATTAAGAAAGGGCTGATTAGATATTAATATGATAGTTAGGTTCAATTTTAAGTAATAGAAAAGGAGTAAGTACAACTCCAGTTCACGTACTGATTATTGTGATCTCAATATCGTCCCCGGGACGAAATTGGGAGCCCAAAAATATATTTTCATAATTTGAGTATTTTTGTTAAAGCTATTTTATAACTTTTTCTAACAATGTTAGCGCGTTTTTGATTATTTTTAAGAATAAAGAAATATTGAGCCTAATGTTTGACGTTTCATTTATTACTGTGGTATTTTTTCTATTTTTTTAGATTTGTTTTACAAAAAGGGGACGATATTTGGCGACTCTACCTTACTCTGTTACTGTTATACATTTCAAAGATACAGTATTAGTAATTTTATAACGTTATTTCTAAAAATAAAGTTTATGAAGAATTGGACAATGGATGCTTCAATTTTAGGCATCTTTGGGCGGCCATATTTAATTTTTGGTGAATAATTTTTCAAATCTCACTTCAGATTCGGAAAGAGCAGGTGTTTTTACTATTTGGTTGTATTTAAGCTTTTTATAGACGAAAAAACAATCGACTGTGAAATGTCCGTTTCGCAGTTAATGAACTAAATCGAAATTTTTAAATAAATAAAACAGATATAATAACTAAATAATTTAGGTAAAAAATACAATTTACTAATATATTACTTATCGGTTGGAGAACCTTAAAAACTTTATAAAAACAATTTGTGTTGGTCCCCATCAAAAACAAATTTTAAGTTTTTAAGTTATCTAAGGGGGGAGAATACATTTATTTTTTGAAAAAAATCGATTTTTCAAAAACTTCAAAAACATAAAACTTTAGACCTGTAAAAACAATATAAAAAAAGTGAAAAATCCCGAGAAATATATATATAATATATATATTGATATAATACATGCTCTCCAACGCGTTTTACTCAAAACCACGTTTTTTCACCTTAGATCTTATATTTATATCCACATTCTTGCGTCAGGTGGCAGGTGAAAATATATGATATAAAATTAAATTTTTTTGAATTCTTATATTTGGTAGAAGCTTTAAAATATAACAACGAATAAATTTTGCAAACGACAGTAGCTCACAGTTTGTAGGAGATAATTTACAAGGTGTGTACCACAGATGGGTCACAGCAGTTTTCTCAGCGATATGACCCATCAGCGTTCGGTTTTTTCGTTTGCTTTTTTAGATATCCTTTTTTTAAGGTTAAGGGGCACCAATAGTGTGGAATGCTTTTGCATATTTCGATAGTCTATACCTTTAAAAATAAAATATTAAAATTTCAAGTGCATATCTCAAATAGTTGTTGAGTTACAGCCATCTGAAGAGCAGTCGCTCATCGCATCGAGGTATTGAGAAATGTATGAATTAAAATTTAAACGCGCTTTTCTCGAAAAAACTACATTTGTCAAATTTGCTGCAGTTATAACTCGAAGACAAATCATCCTATCGATTTGATTCTTATTGCAACTTTTTTTATATATGTTTCTCCATATCATAAACTTTTAGTTTTCCGATCGAATAAAATATGTAATTTTGGCAGGCCAAAAATCATCAAATTTTCACGCGAAATTTGAATTTTTTTTTTTAAAACTCCGGCATATTGTTAAATTTCAATTATTTTTTTTCGATCGAAGGTCATGGTACGGGCAATACTTTCTAGTTTTATAAACTTTTTGGTTTTTTTGATTTCAGGCACTGTGAAGATCGCTATCACTGCAGCAGTGGAGGGACTTTTTTTTGGAGTCTTAGTAGATGGTGGATTAAAAAATGTTAATTAAGAATATGAAAAAGAAACACTGCTTTCTTATATTAATGGTATTATTTTTAGAAACTCGAAATGTATCAAAAAGGATAGTACAACGTCTGCTGGACCAGATAGCTAGTATGATATATAATAATAAAAATTTCTTACTTTACATGTTACCACTGAGAATGGTCGTACTATCAAAAAATTATTGTTTGTTGAGTACTTTTCCCCCTTTTTGTTACCTGAAAATCCCTTTTATTTTCCATTCTTTATATATTTTAACCTGTTCCCGAAGGGTGCGATTCCCAGCACGAACACATGAATAGAATTTATTCCAGATTTACTAAGGGGTAGTGCTCACCTCCAGGATTATAAGACCTATGCTCGTTTACTTGCAGTTTTGAATCATTTTCGATTTTTCTGCCAAAGTAACGTATTTATGAACGCATCACTGAAATGTGAATTGATTTTAATCCTAAACAATTGGCGGTTCAATCCAAACATTAGTTTTGGGTGTAAATAAAATGAATTTATACCAAAATTCGGTTACGAAGGAAATTTTGTACATATCCATCTTTTGGGTGTTAAAGCGCTTGAACAGGAAGGCGACTGGGTTTGGGTTTTCAGTGGTTTTCAGGGGTTTTAAGGGGTTTTATTAGTTTTCTGGGGTTTCGTAGATTTTAGGGGTTTTCGGGGTCGGCGTCGGTCTGGAGGCTCGCCCTCTGCCGTCGTCTTCGTCGTCACAATCGGCATCATCATCGTCGTCGTCTTCGTCGTAGTTGTATTTGTCCACCGGAGCTCATTCATTTCATAAAGCTTCCTCATTTCGGTCGTGTCCTTCGCTCAGTGAACAAGTGAGAGGTGCTCCGCGGAGGTTTTGTGTGAGCTTCGCTTAACTTGTAATTTATTAAGAAATAAACCAAAATAATAATAAATAATACACACACAAAAAAAAAAAAAAAGAGAGTGCGCGCGTTCTTTTGAACAAAAATGTCTGCTTTTGATTCGTTTTGAATTTTTCTTTAATTTTATTCTTTAATCGCAATTTGTTAACTGTTTATACCGTATAAAAAAGAAAAAAAGTGAATAAATAATATAAAATATAAAAGTATAAAAAGTGCATCGAAATAATACAAGAAAATTATAATTTATTATTTTCTCATTAATTTTGTGATATAGAATTTGTTTGGATATGTTTTTATTTAAAAATAACATATAGTAAAAATAGTGGAAAGCCGTGTGGGGGGACAAAAGTAAGTTGTTAAAGACATATGATATTTTTAATATTAAAACACTTAAGAATATTTTTTAATTTAGGATTTTATGTCTCAGGCTCATTTGATAAATTTATATATATTTTTTTTTTGGGTTATGTTGGCGGTTTTTGGTGTAAAAATTAAACTTTTATTAGATATTAAAAATCGAAAAAACCTTAATTTACTTGAAAATTATAAATTTTATATATTTTTATCTTATATTAATTACTATTTTAGTTTTCGGTAAAACAAGAAAAATTCCGCACATGTTAAATTAAAGGTTTTAGTGTAAAAATACGGAAATCTGTGAAATAAACGAAAATTATATTTTTAAATTAATAACAAAACAAAACGAAAGTCGTCCATCTGTTTGAATTTATTTCGTTTATTTTTAACATATTTTGATGGTCATTTTTAATATTTTAATTATTAAGTTTCTTATTTTATTTCGTAATTTACGAATCTTATTTCATTTTTCTCTAATTTGCGTTTAATTTCCTATAGGTCCTTACCTAACGGTGGACTCTCAATCGTTCTGTGCATGTATTATTATGCATATGGTTGTATTTAGGATGCGTGTGTGTTCTCGCGTTGTCTTGTTTGCTAGTTTTGTTGGTTTTCTCTCTCCGGGGACAGGCGCGCAGCAGTACGCTGCGGAGTAAATCGACGATGAATTTCCTCTCATTTTTTGGGACTTCGGATAAAGTTTTTATATAGCTGAATTACATTTAGAGGTGCAATTCAGCTTTTAGAGAGATTGCCCTTTCATTTTAATTATTATATATACAAAATTCCCCTAGATTCTCTCAATTCCCACCATTGCGCTACATGTGGTCGATCGTCGTAGTAACAAAATCCGGTAGATTATTTATTTTATTCTATTTTTTAAGTTTATATTATATATATATTTTAATAAATACCCTTCCAAGGATTTAATATCTCTTTGACCTTCGGAAGATGTGAAAAATAAAATATCAAATGTATAAACAAGAAAGATATATTGAAAAATAGAAAATAACACATTTTTTTTAAAATAAAGAACCCACTCTTTTAAAAAGCAAAGAACATTTTCGTCTCCGTCTATTTATTCATTTATCTGAGATTAATAAATAATGCAAACAATTTAAAAACTTATTTTTTCTTACCTAAACGAAAAATATATTGAAAAATAATTTTCAGAGTTTTTTGACCAATTTTATTTTTGTGTTGTTTGTTTCCTGGCCTTGAATATCACAAAACCACATGCAAAAACATGAACGCTCACACAAAAATAACACCATGAATTTTTGACCTGCGCGCTCTTTTGATTTTAAGAGACGTGCGCGGGTTTTCGCCGGGTAAGGACCCTTTTTTTATTTTCCTTTTCTTTTTTCTTCCTCGTCTCCTGGACGCTTTTATTGCATGCTTAAGTGATTTCAGCCGCCTCAAGGGGTCTCTTCCTGGAAGTAAGAAATATTTAAATCGTAAAAATTATTTGTTCTAGGTTTTTGGAAATGATCAATTATGAAGAGGGATAATCTTCTAAGTAATTTTATGTTATACCTTTTTCACCACATTAGATAATTTTGTTAATTAAGGGGCACCACTAGCCTGTAAAAAAAAGGTGATTTTTGGAAATTTTTTTTTTAAAGATAACTACTGCATAAAATATTTTAATATTTTAAGCATATATTTGTTGATATGTGATAAATATATGATAAAATTTGTGGAACAAAAATTGAAAATTCAGCGAGTTATTTGAAAAAAAAACTTCCCCCACTGCTGCAGTAATTGCAACCTTCACAGTGCCTCAAATCAAAAAAACCAAAAAATTTATTAAACTAGAAGGTACTGCCCGTGCCATGAATTTCGATTGAAAAAAATATATTAAAATTTAATAAAATGGCGGAGTTTTTAAAAAAAAATTCAAATTTCGCGCGAAAATTTTGTGATTTTTTACCTGCCAAAATTATATTTTTTATTCGATTGGAAAACTGGAGGTTCGTGGTATGGAGAAACATATATAAAAGAAGTTGCAATAAGAATCTAATCGATAGGATGATTTGTCTTCGAGTTATAACAGCAACAAATTTGAAAAATGCAGTTTCGAGAAAAACGCTTTTAAAGTTTAATTCATACATTTCTCAATTCCTCGATATGATGAGCGACTGCTCTTCAGATGACTGTAACTCAAAAACTAATTGAGATATGCACTTGAAATTTTAGTATTTTGCCCCTTAACCTTAAAAAAAGGTAATCTAAAAAAAAAAAAAAAAAAACGAATGCTGATGGGTCATATCGCTGAGAAAACTGCTGTGACCCATCTGTGGTACACACCTTATAAATTATCTCCTGCAAACTGTGAGCTACTGTCGTTTGCAAAATTTATTCGTTATTATATTTTTAAGCTTGTAGCAAATGTCAGAATGCAAAACAATGTAATTTTATATCATATATTTTCACCTGACAGCTGACACAAGAATGTTGACATAAATATAAGATCTAAAAAAAAAAAAACTCATCAGCCAAAAAACATATATTTTTTAGAGCCCCGTACCATGAATAGAAGAAAAAAAACAGAACCATTATAGGATCACTTTGTCTGTCCGTCAAGATCCTTTTTTTCAGGAACGGCTAAAGGTATCGAGTTTAAATTAATACCAAATACTAAAGTCCACAGCCTCATAGTCCTCAAATTCAATTTTATAAGGGGTGAGAATACATTTATTAGACGTTTTTACAAATGATTTTTCTTTTCGTACGAAAATTTGTTTTAATGATACAATATTTTAAGAACTGAAAATATACATATCGAACTTTCTAAGAAAAAATTTGTGTATTTGATTTTTTCAAATAGGGCTGTGATAGGGCTGCCGCAATTAGGTCCCTTTAAAAAAAAACGGTTGACAGAAAATCTCAGCTGTGGAACGTTTGAAACAAGAAATGCAAGCAGTATATTAAAATATAAATCAGTCTCTGTCGTGTGAATTAGAATAAAACATGGCTAAAAAATAGGTAAAATATTAACGGATATTTGTAACTCTAGTTCACACCATAGCCACATATGTTTAGAATAATTCCTGAAAATTTGATCGGTTGAATAGGCCAACCAGGTCAAAAAACGTGATTTCGAGTGAAACGCGTTTAAAGTTTTGTTTATATAATTCACGTGCGGTTGGACACCATGTATTATATCACGTTATATATTAATTTCTCGGCATTTTTGACTTATATAACATACTGTTTATTGTTTTTACAGGCCTAAAGTTTATGGCTATGTATCAAAATCGATTTCTTCAAAAAATAAATGAATACTCTCTAATCAGATAATTTAAAAACTTAAAATTTGTTTTTGATGGGGACCAACACAAATTGTTTTTATAACGTTTTTAAGGTTTTCCGACCGATAAGTAATATATTTCTTAAGTTGTATTTTTTACCTAAATTATTTAGTTATTATATCTGTTTTATTTATTTCAAAAATATCGATTTAACGCGTTCACCAGACGCTAAAAATTTCAGTGAGCTGCGATAGGGGCGATTGTTGTTTTAACACAAGAACTACCGGAAGGAAGGTTTTTGTAATTTTAAATAATTTTCTTCACCCTTAGTGTAATATGTTTTTAACCTTGAATTCATAATTAGAAGTGGAGAAGGTTTCTAAATTTGTTGGTACTTTTAATCTTGATAGGCTTAGTTATAAATCAGAATAGATAACTTTGAAAAATATAATTACAGTGGAGACCCGATTAACCGGACTAATTGTTGTCGTAGATCATTCGGATGATCGAAAATCCGGATAACTGAATGTATGAAAAACAAATTTTAGGTATCTATCTGTAATTTAATTTCTATCAAATTTGTATTGTTTCAAAACTGAATCGGTATTCTTCTCAATATACAGGGTGTCCCAGAAATCAACGTCAAGCCGAAATCGAGCATTAGGCCAAGTCGTAACAGTTATCAGAAAAATATGAAAAAAAATCTTGGTCATGTACTTTTCAAATTATAAGGATTCAAAAATAAATCTTAAAAACTGACACCCTGTGATGATCTTTCAAGTCCTGTGACTGCAAATATTAACTTTTCGTCATTTTTTTTTCTACCGTATAACTATGAATAACCCTTCTGTCAAACACAGTTAAAAGTTAGAATATAACTGCCTCAGTTTCAAAGAAAATCTTAGATTTTTACCCAACATTGAATTCAAAATAATTACATCACCCAACTTTAACCGACTGTACTGTAAAAAAAATTTTAAAAAAAAAATTTTTTTTCATATTTTTCTGATAACTGTTACGACTTGGCCTAATGCTCGATTTCGGCTTGACGTTGATTTCTGGGACACCCTGTATATTGTAGAAGTGTCTAACCTACAGTGCTGTGCAAAACATTTGCAACTAAAACCCCAATTTTCTATATCTTACTACAACAAACCTTAAATTCTGAAAAACAAAAAAGCTAATACAGTATTTTATTCTTTATTATATCTAATTTAAGAATATTAAAAAAACTAAAGGTAACTATTCAATAAAAAAGGAGAAATATTCGTTTTTTCATACTAAGATACAAAACTGACTGTGCAAAACATTTGCAACTCCTTGACATTAACAATGTTGGCGACTTTAAATATATATTATCATTAATATTTGGTTGAATAGCCTTTATTTACAATAACTCTTGCACATCTTCTTGGCATAGAATTAAATAGCGACTCAATATGCAAAGAAGTTATATCATTCCAAGCCTTTTTTATACCTTTAAAGAGTTCGTCACGGTTGTTGTAAAATTGACCCCTCATATTCTTCTTAACCAGTTGCCATAGCTTTTCTATGGGGTTGAGATCTGGAGACTGTGCGAGCCATTTCAAAACTTCAATGTTTTGCTTCGAAAACCAAGCCTGAAGAAGTCTAGAGGTGTGCTTGGGATCATTGTCCTGTTCGAAGCGCCAGTGCAGGGGCATATCTTCCTCTGCCTAAGGGAGCATAACATTTTCCATAATGTTTTTGTAGTCCTCCGCTTTCATTATCCGAGGTATTTCATAAAGAGGTCCCACGCCCTGAGCTGATAAACACTCCAAGACCATTGTATTACCACCTCCATGCTTCACAGTTACCACAGTTTATCGCGGATTTAGTTGTTTATTCGTCGGTCGTCCTACTTTTTGCCCTCCATCTAGCCCCATTAAGTTAAACTTAAAGTTAAACACTCATCCGAAAAAAGGACAGTTCTCCATTTTTCTAGGGGCCATTCTAAATGACTTCGAGCAAAGACAAGTCGAGCTCAGCCATTTTCTTCGGAAAGTAGTGGCTTTTTCGCTGGCTTGTAGCTCTTAAGATCGGTTTCTATGGCTCGTCTTCTTACTGTCGAAGGATCCACATCCAGGTTTTATTCGAAAGACCGAGATTTAATTAAAATTTAAATTCTATGATCCTCAGCCTTTGTCGTTTTCCTTGGTCTACCACCCTTTATGAATATTTTCAATACTCCCAGTCTTTTTAAAACTGCTTATAATTCTGGATATGGTGGATTTAGCTATTTTATATTTTTCACTAATGTCTTTTTAGGTTATACCATCTGTGTAAACAAATATTATTCGGTTTTTTATTTCGTTGTAAAATTAATTACCCCCATTTTAAGAACTTTCAGTTTAATTGCGTTTAAAGGAAAAAAATATTTTAATAATACACTTCCGCGCATGGATCGGAATAGAAAATTATTATTATTATTTTTTATTAACTATATATGGAATAGAAAATAACAGTTAACTAACAAAGTACTGCCAATTCTCATTTATTCCTAGAAAAGTATTTGTTGATATATAAAGTTGCAAATGTTTTGCACAGGCAAAATCGTTACGTTGAATAAAAAAATTGATATTGCTACCTTATTACGGGATATTACATTCTGCTATTGTTTTATCTGGAAACTAGACATAATAAAGAATAATGCACTGTAAAACTTTTTTTTGTATGAGATAGTTTAGGAAATTTTATAATGATCTGTAAGAAACTATGATTTTAGTTGCAAATGTTTTGCACAGCACTGTATATTTATCGGCTAACTGATGAACGATTTAGCGTTTTTTTTAAAAGATTTTATAAATAAATTTGGTAATTGTTTACTTTCACGGTCACCTGGTTTTTTAAGGATATAAGATCGAAGAATCAACATTTTTACCACCTTTTTTTTTTCTTCAAATTGTTCGTTTTTGCGTCGGATTTATGAAAAAAAAAAAAAAAAATTGAAAAATCCAGTATTTCTGTTGATTTTTCAGCCGCTATTATTGATTGATTCTAGCGCTACGATAAATCGATAATCAAGGCAATTTGAAATTGCCGCCATTATTGACAGTTATATTGAACCCCTTCCCCTCCAGATAGAGTGGTAGTAAAATTCAGGCAAGGTTTTAGCACCACCACCGAAATACTGATTTTTTTCAAATTTTTGTATTTTTTTCAAAAAAACAAAATCTATACATTTTTCGATTTTTAGTTGCTGAAAAATCAGGTGACCGTGAAAGTAAATAATTACCAAATTTTTTTTAGGAAAACTTCAAAAGTGCAGTTGCCTTTTACTATACGTTTATTAAGACACAGTAGTTTTATTTATTATGTGTTATGAAAAGCTGATGTGAGCCACCGGTGGTACACGCCGCCAGATGAACCATTCGCGTGTGAGCCAACGGTGGTACACGCCCCGGCGT
This sequence comes from Dysmachus trigonus, assembly GCA_949715965.1. Taxonomy (NCBI): domain Eukaryota; kingdom Metazoa; phylum Arthropoda; class Insecta; order Diptera; family Asilidae; genus Dysmachus; species Dysmachus trigonus. Next base: position 1,109,966 of record OX454324.1, read on the forward strand.
TAACGTATTAAATAAACAAATAAAAGATAAAACAAAATGAAAATATTCAATAGAACAGTAAGACTTTCAGTAAGGCTTATGAATTTCAGAATGTTATAGCATTCACTTTATATTACGTCAATACAAAAATGAATGCGAATAAGAGTTGCGATTTGTGGACCTCTAGTCGTTTAGAAAAATTTCAAATTTTTAGGATGGTTACAATAAACGAAAACAATTAATGTTTCTTGGTTTATATTTAATATAACGTTCACATGAGTGCAGCGGTTTCAAATATATATATATATATATATAAATATATGGTATATATAATTAAGGGGACCCGGTGGTCTAGCGCTCGAAAATTTGAGATATTTTTAGGATTTTTTTTATAGGTTAAATTAATGAAAAACGATATTGAAACTTTTAAGGTATAATATAGTACTTATGCTATATATAAAAACATTTTTTTTTTTTAAATTAAAAAAATATTTTAATTATGTTAAAAATGACGGTAAAGAAGATCCCCTGAAAAAATTAACCTGCGTGGTAGATTTTGATTCTTCTATGAAACTCTGAAAAAGGGGCCTTTTTCTTACCAATTTTTAAATGTGAAATGTTGATTCTAGTTTCTGAATAACCTATCAAAATTTCAAATGATTCGACTGAAAGGTTTTTGTTTTTTTCAAAACACTATGCAAAAAAAAAATGTAGTTTCGAGATAAACGAGTTTTTAAGTTTTCAGTATGAGTATATTGGTTCAAAACCACCCACAATATTCGTAATTTTTAACGAAATCTGAATATTCATGTTGGAGGATACTCGTGATGAGAAAACGAGAAGACGCTCGAAGCCCTTTTTGCCAAAAATTTCTTGGAAGATTTTAAAAATTCCAATTACTTCACTTTGATTTCGATAATTCAGCATATTGAAACTTCAGTCTTACGATCCCAAGAACTTTAAAGTAAAATCTGGAAATAATCAAAAATAGGATTTTGAGGTTTCTGAATTAAAATTAGGCATTTACTTGATCGTACTAGGTCTCTTGAAGGTCCTTAGTACTCAATATCAAGTATCAAGTCGAATACCCAGAACTTAGTACTCTAACAAGGAGAAGGCACCTACTCGTCATCACCGAGCCGCGTGAAAATTTTTGTATACTATTATTAAAAGCTTGGCCATCTGGAGTTCCCACTTCGGGTACTTTCATTTGTAGCCAAGCCCTACATGTGCTAGAAATTTGAGCGAAATCGGTGATGACGAGTAGGTGCCTTCTCCTTGTAAGTAAAATACACTTGACGTATCCTGCCCAGCACAGCACAGGCCCGAACCCTCCTGGTCATCTGACACTTTGGCGACCTCTACTGGCCACGGGTGGGCATTTCGGAGTTTTGACCTTTATGCAAAATTTCAGAAAGATTTACAGAAAAACGATTTTCCATGTATTTCCCGCGGGATCCTTTCGTTGAAAATTACGAATTTTGGATGGTTTTGAAACTACTGGGAAAAACGAGCGGGCCGACTGACAGTGAACCCAGCGGACGTTTTTGTTTGTTGACATATTTCTGTGAAATTTGTTGTACATTTTACTTAGTATATAGGCCCTCTAATTACGGTACCAAATATTATTATATAAATTTTGTTAATCTTAAAATTAATGTTTTAAAATGTAGCTTATGTTTATTTTCTAATTAACCATTACAACTTTGAATTGCTGTAAAACTCCCTTTTAACAACAAAATTCGATTAAAATAATATTGCAATAAAATTAACAGTTACGAAGAGCAACCTAACAACAAATTTTTAAATAAAAAAATTTATGGTTTTATTCACTTTATGAAGTTTGTTAACAATTTTAAATATTAGTGCTGTTTGCCGATGCCGAGATTTATACTGCATTGTATAGTTTTTTTTTGTCCAGAATAAGGAGGAGTTAAAAAAACTTGCGTTTTTTTTTAGGATCAAAAATTATAGAAGAGGAGTAAAAAAAATTGGTAATTGTTTACTTTCACACTCACCTGGTTTTTTACCAACTAAAAATCGAAAAATGTATGGATTTTATACGTTTTTTTTTCACATTGTTCGTTTCTCCGTCGGATTTATGAAAAAAAAATACAAAAATTTGAAAAAAACAGTATTTCTGTTCATTTTTTAGCTTTGAATGCTGAAAAAAGCGTTTTTTGACGATTAACTTCTTATAACTTTTTTATTTATAGCCAGGTGGATTTCATGTCGTCGTTGCGCGTGCAACACCGCGTATCTGCGTTTTCACGATTTTACAGGAGAAAGAAAAAACTTGCCACCAACTCCAAGCAAGCAAGTGTAACGCGGTATTGTTTCTATGTCAAAAATGAGGTTTCTTATAGGCTAATTTAAATTCTGTGAGATCTATAAGGAGCGAAACCATGTTAAGAATCCGTAGGTGCGATATTTCAATTTTGCGCTTTTTGCTGTTACGCGGTATTGCACGCGCAACGACGATTTTTTTTTTTTTGTTTTTTTGTATTTTACATTAAAAAAACGAACAATTTGAAAATAAAAATTGTTTTATTTAATCGTCAAAACACGTTTTTTTCAGCATTCAAAGCTGAAAAATCAACAAAAATACAGATTTTTTAAAAACTTTTTATTTTTTCCCCATAAATCCGACTCAAAAACGAACAATTTGAAAAAAAAAATGGTAAAAATGTTGATTCTTTGATTTTACATCCTCAAAAAACCAGGTGACCGTGAAAGTAAACAATTACCAAAGAATTTACGAATGGTTCCGGTGTTTTTTTCTTAGAATTATAAAAATTACGGTTTTCTTAGTATTTCCTTGCCATTTTATCGCTAAGTGCATTCGATTTCATTTAAAATTAGCAATATGCTATCAGTAAGCATTCAACGAACCGATCCCTTAAAAAAAGTAAAAAATTAAATTAAATACAATCATAATAATAAAAAAAGATATATAAAAAAATTAAAATAATAATTGGACGTGATTTAGCAGAAAGAACAAAATAAAAAAAAAGTAGTCCTTATTCATAATAATATTTTTTTTTTTTTTTTGTAATTATTCTTTTTTTAAAAAAATAACTTACCCTTTTTTAATTATTATTATTTTTGTTTTATTGAATAGATTCGTTGAGTGCTTACTGATAGTATATTTGCTAATTTTAAATAAAATCCAATGCAATTATCGAGAAAATGGCAAGGAAATATCCTGAGAAAATCGTCATTTTTATAATTTTTAATTCTAAGAAAAAAAGCACAAAAAATCCCCAGGTTTTTTTTTTTTTGGACTCCTCCTTATTTTAGATAAAATAAACTATATAATGCAGTATAAAGAAGTAACAAGAAATATGACAACAAACAACAAAGTTACAGATTTATGACAAGAAAAACGTCTGCTGGGCCCACTGTGCGACTGTTTGACTACCTGCTAAGGCTGACGAACCTGAAATATTGTCATTATTTTAACAAAGATTTTACAGTATATTCTTAAAGCACTATACTTTCGAAATATTAAAAAAAATCTAATTTTCTGAAAATTCTCTAGGCCACCACTAAATTAAATGAGAATTCTGAGAAAATAACTTTTTGTTTGCAATGTACCTAATACCATAAAATTTCCCAGGAAGAAGGATTTCGTGGAGAGTTGGGGAAGCTCTTCTTTGCTGCTGAGTTCCCAAATTCACTAGAAATTTTATCCCATGCGCTCAAATTGAGTGAGAATTTTAATTATGCCGGTCTCTTCAGCTTTATGGTGCTCTTCTGATGCAAGCGCTGATATAAAATGAGATAAACCGGTTCTGTTTGTTTGTTTGATGGTTGGGTTATACATTTTTCAGGGGAAATTTTGGCTTAATTCAATTTACGGAGAATTTTGTTCAGCTTATGTACAAAAGTTTTTGTTCTCCAGAATTGTTTTCTCTCTCTCTCTCTGTCTCTCTGCGTTTCTGTTTCTCTGTTTGCAAGAGGGGGATAATTTTCTTTGTGTTTTCGCCGAATTCAATATAAAAACAACAACAATTTTCGTCTTTATGACCTTACTTCGGGGTAAAATACGTTTGTGTGCGAGGAAGTCACACGCACGCGCATGTACGCATTGAAGACCTTTATTTCCTAGAAAATGGCTTTTTAGGGTTCTGAGTGTGAAAGAGAGAAGTGCATTTTTATTTCGGTAAAGTAAAAAATTGTTAGAAAAAACTGAAAAATAATAATAACTTTTTTATATTTTTATAATTATAATTATTATTTTTATTAAAACGATACTAACGGGTCTGTAAATTAAAGTACCGCTAAATAATAATACCGTTTTTATATTCTCTTGTGCAACTTATTTAAATAAAATTAAATAAAAACTAAAAAATTGCGCGGGAAGAACGGCGTCATCATAATATGCCGCCATATTCTAATAGCACCGCTAGAATGGGATAAGGGGGGGTCGGTTTGTTCTTCTTCTTCCTATTATTATTATTAAGTTTGTTCTTCATCTTTTAGTGTTAGAGAGCAAGCGGCCCCCGACCCGGGAGACCCGAATGATGACCGGGGTCCGTTGCCGCTGTCACTGCGCTGCTCCAAAAATTGAAGAAAGAGGAGAAAAAGCCCCACAAAACTCTAATAATAACAAAGAAAGGGGGGAAACACGGATAAAACAAAATAAATGAGAAGAGAATTAAATAGAAGAGCAAAATAGAAAGAAGCCCCCACATACCCCTAAATAATCGCTGCTGCCGTCGTCGTCGTCATCGCCGCCGCCGACGTTCCGAGGGCATGAATAAGACATTTTTTTATTTTATATTTTTTTTCTTATTTTTTATATATATATATATATATTTATTGTTTGTTGAATTGAAAATGGCGTCGCGTCGTTTGCAGTCGTTCCGAATTAAATACCAACAATATTAAGAAAAGTGAACAACAAAAAAATGACTTCGCGTTTAAACAAGATACAGCGAAATAATCGTATAAATTTATATTATACCGTTAATTTACCGGTTAAACAACGGAAAATTTCGGAAAATAAAAAATTTGTGTTTCTGTACGTTTAATAAAAAAAAAATTCTCTTTATAATTTTATCGCTCTCTCTCTCTCTAACTTTTGCTCTCAATCGAGGGGATGGGGAAAAAAACATGAGCGTTTTAATTTGTTGGTTAATTTGTTCATATTTTTGACTCCTTTCTGTTTTTTGATCCGGGTCAACAAAATAGTGCTTCATTGTTTTTTGTTGTAATTTATAAAATATACAAAAGAAGTGAAGTGCCGCCATTTAGATAAAAATTTAAGATGAAATAATAAGAATTAGGAAATAACGCTGTTAAAAGTGTGGTAAAAGCAGAAAAAAATACAAAAATACGTTTAATTTATAACCGTTTTTATAAAACATAAGAAAAATAAGCCGTATAGTGCCAGTTTATTTAAGTAATTTAAAATTATTATTTTTTGATTACAACAGTGGTCCAAATCCCAGGGGGCTGGATGGTGAAAAAAAAGAGTGGGTTAGAAAAAAAAAAAAAAAAGGTCTGATATCTGTGGGGCTCCCCTGCTGTTTTTAGTGCCGCCCTCTGGCGTCTTTTAGATGAATAAATATAAAAATCGATTTTTCTCATGCGGGTGTAGAAAATGTTTTTGATCCTCTTTGTTTTTATCTCATATTTTATTCTGATTTTTCTAGGCTTTTGGGAGACGGGGGCATCTTGCTCCACAGGCTTGCTCCCATTTTCGGGAGAAGTGCGCTTGTACCGGTTGTTTTTATATATATATATATTTTTTTTTTTATGTATATTTTAAACAAAAACAAAAGCACCCTCATTTTAAGCGCTTCTGTCCGTCTCTTTCCAGTCAAAGTATTCAAACATATGTCGGTCACTCCATCGAATTGACCCTTTATGGAATTTAGTCGCTAAAAGGGGGTAGGGGGAGGTATTTAACTAATTTTAATATCATCCTCAGAGTTCCCCTTATTTTTCCCCTTTTATCCCCACTAATTTTCCCGTACATTCCCCTTCTCCCCACCAGAATAATAAATCCTCCACCAAACAGTCTGACAAAACCTCTTTTTTGATTGATTCGAACTTTTCAAAAGGGGGGTATATAAAAGAATGATTTAGTTTACTTTGTTCTAATAACAAAATTCATAGAAAAAATAGGGTCCCTGCAAAACGCACATTCGAATTATTTTTAGATGGGGTGATGGTGGTGATTTGTGAAGGGTGGTGGCTTACCGATTTTCCTTTGAAACTCTCAATAACTTAAAAGGGTATATCCTTGAAAGTTTCTGTTTCTGGATAGTCGGGAAGGGGGGGGGGGGGGGGGGGATATGGTATTGGAACTGCCACGCGTTTCCTAAAATTTTTCTAGGGTTGAAGTATTTATTATAAAACCCGAAATATCGTAGTAGAAAAAAAAGGGGTCCATAGAATAGAAAATACATAAGCAATCCATACTTTTGATTTTTTGTTTGTTTCTAGAGTTATATTTCTTTTTAATTCAGACATCTTGTTATACTTTCCAAGAAAAACTAAAAATAAGTAAAATTTCTTTTCTTGTTTATTAAGGTATTTATTTATTTTTATTTCTAGATTCCAAACGAAAAACATGGAAGACGCAGCATATTTTTATTGGTTGAAACAGAGCGATTAAAGGAAGAAGGAGGAGCACAAAATTCTTGGAACCATATTTTATCATTGAGAGTCCTAAAATCTGGAACTTTATTAATAACTATATAATAATAATAAGGCAAAGAAAAAAAAACCACAAAAATTAAACAAAAATATTTTTTTAATGTGCATCGAAAAATATTTCGTGAAAACTGTGATAACAACAACAACATTTTGCCCCAGTGAGTTTTTTTTTTTTAAAAATATGATAATATTATTTTCAATATTGAGAAAAAGATTTACAAAATAATCTCGATCATTGTCTCTGGATCTAAACCGGAAAAAAAGTAAATTCTTTTTTTTATCTCTTTTGTTAAATTTTTTTTATTTTTTGATCTCTATCGATGGGTCGAAAAAATTATAATTTTTTTGTATCAAAAAAAAATGTATGTTTATATATGATGATGAAATTTCATTTTTGTGATGTCTAAAAAGGTAGTGAGTTAAAAATATATATAAAAAAAACAAAAAACCGTTTTAATGCCTTCAAACTATTTAAAAGAATAAAAACGATAAAAACCAAAAAATCTAATAATTATAAACACAAACGAACAAAATAAGAAAAATAAAATGAATCCGACTCCAGCATCACAGCAGCAATTTTGTGTTAGATGGAACAGCCACCTCGGGAGCTTGGGGGCTGCATTTCCGCAGGTAATTATTTAAAATATACCGATTTTATTTCAAATTAAGTAATAATTTATTTCCAGCTATTGGCAGGTCAACGATTCGTTGATGTGACCCTAGCTTGTGAGGGTCATCAGCTCCATTGCCATCGATTAGTCCTCGCCGCCTGTTCCTCCTACTTCGAGAGCCTCCTTAGCGAGAATCCCTGCAAGCACCCAATCATAATAATGCCCCATGATATTAAATTATGGGAGATCCAGGCATTGGTCGATTTTATGTACAAGGGTGAGGTGAACGTCTCACAGGCGGGCCTACCAGATCTACTTAAATGCGCTGAGGTCCTGCAAATTCGAGGTCTTTGCGGCACTGATGCGGCCCTAAATTTAAATTCAATCGCTAATAGCACCGTACTGAACCCAAAAGACTCGAATAACGGTAGTAGTATACCTTGCACTGATGGGATTGGTCAAGTTGCATCGACAACATCACCGTCCGGTGCTGCGACGACGGTGGGCGGAACAACAGTATCATCGGGGGCTGCTGGAACATTAAATGCAGCAACAGCGGGCGCAGGAACAACAACAGCAGCAGCAGCAGCGACGACAACAACGTCGTTACCAACAAACAGTGCCCTATCACTGGCAGCACCGGTCCTATTATCATCACCCAGCACACCGAATAGTCTCAGCAATTCAGCCCTTAAGCCACCATCAGGTGGTAGCACTAGGACCAGTTCAGCGCTTGTATCCTGCCCGAGCCCCAACAGTCAAACAATTGGCGGATCATCGTCAACATATCCTGGGGCGGGTGGTCTAAATCATACCAAGCGAATGGTCAGTCTGGCCTCGTTCGAATCAGGCACCCCCACCACTGCCGCCAAGCTAGATAGGCTTCAGCAGCAGCAACAGTATTCAACTTCAACGCCTAATAGCAGCATTATCACCCCCAAATTGGAGCCAGTCGACGTGTCGATAGTTGACGACATGGATGACGATAGCATTAACAACGTGGGCGACGTAACGAAAGCGGAAAGGGGTAAGATCAAAAATAAATTTTTAAGATTTCTTAGAATCGATATGTATTTCCATTTGGAAGGTTTCACCACAGAATAAAGACTAATAAGAATTCCCATCTAGAACAAAAAATTGGTCCTTTTTGGCTGCAAAGTTTTTAATCAAATCCCACTACAAAAGAGCTGACGAGAGTGTATAAGGGGCTCTAATCTTTATTACAATATTGTGAACTCAATTTTTGGAATTACACTAAATCCAGGTTAAAAATCTAATAGGATAATTGAGTTTTTACATTGATTCAGTCATATCTAGTCGAAATATTCTTACCCCATGCCTTTCGAAGGTTAATATAGAAATATGGGTACGAAGTGAATAAAAACATTAATTCAATGACTGTTCAAATCACGGTCAAGTTACTTTTTTTTCCTCTGGATTTTTCCGTTTTTTTCGTAGAGTCGATTAAGCCAAAAAACCCGATCCGGGCAGTCCTATTTTAAAAAATAATTTGTTTGCCTCTATAGGGCTTAAGAAATACAAGGGAAAATTTAAAAATTGAAATTCTGCTATTTTTTCCTCTAGACTTTTCTGTTTTTTGCCTAGAATCATATAGTTATTTTACTTAGAGTCGATTTAGCCAAAAAACCCGATCCGGGAAGCCCTTTATTAGAAAATTATTATTTTGCCTGTATAGAGCTTAAGTAATACAAGGGAAAATGTAAAAATTGAAATTCTGTGATGTTTTCCTCTAGACTTTTCTGTTTTTTGCCTAGAATCATTTAGTTATATTACTTAGAGTCGATTTAGCCAAAAAAACCGATCCGGGCAGCCCTATTTTAGAAAATAATTTTTTTTTCCTGTATAGGGAAAATCTCTGAAAATCCCGACCCTGAAGATTTTCAGAAAATCGATTTTTTTTTTTCGTAATGTACATATATTTAAGTACACCCACAGAAAATGTCATTTGAAACTTTAAACGCGATGTTCTTAAAACTGTGTTTTTAAAGTCGGTGAGCAAGATTTCTCGGAAACGTCTGACTTCTGCCGTTTCAAATTTTAACACAAGCTTTTGAAGTATATTTTCAGTAATTAATCGAAGGTTTTTTTCTCACCGATAAATATTTTGCATTTTATAAACAATTTAAGGCCAAAATTGTTGTGAAAAATTGATTATTTTGTTTTTAAGAACCCGTCATTTTGTCAAAAATTCTTATTTTGCTCATTATTTCGATTAATCACAAGATAAAACAATATATTAACGAAATATTTTTGGTTTTTCATTTTGAATAATCCAGTCCAGAGATATCGTGCTCACCGCAAGACGGCTTTCTTTAGAGTTGCTCCCGGAGATCAACTGTAGCAGCTTTTAAAATAATTCTTTTTATAAATAAAAAACATTAAAATACACTCAAGAGTTATCATAATATGTATACAAATGTTTACATTCATAACTTAAAAGGTCATCTCACGAAAAATTCTTGAAAAATCGGCCTCTGACTGTATATAACAACTTAAGTACACTTCTTTTTTGCATTTTTTAAGTGTTTTTTTTTTATAGAAAAATTTATTGAATCATTTGAAAATTTTATACATTAAAATATATGTATCAAAGAAAACAAAAATAATTTTTTCGAAATTTCTGGCGTTTGTACGGCAGTAATATGGCTGCCTAAAAAAAAACCCTTTTCAAACTGGTTGGTAAGAAATCTCAGCTCTGGAACGTCTGAAACAAAAAATTCAAAGCACATATTAAAATATAAGTCAGCTGGTATCGTGTGAACCACGATGAAGTATTTTGGCAAGAAAAGAACAAAATGGCGGAGTCTTTAATTTTTTAACGTTAATTTTTATTTTTTTTTATTAAAATATTTATAAAAAAAGGGTTCAATATTAACCTATATTAATAATAATGGTTCACACCATAAGCAAACATATATGGAATAAGTCCGCAAGATTTGAGCCCAATCGGACCAGTAGTTTTTTCAAAAAACTGCCAACCAGGTCAAAAAACGTAGTTTCGAGAAATTCGCAGATAATTCTGAAAAAAAAAGTATCTTACGCTTTTTCGGCAATGCCTTTCCAATCGATTTAACATATTGTAAACTACTTTTGGAGGTATATAGTATACAAATTTGATGTTTTTGAAAACATATATTTTTTCAGAAAATGGAAGTGTACTGCCCCCCTTAAATCTTTAAATTGCTAGTTTTGGTGCTGATAAGAATGGATCTTTCTTGACAGATGTTATAATATATTTAACATCTCTGGGATTTAAAAGTCGTTTACGACCTGTACATGATTCTGGCACTGCTCTGTTTTCGTTTTTGTAAAACTTAACAATATCAGGAACAGTTGATTTACTTTTTCCAACAATTTTAGCAATTTCCCGGACAGATTTTCCTTCTTTAAATTTCAAAACTATAATTTTCCTCTCTTCAACTGTGCTTTTTTAATTTCTCGCGCCATTTTCCGCTTTTAACTAAGAAAACTTAATTACTCGCCACTACTTGCAATGAACGTTAAGGCTGCAAAGTGAAAATTATCAGAATACGCAATTTTCACAACTGCTTACCGTTAATTTCTAGGAAACAGTAAAGTGTCCGACTCAACGTGTGATTTCGTTTTATGGAAGTGTGTGGTTCTTTCATTTTGCTATTTAATGTTAGCTATAGAGATTGTTTTTGTTTCTATATGGAGAGAATTTTTTGTCTTTTTGAAACAATAAATTTATTTTTGTTATTGTTTATTTATTTCTGACTATAACTTAGGTCTTTATGAAAAATTTCTTAGCATTGTCGCTAAGGGGAGAGCTCTGAGGGGAGAATGAATTTCCTTTTTTTTTGTTTTTTGGGTAGCGGTTTTTTTAATAACTATGGCTATACAAGAAATTTTCGAGTAGGAAATTTGTTTAAATACGAGCAAAAATTTAAAAACATTCATAATGTTTAAAAAATTGATGTTTTTTATTACTGATTATTATTCTGTATATTTTTGAGAAAATTTTTAAATAAAATAATTGAATAATTACATTTATGTAATTACCAAGTTATAAAGCAGATATTATATTGAATAAGGGCTTATAAGAATCTTAGGAAACAATCAAAATAATTTGCAACTATTCCAGGAAACAATTATAATATCGCCAGAATTTTTTTTCCTGATAGTCCTGGCTATGCCAAATTAAAGGAAACTCGCACCCATCCACCCCAACCCGAGCGAACAGATGCGATGTCGTGTGGTGCTTGCTTAATTCCACGGCACCGAACTCTAGAACATTCAGCTGTGTCCACTCATCCATCCCCCTGCCCTCTTGTTCTACTTCTAGCTAGACAGATATATTGATTTTCGTCTGCTCAAGAGCGCCAGGTCCAGGATGCTACGCAACTGTATGCCACAAGCAAAAGGTTCCGGCGCAAACCACTTCTCAGAAAAAAATGTCATGGGTCCCAATATTACGACCCAGGAACTCTTTTCATTAAAAAAAAAAAAAAAGTTGATCTTATAGGTTACAAATTGGTCAGTAAGTCCCAGCGCAAGGTCAGCAATAGGGAATTTTTAAAAGATGGTTTTCTTATTTTAAAGGTCAATCAACAATTTTGTCACCTTATCTGATAACAAGTAAGATAGGGTTTAAGTTTGATAGTCTGATTCTGGACAACTAGATTTAATAATTGGTCAGGCATATACATACAATAAATCACAGATAATGAATTAAAAAACTTTGCAAGTTGTAAGCCAAAGCGAACAATTTAAAAGCATACAACCTAATGCAAGTTCCCAATCTTTTCAGTAGAAGCAGCTGTAGATATGAAGTAGGTACATAATGTAGAAGTACAAAAAAGTATCCGGATATTATAAATAAAATACAAAATATTCAATTATTCATCAACAGTTATTTTTCCGCATTCAAAGTATTCCCCATTGTATGCAAAACACTTATGCCACCTTTTTTTCCAATCTTCGAAAGACTTTTGGTAGGCACTTTCCGGTATGGGCTTCAGCTCCTTCCACGAATTTTGTTTCAGCTCTCCTTCCATTCTGATGATTGTAGACCCATGTCTCATCACCAGTTATGATGCGTTCCATGAATGTGGGATCCAAATTCACACGATCAAGCATGTCCAAAGAGACCTGTTCACGGTACTTGAAGAAAATGCAGCTCCTTCGGAACGAGTCGACCAGCAACGCGTCTCATGCCCAAATTTTCCACCAAAATCAAACGAAGGAATTCACAAGAGATGTCGAGCTCTCGTGCTACCTCGCTAACACACGACGATTTTCGAACACAATTTCCTTAATTTTTTTAAAGTTATCGTCAGTCGAAGAGAACGAGGGTCGTCCAGAACGAGGCAAATCTTCAACGATGTCACGACCAGCCTGAAAGGCTTTGTTCCAATCGTATGCTTTTGTTTTGGCATTCCCAATTTCATCAGGATGGGTGACAATACTTCAACCGATTTGGCTTCCTCTTGTGATCTATTTGCCAATTTTGTTGAGTCCGTCTGGCACAAGCATAGCCAATTCTAATATTCAATTTGATAATCACGATTTCAGCAATGCTCCTTTAGATATTTGGGAAGTGTTGGATAAATAAAAATCTATTGATATTAGTTCCAATGCTGGTCCCGACGGAATTCACCCACTTATCCTAAGAGAAGATATCTCCAATTACAGAGGAATTTCTAAATCGAATTTAATTTCGAAACTTTTTGAATTAATGATAATGACAAATTATTTCTACTAGTTAAAGGAACATATATCTTAGGCACAGCATGGGTTTTTCTCAGGTAGATCCTATACTACTAATTTAGTTCTAAATTCCAACTTTATTGGTGCGTACATGGGAGATAAATATCAAGTGGATACCATTTATTTTGATTTTACTAAAACGTTTGATATGGTCAGTCATAAACTTATCTTACATAAACTTAAAATTTTAGGCACTCATTCTGTTTTTTTGGACTGGATCGCCTCATTCTTGAGGGATAGAAAAGTTTACGTAAAGCTCGGCACGTTTAATTGAAGGATGTTTCGTGTTGTCTCTGGCTGTCCTCAAGGAAGCCACTTAGGCCCGTTCTTATTTTTAATTGTTATTGATGATGTTGTTGGTTGCTTTAAACATTCAAAATGTCTCTTATATGCTGACGACTTGAAATTATTGGTCCCAATTCGCTCCACTGAAGATTGTTATCTCTTGTAACGTGACATTGACAGTCTTGTTTTATGATGTGTTAATAATGGCTTTCTGCTTAATATTAACAAATGTAAATCCCTATCTTTTTCTCGTAATGTCCATACGATTCTTTTTCACTACAGAATCTCGAATGATCCTATTCAACGTGTTGAGGAATTCTTCTAATGTTTTTTAATTTTAGTAGTCTGTAATGGTTTTTAACCTGTAGATGGGAAAAATAAATAAATAAATAAAACTGATTCACCATGAGCCTTCTCTAACATTCGCAACGATTCCGCACACGAAATTCCGTTGGAAACACAAAACTCACACTCTTTGTTCAATATTTTTATTCATTGTAAAAATCGTGACTCACTACTGAGATGGACTGATTCAACCAGCTGCTGTAAACAAACCGGTTGACAGATCACGCTAATTCCTTGACATAGGAATTAAGGACAATCCTACCAATTTATCAAAAAACAGAATTTTGAAAAATATTTAGCGCGGGAAATTTAAATTAAAAATTCCGGGTACTTTTTTGTCACAACGTATATATGTAAAACAGTACTCAGCATGCAGTTCTGCTCGACTAAAACGCCGCATCTAATAAGATTTTGACTTATTGAGAAAATTTTCTTTAATAGAATGATTTTTTGTTCTAGATGGGACTTCTAATTATATTATTCATTATTTCTGTGGTTTCAGTTAATAGCAATCAAACCATTTTATTTATTATTTACAGACGATGGCGATTACTCAGAAGGGTCGATCAAACAGCCAAATGGTAAGTACGAACTATTTTCGCTAGCTTATTTATCTAAGCGCTGTCGCGATGGATTTAAATGATAAGAATGATTTTAAAAAAAAACAATAAAAGGCGAATTTCTCTCCCCCCTCCACCCCCTGGCTTGTGAATAAGATGATCTGGAATTGTCTCGCTACTTTTATTTACCATTTAACATTCAAATTGTATATTTTACATTTGGTGGAAGAGAAAAAAGGAAAATAATAATCAGTTTTTTTTTGAATTCTTTATTTCTACTAATTAATCTAATAACTTTAAAAAAAATTCATAACGCTTTTATTGCTTAAAATTTTCATTTCGCTTGAATTGTGCAACAATTAATAGTATAAAAAGTTTTGTGTTTTAAGGAACATGGAATTTTATTATGTTCAGGTTTCACATTAAAGCGATAAATTTAGAGGGTTCCAAAAAAGAAAGTAAAATGGTATATATAATAAAGACATATTTTGCTTATATTGTAAGAAAAATTGGTGAGTAAAAGAAGGACAACAAAAATATTACTATAGAATTTAAATGCGATGTTACAAAATTAAAATTACGAAAGTAGGACTATGAATCTTGAAAAAAATTAATAAATAAAAATGACCAGCTGTAATACTGGTTATGAATATGCTTAATTGGTTTAATACCATGAAAAAAAAACAAAACTATTCCCTATTTAAATAATACCAAAATAGTAGAGCTAGTAACTTGGTATAACAGTTCGTTAAACTAATTTCTAATAAATATTTTGTAAACATTTAATTTAGGGACGATAAAAACATGTGAGAAATTTAGAGGCAGTATTACAGTTAACGACAAAAATCATATAACAGCGAACAGGTGGCGCTGTCGTAGAATTTAATCGATCGAAGCGCCATCTAAATTTTATAACTGAATAAATAAATCAGTTTCTCTTTAATGTTCAGATGAAATTGTTTTGTCTGTTGCAATTATCATTTTTGTTTGTTGTAATTCTTGATTTATGTGTTTTAAAATATTCATCGGTGGGTTGCAGCAGAAAGAAAACTTCGTAGAATTAAAATAGTTTTGCATTATTATTTTTTTAATTTAACACATTATTTTCAGTTTATTGTTACGCATTATCTCATATACATCTTGGATTAATTTTGTTTGTTTGTTTTGGATGTTTTTACGTTACATTCTCATTTGTAAATGGTGTAATAAAATGTTAAAAAATATATATAATAAAATGTATATTTAAAAAAAAAAGAAACAGAAATATCGCTATAAAATTGTATAGTAAAATAATAAAGTGAACAAAAAATGGATTGGTGCATGAAACTTTGGATTCTACCTTCGAGGAAATATTTTTACAGAAAAATGCAATTAAAAAACGTTGGGAACTCACACTGAAGAGAGAAACCAAAAACAAAACATTTTTACAAAATCAAGAGATGATTAAAAAGTCCCTGAACAGGTTGTTTTGAGAGAGAAAGGAAAATACAAAAAATTGTTGTCTCAAAGAGAAGTTTTATTATTTGTTGTTAAGTTTAGGTAGGTGATTTTATTAAATGAAAGAAAAAAAACTATATAAAAAAAGATTTTGATTAAATTACATGAACTTAAAAAAAATTACAAGCATGATTCGTATTTTTCACAAATTTTTAAATTTTTTACATTTTTACATCGCTCATTATGTTATAAATGTAAAAAAGAATTTACATTTTGCATTGTTTTGTTTCCTTATTGTTTCATAGCATTTTCTTTTATTCTTTGCGCATATTGCTGCATAATTTCAATTAATTTATTTATTTTTATATATACACGTGTTTTTTCTTCGTTAATTCTGCTTGTTTGTTGAGCGAACATCTTTTTAAAATAAAGTAAAACCATATTCTATTCTTTGAGGGTCATATATTCATTTTGAGGTCTAAAAAAAATCTTATTCTATTCATTTCACTCGTTTGAATCACATCATTCATTTGACTAATTTGACTCGCCTGATTCATTTGACTAATTTGACTCGTCTGATTCATTTGGCTAAATTAGTTTTCAAAATTATTTTTCCTTGGTTTTTAAGACCCTGAAAGTTGTTTTCTTTTTTGTATTTACGAGAAAAAAATGCGCAAAAACAGTGCAATTTGATTTGTTTTTTCCAAACAGTTTTAAAACAGAAAAAGAGAATTATTAATTTGTAAAAAGGACAAAAAGAAAAGAAAAATAAGACAAAAAAAAAGAGCACAGAGATTTTTTTATTTATTCTTCTTCTTGCTTAAAAAAAAAATTAATTTTTTGAAGAAAAATTTTTAAGCAAAAAAAATACTGTCGAGTAAAGTTGCAAAGCACAAAAAAAAAATTAGAAAAAAAAGAGAAAACAAAGCGAAAAAAAAATAAATTTTTTAAGTAAAAAAAGAAAGAAAAAAGAAAAAAAAGAAATTTTCTGAAAAAGTCGAAAAATGAAAAAATTTTCTGTTCTCTTTTTCAGAAAAACAACTTCATCACCCGACCAAAACTCAACAACATTTAATAGAAAATTTAGATGATGAAATTGAAACAGCGTACAGACAAGAAAATCGCAATTACAAGCGAAACATTTATAAATATTTAAAATCAGGCCGTAGTCGTCCGCCGATGCTAGATCATGATTACGATGAGGAGAACATTTTTATTGACGAATCGGACGATAGCGGGTCCGAGACCCTAACTGAAAATAAAATTAGAGATCACCAGGAGGAGGAGGATCAGCACCACCTCCACCATGAGGATCACGAACAGGATCAGGGGTCCCAATTGCAAAAACACCATCAGCAAATTGATGAAATTAAGCCGTGCAGTGAAACATCGTCGGATGGTCCCGAGCCGGGCTGCAGCAACAATGGACTGAGAAAGAGGCCGAATCCTGCATCAGGAGAGAACCAGCCCTCGTTGAAGAGGTCCTCAGTGACCCCAAAGCCGATTGGCCAGCTTCAATCGTCGACGGCGGCGGCGGGGAGCAGCAGCAGCTCTACACCGACCAGATTAAATATTCAAAATTTTGGTAAGATTAGAGTTAAGCCAAACGAGAACCTCTACGAGAACTACACGAAAATTGAGTCAAACAACAATTTTCCGGCGCAATCTCAGGCCGAGGACGAAATGACCCAGCAGCTGCCCCCCTCGCTTAAATTTAACAAGGACGAGATGACGATATTCGTTAAAAATCCAGAAGCTATCGAAAGAAATGCGATCACACCAGGCCCACTAATTAGGACAGTTCGGACCCTTGTGGGATCCCATTCAGCACCACCATCTCTTGAGGTTATAAATCGTAGCGATGGGGGCTACGGAGGGCCAAAATGTACATCTAAAAATGTTGTTCGAATTGTTGATGGGACCCCGATCATGAGCAGCTCAAGCAGCATTCAGTCGAGCACGACGAGCAACGGAAGCAGCCCCGTCGGAAGTCCGTCGGGCTGTGACGATAACTCAAACCGATCGATGGGTCTGCTCTGTTACACGGACACACCTGAAATTGGTGAGACCACAACGGTTAAGACGGAGGTCGTAATCAGCGAGGAAGAAATGGATTCAAGCTCGAATTGTGAGAATATAGTTTGCTCACCGAGCGTCCACGACTACAATAATTATAATAATGATGAAGCCGACGACGAGGATGACGACGACGACGAACAAGTGCAGGAGCATCTAATTAAGGTCCAAGGTGAGACATATAAAGAAGAGCCATCTTACGGTGATATTCGGCTCGACGAGACCCATCAGGTTGTGATACCCCACAATTTGGCAACGCCGGCGAATATACCGACAATTATTATACCCACCCTCGCAACGTACACCCCTACTCATCCGCATCTTGCGAACAGTAACACTCGACTTTTGTCGACCAACTCCCAGTGCAGGGTGCCCCCGAGGGGAGGCAACATTCTAAAGAGCGCCTACTTAGTCACGTACAATAAGGCGACTGGAAGGTATCGGGAACTGGTTGGACCCATAACAGTCGGAAATATGACCGGTGGTATAAATGCCGGTATCCGGTACCCATCCTCGTCCTCGTCGTCAGCGTCATCTATCGTCCAGGAGAAGAAGAGTCAGTCTGGTGACGCCCATGGATCACAGGGTGATGACCCCCATAACGATCAACTTGCCGCCCTCCATCCAAGCCCGAGCCCCTCCCCAAGTGCAGTGGTCCTGAGGAACCCGCGCAGCAATCAGCCAAGGTCCTACAGCACTGAGGCGCTATACGCCGCTCTCATGGACGTTAAAGCCGGCGAGAGTATTTACAGGTAAGTGGGGATTCTGTGTTTCTATACAAATAAAATATTAAGATAAATTATAAAACAAAATAAGAACAAAAAGTAGTAACCTGCCTTGTTATCGTCCAACATAAATTGACTTGAAATTTATGTGAATTATTCAATTTTTAAGTAACCTTTAGTTCTGTAAATTTGATTTCAGTTTTTCAAAAAACATAAATGTATATAAAGAAATTAAAAGCATAATTAAAATAAATTGAAAAAATTCAAGAGGTACTCCGCTAGTAGAAAAAAATCAAAATGGATGGAAATAGATTTTTTTGCATATATATTTTAAGTCGATCTTTACAATAAATTTTATAATTTTTTTACCAACTTTTGTTATATTAACCATTTTTGTCGGAAATCGACACATCCACTTAATCCGCTTAAAGAAATTAAATAAAAATAGATTTTAATAATTTTTCGCATACACTCAGTGACAAAAAAAAAATTGTCACTCTCGCATTTATTCTGTTTTTTTGTTGCCACATCTAATTAAAAAGACATTTTGAAAGAGTTATGCTTATATTTAGATTCATTGGAGTCTTGTTATTCCATTTATATGATATATTTTTGTAGTGGGAGTTACTTTTTAAGAAAAGCAAAGTTGAATTTCTCGGAAAGTATGGCTTTCTGACAACAATTTTTTGCATATTCGTTCGTTCTGAGCCTAGGCAAATGTTCCTACCGAGTTTCATTAAAATCCGAGAGGTGACTGTATTCTTGTTCCATAGAAGGAGGAATTTCAATGGAAGGCTTGGAGTACTTACAGAATCAGCACGGTGACAAGGAGCTGAATCGTCTTGTTAATTATTTCACTACTAGTGTCGCCTGTTGTCGATATTCGACCAACGCTTCTGTTTCTATTTCAAACTGATGTGACTTCGTCGTTCAATTGGACCGGTTTAAGTAGGCGTCAAATTCTCGCGTCAATTTAAAAACACAACCGGCTTATAAAAAAAAAAAAAAAAATCGAAAAGGAGAATGCTCGCCGCAATTATAATAAGCGTCAAACCAAAAATAAAAAAATAAAAATCGTATAGGTAAAACTTTGCCTGGCTTTCACACCTTTCCCTATACACGTACCTGAATAAAACATATATTCTGCACATCTATGAAGAAATACTTTTCGCTTTATATGTATATGTTTCATTATGATATGCGCACAGGAAATAGATTAAAAAAGGATTACAATTTTTGGTTTTGCCCATTAATATACAGAGTGATCCAAGAGTATGGAAACGGTAAAATGACTTTCGAGGACTGCATTTTGGAGAAAAAAGTTCTAGACAAAAGTTTTAGGAATTTTCCTTAGCTATTCAATGGTTACTTTTTGCTTTAATTTGACCTTGACTACGGCCTTGAAAGTCAAAGTTGTGGTCAAGATCACATTTGGACGCAAAATTTCTACTCTTTCCAAATCCGCAGTAACAATGCAGGTTCCCCTTTAAAGAACCATCTTGACCTTGATATGACCTTCGAGGTCATGGTTAAGGTCATAGTCGGACGTAAAATTTTCTGCTCTTTCCATTTCCGTGGTCAAAAATTTGGGTTCCCATTTAAAAAAGTCAACCTGGCCTTTAAATGACCTTCAAGGCTATGGTCAAGGTCCAATCTAAGGTCACCATTTAATAGCCAGTGAAAATTCCTAAAATTTTCCTCTAAAACTTTTTTCTCCAAAATGCATTCCTCGAAAGTTATTTAGCCGTTTCCATACTTTTGGATCACCCTGTATAAGATACTTCACAGCGTTGACGGACCCTTGGAGAATCAATAGGGACCCAACTCCCTCGGAAGTGATTATTCCCCATATCATAACATAAGGTGAATGCTTGATTGTGGGGAGAATGCATTCATTAGAATATCTTTCATCTTTTCTCCGTCGAACTCTGGCTGTTCTGTCTGGTCCCATAAGGTTGAATTTAGACTCATCTGAAAAGACAACTCTTTTCCATTCCACAACTGTCCAATTTCGATGTTCCAGTGCCCATTCTAAGCGTTGCTTCTTCATTCTTCTTGTAAGGTCGGCCTCCTTGACCTAAGACCCATCTCGTTGAGTCTTTGCTGGATTGTCCGTATACTTGTTTGTATTCCAGTGGGTTCGGCTAGTTCCCCTCTTATTCTTGAGGTTGGTTTAAATCAGTCCCGAAACGCTAATCGAATCAAATAACGGTCGTCTCGTGATTGTTTGAATTTTTCCTACCACTTCGCTTAATGCCACAATTCTCCCCTTTTGTTCAATACTTAATTTCCTCACATTCGGCATTTTTGCCCATTTTTTGTTATTTTTTGTCACCTTACCCTGATAAACGTTCGAAAACGAATGAGGACCAAAGAAATATTAACAGAGGTATTTATACTTTAAGGATTATACCTGGACATTTCGGAACGACTTCTAAGAAGAAATTAAGGGCTAATTAAGACTTTTCAAAGAATTTCAAAGTGCGGCAATTTCTTTGGTACTGGGTGTATATTTGATATTTATTATCAAACGTTTTAAATTTTTTTATTGAATTTCAATGCTATTTTTATTATTTATATTGTAATTATAATTCCTAATTTTGATTATATTAATAATCGTAACTTTTAGAATAAGAAGTAATTTTCCAAGTTCGTAAGCTTTGGTCCTAACCCAAAATCGATAGTGGTGCTGCCATCTTACTACACAACATAAAAGCTCAAATATAATTTTTGTTTTGAAAAGATTATACAAAAAAGGGGGTATAATGAGTTCAGAGGAATAATGTTGTAAATATAAAAAAGAAATTGTTTGTTTTATCCTGTAAACTACAGCATTTTTCTTTTGTGTATCCCTTTAGCGGAGAAATTTCTATTTATGCAGTTGAAAGTAGTCAGCCAACACCAATAGCTGCAAAACGAAAGATTGCCTTTACATTTAAAACAAAATGTATGTTTAAATACTTGTCTACATGTTTGCAAGCGAAGAACATTTTGATGTTAAACATATTGCGGCAAAATAACGTAGGAAAAACTATAAACGAAAATATAAAGTAAAAAACAAATTCAATTGTCTTATTTAAATTTTAAATTAAAAAAATTTTCAATTTTTATAAAATCCCAAATATTTTGAAGAAAGGGACAATAATAAGTATATAAGGTCTCAAATAATATATTTTATGCAAACAACTTTAAATAAGTAATATATTTATATACACGTATGTACAGGTAAATTCGTAAAGGTGTCTTTTATGTGCACGGATTTTTTTTTTTTTTTTATTCAGCACCCTGTAATTTTCTTAATAATTTTTCATACCCTACGAATACTCAACTAAATTATTCACTAAAAAAAATCACACGAGCCGTGTGGGCCTGTAGGAGGCTTTTTGGTGAGGCGTGGGGTCTTAACCAAAAGATGATCTTGTGGTTATACAATACAATTGTAAAGGCAATTGTTGCTTATGCCATCTTTATATGATGGCCCAGGGTGCAACAGCAGATGGCAATAGTTAAATGCAACAAGCTACAACGACTTGCTTGCCTCTCCATAACAAGAGCCATGAGGACTTGTCCACCACTCGGCATTTCTCGTCTAGACTCGTTAAAGAGTGCTTCGATACCCTTCAACACTTAGCGACTTCCAACAGGGTTGCTCTCTGTTGGGTACCGGGACACTCCGGCGTTGAAGAAAATGAGCTTGCTAGCTTTCATCATCTAGATTCAAAAGTCCTGAGCCCTTCTGCAGCATTAGTTGGTCTTCGTCCAAAGCTGTGATAGAAGATTGGGCCAGGAATCTGCAGTACATAGGGGAGAAGTGGCATGAAAGAGCCAGTTTACCAAACGGAGCAAAAATATATACTTTTAATGAAAGAAATGATGATTTTTTTTTCTTCAATTATTATTTATTTATTAAAGTAGGTAATTTCATAAGAAAAAACCTTAAACACTGTAAAAAAATCAACAAAATATTCAGTTTTAAAAGATGTGTCTTATGGCTCTTTCATAACATTTCGGTATTGAAAGAGCTACTAAAAGTTATTAAAGAGCCAGTCTGTATTATAAAGTGTAATTATGAAAATTATGCAAAAAGGATCATATAACCACCAAAAATTGCAGTCCGAATGTATATACTTTCTTAAACCATGGTTTTGAGAGTTTTTTTTTGCTTTGTTTTTTGCAAAATAGCCATTTTGCAGAGCAATGTAATAACAAAATTTTGGATTTTTTTACACGAAAAGGATCAACTTTACAAAAAACTTTATATAACAAAAAATACTTAGAATGAGCCAAAGAATACGTGTGAATTTGTTCAGAATTTTTTCGACTATTTTTGGTTTTTTGGATTTGGCCAGTTTTTGAAAAATCCAAAAATGCCCCAAAAAATTCTGAAAAAATTCACACGTGTTCTTTGGCTAATTATAAACACATTTTATCCTACAAAATTTATTCGTAGAATTTATCCTTTTTGAGTTAAAAATATCATCAAGCCAGCTCTTTTAAGGCCCATCCACCCGGCTGTTTCATAACGTATTCTTTAAAAAAATATAACCTTCAAAATAACAACAATATCAAAACTTTTGTGGCTCAGTTTTTACGCAGCTGCAAGGCCAAATATATGCACAACCTCAATCTATAATCCAATTGCCTATATTTGTTTACAATAAAATACCAAAAACAAGTTAAATGAAGCAAAATACTTACTTTTTGGTGCCAAAAACTTTGACTCGATGTGCCGGCGTCCGTTGGTTTCGACGAACTGTCAAATCTTTGTGGGTGACGGGAAATCATCGTTGCCACTTAAAAATAAAATTACCAACCAAATCCGTTCCTAAACTACCAAAATAATGTAAGTGGCTCCTTCATGCCACTTCTCCCCTACACTGGGAAAATTTCCCTGGGATCCGGCAAGCTAAAGAGCTTGTCAGACCCTACAGTGAGCGAAATTCTCATTCTCCCCCTATTGCTCAATTATCTAATACGACACTTTAATTCTAGTATAGAATTATGAATTCATATATTAACATTATTTTGTATGAGCTATAGAAATGTTTAAAATTTATTGTATTATTTATTATATTTAACAAAAACTAGATTTCATAAGCGAAATTCTTATAAGCGCCTAATACAACAAATGAAAATAAAATAAAAATAAGAAGTTTTTTTTGCTGGGAATTTTTTTTTTTTTTCTAATACTAATATTTCGTATGCTTTCCGTTGTTATTAATAACTTGATAAATTCGATCCGGTATTGATTTAATTAGTGTTTTCAGAACACTGACGTCGAGGCTCTCCCAACACTGTTTTATTTGATTTTTAGGGCACTAATATTAGGGAATTGGGTCGGAGCTACAAGCTGGCCACTCTAGTAAAGAAATATCCTTGTTATGAAACCATTTCGGAGAATAACGAGCGACATGAATTGCCGCATTATTATCTTGTTGGATTTTTAAGAAGGTCACGACATCTTTTAAATAAGATATCAAAACCTCTTCTAACATTTCCGTGTAAGTAACTGAGTTGTTTTTCGTTAGAATAAAACATAACTTTAGTTTTCCGTTTGAACAAAAAGCTTCCCACACCATTACACTTCCATCTTGAAAATTTCGGGCAAATTTTATTGGGTTGTCCTTTCTTAGGTCATGCCAATATGACTCGCAACCATTGGGCCGATCCAAATTAAATTTTTCTTCGTCTGAAAATATAACTGTTTCCCATTCCTTTTTATAATGCATATGGGCTTCGGAAAATTTTAGACGAGCTTCCTTATGATGGTCCTTTAACAATGGTTTCTTGATCTGTTTCTTGTAAACAAGCTGTGGAGAACTTTTCAAAATTTGTTAGACACGTCGTTTAGTAACTGGATAGTCCAAGTTTGAAACTATTTGCTTCCAGGGGAATTTGATTTCTCTATCTACGAGTAAGTTCAGTATTTCCTCTTTTTGGTACATATTTTCCGTAATTGTCGCCTAATTTCAAAAAATTACGGATTACGCATTCCGTACGACTAATTTCTCCAGCTATAACCCTCTTAGCTGCGCCCTGCTGTGCGAATATTTTAATTTTAATTTTTTCCTCTCGGTATTTTGAAATGTTGTCACTAAATGCAGAAGTAATAAATTTAATTTATTAGCGAGAATACAAAGAAACATAATACAACTAATTTTTTTCCTAATAATTCTTCTAATTATTTGAGAAGCACTTATAAGAATTCCGCAACTTCAGACTCTACCCAAATGGAATAACTGTTATAACTGTGAATGGCTAACACACAGGCGATATAACGGTAGTGCAGTTTTAATAAACAGTGCAGTTTTCAATAAAGTTCGTATAAATGATTTAATGAACGCAGCACAGGGTACATCTTGTGTATAATATTACATTTTATGAAAAATTGCAAGGGCGCTTATAAAAATTTTGCTCACTGTATACCTACACTGAAATCAACGCTCTGAGAAAAGCAGATCTCATATTGTTGGTAGGGTAGCTAACTGGCCATCATGGGCTAAGATATCACCTACATAAAATAGGTCCGTCAATTTAGACGGAATGTCGTCTGTGTCTTGAAGACGACGAAACTACATCACACATTCTGTGTGCTTGTCGTGCTTTAGCACGGTTAAGAAGAAAAATCTTCAGTCAGGAGTTCTTGGATTCGGCTGAAGTTCGTTCATCTTCTGTTTAAGACCTTCTTCTATAATAAAGGGGCTTCGGCACAGGAGACATTTCGGGCGCAGCGCCCACCATAAGGGTCACCCTTAATAATAATAATAATAATACCTACAAAGCTCATTAAAGTCCAACTCATAGAGAACTCTTTTTCCAATTCAATGAATCATCAAACATTTTTCTAGCACCTTGTAATCACGATTTGTGAACTGTTAAAGATTTTTTTTTTTAAATTTTTTACTATATTTCGTACGATAATCAGTAGCTGAATGTTACAAGTTTTTGAACTTTGACGGTTTGAAACTCGTGATGGGAGGGGGGTAGGAAAGTGCTTGAAGACTCATTGGAACGAAAAAATGTCTCTATTAGCTGACATGTCAATGAGTTTTATAGGGTGTGTACTAAAAAAGTTAAAGGGTGCTGAATAAAAACTGAGTAATCTGTGGACTCCATAAAATTGATAATTGTTGTATGGTACCCTGAAAATTTAAAAGGTAAAAATTTTTTAAATAGTGTTAAATATACTATCTATAAAATTATAGCTTTTTCTTTATGTTATCTTACCGCATTAAATTAAATGTATATTATTTTTGATAACGTGATCGCTAAACCCCCCGTCCCCCAAAAATTGGCATTGGTGTTTATTTGCGTGTTATTTATTTTATTTACATACTATTTATTGTATGACCTTCTATAATTTTTCTTATATTAGCTAAAATGATAATGAATTTCAAGTCGATTTACTCAAAGTTACGTATCCAAAAACTTACCGAAAATATTTTAAAATTCGGTTTATTTCAGAATGTTTTTCCTGGAATTAATTAAGAATTATTGGAAATAGAAAAATCAGAAAAATTAAATGAATACGTTACTACTTTATATTGTTTTAAATTTTAATTTGTATAGGTTGATTTTTCAAAATTCGAGAATTTTTTGTACTTCCCAAGGATGTTAATTTTTATTTCCAATTTTTTTTAATTATACTTTTGCACTCTTCTGCTATTTGTAGAAGAAAAAAAAGCTAATAATATGAATTAAAATTGTATGTTTAAATTGTTTATTACATTTTCCTTTTTCCCCTTGTCTACAATCAAAAAAGGGCCTCACAGCTGCATAAAGTGCCGCGAAAAACCCTGCGAAATTGGATGAAGCGATGGCATATAAAATCGGCGTTTCCGATGCCCCGGCAGCTGAAACAAGCCGCTGAAAAGAAGCGGCTTAAGCAAATGGAGCATAAAATGGAAAAGTATAATTAATTAGAAAAAAAAAACGAGATCAACAGAAACAAACCAAAAAATAAATGTGAATTTTTTAAGCTATTGAATTTTTTATTTGTTTAAGCATTTTGTTCTTATTTTTAGTTTATACTTTTAATTTTTCCCTACTTTATTTTTTTATATATATATAATATATATATAGTATATATAAATAAAAGTGAGGAATGTTTTTCTTTTTAAGTTCGTTAAAAAAGTATTCTGTTAAAATATGAATTTTTGAAACTTTAAAATCAGAAAAAAAGGCAGGTTTTTAGATGCGACATGCAAAGCGATACGATGTAAAATATAACTGTAAATAAGAAGAGAGTATATATTATAAAAAAAAAAGAAAAAACAAAAACAAAAATACAAAAAAAATTATCATTGTAAATAATTGCAAAAAAAATTCCACCAAAAAATTAGTTGCTTTTCTTTGAATGATTTAAAGAAACGAATTGTAACAAAACAAAAAAAAGTAATATTAATTATTAAATGAAATGTGTTTCGATGTGTGCGTGTTAAAATTAAAAAAAAAAAAAAAACAAACAAAAAACTTTAAAGAAAAATACATTTAAAAAAAGAATTGTATAATAAAAAATCATTTTTCCTACATTTATCAACTTAAAAGCAGCACAAGAGAGATGGCGATTGAGAGATTTTTGAAAGAGCAACAGAGATGAAATACATTTTGAATTTTTAATTTATAAGTTTAAAGAAGAAAAGAAGTTAAAATCAATTTTTTTCTGTAGTTAATCATTATGTACTTATGTCGCTGTGTAATTTTAAAAAAAAACAAAAATACAAACAAACAAAAATTCAAAAAACCCTAACACGAAAGACAGATAGGGATAGTTTGAGAGAGAGAGAGATAGAGAGACCGAAATGTATCTTGAACTGATGAAAAATGTACGCCAAAATTAATTAACAAAAAGAAATATTGTTTTAAACTTACTAAGAATAACTGCTGAATTTAATTATTAATTTTTAGTTTGGCTACAATTACTTAATCTTACTTTTTTAAGCCAGAAAACCGAATTTTCGCGAATTGTTATACTAAAACTATTATACCTATCATTAAATTATACATTTTTCGATTTTTTCGCTTTTCGTCTCTTACTACTACGGACAATTGTTATATAAATTTATATTAATTATTTACCATGGGTCAAGAGAAGAAAAAGTATGTAATTGTAATTTTATAACAGTTGAGCTGTACTATATTTGTTATAATTTTTTTTTAACAGTGATACGGAGCAAAATTCAGCGATATCTAATTACTCTGGTCGACAAAATTTAATATTTAATTTTTCCAACAACAAGTCATATATCATTTTTATAGGATTTTTTCCGTAGATTACGAATGTGTAAACAAAAATATTCTATCACGTCAACTTTTTGAAAAAAATAGGGTTGAAAGATACAAAATATCGTATTTCGGCCATTGTTAAAAATTCATTACAAATTAAGGGGAGGTTCTCATCTAGAATCTTGAAATTTTCGATTTTTTTTTTATTTCATATTATTAAAGTTTAATATGTCTAGAATGTTGCTTTAAAATATTTAGTTGATCTGAGCACTAGAACGGATTCTACAGCCCATTGATTGTGGCGGTTTCATGATCGTAGCGGGGCGCTCAGCCTGTGCCGTGCCGTTCAATCATTGCCAAATATCATTTCCCTATGTCTTGTCATTTGCCTTAAAAAAAATCACGAACTTTACCTACTTTTTGACGTTCTAGATGAGAACCTTCCCTTAAAGGAACGTGGAAAAAGCTCGTAACATGACTCAAAAGAGAGCGTGAATCCTTATCGATATATATAAAATAGCACTAATCTATAGCACTTATAAAGCGTCTTCGGGAATAAGATTTTCATGAGCGTGCGCAAGCAGTGATCTTCATTAATTTATCTATTGTATGAAGTAAGCGGCTTATGGAGAAAAGTGAATTCCACGGAATATTTCGAAAAGTATTATAGCCTCTCGTTTTTTAATATAAGAAGTAAAGGTTCATGCTTTTATTTGAGCTACTTTACAAGCTCCTACAAGAATTCGTTATTTTTTAATTAATTTGCAAAAATGGCCAAAATACGGTCTTTTGTACTTTTCAAACCTATTTTTTTCAAAAACGTGACGTGATAGGACATTTTCGTTTGCGAATTCGTAATCTACGGAAAATTCATAAAAAAATGATATAACACTTATTCTACGGCAAAATTGGTGTCGACCAGTGTTATTTAATATTTTCCTACTTATTTATAAATTTTGAACCTGAATATTTTAAATATCTTAAGACTTCTTGTTAAATCTGGTTTAAATTTGGGCATATTCCCAACTATTTTGCTTCCCGAAATCTTTTTTTTTTAAATTTAAATTTAGTTTAAATCTTTAAATCGACTGAGCTTAGTTGATTTATTCTTTTAACAGTACCGATACCAGTGAAGAAAGGCGTTGTGAATTGTATAGGGTGGAAATTAACGTTTGAATTTGAAGCAAAAACTCATTATTGTACAGTATAAAAACACATTGTTAGAGAATTAATTCGAATAGAGGACATATCCGCACTTTCGCTGAATTTTGCAACATCATTCTTAGTCAAAAGTCTTTTTTTTTTTTTTTTAATTTAATTCATATGAAAACAGAGAGAACGAGAAGATTACCTTGTTTTTAATCAATAAAATCAAGCTATGGAAAATGAATTGTAAATGTTCAAAATGAAAAAGTAATGCAAAAAACCATTGTAAAGAAATAAAAGGGAAAAAACCTTAAGCTAGTCCAAGAAATGCATAGTCATAATTTATCTGTTTTAATATTTTGTTTTCTTGATATAATTTATTGAATATGATTAATTTTTTACTTTTATTCTTAAGCATCACACTCATACACAGACACGCTTTAATGGTACAATATTAAAAAAAAAAAAATACCAAAAAAAACAAAAAACAAAATTTCGCAGTTGGTTTATTTAAAAATGCTCCCCTCAAAAAATATATTTATTAATTTATAATTCAGGTGAGTTTTCCCAGTTTAAGTGAAAATTGAGGGGAAAATTAAATAAATACGATTTGCCTGTTTTAATTTTCTTAAAACCCAAAGATTTTTTTCTTTTGTAAGTTTTTTTTTTTTTTCTTAAATTTAAAAGTAAGAGACATAAACAAGCTGAAAACAAAACGAAAATAATTTATCTTTGTCAAATAAAAGAAAAACAAAAAAGTTGAGATATCTTAAATAAAGTATATTATTTATGTGTACAAGATGAATATGTTTATTTATTTTTACCACAGATTTCCCACCACAGCTAAGATAATAAAATAAAATAAAATAATCACAAAAAAGCCACCATTCGAAAAATCGAAAAGAACGCCTCAAAATAATTCCAGATCATCGAAAACCAAAAATAATGGCGATGTTAATTATTATCAAAATCTCTTAATTGAATTAATTTTACAGATTTTGCCCTAGCTAACGTTATTTGTGAATACGACGGAGGCCTACAAATCAGCATGGATAACGTTCCGGGAAGGAGGGTCCGCCGATCGGAGGCCATCTTGCGGCAGGCAGCTGAATGTGTTTCGAAGGGGCAAACATTTCAAACGGTTAGCGATATGTTTAACATACCAATTTCTACCATAAGGTGAGTTTAAAAATTTATATGAGATCCTTAAACAATCGAATCTATCGAGTTTTTCAATTTTTTTTTACAGTGGCACCATATGGTGCCACCATATGGTGCCACTAGGGAATTAACAATGAATTATTGGGTTATCCCATAAGTCCTTGCCATTTTTAATTTTTCTCAAATTTTCTCGTATTTGAACTGGAGCGAACCTAAGAAAGAAATAGACCCTTGGTAGTAAGGATGAGTACCTTTTATGGTATATATAATAGGCGCGGACGCAATGCAGCAATCAGTAGTTAGTGAAAATGGATCAGTGTCAACTGCGCGCTATTATGTTATACGAGAAACGACTTAAAGTCTCTTCAACAGAAACGGCTAAGAAGATTAACACTGTATTTGGACCGGGTACTACTAGCGATCGGACTGTTGATTTGTCAAAGTTTGTGACTTCGTACAAACAAGACTTTCTCAAGGAAATTATTACACGTGACGAAAGCTGGATACCTTATGAAACTATCACGCGTCATGCGTATTGGCTTCCTCGCGGTGAAAACCTACCAGCCCAACCTAAACCCAATGAACACGATTGTAAGCTTATGTTGTCTGTTTTCTGGGATTGGCAAAGAATGATTTTCTTGAAATTCCTCTAAATTAATCAGATTATCAAGGCCAATCTATATATGGAGCAGCTTCGCAAACTAGTAGAGGTGTTAAAAACTAAGCAGCCAAAACGACATGAAGTCCAAATTTTGCAGGACAACGCACGACCTCATTGCGCCAAGGAGTTAGGATGGCTGACTGTTCCATATCCACCGTATAGCCCGAACCTTGCGCCTTCAGATTTCCATTTTATTTCGAGCACTCAAATGTAACTTACTGGGCAAAAAAATTCACAAATTTTGTTAGTATTAAAATTGAACTTGAAAAAATTTTCGAGTTCCCTGAGCCTACCTCGTTTTGCGAGAAGAGTATTCAGATTTTACCCAGTAGGTGGCTGACTGTAGTTGATAACGAGGGAGATTATATTGGGTGTGGAAAAAAGTTCGTGGCGTTTTTCCCGATAGATGGCGTCAATTGCAAATAACACAGAAAATACAGACCGCAGCGACTCCACTCACTTCCAACGCTCGTTGGAAAGGTAACAGTTCGAGCGTTAAACACATTTGAGTGTGTAAACATCGAAAGGGTTCCTAGCTATAAGCATTGACTTTTGGACCTAAACCAAATCTTCCATATACTTGAATATAATTGCTCATTATGATTAATTATGACATTATAGAGGGTCAATCAACAATCATCTTGTGTCTAAGAGCATGTATGTGAGTCATTGCAGAGCAATTAGCTTGAATCTCACTTCATTCATTTTGATTGCACTTTATGGGTAGCAATCGCTCATTTTCACTTGAATATCATATGAAATGATGAAAACGAAACAGGAAGCTCAATTCCCACCGGGAACCATTATTTTTGATGATGCGACTTTTCGATTGAGTCTTACCAATTCCTCAACTTTTGAATTGGAATTCCTTAGCTCTCGAACCAAGTGAATCAATGGAATAATGAATATACGAATAATTGCTCAAAAAAATGAGACCCTTCCACTCCTTCGATTTTCACTATTTTTGGCATACATGTATACCTTGACGCCCTTTATCATATATCTCATTTCCAGCTCTGGACACTCAAAGGAAGCTGTTACTTACTGGCCTTGAAGATTCACACTGCTTCCAAACTTCTCATTTCAATTTACATATACACATACTAGAAAAAGTCTGCGTTCACCCGCTGTCGATCGGATAGTAACGTCAAAAAATCAAAAACGAACAAATATTTTCCAGATTTTAATTCATCTATTTATTACATATTTCTTAAACATTAGACATATACAAAATCATTGATTTCACTTTCACAGTTTTTTAGATAACGGCACTTTTCACAGAAAACACACAAAAATGGGACAGAAAAAGTCTGCGTTCACTTGATGAATTTTGGGATTCCCCGAAATATACCGCTTCAAAAGGACCTTTATAAGGCTTTATTGCGTTTATTATTCATTCTTAGTTAGTTTATCAGATGATCAAGTAGTTTTTTGCAGAAGTTATTTTGTGAATTAAATTTTTTCTTGTCATGGAAAATAAAAGGAAAGAAATTAGTGTAGGTGAAAGAAAAATCATAATAAAATTATGGAAAAATGGGAACAGCTACAGAGAAATAGCGAAAATAGTGGGGAGACAATATTCGTCAGTTCAAAGAGTCATAAACAATTTCAAATCGACAGGGGAATTCACCTTCAAGCCTCGTTCCGGCCGCCCATCAAAGTTGTCGTGCAGGGAAAGACGACATATAGTGTC
The DNA here is from genome assembly GCA_949715965.1 of Dysmachus trigonus. Taxonomy (NCBI): domain Eukaryota; kingdom Metazoa; phylum Arthropoda; class Insecta; order Diptera; family Asilidae; genus Dysmachus; species Dysmachus trigonus. The sequence continues at coordinate 1,142,290 of OX454324.1, forward strand.
ATTAGTAAAGAAAAATCCAGGATTAACTGCTCCCCAAATAACAACTGAAATCAAGGAAAGGTATAACAAAAATATTTGTCCTGATACTGCGAGAAAAATTCTCAATAAGTATGGATACCACGGTTGGGTTGCTCGAAAGAAGCCGTTTATTTCACGGGTCAACCGACAAAAACGCATTGCCTTCGCCAAGCAGCATATAAACAAGCCAATAGAGTTTTGGAGGAATGTAGTCTTCTCAGACGAAAGCAAATTCTGCATTTTCGGTATAAAAGGGCGCAAAATGGTATGGAGAAAATCAGGAACAGCACTCCAAAAAGAAAACTTGCTTCCCACTGTAAAACATGGTAGTGGTGGAGTAGTGCTATGGGGGTGTATGGCGAGTAATGGCGCTGGGAAGATGGAATTTATTGAATCGACAATGATAAATTTCAATACCTCGACATTTTAAAAAATAATTTGAAAGAAAGTGCCAGAAACCTCGGCTTAGGTACGGATTTTTGCTTCCAACATATAATGATCCGAAGCATACAGCCGAGATTGTAAAGCTTTGGTTACTCTACAGTGTCCCGAAACAACTACATACACCCCCACAATCACCAGATCTTAATCCCATCGAACATTTATGGGATTCACTAGAAAGGAGGATTCATCAACACTCAATTACAAGTAAAGAAATGGTGAAAGCTGCACTCAAAAAGGAATGGGAGAAGACAAGTACTGAGGAGACAACGAAGCTTGTCAATTCAATGCCAAAAAGACTCCAAGAGGTCCTGAAGAAACAAGGATACCCAACCAATTACTAATGAACTTCGAATTTTTTTATTATCTTATATTTTATCACTTTTGTTACAAGTGAACGCAGACTTTTTCTGTCCCATTTTTGTGTGTTTTTTGTGAAAAGTGCCGTTATCCAGGGTACGGAATTTTTTCGCTCCCGATCGAAAACAATTTAGCTCGCTCGCATTTTTTGACTCCGTCTCAGAGCTAAAACGGTTTCGAATCGGAAGCCAAAAATTTAACTCCGATCTTTATACATTTGACTCGCTTCGGAGCGAGAGCTAACTTTCCATTTTCAGTTTTAATCGCTCTTGAGAGCGAGCCAGAAATTTTGCTCTCTGTATTTTCGGCTCCGGGAGTGATTTAGAGCCGAAAAGATTCAATCCTTTTCGACTCCTAGTGTGGTGAAGATTGTTTTTATTTTTGTACTGTGTTCGAGTTTGTTACTTGGCAATTAATTTTGAACTGCCATTTTCCAAGGAAATGGGTCGATGTAAAGATTTTAATTCTAAGAAATATGTGCGATACGATGAAAATAATGATATGATGAAACATGATATTTATAAATGATATGATGCAATATGATATTTATAAATAGGACATGTAACATTAAAAGACATTATAAGGTGGTACACAATAAAAATTTCGACGAAAGTGATAGTGATAACGAGCCTCAAGTACTTAAATTCGGTAGTAAAAAATGTCTTTTGAAACAAATATTTTGGACTATTGGCGGGAACTTCACAACTGGGAAAACTAGTTCAGACTGCGTTAGCAGTCCCATCGACACAAGTGTCTGTTGAGTGTGCATTCAGTGCACTCTCAACAATTATCACGAAACAACGGTCGAAATTAGGAAAAGAGACAATAAACAATATATTATTAGTTAAACTTAACGCTCACTTATTAAATCAAATTTATTTAGAATAAGAAAAAATTACTTATTAGGATGTAGGAATAATTAATTCAAATAAACTTTCTCCAACATTCAACATATCATCTCGTTTTATTTGACTCTCGATCCGATCTTTTCAGCTCTGCTCGTGAATGATTCAAATTTTTGACTCCCGAATTTTTTGCCTCTTACTCGGAGTTAAACCGGTTTTGATCAAGAGCCGAAAAATTTAAATCGCTCGCGATTTGAAAATTTGGCTCGCGCGAGCTAATTTAGCTCGGGAGCGAGCATAATTTTTTTCGCTCTCCGAACCCTGCCGTTATCTAAAAAACTGTGAAAGCGAAATAAATGATTTTGTATGTGTCTAATGCTTAAGAAATATGTAATAAATAGATGAATTAAAATCTGGAAAATATTTGATCGTTTTTGATTTTTTGACGTTACTATCCGATCGACAGCGGGTGAACGCAGACTTTTTCTAGTATGTGTATATGTTTTCTCACTGTCATTTCAAAGTACATTAGTATATGATATAACTACAGCAATCTAAAATCCAAACTCAATCTCTGTTGGACACTAGGAGGACCTAATGTTCAAAAGGTTTTCGCCCTCTAGTTCCCCTGTTTTTTGATATACGAAATAAATATGGTACCTCCAAACTTAACTCATAAGGACACATCCATGTATGCTATAGGTATGGGATTTGCTTGCTTAGGTCCAAGCGGACACGCTTATAGCTAGGAACCCTTTGGTGCAGTGGTTGGAAAGTTGTTTGCGTTTGAAAATGGAGATACATAATGAAAAATTGCGCTATATTTTGCAATATTATTATGACAAAGAGAAGAACGCTGCGCACGCTTATGAAAAAGTTTGTGCTGCATACGGCGAAAATACTTAGTCGAAATCTACTGCACGGAACTACTTCGCCCGCTTTCGTTCCGGTAATTTTTTGTGAAAGATGAGTCACGCTCTGGTCGTCCAATTATTGAAAAAGCAGATGAAAAGGTGATGCTGTGTGTGTGGTGGGATTGAGAAGGAATCATCGACCATGAGCTACTTCCAGTTGGTCAGACAATTAATTCTCAAGTCTACTGTGGACAACTAGAGAGATTACGCCAGGCAATTGAAAGAAAACGGCCCGAATTGAATAATAGGAAAGGCGTTGTCTTGCATCACGATAACGCCAGGCCATACACATCTTGGACGAGTCACGTCAAAAATTGCGAGATCTTGGTTGGGAGGTTTTGATGCATCCACCATATAGTCCAGACATAGCACCCTCTGACTATCACTTGTTCCAATCCCTGCAGAACTCTCCCAGTGGAATTAAGCTGGTTTCAAAAGAAGCCTTTGAAAACCACTTGATTCAGTTTTTGAACCAGAAACCACGGAAGTTCTACCCGAAAAATGACGAAACATTGTCGATAATAATGGAGCATATTTGGTTTAAATAAATTCGTTTTCACACTATAAGAAAACGATTTGAATTTTACTATAAAAAAACATCACGAACTTTTTCCCACACCCAATATAATCGATTAAATGTAGTTTTATTAATAAAGAAAAATATTAAATTCCTTTTCACTGGCAAGGATTTATGCGCCGACCTGATGAAAATACCTTTACATAAATACTATAATTAAAAATTTACATTTACAGATTTTTTATGGCCAGAAAGGGTATTTTGCCGCGCAGAAAAAGAGGTCGAGCTGCAGGAGTCTCAATAATTGGCGGAGGACATTCGGATTTTCATAATTCAAGCACCGATCACAGTCGATCAGCGAGCCCATCGGAGCCGCCATTTCATTTTGCCAATTATAAATTACCCGAAATAAAACCAAAACTTGTCTAGTATATAGAAATAATTAACACAAGGAAACAAACAAAATAAATAAGAGTATGAAATAATAATAATAATAATATTGCGAGAGAGAAGATAGAGAGAAAGAGAGGGAGAGAATCAGAAGCCATTTAATCGTTAAAGAAACTTAATTTTTAATTAATTAACTTTTATTTTGTGTTTGTCAGTTATATTTTTAATAATACGCAGTAGTTACAAATACTCATTATATTTGTCTCCCATAGTTTTTTATTTTATTATTATCGTATAAGATCTTAAGTGTTTTACAGAAAAAAAGAGAAACAAAAAAAATGTATCATACTAATTTTAAGTGAAATTCCTTTTTAACATCGCCTCAATAATTTCGATAGACAATGAAATTAAGAATAATTATATTTGTAAGGATGAATTCGAAAGGATTATTTTTCTTAATTGTTTTTAATTATTCAATAATTTACGCTAAATGATAAAATAAATAAAATTATTTTTATTAAATGATCATTTAACGAATTAAAAAAAAAAAAAAGTAATAATAATAATAATCTATAAGACGTGCGTCTATCGAATTTATTTCTGTTTTTGCGTTAAATTTCGAGTATTAAAAATATTTGTAATCATTTTTTGTTTAGGTAAGCAATTTTGATCGTCCATTTTAAAAAGTTTAAAAGTTATAAGAAAAATTGGTTTTAAAATATTTTAACAATCTGAAATTTGGTTTTTACGAAAATTAAACAAAAACTATCGATTTCGGGCAATTATTTATTTTTCTTTTGTTTTTCTGCGCGAGTTTAAGAACCTATGAAATTAAAAAAAAGAAATTCATTTGAATGAAAATCAATTTAAGAAAAACAGCTAAAGGGCAGAGCAATCATTGTATTTATTTGTTTAATCCTACAGGACTTAGTAACCGATTTGATCCGTTAAACTTTGTTTTTTTTTAGCTAGACAAAAATTAGTAAAATTAATAATAAAAGCAAACGAAAACAGATTCCGAAAATATATTAAATCAATAAATACTCGCTCAGAAAAATAATTTTAACACACAAAACAGACAAACAAACACAGCACCGACGTAAAATGCCAAAGACAGCTTTAATTATTAAATCGTAATTTTTGTTTTTTTTTCCATCGATAAAAAGCCATATACCAAATATTAGACACTACTTTTTTTAACTTTTCTCTCCTTTTAATAATTAAAATAAATAAAACAAATCATGAGTCTGAGACCCCTGGCCGTTGGGGTTAAAATATGAAACTTTCTATATATATATATATATATATATATTACATGTATTTTCTTTATGTACTGTGCGAGTGAAATGCTGCCTCGTTTTTTAATTTGTTATCAAAATTGACTGCTATGCTAAAATCCCGAAAATAATTATGTGAAATTTTCGTTTGTCGTTAAAATCTAATTAAGGATTAATTTTTTTTATGTAAATTTTTATGAAATATAATTTTTGTTAAGTATAATTATGAAAATGAAAAAAAGGCGATAGTAGACAAATATTAATAAAATAAATTAATTAAAAAAAAAAATAAATAAATACAAATAAAAATCAGTACAGAGAAATTGTGACTTGATAAATTATAAAGATATTAAAATTACACAGTGTACGATAATCTTTTAATTAATGTTGTGTTGTTTTTATTTCGATTTTCGTCTTTAACTGAAACAAAAAACAAACAAAATTTTTAGGACCCGAGAAATTTGTATTTTCTTCCAAATTTTACTCAAAAGAGCCGTATTTATGAAATTTTCAATTTTTTTGATTGGGTATTTTCTTATTTTAAGACTTCTAGAATCAAAGAATAAAAACAAATTTTTAAAAATTTCTTAATCGTACTACGGACCCCCAAAATTACTGAAATCTGATGAAAGTCTTTAGACTCTTTGGGGCCACATTTGGGACCGTATAGAACTAAAATACTAAAACGGAAAAAGAGATTTTTGTGACACAAAATAAAATCGACGATTTGAATTTCAATGCCTCTACTCATAAAAGAAATTTTAAAAATGTTTCCTTTTATTTTAGGACTCAGTCAATTAAAATACAAAATTTGACTCCAACTTACTGATATAATTAACTTAAAAAACAAATAAAAAAATGACGCAGGTAAGATTTAAATTTAAATTTTAAGTCAATTTAATTGTCGCATAATAAAATTTACTTTTAAACCTTTAAACGTTAAAGAACTACTGTATTATTTTTTTTTATAAAATCTAGAGAATGTGACACCAGGAAGTGGTTTTTAGTTTTTTTTTGTATACTGCCCTGTGGCACCATATGGTTCCAGAGTAATTAAACAGTAATTAAAGTAATTACAATACAACATTACATACTAGAGTTTTGGCTGCAAATTTGAATGGGACGTAAAAAGTAATTTGTACCTGCATTTTTGCATTTAAAGAAAAATGAAAAAAGGTAAAGGAGAGGAAAGTTTTAATTTTTATATTATTGTCTTAGTTTTTCATGTGTTAATTAAAATTGTTTTTCTGCACGCAATCTTTCCTAACGATTAAAATTAGCAGCTAAGTGAGGAAAAAGTAAATTTTTTTAAGACAACTTGACAACTTATTCGAGAATTGCTCGAGATTCACTCGAGAATTATCCGAAAAATATTCGTGTAAGACGTAATCATCGGTGTTAAATTTTAATTGTAAGTTGTAATTACCGTAAAATAAAAAGTATCTCAAAAACGTAGAGAACAATGAAATCGGTGTAAAATTTTATTTCTTATATAATTTTAGAAATTAATATTCGCATTATTAAAAGAGGAAAGAAATGAAAAATGGAACGATTAAATAAGAAATTAGAAATTATATCTTAAGCAATTTTTTTTTTGTCTTTGTAACCGCAAGCAAAAAAAAAAAAAAAATTTGAATAATTTTTTTTGTGTCTGTTTCCAAAAAATCTCCCAAAAACAAGAAGTCTTTCAGAACGCAATAAAAATAAAAGTAAAAAGATGAATAAATTGTATATAAATTTAAACTGAATGAATATGAATTTTTTCTTTCAACATTTTAAAAAGAAATATTTTTTTTTTGTACATAAACAATCACAAGAAGAACAGAAAAAATAAATAAAACTAAAAAATTAAGACAGCAGCAGCAAAAGGTAAAAAGTTTGTAAATTTTTTGTAAAAAGACCGAATTTGAAAACAAAAACAAAAATAAGTAAAACATTTATTTTATTTTTAAAAATATGTAGAATGTAAAAACGAAAAAAAAAAAAATACGGAAAAAAGAGCAATAATAAAAATCGTTCAAGAAGCGCGTCACCGCCATTTGGGTTAAGATTTGCATACGTTTTCTTAATTGCGTGTACCGAAAATGGGTCACACAAAAACAAAAAAGAGAAGTGTCTCGTGTTGGGTCTCAAATTAAAGCTCCGGACGAGTAGAATACAAAAAATATAAAATTATTGCAATTTTTGTAGCCTTCAAAATATACGAAAAAATATCACTAATTTAAAAAATGAAAAATCTCCACTTTAAATTAAATATTTTTAATCGGTAATTTTAATTGCAAATCTTAACCGATTTTCAAGGGTATGTGTATGTGTAATTTTCATTTTACTGTTTTTAAATAAGGAAATTTTGTTTTATACACAAATGATAAATTAAGGAAAATCAAATAAAACTGGTACATGAAAAAATCGTGAAATTTAGAAAAATAAATAAAATAAATCTTATTAAAGACAGAATTCAAAATTTCTAAAATATATTTCGAGGTAATCTAAGAAAATTAAATGAAGTGAAATTTATTACGTAATTTTTGTTAATTCGATTACTAATTTTCGTATTTTGTGTTTTCTCTCTTTTTCGTTGTTTATTTTGTGTTTAATTATAAAAAGCGTTGTAAAAAACAAACAAAACAAAAATGAATTCATTAAACAATTTTTGGCGAAAATTTTAGCAAGAAAATAAACGAAAATAAAATAAATATCCTAAACGTTTTTTATTTGAATACCTTAGAAAAAGTTCTTGAAAATAGAAAATTCAATTATAATTAAATAACACAGCCACACAAAAAAAAAAAAGTGGTCTCTACTTTACATGGGCATTTAGAAGTGAAATTGAGAAAAATCCAACAAATAATTCTGAAAATTCTAAATTTGTCCTTGGAATGACCTTTGGCTGACCTAAAGCACGATTTTTCTCAGTTCCACCTCGAAATGCCCTTGAAACGACCTCTGGCTGACCTTGAGGGATCAAGCAAACCACGAATTCGGAGCTATACGTCTTTTTTTCAGACTTATTTAGTGGGGCTTTCCCAATTTGACCTTGAAATAACCTTGAACCTGACGTGAGGGAAGTTAACACATTCGCGGACGTGAATGCTATAGCATTCATTTTCGTAATCACATTTAAGGGGTCATATACAGTCCAAAGGCCCAAAAAAGTCGATTTTTCAAGAATTTTTCTTGAGATGATCTTTTAAGTTATTAATGTAAAATTCTGTACACATATAACGGTAACTCTTGAGTGTATTTTAATGTTTTTTATTTGTAAAAATAATTATTTTAAAAGCTGCTACAGCTGATCTCCGGGAGCAACTCTAAAAAAAAGCGTTTTGCGGTGTGCACGATATCTCTGGACTGGATCATCCAAAATGGAAAAACCAAAAATATTTCGTTAGTATATTGTTTTATCTCGTAATTAATCGAAGGAATAAGCAAAATAGGAATTTTTGAGAAAATGGCGGCTTCTTAAAAAAAAAAATCGGTTTTTAACAACAATTTTCGCTCTAAATTGTATATAAAATGGAAAATATTTATAGGTGAGCAAAAAGCTTCGATTAATTACTAAAAAATATGCTTAAGAAGCCCGTGTTAAAATTTGAAACTGATCGGTTCAGCCGTTTCCGAGAAATCTTGCTCACCGACCTTAAGAACACAGTTTTGAGAAAAACGCGTTTAAAGTTTCAAAAGCACTTTACATATAGTACAAAAACTCGAACACGTCATTACAAATATGCGTGTAACTTCGAGAATATTCACCGGATTGACATGAAATTTTTTGTGGGTGTACTTAAATATATGTACATTACGAAAATAAAATAAAAAAAAAAATCGATTTTCTGAAAATCCTGACTGTATATGACCCCTTAAACTCATAAGCCGGATTATCGGCATTCAATTCTTTATTTTTAATTTTTAACTAGTTATTTGAAACTCTGGCAAAATGTGACTAATAACAATTTGAATATCACAATTAGTTTAAAAATAAATCACACTTTTTTTCTGCAGTTCGATTTTTACTGTCCGCGAACGTGTTAATGGACCTCGGATTCGGATTCAGGCCGTCGATTTACATAAAAATGAAATGGTCTGGTCAAATAGACATCAACTTTTTTTTTTTTTAATACCTGTGTTATTAGAAGAAAATTCCACTGGATCTCCATTGCTTTTAATACAGACCTTAAGCCTAGTAGGAATACCATCCCATGTTTTTTCCAAAAACTTCTTGCATTTTTCCAAATTCGTCAGTTTGAGATTCTTTAGTTTACTAAATATACATAGGGTGTTCAGAGGTGGGAGGTCAATACTGAAGGGGGTGAAAGGTCAGACCGAGACAAGCAAAAAATCGTATGGGTGGGGGGGGGCATCTTGCACCGTTTGGCAGTTACAGGGTGATTCGTAAATCAGGATTTTGCCTTATATGGGAACCGCTCTTGTATTTTTATCTTTTTTTCTACGCATCGCAGCGGCCCCAAACTGATTTCAAAAAATCACTATTTGGAAGCCCTTTCCAAAAAAGTTTACACCACCCCCCTATCCCCAACCCCTTGGCCTCAATCCCCCCTGGAAGTTGAAAAAATTAACTTTTATTTCACGATTTTTCACCTTTCGCCCCACTTTTCTCCGAAATTCATGTTATTAACATACCTACTTTTTATTTTTTTTAAGTTGCCTATCTAATTACCTCTCCAAAAAGGTGCAACATGCCCAGGTAGAAAAGGGTTGCAAAAGTCCTGAAATTAAAACATCCTCACAGGTACCTAATTACTTTATTGCACCATAATGGAAAAAATCGTTAAGTAAACAATTTTTATGACAGCAAGTTCGGAAATGTTTGTTTAGGAAACAGAGGTAATACATTTTTATTTTTTCAGCAAAACAGTAATAAAATAATAAATGTAATCTCGTTAAATAGCGTTATTAGATTATTATATCCAGTATTGACTCCTAAGTATCCTGACGCTCCGTTTCTAATACCTCCTATGAATTATGGTATAAAAATGGGTGAGTTTGAAAGGACATTGACCACAGTTGAAGAAGCAAGCGAAAAGAACGGGTGTTTAATAGAAAAAATTAAGATAAAATGGCAGAATTCAGTGTTGACGAGTATGCCGATATAATTTACGTGCACGGTTTAGTAGAAGGAAATGATAGTGAGGCCGTACGAGAATACCAAAGGAGATTCCCGAATCGGCGGGTACACAACAGAAGGGTATTTTCAAGGACTTTCAGAAGGTTAAAAGAAACCGGAAGTGTAACCGCCCCCAGAGCAGAAACGCGAGCAGGAAAATCGGCCGATTCAGCGGACCCCGACCAACAAATCCTCAACATCGTCAGGAACAGCCCTGTAATAAGCATCAGGCAGGTCGCACGAAGGTCAGGATTGTCTTCAGGGAGAGTTTGGACCGTTGTGAACCGAGAGGGACTACATCCATACCACCATATCCCGGTCCAAGCACTAGGGAAGGAGATTCCGAAGGACGATTGCAATTCTGCACTTGGCTGTTCGAGTCTGACATCGAAAACAGAAGGTTTCTAGACCGAATTCTGTGGACGGCTGAATCGCAATTCACCCGGGATGGCATCACAAACTTACACAACCTCCACACCTGGTCAGATGTGAACCCACATAGGACCAGGTGTCGGTCCCAGCAAAGATTTAGTGTCAATGTCTGGGCTGGCATCATCGGCAACCAGTTGATAGAACCCTTCATCTTACCCCAAGTGCTGAATAGTCAGCTATACTCGGACTTTTTGGAGAATACCCTTCCGGATCTGTTGGAGGACATCCCCCTGGCCACCAGAACCGCAATTTATTTACAGCTCGACGGAGCACCTGCGCATACTGGGAACATTGTTAGGGCAAGGTTAAATGAAAATTATCCAGAGCGCTGGATTGGACGAGGTGGACCGATTCCTTGGCCTGCTAGGTCACCGGACCTTACTCCACTGGACTTTTTCTTATAGGGAATGATGAAAGATGAAGTTTACTCAAGACCAATCAACACCAGAGAAGAATTAGTTGCCAGGATTGTGACTGCAGCCACGAAAATACGGGAGAGACTGGCTACCATAGACCTCAAACGTGAAATAAAACGAAGGCTACTTGCATGCATCGAAACTGGCGGAGAACATTTTGAACAGCTTTTGAAGGACATACGTTTTAATTGTAATTAGTTTTTAAGCGAACAAAATGTATTTTTTAGTTAACTTAAGTACAATTTCTTAAAAATTCGAATTATCATGATATTCTGTAAAAGGATTTTTGTAAATAAATTTTCGTATCCTTTTCCTACCTGGGCATGTTGCACCTTTTTGGAAAGGTAATTAGATAGGCAACTTAAAAAAAATAAAAGGTAGGTATGTTAATAACATGAATTTCAGAGAAAAGTGGGGCGAAAGGTGAAAAATCGTGAAATAAAAGTTAATTTTTTCAACTTCCAGGGGGGATTGTGGCCAAGGGGTTGGGGATAGGGGGGTGGTGTAAACTTTTTTGGAAAGGGCTTCCAAATAGTGATTTTTTGAAATCAGTTTGGGGCCGCTGCGATGCGTAGAAAAAAAGATAAAAATACAAGAGCGGTTCCCATATAAGGCAAAATCCTGATTTACGAATCACCCTGTAACTGCCAAACGGTGCGAGATGCCCCCCCCCCACCCATACGATTTTTTGCTTGTCTCGGTCTGACCTTTCACCCCCTTCAGTATTGACCACCCACCTCTGAACACCCTGTATACCCAAATGGAAAAATCTATAGGATTTATATCGGGCGAATATGCGGGCCATTCATCCTTGTTTATGAAGCAAGGCATATTCACCGAACACCACTCTTGGACAAGTTTTGCTTGATGTGCTGGCGCATTGTCCTGTTGAAACACATAATTGTTGTTTGGGAAAAGATGGGGAGCACAAGGCTTTAAATGGGCAGTCAAATCTTTTTGAAGGTAGTAATCCTTAATGATCGTAACAGGATTTTGAACCTGGTTTTTGTTAACGAAGAGTGTAGCACCTGCGTTTTCCACTCCTCTGACCCGTTAGTGAAGGAAGTCCGAGATCATCCGGCTTTAGTGGTCCATGTTGACGATTTTTGTGACAACCCCGCTCAGTTCAATGCAAAATATAATTTTGATTTTGCGAAAACAGACTTTGAGAGGCTTAAGGTAGAGCTTAATACTATTGACCGGTCTATTCTTGGTAATTATTCGGATGTTAATCTTTGTCTGTCAATTTTCAATAATTTAATTTTAAAATGTTTTCTTGCTGCAGTGCCAATTTGTAAAGTTTAAAATTATGATTGTGCTCCTAATTGGTTTGATGACAATTTACGTATTTTGCGTAATGCACGAAATAAAGATTGGAGAATCTATTCAACTACTAAGTTCGAGGAAGATTACTCTAGATATTCTGATCTCAGAAAGTCATTTAAGGATCAAGCGCAGGTTATATATTCCACGTATTTAAATAATTTGGAGTCTGATTTAAAAAAATACCCGAAACTGTTTTGGAAACTTATTAATTCCAAGCGGAAGAGTGACGGCTTTCCTAATTCCTTGTCGTTTTCCAATAACTCTAGTCAAGACCCACCTGTGATATCTAATTTGTTTGCTACTTTATTTTCTAACTCGTTTAATGTTGTGAATGACACTAATATTAATTATTCGTATTTATCGTCTTGTCTTTCTTCCTATTCCTCCCATGATATTAATGTAACAAGTGTTGATGAATCTCTGTTGTTTAAATGTGTCCATGAATTGGATGAATCTTGTTCTTCTGGGCCAGATGGTATTCCCAGCATAATCCTTAAACAATGTATTACTAGCCTTTCTGAGCCACTGCTCTTTTAATTTAATTTGTCCTTGTCATCAGGGGTATTCCCGGATGCTTGGAAATTGTCTCTCGTTATCTCAACTTTAAAAAAGGGGAAGACAAATAGGGTTGATAATTACAGACCAATTGCTAAGCTGTCAACAATACCTAAACACTTTGATCGTGTAGTTTGTGAGCTTCTAACGCTCGACTGCAAGTCTTTGATTAGTTCGAAGCAACATGGCTTCGTTAAAGGACGCTCTACTTTAACTAACCTTACTGCTTTGACATCCTTTATTTCGGATAGCCTAGAAATGAGAGCCCAGACTTATTGTATTTACACTGACTTTTATAAAGCCTTTGACAAGCTTTCTCATAAGGTGCTACTTTTCAAACTTTCCAAACTTGGCTTTTCTTCCCTTTTAATTAAATGGATTTCATCATATTTAAGCGATAGGAGTTTTAGAGTTCTTTTTAGAAATGCCTTGTCAGATGTAGTTAGTACAAAGTCTGGCGTTCCTCAGGGTAGTCATCTTGGTCCCTTACTATTTATTTTATTTATTAACGATCTTGAATGTGTGATCAAACATTCTGAACTTTTAATTTATGTTGACGACGTTAAGATTTTTAAGCGGATTCACAATTATGACGACTGCTCCCTTTTACAGAGTGATATTGCTGTATTCAATTTGTGGTGTACGAATAATAACTTATGTTTAAATATTGGTAAATGTAATGCCGTAGTCTATAGTCGTAAACTCCTTCCGCTTATATTCCAATACTCCATAAATAACATCCATCTAGATTTTACTGATGTTATTAAAGATTTGGGAGTCATCTTTGACACTAAATTAAGTTTTTCAAAGCATTTAGATTTTGTAATTAATAAAGCTCTATCTATGCTTGGTTTTGTTAGACGCTGGACCAAGGAATTTCGTGATCCTTATACCTTGAAGGCCATATATGAATCATTGGTAAGATCTGTGGTAGAGTATGGTTGCCAAATTTGGAATCCCTACTACAGCGTTCATATTGATAGGCTAGAACCGTTACAAAAAAAAAATTTACGATTTGCTCTGCGTCGACTTCCGTGGAGTGATCGACTCGTGCTTCCTCCTTACGCCGACCGTTTGTACATAGTCGGTATGACTTCACTTTATAAAAGGCCCGAAATGCACTTATGTCTATTTGTGCATTAAGTTTTGGTTGGATTAATGGATTCGCCTGATATCTTATCTTCTATTTTCTTATGAATTTTTTGAACCAATAACTGATATGTGTAGATGCTATAACAAAAATTTCCAGTCTATAGATTTTAATCTTGATATATATAAATAAAATTAAACAAAAGCTTCTCTTTTTATACATTCTATCTCTACAGCCCTCTTCTTTGGTGTAAAAGGGTGGCAGGGGGTGAGGTAAGGGTTGGAAATTCGAAAATCTGTAGCATTAGTTTTACTGAAGCCACTGTCGTTTCTTTGGGGTTTTTGGCATCGCGGATTCTAAATATGTCGAATTTTACCCCTTTTGGGCTTGGGGTGGTAATGAAATTTGACCATAGATAACAATATAATAGAGGTTCTTATTCTCCCTACTATATTTTATCTCATTTTCACCTGTTTTTGAAAGCCAAAATAAATGTTTTTCAGAAAAATTCATAAAATAGTGAGTTAGCGTAAAAATGTTTATTTTAGGGGTGGTTTACAACCCCTTATTGATAAAAATCATACCTCTGGACTTAACAACTTTATTAATTGGACATTTTGAGTCGGAATTTTTGTGGTTTTGGCTTTTTCTAAAACTTCTTTCATATCGAACATATAAATTTTTTATAAAATTTACCCTCAGAAATCGTTATATCTTTCTTCTTTCTAATTCAAAAATACAATAGGAAGAGGTAATTTTTTTTTTTTTTTTTAATTCAATTCAGCCTCAATTAGGGCTGATTTTTCAATATTTTCGAAAAACTAAAAGCAATCTCTTGATTTTTTACGACGATTAATTTGACACCTGATACATTTTTTATGCCTTTTCCTTAGTTCGCTGTGGAATGTGCAAAAACAGGCGAAAAAACGGCCTTTTTTGCGGTCATTCTTTATTGAAGCCTTCAAATACTTCTTGTGTGCGATGAGGTGCTGCTCCGTCTTGAATAAAATAAAAAAATTTAACGAGACCTTTCTTTTTCGCATGACGAAAGGATTTGGTCTCTAGCATCCCTTTGTACGTCTCTCCGGCGACGGAAGATTAAAAAAAATGCAGGTAGATATCTTTTTTGTAGATGGTTCACATTTCAAAAATATATACAGTAAAACCCGCTTAAATGCAACCCGCTTTACTGCACAAACCCTTTTATTGCACACGATGCGAATGCACCGAATTTTTTGCCTTATTAATGTATAGAAACAAAGATCGCATTATTGCACACCTCTTAAATACACAAACCTCTTATTTGCACATTAATTTCAGGCACGAATTTTCTATTTGAATTAAAAAATAACCGGATAAATGCAATGTACATATTTTAAATGAACAGATATGTAACTAATGTAAAAAATTCATATCAGACTTTTTTAAACCAATTGAACTTGTTCCTATATGTGTGCATACATACATACTTTATTTAATACGTATATAAAGACTGGATTTATTTTTATTTTACTAAAGAAAGAATTTTATTTTTTTGTTGATTTAAATTTCTTATTTCGGTTGAATAAATGTGGATAATATACGCACATTTTTAGTTTTCTTCATTTTTGGACATTTGAATAATTTGTACATGTAATCCAAAAAAAGTAATCCGAGCTCTCTTAAATGCACAACATGTGCATTTATCTTAAAAACGTTTAAATGCACAAACCGTTTAAATGCACGAAATTTTCTGACAAATTGGATTTGCATTTAAGCGGGGTTTACTGTATCATTAACAGTTCACGTTCGACACCGTATTTTTAAATTAATGGTTTGTATTAAATACGCTTAATTTTTTTTATAATAAAATGGAGATGAAATGAAAATTACGACTTTCTTTTATTAAAAAGTATTTTCATTTTCTCGATCTCTCCATTTGTTTAAAAATAGTGACTCATTAGTTTTCACACATTCCTAATGGACACCCTATAAGAATAGTTTTCGAAGTCGCTTCTTGCCTTTTTATGAAAATTTCAACAAAGTCGCTTTAAAATATCAAGAAGCAGATTTATCACAATTTAAAACAATTTAACTTCAGAAAAATGTCAAATCCATCGAAACTGATGAGGCAATCCTTTTTCAATTCAAACTTTCGATAATCGAAAAAGTATTACCACATGAAATTATTTTGGAATAAGCGTAAACAGGACTTTTCTTCTTCTTCTTCTTCTTCTTAACAACGTCTCCATGCAAAAAACTTATAAAGGCGTAACATTTAATTTTTGCTGAGTGTTCAGGTTTCAAATTCATTTATTAATTTATTTTAACATTTATTTTATCTATTTACGATTTGTGTTAAATTCCTTTTTAAAAATTATTATAAACATTATTCTTGTTTTGACATTTCTGACCTATCTTCCCCTGCCGATTGTTACCCCAGCCAAGCAAAGCAGCCCACTCCCTTAAAAATCTCAAAAAATTTAAGGGATGTTAGCAAAATAAAACGATATTTAAACGATATTAATCGATATATCGGTTTTTTTTTATTAATCCGTTTTTCTAATGAGAACGTGAGGATTTTTAGGATTTCTGATTTAAATTTTAAATCTCAAAAATAAGGACTAACGAAATTTTAAAAATTTAATAAATTCCGCATGTTGGGATTTTTGGGTTCGCTAATTTTATATTTGGTGAAAATAATTCCCGTTAAAAATTTTGACTGAAATCTCAGAATACAACAGACTTTAAATTAAATCAAACCCATCAATTTATTATATTATACAATTTATATGACATAAAAACTTGTCGCGAGATTCACCTGTGTAAATTCGTTTTATGAAATACATACATTTTTTCTTAGAATTACTTGTGTCAAGATCACATATTGTATTCTTGTTTCTTAGTCTGTTCATTTCATTTAATGCAAACCCTTTCATTTGATACCCGTATTAACAGGGTTGACAAAATATACGCCATCCGCCATCTTGTGGCGGCGTCCATTTTGAAAATATTACAATATTAAATATTGCAGTGCCACCAAAACTAACGGCGTATGCAAACTGTCAGCAAAGTCGGTTGGGAGGAAATGGTTCAAAATTCAGTAGCAAGATTTGACCCAAACATACAAACATACATTGCAACCCAACTAACAAACTCTCCAGATCAAAACTCTTGCAAATTGCGAAAATATCTCATAAGATTCTCTTAACACACTTGGATAGTCTCATAACATAATTCTTGTAATAAGACTTAAGGGGACATTCCACCTTCAGATTTAAAAAAAAAAAATTATTTCATTGGGTTATTTTTAATAGAAAAAAAGGAGATATCTTAATGAAACTTTGCATACATGTTTTATTGATCTTTGAGTTTACAAAAAAAAATTTTTTTTTTTTTTTTCATTAATATCGTCTGCTATGATTTTTTGAAAAAAAGTCCAAAAAACGGCGGCGTGCACGCTAACTCCAGTTTGGAAAGTATGAAAAAAAAAAAAAAACAGGATTTTAATCAGCATCAAATCGTCCTTGGAATGAACTAAAAGAAAAAAATTTTATTGAAAATTAACAAAATGGCGGCTCTTTTTCGAAAATTTAGATTTTTTTAGCCCGAAAAAGGGTCGTAACTCAAAAACTTTAATGCCAATTTTTTTATCCGTAGTTCATTCCAAGCAGTAACATGTGTAGAACAACATATTAAAATTTCAGAATGATCGGATAAAAACTTTTTCTGGAATCATGCACGCCAACTTGAAAAACGTTGTTTTTCAAAAAATCATAGCAGACGATATTAATGAAAAAAAAAAAAAAAAAAAAAATTTTTTTTGTAAACTCAAAAATCAATAAAACATGTATGCAAAGTTTCATTAAGATATCTCCTTTTTTTCTATTAAAAATAACCCAATGAAATAATTTTTTTTTTTTTAAATCTGAAGGTGGAATGTCCCCTTAAGTTAAATCTCATAGTACTGTTATTATGAGATAATAAGTCTACTAGAGTTACTAAGCCTTTTACTCTTATAATAAGATCAACTTTGTACTCTTGTTTTGAGTGGCAGAAAACCTATATTCTTATTGAGCCTTTTTTATGAAACTTCAACTCTTAAAGAGTTATACTCTCAAAAAAATGTTCATATGAGTAGTAAAGTGTTATGATACTTATAAGAAAGCTCTTGTAAGAGTTCAAGTATAAAACTACTTATAAAGATGCTCTTATGAGAGTTAATGTCTAATATGAAATCTTTAGTTCTCATAAAAAGAATAACACTCTCATATGGCCAAAATAAAAGTGTACAACTCTTGTAACGAAAGTTAACCTGCTCATTACCAGAATTTTATTCTCATAAGAAAACTTATATAGTCAACAGCGGCCATATTTTCCTTTAATATGGAGGTTCGTTTTATAGTAAAACAGAATTACGCAAATGTAGCCAATTTATGCAATTTAGAATGTATAAAACATAGAAAATTACATTTTTTAGATAGTAAATGCTGTTACATGAATTTGAAAGAAATTATTGGGTAGTACTAAGGTTTTTATTTTTCTCCATATTAAATAGCAATTAATAAAATATTTTAGATTTTGATTATTTTTGAGGCGCTTTGCTTTTTTTCGAAGTAAAATGGCTATTATTACCAATAAAATTTCAATCCCCATAAAATCTTAGCTTATATTTTCGAAAAAAATCATTTTCTAAAGTCTATAATACATATAAATTCTAGTCTACTTTAATCTATGCCATCGAAAATGTAATTTATCGATTTGCTAATAAATTAACTCTCATTAATTTATCTTTACTCTACAAAAATAAAATCGACGAGGTTGTCTATATATTGCTCCCTTTCTAACAGTACTGGTAAGGAAAGTGTAGCTTTTACAACAAGATTATGCTAATTATTATGATACCCTTATGAGAGAACTTATATACTCTCATAAAAATTCAAATATTTTTCTTATGAAACCTACGTACTCTTACAAAGAGAGCAAACGTATTTTTATAAGACAAAAATAACTCTCATAAGTGCGCCATTTAATTCTGACAACGCATTCATAAAGCACTCATAGTACTTTACAAGGGTGAATTATGAGGGTACTATTCTCTCAAATTCCTCTCATAGGATGCTAGTAGAGTCTTATGAGACGAAAATTGTTAGTTGGGAAGTTAAATAAAAGCTTGTAAAAATAACTGAACACTCTAAAATCATCTCCTTGAAATTTATACTACGTATTCTTTATATAAAGGGGAGTGTCATAGACTATAATTTTTTTAAATCTTCGTAAAATGTTTTCCGTTTTTTGAATTTTTATTGAAATTCGCATAACCTATTATTTTCGACATTTTGAAATCCAGTTAGAAAACACTCTAAAAAGGTATGGACAAAATTCTTATTCATGTTCATGTTTTGCTTCATAAATTTCTATTTAATTTAATGCTGAATGAGATACTTTGTTTTTAAATTCTCGCATAAAACCGATTGATTTTGGGGAGGCGTAGCAACACACGCAGGGATAGCTAGTTTAAAATAAAACTAAAAAATTATCAATAACTCACTACGTTAAAAACGCTAAAAACAACCGACTTTTCAATCGCAACAATCACAAATTTTGCAATATTTTTTTTTTGTTTTTGTTAATTTTCTAAAAAAGTACTACACCGCTTTTCATATAAATTGTATGGGACCAACCATAAAACATACCCTATCAAAGAAAAAAATAATCATCGAAAAAATCGGCAGATATCGATAGTTTAATAATAACAAAAACAAAAAAACATTATAATTGAGAACCTCCCCTTATTTTTTGGAGTCGGTTTATTAATGTACTACTACGTGTAGGTACGGAGAGGAATATCAAAATCGGTATAACTCAAGGATCAATATTAGGCCCTTTGCTTTTTATTTGTTATATACAAAAAATATTAAATTCAAAAATCTGAGGGCGAAATACTTCACGACACGTTATTACTATATACAGTAGACTCGGCGGGAGAATTAGAAAACAACAAAATGAAGATCTGAAGGTAATAAATTTTATCAATGAATATGTAACAAACAACCTATGTGATTATAAAGCAAAAACATAAAAACGCCATTAATATTAATATACGAATCAATGGAAGGGAGCTTAGCAGAATTCCGCAATACAAATACCTGGGAATGGTTAAAGATAATCAACTTACTTGGACTAAACATGTGGAAACCATCATATTGCCGTTGGTAACTTATGGGTTAATAATACGGAGTCAAACCACAGCAAAGAACATGCAAATTATAACGCGATTGTTAAATAGGGCCATCAAAGCGGTGTTTAATCTTTCTCTGGATATGGCCACTAAACTTTTGTATGAAAGTACAGACAAATTTGACCTGAAGCAGTTAACAGAAAAGCCTAAGACCATTTATAACATTACAAAGTGACACACAAAATCATCTATTAACCTAGTTTTTAGAACAGAAATTCACGGATATAATACAAGGAATGATGGGAACTTATAATCCACCGGTACCAAGGACTAACCGACTAAAATATGATCCAGAAAAAATAAGAAATGCTCGCAGTATTGTGGAATTTAAAATTCTTATTATACATTTTGTTACTGGGACTTTTCGTTTCATTTTTAAAAAAGATACCCATTTTAATTTTTTTCTTGTAAAAAAACTAGTATTCTAGTAAAACTAGTAACTAGTAAAAAATTATACCTGTGAAATAATTGCATTCCCGGTACCAAGTTGTAATAAACAAATAAAATAATAATCATTTACCGTTGCGCCCTGGGAGTCTGAGGAATAATCCAAAAGCAAGGAAGAAACATTCACTTCACACACAAATATTGCCGCAGCTACAATATATAAAAAGGCCATTTAAAAATATTATTTAAAATTAAAACTGCACTCGAATTTGCTGCGTTAGCACTTTCACTTAATCCAAAGGTGAGAAAGAATAAATCACTTCACTCACAAATATTGCCGCAGTTACACAATATATAAAGGCCATTTTTTTAAAAATTAAAACTGCACTTAAATTTGCTGCGTTTTCACTCTCACTTGATCCACACAAAAGTAAGAATAATAAATAACTTCACTCACAAATATTGCCGCAGTTACAATATATAAAAAGGCCATTTTAAAATTTTCCTTTTAATGAAAACTGCACTCGAATTTGCTGCGTTTGCACTCACTTATTTTATTTCATGTGCTTTTAAACGACCCCGAGACCGACATTTCCGTGTATTTTTATTTCTTACTCATTTTGCACTTGATTTATCTTTCCTACGACCGATGTTGCCGATAATTCGAATTTTTTAAACACTTAAACGAGTTAACACCCGGAAGTGACGTTTGCTAGGATCTCTAAATGAAAAGAGTAAAAGCGTCTCTCCGCAGTCTTTCGAGAGCAACTCTCTCTCTCGATTTTTGGTCGCTACGCCCACTGTTGACTATAATTTTTCAAATTCTTCTAGAACTTTCGAATGGCCGCCATCTTGAAAGAACAAAGAAAATTTCCGGAAAATTCAATTTTTTCGCATTTCGCACTATTTGAACGCAGGAAAAGTATTTTCCACTAATTCCACACAATAATTAAAAGCATTTAAGCAAAAGTTAAAAGGCGTGCTGCTTTTTTCTCGACGGCACGACTGTGTGATAAGAACTTCTTTGAATTCAAAATTTCCCGACAATCTTTCGAGATATTACAGTTTTAAAACAATTCAGTTTACACCCGAACTTATTTTCGAAGTCCTCTCAGTGAAATAAAATGAAAATTTCAATTTTTTCTTTCCGCCGAACGCGACTGCACGTCCATAAAGTTTAAATAATTCGCCGGAACTGGCAATTCGCCGTTACTCGTTGTGGAGGATTTGAATTCGCCGGAAATGACAAAACTCTCTGAGAGCTCAATCTCTCTCTCTCGCTCTCTGGTCACTGTGTTCAGCGGAGGTGGCAATTGAGCTCTCCGGCAATTTCGAAGGTTCCAGAAGAATTTCGTCATTTCCAGCGAATTCAAATCCTACACAACGAGTAACGGCAAATTGCCAGTTCCGACGATTCTTTTTAAGAGTTTGGTTTCGGTCCGTCCGGCTGGCGAGGAGAAAAAATTGAGATTTTCATTTTATTTCTATGTGAGGACTTCAAAAGTTATTTCGGGTGTAAACTGAATTGTTTTAAAATTGTATATTAATATCTCGAAAGATTGTCGGGAAATTGTGAATTTAAAGAACTTTATATCACACAGTCGTGCCGTCAAGAAAAAAGCAGCACGCCTTTTAACTTTTGCTTAAATGCTTTTAATTATTGTGTGGAAAAAACTTTTCGTGCGTTAAAATAGTGAGAAATGCGAAAAAATTTAATGCGAAAGTTCTGGAAAAATTATCGGCATCAGTGGGCGTAGTGACGAAAAATCGAGAGAGAGGTCGAGAGGGAGAGAGTTGCGCTATCTTGTTCTCGCTCTCGAACGATTGCGGAGAGACGTTGTTACTCTTTTTATTTCTTACTTAGAATTTTATGCAGAATATCAAATTTTTTTTTTTATTCAAATTTCGTTCATTTTTGAAAAGTTGGCCGCCATATTGGATCCGCCATTTTGAATTTTTCAAAACGCCAGGTCAATTTCTGAAGAGTAAAGATAGACCAAAAATTTAAGCCCAAAAACAATTTTCTAGGTCTCCATGATTTTTGGTCATTTAGGTGGCCCGATTGACGTGGAATGTCCCATATATAAAATTTGTTGTTTTTATGCGTTTTTGGGAGTAATATGCATATTCAAAATGTAACAAGCAAATTGAAGTTATGTGCCCCTATTTTTGTAGTTTTAGTTAAAATTCGTCATTCCCTCACAGTCATTCCCTCATTGCATTTATGAGCTTATATATATACACTAGCTGGCCCGGCAGACGTTGTACTGCCCTTTCCGGTACATTTGGGGGCCTCAATAGCCCGGTTGGTAACGCGACGTGTTTACTGCGAGCCAGCAGGACGCTAGAGGTTGTGGGTTCGATTCCCACGAGAAACCCTGGTTACAAAAAAGTGGTATCACAATGGGCCTGTAATAATGGCCTAAGTGTGTCTTCGGACAGCCACAACAATCTACATCTCTACATCTTCCGGTACATTTTCATTATGCCCTGTGCGTTGACCAATATTTGATCGTGTTTTTTCTTTTCGCATGTTTCTACAAATAATACCATTAATATAAGAAAACAGTGTTTCCGTTTCATATCCCTAATTAATTAATTGAACAAACTTACTATTAAGTAAACCGTTTTACACTTCACAAATATTGGAAAATTACCCGGTTTCATCCGACGTTAGGTAAATACTTACTAATTAAACACTTCTCAAATGTTCTAGTTTGTTATATCCTAGAAATTGATTCAACCCGAAAACCCTTTTATGGATCCGCCATCTTGAATATCCAAATCTCAATCAAACTTTAATATTAAGTAAACCGTTTTACACTTCACAAATATTGGAAAATTACCCGGTTTCATCCGACGTTAGGTAAATACTTACTAATTAAACACTTCTCAAATGTTCTAGTTTGTTATATCCTAGAAATTGATTCAACCCGAAAACCCTTTTATGGATCCGCCATCTTGAATATCCAAATCTTGATAATTTTTAAAATTAGTGGCATTAACACAATTATTGTACCAAATTTCATTAAAACCCGTTGAAATCGAGAAATTTTTTATATATAATATATATTGGGTCCGCCATCTTCGATCTAGAAACTTTGATAATTCGATAATGATCAAAATTAGTGGCACCAAACAAATCGTACTAATTTTCATCAAAATCCGTTGAAGTCGAGAAATTTGCATCACCATATTGGATCCGCCATCTTGGATTTGGAAATTTTGATAATATTTAAAATTAGTGGTATCAGAATAATCATTGTATAAATTTTCATTAGAATCTGTTGAAATCGAGACATTATGGTCTCCCTATTGGACACGCCATCTTGGATTTACAAATTTTACTAATATTCGAAATTAGTGGCCTCAGAATAATCATTATACCAATTTTCATTAAAATCTGTCCAAATTGAGACATTTTGGTCGCTGTGTTGGATCCGCCATCTTGAATTTGGAAATTTTGATAACATTTAAATTAGTGGCCTCAGAATAATTATAGTATGTACTAATTTCCGTTAAAATCGAAAAATTGTTGGTCACAATCTTGGATTTGGAAATCTCGATAATATTCTAAATTAGTTGCCTCAGAATAACCATTGTACTAATTTTCACTAAAATCCGTTGTAATTGAGACATTTTAATAGCCATGTTGGATCCGCCATCTTGGATTTGGAAATTTTGGTAATGTTCTAAATTAGTTTAATAAGAATAATCATTGTTATAATTTTCATTAAAATCCGTTGTAATCAAGACCATGTTGGATCCGTCATCTTGGATTTGGAAAATTTCGTAATATTCAAAATCAGTGACTCAAAAACAATCATTGTACTAATTTTCATTCAAATCCGTTGAAATCGCGAACGCGCAAACGGTCAAAATCGCGAAGTATAAAATAATAAATGCTATTAAAAAGTAGCGGTTGGTGGTAGAAGGGTAAAAATTTAGGACTAAATGTGTTTTTTAATGCCACACCATAAAAAAATTACCAAAAAAAATTTTGTCCAAAAAATAAAAAAATTTTTTTTAGGGTGACCCACCCTTAACACTTAGGGGTATAAAAATTAGTTATAAACCTATTCTCATACCTACTGAATATACATATTAAATTTCATCAAAATCGGTCAAGCCGTTTCGGAGGAGTATGGCCACTAACACTGTGACAGAAGAATTTTATATATTAGATTAGGGTGCTTTTTTTTCGCGACTATTTTTTTTTTTCAGTCCCACCTCGAAATTTTGTGGCTAATACCTAAACATACATTCCCTGAAAATTGGAGCCCAAAAAAATAATATTTAGTACTAGACCAAGACGCATAAAGATTTCCCATATAAAATACACGTGAACATTGATTATTTTTCTTCAAATCTCTACAACTCAGAGGCATTTTATGGCACAATCTTGGGCAATGGTAGGGTTTCTTCAGAATTGAATGCTCTACAAAAGTGTCCATTGCGATGTAACCCTAACTCCCACCAGCGAGGTAGTACGGGTCATTGACCCCAATTTTTCCACGAAATTCTCGCTTTTTGCCCCTATCTCGTAAACAACAACAGGTACAGAAAAAGTGAATATGACAAACTTGTAGCAAATTCAATTTCCTACAAAAAAGTTCTGAACACGAAATTGCTAACATCGATATTTCTTGAGATATTGGGCTTTGAAGTTGAGGTAGTGTTTCTACAATTTAGCTCAATAATCCATGACAATTCCACACTACCTCAACTTCAAAGCCCAATATCTCAAGAAATATCGATGTTAGGGATTTGGTGTTCAAAAACTTTTTGGAGTAAATTAAATTTCCTACAAGTTTGTAATATTCACTTTTTCTGTACCTGTTGTTGTTTACGAGATAGGGGCAAAAAGCGAGAATTTCGTGGAAAAATTGGGGTCAATGACCCGTACTACCTCGCTGGTGGGAGTTAGGGTTACATCGCAATGGACACTTTTGTAGAGCATTCAATTCTGAAGAAACCCTACCATTGCCCAAGATTGTGCCATAAAATGCCTCTGAGTTGTAGAGATTTGAAGAAAAATAATCAAAGTTCACGTGTATTTTATATGGGAAATCTTTATGCGTCTTGGTCTAGTACTAAATATTATTTTTTTGGGCCCCAATTTTCAGGGAATGTATGTTTAGGTATTAGCCACAAAATTTCGAGGTGGGACTGAAAAAAAAAAAATAGTCGCGAAAAAAAAGCACCCTAATATACATATATATTATATACAAAAATATGGAAGACCAATACTCCTAAATAGATCTCTTAAAGCAACTTTTTTGATCTCTGCAAAAAAAATATCTAAGTTTATAAAAAAAAAAAGAAATTTCAATAATATCTCAAATTTTGAAATTTCATAAGAAATACCCTATTATTTTTAAGTAGTTTTTCTCAAGAGTCCCATGATTTCCCATTATACTAATTATGTGGACTCCGTTCAATAGTACCTTAAAATAAAAATCATATTTTGGGGATCGAATCTGTTGGATACTAACAAAAAAACAATACCGTCACTGATCCAAGAAGCCAAAGAGCCGGTTCCGGCCCGAGTGAGAAAATTAATCGAAGGATGATCGATTCGACTAAGGTCCTAATTCCGGATTCACGAGGTATTGCAATTACATATATAATTTATTTATATAATATACCTCGTAATTTTTTCTGCCATTTCATTTCATTAAACATTTCTTCTGTACGATCAAAAAAATCAGCCACTTTTGAGCCTTGATCATCACGTTCGGCTGTATGAAGAATTTTTGTTTTTGTTTCATGCGTTAAATATTCGCAAATTTTCGGTATTGGGAAAACAATTTGCTATAAAGTTCTATCGTGTAGTACAATCTGAAGGAAAAAATAAATAAAATAAATATACATCTAAGATGTTTCAAATCAAAGTTATAGAAAATTCAAATTCACGTAAAACACTTGCAGTTTCACAGTGTTTATATTTCTTTTTGAATATGTTTTTCTTGAACTGCCGAGAAGTGATGTCTTCAAAACATTTAGCAAACAATTAACCAACAAGATTTTAAAAGTATTTTAGAAATAGCGAAATTTTTCTGTGGTGCCTTGAAGCAAAAAAAAAGGTGGAATTTAAATAATCAAAGTATATAAAGTAGGGTCTCAGATTAATTTAAAATAATATATTTTTTTTTATAATAAACGACTCAAAGTGTGTTAGGTTTCCTTACTTCAATTTGTGCTGTATACGTTGCATAGTGTATTAGAGCTTGATTTGTTTTTGTATCGAAATTCTGTGAGGTCTCAGCTGCCTTCAGAATAGCGGCCAATTCTTTGTTGTGCTGCGACAGCTGGTGGCACAAAATGTAAATATTTTACCCAATGAATTGATATCATTTAAAATTAACGCTGTTATAATATCCAAGCCATTCGACTCGTGAGTTGCAATACAATTTTGATTCTCATGACAAGGTCCCTGACAGTATTCGGTTTGTACAGCCCCAAAAGTCCAAGACCTCCAGTCGTTGAACCGCTTATACAATCCAAAAACATAAGGGTTTCAGAGACTAAATTGTAGTTTGTTTTATTACTTTGATGCCTTAGTAAATTTTGCAAGTCTGGATTGTGATTTTCGCAGAGCAGCTGAAGAAATCTTAAAATCGGCTGCATGACTAGGACCTTTGTTGATAATTTATTCCAATCATCTTTATCCTTATGCAAGCATATCTTCGAGAGCACTTCCGATATTCATCATTGAGGTCTCTTCGCCGGGTGTTATGTTACGTGCGTTACTATATGCTCGAGCTGTCGCCAATCCGGCGTTACTTAACTCCTCTCTAAGGTTTAAGGAAACTCACATTCAATTTATCTATAATATAAAAATGAATCGCTGAATGTGTTGCTAAGCGCAAATCTCGAGAACAGCTGAACCGATTTCGCTAATTCTTTTTTTAGAATATTCCTTGAAGTACGAGGATGGTTCTTACGGAGAGAAAAATTTAAAAAATTGCCTGAAAAAGTCTAAAAACAACACTTTTCTATCTATGTATATAAAAATCAACCCCTGTTTCCCTTGGTCACGCAATAACTTGAGAACGACTTTACCGATTTTATTCATTTTTTTTTAAAGTTGTCTAATACTTTGTAGAAGGTTCTTACGGAAAGAAAAGTTATAAAAATTGCGTAGAAAATTGGGTAATTTCAGGAACTTAACGACTATTTTAACTTCGGGAGTCTGACAGTTCGCGCGTTCTCGATTTCAACGGATTTTATTGAAAATTAGTTCAATTATTGTTTTGAGGTCACTGATTTTGAATATTATCAAAATTTACAAATCCAAGATGGCGGACCCAATATGGCGACCAAGATTTCTAGATTTCAATGAATTTTAATGAAAATAAGTACAGTGATAATTTTGAGAGCACCAATTCTGAATATTATCAAAATTTACAAATTCAAGATGGCGAATCCAATATGGTGGCTGAAATGTCTTGATTACAACGGATTTTAATGAAAATTCGACCTTCCCTAATTCCCCTAATTCTACAGAAAAGTTAAGAACTCTTAACCTCTTAATTGTTTTGAAAAATGCCTTTAACTCAAGAGATGGACCTCTTTTTGTAGAAGAATTCACAAATTATCACACACAAATCAGTGTATTTCTAATGTTTGTTCAATAATATGGTAGCATATTAATTCCTTTAAAAGGATTTTTGATAATAGTTAAGACGCTAAGAGCTCTTAATTTTGATCCAGAATCGGGGGGTAATTTAGAATATTACCATAAGTTCCAAATCCAAGATAGCGGATCCAACATGGCGATTAAAATGTCTCAATTACAACGGATTTTAATGGAAATTAGTACTATAATTATTCTGAGGCCACTAATTTCGAATATTATTAAAATTTTGTAAATCCAAGATGGCGGGTCCAATATGGTGATGCAAATTTCTCGACTTCAACGGATTTTCATAAAAATTAGTACTATTTTTTGTGGTGCCACTAATTTTGATCATTATCGAATTATCAAAGTTTCTAGATACAAGATGGCGGACCCAATATATAGAAAAAATTTCTTGATTTCAACGGGATTTAATTAAATTTGCTACAATAATTGTGTTAATGGCACTAATTTTAAATATTATCAAGATTTGGATATTCAAGATGGCGGATCCATAAAGGGGTTTTCGGGTTCAATCAATTTCTAGGATATAACAAACGAACATTTGAGAAGTCTTTAATTAGTAAGTATTTACCCACCGCGTGAAACCGGGTAATTTTCCAATATTTGTGAAGTGTAAAACGGTTTAGTTAATATTAAACAACGTGTAAGTTTGTTCAATAAATTAATTAGGGATATGAAACGGAAACACTGTTTTCTTATATTAATGGTATTATTTGTAGAAACATGCGAAAAGAAAGAACACGATCAAATATTGGTCGACGCACATGGCATAATGAAAATGTAGCGGAAAGGGCAGTATAACGTCTGCCGGGCCAGCTAGTTATAAATAAAACTAAATATTTAGTCTTTTTGTTTTATTGACTGAACAAAAACCTATGTCGCCTAAGCAAAATACTTAGTCTCACCGACACGCGCGGTCGTGTAATGTGAACCTAAAGTACGTGGCCGCGCCTGAACGGAAAGTCCAATGCTAGTCCCTAGGGACCGGCGTGGTGTTTAACGTGTTAAGTGTTTGTTCAATCCTACGCTCAGGTATATTGATACCTCTGTAGGGTTTACTAGTATTAACATATTTTATGTATTTACTATGTAAACATTTGGAATAAATAAATAAATATATATAAAAATGTAAGTTCGTTTGTTTATTTTCTACTGAATCACGCCTAAACGTTTGCATCGATATTTTTCATTTTTTTCCGAAGGTAGTACATATTCTAACTTAACATATAGGCTAATTTTTTTCGGATAATATATGAAGAGTACAGGGAAAGAACGATCAAAGTCACTTGAGGAGTTTTAGAAGAAAAATCAAATTTTAAGTAAGAAGACTTATAATTATTGTCAAAAGTACTATGTAAATGTAGTTTTAGCTTAAAAACATTGCTTACATATTTGCAACACTATTTAACAATATTTATTAAAAATATATGGGGAATTCTTTTTCAAATCAGCCACCCCCCTAGGCCATTACAATTTTGGGGTAAAAAATTTTTTGAGCACACCAAAAAATCTGTCAGAAAGTCTAGTTTTTAAAGCCGTTTGGTGTTTTTTGAAAAAGAAAAATTCTAACCTCAAAAAAAATGTTTAAAGTGAGGCACCTCGCAAAAAAATGCCATTTTTCAGTCAAAAATGATTGAGAAAATTATAATTTTTTAATAATTATAACCAAATTACTCAGAAAAAGTGTTTTGGGGGTCGCTGAACAAGAATCCGTTGTCAGATTTAAAATTCAAAATGGCGGACGAAATATTTGAAAATAATTCCGATTTACACCAAAATTGGTTCAAAGTGGTTTTTAGGGTCTCTGATCACGAATCCGAGGTCAGATTTGCAAAACTCAAAATGGCAGATCCAAGATGGCGGATGAAAATTTTGAAAATCAACAGATTTACGCCAAAATTGGTATAAGGGGGTTTTTGGATCCGCCATCTTGGATCCGCCATTTTGAGTTTTGCAAATCTGACCTCGGATTCGTGATCAGAGACCCTAAAAACCACTTTAAACTATTTTTGGTGTAAATCGGAATTATTTTTAAAAATTTCGTCCGTCATTTTGAATTTTAAATCTGACAACGGATTCTTGTTCAGTGACCCCCAAAACACTTTTTCTGAGTAATTTGGTTAAAATTATTAAAAAATTATAATTTTCTCAATTATTTTTGACTGAAATATGGCATTTTTTCGCGAGGTGCCTCACTTTAAACAATTTTTTTGAGGTTAGAATTTTTTTTTTCAAAAAACACCAAACAGCTTTAAAAACTAGACTTTCTGACAGATTTTTTGGTGTGCTCAAAAAATTGTTTACCCCAAAATTGTAATGGCCTAGGGGGGTGGCTGATTTGAAAAAGAATTCCCCATATATATTTATAGTTATATTATTTTAAATTATCTTCATTAAGTCAGAGATAAAAATTATATTAATGATCAGAGTCAAGACTAAAAAAGTTGAAAAGGATCAAAGTCATCTAATTACACAGATCAACAAAATTAAACTTTTTTTTTGAGTCTGAGTTATGAATGCTATTTTCTTGTTGCTTGTGTCCAAAGGGAAGGTAAAAGTGCCATTGTTTTGTTAAAACTTTGCTTTTGTGAAGGAAAAATTGTCATTCGTTGGGATAGTTTGAACCTCAAATACAACTAAATGCGTTCTGCGATATTTTTGATTTTCTGCCAAAAAGTACGTTATATTAGAGGAAACAGTATAGGTATTTTTTCTATTGGGTTCCAAAGTAGTGCATCAAATATGGCGTCCGAACACTTGCAATTTTATGGGATTTTTTATCAAAATGAATCAAAGAGGTTTTAGGGTCGCTGATACTAAGTCTCTTATCAAAATATATATTAACCCATTAATGCGCAAAACGAGGTTTTTGTGCACACAAGTTCAATTGTACGATTCGAATAGCAAATTGGGTCGTATTTCCTTCAAATTCGTATATAAGGGGTTTTTGGGGGTGCTCTTTCAGAATCTGGCATTTGTTTTGCATAAAAACTTCAAAAACCCTATTATTTTTTGGGTTTTTTCAAAAAAGTGCCGATTTTTTTTGGTCATTTTTCGTCTCAAAGTCGATTATCTTGTCGTTGCTGCTATTGAATGATCATATAACTACCAGAAAACGCGGTCCGAATGTCTACACTTTCTCAAACCATGGTTTTGAATTTTTGTTTTTGCTTAGGTTTTTGCAAAATGGCCATTTTGTACAGCAGTGTAATAAAAAACTTCGCGATTTTTTTACACGAAAAGGACCAACTTTACAAAAAAAATTTATATGACAAAAAGTGCTTATAATTAGCCACGGAAAACATGTAAATTTTTACAGAATTTTTTGGGCTATTTTTGGTTTTTTGGATTTGGCCAATTTTTGAAAAATCCAAAAACGTCCCAAAAAATGTTGAAAATTTCACACGTATTCCTTGGCTAATTATAAGCACTTTTTGTCATATAAAATTTATTCGTATAATTCGTCCTTTTTGAGTAAAAATATCACCAAATTTCATAGTAAACAAATTTGGTGATATTTTTACTCAAAGGGGATCAATTATACGAATAAATTTTATATGATAAAAAGTGTTTATAATCAGCCAAAGAATACGTGTGAATTTTTTCAGATTTTTTCGGGGCATTTTTGGATTTTTCAAAAATTGGCCAAATCCAAAAAACCAAAAATCCGTGGCCAATTATAAGCACTTTTTGCCATATAAATATTTTTTGTAAAGTTGGTCCTTTTCGTGTAAAAAAATCGCGAAGTTTTTTATTACACTGCTGTACAAAATGGCCATTTTGCAAAAACCAAAGCGAAAACAAAAATTGAAAACCATCGTTTGAGAAAGTGTAGACATTCGGACCGCGATTTCTGATAGTTATATGATCATTCAATAGCAGCAACGACAAGATAATCGACTTTGAGACGAAAAATGACCAAAAAAAATCGGCCCTTTTTTGAAAAAATCCAAAAAATAATAGGGTTTTTGAAGTTTTTATGCAAAACAAATGCCAGATTCTGAAAGAGCAACCCCTTATATACGAATTTGGAGGAAATACGACCCAATTTGCTATTCGAATCGTACAATTGAACTTGTGTGCACAAAAACCTCGTTTTGCGCATTAATGGGTTAAAGTTGACGGATCTAATATAGCAACCGAAAATTTAAAAAATGTCTGCCTCCAAAAGATTTACAAGGAAATGAAAACATAACAATTATGATGATTGGTAATTTTTAATTTGCTGTCCTGGGTACAAAAGCAAATTTTTTTAAAAATCATGTCACTTGTGAGACGAGAGCAATGAGGAATGGCCGCATTAGAGTCTGTGACTTTGATCTTTTTTAACTTTTACGGTGTGGACTTTGATCAAACATAATTTTTTTGCCAAAAAATGATAGCTCATTTTTAGGGGTTTAGAATGTTGTTAGCCTTTTTTATGATTCGGGCCAGATAAGTTTCGCGTCTAAGGAACTAGATGACGGTACTAACTCAAAACATGGTTTAGGGTGACTTTGATCATTCTTTTCCTGGACTCTTCATATATTGTTTCAAAATAGCGGATCCAAAATGGCGGTTAGAGGTTTTAAATTTGAAGCGATTTTCATGAAAATTGGTACTTGGGAGTTTTGCGGAGTGCTGATTTCATATCCGCTGTCCAAATTTAGAAGTTCAAGATGGCGTATCCAATATGTCTACCAAGTTTTCTCGATTTCAATGGATTTTAATGAAAATTAGAACAGTGATTGTTTTAGGGTCACTAATCTTGAATACTACCAACATTTAAAAATCCAAGATGGCGGATACAACATGGCGACTAAAATGTCTCGATTACAATGAATTTTAATGACAACTAGTACAATGATTATACTGAGGCCACTTATTTCGAATATTAGGAAAATTTCCAAATCCAATATGGCGGATTCAATATTGGTATCAACTTTTCTCGATTTCAACGGATTTTAATGAAAATTAGTACAATGATTATTCTGAGGCCACTACTTTTGAATATTATCAAAATTTCTGGATCCAAGATGGCGACCAAAATTTCTCGATTTCAACGGATTTGAATGAAAATTGGTACAATGATTATTTTAAGGCCACTAATTTTGAATATTATTAATATTTGCAGATTCAAGATGGTGGATCCGGGTTTTTCGGGTTGAAACAATTTCTAGGTTATAACAAACTAGAACATTTGTAAAGTGTTTCATTAGTAAACCTTTATCCAACGCCGAGTGAAACCGGGTAACCCAGCTAGTCTTAACATAAAAAAGCCATTAGACAGTGTAGTAATGTTTCGACACTGTCGATTTTTCTAGGGGTTTCTAGGGTTCATAGGGGTTTTAATCGAATATCGAAAAATACATATATAATTCGATTAGAGATTATCGATTTCTAGAAAAATCGATTACAATTAAAATCGCTCATCCCTACACAGCAGCAGAAGTTCAACCATAATAATAAAATAATTACAAACATGTTGCCAGCTTGTGTGTGTTTTTGTGTGTACGATAGAATGAGACAAATTTATGCGAACAAAGTGAGAAAGAGGAGTGGTTTTCCTTCTGTTTCTCCTTTTTGTTGTTTTTCCAGGCCCTCGCCCTGCCGCTCAAAAAGTGTGCGAGGTGTGGACAGAGCCAAAATAAATTTTTTATTGTGGCAGAGTGTTGCCATTTTTGAGCCGTGTGTGTTTTTTTCGTTGTTTCACTTCGATTTATCAAACAAAAATAATCTCAGTTTTTTGTTGTTTTCTCCGAATTGAATATGATTTTTAGAATTTAACCAAATTGCGAAAAATACACGAGAATATATAACAAAATAATATATAGAGAGAGAATTCGATTTCTCTAAAGGATAGATATAAAAAAAAGAGAAAATTACCTTCTTTTAATTTTTTCATCATTGAAAAACCTGACCGCAGTTTTCTATTCAACAAAAACGTAAAGAAAAATTCAGCCGAATTTTAGTTGTGAACCAAAAAAGAATAAAACAGTGCTCGCTGGAAATAATTTGGAAAAAGTGTTGCTCTATTTAATCATTATTTATTTTGTAGTATATTCATTATAAATTAATTCATTGTTAAATACACATTTATAAAAACGTAGAGACTGAGAGTTGCAAGTTAAGGGAAATATTTCCTTTTACCTTCAAGTAAGAGAATCTGCCCCTTGAAAAGGCAAAATTTATTTGTGGGGTGCTCCTCTGGCTTATATTAAAAATAACAACAGTGAATTTTTAAGGTGAGTGTTTTCTTGTTATTAAATAAATAATTTAATATATTTATATATATTTCTATATTTTCCCTCCTTAGATCTCATGACCCAAGGAATGAGCGAAATAAAAAGAAAATCTATAAAAATAAATCTTTTACCATCTTTGGGTGGAAAAACATAAAATCGAAAATCTTTCCTTTGTTCAAGAAAACACTAAATAATAAAAGGAAAAAAAAACAACACCAACAAAACACAGTGCAATATTCACTTAAAAATAAAATAATAATAAAAATGAGATATGGATAGCTTAGCTAGAAACAATGTAAATTATAATAAAAGACCCCAATTACTGTTGTAGGGGTCTCAGCAATAGTAACAATAAATTTTTTAAGGGTATATTTCTTCGAGATAAAAACAAAAACAAAAAAATACACAAAATTTAAATGTTTATCCTAACAAACATGGGAAAAGATCATGAATTTCTTGAAGCAGCTAGAAATGGAAATATCACCGTCGTCGAGAAAATTTTAAATCAGAAAGCTAAAAGAACTGGACCACTCGCAAGGTGAGAAATTTTAAATCTTATTTTCTTTTCTTTTATATATTTTTACTTACAGGAGCTCATAGCAGCATTTTATTATTATTTTATAAATAGACCATAATTCGATTCGTAGTATAATATCAGAAATTTCAAACTTAACAGCTCATTTAGAAAAATATAACAAAATAACTTAAAAAAAGTATTTCCTTGATCTCACAGTTCCAATCGTCCACTTATAATCCATTCAAAATTTTGTAGATTTTGCTTTTATTGCCGCCTGAAGCCTTTTAGGCATTGACTCGTCTAATTTCGAGGTGAAGTCAGGAGTGATTTTTAGCCCATTCTTCTTTTAAGATACTACTACGATCTAGAGAGCAAGAAAATGACACTTTTTCATGATTTTTTTTTTTCTTAGCCCCTTTATTAGATATTAAAACCAAATTTTTTCTAGAATAAGTTTGATCCGTGTAGATTGAAAAAAAAATTATTTTATTTAATTTTTGTATTTAGACATTTGTATAGATGGCGCTGAAGCCGGCAGTTTGAAAATATGCTAGTCCCATTGCCCACAGATAATCTCAGGATTGAGATGTCTGAAACAAAATATTCAATTTTAAAAAGGAAGGTCTCTTACCTTATAATTTACCACATTTAGTCGAAATTACAAAAGTTTGAAAAAAAATGTGAAAAAAATGACTTTTTTTTCATCTTTTTCTCTTGCCAAACATTTTTTTTTTTTTTTTTTTTTTTTTTGCTAAATTGTGGTAAATTACAATAGAGGCAACTTATACAAACAAAACGCACCAAGGTTTATTCAAACCGGTTCGGTAGATCCGGAAATTATCCAAGGGCAGACTCAAAAATTGTCATTTCGTGAAAAACGCGTTTAAAGTTTAGAGAGTCGCTTGTAGCCCATCCGCGCGCTTTAGCTGTATAAGGATATAACTTTTTTTCTATTACGAATTTCTCAACAAAAATGTAGGAGATGATTTCTGAGACTATAGGGAGTCTCTTAATGCATTTCCAGTGCACTTTTAGAAGAAATATGATGGTTTCGGATTTAGTTGTCTAAAATTTCCCACAGATTTGTGTATGTACCATTGCCAAGCAATATTCGAGGTATGCTTTGGATCCTTATCCTGATAGAATTCAATTCTATCAGCAATACCTAATTTTTCGGCGCTTTGTATGATATTTACCTTTAAAATTGATAAGTACATATATTTATCTATTATTCCAATTTATAAAATGTATCCCATACACC
Source organism: Dysmachus trigonus (assembly GCA_949715965.1). NCBI lineage: Eukaryota > Metazoa > Arthropoda > Insecta > Diptera > Asilidae > Dysmachus > Dysmachus trigonus. The sequence goes on from OX454324.1 coordinate 1,178,250, forward strand.
CCCACACCATTACTGAACCTCCACCTTGTTTTACTATTGGCTGAATATTTTTCATATCCAGTTCAGTATTTTTCTTCCGCCAAACCATTCTTCTCCTATCCGACCCGAACAGGTTAAATTTGCTTTCATCAGTAAAGAAAACCTAACAAAATTCATATTGAATAAGATTTTATATGATTTTGAAAAAAAAACATACCCTTCTTAATTTAACTATTTTTTTGCAAAGTGCGAACGTTTTGCACGATTTATGGGAGGAGGCTTCCTCCTGGCCACTCTGCCATTATATAAATTTTTGTTGAGTATTCTTCTAACTGTCTTTGGAATAACTTCTTTTTTAATAGGTCTTTTACTATGTTAATCTGTTAGCCCTCAAAGCTTGGTTTTCTCGTACTTGATTTATTATAAATCGGTTGTAATGTACTGAACAGTTGTTCTCCTTTTTTTTAAAACAATATTAGCAATTTTTCGTTGAGATTTGCCTTGTTTGTAATGCTCGATTATTAATTTTCCAATTTTTACACTGGTTTGAGCAGCCATCTTTTCTTAGTTGAAAGTTCCGAAAAATAACGGTACCTTTTACGAGCATATGAAAATGGACGATTTTGAGTATGACATAAATAAATTAATTTTGTTGGACAGTTCTTATTATATTTGCTCATCAAAACCCTTTTTGAAAATAACATAACTGAAATAAAAGAATAATTAAAAATTATATTAAATTAAATTCTTTAAAAATCTTATTTATATTATTTCATAAATTTAATTTTCAGCTTAAGACGCGGACCAGGTGCTAATGTGAGAGATAGTAGCGGATATTCAGCCCTACACCACGCTGCTCTCAACGGTCATACGTATGTTATAAAAAAAAAATATATATATATATATATATATATATACATAGATATACAGTAGAGAGCAGAAAAAAAAGGCAACAGTTGCTAATGGAAAAAGTTCTAATACAAATTTTTTATTAAAGAGATTTAAAAGTAATCTATTCTATTAAGGTTTGCAAATTTAAGGGACCTTTTCAAAAAACGTGGTTTTTTAAGGGAGCAAAAAATCAAAAAATGCAACAAAGAATAAATCTTCTAATTATTTAAAAATTAAAACAATTTCAATTATCAAAGTTAATAAAAATCAGACTGAACCCTCTTAAACAATACTTCCCAGAGATGTTCAATAGGGTTTAATTATGGGTCTTGTGAGGGCCAGCTTAAAACTCTAATTTTTTTGGTTGAAAGTAATTCTTTAATGACCCTACTGATATGTTTAGGGTCATTATTACGTTGAAATACCCATCTAGAAGGCATTTTTTCGGTGGCTTATACTACTGTGATTTCATGATTGTGATCAGAAATTAAAGCGAATTGTGAATTTAAATAGCGCGGATACATCGATTCGAGCAAATCTTCTTGTTTTTAAGTTGGTAGCACTGTCACTCATATCTGTGTAAAATTTCACGCCAGTACGTCTTTTGTCTGGTTAGTTTCGTTGTGTTTTCTGAGCAACTAAAATTTAATTTATCGATTTTTACAATGTGTGATTTTAATCTGTAAAGAAATTGCATTAAATCTTGTTTGTGAAATGAAATTTCTGCTGCAGAAACGTTTAGAATGTTGCAGAACTCCTTCGGCGATCAGGTTTTGTCTGAAAGAAATGTTTACAAGTGGTATAAACAGTTCAAACAAGGTATAGTAAGCGTTAAAGACAAAGAGCATCCCGGACGACCATCAACATCAATCAATCAACAACAAACATGTCAATGAAATCAAAGATTTGGTCCTCAAAAATCGGCGGTTGACAATTAGAGACCTTGCTGATACTGTAAACATTTCATTTGGATCAGTCCAAACCATTTTGAAAGAACATTTGTGCTTGAGAAGAGTCACATCTCGATTGATTCCAAAAACACTCAATTTCCTGCACTGCATTTGTTCTTCGACTTTTTCATTAAAAATTCGATGCATGTCGTTCCACAACCACCGTATTCGCCCGATTTAGCTCCATGTTACTTCTCACTATTCTCGAAGCTCAAAAGACCGCTTCGGGGCACCGTTTTGACTGATGAGATAAAAGAAAAATCGAAGAAGGAACAGAAGGCCATTCCAATCATCGAGTTTCAGAAGTGTTTCAAGGATTGGAAAATGGCTGGCATAGGTGTATTGTGTCGGGCGGGGACTACTTTGAAGGGGATGATATAGATTTGTAAGAATAACTAAAAATTTTCAAAGTTATAAACAAATTGGCTTTACTTTTTGATCGCAGTAGTATATCGTTCTCCGGGTGGTGGACGAATATATCGTATACCATCTGAAGAAAACAAATTAAATTTACTTTCATCGCTCCGCAGTACTTTAGCCTTAGTCTTCTCGGGTCCGATACAAATGTTCTTTAGCTAACACTATACGCTTTCGCCTATTGGTTTTTGAGATGAGAGGTTTTTTAGCTGGACGTCGAACAGTATGGACTGCTTAGCATAAATGGGTCCTTTTTAATAAAAGTCTGAAGCATCCTATCTTTCCAATGCGTTGTTTTGCGAGGCCATCAAAATCCTAAATTTAGCTATGTTTCCCCAGTAGTTAGAAATTTCTAATTAATTTGGGTATACAGTGGAGTAGTGTCGCCATATTCAATATTTCGAATTGTTCTACTGACCTTAAAAACATTAATAATTGCAGCTCGGGCGTCTTCGCTTAGTTGTTTTTTCCTTTTCGAAGCCATCTTTAATTATAGTACTTCCCAAAAAAGTCAATAACTATAATTTATATTAAAACTTTTATATACCTTTTTGTTTGCTCACTTAAATTATCTTATGGTATGAATAATTGCAATATACCTGCTACACTTTAATAGTGAAGTCTGCATTGCCAGACGTAAACAAGAGTGTGTTTCTCACACATTTGCTTGTTACACTTTTTTTGCTCGCTACTGTATATATATCTTTATATTTAATATATTAAATTTAAAAAGAAATCGCGACTAAATATTAAAATAGGACCAACAAATTCCACTATCCCCTTCCCAAAATCTATTCGAAAAAAATAAAAATTTATCCCACACCTGGCACCAAATTTTTCATTAAATTTGAACGATTAATGAATGATTTTTAAATTCCCTCTCTCCCTCGCCCTTCTTTCCCATCCAATAAATAGGTTATGCATGACTGAGATTAGAGGCTAGAAAATGAATTTCCAAAAAAAAAAAAAAAAACGATTTCCGCTTTTTTGTAGTGACATAGTCCGATTATTGCTAGCACACGATGCTTCGCCCGATTTACCCGATTCAAGGGGATCATCACCGCTTCACTTAGCCGCCTGGGCTGGCCATCAAGATATTGTTAAATTGTTTTTAACGCACCCGCACCGACCTGCTAATCCAAATTTACAGGTAGACAAGATGTATAACATATATACAATATATAAGGAATACATATAAATAAGAATTTATGAAAAACTTCATATATTTTATCAATGCAACCGGACAAGAATTTAACTGAAACGATAAGCGCGATGGGACTGTACTTTCATTGCATTTGTCGTATTCTTTAATTTATTTCTAAATTTCTATGTATCTAGGTTGCCTTGATAATTGCTGTACTTAATTACTAAATAATAATAAAGGACTTAATCACTAAATAACATTAATAATAAATTCTGATATAATAATCAATAGACAATAGAAAACGAAACCCCCTTACACTGTGCTGCTCAGCATGGTCATACCGGTGCACTGACAACATTGCTCGCACACGGAGCAGATCCGAACGTGATGAGCACAAGGAGCGAGACCCCGTTAGATTTGGCCGCACAATATGGCCGACTGCAGGCTGTTCAAATGCTGATCCGTGCCCATCCGGAACTTTTGCTCCCATTCAAGGCTGAGACCTCAGCTGTTGTAAGCCATTCCCCCCTCCATTTGGCAAGTCGTAACGGTCACAAGAATGTCGTTGAGGTCCTACTCGCCGCTGGGGTTAATGTGAATATAAAAACGCCATCGGGAACAGCCCTACATGAGGCTGCTCTATGTGGAAAAGATGGCGTCGTTCGGACCCTACTCGATGCTGGCGCTGATCTTGACGCAACAGATTGTGAAGGTCGAACAGCTTTAGATATTCTTGAAGAATTTCCACCACACGTTACGAGGGGAATTGTTTCGGTGATAAATAGTAAGTTAAATAATTTTATTATAATGTATACAAAAATTGCTAATATATATAATAAACTTTAAAGACCACCGAAATTCAATGACCTACGATAGTGAATCAGATGAGGTCCGAGAGGGTCATGCTCATAAAAATCACAACATAACTCCAATGTCCCTCGGAAGTTCCTATGAAAATAATCGAATCTCACCGGTCCAAAATTACTTCAATTCACATCAGTAAGTTGGATTATAAAAATAAAATAGTATTTTAATAATATCTTTATAATATTTAAATCTTACAGTGACATGACAACAAGTCCATCATCTTCGATGGGCAGTTTGGGACCTTCGTCCCCATCTCCGCGACCTCGGGCCTCAACTGGTGACCTTCCAGAATTTTATATAACAATGGCACCAGTTAAACCAAGCAGTGCTGGAAAATCAGCCCCAAAAAAGCCTCCTAGAAGAAATTTATCAGCGTCCCCAACTTACTTACAACCGTATAACAATTTAATGTCGATGTCTATGGACAGTTATAGCGAAAAAGGGGGCCGTCCTGGGGCTTATGAATATATTTGCATGGCACGATCTGGCCCCAGAGGAGAAGGTATGTAATAAACTTTATGAAACAAATAAAAAAATAAACAATATTCTGTTCTCAGATAAAATAAATCGGGCATACAGCGTTGATCAATACGTTGAAATGAGCCCCCCGAAACCAGCGCCTAGAAATTTAATAACTGCCAATTACGAGAATACCACCCTCAAGTCATATAATCCGAATAGGAAGCTCAAAAGGAATACAGATAGCTATGAAACTTTTAGTATTGAGTAAGTATAACATTTTAACATATCCCACATCTGACACAAAATTAAAAAAAGGAAATTTCTCGAATTTCAATTCTGACACGAAAATTTTTATAATATTCATATTTCATTTTTTAGCTTTAACAAGGATAAAAGCAGACAAGATTCGGAAAGATCTGGATTTTCTGGACGAATTAGCATCACCGGTGGAGGTAATTTTGATAAATACCCTCAAAGTCCAACACATTATCAGCAACCACCAACACCAGAGCATCCTCCACCGTCGGCGACCCAAGCCGAAAAATTCATCCATGAGCGCATAAGACCTCTAAGTCAGGTGGGTTCAAATTCAAGTGATAGCTCCTCAAACGGCGAGGACTTATGCTTGGACCTGTTTAGTTGAGCTTAAGCTTTTATTTTTGTTATTCATTTCAATTGTCACCTAAAACATATCGTACAAGAAATATTTAAGGGCTTAATTATTCTATTTCTGTTTTTGATTTGTGTCTTCTTTTCTTCCTTAATTTTTTTGTTTGTTTTATATTTAATCATTTGTACAAAAATTCGCTTGGGTAAATACATTTTATGTAAAAAATAAATTAGGGAAAACATTTATAATACATTTTATTTTTAAATTAAACTGATATAGGTTACAAAATAAAATATATAAAAAAAATTGAATGAGCTCAGAATGAATTTTTGTGATCGAATCCCACTTCTGACACAAAATCTGAAGTATTAAAATTAGAAGAGGCTTACAATTTTTTTTTTTTTTTTAATAGGAAAAAAATGTAGAAAAAATTCATTTTGAGTCAATTCAAATTATTTGTACAGTAAAAATAATAAAAAATATCACAATCGAACAATTGCAACAATCTTTCCAAAATCCATTTTAAACATGTTTAATGCCCTCCTTTGTTGTTGTTGCTGTTTTTGTTGTTGTTTAGTGAAATATTATGCTTGTTCTTAAATTTGCCAAATTTGTTTTCTATTTACTATTTATGGTTATGTTAAAAAGAAAATATATATCTTTTAAATTAATTAATAAGAAACAGTTTTCTTTTGTAAATTGAAGGTAAGATTTATTTATTTTTGAGATATTACTGCTTAGTTTATTTATTTTGTTTGTTTTTTTTTCTTGTCTTTAATTAAACGATTTAATTCTGAAACATATATATATTTTTGTTTGAGGTTTATTTGCTTGAACCCCATCCTTAAAACGTCCTCTGCCTTTCAAATACATTTCATTAAATTCTTCTAAATGTGAAATTGAGCTAATTCTAGCAAAAAAATAAAATACAACAGCCACATAATCTCATTTTGTCTCATTAATTGTTTATAATCAAAACATTAATTTAAAATAAAGTGATTGTTTTTAAAATATGTTGAAGGAATGAAAAGAGAAGAACAAAAAAAAAAAATGTTATACTGTTATACGTAGGAATACAAAAGGCGTTCTGGCCTACAGCCGAATCTCATGATGGAGTCAGGTACCTCGCCTCCGGAGCCCCTTTGTCCCTCGCTCTGCGCATCGAGCGGTTCAATTAGTTCAAGTGTTTCCATATCAGACCGAAGTGTGTCAACGGATTGTGTAGAAGAGTTTATCGGTGATGTTCCGTTTGCTGGTAAGTGTTATACTACTGATATAAATTTTATTGAAGATTTTAAGTTAACTGTTATACAGAATTTTATTCCGTTATACTGTCAACTATACTTATATAACATAACAGTTGATTTAAATCGGTTAAAACAATTGTTTTAGAAAAATTTAAATAATTGGTGTCAGAAGTGGGATTGTTTAACTTAAATATTTTTTCCCGTTTTTATTATTTTTTTGGATAAAGGTCTTTTTAAGGGCTCAACGATGACCCTGAACAATGCGAATCCATCAAATTGCCAACAGCAACAGCAAATTTTGGGTCATCATCAACAACAACACCAACAGCAGCAGCAGCAGCAAGTGTTTCACGCTGCTCGCCACCAAGAGCGCCCAAAAACGCTTCATGCTCACCACCAGCAACAGCAGCAACAATACCAACAGCCAATTAAGCAAATTTATCGTGGCAGTGGTGGCGACTATCAAAAAATTCGATCGCACAGTTTTGGCGGTATTTTGGACGACGATTTAAGTTCGACTGGAGAAAATGATACAGAAAATATTCAAAATGATGATATTAAAAAGATTAGCCAACAGAAGCGATTACAAAGCGATTTTCGGGCATATTTAAATAAAACAGGAAAAGATGGAGCTGCACAACAGGGCGATGATAAAACGAAATTAGGTAGAAAAATGTTTAAAAATCGCACAAACAGCGAAGAGGTCCTAAGCCCCTTCGATGAGGAAGAAGCATGGGCGAAAATATCTGAAATTATGGAATCATTTGGTAGCGGAATACTTTCTGATGATACAAAATTAACAAAAAATTCAAGTACCCGAAAAATAATTGGTGAGGAAATCGATGAGAATTCATCAAAAACAAAATTAAGTAATATTTTACGAGAAAATAATTTGTGTCATATCGAAAAGATACTGTTCGAAAATGGTTTCGACAATTTCGAATTTATGGTACGCTTATAAAATTAATTTAAAAATTTTGATAAAATTATAAAATATATTTCTTTTTTCTAGAATGGAATTTTAGATGATTCCGATTTGGTCACTTTGAATGTAGCAGCAAACGATCGAAAGAAATTAATTGAAATTATTAAAGAGCTTCCTGTCCCACAATCGTTGCCAATTTTGCACAACAGCAACAATAATTCGATTTTAAATGTGGACCAATGGCTGCAGAGCATTCAACTCAGCGAATACAGTGATATTTTTAAGTATATATTTATTAAATAACAAATATGAGTATAACAATTTAAAATTATTAAATTAAATTTTATATTTTACAGAAAACATTTATACACGAACATGGAGGGCGTGTGCCGTGTTTGGGAGGTCGAATTGCAAACTGTTCTCGAAATAAATAAATTGGGGCATCGGAAACGTATTTTACATTCAGTATCAACAAATCGAAGTACACCGCCGGCCTCGACAATTGCTGAATTAAATGCTGATTTACATAATCTTAAAGCTAATATTATGGAGTTGAGGGATGATTTTATTGAAAAACTGCCAAACAATCAGAAAGTCAATTTAACAGCAACAAATGCAACAACAACAACAGCAGCAGCAACGACTGGGGGTCCAAAAAGCGATATAAATTCAACAAAATCTGCTCCTGGTCAAGGTGGCCAACAGAATTCAACAAATGGTGCTGCACCTATACGACATGGCAACAAAAAGAATAGGTATTAAAGATTAAAACTGTTATACGGTGTATTATTTTAAACTGTTATACATTATCACAGATTCTTTAGCAGTACAGAAAATTGTTCTAAATTTATATATATATTTTATTTTATTTTTTTCAGACCAGCCCCAAAACCCCCAATTCGTGCCCCATCCCTTGAAATTCGAGCACCCTCCGAATTATTGCTTGGACTCCCGAGCAATTTAAGAACGCAATGGCGTCATTCAGCGAGCAGTTTAATAAATAGCTCTGTTAAATATGATGTTTATGTAAGTATAAAAAATTTTAAAACTTATAATAAGCTAATTGAAATCAACTGAAAACAACATTTTCTTTATATATATATATATTTAGTATTTAGGATCAACGGTTGTAAAAGAATTGCGTGGAACAGAGTCAACTCGAAAATCAATTCAAAAATTGAAACGTGATGATCGCATATCAATTTCAACAACAAATATTAATCAAAGTGTTGGTCAACAGCAATTTTTGCAGCCAATTCAACAAAATTTGCAAATGGTTAATCAGCAAAATTCTCAGCAACAAGTTAAAAAGCAGCCAGTTCGTTTAGCAATTTCACATCGTGGTGTCGAATTTATTGATATTGAATCTCAGGTAAATAAAATGACTTTCAGATTGGTGAGATTATACAATTTTATGATATAAAACATGTTGAAAAAAAAAATTTGTGTCAGAAGTGGGGTTTTTAAAATTAATTTCATTTTTTGTTTCTTTTTTTCAGAACACAATTTGTGAGCATGAAATACGAAATATAAATTGTGCATGCCAAGATGCGGACGATTTAAGCCATTTTGCGTATATAACGAAAGATTCAGACATGAATACGCACTACTGCCACGTGTTTAACGTCGATAGCATGGTAAATAAAATAAAATTAATTACTAATCTTCGTAATAATTCGTATAAAATTATATAAATTAAATGTATATCTTAAGGATTTGGCCACCGAAATTATTTTAACATTAGGACAAGCATTCGAAGTCGCCTACCAACTGGCACTCCGGGAGACCTCACCGAAGACCCCGTCACGTGGATCGGTGCTCCCAAAATAGCCAGAGTAAGCGGCAAAATTAAATTTACGTAATTCCCCTCTTTGTATTATTGACTACAAAAAAAAAATAAAAAATATATATATATAGTATTTATTAGTGAAAAAAAGGTAAGCACTTTAAATATATACCATATACATATATATATATATATATATATATATTTGAAAAGAAAGAACTTTTCGAGAAAAATTATAATTGAACAGAGAAACAAAAAAATCAAATGAGCCCTGAAAAAATAATATTAATAATAAATAATAAAAAATCAATAAATTTAACTTATAAATCTGAAAAGGGCGAGAAAAAAAAACACTATATTACCGTTAAGAAAATTTGATAAATATATCAGAAGACAAGAAAAAAACAAAAAACTATTTATATTTAGTTGTAAACAGGAAAACAAAACAAAAAATATTAAAAACAAATATACACGACTATTTAAAAAACAAAAGAACAAAAAGTATTGACTCTTTTTCAAAAATCCGAAAATTAATTAAAAATTAATCAAAATGTAACAAAAAAAGAATGTTACAAAAAAATAATAATAATAATAATACAAAAAAAAAATAAGTAATTCGTTTACGCTTTTGTAATTTGCTGTGTTAAACTGTAGTAAATTGTTGAGACCTCCTCCCAGAAGAGGGGAGGAATTTTTTTTACAAAATTTTTGATTATTTTGTAAGCCCCTCAAAAAAAAAAAAAAAAGCAAAAAAAATAGGAAGAACATACAAACAAACAAACAAACTATGGCTGTTTTTTATTTATTTTTTTTTTTCAAGTAAAAGACAGTAGTTTTTTTCTTTATTTTTGTGCGAATAAATTATATCTTTTAAGTTTTTTTGTTGTAATTTGTTTATTTTATAACTTTATTTTGATTTTATCAAAATCGAAGAGAGATTAGAAAATAAAATCATCGAAAAGTATTAAAAAAATGAATCGGTTTTTTCAGAAAATTGACTTTAAAAAAAATAAAATTATCCCACTTCTGGCACCACTTCTTTTGTGCATTTTTAACCACAGTTCTAACAAGAATTTTTTTTGTTTTTCATTTTATTTCTCTTCTTAAAGATAAAAACATTACAAAAATAAAGAAGAACTATTCGTAAGAAAGTGAAATTTCTGAAAAGACTGATTTATTTAAAAAAATAAAAACAGAAAAATGTAAAATTACTTTTTCGAAAAAGGTGTGGGGATGAAAAAATTGATATTATGTGAGGGAATAATAAAATAAAAAAATGATAATATGAGATACAAAAAATAAATAAATAAATAAATGTGAATTTATAACTGTTAAGGAATTTTTGAAGAATTATGATATTAAAATAAACTTCCACATAAAACAAAAAAGGCTTGTAAAAGAAGTTTTATAAAAAAAAAAAAAAAAGGAATTTGTTGTGAGTAATTTTTTTTAAAAAATAATTCATTTTTAAAATTTTCAAACGAAAAAGTATTTAAATTTTCTCAAAAGACGGACACGTTAATTTTTTTAAGTCAATTTTTTAAATTCTCTTTTTCAAAAAGAAGAACAAAATGAAAGAAAAAAAAATCGTAGATCAGTTTTAGGCATCTTCAGTATTAATTTTAGAAAAAATACAAAAAAAAAAAATTAATAACTCCAGAAAAAGTGAAAAAAATAACACCAAAAGTGATTCGCAAAAAAAAATCCTGAAGATATTTCAATGATAATTAAAATCAAATTTTAGAATTAGCCCACACAACCTAAAATTTTCATTTTTAATTTGTTTATATAATATAATTTTTTTTTATGTACATATATTATATATATTATAATTTTATTGTGATCCTAAATATATAAAGAAATTGCTTCAAAATCACTTCGTAAAAGAAAACATTAAGAAAAGGACATTGTTGTTATTTTAATTTTAATTTAAGCATTTGTTCAAATTGTTACATTTAGTTTTTAATTTCTGCCTTGTTTTTATCTTTATGGGCGTTTTAATTTAATGAAAATATCACTCAAAAAGAAAAAAAAGAAAAAAAAAATTAAAAACAAAACTGATGGAATCAACTTGTTTAAAGAAGAAAAATTTGGAAAAATTCAAAAAGAAATATATAAATAAATAATGAAACTCAACAACTATCATTTCGTAACCTTGTTAATTCTTTTAGAGAATTAAATACTTGATTTTATAAATAAATTCCCGAAGATTTAACCCCACAGCTTGAATATATTGACCCCAAATTTCCCTATCCTGACAAGGTCTCAAGCCCTAGAAATCCTTGTCAAAAAATAAACAAATCCATTTTGAAGGATTCCCAAGAAAATTTGCATTTAGGGGTTGTCAGTAGCACTGATACAAAAAAAAAAAAAAAAATTTCTCTAGATTCCGAGATTCGGGGCAAATTTAAAAACGACAACAAATGGATGAAAATGAGTACATAGAGGTTTTCGGAATCGCTGATTTTGAATATGCAATATAACTAAGGATATTAATTACTTTGAAAATTAATACCCAGGAAGTTTTCGGGATGCTGATTTAGAAATTTAATACAAAAACATTTTTTATATTTTCTTACTATTTAAAAGTATAATCGACATCGATTCGATTGTCGATTTAAAACTTAAAAATCATTTAAATCGAATTCGACTTTTGTAGATTTTTCAGTATAAATATAAAAATAGTATTTTTGAGTTATTAATAAAATTATAAAAATTAAATAATCTGGAGGAAATAAAATTTAAAAGGACATTGGCGATTTTTATATTTTCCTTCCAATATAAAGACATACAATTTTGCAGGTCTTTAGAAATAATTAAAATTGAATATAAAATATTAAAAACTAAAACCTACTTGAAATTTTTTTTTTCAAACTCAATTTGTATGAATTCAAAAATCTCTGACCTCAAAAGCCCTGGATATTAAATTTCAGGTAAAAATATTTAAACTGCTACTATAAAAAATATATATCAATGAATTTATGAATTGCTAATAATAAAATTCTTAAAAAATAAATAAATAAATTATTTTAAAGATAATAACAAATACAAAAATACTTAAAATGATAATTCAGCCCATAAATAAAATTAAAATCTGAATTTCATATGAATTTTCTGTACGTATTATAAAAAATTTGGATTTTTAGTCCTCCAGGTTTGAAATTTACCAAATTTTGAGTCCTTCGAGTTTTAAATTTCCTGGATTTTGAGTCCTCCAAATTTTTATTATTTAAAGAATTCTGTTCCGAAGGTGGGCTGAATTATGATTCCTAAGAAAAGGGATAAAAGGACTCCGCTTGAACCTTTCTCTTCCCTTTTTCTCGTTTCAGCCCTTCTGCAGTTTGTGCAGCTGGGCGTAAGTCCCTTTTAGTTTTATTTTTACCTTTTCCTCCCGACGAGGGCACTTCGTCCGGTGGTGGAACCCTCGCAGCTGAATTTTGGAAGGACGAGGGAACAGGCAAAAAAAAAGGAAAAGGGGAAATAAATACAAAAACAGGATAACAGGAAAAAGGTACGGCCTCTTCTCCCTCTTGGAAAAAAGATATTCTTCGGTGTTGCCACATTTTCAGTTTTAGTTCGATATAAAAGGAAAGGACTTTTCCTTAAATTTCAGCAAAACGTTTAAGACTTTAAGCCAGACTTGAGTCAAGCAAAATATGAGCCAGGTTTTAGCCAATTTTAACCAAGTTTAGACTAAATTTGTACTAGGTTTAAGCCAAATTTTATTCAGGAATTTTGAACCAAGATTGGGCAAGGTTTGAACCAGGTCTAAGTTAAATTTGAAGCAGGTTTAAGCTAAATTTAAATCAGGTTTAAGCCACATTTTATTCAGGAGAATTTTGAATCGAGCTTGGGCAAATTTTGAACCAGGTTTAAGTTAAATTTGAAGCAGGTTTAAGCTAAATTTAAACCAGGTTTAAGCCACATTTTATTCGGGCGAATTTTGAACCAAGATTGGGCAAAGTTTGAATCTGGTTTAAGTTACATTTTAAGCGGGTTTAAGCTAAAACTTAAACCAGGTTTAAGCCACATTTAATTCAGGCGAATTTTGAACCAAGATTGGGCGAAGTTTAAATCAGGTTTAAGTTAAATTTGAAGCAGGTTTAAGCTAAGTTTGAACCAGGTTCAAGCAAGATTTTATTCAAGCCAATTTTGAACCAACATTGGGCAAAGTTTGAATCAGGTTTAAGTTAAATTTGAAGCAGGTTTAAGCTAAATTTAAACCACGTTTAAGCCACATTTTATTCGAGTGAATTTTGAAACAAGCTTGGGCAAAGTTTGAATCTGATTTTAGTTAAATTTGAAGCAGGTTAAAGCTAAGTTCGAGCCAGGTTCAAGCAAGATTTTATTCAGGCCAATTTTGAACCAAGATTGGGCAAAGTTTGAATCAGGTTTAAGCTAAATTCGAACCAGGTTTAAGCAAGATTTTATTCAGGCGAATTTTTAACCAGGATTAAGTTAAATTTGAACAAAGTGTAAGCAATATGTTAATCAGGTTTAAGTAAGATTTTATTCAAGCATAATTTAAACCAGGCTTAAGCAAAATTAGCGTCAGGCTTAGCCAAACCGATTTTAAGCAGAAGATCCTGAAGAGAAAATACCTTAAATTCGGAAAGTCGCGCCTCGAGGAGAATCCAAGCTCGAAAAAATCGTGAATTTCATTCGACACGGTCTGGCAGCCCCAATTCCCACCGAGCAGCGGCCACCGAGCGGAGCAAGCCTCGTTCGTTTACAAAGGCAATAAAACGGTCCGGAGGCCGAGTTCGACAACTTTTCGATTTTCCTGACGTTCTCAAAAACCCGGCAAAAGTGTGGAGGTGAATTTTTCCGCAGCCGTTCGATAGATTTTCGTTGTGTCGTCCGCGTTGAAAAGTCCGAAGGAAAAGGCGAAAAAGTTGATTTTCTGGTAGCAAAGTTGCCCCCGGTGTAACGCGCTTTTTCTAATTGATAATAATAAGATACAAAAACGAGTCTGTGGAATAATTGACTAAATCAAATAAATATATATATATATATATATAAAAAACAAAAAAAAGAAGCGATAAAACGATAAAAACGAAAAAACAACGTGTTACCAAATCAATTTTAAATAAGAATAATAATTTATATATTATTTTACCTTTCTTACCCTAGAACGATATCTCTGATTGTTGTTTTTTCGTTCTTTTTATTTTGTTTAAGTGAAAAGTATTTAATTAAATTAACAACATTTTTGAAACGCGCGCGATTTAAAAAAAAAAAGAGTTTTTGTGATATGTGGTGATTTACGGTACAAAATTCTTAATGACTAGAACAAAATTAAATAATATTTATTTTTCGATAATTCCAAAGGGAATCAGACACAAATTGAATTATGATTTTATTTCTTCATACAAATTTATTTTCTTTATCATTTTTCATAATTTGTAATATGAGGACTTTTTGTGGTTAGGTTCGCTTCCGATTAAATGTTTTACTGATGATGGATTGATCAAAAAAAAAAAAATTTTGTTTAACAGACAAAAAATCAAAGTAAATGAAATTAAAAAAAAAAAAAAAAAAATAGCCACCTTGATCGAGGGAAAAAATTTTAAAGCGGCACATCTTTGTGTGGATTGGTGACCGCGCTGCTTGCGACTGTGGGGGTAATTAAGGTCGTGGCTGTGCGGCTTTTAGTCGGGGAGGGAAGTAGATAAAATTTTACGGTATTGCCAGACGTAATGGGCTCTTTCCGTTTTATATTTGATTAAAATACACATTTTAATTTTATTTTTATTTTGTAAAAAAAACTCATATTTATCAAACTAATTCCTCTTAAATATTATAGTAGAACATATGGAAAATATTTAAAAAAAAATCTTTTGAATTTTTAGTATGTCTTGTTCACTGCAGAGGGCGTCTTCCAAAAGTCACTTTTAAAACGTCCGTATTTCTCTAGGACTTGGTATTCCGCCTGCGAATCTTAAGGCATGTTCTAATCACGCCTCTCACATTAATCTTCCAAAAGTCGCTCAAGATCTCTCTATGCTCTGGAAGAACTACTTCATCATTCCGATTCATAAAAAGGGCAGCAAAAATGAGGCCTATTGCGAAACTTTCGTGTATCCCAAAACTTTTTGAATCAATTGTATACTCACAATTTTCTACTGTTTGTAAGCGGCTTGTCTCAACAATCCCAAGAAACTCCTTGAATTTGATATATATTTGTTACTGAAGGTCTCTAAAAGAGTCTACAAACAGATTCCATCTATACTGACTTCAGCAAGGTTTTTGATAAGCTTTCTAATTCCTTAATCCTGAAATTATTAACTCTAGGCTTTCCATCTCTGCTTATTAACTGGATTCTTTCGTATTTGCTCGACAGGACATACCAGGTTTCTTTTCGTCGTTCCACCTCGAAGAAGAAATTAACTACATCAGGAGTACCGCAGGGTAGTCAATTGGGTCCACTTCTTTTTATTTGATCTACTGATGAATCTTAATCTATGTAGACGATATGAAAATATTCTTTTATACCAAAAATATGAATTCCTCCCACGCGAATCAAAAGGACTTAGACATATTTCATTTGTGGTGTGAACACAACAATTTGGAACTGAATATTAGTAAATACGAAATCATGACTTTCTGTAGAGGCCGAAAACCCCAGCGTTTCGACTATACCTTATCAAATTATCCTATACAACGTGTTCATTCTGTCCATGATTTGGGAGTTATCCTGGATTGTAAATTAGACTTTATTGAGCATATTAACTCTATGGTGACTAATTTTCCAATAGGGCTGTCTTCAAACAGCTTTATTTTTCTTTTGGTGGACCAATTCTTGAATATACGTGTCAAATTTGGTCTTCCTATTATCAAGTTCATATTGATTGTATTGAATCTGTGCAAAGGAAATTTCTCAGATTTGCTCTTAAGGATTTACCTTGGAGCAGTCCAGTTCTTCTACCTCCTTATAATTTTCGTCTATAAAAAGCCTAAGACCATGAGAGCAAAACATTTTCGTAAGTAAAAAGACCTGCTCTTTCCGAATCTGAGGTCAGATTTGAAAAATTATTCACCAAAAATTAAATATTTCCGCCCAAAGATGCCCAAAATTGGAGCATCCAATGTCCAATTTTTCATAAACTTAGTATTAATTTATTCTTAGAAATAACGGCCTAAAGTTACTTATACTGTTATCTTGGAAATGTATAATGTTAGTAACGAAAATCTTCAAGATGGCGAATCCAATATAGCCGCCATTACAAAAAAAAATTTTACTTTGCAAATTCATGCGGATAGTCATTACTTGTGTTTTTGAGGTTGCTGATTTCAGAACTCATATCAGATTTTCATTTTACAAAATGGCGGATCCACTCATGGTCACAAACTCAAAATGAACGAATGAAAACTATATTACATTCTGTGTTCACCTCCTCGTGGTGAGAGTCGGGCAACATTATAGATGGCAAACGAACAGAAAAATCTTCAAAACTCATGCAATTGAGTATTTTATTATTGTAGTGGCCATATTGAATCCACCATTTTGTAGAATGAAAATTTGATACGATTTTTGAAATCAACAACCTCAGAAACATGTATAATGACTTCCTGCATGCTCTGAATTTACAAAGAAAAATTGTTTGTTGTAATAGCGGCCATATTGGATCCGCCATCTTGAAAATATTTGTTACTAACATTTTTATGTACTCTGCCGTTTTTATACATTCTAAAGATACAGTATGAGTTACTTTAGTACGTTATTTCTAAGAATATAATTTATGAAGAATTGGACATTAGATGCATCAATTTTAGGCATCTTTGTGCGGCCATATTTAATTTTTGGTGAAGAAGTTTTCAAATCTAACCTCAGATTCGGAAAGAGCAGGTCTTTTTAATTAAGATAATGTGTTTCTCTAATAATACTTAGTTGGTTTTAGGTTTTTTATAGACGAAAAACCAATCGATTGTGAAATGTCCTTGCTTAAGCCTGGTTCAAACTTTGCATAAAGATGAATTAAACCTTGCTCAATCCGGATTCAAGTTTTTTTAAGAGTTTCATGATATAATATTATTGTTTTAAATTGTTCGGTCTGACTTAAACTTGGCTCAACCTTAATTCAAGTTCTGGCCCCAAATGTGGCTCAAACCTTTCTCAAGCCTGGTTCAAACTTTGCATAAAGATGGTTTAAACCTTGCTCAATCCAGATTCAAGTTTTTTAAAGTTTCATGGTATAATATTATTGTTTTAAACTGTTCGGTCAGGCTTAAAATTGGCTTAAACTTGGCTAAACCTTAGTTCAATTTTCGGCCCCAAAATCTGGCTTAAACCTTGCTCAATCCAGGTTCAAATTTTGCATAAAGATGGTTCAAATCTTGTTCAATCCAGATTCAAGTTTTTTAAAGCTTCATGGTATAATATTATTGTTTTAAACTGTTCGGTCGGGCTTAAACTTCGCTCAACCTTAGGTCAAGTTCTGGCCACAAAATTTGGCTTAAACCTTGGCCAAGCCTAGTTCAAACTTTGCATAAAGATGGATTAAACCTTCTTCAATCCGGATTCAAGTTTTTTTTTTTTATAGAGTTTCATGGTATAATATTATTGTTTTAAACTTATTTTTCTTTATAACTTACAATTGTAAGACGGTTTCTTCGTTTCGTTACGGCAACAGAGCACGTTTTTGTGGGTTTTTGTTGGATGTATGCATGATTAATGATACCAAAAATTTTCGGTGCCGTCCGTCGCCTGCACTGCGAAAAGAGAGGAGAGTTTCTGCTTTGTGCTGCTTTCTGATTGGTTCCCTGAGGGGTGATGTATATAACTGTATTTTGATAGTGTGTGTTGAGTAACATGGTTTTTTTTTTTTTAAGAAATTTTTCAGAATCAGCAGCAGCAGCAGCCACAAACACACTCTGGTAACTTTGGCTTTATTTTATATATTTTTCGAAGTTCGAAATAGAAAGAAGAAAAATGCCCAGGTTTCAGTTTTAAGTGTGGTGTGCTGTCGATTTTCTTTCTCGTATTATATTTTTCCTCCTCCTCGTCCTCGTTGCCGTTTATATTCGTTTATATATTTATTTATTTATTTATCACTTGTATATTATTTATTTAGTTTTTACTTCCCTCATATTTCGGGGGTAATGTGGAAAATTGCTTTTTACGTTTCTATAGCCCTCGGGTAGAGAGGAGGAGAAGCGCTAAAACAAGAATTCTGTTTTTTCTTCGTTTTCTTCGTTTTTTAGTTATTATATTTTCCCTCGAATGCCCTTCTTCTGGTCGGTGCTGCTGCTGCTGACTGCTGCTGCTGCTGACTGCTGAGTGTTTCTCGGTTTTTTCCTTTCCTCTGTGAGACTCATGGAAAATTCGCTTTTCGCGGAAAAATAAAAAGTTTTTAGTGTCGGTTTTGTTGTCCGGATCGCGAAAACACAACCTCAAGAAAATATAAAACGTGCCCGCGATATTTTATGTTAGATTTTTTCGTGTTGTTGTTGGAAAGAGTTTAAGATTAATTTTAATTTGCTTCTTTCGATTTTTGCTGGGTGATTTTTTGGTTTTTTTTTTTTTTTTGGTTTTTCGGTTAAGGAAAGCGAACAGTTCATGGAATAGATATTTTTCAGTGGTTCTCATAATTTTCGTGTGTTACCATCATCATCGTTTTCTTCGCCTAGTTTCTTATTTAAAGAAAAAAATAAATAAATAACAAAAAAAAAAAAAAAAATCGTGTTAGGTGAAGCAAAAAAATATTTCACAAACACACATTCAAACACGCATATATACATATATATAAATATTATTATTTTATTCTATTTTCCTTAAAAACAAAAATATAAAGACATTTTTTCGTTATTCCTTTTACCAAAAATGTTTAAATTAAAAAATTTAACAAACAAAAAAGCTGTTTACAATAAAAACACATTTAAAACATTATAAAACATTACAACAAAAATTATGTTTTAGTTTTTTCGATAAATTCTTCAAAGTAAAATTTGTATGTTTTTGTTTCTGATAAATTAAAATTATAATTAATAAATTATAACAATAAATGTTTTTTTTTCAATTCTTGTCACGGTCCAGTGCACTAGTGTGTGTATTGTTTCGGTGTATAACTTTTTATTTTATTTTTTTTACGGCTCATTTTCTCGGTGCTATATAAAATAAAATAAAATAAATTTCCTTTTTATTTTTGTGTCTAATTTTTTTCGTGTTTTATTATAAAAACATTATTAAATAAAATGTTTTTTTTTTCTAACAGTTAGCCGGAACAGAAATTTACGCTAATAAAAAAAGAAAAAAAGTGTGTGCTTGTTACAGTTAAAAAACAAAACAAAAAAGAACAACTCTAATTTGTCTCCTTTTATTAAAGAAAACATAAAAAAAAACACATTTACCGTAACAAATTAAACAGTTATAAAATAAATACCGCAAATATAACGAACAAAAAAAAAATCTAGTGAAAAGTTAAAAAAAAAACAGAAACCCTTCAGTTTACAAAATTTTATGTATATAATTTAATATATAATAAAAAATATATATATATAAATAAAGATTGCGAGTATTTTATATACAACAAAATGGCCTCCGTTAAAGATACCGCATCATTTTTTGCTCACGGCAACTCTAAACAATTTGAATATTGCCTAAAACTTTATCCACAAGTTCTCAAAATTAAGGCGGAGAAGAGGAGTAAAAAGCCAGAGGAATTAATACGGCTTGATGATTGGTAAGTTTGTCTTATTTTATATATTTAATTTAAATAGAAACCCTACCCAAATTTTAAAAAGGGAATCACTAGTGTGATTGCCTGAAAAAAAGGTGATTTTTGGGAATTTAATGAAAACTACTGCATGGAATATTTTAATGTTTTAAGGATATATTTGTGGATATATAATAAATACATGATAAAATTTTTGGACCAAAATATTGAAAATTCAGCAAGTTATTCGCAATCTCCTAAGGTTAAAAAAAAAAAAGGTATTTCTCCGTACTGTGACCCTCGATCGAAGAAAAAATATTGAAATTTAACAAAATTGCGGAGTTTTTTAAAAAAAGTTTCAAATTTCGCGCGAAAATTTGATGATTCTTGGCCTGCCAAAATTAAATTTATTATTCGATCGGAAAACTGGAGGTTCATGGTATGGAAAAACATATACTTCTGTGATCAAAAAGTAAAGCCAATTTGTTTATAACTTTTAAAATTTTTATTTATTCTTCCAAATCTATATTATCCCCTTCACAGTAGTCCCCGCCTGACACAATATACATATGCCAGCGATTTTTCCAATCTTCGAAACACTTCTGAAACTCGATGATTGGAATGGCCTTCAGATCCTTTTTCGATTTTTCTTTTAATAGCCTGAAGTCACATGGAGGTAAATCGGGCGAGTTTTTGATGAAAAAATCTCGAAGAACCAATGCAGTGTGAGATGGCAAAATTGAGTGTTTTTGGAACCAATCGAGATGTGACTCTTTTCAAGCACAAATGTTCTTTCAAAATGATTTGGACCGATCCAAATGAAATGTTTACAGTATTAGCAAGATCTCTTCTTGTCAACTGACGATTTTTGAGCACCAAATCTTTGATTTCATTGACATGTTGTTCATTGATTAATGTTGATGGTCCGGGACGCTCTTTGTCTTCAAAGCTTTCTCTACCTTCTTCTTCAGACAAAACCTGATCGCTGATGGCCTTGTGCAACATTCTAAACGTTTCTGCAGCAAAAATTTCATTCCGCAAACAAAATTTAATGCAACTTTGCTCAATAAAATCACACATTGTAAAAATCGAAAAATTCACCTTTGGTTGCTCAGAAAACACAACGAAACTAACCAAACAAATGATGTACTGGCGTGGAATTGTACACAGATATGAGTGACAGTGCTGCCAACCTAAGTACAAAAAGTTCTGCTCGAATCGATGTACCCGTACAATTTAAATTCAAAATTGGCTTTACTTTTTGATCACAGCATTATACCCTGCGCCATTGAAGGTTCTAAACCAGTTTTGAATTTACTACTTTTGAATGTTGTCGAATTTCGTTATTATAAAAAGTATTCGACATTTACGGTGGTATTAGCGATTACTTTTTGTTATAAAACACCTCCATTGTTTACGTATCGTCCCCTCACATGTTCTAGCACGCACTTGTGATCTTCGAAGATGTAGATCAATAAAAATCAATTTTCCTCGTTGTTGTGGAGCCCACCGTGTGAATTCTCTGGCATACCTTTATCGTAACTCTAGTTTTCTTTTTGATAACGACAGAGATATAGACCAATAATTCAATACAATCCGTATTCAAATTAATCGATGTAATTCGGCCAGCTTCCAAAATCATTTTTCCCTTACCATATAACTTTCCAAGAAGAGATTTAACTTGGTTCGTAATTTTTGCGTACCGCCCTATTCTTTTTCGTGCTGTGTTCCTTGGTTCCGTTCTCCACAATTTAAATTCACTTCATTTTGAAATTAAGAACTCGAACAATCCCTATTCTGATTATTATTAAAAATGTCTTTCCAAAATAAAGTAACCCAAAGCCACTTAACTACTCCGATAACGTAATCGAAATGACCAGTGATCAGTTGGATTTGCTATAATAGTTAGAAAGTAGTGCTTGAGTACTTATATTTACTCCCCAGATCGTCTGAATTTTTTAATAGCTTAGATAAATAAATAAATTTTTGCAAAAACGATACTTTCAATGAAAATACATTTACTTTTTATTCGCTGAGGTTTCATTTAATCTGATGCTATATAAATAATATTTTTATTTGAAAAATGAATTGATTGATTGATTGAATTTTGATACATTTGTTTTTTACAAATCTTCCAATATTCCTACTATTTGGAAGAGTTCCTTTATTATCCCATTGCATAAAAAAGGCAACAAATACGAGGTATCTTATTATTGGCCTGTTGCCAAAATGTTTGAAGCGTTAGTAAACGATATTCTTCGCTTCCACTGTAAAGCCATTAGTAGGCTCTTTCCAGCATGGCTTTACTAAGGGAAAATTAACTACTACAAATCTTATAAAATCAGGCTTTCAAGTAGATTGCATCTACACAGATTTTAGTAAAGCTTTCGACAGGATCAATTATAAAATTCTACTTTATAAATTATCCGTATTGGGGTTTTCTTCTGTTTTTCTGGAGTGGCTGTCCACCTATCTACGGAACGGAACACAGAGAGTTTCGTTTCGGGGAGCTCTATCTTCCGAAATACATAGTTCATTTGAAGTGCCTCAGGGAAGTATTCTTGGTCCGCTGCTTTTCATTATTTATATCAATGATATCTCTTTGCTTCTCTCGTCTCCAAAAATTCTCTGTTTTGCTGATGATGCAAAAATATTTCGCATTGTTTCTAGCAACGATGATTGTACTGCGTTAAAATCAGACTTATCCACATTTCACAAGTGGTGCGATATATGACTGTAATGACTTTCTCCAGAAAGCGTTCACCTATAATATTCGACTTTGAGAGAAAGCCTTTTATCCAGACTTGGCAAAACCAGGGACTTAGGTGTCTTAGTTAACTCTGCACTATCCTTTGATGATCACGTTGGGTTTCATCAAAAGATGGTCCAGAGAGTTTGACGATCTGCATATTATCAGCCTTCTTTATTGTACTTTTGTCATACCTATTTTAGAATACGCCAGCCCTGTTTGGACGCTTTTATACGCGGTCCACATTAATCGCATTGAGTCGGTCCAGCGAAGTTTTCTTAGGTTTGCCCTCTGTGGACTGCTATAGTCCGATCCTTTGAACCTTCCATCTTATACTGACCGACTCAAACTAATATCGCTTGACTCCTTAGAAAGTAGACGTAACATTCGTAGAATGATTGCTATCTGTGATATTTTAACTGGGCGTTAAGTTGACTGTTGTATTGCTATTATTTTGTAAGTAACCAGTTATTTGATGAACATTGTGTAAATAAATAAATATAAGTCTTCATAATTGAGAATATTACATATAATGTTGTATAATAAAAGTAATGTCATAATGTCAGTCGATTTTTACATTCAGCTAATAATTTAATTCAGATTAGACAATATAATAACTAAATTATTCAAACATCAGCACTGACACAATCGGGTTATGATAACTAAAGTACGAGACAAATACACTCGTACGATGTGATGCTAAAAATCTTGATAAAACAGCATCAATGGTTGTTCCTCCTCTACAAATTTGCCAGCGTCTGCTTCTGAGGAAGCGGCACTTGTTCACTCAATATATTTCACGAAGTACGTTGACTCGCTCATCACGCTATCCGGACTTAATTGTTAAATCCGTTGAAATCGGGAAAGCTTGGTCGCCATATTGGATCCGCCATCTTGGATTTGCATATTGTGATAATATTCAAAGTTAGTAGCCTCAAAATAATCATTGTACCAATTTTCATATTGGATTCGCCAACTTGGATTGGCAAATTTTGATAGTATTCAAAATGAATACCAATTTTCATTAAAATCCGTTGAAATCCGCTAGATGTCGCCAAAATTTCAGTTAATAATATAGCGCAGAAGTGAGACAAATGAGATGCAAAGAAAATGTATTATAGTATATCTTAAAATTTTAGTATGTAATTTGTAAGGTATGGTCTGTCAAAATATGATCAAAAAATTTCACACTAGTGGTGCCCCTTAACTTTAAAAAAGTTAATCTAAAAAAACAAACAAAAAAAACCAAATGCTGATGGGTCATATCACTGAGAAAACTGCTGTGACCCATCTGTGGTACACACCTTGTAAATTATCTCCTACAAACTGTGACCACCAGGTGGTTTGAAAAATATGTTGTTTGTTGTTATATTTTAAAGGAATTTCTCAAGAAATATCGCTTGTACCAAATATCAGAATTTAAAAAAATTGAATTTTATATCATCTATTTACACCTGACACCTGGTGCAAGAATGTTTACATGCCTAAAATTTATGTTTTTGAAATATTGATTTTTTCAAAAAATAAAAGTATACTCCCCCCTTAATTCAATGTTATAAAAAGGGTACTTCCCGTTGACCTAGAATCCTGAAATTTGGTACGAAAGAAGGTTTCATAGCACAAGTAAAGGAAGAAAATCTAAAAATCATTAATTTCTAATTCCATGTGAAAATTTGTTCAATTTCCCCGATACCAAGTATAACCCCCCACAAAATTCTTAGAGCTAATTTTTTAACAACCTATACAATAGTACAGAACCTTCAGGGAGCGAATCCTATTCGCACTTGTCCGTCTTTTTAATATAAATAAAAAATCTTTGCTTTTAAGAATACCCATATACATTTTTATAAAGAAAAACAAAACCCACCTGTCAATGTTTACAAAACAAAATTACTTGAAGAAGGAAAAGCCCAAAAATAAAAAATAAAGAATTTTTAGCTACCCGTGCTCTTCTTTCAGTTGGATAAATTAATGTCAACCTCCGCTCCCCACCTAACAAGAAAAGAAAAAAAAAAGTGAAACACGTTCAAAACAACGTGCGTCGTTAGGGAAACATCCCGCACCCGTTCTCCGCACAGTCTCAAAAAGACGGACACCTAATTGTAGAGGCACGTGATAAGAGAAAAAAACATTTGTGTCACATTCACGTGACATATTTTTGGAAGATCCTTAAAAATACACTTGGCCAGGTGTTAGTACTGCCAGCCGCCGGCAAGAAGGTGGGGCCAACAGACAGCGGAGGTATTGGTACAAGCCCAAGATATTTTAAAATTTAAGCTATTCTATTACATATAGTCCCTGTTCATCGAAATTCGTTATTTTCTTGTTGGTAAAACGGGAAGGACACATAAATATAATAAAAGAAGTGTAGTTTTTGAATAATTGTTTTATTAGCTATTAATTAATGATAAACATATTTTAAAAATATCTTAATACTTAGTAGGACCACCCTTAGACCACTGATAACTTCACTTATTCGTTCTGGCATACTTTCATAGCATCGCTCTATTATTTCTTTAATTTCGAGGCTATTATCCCACACATCTGTAATATTTTGCTTTAAGATCGTTGGCGTAGGATTAGGAAGAGTATATATTTTTAATTTTAGTAGACTCCAAACATTTTCAATCGGGAGAATTACCTGGCCAACGAAGAACTGGAATATTATGGGCGCTAAAAATGTTTTCTATTGATCGAGCAGTGTCGCAGGGTGCGCCATCCTGCATGAAGGTGTCAGAAAGGCCACAAGACTTCTAAGTAATTAAAAAGTGGTATTAGAATGTCCTCGGTGACCTCTCTGTACACATCCTTGTTCATTGTCCCGTCCAGGTACGTCGACTGAGAAACAAGACCATATCATGGATGTTGGATGTTTCATAGTCGTTTCGTTTCTGAGTGATAATTAAACAGGTAAATGCGGTTTAAATATTTTAAATACATTATTTAAAATCCGCTGCAGTATAATGACGATAAACGCTTGCCCATTGCAACCGAGCTCGGCGCATTCTCGCAGTGAGTTTTGGTTTTTATTAATTAAAAGCTTTTATTTAACTTGCAATGTATGTATGTATGTTTGGGTGGAATCTTGCTACTCAATTTTGAAGCAGATATCTTCAACCGATTGAGCTGAAATTTTGTATACACGTTACGTTTGGATGACAATACACGATAAGCTGTGTGACGTCATTCTAAATCCAATATGGCGGACCATCCAAGATGGCGGAATAGTTATTTTTAATGCATTCCTACAATATGGGTATCAAATGAAAGGGCTTGTTAAGAGTAACTCGAAAGAATATGGCGGAACATCCAAGATGGCGGAATAGTTATTTTTTATGCACTTCTGCAATATGGATATCAAATGAAAAGGCTTGCCGAGAATAATTAGAAAAATATTCTGACATCACTCTTAATCCAATATGGCAGACTTTTGAAGTTTTTTATGCTTTCCTATAGTATGGGTATTAAATGAAAGGGTTCGCTGAGAATAAAAATGCAGGTTAAAAAAAAAGATGGTGATTATAAGCTCCGTTGCTCTAATCCACCTGAAATTTGGTGTAGAGACCTCGATTATTCTTGAGGTAGAATTTTTTGAGCTTGTAACATCGGTTGATTAACTTTGACTTGTGTGATTTGGCGAGATGGGTGTCATCAGCATTGGTCTGCAACCTGTCTAGGAGAAGGACAACTCCAAAATCAAACCCGGAACTGTGTTTCGTCAGGCACAAGTAAGCTCCAAGCTGAAATAAGTGGCGCATTCTTCCAAACACCCAAGTCAAGGTGAGGCTGTGCCGAGGACTGAGTGGCATCGGGGTGTAATATGACGTCGTGAACGTACCACTTCAGGGCACCTGGGCGAACCCTGTTGTATATTAGCTCTTACCCTTCTAAACGGAGCTCTGGGAGGGTCGACGAATATTTCTTCGGTACTCGTGGGAACAAAATAGGAAAAACAGAAACATCAACACAAAGGAAGAGAAGGCTGGAGAAAAAGAAACTAAAACGGCAAGAAAAACTTGCCAACGAAGACTATGACGCAAAACGCCGAAGACTCAACAAAAGGCGTGATCAGGACAATAGCGAAACACCTACTCAACGACAGTTAAAACTTGATAAAGCTAAGCAACGCATGCAACGGTTAAGAGCATAATGAGAAACCTAGCCAGCGATAACTAAAAAGTAAAAAATAAATTAAAAGCAAAAAAACCTTTTTTAAAAAAAGCTTTTATTTAAATGCTCTAAAAAGAATAAAATAAAATTTTCCTTTAAAATTTTAACTATCAACTTATAGCCTCATTATACACAATTTATATGATCATAAAAGCTCGTCTTGCCTTAAGGTTGGCTTCGTACAAGCGTCTGCTTAGCTTCATTGGAGATATTTCGATCCCTTCGCCTTGTAACTCTTGATGCAAACTATTAAAGGATGCGAAGCAATTTTCGATAGCCTTAAGGACAATTCTTCGGTCAGGACGAGACGTTGTATTTCTTTGACCGCGAAAATTTTGACGCTTATTGCTCGATTGTCCTTGATTTTCGTCCAACGATTTCGATATTCTCTTCACAATTTGATGAGGTATTTTCTCTCTTATCGCGATTTCGCGTTATTCTAGTTATTAACGTTCTTGCACTTTCCCATTTTGGTTTTTTCCAACTAATTCCAACTAATTCCAACCAAAATTCGCTGCACTTCTTAAATGTCCACTATTTTCAGCTATTACCAAAAATATTTACTACTCCCGCTTTTCCAAAATAGGTAAACAAAAGACTCTTTTTACTCACAGATAATCACTTTCCAAACAAATCCCAAATAATGATGAGTTTTGTTTATTTTTTTTGGCCGATTTATATAGTAACATAAATCTCACTAAACACGCCCATAAAGAAGGACAGGTCAAAAACCACCCCGAAAAAGGGGTAAAGGGCTTATGGTGTTGTAATTGTACTCACATTATGAATAAGAATAATATAAAATGATTTTTCTTTTGGAAAATTTCGCATTTTTATTACGCTACGAGTAAAAATTTATGAGGAATGATAAAAATTGTTAGTGGTTCTACAGGGTGGGCCTTTTAAGATTTGGAATTTGAATCGGCTATAAAAAAAAAAACAAATGAACATTTTTTTAAAGTTATGAGTTTATTAGAAAGATTGAACCTTTCCATTTCGGAATGTAAGACAACATCATTCAAATGACTGCCGCGGCTAGCCTTACAATACCCCATTCGATCAGTCCAATTTTTCAGTACATTTTCGATTGTTTGAGCCTCTATTTCGTCAATGGCAACTTCGATTTCACGTTTCAAGTCGTCAATCGTCTCTGGATGGTTAGCGTAACACTTTTCCTTAACGGCTCCCCACAAAAAAAAGTCTAACGGAGTCAAATCGCAGCTTGGAGGTGGCCAATTGACATCAGCATTTCGGCTGATTATGCGATTTCCGAAAACAGTGCGCAAAATATCGATTGTTACGTTGGTTGTGTGGCACGTTGCGCCGTCCTGTTGAAACCAAATGTCGTCTATGTCATACTCTTCAATTTTGGGAAACAAAAAATCGCTTGCCATGGCGCGGTAGCGATCGCCATTCACTGTAACGGCGTTTCCTTGCTCATTTTCGAAGAAAAATGGCCCAATAATACCGCCAGACCAAAATCCTTACCAGACACTCACTCGTTGTGGATGCATTGGTTTCTCCACGATGACGTGTGGATTTTCTGACCCCAGATACGACAATTTTGTTTATTGACGTATCCTCCGAGGTGGAAATGAGCTTCATCTGAAAAGATGATTTTTCGGTAAAAATGCCCATCTTCGATCAAGCGGTCTTCGGCCCATTGAGCAAACCAAAAATGCATCGGATGGTCATGCGACTTCAGCTCTTGCACTAATTGAACTTTGTACGCATTCATACCGAGATCTTTATGCAAAATTCTTCTCAAAGAAGTGCGTGAAATGTTCAATTCTTGAGAACGATGACGAATTGATGTTGATGGTTGTTCACGCACACTCTGAGCAACAGCAGCGATGTTTTCGGTTGAGCGCATTGGACGAGTACGTACACGGGTTGTTTTATCCAACAAACGATCCAGTTTCACGAACTCGCTTCACAAATTGATCCACAAACTGCGTTTTTGGCACATCCTTTTTGTCAAATTTTTTCCGTAAATTTCTTACAGTTTGAGTAGAAGACTCAACACTTTGGAAATAAGTTTTTAATATATCCCAACTTTGTTCAAGCGAAAAGCGACCCATTTCATAAATTTCAAACATAAAACTAACTTTCTGTCACATCGGAAATGTCATCAAATCTTCCAACCTCAAAATTACCTATAGTTTCAATTCCAAACGTTAGATGGCCCACCCTGTAATTCGATGAACAGGGACTGTATATTAATATATTTTTACTTATGTTTTCGTTTTAATTTAAATAGAAAATTATATAGATGATATTGTTTTTATGCAGTAAAATTAACCAACTCTTGCTTGGATTTTCTTTGTACTTTGTTGTTTTATTATTATTATTATTGAACGAATGGGAATACGGTTGGAGCTGCACAATCTGCAAAATAAATAAGAAATGTTATTTGAAATCAATAAAAGCAATACGTAGTATATACCTTGCTTGGGCTGGTTCCGAAAAACATTAGACTGCAGTTATAATGCCATGAGAAATGATAAAATTTTGCGAGACATCATCCACGAATATTGAATATTGTAAATAAATATTCCATAAATTTTCAAATCCCAAATGAAAAAATTTATTTAATGTTCTTGAATTCGTTTAACAAAGATACATTCTAAAACATTACTCGACCCACTCTTAGGATGAATGCAACTGATGATAAATAAGTACCACAGTATAAAATAAAATAAATAATAAATCGATTTCTTCCCCACCATCCAATATAAAGGGCTTTTTATTATGCACGTAGCTTTATTCATTTATCTCTTACACTCGTCCTAGGTCATTTTCTCACCCCGAACAAGCAGGAATAATATTTGTTAGAGGATAAAGGATATTTGAAAATTAATTTTTGTTTTAGGAAAGAACATCTTCAAAATAATTTTACGTAAATTGGAAACATATTTTTTATTCTTAAAACCCTCTTACTCCCGCTTTAAACTTCTAAATTAACTAGAATTTTGATGCTGCAATAAACATCAGAAAAGTGGCGGGAAATTAAGCGTACAATTTTTTTAAGCTCTATAGGTCAATTTTATGTATTTCTGTAGAGATTTTTGTGATTCCTAGAAAAAAAGAAAATATTTAATAGGTGTATGATAATTAATTTTGATTTTATTTAACCTTGAGTTGTTCTAGGGCTTCTTAAGCCTATATTAAATTATTTATCTGCATTTTTTGCATAAATCTCATTTATAAATTGCTCTTTATAGATACAAATTTTCAATTAATCATTTATTTTAAAAACATACCTTGTGAAAATTAACAAAAAAATTGAATTCCTTTGCAATTAAAAGAAGACGAAAAAAATTAAGCTAATATAGCTAAAAGAATACAATAAAATTTTTTACAGGATTTTTCTCATATCCCATTGGAACAGATGCGCGATTATTGCCAATTGTTATGATAAACCCCCGCCAGAGTGTGCTGTGTGATGATGCCAAGCAGCAGCAACACCAGCTGCAAAAGCAAATGAAATGACCCGTCGTTTCCCCTCGGACTCGGACGTTGTATTCGTTGTCAACCCGACGAAAAAACACATTTAACCCGGCCTCATAATTTATAATAAGTATATAACGGTATATATATGGGTATATCAATGTAAATATATAATATATAATAGGGCTGCCAGACTTAAAGAATAGATAGAAAGCCAACAAATTTTTTGTACTTGCCACGTTTTGGTGTAGCTTTTGTAGTAGCGCACAAGAAAAAACCTATATGTGAAATTTCATTTTATAATGTTGGTAGTGAATTGATGATGAATCTGATTACTATATACCGTTGTATGCTTTTGTGTATATATATATATATGTATATATTAATGCATATAGTACATACGTAATCCTCTGTAATTTTGTGTGTTTTTCTCTGAATCATCATATCATCGATATTTTCTCTTGTTCCCCAACGGATACGCTTGACGACGACGACGACGACCGACCGACTTGCAAGTTGTCTGCCTGCCTGCTCTTCTGCTATGCTAGCGTCCTCTATAGGACCCTTGATTTTTTTTTCTTCTTCCTGTTATACAGAAGATAGGCTAGAGAACATGGGTTTAGAGTTTTAAAAGTGAATTCATACATTCACCTGCTTTAGTTATGCTAATAATAAAAGAATAGTGTTCGGATTTATTAAAAATATAAAAACCTAACCTATAAATATGTTGGTCCTTAAAATCACATGAATTTGAAATTGTTTTCAAATTTTATGTAGCGTAAATATAGAAATTAGTACTTTAAAAAAAAAGTAGGTATCTAAGGATTTTTGACAAATTTTTAAATGATTAAGTAAAGGGGTTTCTAAGATGTCTATTATATTTCTTAATTTTAATTTTATTATGTATTATATATTTCTTTTGTTATTATTCTTTTAAAGGTACCAAAATGAGCTGCCGAAAAGAATAAAACAACGTGGAAAAGACGCGCATATGGTTCATGAAGAACTTGTCCAAACGATGAAATGGAAACAATCGGTAAATAATAAAATTATAATTATAATAATCTATATATTTTTTAACATATTTACCTCTTTTTAAATTAGCGTGGAAAATTTTTTCCACAATTATCATATTTGGTTAAAGTAAACACTCCTCGAGCTGTTATGCAAGAAACTAAAAAAGCATTTAGAAAATTACCAAATTTGGAGCAAGCAATTACAGCATTATCAAATTTAAAGGGTGTCGGTACAACAATGGCATCTGCATTATTGGCTGCCGCAGCCCCGGATAGTGCACCATTTATGGCCGATGAATGTTTAATGGCTATTCCAGAAATTGAAGGGATTGATTATACAACAAAGGAATATTTAAATTTTGTACAGCATATACAGACGACAGTACAACGTCTTAATTCTGAAAAGGAGAGCAATTCATCTTGGTCACCTCATCGGTAAGATAAAATTTACTTATATATTTATAATAATAATAATTTAATGGTGTCAGAAGTAGGATTAGTTTTATTATAATTTTATTAATATTTTTTTTTCTTACCAACAGTGTTGAATTGGCACTCTGGACACACTTTGTTGCATCAGACTTAAAGCCAGAACTTTTAGAAGATATGCCAGAGGGTTCGCATCATCATCCATCATCAGTACCAAATGGAGTTTTATTAGATAAAGATTCATCTGAAAATGATGCGACAACAATACAAACAAACTCAAGCTCTGATACAACAACAACAACAAATATAACACAAACAACACCAACAAATAATCCTTTAGAGCCCTCTGATGAAAGCAATTTAGAACCACCAGCTGCATCAAATGGAAATAATGGAAACGGTATGGACCTTTATATTTTATTTTTTGTTCTTTAAATTAATTATAAGTTAATTTTATGCGTTCAATTTCAAAGGGGTTCTCGATAGTTTAGATGAGAGTACACGATCTGAAGATAGTTTAGAGAAACCCATTACACCAATTGTTGTTAATGATGAAACAAATGACAGTGATTCGTACAGCAGCGCAAAGAGGTAATTTGATGTATTGTTAAATTATTACAATTAAAAAAACAAAAAAACCTAAAGAAAGTATCATATTAATTTTTGTGTCAGAACCGTTTAATATCATTTTTTTTATTTTTTATATTTCCAGATCGCTTGATTGCGAAAGCTCAGAGGAACAAACCGAAAATAGTCAGCCAGAAACAAAGAAGATACGGAATGATTGAATTTTTGTTCGTCATATTTAAAATAATACAAAATAAAAAGCAAAGAAAAAAAACAGACGTAAAATAATAAATAAAATAAAAACAAAATCATATTCTCACTTAAAAAAAAAAAAAAACAGCCAACAAAAAAAAAAGAAGTATACCTTAAGTTTGTATGTAATTTAAAAAACAACAACAAAAACCCAAAATCGCTAGAAATATGCAAAAACTAAAAACTGCTAAAAACAAGAAGGAAGGAAAGAGAGGAGGAGACAACAGTTAGAAGTTATATAGCAAGATGATCCACAAAATAGGACAAAGTAAAAAACAATCTACAGAAAAAAAAAAAAAAAAAAAAAAATTAAGGGAAATGATAAAATAATAAAGGCATATGAGCGTAAGGGACAGAGAGATTGAGCTGGAGTGAGAGAGAGAGAGGTATATATAAATTATAAAAGTATAAAAAAGCAAGAAATATTGATTATATGTGAAGGTTAAGAAAAAAAAAAGAGCATAGGCCCGAACCCTAATGACTTACTATATATAAAATTTATATATAAAAGGTATAAAACAATTTTGTAACAATGATACTGGTAAAAAAAAAAAATTATACTAGAGAGAACCTTTTAAACGAGTATATAAAAAAAAGAAGATAAAACAAAAAACGGAAATAGCATGTAGATATTAAACAAAAAACTAAGAGAGTAAAATTAATAACAAAATTAGACGTTATTGTATAAATGCGCGAAACAAATGAGAAGAAAAATAAATAAATAAAACAATAAGATAGGTATTAAAGAAAAAATAATAAGGTAATGATTTTTTTATAGTAATTGTAGGTAAAACATGCAACAAGTCATCCCCATTTTTTAATTTTTCTCTTAATTTTATTTCCTTAATAATTAATGCTGTCTTTTTTGTCATTTAAAACATCAATTATTAGTGTTAAAATGTATTTTTTATTTTTTTTTTTTTTGTAGTGGTATAAAGGGGGATAGATTTTTCTTAAGTATTTTATTTAATGTTTTCTTTAAATTTAAAAACAAAAATAACATCTCATAGTTATGTATACCAAAAGAACAAAAAAAAAGAGAGAAACTGGTGAAATGCGAGACAAAATTCAAGAAAATTCCATGGTATTGCTTATTTTAAGGCAAAATGATAAGAAAAAAGTAATAATAATTATAATAACACAATTTTACCTTTTTCCCTTTGTTATTGTCTACGAAAGGAAAAAAGAACATAAAAATACAGGAGTAGTAAATTTTTCTCTAAATTGCCTTTTTTATTAAAAAATTTTTGTAACAAAAATAAAATATACTTAATAAATTTAGAAGAAAACAGGAATTATTATTTTTTGTTTTACAGCATAAGTTTAAAATTAAACTAAAAGGGAGGATTATTTCGAATTTTTTTCTTTTCTCGGTTATTTAAGCAGTCAAACGAATCCCTGAAATAATAAAAGACAAATTCAAATAATTTTTAAGTATTAATTTTAGTTGAGGCTGTACACACTATTGAATTAATTTGGTGTCAGAAGTGGGATTTTAATTAATAACATTTTTTTTTTTAAAGATTTTATTCTTAAGAGAATTATCTTTTTCATTCAAAATAAAGGGTTTTGTTTAATATCCCTTTATCCGTGTACAGTCTTTAATGAAAATTTTTTTTTTAATTTTTCATTTAACAAAAAATATTTTACATGTATAATTAATTCAACAGACTGTTTTTACTTTTTCATTGTTTAGATTTCAATTTCGAGCTAGAAAAATTAAGAAATCTACACAAATAAACTGTGAAGAATAAAAGAAAAATGAAAAAAAAAACAATTAGAGAAAATTGTGAAGAACAACAGTAGAAGTTAAAATACGATTATTTATAAAACAAAAAATGAAGAAAATTATAAGGAAGAAAGGTATATATAAAAATAAGTCATATTGAAAGTTACATGTATAAACAAATTATAATTAGAGGTAGAATGTTTTTTCAAACTTACATTCTGTTTTATTTTATTTTTCCATATTTTTTCGTTAATCAGAAGTAGTATTACGAATTTTTTTTTCAATATTTCCACAACAGCAAGTAGGCACCTTTTACAGTAGCGGAATAATTTATATATTTTTAAAATTTCAAATTTAATTTACACAAAATCATCCCACTTCTGGCACCCAATATAAAATTATGTTTGTTCGTCTGTAGACTTAACTGTATTTATGTTTTATTTCATTCATAAAATTAAGAAGGCATCACCCCACACCTGGTACCATATAACTTTTGTTTAAATTCTTACACATTTTCTAACACATTCCTCCTTCCTAAACAAAATGAAAAAATTATTATAATTGCTAATGTTCGAGTAAAAAAATGTCTAGGATTTTAAAATATGAAATATGTAGAGGGTTTTTTTTTTTTTTAATAATGGATTTTCCAATTTTATTTCTTTACTTCTTCTGCCAAAACAAAACAATATTGATGTCAATTGTGGGATAATTTTTCCAGTTTAAAAATATTTCTCTTTTTCAACCCCACACCTGGCTCGAATGTTGATTTTAGTTTATTGATTTTAATAAACTAAAAAAATAAGAAACGCTACTGTATTTGGTGATACTAAAACATTTTCAAAAAAATATTTTCTTTACAATAACACTAATATTTTATTTCTTTAAATAAATGTAGTGGACGCTATAAAAAAATAAATCTTAGGAAAAGATAACTTTATTAAAAAAACAAGAACTAAACTAAGGCGTTGGTAAGAGTTAGTCAAAATGAACAATTCAATTCATATATATTTTTTTACAAATATTTTGTCATTTTTTCTTTTTTAGTATTTTTTTGAGCGAACAGAAGAACGAAAAAAATAATGGATAGAATTTTCTTAATTAAGTAAAAATAAAATAAAATGCGAATGAAGAAAGCAAGAGCAGAATAACTAAAAATCTAAACATACTTAAGTGAAAAAACATTTATTAAAAAAACATAATAAATTGTAATTACCTTGAGAGCACTTCTTAAATTATATATATTTAAAAAAAAACGATAGTAGTTATTTACTTATTTTTAAGCTTATTTCGTTCTAAATAAAATAGATTTTTTTTTTTTACAAGAAGAACATATATTATTTAATTATTTTTAATTAATTCTAACAATTTTAACTACAATTTTATTTTTTTTACGTAAGAACAATTATTTATTTATAAAAAACGAAAAACAGAATCACCCTGTACTATTCTCTTTTTTGTCCCCCAATTTATATGATAGGGTCTTTCTCTATTTTTTTTAAAGAATTTTTATTATTTTTTTGTTTTATTAATAATAAGCAACTCAAAATGATCAGCCACCCGATTTTTATACAAATTGTAATCTTTTTAGATTAAAGAGAAAAGTATATAAAGAGTTTGTTTCCTCTGTTTCTTATACGTAAAATTTGTTCGTTTTTAGTTTTTAGTGCGAGAAATAGCTCTAAAATATTCCTACAAAGTACTTTTTGTTTTCTTCTAGACAAGAAAAATTATATTAAATCTCCCACAGAAAAAGAAAAAAAGATTTTACCGATTTGTTTAATTTATTTTTTTCACCCTTGAAGTGTATATAATTCTAATTTTGCAGAATTTTCAATTTTATAGAAGAATGGGCACAAAAATCCCACACCTGACACCGATTTTCAGAATATTCCAAATATAAATTAAAAATACTTGCGACAGATTTGTGGAATAGGTGTTCCTTTTTCTTCTTGCGAAACTAATTATTCAAATAATTTAAATTAAAAACTTCTAATCGCAGAGAATGCTTATGGAATTATTGGACCGATCCCACACATGGCACCAAATTTCTTAAATATTCTTAAACTCTACTTCGAAATGAAATAAAAAAGAATTTCAATACAATACAATGAGATAAAAAATAATTTCAATATAATTTCCTAATTTCAGCTCCTGTAGTTGTTATTTAAATAGAAAAACAACAAAAAATATTACCTGAATCTGTTAGAAGATGCCTTATTAAGTACCCCACACCTGGCACCAAATGTTTTAAATTCTCTGTATTTTATCTGTTTTCTCGATTTTCCTTGTAGTATTTTTATTTAAGAACAATCAAATTTGACTCTTCTCTTGATTTAGGACCCCTAACACAAAAATCTGAGGGAAAAAATCCCTTTTCAGTAGGTTTTCCGTTCTAAAAAGAAAAATTGCCATGCTCTTAACAATATGACCTTGAAAACAAAGTCTCAGCGTCTTCTACATGTTAACAGTCTATTCAATTCATTAATTAAATTAATGCAATAACAAATAATAAACAATAAAACTCACAAAAAAAAAAATAGCATGCCAAAAAGTGTCCTACAAAACTAGCAATAATCTGGTGAAGCTTTACAAAAGAGAAATAAAATCATATAAAATTTCTTTCTTATATTTCTACAATTTTTTTTTTTTTTAAAAATTCAACAAATGAACGTCATTTTGTTGCCCTCAGAATTGTTTTATTTTAATTTTTTTTGGTTCTTTTACATTCAAAAACAAACTTTTCCAAGAGAAAAACATCTGAAATCTAACAAAAAACCAAGAAAAAGTTCGCTTTAACGGCCAGAGAAAATTAAAATTTAATAACATTTTGTATATATAAAAAGCAAAAAACAAAAACAACCGTAAAATATACACAAAAAATATAATAAAGAAAAAAATTGTGTGAATGCCTTAAAAAATTCCCAAAGAAACGAGAACAAAACTTTAATAAAGAAAATTACACGTAAAAATATAAACAAAAATACAAATTAATATTTTTTTAATTTAGAAAATGTTCACAAAGAAACATTTCTTGTAACACTCAAAACCCGAACGGATGCGCTTGCGAGAAAGAGACGGATAAGGAAGACATTTTAATTTCATAAATTGTAGATGGCGCTGTTTAACCCAGTCGATTGGTTTTTCGTCTATAAAAAGCCTAAAACCAACTAAATATTATTAGAGAAAAACATTTTCTTAAGTAAAAAGACCCGCTCTTTCCGAATCTGAGGTCAGATTTGAAAAATTGTTCACCAAAAATTAAATATGGCCTCCCAAAGATGCCTATAATTCAAGCATCCAATGTCCAATTTTTCATACACTTAGTATTAATTTATTTGAAGAAATGAACTTCTAAATTTACTAATACTGTATCTTTGGAATGTATAGCAATAGCAGAGTACGGAAAATGTTAGTAACATATATTTTCAAGATGGCAGATACAATATGGCCGCTATTACAACAAAAAGATTTTTCTTTCAAATTCAGAGCATGCATGTGGTCATTACTTATGTTTTTGAGGTTGGTGATTTCAAATTTCATATTAGATTTTCATTTTACAAAATGGCGGATCCAATATGGTCGCAAACTAAAAACTAAGGAAGGAAAATTATAGTACATTCTGTGTTCACCTCCTCGTGGTGAGAGTCGACCACCATTATAGATGGCAAACGAACAGAAAACTTTTAAAAACACATGAAATTTTAAAGCAATTGAGTATTTTATTATTGCAGTGGATCCACCATTTGGTAAAATGAAAATCTGATACGGTTTTTTAAATCAGCGACCTCAAAAACATGTATGTAGAATGACTATCCGCATGCTGTGAATTAGCAAAGAAAAAGCTGTTTGTGGTAATGGCAGCCATATTGGATCCGACATTTGGAAAATATATGTTACTAACATTTTAATGTACTCTTTTACTGTTATACATTCCAAAGATACAATATTAGTAACTTTAGAACGTTATTTCTAAATATAAAGTTTATGAAGAATTGGACAATGGATGCTTCAATTTTAGGCATCTTTGGGAGGCCATATTTAATTTTTGGTGAACAATTTTTCAAATCTGACCTCAGATTCGGAAAGAGCGGGTCCTTTTACTTAAGAAAATGTTTTTCTCTAATAATATTTAGTTGCTCTTAGGCATTTTATTGACGAAAAACCAATCGACTGTAAAATGGCCGCTTTGCCGTTAATGGGTTAATTCAGCTCTTTTTTTTTTATTTATTAAACTTTTTAAGAAATTCTTAATTCTAATGTTATACGAACAAAAATAAAAATACAGTTAAATAAAAGACACAATATAAAAAACAAAAGACTAAGGAAAACAAGAACAAAAACAAGAAGAAGCAGAATAGGCTTAAGTAAAAATATCGAAGCTAACGGTAAGTCAGTAAAAAATTAAATAAATTTTACTTTAGAGGACACCTGGCGCCCTCTGTCATTATTAATTTAAACTAAAACAAAAAAACAACAAACCCTATAACGTATGAAAACGTCAAAGTGACATTTGTGTCAGTTGTAAAGGAAGATGAAAGATAAAATATGTTAAAAAAAATTATACGAAAGGTAAAAAAAAACGGTGGAAGATTATAAATAAAAACAAAATTATGAAATTAATAATAATAATAAAAAAAAGAAAAAAAAATACAACAAATGTAACAAATAAAAAGAAGAATAAAACACTTGTAAACATACACAACCATATGCATGATGGTGTATGTACCGCAGTTAGCCTTCATATACACATATTAATTATATTTTATTATATTCAGTAAAAAAAAGAGAAAACAACAAAAAACGCGAAAAAAACGACAAATGTGAAATACAAAAAATAAATGAGAAAAAAAAAATAAAAACAAAAAAAAATGGAATACAAAATAGCAACAATATTTAAATAAATAAGGGAAAAGAGTAGAAATTTTCATCTTAGGTTGTAAGTAAAAGGAAAAAACTCATAAAAAATCAAAAAATAACAAAAAAAAAAAAACAACACGTGAAAATGAAAAGGGGACAAAAAGTTAAAATAAAAAGATTACAAACCTACAAAAATAGAAAAATAAATTCCCATGAGAATTTAGTAAATGTGATTTTTTAATTACTCCTTATCTTTCCCAGCCGGCGTTTCATCGAAATCAGCAACCCCTAAAACCCTAACGACTTCCTTAAAACCTGACCAGGGAACCCCTTTTAAGAATATAGTTTTAACTAGCTGGGTTACCCGGTTTCACCCGGCGATGGGTAAATACTTACTAATTAAACACTTCTCAAATGTTCTAGTTTGTTATATCCTAGAAATTGTTTCAACCCGAAAACGCCTTTATGGATCCGTATCATTGTACCAATTTTATTTAAAATCCGTTGAAATCGAGAAATTTTGGTCGCCATATTGGATCCGCCATCTTGAATTTGGAAATTTCGCTAATATTCGAAATTAGTGGCTCCGGAATAATCATTGTACTAATTTTGATTAAAATCCGTTGAAATCGATGAAATTTGGTCGCCATATTGGGTCCGCCATCATGGATTTAAAAATTTTGA
This sequence comes from Dysmachus trigonus, assembly GCA_949715965.1. Classification (NCBI taxonomy): domain Eukaryota; kingdom Metazoa; phylum Arthropoda; class Insecta; order Diptera; family Asilidae; genus Dysmachus; species Dysmachus trigonus. Next base: position 1,218,086 of record OX454324.1, read on the forward strand.
TAATATTCAAAATCAGTTACTTCAAAACAATGATTGTACTAATTTTCATTAAAATCCGTTGAAATCGAGAAATATTGGTCGCCGTATTGGGTCCGCCATCTTGGATTTGTAAATTTTGATAACATTCAAAATCAGTGACCTCAAGATAATCGTTGTACTAATTTTCATTAAAATCCATTGAAATCGAGAAATATGGTCGCCATTTTGGATCCGCCATCTTGGATTTCTAAATTTTGATGATATTCAAAACCGGTGACCTCAAAACAATCTTTGTACTAATTTTCATTAAAATCCTTTGAAATCGAGAAATCTTGGTCGCCATATTGGATCCGTCATCTTGAATTTCCAAATTTGGACAGCGGTTTTGAAATCAGCATACCGTAAAACACCTATGTACAAATTTTCATGAAAATCGCTTCAAATTTAAAATTTTCAACCGCCATCTTGGATCCGCCATTTTGAAACCCTATATATTATCCGAAAACAAATTAGCCTATAGTCCGGGAGCCGGTGACAGTAAAACTGCACTTATACGGATTCTAAAATTTAGCATATGAATGAAAAGTATTTAATCATAGCTACAACATAGGCCCGGTGTGCCAGGGTTTAACCTGACCGAAATATTTTTTTAAAATTTTAATTTTTTTAATAATTATAAATAATTTGCACTTATATGGAAATTAATGTTTCTAATACCATTTTATTGCCATTTTATATATACATTTTCTATATACCATTTTATTGCTCTTTCCATTTCCGTGGTCAAAAACATGGTTTCCCCTTCAAAAAACCACCTTGACCTTGATATAACCTTCAAGGTCATTGCCAAGGTAATGTTCAAGGTCAAGGTTGTGGTCAAGGTCACATTTGTACGCAAAACTTCCACTCTTTGCAAATCCGCAGTAACAATGCAGGTTCCTCTTTAAAGAGCCATTTTGACCTTGATATGACCTTCGAGGTCATGGTAAAGGTCATAGTTGGACGTAAAATTGTCCGCTCTTTCCATTTCCGTGGTCAAAAATAAGGGTTCCAATTTAAAAAAGTCAACTTGACCTTGAAATGACCTTCAAGGCCATGGTCAAGGTCAAATCTAAGGTCACCATTGAATAGCTGGGGAAAATTCCTAAAACTTTTGTTTACAACTTTTTTCTCCAAAATGCATTCCTCGAAAGTTATTTAGCCGTTTCCATACTTTTGGATCACGCTGTATAAAGTGGTGTGACAGACTTTTAGGCCAGGATAAGCCCTGGCACACCAAATTTTTTTGAACTTAGATAAAATTTGGAATAAAATAGTATTAGAAACATTAATTTCCATATAAGTGCAAATTATTTATAATTATTAAAAAAATAAAAATTTTAAAAAAATATTTCGGTCAGGTTAAACCCTGGCACACCGGGCCTATGTTGTAGCTATGATTAAATACTTTTCATTCAATTCAAAGAAAATCCAAAACTAAAAAATTTCTAAAATTTCCTCTTTCTTTACAAAATAAGTTTTTTAATTTTTAGTGAGGGGCCAATTCAAAGAGAATCCGAATAATAAAAAATTTAAATAATTTCCTCTATACTTTTTCTTTTTTTGACTAGAATATTTAATTTGTGGTATTTCTAGCTAACCCTTTTTAATAACATTAATTTTTTAATTTTTAGTGAGGGGCCAATTCAAAGAAAAAGCGAATAATAAAAAATCTCAAAATTTTCCTCGAGACTTCCCTTTTTTTGGCTAGAATATTTTGTATCAAAAGTCTTAGGAGATTATTGAATTAAAAATTAGAAAGAATTAAACAAACAAGCAAGATACTTGATTTATTATTTTTATTTCTAAATCTTTAACATATTACTTTTATTTTATTTTTTCATCTGTCAAAATTTTCAAATTCAAGATGGCGCCCTGTCAAACTGCTACTGAAATGCTAAATTTTTATTTAATTGTGCAACATGAAAACAAAATCTTTTCTCTTCAACTCAGAAGATAAAAAATTATCTGTGGAAATTAAAAAAAAAAAAAAAAAAAAGTGTGAGATGGTCTAAAGGGTACTTTATCTTTTTTTTTCGATGACTTAGAAATCATTTTGTTTTGTTCTCTGTTAGACGAAAAACAAAAATTTATTTACCTTTATTAATCCCTTTCAACGCGCAATTAAACGGGGGGATTATTTGAAGCCTTTTCCTTTATCAAAAGCAAGAAAAATCCTCCCCGTCGCACCCACCCCATCCATCTAGAAGAGCATTAAGGTAACTTTTAAACAACGGGTGGGGGTCGGAGAGGGGAAGGAGGGGAAGCGACATTATTTGTTTTTGTGCTGAAATGGAAAACCTTATTGATAAATTGTTTCCTTATTTATTTATTTATTTTGTTTTTTTTATTGTTCTTGATACTGCTTGAGAAAAAGTGTAGCAAAAAATAAATAGTCGGTCCGGAGGAGGAGGGGAGAGGATCCAAAGGTGAGTGGAAGAGTGGGGGTTAGCTAAATAATTTTGGTGTATAAATTTTTCCTTATCATTTTTACAGAATTAATTAATATTTGTTGGGTGGGGGAAGGAAGGAGGATGGACGGGAGAAATAGCTTATTAAAAATTGGAAGGGATTTACATCCGCCACCCCGCCTCCCCCTTCCCAAGAGTCTTTTTAAAGAAGTTCGTTGTTTTCTCAAGAGAGATGCTCTCTCAAGTTCTAGCGTTATGCTTTGAATCGAAAAGGGGCACGGGGAGGGGATGAATGAAGTTTTAGGGCCAGAGAGTGGAAAATAATTTGATTGAGACGAGACTGGGGGGAGGGATTCTCCTTGTTTTTATTTTCTGTGAAATATTTCGCTTACTAAACGTTTTTGATACGTATCAAGTAATTTAAGGATTTCCTGGAGAGTGGGGCTGCGGTGAAATTTTCCCAAAAATTAGCTGGAGAAAAAAAAATATTAGGTATACCATCAGTTTAACCCTTCGTGGCATGGACTGGTAAAATAGCAGGTTACTTGATCAGACCTGGAGGTCTGGAGGACCCATGCAGCTTTAATCCTTAATATTTCCTTTGAAAGTCGATAATTTTTTATTAATTTTTTTTTTTTCTGGAAAAACTACAAGCGATTTTGCGTCGATCAAAAAAAAAAAAAGGAAACTGACAATTCCGAACAGATTTCGTGATATGTATTTTTAAAGATAAAACCTTGAAAGATGACTTTTTCCTAAAAAATTCATAACTTTTCATTTTCAATATCCTAACGCCGCAATATGATATATTTGATAGAATAATGCTATTGAGATGAATTTTTTTTTTAAATTAAAGTGTAAGCGATTGCGGATTCGGAAAAAATAGTAAAAAGTTCTGGTGACCTTCACTTTACCTTGAAAAGTTGCTTCAAAGTTGACGATTTTGAGAAAAAAAATTGATATTTTTGTATGTAGAAACTATGTCAATCTTCCCTTTTATTTCATTTCTGGCTGACATTCCTCTGTAGGAGTTTTGAAACTAGAGAAGATCAATAGAGGTCATTTTAAGTCCACGCGGAGGTCATTTGAAGGTAATTTTCGAGAGAAATACAACCAAATCGCCTTTTTTCGCAGTCTGACCGGGAAAAAAGGTTGTAGATTCATTATTTGGATGCTCAGGTCAAGGATTATCGGTAGTTGCCAGTCTAGGGTCATCCAGAGGTCATTCGAAGGTCAATTCCAAGGTCATTTCAGGGGAAACACCACCCGGTATATGATATCAATAGTGGACTTATTAAACATATAAAGTTTCATTTGCATAGCTCTTATACTTTAGATTTTATTGATATCTAAAAAACTTCAATTTCGTCACTGACTTACTGATGATCATCAAAATTCTTAGGGTACTTTCTGAAGTCCTAGAAAAGCTGAATTTTGGTATGTAAGCTAGTATTAGTACACAAACAACAACAAAATTGTAAAACTTGGAACTTTTACCCCCCAACCCCTTAAACTAGGGGATGGAAATTTGTATGAGACTTCCGCAAATTTTGATGCTAGAGATCTGAAAATTGATATAGGCCAAGCCACATATTTTGACTAAGGTGTACAGAGTTTGTGAAATTAGGGAGTGTAGAGTTAGAAGCTTGGCTCTACATGAGATCTGATAACTTTTTGACAGTGCAAGCCATATGGTCTAGTCTTGGCAACATTTTACATGAAAATGTTTTTGGTGGGATTTCATATTTACATAAATGTGGAGTTTTTGTGAAAACTGGTACTGGTAAGGTTTTGGAGAATGTTGATTTCAAATCCGCTGTCCAAATTTACAAATTTAAGATGGCGAATCCAAAATGGCGGATTCAAAATGGCGAGATAAATTCGCGCAATTTTAACGGGGCTTTTAATGAAAATGGTACAATGATTGTTTTGAAGCCACTAATTTTGAATATTATTAGGTCGTCCGGAGCAAAGTTGCATGTACTTAAAATAAAATAAAATAAAATATAATCTGTATGGTGTACATGGACGGCGCTAGGATTTTCACCATGGGTGGGCGGGAGGTGGGCGAAACATTAATCTAGTGGGGCGGGTGGTATATACACGTCTTTTTTTCAAACATATAACTCAATGTGTGGTGTGAATATGTAATTACAAGGAGAATAATCAGTTCGTATTTAAAGAATCCGTTCAGTAATAGTCACTCCATTTGAATACTAATTTTATAATATTAAGTAGTAATTAAAATTGCACTTGGGTAGCCTATATGCAAAACCTGCTATATGCAAGAAAAGTTAATTCAGTTAAGTTCAGTTAATGGTGGAAATATTAACCTTATGTCTTCTGCCATCTGAAAAACAATATTTTGTGCTGCAAAAAGAACTGAAACTCTTTTGAAATAAGGCGATAAAAATCAGCACTCTAACATATCTGTGAGAACTTTTACACGTTTTCTTTGAATAACTCAAAACTTTTTAAAAATCATATAGCGCGTTTTGCATATGGGATATTCACTTGTAATTTCATGCATACGAACTTTTCAAACATTAATAACAAAAGCCCGTTTAATTGTACAAAGAATAAATTATTAGGAGGCCTACCTTATTAATGAAGATTGAGGCAAATTTTACATTGCTTCTTAAACTTTACAAAAATTCCCTTGCTTGCTTTACTGAGATTGCAGGCTTGTTCGATTTACTACAGATAGTCCAGTCATATTAGGGGTTTCACCTCGGAATGGGAGATAATAAGCTGGAAACTTGTGTACACCTTTATTTTGGCATTCTAAATGGTGTGTAAAAAGTCTCATAAAATCTCGTGTCTGCGTCGTAAGTTATCAAGGTCAAAAGTCACATAAATTGGTTTTCCGGGATTATCTCTGTTTCTACAGCTCCAATGATGTTAACACCTACTATACAAATTGTAGAGCATAAAATTTGCAACAATTTTTGTTCCAATCATTTTTTTATGCGCTCAGCCCTTTTTGAGATAGAGGGCGGAGAGCGCACAACGTTCAGCCATACAAGCTATAATACAAGGTCAATAGTGAATCTCGTTGAGTAATACCTTGTATAAAGTTAATAAATCATTGAAATATTACTAACAATGAATAATTTGTATTATTTATTAATTAATATATTGTATTTAATTACATTTCACATATGTATAATATATTTATTTAATAATATTTACCTACTTTGTGTAATTAAAAACTCATTAAATGTAAATTTCTTGTATATCTTAATTTCATATCAATTTATTCAAAGTAGATTTCAAGTTGAAAAATAATTAAGTATTTTGTCTTTAAAACGTGTAAACTCTTAAATTCTTATTTTTCTATTAAGATTATAACTGGGAAGGCAAACGCATCCATACATTGAGAAAAAAACACTGGTAAATAGTACTAAAAACCAAGTTTACGCTGACCAATTATACGAAAATGGAGTGGGGTTGGAAGCTGCAAAATGAATTCCTGGAGCCAATGACAATAATATTACCACCAGCTCCAGATGAATTACTTAATACTATATTTTGTAATTGTAAGAATGGATGTGGTCCACGCTGCGGGTGCAGAAAATCGGGGTTGCAATGCACTTTATCTTGTGGCCAGTGTAATGGGCAAGCTTGCCTGAATGCTATTTCATTGTAAAGCAACGCTGAGGAAGAGAGTGCATTCGACCCAAAAATGTTAGAAGTCCTGGAAGCAATGATTCAGGACGCGAAAATGATGTTAATGAAACAGACATTTTCGAACGCCAGGAAGATGAGGATGAAGAAGAAGAAAATTAATACTGTTGATCTTTGAATTACTTAAGATTTGTAAATTTACAAAATACAAATTATTCATTGTTAATAATATTTTAATGATCTATTAACTTTATAGAAAGTATTACTCACCGAAATTCACTATTGACCTTGTATTATACATAGTCCTGCCATAAGTTCTGTCCCTTGCAAACATGCTAATAACTTTTGAATAAAACAATAACAATTCGAAATATTTATACGGTTTATTTCTTAATATCTATAGAATATTAAAAAAAAAAACATTATTCAAAATGTCCACCCTTGGCCTTAATGCACCTCTTCAAACGGTCCGGCCACACATCTATCGCAGCACGCACCACTTCCAAAGGTATCGAGGCAGCCATTTTAATCAAATCGGCTTTCAAGGTCTCGATGTTTCGGTGTGGTTTAGAGCAGGCCTTCTGCTCTAACACATTCCACAGGCAGTAGTCCAATGGATTCAAATCTGGACTTCCCGAGGGCCCATCCTCAACAGCAATGAAATCCGGTAAATTCAGCTATAACTAGCGTTGCGTCGACTTCGCCTTGTGTGCTGGTGCTGAATCCTGTTGAAGTATCCAGTGCTTCCCGGCGAACAAAGTTCGGCTTAAAGGCTTCATAACCTTATCCAAAATGTCGGTTTGGTAGTTGACTGCACGCGTTTTTACACCTTGTTCACAGAAATGCAGTTCTGTGACACCTTCGTAGGACACCCCCCACCAAACCATTACGGAAGCTGGATGATGACCTCTTTCCACCCTAGGAATCTTCTCAGACGCTTCTCGAGACGAATGAGCATAAACCTTGTCATTTTGGCGGTTAAACTTTTCTTGAACTGTGAAAATTTTTTCATCCGAAAAGAGGATTTTTTTGTATCCACCATCAGCGTGCCGCCTTAACAACTCCTTCGTTCTCATGGCTCTGATCTGACGGAGAGATGCTGTGAGGCGTTGTCCTGTTCTTTTTCTGTAAGCTCCAAGTCTGAGGTCGTCTTTGATGATGCGTGACATGGTCCTAGGTGGAATTTTCATTTCTCTAGCCATTATTTTCTGTTTCCGGAGAGGATTTCGCCGAATTCTTTCAGCTACGGCTTTAACGGCTGCTGCAGTCCTCGTTTTGCGTGGGCGACCCTTTCTTGGCCTGTCATCTACTGACGACATCTCATTGTACCGTTGGATGGTCCGATAAACAAATTTCTTGGAAATTTTCAATAATTTTAGTAGATCGTAAATCTCTCCTGGCGACTTTTTACATTTATGTAATGCGATCACTGCTGTACGGTTTTCTTTGATACCCCAGTCCATGTTCATTGCACGACTTATCAAAACCAAATGAGTTGTTTTTAATAGTTCGGGATATACTTAAACTACTACATAAAAAAGAACGATCAAGAGTTACCAGCATTTGTTTTAGCTGTGTTTTAAAAGCAGGGACAGAACTTATGGCAAGACTATGTAGTATGTATAGCTGAGTGCTGCGCACTCTCCGCCCTCTATCTCAAAAACGGTTGAGCGCATGAAAAAATGTTTGGAACAAAAATTATTGCAAATTTTACGCTCTACAATTTTTATAATAGGTCTTAACATCATTTGAGCTGTAGAAACAGAGATAATCCCGAAAAACCGATTTATGTGACCTTTGACCTTCAATAACTTACGACACAGACACGAGATTTTATGAGACTTTTGACACAACTTTTAGAACGCCAAAATGAAGGTGTATACAAGTTTTCAGCTTATTATCTCTCATTCCGAGGTTGACCCATTTGGTTTTGCTTATTTGACTAGACTAAGAAGTTGTAAGTAAAGTACAAATATCTGAATCCACAGTTTTAGGGTGGGCGGCTGGGTGGGCATAAAAATTTTAGGGTGGGCTGGCGCCCACCCTCGCCCCACTCTAACGCCGTCCCTGATGGTGTAGCCGACTTTTTGGTTGATTGTATAGTTCTAAATTATGAATACAGTATACTACGTGTTTTTCCACTTGGCTCGAATTAAGTTCGTGAGGCACCCATTTAGCACAGACTTTTTCATATTCCGTTTTTAGGGTTCCGTAGCCAAATGGCAAAAAACGGAACCATTATGGATTCGTCATGTCTGTCTGTCTGTCCGTCCGTATGTCACAGCCACTTTTTTCCGAAACTGTAAGAACTATACTGTTGAAACTTGGTAAGTAGATGTATTCTGTGAACCGCATTAAGATTTTCACACAAAAATAGAAAAAAAAATAATAAATTTTGGGAGGGGGAACTGAAACTCAAAATTTTTTTTTCATCAAACCCATACGTGTGGGGTATCTATGGATAGGTCTTCAAAAATGATATTGAGGTTTCTAATATAATTTTTTTCTAAACTGAATAGTTTGCGCGAGAGACACTTCCAAAGTGGTAAAATGTCTGTCCCCCCCCTGTACCTTCTAAAATAAAAGAATGATAAAACTAAAAAAAATATATGTTGTACATTACCATGCAAACTTCCACCGAAAATTGGTTTGAACGAGATCTAGTGCGTAGTTTTTTTTTAATACGTCATAAATCGTAAACCGTAATTTACCTTTCATTCAATCAACGCAAATAAAAAAACAAGCCTATATGGGCTCGCATATAGTTAGATCTAAATCCCATCATTTAGGTACTTAATTATAATGTTTACTTATCAATAACTTAATTTTAAAAAAATACACTGTTATTAAAACATCGATCAAAGTTACAACGAACTACAAGAACTTTTATATTATGTTACTTGCTGCTACGGAACCCTTCATGGGCGAGTCCGACTCGCACTTGGCCGCTTTTTTTGGTAATAATTTCATGCACAAGTGATATTGGAATTCTCAAATTAGCCGACAGAGAGGTAAGAGACCAAGAACGCGTTTGATTAAAAGCTGACTGAATTAAATCGATCCGTTTTTGCAAAATTTCCTCTGAAATTCGGTCACCCCGTCGATGTTCTTCATTGTCGCCTTTCTTCATTTGAAGCGTTTGAACCAGAACTGCACTGTTCGCTTGCTGAGGGCCTTGTGCCCTACAATATTTTCTAATTGACGGTGGGCTTCGGTAGCATTAAGATTTTGTAGAAACAAAAATTTCAGAAAAACTCGATGTTCACGATCACTCATAACAATCTTTAATTCTGTCTTCGAATTCTGTCTAGAACAATAACTGAACTACTGAACTATGTGTGAGTCATGTTTCAACCTGTTACCATAAAAAATATATCTTTCATAAAATATGCGCAACTTTGCTCCGGACGATCTAAATCTAAAAACCTAAAATTTGGAAATTCAAAATTGCAGATAATGTTTAATTAAAAAGTATTTACTCAAGGCCGGGTGAAACCGGATAACTCAGCTGGTATACTATATTATTATACGCTAATTCTTTCTGTTCTTTTTCTCTTTTTTTTTTGTTCTGAATTAATTTTATTTTTTATTTTTTTATTTTAATGTTCAAAAACTTTCTTTTCGTAATCGCACCTTGAAAACTTTCTTGATCTCGGCAAAGTCCAGAAGTCTTAAAAATGGACGAAATTCAACACAGTCGACGTTGCTGTACGTTTTTTCTTGGTCCGGATTTTCCGCTGTAGATCTTATCAACGAGATGGTCAGACTTGGGTCTCCCAGACCCAAACGAGAATTTACGTCCGCACTAGTCCAACAGGGAATAACAAATGACGCTAGTTCTTTAAACCGAACTTTGCTTTAGACCTCAACAATTTTTTACATAGGGATCGGGTTCAACTATGTTACTTGTCAGAGGATGATAGAACCTTTACATGGCTCTGAGAGACCCATGTCATGCCACGAAAGGTTAAATTTATTTTTTTTGTAGTGGTATAAAGGTTTTTGGTGTCGATTACTTTGAATATAACATTTTTCAATTCAAAATGGCGGACTCAATATGGTGGGTTCGCCATTTTTAATTTGAAATTTTGAAAGAGTGTTTTTTTGCGTGTTTTTCTTCAAAATATAATTTTTTTGTTATATTTAATATTTTGATTCAATTTCGGGCATATGATCACCGTGCGACTCCTAGTTATATAGAGAATGCTATCAGTCCAATTTTTGACCACTTTTTCGAGAATTTGGGGTCATACCACGTTGATCAAAAAACTTCCGGAAGAACACCGTGTGGTGTCAGTCACCCGATTTGATTACTTTTTCTTTTGTAAGATTGCCACATCTGTCATTGACATTCCCGCCAAATTCCATCGTTATAGCGTCGTATTTGTAGAAATGACACCGTTTTTAATACATCTGCGTCTGTGTGTGTTCAATTTTTACTAGTTTAAAAATGGAATCGACTTTGCATCAACGAATTTGTATTAAATTTCGCGTTAAAAACAGATTCAAAGGTCCGAAAACCTTGGAAATGTTGGAGAAGTGTTTCGGCAACGATACTCTATCAAATACAAATGTTTATGTGTGGCACGAATGCTTCAGAAGTGGGCGTAAGCCGAGCATGACGAAAAAAGTGGCAGGTCTTCAACATTGAAAATCGACGAAAACATTGATAAAATCAAAGAAATTATTACCGAAAATGGACCATTAAAAGAGCTGGCAGAGGACAAATGGACCATTAAAAGAGCTGACAGAGGACTTCAACATGGCTTATGTATCCGTTCAAAGTATTTTGGTTAATAATTTGGGTTTCAGACGTGTTGCTGCAAAGCTGGTGCCGAAAGAACTGAATTTCATGCAAAAAAGGGACCACGTTGACGTCGGAAAAGACATGATTTCGATGGCTGAATTCGACCAAACAATCATCCAAAGCATAATTACTGGAGACGAGACTTGGGTTTATGCGTATGACATGCAATCCAGGCATCAAACGAGTGAATGGCGTTCACCGGATGAGCCAAAACCGAAAAAACCTCGTCGTTTTCAGTCGATGCTCACGGTTTTCATGAACGGTGTTGTGCATCATAAATTGTTGCCGCAAGGTGAGACAGGTAGCAAGGAGTATTATTTGGAAGTTATGAGACGTTTGCGTGAAGCAGTTCGCCAAAAAGACTGGATTTGTGGGCAAACAACTTTTAGGTTTTGCATCATGATAACGCACCGTCGCATAATGCCATCATTATCTGCAATTTTTTGAACAAGAACCGAACGAACAGCATCCAATAGGCACTAAATTCGCCTGATTTGGCTCCTTGCAGCTTCTTCCTCTTCTAAAACTAAACTCTTCTAAGACTAAAAAAACCTCCCTGGGGAACGCGTTTTGGCATCCAAGATGGCTCTGATGGCCATACCGAAAAAGGAGTATAAAAAATGTTTCGAGGATTAGATCAAGCGCTGGCATAAGTGCGTTGCAGTTTATGGAGAGTACTTTGAAGGGGACAATGTCTATTGTGATTAATAAACTGGTATTTTTAATTTTCTGAATAGATTCCTGAAACTTTTTGATCAAGGTGGTATACCGGTAATTATGTTGACTTCTAATGCATTAATCGAAGCTGGTTTATCAGTACACTAGAGACTTTACAAATTTTACACTCGGTCTTGATGGCCAACTGACAACTCAATTTCTTTAAAGAAATCGATTATTCCAGTCACTGTATGGGACGTAGCGCCGTCCTGTTTAAACCAAAAGTCGCGGATTATTGCTCTGCACTGCTCTAATGGGTAATTATTCGGTCCATAAAATTCATGAAGGGCTCTAAATATAAGTTTTTTTTTTTATCTGAGCCCTGATTTTGGTAATTAATTTCCAGAAATAGTATAAACAATATTTTATTTATTTCATTATTGACAAAGTAAATTTCTTAAATCAAGTTCATTATAACACCGATAGCGTGTTCAGCGACCCCAAAAACCCCCGTATACCTGATTTGGTGCAAATCGGTTAATTTTCGAAAAAAACTTCAAAAAAACCGCCAAATTGTATCCGCCATTTTGAATTTTTCAAATATAATCTTATATTCGTGGTCAGCGACCAGAAAAACCCTTGTTTACACAATTTGGCGCAAATCGGTTGATTTTCGAAAACAACCGTGCGCCATTTTGGATCCGCCATTTTGAATTTTTCATATATAATCTTATATTCGTGGTCAGCGACCCCAAAAACCCCCGTATACAAGATTTGGTGCAAAATGATTGGATTTGAAAAATTTGGCCATAAAGTGGGATTTTGCACAGCCATATTGGATCCGCCATCTTGAATTTTCTTATCCAACTGCACCAGACTTAAAGAAATGTTCATTTGCTACAATTTGAGTCGAAATACGGTCTTGTCGCTTGCAAATTCTTTTTTCTATAAGCTTTTTTCCAAAAATTTTTAATTTTCATTCCACTTCCGGTCGCCATATTGAAACCGCCATATTTGATTTTTCAAAGGCGCACACGGCATTCGAAAGTAGACGTCATAAGCTTTAAAATGAGCCCTCGGTTGATTTTTTTGGGCACCTACAATTTTGGCCACAGCTCTGATCCACTTGACATGGATTATCCCATATATATATATATATATACTCACGTATAATATAATTGACTCGGCTCGCCCTATTTTAGGTCCATAGACATGAATAGTGCATATTTCATTCTTTCCTTATCTCAAGAAAAATAATGTTGCTGTAGGAACATTAGCGATATTTTTAATTGAAAGTTCATTTAGTTGTTCGCAATATTCTGAGATGTGGGAAAATTCAAAAATTTCTCTTAATCTGGATAGAGATCTAGATTAAAAGCTGAATCTTCACTTTAGATTATTAAACAGAAAAAAAAACAACGCAGCTAATATAATATTCATGTATAGTCAACAGATGATACGCAATCCACAGGTGCCATAAAATAAAGCGATGAGGATAAGTTCTGCGATACGATAGATACTCTTCAATAATCTTTATGTTAAGTAGGCTAAAATGGCTTAGTCTTAAGCAGAAGATAATGATGAACTTGTTTACTTTTCTATTTAAAGTGAAGTGCAATATTCAGATATTTAAAAAAAATTCAATTTACTTTAAGATCAAGGGGTGATTTTAGATTACTCCAGTTTAAGAACGCTGCTTAGTAAAATAATTTGTTTTTTAGGCATTTACAGAAGTACAATGAATTACCTTTGGATATTAAATCAGTATGTTAGGGAAAAGTTCATGCAATACTACTGGTTTTGTAAAAATTCCTATGAATATGTTAATAAATGATTGTTTTATTTATTCGAAAATATCGATGTCATTGATTCTGACAATATGTGATTTCAACAGGCTGGCGTTACGTGTCATACAGCGCGACACAAGTCATAGATTTATTTAAATCCTAAGTTGGTGATATGAGCGATAAACGATAACTTTAGCAATCATTCACAAATAAAGGATATTTTTTTAAGACCGATAGAATTTTAAATTTAGTTCTATCGGGTTTAAAAAAAATATCCTTTATGTGGATAGCATCTTAAGGTCTTTGTCAGGTAATATAACGTCTTATTTAAAGCTTACAAGAAAATTTAAAAAAAAAAGTCTTAGGTCTTATAGTTGGTCTAGAAATTCTATAAAATATGGTACGAAACTCTCTGAGCGCGTGAATCGAACTCGCACTTGACCGATTCTTGTCTTATATTTCCCCATTATTTATTTACTTTTATAAATCACATTAACGCTCAAAATGAAAATAATTATTTGCATCAAATAGATATTATTATAAAAGAGCAAATTATAGGAGGATAAGGAAACGATACTTCAAGTATAAGGGTAGGGGTAGGAGTTGGGTGGGGAAGGGCAGTGGGGAAAGGGCAAAACTTACAAAAGCATGTTTGTAAATATAACAACACACAGGTGTATGTCTCTTTCACCCCAACTGAAAACCCCTTTTCAGTATCACCACTTTTTCCAGTCTTCTCCTAACTTTTACGTGGATGGAGGGGGGTATAGAGGGGGAGGGGAGTATAGAGAGTATATTTTCTCCTATTTTCGAGAGATTTTTTATTTTGTTTTGTTACTCCTACCCTCCCTCGAACCCCCCTTCCATCACAAACGCTCTTAACTCCATGGCCCCTCTTTTCCTGAACTGTTTTTTAGTCTCTACGTGAAGAAAGGTAGCTTACCGGGGATCCTGAGCGCATGAGTCCTTTTCCTTTTTGTTTCTTTGTTCGACATGTAATAAAAAGGCTCCCCCCCCCCCCCCCCCCCCCCCCCCCCCCAAAAGCGCACACACTTGGGATAAAGAGGAAGATGGCACTATTTATTTTGTGTGTGTGAATCATTTCATGAAATGGGGAGCAAAGTGCCACTCTATGAGTTTTCAGTTCGTAGGAATTTGTACGAGCTCTTTACTCCTTTTAGATCCTTTTTATATAGTATATATATGAAATAGAATTTAGTATCTTTATATCTATTACTCTAAGACTGTAGATGGCGTGGTTGTTGTTGTTGTTGTGTCGGCAGCACTGCAAAGGGAAAGAGGGGCAAACACGCGCGCGCTCTTCCTTGAAATCAACAAGGATACCAACAGCAGCAGCAGCCGCAGCAACAACAGCCGTTACACACAATCGTCTAGGGCCAGCAACAATTTGCGGGTGGGGGGTATTCTACAAAAACAAGTATAGAAAATATGTTGAAAATTGAGAGAAATCATACAACAACAAGAACAAGAACAACAACAAAACAAGCAACGAACAGCCGAAAAGGACAATTTTCATCTCTCCTGAACATCCAGCGATACAAACAAGTATTTTTGGCACACACACACACGCACATAGGCCCCTCCAAAAGAATAAAAAAAAAAAAAAAAAAAAATTCAATCCTGACGAGAACTCGGAAGGATTCTCAGTTTTGAAAATTTAGTAAGCGATGCGCGGCCCTGGCGGATCCTTCGAGATCTTCGGCGTCATCGTTCATCGTATCTGCGATGAATTCATCCTGTGACGATAATTATTTAAAAAAATATATCCTCGAAAGGATTCGCAGCTCGAAGGAGAGATATAAAATAAATATATTTATCGCTCGTTATAAATAAATAAAAAAAAAAAATATATATATACAATAATATATATATACATAAAATATATTATTGTTAAAAACGCACGATATTTTTCGTAGATTTTTATTAATAATATTTCTTTCTCGGGAAATTTTCTTTATCGTCTGTCGTTGTGTTTTTGTGTTGTGTGCGATGTGTTGTTGTCCTGTTGAAAATTAACGTTGAAATTATTCCAATTTTTCCGTGTTTTCTCTTTGTTAATTTTAAACGTATTAAATAATTTATATGTAATAATAAAAATACTCTAAAAAGACAAGGTGTATTATAAAAATAAACTTATAAATATAAAACAAAAAGAGGACATATAAAAATTCCGAATTTTTTTTCTTTTATACTTCGGGTAATATTTTTTATTATTTATTCTATTTAATATTAATTTCTTTTTAAATCCTTTCTTTAAAAAAAAACGAAAAAAAAACAAACAATGTGTTATAAACAAGAAATTTGTCACCAAATTAAAAGTTTGCCAGTCCGTGACTGTGTTAATTATAATTTAATAATTAGTAAAATATTCTCAAAAAACGTATACACCAGTGTTGCGATTTACAAATAAATTTTAACTATTATTAAATATTTTGTTAAAAAAATTACGTCGCATCGAAATCTCATGATGAAAAAATCTACGAACATTTATATAAAAAATTTGTGCTTTTTCTTTTTTGAATAATAAACATTATAAAATAAAGCAAAAAAAAAAAAAATAAACAAAAAAGTATATATATTTTTTATTATTTCGTCCTTAATACTAAAAATTGCGGGGTTAAAAAAAATAATAAAAAATTTCCTTGTTATAAAAAAATACATATATAAAAAATTTACAGTTTAATCGTAATGCACAAAAAATCAGAACCAGAACAATTAGTGGTTTAAGCAAATCGTAGCCAAAACGAAAATAATAATAATACCAAAAAAAAAACAAACCTCTTATCAACGAAAGTTATATAAAAATTACATTTGAAGGAAAAATACCAAAAAATAAAAAATAAATAAACTATAAGAAAAAGAAAAGTTTGTTGTCGTTGTTGTTGACATATATTTAAAAAAAAAAAAAATTATATTACAAAAAAAAAAAAAAAAAATTATACATATATATATAGTCCTAAAACTGGATTTAATCTTAAACGTTAAGAGTTATATTTATAATATTTCGTGATTTTTTGTAGCGCGTAGTAAAAACCAAGAAAAAAAAAACAAAAAAAAATCATATTATCTATTAAAACAAAACAAACAGTTAAATAGTAAATTTAAAAAAATATATATAAGAACAATTTTTCAAAGTGCTATTCCATTAAAATAAATAATGCTAAACTAAAAGACAAAATTTGTTTGTTGATCAATCAATCCGAAGTTCGAAAATTAAAAAAAAAAGAATATATATATATATATATAACAAAAAAAAAAAACAAAACAAAAATACGTTGTTCGCGTTCGTTCTTGTTCGTTCGTTGTAATTTGTCATCGTCCTCGTTGTGCATCGTTCGTTGGTTCGTTCGTTCGTTCGTTCGTTCGTCGTCGTCGTCGTCGTTTACCGTTTGACCGTTTTAATTTTATTTTTATTTTACTATTTTTCGTTTTTTGTCAAAGAAAAGAAAAAAGAAAATATATATTATAAAAATAATAATACAAACCAAAAAATAAATTAATAAATAAGTGAAAGTGATCACAACTGCAAAAATATCAAGAAAAGAGGGAAGAAAAAGAAATTATCCAGCGAAATCGAGTGTATTATAATTGTTATTATTAAAAATATTATACATTTAATATTAAGGTAAGTCAAAAATATTAAAATAAATATCATCTTAAAAACAAATTTTGTATATATTATAAATTGTAAAATAATAAACAAGAAAATTCAACCGAATGAAGTTGTTGTAGCAACGAACAGTAAAAACAAGCAGATAACGGTACCTTTTATAGCCTCTTAACTGTCCAAACATTCATATGAAAATTTTCCTTTATTTTTTTTGATGGCGTCATTGTCCCCAGGGGCGGGTAGTGGGTGGATCAGGGTCGGAGGTGGGGGACGTACCTCAAATTTGTACGGTATTTTGTTGCATTAACAAATTACCTTCTATCCCCATTCCAACTTAAAACATCCCTCCCTCAGGTACGATATCACAGAGGTAACTGTATTCTATTCTTAAATTATGCTGCCCCCTCCCTCATTCTTCGAAAAACAAAACAAAAAACAAAAACAAAAAATAAATCCGCTTCGTCAGCCATGAAAAAAAAAAACAACAACCCACACACATAAACACGTTAAGTTACCGTTTGTTATCTTCTAAATACCGCCCCCTCTCTCTTATCCCCCCCTGTCTGGCGAATGTCATAAATATTTCATTTTTTCTCCTGTGTTCCGTTTTCTTCAATGACATTTATGTTGTTAGAAAAAATAAATAAATAAATAAAAACAGTAAGGAAACAACAAGACCATTAAAAAATTTATACCAGCAGCGGATTTAAGGAGGAGGGGAGGGGGTTATAAGGGCTGCAGCCCATGGCGGCAAGTATTTAGGGGCGGCAAATTTTGACAGAGACAATTAAGTAATTCTACTTATAATTAAAAATCCCTCTAAATGATTTGACAAAGTGCCTTTTAACAAAATTCCTAATACTCCCAATATTTTAAAACCTTATTATTAAAATTCATTTCTGAATTAAGTTAAAGCATTTTAGAATTCGTTTTAGAAGGTATACAATCTATTTAAGAATTTTTCGGGACAATTTTGGATTTTTCAAAAATTGACCAAAGCCAAAGAAAAAAAAAGGAAAATAGTCGAAAAAATTCACACCTTTTCTTTCTCTAATTATAAGAACTTTTTGTCCTATAAAATTTATTCGTAAAATTGATCCTTTTTGAGTAAAAATATCATCAAGTTTTTTATGATAAATTTTTCGGGACATTTTTGGATTTTTAAAAAACTGGCCTAATCCAAAAAATCAAAAATTGTCAAAAAAATTCTGAAAAAATTCTGAAAAAATTCACACGTATTCTTTGACTAATTTCAAGTATTTCCTGTTCTATAAAAAAATTTGTAAAGTTGATCCTTTTCGTGTAAGAAAACCGAAAAGTTTTTTATTACATTGCTTGCCATTTTGCAAAAACCAAAGCAAAAAACAACTTTCAAAACTATGGTTTGAGAAAGTTTAGACATTCGCCCCGCGATTTCTGGTGTTTATATGATCATTAAATAGCAGCAATTTTAAGATAATAGAATTTGAAAAGAAAAAATACCAAAAAAACAGTTTTTTTTGCATTGCATTGCGAGTTTCAAAAACTATTATTTTTTGGGTTAAAAAAAAATAGTTTTTGAAACTCGTATGCAAAACAAATGCTAGATTATGAAAGAGCATCCCCAAAAACCCCTTATATACGATTTTGGCAGAAAATCGCCCCAATTTCCTATTCGAATCGTACATTTGAACTTGCGTGCACAAAATTCTTGTTTTGCGCATTAATGGGCTAATTGCCGCTTAAACTACGATTAATCATAATGTTTCTAAATCATAGATTAAATAATATGGCAAATTAATCAAGTAAATTTTCATATCAGATTATGTAAATTTATAAGTATCATATACAAATATCTTACAAAATCTTAAAAAAAAATGTTAATTATTTTTTAATTAAATAATTTGTTTATCCTCTATAAGAAATGTTCAAACAAGTCCAACTTTAAAGGGCGGAGGGGGAAACGGACTACATCCTTAAACCATAAGAGAGTAAATTCGCCTCTGATTTAAACCCTATATTTCAACGACCGTAACACGCACGGTTATGATATTTTCGGTAAAAATCAGATCTAAAAAATTATTTCCTGACTATTATTTTTCTAGACAAAAATAAAAATTATGTTTTGAATTTTATTTTTAAAATCAAAAAAATTACTTTTATTTTTAAAATCAAAAAAAATTACTTTTGTTTTTAAAATCTCTATAAATAAAAATGTAAATTTTCGTTTGTACAAAATCTTAAATCTTCGAAAGTTCTTTGTCGATTCTTGACAGCTGCTGTCACTAAAAATTCTTGTTGTTTTTTGTTTTTTTGTTTTTTTATTTTTAGCTATTAAACAAATTTAAAGGAATATATGTGAAGTCATTTTCTGATTTTTATTTTTTGATTTTGAAAATAAAAATCATTTTCTGATTTTTATTATTTTTCTATTTTTAAGGGGACCTTTACTTTCAAAATCGGGAAAAAACCCACTTTTTAAAAGTTTTTTTTTGAAAAGACTATTATATTTATGATCCTGAAACCTTTTGTACATTATTCGTAAGATTATGAATAATATAAAAAGAATTTTTAAATGCAACTTTAGTTTATTTTAATGCCTGCAGATGGCGTCAACCAAAAGGCACTTTTAAAACGGCCCCATTTCTCCAGGACTTCCTGTAACAGATAGATTAAAAATTTTTAGTGGATTGTGTTCATAAGACACAAAGCTAGTGCCTAAACCTAAAAAACCTTTTATTTTTAATGAATATATCATTTTATACACATTTTTCTAAAAAAGTTACAAAATGACTATAAGTTAGGGGTAAACTAACCTCCGCATAAAAAAGTGGGGGGGGGGTAAAATAATATTTTTAAAGGTTTAGCTTCTAGTATATTTGATAACGAATCGAATGGCGTTTGGTTTGTTAAAATCGGTTGAATAGTTTTTGAGATACAGATGGGGCCATTTTCAAAAATGTGATTTCGAGAAAAACGCTTTCAAAGTTTTTGTTATATAATTTTTACATATAAAACGCGTAGAGCTGCCGTTACAAACATAGGTATAACTGTTTTTCTTTTACGAATTTCTTGAAACGATTTTAGGAGAGTGTTTGTGTGATGTTAAGAAGCATTTTTATGAAAAAAAAAAATATTGATTTTTTTCCGATTTTGAAAGTAAAGGTCCCCTTAAAGTAAAATCATTTTCTGATATTTTTTTTTGATCTTAAAAATAAAAATTATACCCCGATTTTGATTTTAACAGTAAAAACCATTTCCTGAATTTTTTGTTTGATTTTTAGGGTAAGTATCATTTCCTGATTTTGATTTTTGATTTTAACCCGCTAAGGGTCAACTAGTGCCAAATTGGCACCAGAGTTTTCTTCAACTAAGTGTAACTTTTAGAACTTTCACTTTCTCAAGATTTCTATTGTTCGACAAACTTGTTCTAAGGGTCCTCTAAATCTCTGTACCGATGCCGCGTCAGTTACTTACAAATAACCGGTTTGAGAGGATGTCAAACTATTCGTAGTGCCTAACTGGCACTAGTTGGTCTTTTAACGTTGCGCAGTCGGTGTCTGTTCCAAATTTTAGTGAACGGTTTTAGCAACTCCAGAGGATATTTTTTATCCAAGTAAGTATGTTTCAAACGAAATTCTTGTAATTTTTTTTTTCTTATATGTTATTATGATGAAAAATGCTGCAGCCGCACAGTGACGCTGCGGAGCACGAGATTTTTACCTACAGTACAAAGATAAGGAATTATAATAATTTTTGATAATTCAATTAATTTTCTTCATAAAATGTACGAAAATAAATTACTTTTGTATGAAAAGATACGAGACTCGTTTTTTTCCATTTCCGAAAAACACAACTTTGACTAACCTTAAAAAATATTAAAATCGTTTTTTTCCCTTAATGATTGTAATAGGCCTTTGTCTACTTACTAAAGAATAACTACGATCAAGAATTTTGAAATTATAATGATTTGTAAAAAAATTACACGCCAAAAACTACAGCACTATTTTTTCATGAAACTTGTTTCGTTTCTCTGTAATTTTTATTAAAATGAAAAAAATACTATCAAAATCATTACGTTCATTGTGTTCCTGGTTAAATTCCCTACAATTTGGATTAAATTTGAAGTTATTTGACCAAATCTGAGAGAAGTTATTACGGTCCAAAGTCGCGCGGTGCCAATTTGGCACTAGTTGGCCTGGAGTGTATATAAAAATGAAGTAGGACCTTAGCGGGTTAAGAGTAAAAATAATATTTTTATAACGTATATTTTTGATTTTAAAAATAAAAATAATTTTAAGATTTTTATTTCAGATTTTAAAAATAAAAATCACTTCTTGACTTTTATTTTAGATTTTAATAAAAATATCATTTTCTGATTTATTTTTTTTTGATTTTAGAAATAAAAATGCGGCATTTGAACCAATTTTCTCACAAATTTGTCTACATGATTTTTTGATTTGAAAAATTTAAAATAATTGTTATTTTTCCTTAGTTATTTCCTTAGTTTTGTTTAATTTCTTTTATTTAAATATTATTAATTATATCAAATATTATATTTTTCTGGGAAGCACTAAATTGAATTAATTTTTTTTTTTTAATTTGTTATTTACCTTTCAAGAATTTCAGAAAACGGAGTTTAAATTCTAATGCCTCATTATAAATCTTACAAAACATGTTAACATTTGATTTTAAAAAAATGAAGTATTTTATTTGATAAGGGTTTTTTTTAAACTTATTTTAGACATTGAAATGTTTTATTATAAAAAAATGCTCCTTCGTTTATAATTCACACTTGGTATTTTAATCGGGATGTGCTTTCGATCCCTCCTTTGTAGTGGAGTGCCGCGGAATCCACTTATTTTCAATGAATTAATGTAAGACGTTTTGAATTATGGTTTTTATTTTTTATATATTTTTTTAATAATAGCAATATTTTAATTTTAAGTTAATATGTTTTTTGAAATTTTGATAGTATAACCGTTATTTAACAAAAATAGACATTAGAAATAATCTTTGAAAAAAGCAAGGAGCAGGTACCAAAAAATGTAAGGCCATAACGTTTTTATTTATGATCCGATTTTCGTTTTTTGTTTTGTCTTCAAAAATCGATTATTTTTCTGCAACTTTTTATCATACATCATTTTTATCTACTATTATTAACTTTTCTTTTATTAAGAAAAATAGTGGAAAAAAATCAAAATGTAGCAACATTTCATTTTTTTTTATGACACTAAAATATATTTTATCACAATTTGAATAATTTTCTGTAGATCGGAGGAATTGGAGCATATCCTCATAATTTTCATTATTTTCCAAAACCCACCTTCTGATCCCGCCAAAATCGTTTACACTTTTCCCTTTTTTCAACCACCTTTACATTTTCGCTTTTAGTTTTTTCGGCCAATTAATTCAAATTTTCGAAACCAACCGACCTGCTCGAAATTTGGCATGTGGGGGATTTTGGGTCTATGTCATTCTACCCTTTTTCTTCTAGTAGGCGTTGCCACCATAAATAACTATCAGATTCGTGTTCAGCGACCCCTAAAACCTCCACACACCGAATTTAGCGTAAATCGGTTGACTTTTGGAAATTGATATTTTTGACCCGGTTTTTTGAGGTTAGGAAAAAAAACATGACGTGTCACCTCAACTCTGACGGTGGATTTGGATTCACGGGGATCTTTTACATAAAAATATACATCTGGATATGAAAAAAAGAAATTCCTGTATTTTTCCTTGTACATTTATCCGGATTTTTGCTATGTTTTTACCTGTGTTTTGAGGTTAGGAATTAACTGTGATGTGATGGCTCAATTCTGACTCCAGATTCGTGCTCAGCGCGCGAAAATACATCGAAAACCATATATCGCACGTAAAGTACAGACCACTTTTCTTTTTTTTGTGTGGCTGTGTAATCATTGAATTAAGAATCAGTTGAATTTTAAATTGCAAATTTTGATAATATTAAAAATTAGTGGTCTCAAAGCAATCATTGTACTAATTTTAAATAAAATACCCTTGAAATCGAGATATAGTCGCCATTTTGGATCCACCATCTTGGATTTGCATTCAAATATTCAAAATTAGTAGTCTCAAAATAATCATTGTACTAAATTTATTTAAAATCCAGAAATTTGTGTCACCATTTTGGAAGCGCCATCTTGAATTTACAGATTTGGACAGCGGATCCGAAGTTAGCAGTTTAAAAAAACCCTAAGTACCAATTTTCATGAAAATCGCTTCAAATTTATAATTTGCAATTGCTATCTTGGGTTTACCACTTTGAAACCCTGTATATTATCCGAAAAAACAAATTAGCAGCAAATTTTAATGCGTACAATTCTTAGTATACTTTATGAACAATACAATCCAAAAGGTTTTATATTTCAAGCGTGTAAGGTACTCCTCTATTGAGTGTCTATGGCAGAGAATCCAAGCGCTATGATGATGAGATCAATTTTTGATCATCCGGAAAAATCGCACTTTTGTCGGGTATTTTGCTCATAACTTTTTGAATAATGGACCAAATTAGATATTTTTTTCCGGAATTTTTGTTTTTTTTTATGTACTTAAAAAAAAAAACGAAAGTATTTATTCTTATAAGTGATTTTTAAGTTTCAAACTTTAAATTGATTTTTTCGAACAACAATTGACAATGACAATGCTGCATGATAATATGACATCGTACACGACACGATGCTACATGATACATGGCGTGACACATGACATGACATAGGACATAACATAAGACATGAAAAAAGATGAAATTTATTAAATGTAAAATAAGGAAATTAGACTTGAATTTTGGGCCTTGGTTGGACTCATTTTTTAGTACAAGACTTTCCTTAAGTGTTGCCATGGAAATCAGTTTTAAGCGATCTCTATAAAGTAGTAAGCACAGAGGATTAACCTATGGTAGACCGCCAAGGGCGAATCGTAGAAATCGCTTTTGGACAGACTCAATACGATCTCAGTTGAACATGCACGAAGGTGACCCAAACCGGACTGGCATATTCTAATACAGATCGAACAAACGTGATTTTGTTTCCTTGAAAAAGAGACAAGAGTGCACTTATTTACATTTAAAGGCAGAAAATTCAAAGAGCATCATTCAAAAAATTCTTCATTAAGTAACAAACAGTCGTTTGAATTGTTAGCTATTCTATAAATTTTAGCATCGTCAGCATAAATAAGAATTTTCGGTGGGAAAGAATATAGCTCACGTCATTAATAAATAAAATAAAAAGAAAAGGACCCAAATGGCTTCCTTGTGGGACTCCCAAAGTGCTAGGAATAGGTGAAGAAGAATGCATTCCGAAACGATACAATTTCCAGTAGATTGGTCAAGTAGGTTGATAACCAATTCTAAAAAGAATGGAGGAAACCCCAACCTTCCCAGTTAGTGTGTATAATATAGGAGAAACTGGAAGTTAAAAGAAATTCTTGATGATTCTGTAGACTTTATAGTACAAAATGAAATTACACTTAAAAAACCAAAACAGTAATGGCAGAAAATTGTTAAAGAGACCTGCACGTTTATTATTTAAGAGTAGCTTAAATCCCTAAAATATGTGATTTAATAGTGATCTCATTAATAAAATAGACGATATAAAGTCCTAAAAAGTTGTTAAATTCTAAGTGGGCAATTACTACCTGGTTTCCCCTATTTATAAATTGGTTAAGCCGTGGTACGATGGAGGATGCCGTTGAGGGTGCAGTCGTGGTAACCTAATTTGTCCGATAAACGGCCGCACGGGGTGGTCGATTAAAATATTCAAAGTGCAGACTCCATGTTATACCGTGTTTTACTCAAGAAGCGTTTAGATGAAAATCCTTATGCAAAATATTAAATAATATTGTAATAATGTTTAATAATTATTATTTTGATTATACTTTATCCGAAATTTTCTTTCAACTTCTGAAAAACACACCTTGAATATTATGTTTATATATTTATTATTAAGAAGGTAGAAAAGTGAAGGACATCCGCCGAAACACACGAAAAATATAGAGCAACAGCAACTTGTGAATCAGTCTGTGCTTTTTACTTTTCTTCATTGAGGACATGTGTAGATTTTCCCTTACTCTTTCCCGAAATGACCCCCTCCACTTTATCTCTCTCTCTTCCTCAGTGAACTTTCTCCTTATTCTTATAGAATTCTTACATCTTAACAGAATTTTGTCATTTTTTTGTTCTTTTATCATGTTAGAAGGGATGGAAGAAGGTCACAAGGACGGGGTTAAGAGGGTTATAGAATATATGGATTGATTATGTCGCGTCTGAGGAGGGCTTCAAGACGATGATAACAATAATGAGGGCAATGACGATGAAAAAACGACTATGACAACGACGAAGATGGCGGGAGCTTTAGTAGAAAAAACGAAAGTTTCATATTGTTTATTTGTATTTCTATGATTTTCATATATGTCTATGCATATGTAGTATATATAATTTTTTAAAGAGACACATAAATCTGTCTCAAGGATATCTGTAAATAGTAAAGGAAAAAAACAACACAAAAAACAAAACAGACAGACAAAGGGAAACAAAGAAAGAAGCAAGTTCAATGAAATCTAACAAGTCGCAAGAAACTGTTGAATAATGTCCCCCGTCATTGCCAACAGAGGTCAGCACAGTAGCAGCCGCCTTCCTCTCTACCCCCATCTCCCCCACCCCTCTAAACACGCAAATTTTCTACTACTACCACCATCACAAAATTATACGAACTTTTCTTCGATGCTTTCATTTTTTGATATTATTTTACTTTCATCCCACACCTGACACCAACTTAAAAATTACAAATTCTCATTGTGTTCTTGTACTCATATTTTGTTTCATATTTTTAAGGTTTCAAAAGTGGAAGTTTGTTGTGTGACAGTTGGCTGGGGAGGAGAGGGGAGGGGAAGGAATTAGGTACGAAGGGTAGTAGTAGAAGGCGATGGTGGGGAGATCCTTCCTATTCGAAGTATTAAATGAAATGACCTCAAGAAAAGAAAAACAAATTGTGTGTATTTAATTTTTGTTTCTTGTATTTTATATTGTTTTGTTCCTGCTTATACACATATACGTACAAGTATACATACATACATACAGCGACAGACACACGTGTCCCGTTATAAGGTGTGTCCAAGGACATAATAAGGTTGAATGGCTGACTACATGTCAATGAGTGGGGGAATTGGAGATGGGGAAATGGGTGGGAAGAGGGGTGGTGGAGGCGGGGCTATGTCCAGCTGGTGGCATTCTCTTTGGATTTTCTAGGCTACGGTTACGTCATTTTAATAATATTTATCTCTTCCCATAGGAATTTAAAATAATAAAAGGCATTCTCTGGACGAGAGAAGCCATCACAGTCTAACATCAACTAGAAAATTAAATGAGTTTGTGGGAGTAGACGAGGGAGGGAGGGAGGAGGGGATGGAGAGGCCCCATTTAAAAATAAGTGTTTTTTTTTTGTGCGACTGTTCGAACAAATTATGAATACAAAATTTCGAGGACCAACAACTCGAGTTTAGGATTTTATCAGAACTCTGTTGAAAGCAATTTCCCTTTCATTGAAAAAAAAAAACTTAAATAGTTGCAATAATTTAAAATAATAATTGTCAGAATAGAGTTTGCTTAACTATGGACAAAAGTAAAATAAATAATAGTAACGCTGGGTCGGAATCAATCCTTAAGGAATTAAATTACATTGAATTACCTGCAATTTCCTTTTCAAGGATTTTTATCATAGCTATTTTTTGATTATTTCTGAAGATTTATGTCATCTTTATTTTACCTACAACAGAAATTATATTACATTTAACCAGCTCTGTAAAAAAAGTACTACCATTACTAGTAAAATTAATGCAACCAACACCAATTGCCAGTACCATTACCAGTATTGGTACTTAGAAAGATTTAATTACCATTACCAAGTAATGGCATTGGTACTTCACCATTATCGTACTTCAGAACCTTTACTTAGCATTACCTGGCATTACTCAGCATTATTTGGCATTACTCAGAAATTCCCAGCATTACCAAGCATTGCCTAGCAAATAAGTTTTATACATAATACGATTGATAGTAATGCTATTTTGAAAAGTAGAGTTTATCTACTTGATAATGGTAATCAAATTTTTTGAATTACCAATATTAGTAGTGGTGGGTGGTATTGTTTTGCTTGCATTACTTGAAATAGTATTGAGTATGGTAATGCATTCCAAAAATAATGCATTATCAAATACCTAGAGAAAAATAACAATTCGAACATTAAGAGACACAACTAAATAAATATTAAATACTACTAGATAGAGATATCTAAGTACTACTAACGATGACTGTATTTGATATGAATAAATTTGTATGCAAATAATTGAATAAAGTAGGAAAACAAATCTCATATTAAATTCTTCACAATCTATTATATCAAGATTTTGTAATTAGAGTTGGAATTCAATTCCTCAAATAGTAATTGACTGCACGTTGATAGAAATTCTTTGTTGTTCCAAATAACTTCTAAATTCATTTTTAGAATAGAGAAAAACAAAATTACAATTCCTTATAATGGAATTGACGAATAATTCAAATCCATTAGTAAGTAGTTGGTCATTATCAATTAACGATTACAATTCCTTCTAATGAAATTAAAAACATTTTCACGTCCAGTATTAAGAAATTAAAGATATCAACTAAAAATTACAATTCCAGGGAATTGGAATTGTAATTGTAATGTAATTCAATTTACTTAGCTCTGTTAATTCTACCTCTAATTATTTAAATGTAGTCACAAGAACTCTTAGTCATCTGTAAAAATAACAAATAATTTGTATTCTTTTTATAGTAAAGAAATAATTCGTGAATAATTATAAATAATGAAAAAGTTAATGAAACGAATAAGTAATGATTATTACGATTTGACAGTTAAAATATGATAATTATGACTACACAAAAATAGTAAATATTTCACTGCACTACGATTAAATAGTATAGTATAGAATAGTATAGATAATAGACAACAGAAGTGAAACGCATTTTTGAAAGCTCATTTCCATGCGATGCAACCAAACTTAAAAATGTTTTGAAATTGCATACCACTGGGCAGTTTTAGTTGAAAAAAAAAATGTTGTTATTTGACAGAATTTATTTGCTTATACATTTTAATGAATTATAACTAAATGCCTGAAATATTATTGTCCTATATTTTTAGTTAGTACTTAAAACCTAAATATCCATCAAAACAATATTATTTAATTTCTATTTTACTTTTAAGTCCCTGATTTTTTCTTCTTTAAATTATTGAAAATGTTATGAAATTTCATACAATATGGCAGTTTAAGGCAAATCGCGTAACAGGTTAGCTGATAAAAGCACCATTATACCACACTGATTATATTTAATTAATAACAGGCTTCTGCCGCTGCTTGAATAGTTTTTCTTCAAATTAAGCTGCCCTACGGTATGCAATTACAAAACATTTTTAAGTTTGGAGGCATCGCATGGAAATGAGCTTTCAAAAATGCGTTTTACTTCTATCGTTCTAGATGAGACTTCTTGTTTTTTTTTTGCTATGATTATACGTAATTCGAAATCAAAATTTTCAACTTTTAACCTATATTTTATAAAGAAATTTATTCGGTCCGTGTTTTTGTTGTTAAAAATGTATTTATTTTCAAACAAAATGAATTCATAAGTTAATCAAAGTATTGTCCATCGTTGATTACTACTTTTTTCCCACCTCTCAGGCAATTTTCGAATTCAATCTTGAAAAAATGTTTTGTCTTTTGACGCAATCCAATTTCCGATCCAGTTTTCTATTTTTGTGAAAAAAGTGAACCGGCGACCTGTCAAGTCGTGCTGCATCCGTCGGAATAACCAGTAATCAGAAGGAGCAAGGTCCGGAGAATACGGCGGGTGCGGTAGAATATTTATTCCACTTGAGTGTTTCTAAATATTTTTTGACGACTTTTGCGACATGAGGTCGAGCGTTATCGTGCAAAAGAATAACTTTATCATGTCGTTGTTCATATTCCGGCCGTTTTTCTCGTAATGCACGGCTCAAACGAGTCAATTGTAGCCTATACCGATCGCCCGTAATAGATTCACCAGGTTGTAGCAGCTCATAATACACAACACCCTTTTGGTCCCACAAAATACACAGCAAGACTTTTGAACTTTAATTTTGCTTTGGTGTTGATGTTGAGGTCGATGGTAACGATCACCAGGCTTAGTGTAATATTTTTTCTTCTTGGGATTATCGTAGAATATCCAT
The DNA here is from genome assembly GCA_949715965.1 of Dysmachus trigonus. Taxonomy (NCBI): domain Eukaryota; kingdom Metazoa; phylum Arthropoda; class Insecta; order Diptera; family Asilidae; genus Dysmachus; species Dysmachus trigonus. Next base: position 1,247,260 of record OX454324.1, read on the forward strand.
TACTCATCCCCAGTAACAAACCGATATAAAAAATCCTTTGTTTTTTGCCTTTGAAACAACCGCTCGCAAGTGAAAAATCGCCTTTCAACATCTCTTGGTTTCAATTCATGAGGAACCCAGTTTCCTTGCTTTTGAATCATTTCTATGGACTTAAATCGAAACTGCTTGTTGAGTCACTCCCAATATATCTGAAAGCTCCTTTTGCGTTTGACACAGATTTTAATCGAGTAACTCCTCCAATTCTTCGTCTTCGAATTTTTTGGGTTGTCCAGGGCAAGGCTTATCTTCAACGCTGAAATCACCATTCTTAAAACGTCGGAACCATTCCCTACATAATTTATCAGTTGAAACATTATCACCATAAACTTCCACAAGCATTCGATGCGCTTCCGCTGCACTTTTATTCCAATTAAAGCAAAAAATTAAAACCTCCCGCACTTGCAGCTTAGTTAACACAAAATTTGACATATTCGACAAAATAAAAAACAAGGTTTTTTATGCAATTCAAAGTGATAGAAACTGAATGGTATTGACAGATCTCTAACCTCTCTGAAACCACTGAGATCAGCTGTCATTGTGAAACATTCATAACAGCCAGAACCCTCTTTTGAAAACGGACCGAACTAATTTGTACATCCAATATTTTGATATACACCTAATTTTCTTTTTACACGATTTCTCGCACCGTTCGGCAGTTACAGGGTGATTCGTAAATCAAGATTTTTCCTTATATGGGAACCGCTCTTGTATATTTATCTTTTTTTCTACGTATCGCAGCGGCCCCAAACCGATCTCAAAAAATTACTATTTCGAAGCACTTTCCAAAACGGTCAACACCCCCCCCCCCTATCCCCAACCCCTTGGCCACAATCCCCCCTGGAAGTTGAAAAAATTAACTTTTATTTCACGATTTTTCACCTTTCGCCCCACTTTTCTCCGAAATTCATGTTATTAACATACCTACTTTTTATTTTTTTTAAGTTGCCTATCTAATTACCTTTCCAAAAAGGTGCAACATGCTCAGGTAAGAAGAGGATACAAAAATTTATTTACAAAAATCCTTTTACAGAATATCATGATAATTCGAATTTTTAAGAAATTATACTTAAGTTTACTAAAAAATACATTTTGTTCGCTTAAAAACTAATTACAATTAAAACTTATGTCCTACAAAAGCTGTTCAAAATGTTCTCCGCCAGTTTCGATGCATGCAAGTAGCCTTGGTCTTATTTCATGTTTGAGGTCTATGGTAGCCAGTCTCTCCCGTATTTTCGTGGCTGCAGTCCCAATCCTGGTAACTAATTCTTATCTGGTGTTGATTGGTCTTGAGTAAACTTCATCTTTCATCATTCCCCATAAGAAAAAGTCCAGTGGAGTAAGGTCCGGTGGCCTAGCAGGCCAAGGAATCGGTCCACTTCGTCCAATCCAGCACTCTGAGTAATGTTCATTCAACCATGCCCTAACAATGTTCCCAGTATGCGCAGGTGCTCCGTCGTGCTGTACATACATTGCGCTTCTGGTGGCCAGGGGGATGTCCTCCAACAGATCCGGAAGGGTATTCTCCAAAAAGTCCGAATATAGCTGACTATTCAGCACTTGGGGCAAGATGAAGGGTCCTATCAACTGGTTGTCGATGATGCCAGCCCAGACATTGACACTAAATCTTTGCTGGAAGGACCGACACCTTGTCCTATGTGGGTTCACATCTGACCAGGTGTGGATGTTGTGGAAGTTTGTGATGCCATCCCGGATGAATTGCGATTCATCCGTCCACAGAATTCGGTCTAGAAACCTTCTGTTTTCAATGTCAGACTCGAACAGCCAAGTGCATAATTTCAATCGCCCTTCGGAATCTCCTTCCCTAGTGCTTGGACTGGGATATGGTGCTATGGATGTAGTCCCTCTCGGTTCACAACGGTCCAAACTCTCCCTGAAGACAATCCTAACGGTCGTGCGCCCTGCCTGATGCTTATTTCAAGGCTGTTCCTGATGATGTTGAGGATTTGTTGATCGGTGTCCGCTGAATCGGCCGATGTTCCTGACCGCGTTTCTGCTCTGGGGGCGGTTACACTTCCGGTTTCTTTTAACCTTCTGAAAGTCCTTGAAAATACCCTTCCGTCGGGTACACGCCGACTCGGGAATCTCCTTTGGTATTCTCGTACGGCCTCACTATCATTTCCGTCTACTAAACCGTACACGTAAATTATATCGGCATACTTTTCAACACTGAATTCTGCCATTTTATCTTAACTTTTTCTATTAAACACCCTCGGTTTTATCGCTTGCTTCTTCAACTGTGGTCAATGTCCTTTCAAACTTACCCATTTTTATACCATAATTCATAGGAGGTATTAGAAACGGAGCGTCAGGATACTTAGGAGTCAATACTGGATATAATAAACTAATAACGCTATTTAACGAGATTACATTTATTATTTTATTACTGTTTTGCTGAAATAATAAAAACGTATTACCTGTGTTTCCTAAACAAACATTTCCGAACTTGCTGTCATAAAAATTGTTTACTTAACGATTTTTTCCATTCTGGTGCAATAAAGTAATTAGGTACCTGTGAGGATGTTTTAATTTCAGGACTTTTGCAACCCCTTTCTACCTGGGCATGTTGCACCTTTTTGGAAAGGTAATTAGATAGGCAACTTAAAAAAAATAAAAATTAGGTATGTTAATAACATGAATTTTGGAAAAAAGCGGGGCGAAAGGTGAAAAGTCGTGAAATAAAAGTGAATTTTTTCAACTTCCAGGGGGGATTGTGGCCAAGGGGTTGGGGATAGGGAGGTGGTGTTGACCGTTTCGGAAAGTGCTTCGAAATAGTAATTTTTTGAGATCGGTTTGGGGCCGCTGCGATGCGTAGAAAAAAAGATAAAAATACAAGAGCGGTTCCCATATAAGGAAAAATCGTGATTTACGAATCACCCTGTAACTGCCGAACGGTGCGTGATGCCCCCCCCATACAATTTTTTGCTTGTCTCGGTCTGACCTTTCACTTCCTTCAATATTTCTCTCCCACCTCTGAACACCCTGTATTTCATCTTTGATATCTCCCATATTGAGCAACAATATCTCTTAGATTTTCTAAAACAAGCATGAAATGCGTTACTGGCATGGCCAACGTGACACATTAGCTGCGTTTTTTTCATCTGGATCTGGTTCTGGATCAGTATCAAATGAAAAAAACGATTCAGGTTAATCACCGGGATAACGATTTTGGGTTTGAGGAGCTGGAATTCCTGTTTTTGCTAATCTAATAAGAATTGGGGATTAGACGACAGCTTTCGTCAAAGAAAATTCAAAAATGGCCTCCACATTTTTTTTTTTTATTAAATCCCATAATCAGAAAAACGATTTGATTTATTTTGTTACTATAAAATACTTTTTCTTTGTGTGCTCACAACCAATCGACAACAAATGTCATTGCTGCCATCATTTCAGAAAAGAAAAACTACAGCAGCGACTCTGTTAGAAATTTCCAAACTATTCATCCGACACTAGCACTTCTCATCGAATTTTTTGTAACCACTTCTTGCGGATCATTGATTCTAATCCGAATGAAAGTGTGGATCACGAGTTATTGTTGTATGTCAATGTTAAGAAATTGATCCAAATCCTGATCCGACTGAAAAAAACGCAGCTATTGTGGTATAAACAACTTAAAATTCAATCTGCTTGGATTGAATATCCTTTTAATCTGATTTTAATCCAGTTAATATTGAAAACTTGCTGGGTTATCCGGTTTCACCCGGCGCTGGATAAATACTTACTAACTAAACACTTTTCAAATGTTCTAGTTTGTTATATCCTAGAAATTGTTTCAACCCGAAAATCCCTTTATGGATCCGCCATCTTGAATTTAAAAATGTTGCTATTATTTGAAATTAGTGGCCTGAGAATAATCATTGTACTAATTTTCATTAAAATCGATTGAAATCGAAAAATTTAGGTCGCCATCTTGGATTTGATAATTTTGATAATATTCGAAATTTGTGGCTCCGGAATAATCATTGTACTAATTTTGATTAAAATCCTTTGAAATCGATACATTTGGTTTCCATATTGGATCCGCCATCTTGGGTTTGTAAATTGTGATAATATTCAAAATCCGTGACCCCAAAACAATCATTGTACTAATTTTCATTAAAATCCGTTGAAATCGAGAAATCTTGGTCGCCATGTTGGATCCTCCATTTTTCCGCAAAACCCCTAAGTATCAATTTTCATGAAAATCGCTTCAAATTTAAAATTTCGAGCCGCCATCTTGGATCCGCCATTTAGAAACCCTATGTATTATCCGAAAAAATATTAGCCTATATGTTAAGTTGGAATATGTACTACCTTCGGACTAAAACTGAAAAATATCGATTGAAGCGTTTAGGCGTGATTGAGCAACAAACGAACAAACTTTCATTTTTATATGTATATAGGGATTACTTCAAAAAGATTACAAAGTATTATAACATATTGGATTACTTTTCAATACAAAAATTATTGCATTTTTTGAATATTTACTTTAAATTCGAAGTGGATTGAAAAATACAAGCAAAAGATTAAATTTTACTCCAACATTTTTAACCGTGTAGTAGTACGCGATTTTAGCCAATCGTAGTATCCAAACAAATGGAAATCATGTTAGATTTACTGCTTTTTCTCTCGTTTTTCCGTACCACTTGAAGTCAGGGGTGGTTTTTCGCAACTTTATAGGGGTGGTTTTCGAGTATTACGTCAAATCTACTGCAGTTTCTTGTCACTTTGACAAAACTTAGACGTTTCGAGCTTTTCATCGGCCATTGTTGTTTTTAATCAGTTGGGTATAATATTGGGGTACTTTTCACCCCCTCCGGGGTGTGGTTCAATCTATTCGATTGACTATAATGTCTTCCCTTAATTTAATCGGGATACCCCTGAAAATTTGTATAATTCGTTCCACTAAGATTGAAAAACTATTCTCGGAGCTTAATCTCATTTTCACCCTATTCATGGGGTATTTTTTGGCTCTAGCAAATGATTTTGGGGATGCATGACAATTTTTTTTTTTTTTTTGTGGGGCTGTGTTATTTAAGGGGTGTTTTTATTTTCTTAATAAACATAATAAAATATATTAAAAAAATTTTAAAATAACTCTTAATTTACAATTGTTTCTATATTTTGGTTTTTTGTAAGTTGTTTATTCCTAAAATAAGTATATTGAATAATATTTTATAAAATATTGCCTAAATTCTATCTTAAAAAAAGCGAAACGTAATATCTCATACCAGCATAAAGTATTATTCCATCAGGTTTTGATATTTGAGACATGTTGTTTTAATTTGAATGTATAATTAAAGTCATTTAAACCATAGTTTAATTTTAAAATACTTACATTCACACGAACCAAAATAATTGCAACAGCCGATTAAAAACCCTTTTTACGTGACTTTTTGAAATTTCAGTTTGTCCTTTGCTTCAGGACATGTAGACTGAAAATAAAAGAAACAGAATTTGAGTGTAAATATCTGTTTTTAGTTTTATTTTTTCACCTGGGATAGAATAAAATAATGAATAACATTCTAACTCACAATATTGATTAAAAATTTGAAATTAAAATAGATTACCATCAAATTTAAAACAATTAATATAACATTTTCGGATAAAATAAGAAAATACTCGACGATTTTAGTTGTATGAAAATTATCATTTAGGAGACTTTAATTCTCAAGATATTTAGAAATTTCGATATCAAATCATCAATTTAACGAATTTTTAATAATAATTTGTATGTTGGGGTTTTTTTAGAATCTTTTATTTAATATATATAAATATCTATATTTTGAAATATTTCAAGTATTATAAATTGAAAGAGGAGTATTAAAAGCAAAAGAAAAAAAATAAAATAAATTATCATTACCTGTTTATTTATTTTTTTACGCCAACACACAGTGCCCTGGGCTAATTAAATAAAAGAAAATAAATTAAAAAAAATATATATATAATAAACTGAAAAAAAACACGAATCGCAAAGGAAAATATCCAAGAAAATCTGAAAATTCCTCAAGCTGAATTCCAAAGACAACGTCATGAAAAGAAAAATAATATTTCAATTTCTCTGCGGCAGACTCCACCTCCTCCTCCTCATCCTATAATTCTTCTTCTTCTTCTTCTGTTTATCTCGGCCCGACAGGAGAAGGTCCCTTGACGAAGGACTGCAAATTAATGAGAAAAAAAATAATACGAAGCACACAACTTAATATTCTGAAAGATGATTAAAAACTTCCAAGAAAATGGAGAAAACACAAAAAACATTAAATTTCTGTGGAAGATTTTGATTTAATTCCCTCTTCGAAAAACCATTCAAACTCACTCCCCTCCCCACCCCGTCTATCATACCGAAGCCTTTTCCACTAGAGCTAATAGAATAAATTAAAAAATTATTTATACATATATATATTTATTTATTTTTCTTGCTCACATTAAGGTAAGAAATATAAATTTAAGAAATTGGATCGAAAAATCTATTGCGATATTCCACAAGGTTCTGGTTTTGGGCCGCTAATATATCAATCATTTCTTAGTCTTCCTTTGTATGAATCCAAAATACAATTTTTATTTTAGGTATCGCTAAGTACTTTAGGCCGTGTGCCAACTCAACTTTTGATAATCAAATTTATATGATAGTTAACTTTTCGGCTTGTTAATTGATTTTCAAACGCTTGGATCTTAGAAAAAGATTGCTAGGTAATTTCGTTTTCCTTAGTTTCCTAAAGTTATTTTAAAAATATTACAAACAGATATAGGAAATCCATTTTCAAGCTTTTATTTGGTGATGCAATAAGATCGCAGATTTTCTTTTTATAAATAAAATACGAAATGATTTTTTTTTTCATCATGTTCTTTAGTCTAATGGCATTTATGTATGAAACACAATATCCGGTAAATGTTCACCTTGACTCCCCCTTACTACACAGGTTGTACGTATCAAGATTTTCTATAACTTTTTGTCATAATTTGGGCTATATCTAATTAATAACGAGTATAATTTCGTCCTTTAGCTCTTCAATTGTCTCGGCCTTACTCGCCATAGACTTTACTTTTCATGTATAGCTCCAGAGAAACAACTCTAAAATGAGTCAAATCGCAAAATCTTAGCGACCATTTAACCTCCTTGTTTCGTGTGATACGTTCTCGCCCACTGTTTCATGAATTGTGTGGCAAGTAGCACCATCCTGTTGAAACCACATATTTTCAAAGTCCATGTCATTCGATTTGTCAAAGGCTGTACATGATAGTTGTAAAAAACCAGGTTGTCAAATATCTGTATTACCATTGAGACTTGTTTATGAATTCGTACAGTCAAAGTTTATAATATTAAATAACTACGTCATTCATTTTTCCTTTTTGAAAGTAATTGGATATTTTCTTAACTTAATTTTCTAATATTTTGAAATGTTCAAAGACGATTTAATGTATTCATTATTCTGTTTGGCAAAACATCCATCAAAAAATTTAAATCAAAACTTGTGCCAGAAGTGGGATTTAAATTTTTTCCTTAAAATGACAGATTCTTAGTTAATAAAACAAGAAAATTTGATATAGGGACTCTTAAAGAAAACAACAAATATCTTTCCATCATAAAGATGTCACATTTTCAAGTGCTTTTTATCGTATCAATTACGTTTCTATTGTCCTAATTTCTTGACGATGACGACGACGCAGAAGAATATTAAAATTTTAGGGATGGTTCTGTGATTGCCTTTGCGTCTCATAATTTTTGCAGATATTGTTCCAGAAAACATGTATATCTGTTAACTGTACTAGAGTATGACATACAAAACATAAGTGTAATGTATTGTATTATATGTATAGATGATGAATTTCTACACCAATTTATGTGTAGAAGCTGAAACTGACATCCCCTCCCCCCATGAATTAGATGTTAAATCATCTCCATCCTTTCGTCTCAGAGAAATGATTATGATTGGGCGGCTTTTTGAGACGTGCTGGATGATGATTAATGATACAATTTGGTATTTTCGTGAATATAGAGTTTGCCGAAGTTTTTAATCCTTTAATTTAGTTTTGTTTGAACGCAATTAAATTTACCGAAAATTTTTCTATGGAAAATTAGTCCAATTTTTTTACTAAAAATCAAATTTTGGCAGTCTTAAAAAAAAAATCTTTATATTTTGGTAAAAGAAGAATTCTTCTTTACATATGGCAAAAAATAAAAATCTGTTAAATCTTTCTAACTGAAATAAAATCTCAAAATCAGCCTCTTTCATGATCTTCTATAAAAGTATCTAATTCTCCAGTATATTCCTAGTATTTTTATATACAGTGAAAGATAGTAGCAATTCTTTATTGTTTAATTATTGTGTTAGGAGGTCGGATTCACAATATACTGAAATTTAAAGCCACTACTAGCTTAAGCTCATATTTAAAATAAACTTTTTAAAATTTCTCTTCATAAAAATATAACTATTTATGTATGTTGTTCGGCAAGTACATAATTTCGTTTTTTTCCTAACAGAGGACTTAATTGTATTTCATCACAGCCAACTTCACACTTAAGCCGCATTGTCATTATTTATTTTGACAACTGATATAGCAAGGTTTTTTTGTGAAGGTTCATTGGTTTAATTTCAAAACTCGACATACTACTTTGATCAAAAAGTAAAGCCAATTTTGAACTGAAAATTCGAGCAAAAGTTCTTGTTTTTAGGTTGGCAGCACTGTCACTCATACCTGTGTAAAATTTCACGCTAGTACGTCATTTCTTTGGTTAGTTTCGTTGTGTTTTCTGAGCAAGTAAAAGTGAATTTTTCGATTTTTTCAATGTGTCATTTTATTGAGCAAAGAAGTTGCATTAAATTTTATTTGCGGAATGAAATTTCTGCTGCAGAAACGTTTAGAATGTTGCCAAAGCTCTTCGGCGATCAGGTTTTGTTTGAAAGAAATGTTTACAAGTGATATAAACAATTCAAAGAAGGTAGAGAAAGCGTTGAAGACAAAGACCGTCCCGGACGACCATCAACATCAATCAATGAACAACATGTCAATGAAATCAAAGATTTGGTGTTCAAAAATCCTCGATTGACAATTAGAGACCTTGCTGATACTGTAAACATTTCATTTGGATCGGTCCAAACCATTTTGAAAGAACATTTGTGCTTGAGAAGAGTCACATCTCGATTGGTTCCAAAAACACTCAATTTTTTGCACTGCACTGCATTGGTTCTTCGAGACTTTTTCATCAAAAACTAGATGCATGTCATTCCACAACCACTGTATTCGCCCGATTTAGGTTCATGTGACTTCTGGCCATTCTATAAGCTCAAAAGACCGCTGCGGGGACACCATTTTGAATCGACTGATGAGATAAAAGAAAAATCGAAGAAGGAACTGAAGACCATTCCAATCATAGTATTTCGGAAGTGTTTCGATGATTGGAAAATCGCTGGCATAGGTGTATTGTATCGGGCGGGGACTACTTTGAAGGGGATGATATAGATTAGAAAGTATAAATAAACATTTTCAAAGTTATAAACAAATTGGTTTTACTTTTTGATCACAGTAGTATGGGTTCAACATGTTCTTACAGAAAAAAATTTGCTCCGTCGTGTTCACGTCTATGATTCGCTTCTCAAACGTCAAGGAAATGATCCATTTTAGAAGCGATTCATCACTGGGAACGAGAAGTATAGATTACAACGAAAGAATATGAGCTATATATATGGAAAACCTAATTGATGAAGATAGTGATTAATTATTTTAAAAACATAAAAGAGTGTCGATTATTAAAATAAATGTTTTAAGAAGTCAGAAATGTTTAATTTAATTTAACATACAGGGTGTCCAATAGGAATGTGGGAAAACTAATGAGTCAATCTTTTTAAACAAATGGAAAGATAAGGAAAATGTTAACACAAATACCCAAGTGTTTTTTAAAACTATTAAAAACATGTTCTAACCTTTCATTTTAAATGCCATTGAAGATTCTCCTGATGTCTTTAATAAATTCCTCTATTGTTTTTGGATTATTTTCATAGCAGTGATCTTTAGTGATCATAAAAAGAAATCACATTGAGTGAGATCTTACGAGCAAGGTGGCTATTATATTCCTTTTCCTCTAGCAAAGCGTGGGTACCCTAGGCCAATAACTCGACATAAAATTTATTGATGCCTTCAAATACTTCTTGTGTGCGACGAGGTGCTGCTCCGTCTTGATTAAAATAAAAATATTTAACGAGACGTCTCTTTTTGGTCTCTAACATCTCTTTGTACGTCTCTTCGGCTAGGGAAGATTAAAAAAAATGCAGGTAGGTAACTTTTATGTAGATGAGTCACATTTCAAAATAAATATATCATAATAATTCACGTTTTTCGCTATATTTTTAAATTAATTGTTTGTATTAAATAGGATTACCCTTAAAATGGGTATTTAGAGATTTTTAAATTCACTGAAACTGGTACATAAATAAATAACTCTGTGTAAAAAAGTAGGTACTTGGGAGTTTTATAATTTACAAATATAAGAAAATATAAATTAATCCGCTTTCAAGGCTGCTTCTAAAGATGAAAAACATAAAATAAATAAATCGATTTCTGTACAAAGAAACAAAATTTAAACAAAACAAAAACGAACTCGTAATGCCTTTTCTCATTAACGTAATCTAACCTAAAAATATTTATCAATTTTCCTTTTTTGCAGGGTTCCATTCCCTCAATCTCCGTCTGCATACTTCGGCGGGAGTAACTATCACTTTCCTTTGAGTCGTAAAGTACCATTTTTATCCTATTTTCCGGATGTCTTCTCTATCTGAATGTGGTATCTAGAAAAAAAAAAAAAAAAACATACGATGTAAGGCACGCACGTAACATACTTTAGTTATTGTACTCACCTAAGGCTCGGCACACACTCTACTCCACCTTTTAACCCCCCTCTACTGTAATCAGAGACTATGCGAGCGACTGCGGAAGGGCGGGCTTTGAAGCGTAAATATACATTAAATTTCGAACAGGATTCGGTTCCCGGGGAATATCCGGGACCAAGGAGAAGAAGAAGAAAAACAAGATTGTAGCAAAATTTTCCTTATTTCGTTCTAAGTACAATCTTAGGGCGAAAAAGGTACAAGCAGCCAAAATATTTTGGTGTATCTGCACACGCGTTATACTGAAATATATTTTTATATGAGTGGGAAAGGGACGGATTAAAGGGATTCGTTTAAAGACCATCCCCTTCCCCAAAAAAGGGAGTTTATTAAGCACATTGGGATCCCTTTTCTCTTATAATATATTTTTTTTTCTTTTACCTTGTTAATATTTACTGCTTTGATGCCATTTTCGTAAGGATCCCCAAAGAACTAACAATTCTAAAATTTACCTGGTGCCAGAAGTGGAATTCGTGCAGACAAACTGTTTTGTAACATGCTCTGAGACGTGTAACCCTCAGTGTTGTAAGGGTATGGGGGAGAAACCGAGAGTCGTGATCAACTTCATGCATGTTACAACAGTTTTGCCTTTCAGAGTCCCACTTCTGGCACCAGGGATATTTTAGAACTCTTTAGTTACATAAAATGCAATGTATATGTATATATGTGTGTATATTTTACACGTTTTCTTAGTCGACGACGACGACGGCAGACGAGTTACCTTTTGAAATTCTATGAATATGAAAACATGAGAGAAAACGTAAGAATAAAAAAAAATAAAAACAAATATAAAACGTGTAAGTCAGGTGAATATGAAATTAATCAAGAAAAGCTGACAGAATACGGAAATATGAAGCGGAATTCTGAGGCTATAAGCAAAACAATACTTAAAATTGAAAGAAAAAAATAAAGGATTAAATGACTATTCGGATCTTAAGATATATTAATATCTTTAATATAAAAGTCTTAAAAATTCTTACCAAATAGACTCCTAACTTAATTTTTTTCATAAAAGAACTTTTATTTTCATGTTTGCGGCTTAACAATTTTTTCTCGAATCCCACACCTGGCACCAATGCGATTAATTTGTAAAAAATTATAATTGTTGAAAATTGATCTTGAATTTTTATTTTAAACCGACATATTCTCAACTAGATACTTTTAAAAATATCTAGAAATTGTGCTAAGATTTTGAAAAAAGACAATCTCAGAAAATTACAATTTTTAATGTTGAAAATAGAACATTTTTTGCCGAAATCCCTTCCCATACAAAATTAGCCCTTTCTCCAGTCCCCGAAAAATGAAAATTATACTTACACATTTAATGCTTGTGCCTCAATAAATTAAGGAGTTTTAATTAAAATTCAAAAATTTAACAGGCCTTCGACATAATCCGCCATCATTAAGATTTGATTCCCCTTTCGCTTTCGTCTCCCTCCCCTCCTCAACCCTACTCAGCACTTCCCCCACCACTTGTGGCACAATGCCTTCCGTTGTGATTATTCTTGCCAAAAACAATTTTCTCTGGGAAATTTTCACGCAAAATACGCCACAGCAAATTAAGAAGATGTTAAAATGAAATTTTCCACCCCTCCACAAAATTATGTGGCAGGCGGGGAAGACTGCGAGAGGTTGGGGAAGGGAGGAAGGGGAGCAGATGCTTAAATTCTTCCAGGCTTTTCGTAATTTTTAGGTTATTTTTCGTTGTACGAAGACCTTGCAAAGAAGGCAGCAGGAAGCGCACGGGGAAGTTTGTTTTTTCCAGATAGAACATGTGATTTTTGCATAAATGTTCTTCGGCACTCTTTCATTTTTTGACTAGAATAATTTATTTATTTTATTTATAGTCAATTAAGCCCAAAAAACCACCCCAGGGAGCATTTTTAAGAATTATATGTTTGATCATATAATGTTACGAATATATTTTTATAGATTCTAAATCTATGAAAACTAAAACATACATTAAATTATATATTTATTACAGAAAATTTCCCTTACTCTCACAAACATTTTATATCTCCTGTAAACATCCAACTTACCATAAAACTTATTTTGTATCTATAAGAAACAAAAATACACCACCGGTGGCAAGCAATTCACTTAATTAAAATCTAAAACCGATTTGAGCTTTAATTAAATCGGACTTAGCTGGGGATTTAGCTGAGTAACATTTTTAATTAAGAGCTTCGAGAAATTGCCATGATACAGCAAAAACAAAAAATTATTAAGTTTCATTTAAGTTAGGAAAGTTTCTATTGATCATTGCGAGACGGGTGCGGTTGAGGGAAAAAATTCAGCAAACATTATTATTCAATAATTGACTGAAAAAGTAAAAATATAATAATAATTTGTAGAAAATAAAGCATCTTTCATTAAAATCACCTAAAAGCAATTTTATTAATAGAATTTCTGAAATTAAAAAAATTTTAATACATCCTGCTTTTATTTGCAGTCGTTATGAACAAAAAATGGACCCAGATGGCTACCTTAAGGAACGCCAGAAAAAATGTATATTATATAAAAATTTATATTATCTTCATATTATGGTATATAATCGTTGGTGCGTCTGTTAGGAATCGTGTAACTTCTGAATGACCTGGCCGATTGAGGTCATATTCCCACAATATATTTGTTTTGTCGACACGATGGTTCATAACTATGCTAGGATTCCGATAAGTGGCGCTGTAGTCAAGTTATTTCATAAAAGTATCGCCTGTTGTCGATATTCGACCAAGGTTTGGATCTGACTTCGTTTCTATGATTTCGTCGTTCAATTCGACCGGTTGAAGTAGGCCGTCAAGGCTTATTTATAATAAAATAGAACACACTATTTGAAATTTTATATTCAATCTATTAAGCAGTGGGGAAATGTGAGTGCAGAGAGAATAAGTATATGGACAGTGAGTTCAAAGAGAATATGAAACGAAACGAATCGAAACAAAATGTATTCTCTTCCCGTTTCTTTGGATGGACTGCACAGTGTATTAAAAACATTTTTTTTTTTCAGTATAGGGAAAACTTTATCTGGCTTTCGCACCTTTCTCTATGCATGTACTTGAATAAAACATATATTCTGCACATTTATGAAAAAATACCTTTCGCTTGATGTATTTTTCATTAATATACGTGCACGGGAAATAGGTTAAAAAAGGATTACAATTTTTCGCTTTGCCTATTAATATATAAGATTTACATAAATCTGAAGCGATTTTCATGAAAATTTATACTTAGGGGTTTTGCGGAATGCTGACATCAAATACGCTGTCCAAATTTAAAACTTCAAGATGGCGGATTCAAAATGGCGGATTCAAAATGACGATAAAAATTTTTCGATTTCATTAAATTTTAATGAAAATTAGTACAATGATTACTTTGAGGCCACTAATTTTGAATAATATCAAAATTTGGAAATTCAAGATGACAGAACCATAAAGGGGTTTTCAGGTTGAAACAATTACTAGAATATACCAAACTAGAGCATATTTGAGAAGTGTTTAATTAATAAGTACTAGTGTCGCCTGTTGTCGATATTTGACCAAACCTATTCTAAGCCGCAATTATAATAAGTGTCAAACCAAAAACACAAAAAGAAAAGTCGGAAAGCACACTTTCCACCGTTGGCGCAATTATAATTAGCGTTCTCTAAAAACACAACCGGCTTATTATCAAAAATCGGAAGGTACACTTTTCAGCGTTGGCACAATTATAATCAGCGTCCAATGTATTTAAGTTTAAATTGATTTTCCTTAACTAGAAAAAATTCGGCACTTGTTAAATTTGTACTTAGCGTGCGTATGTGAATAAAAAAATGTTTCAGTATAGGTATAACTTTACCTGGCTTTCACACCGTTCCCTATGTACGTACTTGAATAAAACATGTATTCTGCACATCTATGAAAAAATACCTTTCACTGGAAATATGTTTCATTAAGATACGTTAACGGGAAATAACTTAAAATAGGATCACAATTTTTGGCTTTGCTATTAATATATAAATATTTGTGCAACGCCGCACAGTGGGCCAAAATGACTTGTTGGCTATCAAAACTCTGTAACTTTTGTTGTGTTAAAGATATTATAATGAAACTTTGGGAAATAAATCTTTACATTGCTCATTAAATTAATATATATAAAAAAAAAAAAAATTCAATTGGTTGACAGGGTGGCTTAAAATGAATCAACAAAATTTTAAGTAGTCAATAAATGAATTATTAATGTTATTTAAAAAGTTTTAACTTGAAAATTTTCTGGTGTTGTTGGATTTTAGTCTTTATTTGTGGCTTCCTGGGCTTCTTCCGACAATTCGCCAATAGACAAAAAACAGTGAAGTATTATATTTTTTCCATACCTTAAAACTTTATAGAGTGTTGTTGTTAATTTTCTCCATGCATATTTCTTATTTAGTAAAATGTCTGTTTGTTCTTTATATGTTCCGAATTTTTTCGGCATTTATAGGAAGACCACACTTTTTCCATAGATTTTTTAGTACTGCTTTTACCTCTGATAATTGTGATATTTCTGACTCTTATAACTTGACTACACTTCCATCCACAACTATAGAAACTAAGGATCTATATTTTAACCAAGATACTGTGTCACAATATTTTAGGGAACTTCATTTTAAATTTACTTGTGGACCCGATGGTATAACATCCATAGTTTTAAAATCTTGTAGTGCAACTTTAGTAAATGTTATCTGTTATTTATTTAATTTATCAATGTCTTCCAGTGTTTTTTCTGATTGTAGGAAATTGTCCTACATTATACCATTACACAAAAAGGGTCGTAAGGATGATATTTCTAATTACAGACCAATTGCTAAGCTTTCAGCATTAGGTAAATTGTTTGTCTATGATATTTTGTATTTCCATTGTAGATCCATAATCAACGAGGACCAATATGGTTTCGTAAAGGGAAGATCAACTATGTCTAATCTTTTAACCTTCTCGTCTTACTATATTAATGCTATTGACTATGGTGGATAGGTTGATTGTATTTATACTGACTTTAGTAAGGCATTTGATAGAATCAATCACAATATACTGATTTCCAAGATGAGAAGGTTGGGGTTTCCTCCACTCTTTTTAGAATTGGTTATCAACTTACTTGACCAATCTCGACTATGCAAATTGTATCGTTTCGGAATACATTGTCTTCACCTATCCCTAACACTTTCGGAGTACCATAAGGAAGGCATTTGGGTCCTCTTCTTTTTATTTTATTCATTATCATAGAAATCATAGAAAACTTGAACATTTTGACACGACAAAAATCGATTTTTGGTCACCCAAGAATGGTTTTGGCCCACTGTGCGCCGGATGAAATTGGCTAACTCAGCCAGTAAATAATATTAATTTATTATAAATCTTATTATAATAAAACTTAGTTATTTATGTATATATAAATAATTTCATAAAAGAGTTAATTTGTCTAGAAATTAATATTTATCCCTAAATTTTTCGTCTTACCACTGCGAATATCTAAAAAAAATTCGGCCTTTTCTGCGGGGTCTTAAAGAAGTAGGAAGAAGCTTAGAAAATGGGTTGAGAAGTTCTTAGACACTTTAAGGGGTTTATTTTATTTATTTTATATTTCTCTTTGCATGGAAATAATGTGGAAAAGAAAAAAAACATTCCACGAAAACTCAATATAAAGTAAATACCTTCGGGGTGAAAGTTGGCTTTCCTTTTTCCTTTCCTTTTCCAATGTTTTTATTTTTTATTTTATTTCTTCAGAAAGGAGTTTCATGGTCGTATTAAAAAGATAAAAACATGTATGAATAAACAGTAAGGAAATTTTGTAGAAGATTTTCTTTTATCCTGCGTAATTTGTTTTTTTGTTTTTTTTTGTATATCATTTTATTCGGATTGAATTCTTCTGTCTTATATTTTAAATATTTTAATAAGAATATAATTCAGGGAAAAAGTTTCCCTTATCGAATATTTTCCATCCGTGATATTTTTCTCATAAGAACTTAAATTGAAATTATCGTAAGCTCAGCGGTAAGAGTATTGGAGTGCAATTTCTAAGGTCCCAGGTTCGATTCTTGCATGTGACCGAGTGGGGTGATTTTTGTTATAGTTTTTACAATACAAAAAATGGGAAATCTTTTATTTTTAAGTTATCATAAAATCTATATCTTTTGAAACCCTTTCCAACCAATGGATTTATTTTTTTCTTTTACTATTATTTTTTTATCAGCAACAGCAGCTGTTTTCTCGTTATTCGATTCATGACAGCTATAACAAAAACGTTTGCAATAAATAAAACTAATCGACGAAGACAGATCACAACAGAACAGGGTGGGAAGGGCATGAACATTTTCCTGTGAAAATGTCCTCCAACCACCTTGACGAAACTTCAGTGAAAAAAATGAACGACGAACGAGGAGATTATTCGCTTCGAAATCGGCTGTCATGCCTTCGAAAAGTTGCGCCCCCTTCATATCTTTTCTCATCGTGCACCCTCTGGTGAATATAAATCAAGGTATTGAAACGTCTTCGCAATGCACACAGAAATCCTTCCTCTTTTACATTTTGCAAACAGATGGTGCCAGAAGTGGGATTATATAACAAAAATTCGAAGAGAACTGCTGGGATAAATGCGAGAAAACGAAGCCGACGAAGGGAAAACTTTTGTGGAAAACTATTTTTTAAATATCCGAATCAATGCAATCTATAAAAAAAAAAAAAAAAAAAAAAAAAAGTTCTTTATCCTGGAATTAGAAATTAATATCTGGAATTAGGATAATATCTGCTTTTAGAAATACTTATTATACCACAACAGTTTTATATAATGCGTTTTATACCGAAAACTCCTCGTAGGAATTTTCATCTCACTATCCGGCGGTAGATGGTACTCGCAGTACATAAATTATATTGGTGCCAGGTGTGGGATTGAAAATTTAGAGAGCTAGAACTTTTTAGGGGCGGGTATTCTAAAATATGAAAATACAAATATTCAATATAAAATGCTACATCTTCATTTTTGGTCAGTAAAAAATGTTCTTATTTCAAATTTTTCTAATTATAAATTGGATTCTTATTTTATTTATTAATTTTTTTTTTTCAGATATGGCCAACGCTATTCTAATTGGATGCCTTGTGACCTTAGGATTAATTATTACAATTTTATTGTTATTGGCTGGCGGTTATTTGTGGTGGCGCCACAAACGTTCACAGCTTCAATTCATAGAGCCACATGATGAAGAAGAAACAAGCAGCGGTAGCATGCGGTAAGAATTCTTTTAAAATAAGATAAATTATTGATTTTATATACAAAAATTTATAATAGACTGAAAGTGGCATAGAGAAAGATAGCTGCTTTTAGAAAAAAACGAATTGAAATATTTTTTCTTTCTCATTTTTACATGAATTTATTTATTAAATTAAAGAACAGTTTATTTTATAAATATAAAAATATTATTTCAATTAGTAGAGTCTTTTTTTTTTTTTTTTGATTTTTATCTCTATTCTAAATAGAAAAAAAGGGTTATTTTTAGAATTAGGCGTTTAAATATAAAAGTTAGGCTTCAAAAATATAAAAGATATTTATTTATATAATTCGATTCAAACGATTAATTAGGATACAAAAATCTGTGTGTGTCGTCTCCTTGACGGTCGGTGAGAGAAGGAAAGTGTCAGTCAGGAACAAGTTAGCTCACACGTCCGTGTACTAAAAGAAGCGTTGCCAGATTCTAACACCTCCCCTCAACGCGATTGGTCCATGATGCCAATGGAATTGGTCAATTGGCGGTGTCTTGGTCCCGGAAGGGCTTTCGTAAATGCGTCTGCCAACATGTGCCCAGTAGAAAGATATTCAAGTTTAACTGATCCATTCTCCAGGTGATCGCGTATGAAGTGATGCTTGATGTCTACGTGTTTCGATCGACCATGATATGCAGGATGACTTGCCAGCTTCTGAGCTCCTTGGTTGTCGTTGTAGATAGTTCCATCAATCAAATCTCGAAATCCAAGCTCCTTTAAAAAAACCACTCAAATAGATGTATTCCTTTACAGCTTCAGAAATACTCGCATACTCTGCTTCGGTAGATGATAATGCGACAGATGATTGTTTTTTAGATCCCCAAGTGACCGCCGTTCCGCCAATGGTAAAAACAAATCCAGATTGTGATTTACGATCCACGACGCAGCCTCCCCAATCTGCATCACAGTACCCTATTAGGCCTTGACTGTTTTCTTGAGTAAACGTGAGTCCATAGTGTAGTGTCCCATTCAAATATCTCAACACACGCTTGGCTGCTAACCAGTGATCATTGCCATGAAAATCGCTGAATTGACTGAGTTTGCTCACGCTGTAAACAATGTCTGGCCGAGTATTTATCGCGAGGTACATCAATGAGCCTATCAATCCACGGTACGGCTTATTATCAGGATTGCTCTTCTCTAATTTCAAGCCTGGTATCATTGGGGTTGTACAAGGCTTACAATCGATCATACCGTATCTCTTCAGGATATCCTTGATATAACTAGACTGATGCATGATTATTTTTTCCTCTTTGTATTCGAATTGAATTCCAAGACAGTATTTTAGTTTTCCTAAATCTTTGATCTCAAAAGCTTGGTTTAAATGTTTTACAAATTCTTCAATTAAAAGTTCATCTTTACAGGCAATCAGGATATCATCAACATAAACCAAAATCAGCATCGTATCCTCCCCTTGACCCAGATTGAATACGCAATTATCATACTTAGATACTTTAGCACCAAAATTTTGTATCTCTTCGGTCAGCCTTATGTTCCATTGTCTTCCGGATTGTTTTAATCCATAAAGTGCTCGTTTAAGATGACAGACTTTGTCACCATTAGTCAAATTGTCGTACATTTGTTTTGCTTTTGACAAAATAGCACTTTCACGCGGTTCATTATTGATTAAATATTCCAAACCTCCTTTAATTAACGCTGGAGGGTTTATATATATATCTTCGTTCAATTTGCTATTTAAGTAAGCGTTAGTGATGTCTACCTGACGTATAATCATATTGTTGCGACAAGCCAGTGACACGAGTAAGCGAATTGAACTAAATCTCGCAACTGGCGAAAACGTTGTATGAAAATCTATTCCTGGTCTTTGAGAGAAACCCTTCGCTACTAATCTCGCCTTCTTTTTTACGGGATTACCATTTGAATCTAGCTTATGTGTAAAAACAAAACGACTACCTATTGCAGTAGCATTTTCTGGACGATCTGTAACCTCCCATGTCTCCAATTTGATGATCGACTTCAATTCCGTAGCAATGGCCTCTAGCCAATCCGGATCGTCCAATACTTCATCATAAGATATTTCGGAAGCAAACGACATTTCGACGCTCTGCATGTCGTCACTGTAGTTGATATTCTCGTGATCAGCTTCAGGCAAATTGTATATCTTTTTAGGTCTACCACGCTTTCCCGTGCGAACCAATTTTGGTCGACCGCGTCCAAATTTAGAAACCAATTTTGGCTTACCTAGCGTTCCGGGTATTGAGCTTGATCCAGGTGTATCAGTATCGTTGTCATCGCTGAGATGTTCTTCTGCTTTCTGGTTCTCACTTTCAATGTCGGAATATGGAGAAGAATCTGCAGTCTCATAATTGCTTTCTTTGGACTCATAACCGTCAGCATCAAAAGGATTAGGATCATCTTCCAGACTGAAAAGAGGATAATTAACAGACGGATTATCTTCTACACCTGAAATTGGAATTTTATCACATTTTTTCTCAAGTTTTGCATGGTTCCCAGTAAATTTTATGTCCCTCACGATAGTAACAATCCTTCTGCTTGGAATATACACTCGGTAGCCTTTTGTTTCATCCGAATATCCAACGAATATGCACCTTTCTGCTCGAGCTTCCAGCTTTCCTCGTCCTGGTTCTTTCTTCAAGTAGAATGCCTCGGTTCCAAATTCACGAAGGTGTGATAAATCCGGAGTCCTGTTGAACAAAGCCTCGTAGGGAGTAACTCCATCCAAGCTAGAGGTAGGGCAGCGATTCCTAAGATAGTTGGCCGTCAGGACGGCTTCAGCCCAAAAATTTGAAGATAAATTCGATTGGATTAGCAAGCAACGTGCCATTTCCATTAGTGTGCGATTTTTCCTTTCCGCTGTTCCGTTCTGCTCAGGACTGTAAGCCACACTCAACCGTCGTCGAATACCTTTTTCCTTCAAAAATGTGTCAAACTGTGAGTTCAAGTACTCAGTTCCATTATCCGACTGCAAAAATTTTACTGTTTTATTGGTCAGGTTCTCCATAGTTGCGACGAACTCCTTAAACTTTTCCAATACCTGCGATTTTTTAGTGATGAAATACACTTCACTCCATTTAGTGGAGTCATCAATGAATGTTACATAATACCTCGACTTTCCTAAGGACTCGCATCTCATTGGACCACATACGTCGCTATGTATAATTTCTAGAATTTCAGTCCGCCTCCCTGTTGATTTAGGGTAAGGAGTAGCAGTCATTTTACCGCGAACGCAAATATCGCAATCAAAACTAGGTGGGATCCTCGAACCCCGCAAACCCATGCTGTCATTACTCTGTGATAACCTGTAAACGTCTCTAATGTTGAGATGGCCGAGCCGACGGTGCCACGATGCAAACCTCGCCAAGTCCGAGCTCCTACCATGTTCAACCGAATTTATCTCAGCCATGGCATCAGGGGCAAAATACAAGTCGCCCAGCCTCCTTGCCTCACATACAATTTCACCGTGACTGTCTAAGATTAGGGCATTGTCCTTGCTAAACCGAACTTCAAAATTATTGTCCGTCATTTTCGCGATCGATAACAAATTGTTCTTTAGATCAGGCACAAATAGTACTTCATTCAATATTATGTTCGCGTAATTGTCCTCGAACGGAATCTTAATTTTTACAGTTCCTTTCCCGTGTACTCTGACAAAATCTCCGTTTGCTAATTTTATGTTCTTGCACTCCGAACCAGTTATTTCGAAAAATTTATTTTTATCATTGCACAGGTGTGTGGTACAACCACTGTCCAGACACCAAAGTTTTAAGCCCACAGTGGACTCAGCTAATTGTACATTATTATTGGTGTCGCTAAACATGGAATAAGTTTTATTTCTGACGGATTTTGAATCAGTTACCTTGTTATGACTTTGCTCCTTACATTCCGAAGCTTTGTGCCCAAACTTAGAACAACGGTAACACTTGAATAGCTTCTTAGGGTTGTTGTTCCTCCTTCGTTGAAACTTACTGGATTCTGATCCTCGATGAGCTGCCACCAATGCACCGGGAACTCTCTCTGATTGATTGACACATCTCGATGAACTTTCCTCCATGATTTTTACCCTCAACACGTCTGGACTAGGTAAATCATCCCTTGATTTTATTGCACAACGAAAGTTTTCGTATGTCGATGGCAAAGAATTCAAAAGCATAATGGACAGTAAATCCTTGTTTACATCAATACCCATGTCTCCCAACTTATCCACCACGTCAAAAAATTTCCTGACATGGTCGTAAACGTCATCGCCCTCCGACATCTTCCGTGTCGTCAAGTTTTCCATGAGCGCTGCCTTCCTTACAGGTCCCTGAGACTGGTAAATGAGCTTCAATTTGGCCCAAATTTCGGCCGCAGTCTCGCAGTGTTTTATTTGTTTAAGTTCAGCAGGCGCGATCGACAATATTATGTCCGCCTTAGCCTTCTCGTCACCTTCACACCAGGCCTCTCGTCCACTCGCTGCTTCCGCCGACGATCCCTCTTTTACCTCGGGTGGGGTGCAGGTGCCATTCACGTACTTCCACACGTTGTTCTTAACTAGAACCGCCTTCATCTGAAGAGCCCACGTGTCATAATTGTCTTTCGACAATAACTCCAATCTGGTTAGACCAAGTGAATTCATTTCTCCCAGTTTCTTTTAACCAGCGAGGGCACACCTCTTCCGCAGCCAATTTATCACTGATCGTCCTCACAGCAAATTTCAGCAAACCGCCTGCACCACAAGTCACAGCAAATCACCTGGGCCGCAAATCACAAAAAAACGCCCTGGGCCCATAACCTTTTAGAATTAGGCGTTTAAATATAAAAGTTAGGCTTCAAAAATATAAAAGATATTTATTTATATAATTCGATTCAAACGATTAATTAGGATACAAAAATCTGTGTGTGTCGTCTCCTTGACGGTCGGTGAGAGAAGGAAAGTGTCAGTCAGGAACAAGTTAGCTCACACGTCCGTGTACTAAAAGAAGCGTTGCCAGATTCTAACAGTTATTCTATTTGTTTTTATTTTATTTATTTTAGTAAATCGTAAATTGAAAATTGTGAAGCATTGTGTAAAATAATTCTGTAAAAACACTGTTGTTTAAAATTGTTTTTGTTTATTTTTTTCTGTTCCAATTTAATCTTACATAAATACAATTTTTTTCCATATTGTTAATTTTCTTACATTTTTTTTCTCTTCAAATTATTTTAAAATATAATTCTAAAGTAAATTAAAAATGTCCTTTTCGTTTTCCCCATAAAATCAAAAAAACAGAATTCCACAGTATTCAGTACAAGAAGCACACGATGCGGTGACAACAACTGCAACAAAACATCAAGAAGCTCAAGAACAAAATAATATTAATCGTAAAATTAATGGTTTTTTAAATTTGAAAACGCCTTTAATAGGGTAAGTATAAATTTAATATTTGATAATTTATTTTTTAAATTATAAGCACATTTTTATCAAATAACTAGTCCCGAACCGTACTTAAAATTAGGGAAATTATTCGAGAGTTTAGGAAGTGCCCAGTGGCACCATATGGTTACACAACTTCTTAAAATTTCGAAGAATACTACTAAGATAATTTTTTTTAATAAAGAATTTGCGTCGTAGAATTTTATTAATACTTATAACGAAAATCTATTTCTTGAAAATATAAATAATATAATAGGCTTCTGTATAAGTCCTTTTAAAATAAGAAATTAAGAAAAAAAAAATATATATATATATATACCGTCCGTAACTATAAACAAGAAAAGTTTTAAAATAAATAGATGGTGCCAGAAGGGGGGTTAACTCATAAAAGTTTTTCTCCTTTGACTGAAGAAAACGAAAGGAGAAAAAAGATGTATAAGGAAAACGTACCGACAATTTAACTTCCCAAGGGGCAATATAGGCTCTTTTCGTTTTCGTTTTATTTTATGCAATAAAACAGAGGTTCAGTTGGATACAGTGACATGAATCAAAATTAAATGTTCTGTTCTTATGTAGTATTTTTTGTAGCATTTTCTCTTTTGTTTTTTATTCTTAATAATATGTAGTAAATATAGAGTAAAAACAAAATTCAATAGCCTGAAAGTTTGGTTTTCTTATGTTATAGGCTTGAAAAACACTTAAAGTTATATCGCCCCCAGTGCCTGTTCCTTCTCTGGAATCTCTAGAAAAAATAATTTACCTTATTTTCTTATTGATTAAGTGAAAATGGTTGATTGCGGTAGCACACAACATGCCAACTAATTTTCTACTTAAACAAGGAGATACCTTGAACTCTGGGAACAAAATTAAATTAAACGATTCTTCCCCCTTCTTCCCATCGGGGGGTGGCGCAGCGACTGATGGGGGGGCCACATGGCAGGTTATTGGATGAGTAAGGCCATGTTTTTCCCATCACTATTTTTGCCCCTTCTCAACTCAAACCAACCTTCAGCCCGTCCGCCCATGCCTCATGGTAACAGAGCTAAAAGAAGGTACAAAAAAACAAAAAAACATAATAGTTATTAATTTCGTCTATTTTTAAAGTACGCAGCAGTGCCAGGCCCCTTTTGCATTAATGAAACATGCACTTTTTGATCTAATTTTGTAATCATACCCCACACCTGGCACCAATCTCGAAAAAAAGGAAGATTTTATGGTTTTATACAACAAAATATTTCACTTCTGGCACCATGTTAAAAATAACAAATAATAAAAACATTTACCTGTCTGTCTGTCTGTCTGGTTTTTGTTTTGTTTGAACCCTTAATTGGATGCAGTAATCCATTTTGATTGAAGGCATTTTACACTTTCTATTTTTAAAAGAGAAATTTTCATGAGTTGAATTTTCTATGACCCTCCCTTTTTTAGCCAGAACCAGCAGTAAATCCGCAGGCACACCCTATTTTTTTTTTTTTTTATATGATTTGTTAGGTAATTTGCATGAAAAATTGAATTATTTTAGCCTGGAGAGTTTAATTAATTTTTTAAGAAGACAACTTTTATTTTTATACAGGGTAACAAGTCCTCAGACAAAATCACCAGGAGATACAAGTAGCGTAGATAAGGACGATAGTAAGGGAGGCAAGGACACAGCGGTAAGTTTTGCATAATTAATTTTAATTATACTTTTCTCCCATTATTTTGGCACATATTATTTTTTTTATTATTATATTTATGCATATATATATTTATTATTTTTTTTTTTTAAAGAATCGAAGTGTGTCTATGGTTGATATGTACATCGATAACACAGAACCAAGTGAAAATGTCGGACAAATTCATTTCTCATTGGAATATGATTTCCAAAATACAACACTTATTTTAAAAATATTACAGGTATGTTGAATTTAATAAATAAAATAATTAATAAATACCCTTTGTTCTTGCTCTTTCCACAAATTTAATAATTATTTAATTACTTTTAGAATTCAAAATAAGCGCTGGATATATAAAATTTCTATAAAAAATAAAATATATATATATTAAAATATTGGTGTCAGAAGTGGGATGATTATTTTTAATAGCCCTCTTTCTTGAGTAATGAGGTTTGTAATTTATTCCCATTAGACTTGTATAAGCTCCGTGCCATTATTTTTTTTTTGTAGTTTATTAAACACACGCCATAGGGTGGGTATTTATGCCAAAAGAGAAAAGCATGAAACAAAACTATATGCCATATAATAAAGAAAACGCTTGTTGCGTTTTTATGCGCAATATTGCGTGCATATGAACAATATTAAGTAAAAATAAAATGAAAATGAAGCTAAATGAACAATATTTCAAATTATAATTGACTTGGGATAATGTTACAAGGACAAAGGATATTATTATTATTAAATTTTTCTCTAATATTAAATATTTCATTTTCTTTGTTATTTTATCCCTTTTGTGTTTCTGTTTTTTGTTTTTTTGTTTTTTTTTTTTTCTAAAGGGTAAAGAATTACCGGCCAAAGACTTAAGTGGGACATCAGATCCTTATGTTCGGGTCACGCTTTTACCGGATAAAAAGCATCGCCTTGAAACAAAAATAAAAAGGAGAACATTAAATCCACGATGGAATGAGACCTTTTATTTTGAAGGATTTCCAATACAAAAGCTTCAGGCCAGGGTATATTTTTCTGCAATAAATATAATATAAAATATTTAATAAAAGGATATTCTCTTATATTATTTAAATCAAAACCAATATAATCTATCTGTTATTCTGATAAATTCACAGGTACTCCATCTGCATGTTTTTGATTACGACAGATTTTCAAGGGACGATTCCATCGGAGAGGTATTTTTGCCACTTTGTCAGGTAAGTTACCTTTATTTATTTATTTTTTTGTAAGCATTTAATATGAAATAAATTTAAATTTATCAGTTGAATATTTAAATTTATAATTTGAACATTTTAAGTAATTAATTCAAACGAAAATTAATTTTAATCTCACTCCTGACACCAATTTTAAAAAAAAAATGGTACCAAGAGTGAGATTGACGTTAATCAAATAATTCTTTCAATTAATAAATTAATTTTAATTAATCTCAGGTGGATCTCGCTGGAAAACAATCATTTTGGAAGGCATTAAAGCCACCGGCTAAGGATAAATGTGGAGAACTTCTTTCATCGTTGTGCTATCATCCTTCGAACTCAATTTTAACCCTGACCCTTATCAAAGCAAGAAATTTGAAAGCAAAGGATATCAATGGAAAATCAGGTAATTTATTTATTTTTATTTTTAATTAAAATCCATTAGATCAATATAAAAAAATAATAATATTAATTTAAGCGCAAAAATGCGTGCTTGTCAGGAACGAATATCTGCCTTAATAGTGGAGTTCCTTAGGGTGTTGGCCTTGGAATCCAATTACTTGCAATGAATTAATATAAGACCTTTTGAATTATGGTTTTTGGACAAAATACTAAAATGTTTATTTTTTTGTTGCTATTTATTTGTTTGTATGTTTTTAAATAATTGCAATTTTTCCATTTAAAGTACATAAGTGTTTTTGAAATTTTGATAGTACAACGAAAATTGACATTAGAAATCATCAAAAAGGGTTGTAGAAGCCAAGAACAGATAAATTATGTTACCTTATAGTGATTCTACCGGAAAGTATATCCTCTATCCTAAAAAAAGTTTTATAAAACAAATTCTAAGAAAAAAAAAATTTAAAAATGTTCTAGGGTCAGTTTGACCCCGTGTGTGTTCCCAAGTTCTGTACAGAAGTGTGCAGTTCCAGGGTTAATTAGAAAATTAGAAATTAGGATCTCTGTCAATCAAGACAAACCGAAATGTCATTTTCTTAATACAATAATTTAATGTAACGCTCACACACAATAAAACTGTGTAACATATTGCACAAAATACTAGATTGTGTGCACACACAGCACAATTTCCTCATTTATTTGCTAATATTTCGTAAGAATTTGAAGGTTCAACAAGTGGAGAATTCATTTTGAAATAAATTAATTGTAAGCCATAAGGTGTCAAAGAAAAGGTTTAATTTACTTGCTATTAGCTGCTGCAATTTTAAAAGCAAAAAGAAATAGATGCAGTGATGTTAGAGACCAAATAATTTCGTTATGCGAAAAAGAGACGTCTCGTTGAATCTTTTTATTTTATTCAAGACGAAGCAGCACCTCATCGCACACAAGAAGTATTTGAAGCCATCAATAGATTTTATGGCGATCGAGTTATTGGCCTAGGGTAACCATGCTTTGCTAGGCGAACAGGAGTAGAATAGACATGTGATTTCTTTTTATGATCACTAAAGATCACTGCTATGAAAATAACGCAAAAACAATAGAGGATTTTATTAAAGACATCAGGAAGATCGTCAATGGCATTTCATGAATGAAACTTTATAAAATGTTTTTAATAGTTTTAGAAAGCATTTGGATATTTGTGCCAATTTAGGTAGTTAAAATATCGAATATACTACTGTGATCAAAAAGTAAAGCCAAATTGTTTATAACTTTGAAAATTTTTATTTATTCTTTCTATATATATATCATCCCCTTCAAAATAGTCCTCGTCCGATACAATACACCTATGCAAGCGACTTTTCCAATCCTCGAAACACTTCTGAAACTCTGATTGAAATCGCCTTCAGTTCCTTTTCGACTTTTCTTTTATCTCTCTCTTTTGAGATTAGAGAATAGCCAGAAGTCACATTGAGCTAAATTGGGCGAATGGAACGACATGCATCGAATTTTTGATGAAAAATTCTCGAAGAACTGCAGAATGTAGTGCAGTGCAAGAAATTGAGTGTTGTTGGAACCAATCGAGATGTGACTCTTCTCAAGCACAAATGTTCTTTCAAAATGGTTTGGACCGATCTAAATGAAATGTTTACAGTATCAGCAAGGTCTCTAATTGTCAACCGAGGATTTTTGAACACCAAGTCTTTGATTTCATTGACATGTTGTTCATTGATTGATGTTGATGGTCGTCCGGGACGCTCTTTGTCTTCAACTCTTTCTCTACCTTCTTTGAATTGTTTATATCACTTGTAAACATTTCTTTCAAACAAAACCTGATCGCCGAAGAGCTTTGGCAACATTCTAACAACAAAATTTAATGCAACTTCTTTGCTTAATAAAATCACACATTGAAGAAATCAAAAAATTCACTTTTAGTTGCTTAGAAAACACAACGAAACTAACCAAAGAAATGACGTACTAGCGTGAAATTTTACACAGATATGAGTGACAGTGCTGCCAACCTAAAACCAAGAAGTTTTGCTCGAATCGATGTACTCGCGCAATTTCAGTTCAAAATTGGCTTTACTTTTTGATTACAGTAGTATATATCATTAGTAACTAATGTTCTGTATTATATTTTGAAATTAATGGTTTGTAGTAAATAGATTTATTTTTTTTATAACCAAGTGGACATGAAATGAAAGTGACCACTTTCCTTTATTAAAAAGTATTTACATTTTCCCGATCTCTCCATTTGTTTAAAAATAGTGACTCATTGGTTTTCACACATTTCTGGTAGACACTCTTTTATTGCATATGTATTTAAATAAAACCAAAAATATGTATATATTTAAATTTATCGATACTTTTAATGTCGTTATAACCCATGTTCACTGTAGGTAATAAACAACACAATTCAAAAGGTTTTATGAAAATTCAATGTTATTGGATTCCAAGATTTATATATATGAAACTCTTAAGATACTCCATTATAAATTAAAATTTTTTGAAATATTGTTTTCTGTATTTTGTTTGATTAAAATTTCAAATTTTTATATTTTAGATCCATACGTAAAGGTGTGGCTTCAGTTCGGTGATAAACGAATTGAAAAGCGAAAAACTCCAATTTTCAAGTGTACCCTTAATCCGATTTTCAATGAATCGTTTAGTTTTAACGTTCCATGGGAAAAGATACGTGAATGCTCCCTAGATGTTATGGTTATGGATTTTGATAATATCGGAAGAAATGAATTAATTGGAAGAATATTGCTCGCAGGTAGTTGATTTTATTAAATATATAAATTACGAAATAAGAATTTTTATTTTAACAACAAAATTTTCTTTTTCCTTTTATATATATATAAAAATGAATTCTTAAGGCAAGAATGGATCTGGAGCATCTGAGATAAAACATTGGCAAGATATGATATCAAAGCCACGCCAAACAATTGTCCAATGGCATCGGCTTAAGCCTGAGTAAAAAAAAGGTAAAAAAGAAAAAAAATAGGATCAAAAAAACAAACAATAAAAAAATGGAATTCGCTGCTCGTGGAAAAAAATTTGTTTATATATTAAAAAAAAAAAAAAAAAATACAAAAAAAAAGGATTCATCAAATTAAAAGGATTCATTAAATTTAAAAAAGAAAAAACAAAATCATATTCATAAAAATCTAAAAAACAAAAAAAAACATTTCAAAGCCTTGTTATTCGACGTAAGAAACTTGCGAAAATCGTCTGTGAATTCATTAAGAATTGCAGGTAAAAAATTCTAAAAAAGGAGATAAAAATACTCCAAAAAATGATTTATTCCTCGGAATACGAAAAAAAAAACCAAAAAAAAAAAAAAAATCACGATACTATAGAGAAAGCTGAAGAAGAATATGAAAAAGCCTTTTTGTTGTCCTTAAAATCTTAAAACGAGAAAAAATTATATATGTATAAAAACAAACAAACAAAAAAAAAAAAAGGCGAAAAACTATACTTGAAGAAAAGTTTATGCGCTTTTTATAATAGCTAAAAAACAAAACACAAAAGTAAAAATATCACTGCAAAAGAGAAACATTTTGTTAACATTGTTTTACGCTCTCTATTGTTATTGTTGTTGTTGTTGTTTATTTTTCGATGAGATACTTTTTCTTATATTTACCAAAAATGTGTAAAAAAAAAATGCAAAAAATTTATATCAGTGATGAAAAGATGAAACCAACGTTAGGAGCTGTAATTAAAAAGGAAAGGAAAAAATCATTAAAATTATGGAAAAAATACTACCGAGCGGAGGGCACCAAAAAAAAAAAAAAAAAATAAAAATAAAAAAACGTCTAAAAGGAAAAAGTACAATTATATTGTGTAATTAAAAGAAAACACAAAAAATACCAAAAAAATAAATAAATAAATAAATGAGGGAAAAAAAAAAACGTAAAAAAATTATAGTAATTATAGCTCTCTATATATTTGGACGAGACGGTGATTTTCAGATTTTTGTAAAATTGCTATATTTGTATGGATTTATATATACGTTCATTTTACAATTACAACCACTGTTCTTTCATAAATGAACAAAAAACATTTTTTTTTTGTTTTACGAGATGAATTTGTATGTAAAACGTTTTGTAAGAAAAAAAAAAGTGTGTATATATATATATACATTACATATATATATATATATATATATATATATTGTAGTATCTGTCGAAAAAAAGAAAAAAATAACTAGTAAGAAAAGGTAATGAAAATCTCATGTGATAGAATAAATCCCTGTACAAAGTTAAACTAAGCTAAAAAAAAAAAAAAAAAAAAAAAAACATGTTATAAAGAATTTGTACAGTTAAAAAGTCATTGGATATTCTTTTTTTATTTGGAAAAACTACAAAACCCACATTCTCCCCGACTGACTATTATGGAAAAAAATGAAAATACACACAAAAAACAAAATAGTGAAAAAAGCAAAACAAAAATGACAAGAAAAAAAAATGTTGTTCAAAAAAGAGATTTCTTTCAATATATAAAAAAAACCCAAAACTTTATCCTCCCTTCCCTCTTACCAACATATTCCACCCAACCAATCACAAGCATTTCTTTCTAAATCAGCAACCTCAAGCAAAGGATATCGAAATAAACAAGGGAAGCTCTCAAAATTCCAAGTACGTAGGGGTTTTGCGGAATGCTGATTTCAAATCCGCTGTCCAACTTTAGAAATTCAAGGTGGCGCATCCAATATGGCGACCAAGATTTCTCGATTTCAACGGATTTTAATGGAAATTAGTACAATGATTATTTTGAGGCAACTGATTTTGAATATTATCAAAATTTAGAAATCCAAGATGGCATCCAATGTGGCGACAAATATTTCTTGATTTCAACGGATTTTAATGAAAATTAGCACGGTGATTATTTTGAGGTCACTGATTTTGAATGTTATCAAAATGTACAAATCCAAGATGTCGGATCCAATATAGGGACCAATATTTCTCGATTTCAACGGATTTTAATGAAAATTAGTACAATGATTATTCTGAGGCCACCAATTTCGAATATTAGCAAAATTTCTAAATTCAAAATGGTGGATCCAATATGGCGACCAAAATTTCTTGATTTAAACGGATTTTATTTAACCCATTAATGCCTGAATAACAAAAAATTTTACGGCAATTTCGAGGCCCTAACTTTTATCGAAGGGGTGGTCAATTCTTATCGAGACCAACTTTTCTAGACGTATTTTGAGTCGCCCGACACGATCCAATCAAAAAAAAAAGTGAAAAAAATTATTATTATTGTTTTTTTGCA
This sequence comes from Dysmachus trigonus, assembly GCA_949715965.1. NCBI lineage: Eukaryota > Metazoa > Arthropoda > Insecta > Diptera > Asilidae > Dysmachus > Dysmachus trigonus. Next base: position 1,279,354 of record OX454324.1, read on the forward strand.
ATATTACGTAAATAAATACCTTTTTCACGTCATTTTTTTCGAAAAAACGACAGATTTAGTTGGGAAAAGGCAACTTTTTACTGCAATAAAGTGCATAAGACGTGTTATTAGTACTTAAACTTCACAAATATGCAGGCATTTTTTTCGTTAAAAATATTAGGCTGCATAAAAATTGCAACAATGTAACGCATATTTGCATTACTTGCGATCATTTTTTTTATCTCACTATGTTCGACTATTCCCAAAAATGTATATACACTAGTTTTAAGAGTCACTGATTACGAATTTGCTATTAGATTTTCGTAATTCAAAATGGCGGATCCAAGATGGCGAACAATTTTTGGCAAAATTCTCAATTTCTTCGAAAAAAAAGTGGGTATTCGGAGTTTTCGGGGTCACTGATTACTGATTAAATGCCTGCATATTTTTGAAGTTTAAGTCCTAATAACACGTTTTATGCACTTTATTGCAGTAAAAAGCTGCTTTTTCCCGACTAAATCTGTCGTTTTTCGAAAAAAAATGACGTGAAAAAGGTATTTATTTACATAATATTGTAAAAAAACAACCCCTTCGATAAAAGTTAGGGCCTCGAAGTTGCCGTTCAATTTTTTGTTATTCAGGCATTAATGGGTTAAAATTGGTACAATGGTTATTTTAAGGTCACTAATTTTGAGTATTATTAAGGTTTGGAAATTCAAGATGGCGGATCCATAAAGGGGTTTTAGGGTTGAAACAATTTCTATAGTATATATACGAGGGGTGATCCAAAAGTAATGATAATCAATATGAAATAAGGGAATTTTAGTTCAAAAACAAATTTATTTCTCTACATAGTCTCCTAGCAAGTCAATACATTTAGTCCATCTTCTTTCTAAACTCATAATTAGCTTTGAAAAAAATTCTTTGCTTTGACCCTCCAAAAACGCCTCTGCAGCAGTCATCACTTTGCTATCGTTGTCAAATTTTTTGCCCCGGAGGTGTTCCTTGAGCCGAGGAAAGAGGTAAAAATCACTGGGAGCCAGGTCTGGCGAATAGGGTGGGTGTTCGAGCAATTCGAATCCCGTTTCTTGAATGGCAGCCATCGCGACGGGCGGCGGCTTTGTGAGCCGGTGCGTTGTCTTGGTGAAACAACACTCCAGCTCGCAGTTTGCCTCGTCTTTTTTCCTTGATGGCCTCCCGCAATCTTCTTATTTGGTCTGCGTAGTAAGAGCCCGTAATAGTGGCTCCCTCTTCCAAGTATTCCACCATAATAATTCCTTCAGCGTCCCAAAAAACGGACGCCATAACCTTTCCTGCCGAACTTGACACCTTGAATTTCTTCGGCGTCGGGGAAGAGGCTCGTTTCCAAGTCATTGACTGCTGTTTGGTTTCCGGATCAAAATGGTGGATCCAGGTCTCGTCTATGGTCACGAAACAAGACAAAAAATTTTTCTGATCCGCTTGGAACTTTTCGAGATTCACCCTCGAAATATCGACTCGTTTTTTCTTTTGCTCGTCGGTTAACATTCTCGGCATCCAACGCGCAGAGACCTTTTTCATATGCAGTTCGTTCGCAAAGATTCTTTGAACACTGCCATATGAGATCCCTGTAACCTCAGCTACATGCCTTATGGTCACTCTTCGATCTGCCAACACGACATCTTCGACTTTTTTCACGTTGTCTGCAGTGAGAGACGTGGATGGGCGTCCCTCGCGATGTTCATCTTCTGTAGATGTTCTACCCAGCTTAAACTCCTTTGCCCAGCACTCAACTGTGGAATATGGAGGCGCAGAGTCCCCCAATGTTTCTACTAGGTCGCTTTGTATGTCTTTGGTAGGCATTTTTTTCAAACAGAGGTACTTGATGACAGCTCTGATTTCGTTTTTCTCCATTTTGATATTTTCTCTTCGACTGTTCGTATTCAAATGAATGTACTTCCCGGGAATCGTAGCCTATTAATATGATTTTTTTATGCTGACCTAGTAGATATATGAGGAAGCAAAAAAAAAATTTTTCATATTTTTATGTGCTCCACAAATATCCGATTATCATTACTTTTGGATCACCCCTCGTATATAACAACCTAGAACATTTGAGAAGTGTTTAATTAGTAAGTATTTACCCAACGCCGGGTGAAACCAGGTAACCCAGCTAGTACATCTATAAATTCCTATAAGAAATTTAGAGAGATAAAAAGTCACTAAAAACAATAAAGTGAAGCATTTTTTAAAGAGTTTTTTCATGACATGTGAGGGGCGGGTAACTACTAGGTTACCGCACGCATTTCCGCCCAATAATTCACAGATTACCCACGCAGCTGCAACTCGGATGGTACCTACGCGATTGCCCATGATGGCAGATAAAGCCCTAAGCGATCGTGGGCAATCGACTAGTTACCGCCCTTGTTGCTTAATATACTATTATTAGCTTGCTTTCTTGTCTGTTTGTTCGGTACAAAAGACCACGCGCACAATCCTTATGGAAAATGGGTTCCGGCGAATTTTGATAACAATTAACAATTTGCAAGTTGATAGTTCTCAACAGGTACAACAGGAGTATAGAAAATGGTCCTTCAATCGAAATCCATATGGCCGGCCTTGGTACAGGAATCGGTGGAAGGAGCTGGGTGAAAAAATACTAGAATTTTAATATTTACATTTTCCCTTGTATTTATTCTGCCCTATCAGCTAAAAATATTATTTTCTAAAAAGGGGCTCCCCGGCACGGTGTTATAGGCTAAATCAACTCTGAGTAAAATAACAAGATGATTCTAGTCAAAAAACATAAAAGTCTAGAAGAAAAAATAAAAGAATTTTAATATTTACGTTTTCCCTTGTATTAATTCTGCCCTATCCAGGTAAAAAAATAACTAGATCTAGTAATTATACTAAGAGTTTATTTAGCCCAAAACACAGATCCGGGGAGCCCCTTTTTAGAATATAATTTTTTTACCTGATGGGGCGGAATTAATACAAGGGAAAATGTAAATATTAAAACTCTTTTATTTTTCCTTCTAGACTTTTATGTGTTTTGACTACAATCATCTAGTTATTTGAGACGGAGTAGATTTAGCCAAAAACACCTATCCGGGTAGCCCTTTTTTAGAAAATAATTATTTTAACTTATAGGGCGGAATTAATACAAGGGAAAACGTAAATACTAAAATTCTTTTATTTTTTCTTCTAGACTTTTATGTTTTTTGACTACAATCATCTAGTTATTTGAGACGGAATAGATTTAGCCAAAAACACCTATCCGGGGAGCCCTTTTTTAGAAAATAATTATTTTAACTTATAGGGCGGAATTAATACAAGGGAAAACGTAAATACTAAAATTCTTTTATTTTTTCTTCTAGACTTTTATGTTTTTTGACTACAATCATCTAGTTATTTGAGACGGAGTAGATTTAGCCAAAAACACCTATCCGGGGAGCCCTTTTTTAGAAAATAATTATTTTAACTTATAGGGCGGAATTAATACAAGGGAAAACGTAAATACTAAAATTCTTTTATTTTTTCTTCTAGACTTTTATGTTTTTTGACTAGAATCATCTAGTTATTTGAGACGGAGTAGATTTAGCCAAAAACACCTATCCGGGGAGCCCTTTTTTAGAAAATAATTATTTTAACTTATAGGGCGGAATTAATACAAGGGAAAACGTAAATACTAAAATTCTTTTATTTTTTCTTCTAGACTTTTATGTTTTTTGACTAGAATCATCTAGTTATTTGAGACGGAGTAGATTTAGCCAAAAACACCTATCCGGGGAGCCCTTTTTTAGAAAATAATTATTTTAACTTATAGGGCGGAATTAATACAAGGGAAAACGTAAATACTAAAATTCTTTTATTTTTTCTTCTAGACTTTTATGTTTTTTGACTAGAATCATCTAGTTATTTGAGACGGAGTAGATTTAGCCAAAAACACCTATCCGGGGAGCCCTTTTTTAGAAAATAATTATTTTAACTTATAGGGCGGAATTAATACAAGGGAAAACGTAAATACTAAAATTCTTTTATTTTTTCTTCTAGACTTTTATGTTTTTTGACTACAATCATCTAGTTATTTGAGACGGAGTAGATTTAGCCAAAAACACCTATCCGGGTAGCCCTTTTTTAGAAAATAATTATTTTAACTTATAGGGCGGAATTAATACAAGGGAAAACGTAAATACTAAAATTCTTTTATTTTTTCTTCTAGACTTTTATGTTTTTTGACTACAATCATCTAGTTATTTGAGACGGAGTAGATTTAGCCAAAAACACCTATCCGGGGAGCCCTTTTTTAGAAAATAATTATTTTAACTTATAGGGCGGAATTAATACAAGGGAAAACGTAAATACTAAAATTCTTTTATTTTTTCTTCTAGACTTTTATGTTTTTTGACTACAATCATCTAGTTATTTGAGACGGAGTAGATTTAGCCAAAAACACCTATCCGGGTAGCCCTTTTTTAGAAAATAATTATTTTAACTTATAGGGCGGAATTAATACAAGGGAAAACGTAAATACTAAAATTCTTTTATTTTTTCTTCTAGACTTTTATGTTTTTTGACTAGAATCATCTAGTTATTTGAGACGGAGTAGATTTAGCCAAAAACACCTATCCGGGGAGCCCTTTTTTAGAAAATAATTATTTTAACTTATAGGGCGGAATTAATACAAGGGAAAACGTAAATACTAAAATTCTTTTATTTTTTCTTCTAGACTTTTATGTTTTTTGACTAGAATCATCTAGTTATTTGAGACGGAGTAGATTTAGCCGAAAACACCTATCCGTGGAGCCTTTTTTTAGGAAAAAATTTTTTTACCTTATAGGGCGGAATTAATACAAGTGAAAATGTAAATATTAAAACTCTTTTATTTTTTCTTCTAGACTTTTCAGTTTTTTTACTAGAATCATCTAGTTATTTGAAACGGAATAGATTTAGCCAAAAACACCTATCCGGGGAGCCCTTTTTTAGGAAATAATTTTTTTAACTTATAGGGCGGAATTAATACAAGGGAAAACGTAAATACTAAAATTCTTTTATTTTTTCTTCTAGACTTTTATGTTTTTTGACTACAATCATCTAGTTATTTGAGACGGAATAGATTTAGCCAAAAACACCTATCCGGGGAGCCCTTTTTTAGAAAATAATTATTTTAACTTATAGGGCGGAATTAATACAAGGGAAAACGTAAATACTAAAATTCTTTTATTTTTTCTTCTAGACTTTTATGTTTTTTGACTACAATCATCTAGTTATTTGAGACGGAGTAGATTTAGCCAAAAACACCTATCCGGGTAGCCCTTTTTTAGAAAATAATTATTTTAACTTATAGGGCGGAATTAATACAAGGGAAAACGTAAATACTAAAATTCTTTTATTTTTTCTTCTAGACTTTTATGTTTTTTGACTAGAATCATCAAAAACACCTATCCGGGGAGCCCTTTTTTAGAAAATAATTATTTTAACTTATAGGGCGGAATTAATACAAGGGAAAACGTAAATACTAAAATTCTTTTATTTTTTCTTCTAGACTTTTATGTTTTTTGACTAGAATCATCTAGTTATTTGAGACGGAGTAGATTTAGCCAAAAACACCTATCCGGGGAGCCCTTTTTTAGAAAATAATTATTTTAACTTATAGGGCGGAATTAATACAAGGGAAAACGTAAATACTAAAATTCTTTTATTTTTTCTTCTAGACTTTTATGTTTTTTGACTAGAATCATCTAGTTATTTGAGACGGAGTAGATTTAGCCAAAAACACCTATCCGGGGAGCCCTTTTTTAGAAAATAATTATTTTAACTTATAGGGCGGAATTAATACAAGGGAAAACGTAAATACTAAAATTCTTTTATTTTTTCTTCTAGACTTTTATGTTTTTTGACTAGAATCATCTAGTTATTTGAGACGGAGTAGATTTAGCCAAAAACACCTATCCGGGGAGCCCTTTTTTAGAAAATAATTATTTTAACTTATAGGGCGGAATTAATACAGGGGAAAATGTAAATATTAAAATTCTTTTATTTTTCCTTCTAGACTTTTATGTTTTTTGACTAGAATCATCTAGTTATTTGAGACGGAGTAGATTTAGCCAAAAACACCTATCCGGGGAGCCCTTTTTTAGAAAATAATTATTTTAACTTATAGGGCGGAATTAATACAAGGGAAAACGTAAATACTAAAATTCTTTTATTTTTTCTTCTAGACTTTTATGTTTTTTGACTAGAATCATCTAGTTATTTGAGACGGAGTAGATTTAGCCAAAAACACCTATCCGGGGAGCCCTTTTTTAGAAAATAATTATTTTAACTTATAGGGCGGAATTAATACAAGGGAAAACGTAAATACTAAAATTCTTTTATTTTTTCTTCTAGACTTTTATGTTTTTTGACTACAATCATCTAGTTATTTGAGACGGAGTAGATTTAGCCAAAAACACCTATCCGGGGAGCCCTTTTTTAGGAAATAATTTTTTAACGTTATAGGGCGGAATTAATACAAGGGAAAACGTAAATATTAAAATTCTTTTATTTTTCCTTCTAGACTTTTATGTTTTTTGACTAGAATCATCTAGTTATTTGAGTATGAGTAGATTTAGCTAAAAACACCTATCCGAGGAGCCCTTTTTTAGGAAATAATTTTTTTACGTTATAGGGCGGAATTAATACAAGGGAAAACGTAAATATTAAAATTCTTTTATTTTTCCTTCTAGACTTTTATGTTTTTTGACTAGAATCATCTAGTTATTTGAGTATGAGTAGATTTAGCTAAAAACGCCTATCCGAGGAGCCCTTTTTTAGGAAATAATTTTTTTACGTTATAGGGCGGAATTAATACAAGGGAAAATATAAATATTAAAACTCTTTTATTTTTCCTTCTAGACTTTTATGTTTTTTGACTAGAATCATCTAGTTATTTGAGTATGAGTAGATTTAGCCTAAATCACCTATCCAAGGAGCCCTTTTTTAGGAAATAATTTTTTTACGTTATAGGGCGGAATTAATACAAGGGAAAACATAAATATTAAAATTCTTTTATTTTTCCTTCTAGACTTTTATGTTTTTTGACTAGAATCATCTAGTTATTTGAGTATGAGTAGATTTAGCTAAAAACACCTATCCGAGGAGCCCTTTTTTAGGAAATAATTTTTTTACGTTATAGGGCGGAATTAATACAAGGGAAAACGTAAATATTAAAATTCTTTTATTTTTCCTTCTAGACTTTTATGTTTTTTGACTAGAATCATCTAGTTATTTGAGTATGAGTAGATTTAGCTAAAAACACCTATCCGAGGAGCCCTTTTTTAGGAAATAATTTTTTTACGTTATAGGGCGGAATTAATACAAGGGAAAATATAAATATTAAAACTCTTTTATTTTTCCTTCTAGACTTTTATGTTTTTTGACTAGAATCATCTAGTTATTTGAGTATGAGTAGATTTAGCCTAAATCACCTATCCAAGGAGCCCTTTTTTAGGAAATAATTTTTTTACGTTATAGGGCGGAATTAATACAAGGGAAAACATAAATATTAAAATTCTTTTATTTTTCCTTCTAGACTTTTATGTTTTTTGACTAGAATCATCTAGTTATTTGAGTATGAGTAGATTTAGCTAAAAACACCTATCCGAGGAGCCCTTTTTTAGGAAATAATTTTTTTACGTTATAGGGCGGAATTAATACAAGGGAAAACGTAAATATTAAAATTCTTTTATTTTTCCTTCTAGACTTTTATGTTTTTTGACTAGAATCATCTAGTTATTTGAGTATGAGTAGATTTAGCTAAAAACACCTATCCAAGGAGCCCTTTTTTTGGAAATAATTTTTTTACGTTATAGGGCGGAATTAATACAAGGGAAAACATAAATATTAAAATTCTTTTATTTTTCCTTCTAGACTTTTATGTTTTTTGACTAGAATCATCTAGTTATTTGAGTATGAGTAGATTTAGCTAAAAACACCTATCCAAGGAGCCCTTTTTTTGGAAATAATTTTTTTACGTTATAGGGCGGAATTAATACAAGGGAAAACATAAATATTAAAATTCTTTTATTTTTCCTTCTAGACTTTTATGTTTTTTGACTAGAATCATCTAGTTATTTGAGTATGAGTAGATTTAGCTAAAAACACCTATCCGAGGAGCCCTTTTTTAGGAAATAATTTTTTTACGTTATAGGGCGGAATTAATACAAGGGAAAACATAAATATTAAAATTCTTTTATTTTTCCTTCTAGACTTTTATGTTTTTTGACTAGAATCATCTAGTTATTTGAGTATGAGTAGATTTAGCTAAAAACACCTATCCAAGGAGCCCTTTTTTAGGAAATAATTTTTTTACGTTATAGGGCGGAATTAATACAAGGGAAAACATAAATATTAAAATTCTTTTATTTTTCCTTCTAGACTTTTATGTTTTTTGACTAGAATCATCTAGTTATTTGAGTATGAGTAGATTTAGCTAAAAACACCTATCCAAGGAGCCCTTTTTTAGGAAATAATTTTTTTACGTTATAGGGCGGAATTAATACAAGGGAAAACATAAATATTAAAATTCTTTTATTTTTCCTTCTAGACTTTTATGTTTTTTGACTAGAATCATCTAGTTATTTGAGTATGAGTAGATTTAGCTAAAAACACCTATCCGAGGAGCCCTTTTTTAGGAAATAATTTTTTTACGTTATAGGGCGGAATTAATACAAGGGAAAACATAAATATTAAAATTCTTTTATTTTTCCTTCTAGACTTTTATGTTTTTTGACTAGAATCATCTAGTTATTTGAGTATGAGTAGATTTAGCTAAAAACACCTATCCAAGGAGCCCTTTTTTAGGAAATAATTTTTTTACGTTATAGGGCGGAATTAATACAAGGGAAAACATAAATATTAAAATTCTTTTATTTTTCCTTCTAGACTTTTATGTTTTTTGACTAGAATCATCTAGTTATTTGAGTATGAGTAGATTTAGCTAAAAACACCTATCCGAGGAGCCCTTTTTTAGGAAATAATTTTTTTACGTTATAGGGCGGAATTAATACAAGGGAAAACATAAATATTAAAATTCTTTTATTTTTCCTTCTAGACTTTTATGTTTTTTGACTAGAATCATCTAGTTATTTGAGTATGAGTAGATTTAGCTAAAAACACCTATCCAAGGAGCCCTTTTTTAGGAACTAATTTTTTTACGTTATAGGGCGGAATTAATACAAGGGAAAACATAAATATTAAAATTCTTTTATTTTTCCTTCTAGACTTTTATGTTTTTTGACTAGAATCATCTAGTTATTTGAGTATGAGTAGATTTAGCTAAAAACACCTATCCGAGGAGCCCTTTTTTAGGAAATAATTTTTTTACGTTATAGGGCGGAATTAATACAAGGGAAAACATAAATATTAAAATTCTTTTATTTTTCCTTCTAGACTTTTATGTTTTTTGACTAGAATCATCTAGTTATTTGAGTATGAGTAGATTTAGCTAAAAACACCTATCCGAGGAGCCCTTTTTTAGGAAATAATTTTTTTACGTTATAGGGCGGAATTAACACAAGGGAAAACATAAATATTAAAATTCTTTTATTTTTCCTTCTAGACTTTTATGTTTTTTGACTAGAATCATCTAGTTATTTGAGTATGAGTAGATTTAGCTAAAAACACCTATCCAAGGAGCCCTTTTTTAGGAAATAATTTTTTTACGTTATAGGGCGAAATTAATACAAAGGAAAACATAAATATTAAAATTCTTTTATTTTTCCTTCTAGACTTTTATGTTTTTTGACTAGAATCATCTAGTTATTTGAGTATGAGTAGATTTAGCTAAAAACACCTATCCGAGGAGCCCTTTTTTAGGAAATAATTTTTTTACGTTATAGGGCGGAATTAATACGAGGGAAAACATAAATATTAAAATTCTTTTATTTTTCCTTCTAGACTTTTATGTTTTTTGACTAGAATCATCTAGTTATTTGAGTATGAGTAGATTTAGCTAAAAACACCTATCCGAGGAGCCCTTTTTTAGGAAATAATTTTTTTACGTTATAGGGCGGAATTAATACAAGGGAAAACATAAATATTAAAATTCTTTTATTTTTCCTTCTAGACTTTTATGTTTTTTGACTAGAATCATCTAGTTATTTGAGTATGAGTAGATTTAGCTAAAAACACCTATCCGAGGAGCCCTTTTTTAGGAAATAATTTTTTTACGTTATAGGGCGGAATTAATACAAGGGAAAACATAAATATTAAAATTATTTTATTTTTCCTTCTAGACTTTTATGTTTTTTGACTAGAATCATCTAGTTATTTGAGTATGAGTAGATTTAGCTAAAAACACCTATCCGAGGAGCCCTTTTTTAGGAAATAATTTTTTTACGTTATAGGGCGGAATTAATACAAGGGAAAACATAAATATTAAAATTCTTTTATTTTTCCTTCTAGACTTTTATGTTTTTTGACTAGAATCATCTAGTTATTTGAGTATGAGTAGATTTAGCTAAAAACACCTATCCAAGGAGCCCTTTTTTAGGAAATAATTTTTTTACGTTATAGGGCGGAATTAATACAAGGGAAAACATAAATATTAAAATTCTTTTATTTTTCCTTCTAGACTTTTATGTTTTTTGACTAGAATCATCTAGTTATTTGAGTATGAGTAGATTTAGCTAAAAACACCTATCCGAGGAGCCCTTTTTTAGGAAATAATTTTTTTACGTTATAGGGCGGAATTAATACAAGGGAAAACATAAATATTAAAATTCTTTTATTTTTCCTTCTAGACTTTTATGTTTTTTGACTAGAATCATCTAGTTATTTGAGTATGAGTAGATTTAGCTAAAAACACCTATCCGAGGAGCCCTTTTTTAGGAAATAATTTTTTTACGTTATAGGGCGGAATTAATACAAGGGAAAACATAAATATTAAAATTCTTTTATTTTTCCTTCTAGACTTTTATGTTTTTTGACTAGAATCATCTAGTTATTTGAGTATGAGTAGATTTAGCTAAAAACACCTATCCGAGGAGCCCTTTTTTAGGAAATAATTTTTTTACGTTATAGGGCGGAATTAATACAAGGGAAAACATAAATATTAAAATTCTTTTATTTTTCCTTCTAGACTTTTATGTTTTTTGACTAGAATCATCTAGTTATTTGAGTATGAGTAGATTTAGCTAAAAACACCTATCCGAGGAGCCCTTTTTTAGGAAATAATTTTTTTACGTTATAGGGCGGAATTAATACAAGGGAAAACATAAATATTAAAATTCTTTTATTTTTCCTTCTAGACTTTTATGTTTTTTGACTAGAATCATCTAGTTATTTGAGTATGAGTAGATTTAGCTAAAAACACCTATCCGAGGAGCCCTTTTTTAGGAAATAATTTTTTTACGTTATAGGGCGGAATTAATACAAGGGAAAACATAAATATTAAAATTCTTTTATTTTTCCTTCTAGACTTTTATGTTTTTTGACTAGAATCATCTAGTTATTTGAGTATGAGTAGATTTAGCTAAAAACACCTATCCGAGGAGCCCTTTTTTAGGAAATAATTTTTTTACGTTATAGGGCGGAATTAATACAAGGGAAAACATAAATATTAAAATTCTTTTATTTTTCCTTCTAGACTTTTATGTTTTTTGACTAGAATCATCTAGTTATTTGAGTATGAGTAGATTTAGCTAAAAACACCTATCCGAGGAGCCCTTTTTTAGGAAATAATTTTTTTACGTTATAGGGCGGAATTAATACAAGGGAAAACATAAATATTAAAATTCTTTTATTTTTCCTTCTAGACTTTTATGTTTTTTGACTAGAATCATCTAGTTATTTGAGTATGAGTAGATTTAGCTAAAAACACCTATCCGAGGAGCCCTTTTTTAGGAAATAATTTTTTTACGTTATAGGGCGGAATTAATACAAGGGAAAACATAAATATTAAAATTCTTTTATTTTTCCTTCTAGACTTTTATGTTTTTTGACTAGAATCATCTAGTTATTTGAGTATGAGTAGATTTAGCTAAAAACACCTATCCGAGGAGCCCTTTTTTAGGAAATAATTTTTTTACGTTATAGGGCGGAATTAATACAAGGGAAAACATAAATATTAAAATTCTTTTATTTTTCCTTCTAGACTTTTATGTTTTTTGACTAGAATCATCTAGTTATTTGAGTATGAGTAGATTTAGCTAAAAACACCTATCCAAGGAGCCCTTTTTTAGGAAATAATTTTTTTACGTTATAGGGCGGAATTAATACAAGGGAAAACATAAATATTAAAATTCTTTTATTTTTCCTTCTAGACTTTTATGTTTTTTGACTAGAATCATCTAGTTATTTGAGTATGAGTAGATTTAGCTAAAAACACCTATCCAAGGAGCCCTTTTTTAGGAAATAATTTTTTTACGTTATAGGGCGGAATTAATACAAGGGAAAACATAAATATTAAAATTCTTTTATTTTTCCTTCTAGACTTTTATGTTTTTTGACTAGAATCATCTAGTTATTTGAGTATGAGTAGATTTAGCTAAAAACACCTATCCAAGGAGCCCTTTTTTAGGAAATAATTTTTTTACGTTATAGGGCGGAATTAATACAAGGGAAAACATAAATATTAAAATTCTTTTATTTTTCCTTCTAGACTTTTATGTTTTTTGACTAGAATCATCTAGTTATTTGAGTATGAGTAGATTTAGCTAAAAACACCTATCCAAGGAGCCCTTTTTTAGGAAATAATTTTTTTACGTTATAGGGCGGAATTAATACAAGGGAAAACATAAATATTAAAATTCTTTTATTTTTCCTTCTAGACTTTTATGTTTTTTGACTAGAATCATCTAGTTATTTGAGTATGAGTAGATTTAGCTAAAAACACCTATCCAAGGAGCCCTTTTTTAGGAAATAATTTTTTTACGTTATAGGGCGGAATTAATACAAGGGAAAACATAAATATTAAAATTCTTTTATTTTTCCTTCTAGACTTTTATGTTTTTTGACTAGAATCATCTAGTTATTTGAGTATGAGTAGATTTAGCTAAAAACACCTATCCAAGGAGCCCTTTTTTAGGAAATAATTTTTTTACGTTATAGGGCGGAATTAATACAAGGGAAAACATAAATATTAAAATTCTTTTATTTTTCCTTCTAGACTTTTATGTTTTTTGACTAGAATCATCTAGTTATTTGAGTATGAGTAGATTTAGCTAAAAACACCTATCCGAGGAGCCCTTTTTTAGGAAATAATTTTTTTACGTTATAGGGCGGAATTAATACAAGGGAAAACATAAATATTAAAATTCTTTTATTTTTCCTTCTAGACTTTTATGTTTTTTGACTAGAATCATCTAGTTATTTGAGTATGAGTAGATTTAGCTAAAAACACCTATCCAAGGAGCCCTTTTTTAGGAAATAATTTTTTTACGTTATAGGGCGGAATTAATACAAGGGAAAACATAAATATTAAAATTCTTTTATTTTTCCTTCTAGACTTTTATGTTTTTTGACTAGAATCATCTAGTTATTTGAGTATGAGTAGATTTAGCTAAAAACACCTATCCGAGGAGCCCTTTTTTAGGAAATAATTTTTTTACGTTATAGGGCGGAATTAATACAAGGGAAAACATAAATATTAAAATTCTTTTATTTTTCCTTCTAGACTTTTATGTTTTTTGACTAGAATCATCTAGTTATTTGAGTATGAGTAGATTTAGCTAAAAACACCTATCCAAGGAGCCCTTTTTTAGGAAATAATTTTTTTACGTTATAGGGCGGAATTAATACAAGGGAAAACATAAATATTAAAATTCTTTTATTTTTCCTTCTAGACTTTTATGTTTTTTGACTAGAATCATCTAGTTATTTGAGTATGAGTAGATTTAGCTAAAAACACCTATCCGAGGAGCCCTTTTTTAGGAAATAATTTTTTTACGTTATAGGGCGGAATTAATACAAGGGAAAACATAAATATTAAAATTCTTTTATTTTTCCTTCTAGACTTTTATGTTTTTTGACTAGAATCATCTAGTTATTTGAGTATGAGTAGATTTAGCTAAAAACACCTATCCAAGGAGCCCTTTTTTAGGAAATAATTTTTTTACGTTATAGGGCGGAATTAATACAAGGGAAAACATAAATATTAAAATTCTTTTATTTTTCCTTCTAGACTTTTATGTTTTTTGACTAGAATCATCTAGTTATTTGAGTATGAGTAGATTTAGCTAAAAACACCTATCCGAGGAGCCCTTTTTTAGGAAATAATTTTTTTACGTTATAGGGCGGAATTAATACAAGGGAAAACATAAATATTAAAATTCTTTTATTTTTCCTTCTAGACTTTTATGTTTTTTGACTAGAATCATCTAGTTATTTGAGTATGAGTAGATTTAGCTAAAAACACCTATCCGAGGAGCCCTTTTTTAGGAAATAATTTTTTTACGTTATAGGGCGGAATTAATACAAGGGAAAACATAAATATTAAAATTCTTTTATTTTTCCTTCTAGACTTTTATGTTTTTTGACTAGAATCATCTAGTTATTTGAGTATGAGTAGATTTAGCTAAAAACACCTATCCGAGGAGCCCTTTTTTAGGAAATAATTTTTTTACGTTATAGGGCGGAATTAATACAAGGGAAAACATAAATATTAAAATTCTTTTATTTTTCCTTCTAGACTTTTATGTTTTTTGACTAGAATCATCTAGTTATTTGAGTATGAGTAGATTTAGCTAAAAACACCTATCCGAGGAGCCCTTTTTTAGGAAATAATTTTTTTACGTTATAGGGCGGAATTAATACAAGGGAAAACATAAATATTAAAATTCTTTTATTTTTCCTTCTAGACTTTTATGTTTTTTGACTAGAATCATCTAGTTATTTGAGTATGAGTAGATTTAGCTAAAAACACCTATCCGAGGAGCCCTTTTTTAGGAAATAATTTTTTTACGTTATAGGGCGGAATTAATACAAGGGAAAACATAAATATTAAAATTCTTTTATTTTTCCTTCTAGACTTTTATGTTTTTTGACTAGAATCATCTAGTTATTTGAGTATGAGTAGATTTAGCTAAAAACACCTATCCGAGGAGCCCTTTTTTAGGAAATAATTTTTTTACGTTATAGGGCGGAATTAATACAAGGGAAAACATAAATATTAAAATTCTTTTATTTTTCCTTCTAGACTTTTATGTTTTTTGACTAGAATCATCTAGTTATTTGAGTATGAGTAGATTTAGCTAAAAACACCTATCCGAGGAGCCCTTTTTTAGGAAATAATTTTTTTACGTTATAGGGCGGAATTAATACAAGGGAAAACATAAATATTAAAATTCTTTTATTTTTCCTTCTAGACTTTTATGTTTTTTGACTAGAATCATCTAGTTATTTGAGTATGAGTAGATTTAGCTAAAAACACCTATCCAAGGAGCCCTTTTTTAGGAAATAATTTTTTTACGTTATAGGGCGGAATTAATACAAGGGAAAACATAAATATTAAAATTCTTTTATTTTTCCTTCTAGACTTTTATGTTTTTTGACTAGAATCATCTAGTTATTTGAGTATGAGTAGATTTAGCTAAAAACACCTATCCGAGGAGCCCTTTTTTAGGAAATAATTTTTTTACGTTATAGGGCGGAATTAATACAAGGGAAAACATAAATATTAAAATTCTTTTATTTTTCCTTCTAGACTTTTATGTTTTTTGACTAGAATCATCTAGTTATTTGAGTATGAGTAGATTTAGCTAAAAACACCTATCCAAGGAGCCCTTTTTTAGGAAATAATTTTTTTACGTTATAGGGCGGAATTAATACAAGGGAAAACATAAATATTAAAATTCTTCTATTTTTCCTTCTAGACTTTTATGTTTTTTGACTAGAATCATCTAGTTATTTGAGTATGAGTAGATTTAGCTAAAAACACCTATCCGAGGAGCCCTTTTTTAGGAAATAATTTTTTTACGTTATAGGGCGGAATTAATACAAGGGAAAACATAAATATTAAAATTCTTTTATTTTTCCTTCTAGACTTTTATGTTTTTTGACTAGAATCATCTAGTTATTTGAGTATGAGTAGATTTAGCTAAAAACACCTATCCGAGGAGCCCTTTTTTAGGAAATAATTTTTTTACGTTATAGGGCGGAATTAATACAAGGGAAAACATAAATATTAAAATTCTTTTATTTTTCCTTCTAGACTTTTATGTTTTTTGACTAGAATCATCTAGTTATTTGAGTATGAGTAGATTTAGCTAAAAACACCTATCCAAGGAGCCCTTTTTTAGGAAATAATTTTTTTACGTTATAGGGCGGAATTAATACAAGGGAAAACATAAATATTAAAATTCTTTTATTTTTCCTTCTAGACTTTTATGTTTTTTGACTAGAATCATCTAGTTATTTGAGTATGAGTAGATTTAGCTAAAAACACCTATCCGAGGAGCCCTTTTTTAGGAAATAATTTTTTTACGTTATAGGGCGGAATTAATACAAGGGAAAACATAAATATTAAAATTCTTTTATTTTTCCTTCTAGACTTTTATGTTTTTTGACTAGAATCATCTAGTTATTTGAGTATGAGTAGATTGAGCTAAAAACACCTATCCGAGGAGCCCTTTTTTAGGAAATAATTTTTTTACGTTATAGGGCGGAATTAATACAAGGGAAAACATAAATATTAAAATTCTTTTATTTTTCCTTCTAGACTTTTATGTTTTTTGACTAGAATCATCTAGTTATTTGAGTATGAGTAGATTTAGCTAAAAACACCTATCCGAGGAGCCCTTTTTTAGGAAATAATTTTTTTACGTTATAGGGCGGAATTAATACAAGGGAAAACATAAATATTAAAATTCTTTTATTTTTCCTTCTAGACTTTTATGTTTTTTGACTAGAATCATCTAGTTATTTGAGTATGAGTAGATTTAGCTAAAAACACCTATCCGAGGAGCCCTTTTTTAGGAAATAATTTTTTTACGTTATAGGGCGGAATTAATACAAGGGAAAACATAAATATTAAAATTCTTTTATTTTTCCTTCTAGACTTTTATGTTTTTTGACTAGAATCATCTAGTTATTTGAGTATGAGTAGATTTAGCTAAAAACACCTATCCAAGGAGCCCTTTTTTAGGAAATAATTTTTTTACGTTATAGGGCGGAATTAATACAAGGGAAAACATAAATATTAAAATTCTTTTATTTTTCCTTCTAGACTTTTATGTTTTTTGACTAGAATCATCTAGTTATTTGAGTATGAGTAGATTTAGCTAAAAACAGCTATCCGAGGAGCCCTTTTTTAGGAAATAATTTTTTTACGTTATAGGGCGGAATTAATACAAGGGAAAACATAAATATTAAAATTCTTTTATTTTTCCTTCTAGACTTTTATGTTTTTTGACTAGAATCATCTAGTTATTTGAGTATGAGTAGATTTAGCTAAAAACACCTATCCAAGGAGCCCTTTTTTAGGAAATAATTTTTTTACGTTATAGGGCGGAATTAATACAAGGGAAAACATAAATATTAAAATTCTTTTATTTTTCCTTCTAGACTTTTATGTTTTTTGACTAGAATCATCTAGTTATTTGAGTATGAGTAGATTTAGCTAAAAACAGCTATCCGAGGAGCCCTTTTTTAGGAAATATTTTTTTTACGTTATAGGGCGGAATTAATACAAGGGAAAACATAAATATTAAAATTCTTTTATTTTTCCTTCTAGACTTTTATGTTTTTTGACTAGAATCATCTAGTTATTTGAGTATGAGTAGATTTAGCTAAAAACACCTATCCGAGGAGCCCTTTTTTAGGAAATAATTTTTTTACGTTATAGGGCGGAATTAATACAAGGGAAAACATAAATATTAAAATTCTTTTATTTTTCTTTCTAGACTTTTATGTTTTTTGACTAGAATCATCTAGTTATTTGAGTATGAGTAGATTTAGCTAAAAACACCTATCCGAGGAGCCCTTTTTTAGGAAATAATTTTTTTACCTTATAGGGCGGAATTAATACAAGGGAAAACATAAATATTAAAATTCTTTTATTTTTCTTTCTAGACTTTTATGTTTTTTGACTAGAATCATCTAGTTATTTGAGTATGAGTAGATTTAGCTAAAAACACCTATCCGAGGAGCCCTTTTTTAGGAAATAATTTTTTTACGTTATAGGGCGGAATTAATACAAGGGAAAACATAAATATTAAAATTCTTTTATTTTTCCTTCTAGACTTTTATGTTTTTTGACTAGAATCATCTAGTTATTTGAGTATGAGTAGATTTAGCTAAAAACAGCTATCCGAGGAGCCCTTTTTTAGGAAATAATTTTTTTACGTTATAGGGCGGAATTAATACAAGGGAAAACATAAATATTAAAATTCTTTTATTTTTCCTTCTAGACTTTTATGTTTTTTGACTAGAATCATCTAGTTATTTGAGTATGAGTAGATTTAGCTAAAAACAGCTATCCGAGGAGCCCTTTTTTAGGAAATATTTTTTTTACGTTATAGGGCGGAATTAATACAAGGGAAAACATAAATATTAAAATTCTTTTATTTTTCCTTCTAGACTTTTATGTTTTTTGACTAGAATCATCTAGTTATTTGAGTATGAGTAGATTTAGCTAAAAACACCTATCCGAGGAGCCCTTTTTTAGGAAATAATTTTTTTACGTTATAGGGCGGAATTAATACAAGGGAAAACATAAATATTAAAATTCTTTTATTTTTCTTTCTAGACTTTTATGTTTTTTGACTAGAATCATCTAGTTATTTGAGTATGAGTAGATTTAGCTAAAAACACCTATCCGAGGAGCCCTTTTTTAGGAAATAATTTTTTTACCTTATAGGGCGGAATTAATACAAGGGAAAACGTAAATATTAAAATTCTTTTATTTTTTCTTCTAGACTTTTATGTTTTTTGACTAAAATCATCTAGTTATTTGAGTATGAGTAGATTTTGCCAAAAACGCCTATTCGGGGAGCCCTTTTTTAGGAAATAATTTTTTTACCTTATAGGGCGGAATTAATACAAGGGAAAACGTAAATATTAAAATTATTTTATTTTTTCTTCTAGACTTTTATGTTTTTTGACTAGAATCATCTAGTTATGTGAGTATGAGTAGAGTTAGCCAAAAACACCTATTCGGGGAGCCCTTTTTCAGAAAATAATTTTTTTACCTGATAGGGCGGAATTAATACAAGGGAAAACGTAAATATTAAAATTCTTTTATTTTTTCTTCTAGACTTTTATGTTTTTTGACTAAAATCATCTAGTTATTTGAGTATGAGTAGATTTAGCCAAAAACACCTATTCGGGGAGCCCTTTTTCAGAAAATAATTTTTTTACCTGATAGGGCGGAATTAATACAAGGGAAAACGTAAATATTAAAATTCTTTTATTTTTTCTTCTAGACTTTTATGTTTTTTGACTAAAATCATCTAGTTATTTGAGTATGAGTAGATTTTGCCAAAAACGCCTATTCGGGGAGCCCTTTTTTAGGAAATAATTTTTTTACCTTATAGGGCGGAATTAATACAAGGGAAAACGTAAATATTAAAATTATTTTATTTTTTCTTCTAGACTTTTATGTTTTTTGACTAGAATCATCTAGTTATTTGAGTATGAGTAGATTTAGCCAAAAACACCTATTCGGGGAGCCCTTTTTCAGAAAATAATTTTTTTACCTGATAGGGCGGAATTAATACAAGGGAAAACGTAAATATTAAAATTATTTTATTTTTCCTTCTAGACTTTTATGTTTTTTGACTAGAATCATCTAGTTATTTGAGTATGAGTAGATTTAGCCAAAAACACCTATTCGGGGAGCCCTTTTTCAGAAAATAATTTTTTTACCTGATAGGGCGGAATTAATACAAGGGAAAACGTAAATATTAAAATTATTTTATTTTTCCTTCTAGACTTTTATGTTTTTTGACTAGAATCATCTAGTTATTTGAGTATGAGTAGATTTAGCCAAAAACACCTATTCGGGGAGCCCTTTTTCAGAAAATAATTTTTTTACCTGATAGGGCGGAATTAATACAAGGGAAAACGTAAATATTAAAATTATTTTATTTTTCCTTCTAGACTTTTATGTTTTTTGACTAGAATCATCTAGTTATTTGAGTATGAGTAGATTTAGCCAAAAACACCTATTCGGGGAGCCCTTTTTCAGAAAATAATTTTTTTACCTGATAGGGCGGAATTAATACAAGGGAAAACGTAAATATTAAAATTATTTTATTTTTCCTTCTAGACTTTTATGTTTTTTGACTAGAATCATCTAGTTATTTGAGTATGAGTAGATTTAGCCAAAAACACCTATTCGGGGAGCCCTTTTTCAGAAAATAATTTTTTTACCTGATAGGGCGGAATTAATACAATGGAAAACGTAAATATTAAAATTATTTTATTTTTCCTTCTAGACTTTTATGTTTTTTGACTAGACTCATCTAGTTATTTGAGTATGAGTAGATTTAGCCAAAAACACCTATTCGGGGAGCCCTTTTTCAGAAAATAATTTTTTTACCTGATAGGGCGGAATTAATACAAGGGAAAACGTAAATATTAAAATTATTTTATTTTTCCTTCTAGACTTTTATGTTTTTTGACTAGAATCATCTAGTTATTTGAGTATGAGTAGATTTAGCCAAAAACAAATATTCGGGGAGCCCTTTTTCAGAAAATAATTTTTTTACCTGATAGGGCGGAATTAATACAAGGGAAAACGTAAATATTAAAATTATTTTATTTTTCCTTCTAGACTTTTATGTTTTTTGACTAGAATCATCTAGTTATTTGAGTATGAGTAGATTTAGCCAAAAACACCTATTCGGGGAGCCCTTTTTCAGAAAATAATTTTTTTACCTGATAGGGCGGAATTAATACAAGGGAAAACGTAAATATTAAAATTATTTTATTTTTCCTTCTAGACTTTTATGTTTTTTGACTAGAATCATCTAGTTATTTGAGTATGAGTAGATTTAGCCAAAAACACCTATTCGGGGAGCCCTTTTTCAGAAAATAATTTTTTTACCTGATAGGGCGGAATTAATACAAGGGAAAACGTAAATATTAAAATTATTTTATTTTTCCTTCTAGACTTTTATGTTTTTTGACTAGAATCATCTAGTTATTTGAGTATGAGTAGATTTAGCCAAAAACACCTATTCGGGGAGCCCTTTTTCAGAAAATAATTTTTTTACCTGATAGGGCGGAATTAATACAAGGGAAAACGTAAATATTAAAATTATTTTATTTTTCCTTCTAGACTTTTATGTTTTTTGACTAGAATCATCTAGTTATTTGAGTATGAGTAGATTTAGCCAAAAACACCTATTCGGGGAGCCCTTTTTCAGAAAATAATTTTTTTACCTGATAGGGCGGAATTAATACAAGGGAAAACGTAAATATTAAAATTATTTTATTTTTCCTTCTAGACTTTTATGTTTTTTGACTAGAATCATCTAGTTATTTGAGTATGAGTAGATTTAGCCAAAAACACCTATTCGGGGAGCCCTTTTTCAGAAAATAATTTTTTTACCTGATAGGGCGGAATTAATACAAGGGAAAACGTAAATATTAAAATTCTTTTATTTTTTCTTCTAGACTTTTATGTTTTTTGACTAAAATCATCTAGTTATTTGAGTATGAGTAGATTTTGCCAAAAACGCCTATTCGGGGAGCCCTTTTTTAGGAAATAATTTTTTTACCTTATAGGGCGGAATTAATACAAGGGAAAACGTAAATATTAAAATTATTTTATTTTTTCTTCTAGACTTTTATGTTTTTTGACTAGAATCATCTAGTTATTTGAGTATGAGTAGATTTAGCCAAAAACACCTATTCGGGGAGCCCTTTTTCAGAAAATAATTTTTTTACCTGATAGGACGGAATTAATACAAGGGAAAACGTAAATATTAAAATTATTTTATTTTTCCTTCTAGACTTTTATGTTTTTTGACTAGAATCATCTAGTTATTTGAGTATGAGTAGATTTAGCTACAAAAACACCTATCCGAGGAGCCCTTTTTTAGGAAATAATTTTTTTACGTTATAGGGCGGAATTAATACAAGGGAAAACATAAATATTAAAATTCTTTTATTTTTCCTTCTAGACTTTTATGTTTTTTGACTAGAATCATCTAGTTATTTGAGTATGAGTAGATTTAGCTAAAAACACCTATCCAAGGAGCCCTTTTTTAGGAAATAATTTTTTTACGTTATAGGGCGGAATTAATACAAGGGAAAACATAAATATTAAAATTCTTTTATTTTTCCTTCTAGACTTTTATGTTTTTTGACTAGAATCATCTAGTTATTTGAGTATGAGTAGATTTAGCTAAAAACAGCTATCCGAGGAGCCCTTTTTTAGGAAATAATTTTTTTACGTTATAGGGCGGAATTAATACAAGGGAAAACATAAATATTAAAATTCTTTTATTTTTCCTTCTAGACTTTTATGTTTTTTGACTAGAATCATCTAGTTATTTGAGTATGAGTAGATTTAGCTAAAAACACCTATCCAAGGAGCCCTTTTTTAGGAAATAATTTTTTTACGTTATAGGGCGGAATTAATACAAGGGAAAACATAAATATTAAAATTCTTTTATTTTTCCTTCTAGACTTTTATGTTTTTTGACTAGAATCATCTAGTTATTTGAGTATGAGTAGATTTAGCTAAAAACACCTATCCGAGGAGCCCTTTTTTAGGAAATATTTTTTTTACGTTATAGGGCGGAATTAATACAAGGGAAAACATAAATATTAAAATTCTTTTATTTTTCCTTCTAGACTTTTATGTTTTTTGACTAGAATCATCTAGTTATTTGAGTATGAGTAGATTTAGCTAAAAACACCTATCCGAGGAGCCCTTTTTTAGGAAATAATTTTTTTACGTTATAGGGCGGAATTAATACAAGGGAAAACATAAATATTAAAATTCTTTTATTTTTCTTTCTAGACTTTTATGTTTTTTGACTAGAATCATCTAGTTATTTGAGTATGAGTAGATTTAGCTAAAAACACCTATCCGAGGAGCCCTTTTTTAGGAAATAATTTTTTTACCTTATAGGGCGGAATTAATACAAGGGAAAACGTAAATATTAAAATTCTTTTATTTTTTCTTCTAGACTTTTATGTTTTTTGACTAAAATCATCTAGTTATTTGAGTATGAGTAGATTTTGCCAAAAACGCCTATTCGGGGAGCCCTTTTTTAGGAAATAATTTTTTTACCTTATAGGGCGGAATTAATACAAGGGAAAACGTAAATATTAAAATTATTTTATTTTTTCTTCTAGACTTTTATGTTTTTTGACTAGAATCATCTAGTTATTTGAGTATGAGTAGATTTAGCCAAAAACACCTATTCGGGGAGCCCTTTTTCAGAAAATAATTTTTTTACCTGATAGGGCGGAATTAATACAAGGGAAAACGTAAATATTAAAATTCTTTTATTTTTTCTTCTAGACTTTTATGTTTTTTGACTAAAATCATCTAGTTATTTGAGTATGAGTAGATTTAGCCAAAAACACCTATTCGGGGAGCCCTTTTTCAGAAAATAATTTTTTTACCTGATAGGGCGGAATTAATACAAGGGAAAACGTAAATATTAAAATTCTTTTATTTTTTCTTCTAGACTTTTATGTTTTTTGACTAAAATCATCTAGTTATTTGAGTATGAGTAGATTTTGCCAAAAACGCCTATTCGGGGAGCCCTTTTTTAGGAAATAATTTTTTTACCTTATAGGGCGGAATTAATACAAGGGAAAACGTAAATATTAAAATTATTTTATTTTTTCTTCTAGACTTTTATGTTTTTTGACTAGAATCATCTAGTTATTTGAGTATGAGTAGATTTAGCCAAAAACACCTATTCGGGGAGCCCTTTTTCAGAAAATAATTTTTTTACCTGATAGGGCGGAATTAATACAAGGGAAAACGTAAATATTAAAATTATTTTATTTTTCCTTCTAGACTTTTATGTTTTTTGACTAGAATCATCTAGTTATTTGAGTATGAGTAGATTTAGCCAAAAACACCTATTCGGGGAGCCCTTTTTCAGAAAATAATTTTTTTACCTGATAGGGCGGAATTAATACAAGGGAAAACGTAAATATTAAAATTATTTTATTTTTCCTTCTAGACTTTTATGTTTTTTGACTAGAATCATCTAGTTATTTGAGTATGAGTAGATTTAGCCAAAAACACCCATTCGGGGAGCCCTTTTTCAGAAAATAATTTTTTTACCTGATAGGGCGGAATTAATACAAGGGAAAACGTAAATATTAAAATTATTTTATTTTTCCTTCTAGACTTTTATGTTTTTTGACTAGAATCATCTAGTTATTTGAGTATGAGTAGATTTAGCCAAAAACACCTATTCGGGGAGCCCTTTTTCAGAAAATAATTTTTTTACCTGATAGGGCGGAATTAATACAAGGGAAAACGTAAATATTAAAATTATTTTATTTTTCCTTCTAGACTTTTATGTTTTTTGACTAGAATCATCTAGTTATTTGAGTATGAGTAGATTTAGCCAAAAACACCTATTCGGGGAGCCCTTTTTCAGAAAATAATTTTTTTACCTGATAGGGCGGAATTAATACAAGGGAAAACGTAAATATTAAAATTATTTTATTTTTCCTTCTAGACTTTTATGTTTTTTGACTAGAATCATCTAGTTATTTGAGTATGAGTAGATTTAGCCAAAAACACCTATTCGGGGAGCCCTTTTTCAGAAAATAATTTTTTTACCTGATAGGGCGGAATTAATACAAGGGAAAACGTAAATATTAAAATTATTTTATTTTTCCTTCTAGACTTTTATGTTTTTTGACTAGAATCATCTAGTTATTTGAGTATGAGTAGATTTAGCCAAAAACACCTATTCGGGGAGCCCTTTTTCAGAAAATAATTTTTTTACCTGATAGGGCGGAATTAATACAAGGGAAAACGTAAATATTAAAATTATTTTATTTTTCCTTCTAGACTTTTATGTTTTTTGACTAGAATCATCTAGTTATTTGAGTATGAGTAGATTTAGCCAAAAACACCTATTCGGGGAGCCCTTTTTCAGAAAATAATTTTTTTACCTGATAGGGCGGAATTAATACAAGGGAAAACGTAAATATTAAAATTATTTTATTTTTCCTTCTAGACTTTTATGTTTTTTGACTAGAATCATCTAGTTATTTGAGTATGAGTAGATTTAGCCAAAAACACCTATTCGGGGAGCCCTTTTTCAGAAAATAATTTTTTTACCTGATAGGGCGGAATTAATACAAGGGAAAACGTAAATATTAAAATTATTTTATTTTTCCTTCTAGACTTTTATGTTTTTTGACTAGAATCATCTAGTTATTTGAGTATGAGTAGATTTAGCCAAAAACACCTATTCGGGGAGCCCTTTTTCAGAAAATAATTTTTTTACCTGATAGGGCGGAATTAATACAAGGGAAAACGTAAATATTAAAATTCTTTTATTTTTTCTTCTAGACTTTTATGTTTTTTGACTAAAATCATCTAGTTATTTGAGTATGAGTAGATTTTGCCAAAAACGCCTATTCGGGGAGCCCTTTTTTAGGAAATAATTTTTTTACCTTATAGGGCGGAATTAATACAAGGGAAAACGTAAATATTAAAATTATTTTATTTTTTCTTCTAGACTTTTATGTTTTTTGACTAGAATCATCTAGTTATTTGAGTATGAGTAGATTTAGCCAAAAACACCTATTCGGGGAGCCCTTTTTCAGAAAATAATTTTTTTACCTGATAGGACGGAATTAATACAAGGGAAAACGTAAATATTAAAATTATTTTATTTTTCCTTCTAGACTTTTATGTTTTTTGACTAGAATCATCTAGTTATTTGAGTATGAGTAGATTTTGCCAAAAACGCCTATTCGGGGAGCCCTTTTTTAGGAAATAATTTTTTTACCTTATAGGGCGGAATTAATACAAGGGAAAACGTAAATATTAAAATTATTTTATTTTTTCTTCTAGACTTTTATGTTTTTTGACTAGAATCATCTAGTTATTTGAGTATGAGTAGATTTAGCCAAAAACACCTATTCGGGGAGCCCTTTTTCAGAAAATAATTTTTTTACCTGATAGGACGGAATTAATACAAGGGAAAACGTAAATATTAAAATTATTTTATTTTTCCTTCTAGACTTTTATGTTTTTTGACTAGAATCATCTAGTTATTTGAGTATGAGTAGATTTAGCCAAAAACACCTATTCGGGGAGCCCTTTTTCAGAAAATAATTTTTTTACCTGATAGGGCGGAATTAATACAAGGGAAAACGTAAATATTAAAATTCTTTTATTTTTTCTTCTAGACTTTTATGTTTTTTGACTAAAATCATCTAGTTATTTGAGTATGAGTAGATTTTGCCAAAAACGCCTATTCGGGGAGCCCTTTTTTAGGAAATAATTTTTTTACCTTATAGGGCGGAATTAATACAAGGGAAAACGTAAATATTAAAATTATTTTATTTTTTCTTCTAGACTTTTATGTTTTTTGACTAGAATCATCTAGTTATTTGAGTATGAGTAGATTTAGCCAAAAACACCTATTCGGGGAGCCCTTTTTCAGAAAATAATTTTTTTACCTGATAGGACGGAATTAATACAAGGGAAAACGTAAATATTAAAATTATTTTATTTTTCCTTCTAGACTTTTATGTTTTTTGACTAGAATCATCTAGTTATTTGAGTATGAGTAGATTTAGCCAAAAACACCTATTCGGGGAGCCCTTTTTCAGAAAATAATTTTTTTACCTGATAGGGCGGAATTAATACAAGGGAAAACGTAAATATTAAAATTCTTTTATTTTTTCTTCTAGACTTTTATGTTTTTTGACTAAAATCATCTAGTTATTTGAGTATGAGTAGATTTTGCCAAAAACGCCTATTCGGGGAGCCCTTTTTTAGGAAATAATTTTTTTACCTTATAGGGCGGAATTAATACAAGGGAAAACGTAAATATTAAAATTATTTTATTTTTTCTTCTAGACTTTTATGTTTTTTGACTAAAATCATCTAGTTATTTGAGTATGAGTAGATTTTGCCAAAAACGCCTATTCGGGGAGCCCTTTTTTAGGAAATAATTTTTTTACCTTATAGGGCGGAATTAATACAAGGGAAAACGTAAATATTAAAATTATTTTATTTTTCCTTCTAGACTTTTATGTTTTTTGACTAGAATCATCTAGTTATTTGAGTATGAGTAGATTTAGCCAAAAACACCTATTCGGGGAGCCCTTTTTCAGAAAATAATTTTTTTACCTGATAGGGCGGAATTAATACAAGGGAAAACGTAAATATTAAAATTCTTTTATTTTTTCTTCTAGACTTTTATGTTTTTTGACTAAAATCATCTAGTTATTTGAGTATGAGTAGATTTTGCCAAAAACGCCTATTCGGGGAGCCCTTTTTTAGGAAATAATTTTTTTACCTTATAGGGCGGAATTAATACAAGGGAAAACGTAAATATTAAAATTATTTTATTTTTTCTTCTAGACTTTTATGTTTTTTGACTAGAATCATCTAGTTATTTGAGTATGAGTAGATTTAGCCAAAAACACCTATTCGGGGAGCCCTTTTTCAGAAAATAATTTTTTTACCTGATAGGACGGAATTAATACAAGGGAAAACGTAAATATTAAAATTATTTTATTTTTCCTTCTAGACTTTTATGTTTTTTGACTAGAATCATCTAGTTATTTGAGTATGAGTAGATTTAGCCAAAAACACCTATTCGGGGAGCCCTTTTTCAGAAAATAATTTTTTTACCTGATAGGGCGGAATTAATACAAGGGAAAACGTAAATATTAAAATTCTTTTATTTTTTCTTCTAGACTTTTATGTTTTTTGACTAAAATCATCTAGTTATTTGAGTATGAGTAGATTTTGCCAAAAACGCCTATTCGGGGAGCCCTTTTTTAGGAAATAATTTTTTTACCTTATAGGGCGGAATTAATACAAGGGAAAACGTAAATATTAAAATTATTTTATTTTTTCTTCTAGACTTTTATGTTTTTTGACTAAAATCATCTAGTTATTTGAGTATGAGTAGATTTTGCCAAAAACGCCTATTCGGGGAGCCCTTTTTTAGGAAATAATTTTTTTACCTTATAGGGCGGAATTAATACAAGGGAAAACGTAAATATTAAAATTATTTTATTTTTCCTTCTAGACTTTTATGTTTTTTGACTAGAATCATCTAGTTATTTGAGTATGAGTAGATTTAGCCAAAAACACCTATTCGGGGAGCCCTTTTTCAGAAAATAATTTTTTTACCTGATAGGGCGGAATTAATACAAGGGAAAACGTAAATATTAAAATTCTTTTATTTTTTCTTCTACACTTTTATGTTTTTTGACTAAAATCATCTAGTTATTTGAGTATGAGTAGATTTTGCCAAAAACGCCTATTCGGGGAGCCCTTTTTTAGGAAATAATTTTTTTACCTTATAGGGCGGAATTAATACAAGGGAAAACGTAAATATTAAAATTATTTTATTTTTCCTTCTAGACTTTTATGTTTTTTGACTAGAATCATCTAGTTATTTGAGTATGAGTAGATTTAGCCAAAAACACCTATTCGGGGAGCCCTTTTTCAGAAAATAATTTTTTTACCTGATAGGGCGGAATTAATACAAGGGAAAACGTAAATATTAAAATTCTTTTATTTTTTCTTCTACACTTTTATGTTTTTTGACTAAAATCATCTAGTTATTTGAGTATGAGTAGATTTTGCCAAAAACGCCTATTCGGGGAGCCCTTTTTTAGGAAATAATTTTTTTACCTTATAGGGCGGAATTAATACAAGGGAAAACGTAAATATTAAAATTATTTTATTTTTCCTTCTAGACTTTTATGTTTTTTGACTAGAATCATCTAGTTATTTGAGTATGAGTAGATTTAGCCAAAAACACCTATTCGGGGAGCCCTTTTTCAGAAAATAATTTTTTTACCTGATAGGGCGGAATTAATACAAGGGAAAACGTAAATATTAAAATTCTTTTATTTTTTCTTCTAGACTTTTATGTTTTTTGACTAAAATCATCTAGTTATTTGAGTATGAGTAGATTTTGCCAAAAACGCCTATCCGGGGAGCCCTTTTTTAGGAAATAATTTGTTTACCTTATAGGGCGGAATTAATACAAGGGAAAACGTAAATATTAAAATTATTTTATTTTTCCTTCTAGACTTTTATGTTTTTTGACTAGAATCATCTAGTTATTTGAGTATGAGTAGATTTAGCCAAAAACGCCTATTCGGGGAGCCCTTTTTTAGGAAATAATTTTTTTACCTTATAGGGCGGAATTAATACAAGGGAAAACGTAAATATTAAAATTATTTTATTTTTCCTTCTAGACTTTTATGTTTTTTGACTAGAATCATCTAGTTATTTGAGTATGAGTAGATTTAGCCAAAAACACCTATTCGGGGAGCCCTTTTTCAGAAAATAATTTTTTTACCTGATAGGGCGGAATTAATACAAGGGAAAACGTAAATATTAAAATTATTTTATTTTTCCTTCTAGACTTTTATGTTTTTTGACTAGAATCATCTAGTTATTTGAGTATGAGTAGATTTAGCCAAAAACACCTATTCGGGGAGCCCTTTTTCAGAAAATAATTTTTTTACCTGATAGGGCGGAATTAATACAAGGGAAAACGTAAATATTAAAATTCTTTTATTTTTTCTTCTAGACTTTTATGTTTTTTGACTAAAATCATCTAGTTATTTGAGTATGAGTAGATTTTGCCAAAAACGCCTATTCGGGGAGCCCTTTTTTAGGAAATAATTTGTTTACCTTATAGGGCGGAATTAATACAAGGGAAAACGTAAATATTAAAATTATTTTATTTTTTCTTCTAGACTTTTATGTTTTTTGACTAGAATCATCTAGTTATTTGAGTATGAGTAGATTTAGCCAAAAACACCTATTCGGGGAGCCCTTTTTCAGAAAATAATTTTTTTACCTGATAGGGCGGAATTAATACAAGGGAAAACGTAAATATTAAAATTCTTTTATTTTTTCTTCTAGACTTTTATGTTTTTTGACTAAAATCATCTAGTTATTTGAGTATGAGTAGATTTTGCCAAAAACGCCTATTCGGGGAGCCCTTTTTTAGGAAATAATTTTTTTACCTTATAGGGCGGAATTAATACAAGGGAAAACGTAAATATTAAAATTATTTTATTTTTCCTTCTAGACTTTTATGTTTTTTGACTAGAATCATCTAGTTATTTGAGTATGAGTAGATTTAGCCAAAAACACCTATTCGGGGAGCCCTTTTTCAGAAAATAATTTTTTTACCTGATAGGGCGGAATTAATACAAGGGAAAACGTAAATATTAAAATTCTTTTATTTTTTCTTCTAGACTTTTATGTTTTTTGACTAAAATCATCTAGTTATTTGAGTATGAGTAGATTTTGCCAAAAACGCCTATTCGGGGAGCCCTTTTTTAGGAAATAATTTTTTTACCTTATAGGGCGGAATTAATACAAGGGAAAACGTAAATATTAAAATTATTTTATTTTTTCTTCTAGACTTTTATGTTTTTTGACTAGAATCATCTAGTTATTTGAGTATGAGTAGATTTAGCCAAAAACACCTATTCGGGGAGCCCTTTTCCAGAAAATAATTTTTTTACCTGATAGGGCGGAATTAATACAAGGGAAAACGTAAATATTAAAATTCTTTTATTTTTTCTTCTAGACTTTTATGTTTTTTGACTAAAATCATCTAGTTATTTGAGTATGAGTAGATTTTGCCAAAAACGCCTATTCGGGGAGCCCTTTTTTAGGAAATAATTTTTTTACCTTATAGGGCGGAATTAATACAAGGGAAAACGTAAATATTAAAATTATTTTATTTTTTCTTCTAGACTTTTATGTTTTTTGACTAGAATCATCTAGTTATTTGAGTATGAGTAGATTTAGCCAAAAACACCTATTCGGGGAGCCCTTTTCCAGAAAATAATTTTTTTACCTGATAGGGCGGAATTAATACAAGGGAAAACGTAAATATTAAAATTCTTTTATTTTTTCTTCTAGACTTTTATGTTTTTTGACTAAAATCATCTAGTTATTTGAGTATGAGTAGATTTTGCCAAAAACGCCTATTCGGGGAGCCCTTTTTTAGGAAATAATTTTTTTACCTGATAGGGCGGAATTAATACAAGGGAAAACGTAAATATTAAAATTATTTTATTTTTTCTTCTAGACTTTTATGTTTTTTGACTAGAATCATCTAGTTATTTGAGTATGAGTAGATTTAGCCAAAAACACCTATTCGGGGAGCCCTTTTCCAGAAAATAATTTTTTTACCTGATAGGGCGGAATTAATACAAGGGAAAACGTAAATATTAAAATTATTTTATTTTTTCTTCTAGACTTTTATGTTTTTTGACTAAAATCATCTAGTTATTTGAGTATGAGTAGATTTTGCCAAAAACGCCTATTCGGGGAGCCCTTTTTTAGGAAATAATTTTTTTACCTGATAGGGCGGAATTAATACAAGGGAAAACGTAAATATTAAAATTATTTTATTTTTTCTTCTAGACTTTTATGTTTTTTGACTAGAATCATCTAGTTATTTGAGTATGAGTAGATTTAGCCAAAAACACCTATTCGGGGAGCCCTTTGCCAGAAAATAATTTTTTTACCTGATAGGGCGGAATTAATACAAGGGAAAACGTAAATATTAAAATTCTTTTATTTTTTCTTCTAGACTTTTATGTTTTTTGACTAAAATCATCTAGTTATTTGAGTATGAGTAGATTTTGCCAAAAACGCCTATTCGGGGAGCCCTTTTTTAGGAAATAATTTTTTTACCTGATAGGGCGGAATTAATACAAGGGAAAACGTAAATATTAAAATTATTTTATTTTTTCTTCTAGACTTTTATGTTTTTTGACTAGAATCATCTAGTTATTTGAGTATGAGTAGATTTAGCCAAAAACACCTATTCGGGGAGCCCTTTTCCAGAAAATAATTTTTTTACCTGATAGGGCGGAATTAATACAAGGGAAAACGTAAATATTAAAATTCTTTTATTTTTTCTTCTAGACTTTTATGTTTTTTGACTAAAATCATCTAGTTATTTGAGTATGAGTAGATTTTGCCAAAAACGCCTATTCGGGGAGCCCTTTTTTAGGAAATAATTTTTTTACCTTATAGGGCGGAATTAATACAAGGGAAAACGTAAATATTAAAATTATTTTATTTTTTCTTCTAGACTTTTATGTTTTTTGACTAGAATCATCTAGTTATTTGAGTATGAGTAGATTTAGCCAAAAACACCTATTCGGGGAGCCCTTTTCCAGAAAATAATTTTTTTACCTGATAGGGCGGAATTAATACAAGGGAAAACGTAAATATTAAAATTCTTTTATTTTTTCTTCTAGACTTTTATGTTTTTTGACTAAAATCATCTAGTTATTTGAGTATGAGTAGATTTTGCCAAAAACGCCTATTCGGGGAGCCCTTTTTTAGGAAATAATTTTTTTACCTTATAGGGCGGAATTAATACAAGGGAAAACGTAAATATTAAAATTATTTTATTTTTCCTTCTAGACTTTTATGTTTTTTGACTAGAATCATCTAGTTATTTGAGTATGAGTAGATTTAGCCAAAAACACCTATTCGGGGAGCCCTTTTTCAGAAAATAATTTTTTTACCTGATAGGGCGGAATTAATACAAGGGAAAACGTAAATATTAAAATTCTTTTATTTTTTCTTCTAGACTTTTATGTTTTTTGACTAAAATCATCTAGTTATTTGAGTATGAGTAGATTTTGCCAAAAACGCCTATCCGGGGAGCCCTTTTTTAGGAAATAATTTGTTTACCTTATAGGGCGGAATTAATACAAGGGAAAACGTAAATATTAAAATTATTTTATTTTTCCTTCTAGACTTTTATGTTTTTTGACTAGAATCATCTAGTTATTTGAGTATGAGTAGATTTAGCCAAAAACGCCTATTCGGGGAGCCCTTTTTTAGGAAATAATTTTTTTACCTTATAGGGCGGAATTAATACAAGGGAAAATGTTAATATTAAAATTCTTTTATATTTCCTTCTAGACTTTTCTGTTTTTTTTACTAGAATCATCTAGTTATTTGAGACGGAGTAGATTTAGCCAAAAACACCTATCCGGGGAGCCCTTTTTTAGGAAATAATTTTTTTACCTTATTAATACAAAGGAAAATGTTAATATTAAAATTATTTTATTTTTTCTTCTGGACTTTCTGTTTTTTGACTAAAATCATTTAGTTATTTGAGTATGAGTAGATTTAGCCAAAAACGCCTATTCGGGGAGCCCTTTTTTAGGAAATAATTTTTTTACCTTATAGGGCGGAATTAATACAAGGGAAAACGTAAATATTAAAATTATTTTATTTTTCCTTCTAGACTTTTATGTTTTTTGACTAGAATCATCTAGTTATTTGAGTATGAGTAGATTTAGCCAAAAACGCCTATTCGGGGAGCCCTTTTTTAGGAAATAATTTTTTTAACTTATAGGGCGGAATTAATACAAGGGAAAATGTTAATATTAAAATTCTTTTATATTTCCTTCTAGACTTTTCTGTTTTTTTTACTAGAATCATCTAGTTATTTGAGACGGAGTAGATTTAGCCAAAAACACCTATCCGGGGAGCCCTTTTTTAGGAAATAATTTTTTTACCTTATTAATACAAAGGAAAATGTTAATATTAAAATTATTTTATTTTTTCTTCTGGACTTTCTGTTTTTTGACTAAAATCATTTAGTTATTTGAGTATGAGTAGATTTAGCCAAAAACGCCTATTCGGGGAGCCCTTTTTTAGGAAATAATTTTTTTAACTTATAGGGCGGAATTAATACAAGGGAAAATGTTAATATTAAAATTCTTTTATTTTTTCTTCTAGACTTTTCTGTTTTTTTACTAGAATCATCTAGTTATTTGAGACGGAGTAGATTTAGCCAAAAACACCTATCCGGGGAGCCCTTTTTTAGGAAATAATTTTTTTACCTTATTGGGCCGAATTAATACAAAGGAAAATGTTAATATTAAAATTATTTTATTTTTTCTTCTGGACTTTTCTGTTTGTTGATTAGAACCTTCTGGTTATTTTACTAAGAGTCGACTTAGCAAGAAAAATCTATCCGATTTTTAGAAAATAATTTGTTTAGCATAATTATTTTATTTCTAGTCTTTTTAGCCCAAAATACCAGCGCCTTGTGTTCAGTTTGAGAAAACTATTTTTATTAGTGCTGAATAATTCGTTTTCTTAATATATGTATTTTGCATAAAATAAGGTAATTTGGCTAGTTAAATAGACAATGAGAATTGTGTATTTTTATTGTTTAATTAGATAATTTTTTTAAAATTTTAAACGGTTAAATGATGTGTTACTTCCCAAAATACCAAAATACTTGTGAATTTATCTAGTCTTTGAGATATTGCAGAAATGGGCTCGTTGCCAATTTTAGCTGCATGATATTTTGGCTGTATTTTAAATTAATAATTTTCGGTCATGGAAGAGGTGATTGAATCAATTTACTGCGTGTTTTTGTTGATGATGACTGTGAAAAATAAAAAAATAAATATTAATAAAAAAAATAATAATTGGTCACTTTAAAGTGGTATTGTTTAATTTTTTCCCGTATTTTATGTTACTCTGAAAATTGAAGGCAATGCCTTTGGTAGCTAAATTGGTTGCAAGTGGACTTTATGAATTAATTTATCTTTGTATTCTGACCAAGACGTTTCATTACGGCTGCAAGTTATTTTGTGGCACGGGTCGGCAGGAGGGGGTTCTTTTTAAATTAATTGAAAATCAGCTGAGGAGAATCTTAAGAAAGCCCCCTAGAATCATTCGCGAGACGGAGCACGTACTGCAACGTTCTTGAAATATATAAATCAGTTTTTGTATCATTTAGGCAAAAATTTAGTTTACCTTTGAAAACAGTCCGATTATAATAAAGAGGAAGAAGAACAAATAATCAGATACCTGGGATAGTGTGTGTTGGTGTTTTTCTTCGAGTATTTGTATATTCCAGGATTTTGCGCACTATGGTAAAATTTTCTGGAAACTAAAAAGGATACAAAACGTTCCGGGATTAAAAACATAAACATACACCCAGAGTTATCCGTCGCTTTTCGTTTCATTGCGATTTCATCTGTTCGCAAGTGCGCTGGAAAGCAGGAAATATATTTTTTTTAAAGATATAAATGGCAAAGTGAGTTGTTGGTCTGGTTATTGTTTTTTTTTAAGTTCCCGAAGGATAACCATTTATATTTTAATGGGATAGTGTGTTTTACTTTTCTACAAGACAGTATAAAACAATAAAAAATAAGTATCAGTCCTTTAACCTAGTGAATTTCTGTGTACCATTCGACGAACAGGGCGACGTACTTTATAAAATAAAATCCACTTAAAAATTTCTATATTTTCTTAACATCTTGTTTACAAGAGAATTTTGGGTAAGTTGAATCTTGCGGTTTCCCCGGAAAATATATTTTCAAAAGAGTGTACCTTTAAAAGATAAAAATTATAAGAATAGTTCACCCGGTCGTCATTCAGATTTAAAGGGCATGCAGCGATCATGTGACGAGTGCGTGCCTTTTTTACCCCTCCCTTTGAACCTTCACAACCTTTATAGAGCAAAATCACGAGCTAGCCACGTTCCTTCAGGAATTTGTGTACTATATACAATTTATATATATTTAGTAGATATATTGTATATATATTTTGTCCTTGCGAAGTGACCGGCGAATGTTTGTGTTTATCTGTGTACCAGGATTTTATGTGAAGGGCAAGAAAAAGGGAATTTTAAGAGGATAACAACATTTGACCTTGTGATTATGACTTCATCGAATACACATCCATAATAAAATTGAGTTATTCACTTTTAAAAACTGATTATTTAAAAACACAAAAAGTTTTTGTTTTAGAAATTCAAAAACAATTTTATCACATTTGCCAGTTTGCAGGATATTGGAATAAATTCGCTAATTAAACAAAATCTTAACCAATTTGTACCAATCAGCGATTATGTGTGTTAAACTTACTTTCTTGAATCGGAAAATTTTAATTGAGCTTAATATAAATAAATTTAAATAATTTAAAATATGAATTTCAATTTATCTTTTTAAGTTCTCACATGATATTTTCGTTATCTATGGTAAAAATGAAATTTCGAAAAAATCAAATAATTTTTACTAAGAACGCTAACACTAAGATTTTATTTATTCTAGATTAATTCTTTTTTGATTAAGAATTAATTAGATATTTTATTTCAAGTCGACTTACAAGGAGAAGGCACCTGGTCGTCATGACCGATTTCGCTCAAATTTATAGCACATGTAGGGCTTGCCAACAAATCAAAGTACCCGAAGTGGGAACTCCAGATGGCCACGCGTTTACAAAATAATAGTATACAAAAATTTTCACGCGGCTCTAAATCCCATTCATTGTAGCACTTCCCCAAGGCGGCGGCTAGTGCAGTGGTGAATAGGTGGGCTTGGGATACGGAGGTCACGGGTTCGAATCCCATCGTGGTGATGCTTTTTTTTCGGATTTTTCCCAATTTTTATAAGATTCGAGTCCACAATTAAGTGAAGTGGTAAATTTTTTATTTTTTTTATTTATTTATACGCAAAAGGCATAAATAAGGAAAAAAATTGGGATTGCGAACTTTTCAGCAAAGGATTGTAATTAAAGCGAATACCAAAAGACTTTGTACATTCAAATTCAAACTTTTATTATTTTTCATGATGAATTACATTTGGCGGGGTGATATCTATATATATAAAAATGAACCCCTATTTCCGTTGGTCACGCAATAACTTGAGAACGACTTTACCGATTTCATTCATTTTTTTTTTAAAGTTTCCCAATACTTTGTAGAAGGTTCTTACGGAAAGAAAAGTTAAGAAAATTGTGCAGAAAATTTGATAATTTCAGAAAACTTAACGATTATTTTAACTTCGCAAGTTTGACCTTTCGCGCGTTCTCGATTTCAACGGATTTTAATGAAAATTAGTACAATTATTGTATTGAGGTCACTGATTTTGAATATTATCAAAATTTACAAATCCAAGATGGCGGACCCAATATGGCGACCAAAATGTCTCGATTTCAACAGATTTTAATGAAAATTAATCCAATGATTATTCTGATACCACTATTTTTAAATATTATCAAAATTTCCAAATCCAAGATGTCGGATCCAATATGGTGATGCAAATTTCTCGACTTCAACGTATTTTCATGAAAATTAGTACGATTTATTTAGTGCCACTAATTTTGACCATTATCGAATTATCAAAGTTTCTAGATCCAAGATGGCGGACCCAATATATATAAAAAAAATTTCTCCATTTCAACGAGTTTTAATGAAATTTGGTACAATAATTATGTTAATGCCACTAATTTTAAATATTATCAAGATTTGGATATTCAAGATGGCGGATTCATAAAGGGATTTTCGAGTTGAATCAATTTCTAGGATATAACAAACTAGAACATTTGAGAAGTCTTTAATTAGTAAGTATTTACCCAACGCCGGATGAAACCGGGTAATTTTCCAATATTTATGAAGTGTAAAACGGTTTACTTAATATTAAACAACGTGTAAGTTTGTTCAATAAATTAATTAGGGATATGAAACGGAAACACTGTTTTCTTATATTAATGGTATTATTTGTAGAAACATGCGAAAAGAAACAACACGATTAAATATTGGTCGACGCACAGGGCATAATGAAATTGTACCGGAAAGGGCAGTACAACGTCTGCTGGGCCAGCTAGTTCATTATAAAAACAGGGAAAACAGTAATTATTTCTGCATCTAGCACAGTTTATAAACGTTTCATTTTTACAATCATAACGTTGTTTCAACGTAAAAATAAATAAAAAATTTAGCACTTCACTTAATTGTGGACTCGAATCTTATAAAAATTGGGAAAAATCCGAAAAAAAAGCATCCCCACGCTGGGATTCGAACCAGTGACCTCTGAATTCCAAGCCCACGTATTCACCACTGCACCAGCCGCCGCTTTGGACAAGTGCTACAATGAATGGGATTTAGAGCCGTGTAAAATTTTTTGTATACTATTATTTTGTAAACGCGTGGCCATCTGGAGTTCCCACTTCGGGTACTTTCATTTGTTGCCAAGCCCTACATGTACTATAAATTTGAGCGAAATCGGTCATGACGACCAGGTGCCTTCTCCTTGTTAGCCCAGAAATCCGAACCAGGGAGCCCTTTTTTAGAAAATACCATAACTTCTTCAATTTTCTATGAGGTGGCTAATTCAAAGAAGGTCCAGATAAGAAAAATCTTAAAAATGTCTTCTAAATAAATTATCTTTTTGCGTAAAATTATTTAGTTATTTTATTTCAAGTCGATTTGACCAAAAACACTCTGATGAACTTTTTCAAATCCATCATTAATATTTAATTATAAACCTTAAAAATGGGATAGTTTTAATTCAAAGTTTTATGTTCCACAAGGTTCAGTCTTAAGTCCTTTAGTCGTTTTTGTCCTGTATTAAGAAATTCTGGAAGTTAAAATAAAAACATAATTTGTTAAAATTCAATTAAATATCTTAGAGCCACAATATCTTATCTGTAATTACTTAATTGCTTTAAAAAAATCATCCGATCGATCGTAATCATTAGAAAAGTTAATGAAAACCACTTGGTGATTTAGGAAAAAATAAATATAATTTAAAACTACTCAGCTTTGATATAGGTACTCAGACAATCTGGAAAATAATCAATAAATTAATCATGTTCATTTTATCATATTATTATGCGATATCAATTTGTTGCTTAATTTTGTTTCATTCACGATAACTTTTTCTTCTTTTACCATATATAATTTTCTAAATCTTCCATCGTAGATTTTGGTGATAATTGAATAAATAATTTCCAAACTATCAAATTTTGAATTACAAAATTTGTTAATAATCTTAAAAATCTTAAAAATAAGCATATCGGAATCTATCAAATTCAAAAATATTGTTTTATACGATTTTTATGAAAATGGGTAGATAGGGAACTGATTATTTATATTAACCATATTCGGTTAAAAAATTTAAATGATAAATATAAATAAAAACAATAATAAAAAAAAATGCCTTCTCATTTAATTCATTAACCCCATTCAATTATTAAAAATAGAAATGAAGAAAAACATGACTCAGGTATTTTTGGAGCAAGGTTGCTATTTTGAAAAAAAAAAAGTAAAAATAAAAATAAATAATATATACAGTGGAGGACAAAAGTATTCACACATCACTGTTTGTTGACTAAATCAAATATTAAAACAAATCCAATTGAGCATGAGGAAGAATTGGAACGGCGCTTGACGAATCACACAATTTCTAACAAAACAAATTTAAAGGTGGTGCTTCAATTCACAAAAAAAAGCTCGTGCAGTCGATGCCTAGGAGACTAAAAAAGGTAATCAAACAGAAAGGACTTCCGACGAAATATTAAATTAAAAAAATTAACTATAATTAACGCAATATTATAAGCTGTGTGAAAACTTTTGTCCGGGCGAAAAGGTGCAATTTGAAATATTTTATTGTTTTCCAGAATATGGTATTATTATATTTATTTTATTTAGGTGTTATTTAATAGCTTAAGCATGAATAATTATTTTCCCAAAAAATTTAAATAAATATTTTCTTTTGGTTTTGTTTTAATATTTAATTTATTGAACAAACGGTGATGTGTGAATACTTTTGTCCTCCACTGTATATATATAAATTCTTAAAGCTTCTGGTCGTCAAGATTCACGCGTATCATATTTATTGATTTACACCGGCGACGACCGGCTTCACGTGAATAAAACATTTTCTGATAAAATGAAATTTCGTAATTCGGGGTTACGTGTGAAGCAAACAAAAACATTGACGAATCATGGTGGGGATGGGGAGGGGAAACGGAGGGGAATCGGAACAAAGAACCCTCACATGTTACGTCAAGATCACGTGGAAGAACCGTGAAATTTGGTACGTAATCACTCAGCGAACGTGTGCCAGTTTTATGCGAAGCGGCACGACGACGACGACAACGACGACGAAAGCATCTCAAGATTTTCACGATCACCTGGAAAACTACGATGACTTCTTATGTTTGTATATAGATTTTTATGAAGAAGCATATAAAGGGAAATCGCCTTGAAACCACGAGAGCGTCGTGCTCATCGAATGAAAGAGGGTATAAAGTACGAAATCGTTTTATGCGTCACAAAATCATATGGAATACTATTTTATGGCACAATTTTTAGTAAAAAAAAAATATTGTCGCAAGATTTCATGAAAATTGGCACTTGGGAATTTTCATATGTAACTAATTTTCGATATTTTTCTTGATAATTAATTCATGTCCGGTTTTTTATTAATTAGATAAAGAGGTTGAAGTATTAAAACTAATAAAATAATGAAAAATAAAAGATAGACAGGTATATAAAACCTATTTTGACGATATTTGAGCCGTTTATTTTGAAAGTGGCTTAAATTAATTAATTTTAAAATCGAGATATTTAATGGTTTGCATTTTAATAAATTTAAAATAATTTTGGTAACTGATAACATGTTAGAATAATATTTTTGTTAATTTTTTCAGAATTAATTGAATGACTTTTTTTTAATACTTAACCCGCATTTTCATAAGTTTTTTTCAGCCGCCCTAATTTCTACTGAAATCTTCACATAAAAATTCTGAAATGGTTAATACTGATGTAGAATTTCATTAACTTTCAGAATATGATAATGATTTTTAATTAAAATTGGAACTACAGAAGTTATGTTCGGTTTTTTAAACAAAAATCGTGTTTTTTCAAAAAATGTTTTTAGAAAATAATTTTTATGGCTCGAAACCACTCAAAAATTTGGCGGAAAAGCAATAAAATATATATTAATAAACCCTGTTCCTTAATTTGCAGGTGGGTACGCTTTGAAATTCAAAATGGCGGTATCCAAAATGACGTTTGAAAGTCGAAAATTCAATGACATATAATATTATGACTATTAAAAAAGAAGTTCTTAATGGATTTATTTAGAAACTTATACAGGGAGGTTTTTGAGTTCGCTGATTGCGGATCTGAGGTCAAATTTAAGAAATTCAAAATGGCATGACAATAATTCATCCTCTTTGCAAAGATATCTCAAAAACATCATAGAATATAGTTAAATTTACAATTTTCCGCTAATTTTTTATAATTTTTTAAATCCGATCTCAGATTCGTAATCAGCGACCCCAAAAACCCCTCAGTGCAAATTTTTGCTCAGATACATGTGATTTTAATTTTCTTGTCCGCCATCTTGGATCCGCCATTTTTATCTTTTCAAATCTTTTCCGCCAAGTTTTTCATTGCTTTCGAGCCATAAATAATGATTTTCTAAAATAAATTTTTGTTAAAACACGATTTTTGTTAAAAATACGATGAGCGGCTGCTTTTCAGATGGCTGTAACTCAAAAACTATTTGAGATATGTACTTGAAATTTTAGCACGTTATTTTTAAAGGTATATGCTATCGAAATACTCAAAAAATTAAATTAAATTCAAATTCTTAAAATTAATAATATTTTGCAATTAATTATTCATTCTTCTCAAATTTGCGTATGCGGTAGGGATTTAAAATAATTATGGTGTACATATACATATATATGTAGTGTAATAAATCCTTTAAATCGTTGTATTTTAGAATTACGTGAAAGAAAAACAAAACTTTTTAAAAGTTTGTATAAAATTCAAAAAAGTAATATTTAAAAAAAAGTGGAATTTTTCAAATAAGTTTTTACAATTTTATGAAAAATAGGAGTTAAAATAATAATTCGTGCCTAGAAAGATAACTTCATATATATGTATATAATATAATTCATTAAATAAATTATTATATCAAAAAAAAAAACAAATAAATAAATCTATATTTAAAAAGTCATTATCTAAGCTAATGTCGAACAATAATGCTTTAATTATACTCAGGTAATTTCCTTTCTACAAAATCTTAATTATTTTAAATATATTAGTAACAATTTGCTTCAAAATAGCTAGTTTTATTTTCTTTTAGAAAACGAACTTAGGCCACTTTCAAAATAAACGGCTAAGTCCATAATTTCTTAGTGATTTTCACTTATCCTCCTCCCTAAATTTAAAATCCTTTAATCCCTAGGTAAAAAATAATTTTAGAAATTGATGGAGTCTTCGAACATTATAAAAGTAAAATATCCAATAAATATTTTGGTTAAAAAAATATGAATCATATTTTCGAAAATTCAAAAAATTGAAGAAGGAACTGAAGGCCATTCCAATCATCGAGTTTCAGAAGTGTTTCCGAGGATTGGAAAAATCGCTGGCATAGGTGTTTGTATCGGGCGGAGACTACTTTGAAGGGGATGATATAGATTTGGAAGAATAACTAGAAATTTTCAAAGTTA
The DNA here is from genome assembly GCA_949715965.1 of Dysmachus trigonus. Taxonomy (NCBI): domain Eukaryota; kingdom Metazoa; phylum Arthropoda; class Insecta; order Diptera; family Asilidae; genus Dysmachus; species Dysmachus trigonus. Next base: position 1,321,763 of record OX454324.1, read on the forward strand.
TAAACAAATTGGCTTTACTTTTTGATCACAGTAGTATACTGGAAAAATTCATTTTGATCATCCAGAACTTGAAAATGATTGTTTAACAGGTAATATTGGTTTAAAATTTTGAATCTTAATTTTAAAATATGTGTGCTTGTTAAAATAAATTTCAATTTCAGTGAGAAAGACATTCAAAAATATTTTCCATTCCTGACTCATAGTAAAATTTAATCTCTGTTAAATAGGGAAGCGCTGTTTAAATAGATCCAAGGTCTTAAAATTGCTGATAAAATGTTTATCAAAAAAAAAATTATGTTTAAGTAATTGCTATTGATTGTACAGTTTCCCAATTATAAATCAATTGAAAATTTTGATTACAAAATGGTTTAAATTGACTGTACCGATTAAAAGAGTTTGCATTTATATTTTTCTCACTATGTGAAAATGTGTTCTACTTCTATCAAAACACGGGATCCAGATAAGAAAATGCGTCACTTTTTTTCATTGTTTATATTTATTTATTTTTTCATACAAATATATGAGTTTTTCGAACGTGCTAAAGAACACGAAAATTATAAGAAAAATATTTTTATTGAGGTCAATTGGGAGAATGAAGCATTCATCGAAATCATGATCTATATATTTATTTTTATTATATTATTAAAGAAGAATTTTCTAATGTTGATTAAGATGGGATTTCGTTTTATAATTTTTGATAATTAAGATTTATTTAAAGATATATAATTCACGAAATTTTTTGAAAAAAAAATAATACCCCTCGAAATTTCATAAAGGTAGATCAAAGAAATAATTATCTATAAGATATCCCTAAAAAGCGTATAATGGTACAGAAAAAGGTAGTGTGAAGATTTTATTTAATTAAATTACCTGGAAAAACAAATAGACTCCTTAAAATTACCTTTAGATACCTGGAAAGAAGGATAATAAAGATATTTGATAAGAAGAACTGGTACCTATAGAAATTTCTAGAAAATATTTAGAAAGGTACAACATTTTCGTGGAAAGTAATTATCAGTTTCTGAAAAGGGTATCCCTAAAATTTCTTCTTATATTTCAGTATTTTAAAAGAAAATAAGAATAAATTGACTAATATTTGAGGATCTAAAAAAATAATATCAGCTGATCGAGCAGTGATCTCTGTTTATATCAGTGCTTAGGTCAATGAATTTGAGAAAATGCAGGACAATAATCACATTTTAAGGGCCAAACAAAAGTTGGGGGGGTACCTCAAAAGTGCGATGCGGAAAAACACAAAAATTGTGTTTATATTTTGAAAGAGATGATACACAACGCATAACACAAAAGATCGAGTTGTAAATGCGTAACTTTGAATCACGATCATTACCTGAATGCGTGATCGAGAAATGTTTTATGTTATCATCGTCGTTCTTGCGGCCTCCTTTTTAGTGGGAAAAAATTCTCTTTATATTCTTCTTCATATAAAGAACATCTGCTTCGTTTACATTTCATTTCCAGTTTTCATGTTTATAAACATAAGAATCTTCTTGAATAGACTTTTTCGTATTACATTTTAAATAGGGCGATAAAATTTTGCAAAGGTATGCGTATTGCTTGATTTCATGGTGTTGGTATCTTATATATGCAACTCGAGAGACTCCGCCGGGGTTCAGTTCGGTTTTTGATCTTCTTTGAGCAAGAACGAGCGTCTTAAGGTTTTTTGTGTGAAACAAACGTGAAACTGTTGGATTTTTAGCATAAAGATTGTCTAACAAAATAATACGTATATTGTTACAAAAAACGTTGTTATAGTGAACAATTTAAAGTGAAAAGTTATCTAGATAAATAATAATAATCAGTGTCAGTTAAATTGATATAGTTTTAAAAACTTCTAAAAGTGTCCCGTAAAGTTATTTTTGATAATATATCAAGATTTCAATGATATTTTCAAAATAAAATCAATCAATTAGATAAAAAGAAAATTATTATGTCTGCTGCGATATTCCATCCGATATTGGGGTAAATATTTTATTAATTATTTATTTTATTCGTTCTTTTCTTTTATTATAAAATTTAACTCATGAAAATCGAATTTATATTACCAAAATTATTACGATATATATGTATATATTTCACCTTAAATTTTGTGATAAATGTTTTTAAAGTTTTATCGCAATTTTATTTCTCAGCTGAGGAATTGTACAATTTTATTAAAGATATAAAAAAAAGGGTTTCAACCCTATATGGGTGAATAATAATATAATATTATTGTATATAATGTTACTAGTGTAACTGACTTTATTTTAAGAAAAGAACATGTTGTGTTAAGTTTATATTTTTCGCGTAGTTTTCTAAATAAACTCCACACAATTTAATTTAATTTTCAGAGAATTAAATATTAAAAATTGTTGGAATTTCAAATTTATTATATATTTTGCCAATTTCAAAGTGTCTATTTTTACTTTAACTGATCTCAGTGATATTATCTTATAATGTTATTATAAATTTTTAAAGTTCAATACATATTATTCTTTTAAAATTACCATAAGAATAAATTTTCAAAATTAATACAATAATAATTTATTTTATTTCAATTCAATTTAACCCAAAAAACCGGCCCTGCGACCCCTTTTTAAGAAAATAAATTTCTTAATTTTTACTGAGGAAATAATTCAAAGAAAACTTGCATATTAAAAAATCTCGAAATTTCCTTCTACACTTTCTCTTTTTTTGGCTAGAACAATTTAGCTATTTTATTTCTAATCGATTTAGCCCAAAAAACCGGCCCTGCTAGCCCTTTTTAAGAAAATAAATTTTTTAATTTTTACTGAGGAAATAATTCAAAGAAAACTTGCATATTAAAAAATCTCGGAATTTCCTTCTACACTTTCTCTTTTTTTGGCTAGAATAATTTATTTATTTTATTTCAATTCAAGTAAGCCCAAAAGCCCGGCCCTGCGAGCCCTTTTTAAGAAAATACATTTTTCAATTCTTACTGAGGACCTAATTCAAAGAAAACTTGCATATTAGAAAATCTCGAAATTTCCTTCTACACTTTCTCTTTTTTTGGCTAGAATAATTTATTTATTTTATTTCAATTCAAGTAAGCCCAAAAGCCCGGCCCTGCGAGCCCTTTTTAAGAAAATAAATTTTTCAATTCTTACTGAGGACCTAATTCAAAGAAAACTTGCATATTAGAAAATCTCGAAATTTCCTTCTACACTTTCTCTTTTTTTGGCTAGAATAATTTAGTTATTTTATTTCTAATCGATTTAGCCCAAAAAACCGGCCCTGGGAGCCCTTTTTAAGAAAATAAATTTTTTAATTTTTACTGAGGGAATAATTCAAAAAAACTTGCATATTAAAAAATCTCGAAATTTGCTTCTACACTTCCTCTTTTTTTGGCTAGAATAATTTAGCTATTTTATTTCTAATCGATTTATCCCAAAAAACCGCCCCGGCGAGCCCTAAGAAAATAAATTTTTCAATTCTTACTGAGGAGGTAATTCAAAGAAAACTTGCATATTAAAAAATCTCGAAATTTGCTTCTACACTTTCTCTTTTTTTGGCTGGAATAATTTAGTTATTTTATTTCTAATCGATTTAGTCCAAAAAACCGGCCCTGCGAGCCCTTTTTAAGAAAATACATTTTTCAATTATTACTGAGGACCTAATTCAAAGAAAACTTGCATATTAGAAAATCTCGAAATTTCCTTCTACACTTTCTCTTTTTTTGGCTAGAATAATTTATTTATTTTATTTCAATTCAATTAAGCCCAAAAGCCCGGCCCTGCGAGCCCTTTTTAAGAAAATAAATTTTTCAATTCTTACTGAGGACCTAATTCAAAGAAAACTTGCATATTAGAAAATCTCGAAATTTCCTTCTACACTTTCTCTTTTTTTGGCTAGAATAATTTATTTATTTTATTTCAATTCAAGTAAGCCCAAAAGCCCGGCCCTGCGAGCCCTTTTTAAGAAAATACATTTTTCAATTCTTACTGAGGACCTAATTCAAAGAAAACTTGCATATTAGAAAATCTCGAAATTTCCTTCTACACTTTCTCTTTTTTTGGCTAGAATAATTTATTTATTTTATTTCAATTCAATTAAGCCCAAAAGCCCGGCCCTGCGAGCCCTTTTTAAGAAAATAAATTTTTCAATTCTTACTGAGGACCTAATTCAAAGAAAACTTGCATATTAGAAAATCTCGAAATTTCCTTCTACACTTTCTCTTTTTTTGGCTAGAATAATTTAGTTATTTTATTTCTAATCGATTTAGCCCAAAAAACCGGCCCTGCGAGCCCTTTTTAAGAAAATACATTTTTTAATTTTTACTGAGGAAATAATTCAAAGAAAACTTGCATATTAAAAAATCTCGAAATTTGCTTCTACACTTTCTCTTTTTTTTGCTAGAATAATTTAGCTATTTTATTTCTAATCGATTTATCCCAAAAAACCGCCCCGGCGAGCCCTAAGAAAATAAATTTTTCAATTCTTACTGAGGACCTAATTCAAAGAAAACTTGCATATTAGAAAATCTCGAAATTTCCTTCTACACTTTCTCTTTTTTTGGCTAGAATAATTTATTTATTTTATTTCAATTCAAGTAAGCCCAAAAGCCCGGCCCTGCGAGCCCTTTTTAAGAAAATACATTTTTCAATTCTTACTGAGGACCTAATTCAAAGAAAACTTGCATATTAGAAAATCTCGAAATTTCCTTCTACACTTTCTCTTTTTTTGGCTAGAATAATTTATTTATTTTATTTCAATTCAATTAAGCCCAAAAGCCCGGCCCTGCGAGCCCTTTTTAAGAAAATAAATTTTTCAATTCTTACTGAGGACCTAATTCAAAGAAAACTTGCATATTAGAAAATCTCGAAATTTCCTTCTACACTTTCTCTTTTTTTGGCTAGAATAATTTAGTTATTTTATTTCTAATCGATTTAGCCCAAAAAACCGGCCCTGCGAGCCCTTTTTAAGAAAATAAATTTTTTAATTTTTACTGAGGAAATAATTCAAAGAAAACTTGCATATTAAAAAATCTCGAAATTTGCTTCTACACTTTCTCTTTTTTTTGCTAGAATAATTTAGCTATTTTATTTCTAATCGATTTATCCCAAAAAACCGCCCCGGCGAGCCCTAAGAAAATAAATTTTTCAATTCTTACTGAGGACCTAATTCAAAGAAAACTTGCATATTAGAAAATCTCGAAATTTCCTTCTACACTTTCTCTTTTTTTGGCTAGAATAATTTATTTATTTTATTTCAATTCAAGTAAGCCCAAAAGCCCGGCCCTGCGAGCCCTTTTTAAGAAAATACATTTTTCAATTCTTACTGAGGACCTAATTCAAAGAAAACTTGCATATTAGAAAATCTCGAAATTTCCTTCTACACTTTCTCTTTTTTTGGCTAGAATAATTTATTTATTTTATTTCAATTCAATTAAGCCCAAAAGCCCGGCCCTGCGAGCCCTTTTTAAGAAAATAAATTTTTCAATTCTTACTGAGGACCTAATTCAAAGAAAACTTGCATATTAGAAAATCTCGAAATTTCCTTCTACACTTTCTCTTTTTTTGGCTAGAATAATTTATTTATTTTATTTCAATTCAAGTAAGCCCAAAAGCCCGGCCCTGCGAGCCCTTTATAAGAAAATAAATTTTTCAATTCTTACTGAGGACCTAATTCAAAGAAAACTTGCATATTAGAAAATCTCGAAATTTCCTTCTACACTTCCTCTTTTTTTGGCTAGAATAATTTATTTATTTTATTTCAATTCAATTAAGCCCAAAAGCCCGGCCCTGCGAGCCCTTTTTAAGAAAATAAATTTTTCAATTCTTACTGAGGACCTAATTCAAAGAAAACTTGCATATTAGAAAATCTCGAAATTTCCTTCTACACTTCCTCTTTTTTTGGCTAGAATAATTTATTTATTTTATTTCAATTCAATTAAGCCCAAAAGCCCGGCCCTGCGAGCCCTTTTTAAGAAAATAAATTTTTCAATTCTTACTGAGGACCTAATTCAAAGAAAACTTGCATATTAGAAAATCTCGAAATTTCCTTCTACACTTTCTCTTTTTTTGGCTAGAATAATTTATTTATTTTATTTCAATTCAATTAAGCCCAAAAGCCCGGCACTGCGAGCCCTTTTTAAGAAAATAAATTTTTCAATTCTTACTGAGGACCTAATTCAAAGAAAACTTGCATATTAGAAAATCTCGAAATTTCCTTCTACACTTTCTCTTTTTTTGGCTAGAATAATTTATTTATTTTATTTCAATTCAATTAAGCCCAAAAGCCCGGCACTGCGAGCCCTTTTTAAGAAAATACATTTTTCAATTCTTACTGAGGAAATAATTCGAAGAAAACTTGCATATTAGAAAATCTCGAAATTTCCTTCTACACTTTCTCTTTTTTTGGCTAGAATAATTTAGGTATTTTATTTCTAATCGATTTAGCCCAAAAAACCGGCCCGGCGAGCCCTTTTTAAGAAAATAAATTTTTCAATTCTTACTGAGGAAATAATTCGAAGAAAATTTGCGTATTAAAAAACCTCGAAATTTCCTTCTACACTTTCTCTTTTTTCGGCTAGAATAATTTAGGTATTTTATTTCTAATCGATTTAGCCCAAAAAACCGGCCCGGCGAGCCCTTTTTAAGAAAATAAATTTTTCAATTCTTACTGAGGAAATAATTCAAAGAAAACTTGCGTATTAAAAAACCTCGAAATTTCCTTCTACACTTTCTCTTTTTTTGGCTAGAATAATTTAGGTATTTTATTTCTAATCGATTTAGCCCAAAAAACCGGCCCGGCGAGCCCTTTTTAAGAAAATACATTTTTCAATTCTTACTGAGGAAATAATTCAAAGGAAACTTGCGTATTAAAAAACCTCAAAATTTCCTTCTACACTTTCTCTTTTTTTGGCTAGAATAATTTAGCTATTTTATTTCTAATCGATTTAGCCCAAAAAACCGGCCCTGCGACCCCTTTTTAAGAAAATAAATTTCTTAATTTTTACTGAGGAAATAATTCAAATAAAACTTGCATATTAAAAAATCTCGAAATTTGCTTCTACACTTTCTCTTTTTTTGGCTAGAATAATTTAGCTATTTTATTTCTAATCGATTTAGCCCAAAAAACCGGCCCTGCGACCCCTTTTTAAGAAAATAAATTTCTTAATTTTTACTGAGGAAATAATTCAAAGAAAACTTGCATATTAAAAAATCTCGAAATTTCCTTCTACACTTTCTCTTTTTTTGGCTAGAACAATTTAGCTATTTTATTTCTAATCGATTTAGCCAAAAAAACCGGCCCTGCTAGCCCTTTTTAAGAAAATAAATTTTTTAATTTTTACTGAGGAAATAATTCAAAGAAAACTTGCATATTAAAAAATCTCGAAATTTCCTTCTACACTTTCTCTTTTTTTGGCTAGAATAATTTAGCTATTTTATTTCTAATCGATTTAGCCCAAAAAACCGGCCCTGCGAGCCCTTTTTAAGAAAATAAATTTCTTAATTTTTACTGAGGAAATAATTCAAAGAAAACTTGCATATTAAAAAATCTCGAAATTTCCTTCTACACTTTCTCTTTTTTTGGCTAGAACAATTTAGCTATTTTATTTCTAATCGATTTAGCCCAAAAAACCGGCCCTGCGAGCCCTTTTTAAGAAAATAAATTTCTTAATTTTTACTGAGGAAATAATTCAAAGAAAACTTGCATATTAAAAAATCTCGAAATTTCCTTCTACACTTTCTCTTTTTTTGGCTAGAATAATTTAGCTATTTTATTTCTAATCGATTTAGCCCAAAAAACCGGCCCTGCGAGCCCTTTTTAAGAAAATAAATTTCTTAATTTTTACTGAGGAAATAATTCAAATAAAACTTGCATATTAAAAAATCTCGAAATTTGCTTCTACACTTTCTCTTTTTTTGGCTAGAATAATTTAGCTATTTTATTTCTAATCGATTTAGCCCAAAAAACCGGCCCTGCGAGCCCTTTTTAAGAAAATAAATTTCTTAATTTTTACTGAGGAAATAATTCAAATAAAACTTGCATATTAAAAAATCTCGAAATTTGCTTCTACACTTTCTCTTTTTTTAGCTAGAATAATTTAGCTATTTTATTTCTAATCGATTTAGCCCAAAAAACCGGCCCTGCGAACCCTTTTTAAGAAAATAAATTTCTTAATTTTTACTGAGGAAATAATTCAAATAAAACTTGCATATTAAAAAATCTCGAAATTTGTTTCTACACTTTCTCTTTTTTTGGCTAGAATAATTTAGCTATTTTATTTCTAATCGATTTAGCCCAAAAAACCGGCCCTGCGAGCCCTTTTTAAGAAAATAAATTTCTTAATTTTTACTGAGGAAATAATTCAAATAAAACTTGCATATTAAAAAATCTCGAAATTTGCTTCTACACTTTCTCTTTTTTTGGCTAGAATAATTTAGCTATTTTATTTCTAATCGATTTAGCCCAAAAAACCGGCCCTGCGAACCCTTTTTAAGAAAATAAATTTCTTAATTTTTACTGAGGAAATAATTCAAATAAAACTTGCATATTAAAAAATCTCGAAATTTGCTTCTACGCTTTCTCTTTTTTTGGCTAGAATAATTTAGCTATTTTATTTCTAATCGATTTAGCCCAAAAAACCGGCCCTGCGACCCCTTTTTAAGAAAATAAATTTCTTAATTTTTACTGAGGAAATAATTCAAATAAAACTTGCATATTAAAAAATCTCGAAATTTGCTTCTACACTTTCTCTTTTTTTAGCTAGAATAATTTAGCTATTTTATTTCTAATCGATTTAGCCCAAAAAACCGGCCCTGCGAACCCTTTTTAAGAAAATAAATTTCTTAATTTTTACTGAGGAAATAATTCAAATAAAACTTGCATATTAAAAAATCTCGAAATTTCCTTCTACACTTTCTCTTTTTTTGGCTAGAATAATTTAGCTATTTTATTTCTAATCGATTTAGCCCAAAAAACCGGCCCTGCGAGCCCTTTTTAAGAAAATAAATTTCTTAATTTTTACTGAGGAAATAATTCAAATAAAACTTGCATATTAAAAAATCTCGAAATTTGCTTCTACACTTTCTCTTTTTTTGGCTAGAATAATTTAGCTATTTTATTTCTAATCGATTTAGCCCAAAAAACCGGCCCTGCGACCCCTTTTTAAGAAAATAAATTTCTTAATTTTTACTGAGGAAATAATTCAAAGAAAACTTGCATATTAAAAAATCTCGAAATTTCCTTCTACACTTTCTCTTTTTTTGGCTAGAACAATTTAGCTATTTTATTTCTAATCGATTTAGCCAAAAAAACCGGCCCTGCTAGCCCTTTTTAAGAAAATAAATTTTTTAATTTTTACTGAGGAAATAATTCAAAGAAAACTTGCATATTAAAAAATCTCGAAATTTCCTTCTACACTTTCTCTTTTTTTGGCTAGAATAATTTAGCTATTTTATTTCTAATCGATTTAGCCCAAAAAACCGGCCCTGCGAGCCCTTTTTAAGAAAATAAATTTCTTAATTTTTACTGAGGAAATAATTCAAAGAAAACTTGCATATTAAAAAATCTCGAAATTTCCTTCTACACTTTCTCTTTTTTTGGCTAGAACAATTTAGCTATTTTATTTCTAATCGATTTAGCCCAAAAAACCGGCCCTGCGAGCCCTTTTTAAGAAAATAAATTTCTTAATTTTTACTGAGGAAATAATTCAAAGAAAACTTGCATATTAAAAAATCTCGAAATTTCCTTCTACACTTTCTCTTTTTTTGGCTAGAATAATTTAGCTATTTTATTTCTAATCGATTTAGCCCAAAAAACCGGCCCTGCGAGCCCTTTTTAAGAAAATAAATTTCTTAATTTTTACTGAGGAAATAATTCAAATAAAACTTGCATATTAAAAAATCTCGAAATTTGCTTCTACACTTTCTCTTTTTTTTGGCTAGAATAATTTAGCTATTTTATTTCTAATCGATTTAGCCCAAAAAACCGGCCCTGCGACCCCTTTTTAAGAAAATAAATTTCTTAATTTTTACTGAGGAAATAATTCAAATAAAACTTGCATATTAAAAAATCTCGAAATTTCCTTCTACACTTTCTCTTTTTTTGGCTAGAATAATTTAGCTATTTTATTTCTAATCGATTTAGCCCAAAAAACCGGCCCTGCGAACCCTTTTTAAGAAAATAAATTTCTTAATTTTTACTGAGGAAATAATTCAAATAAAACTTGCATATTAAAAAATCTCGAAATTTGCTTTTACACTTTCTCTTTTTTTGGCTAGAATAATTTAGCTATTTTATTTCTAATCGATTTAGCCCAAAAAACCGGCCCTGCGAGCCCTTTTTAAGAAAATAAATTTCTTAATTTTTACTGAGGAAATAATTCAAATAAAACTTGCATATTAAAAAATCTCGAAATTTGCTTCTACACTTTCTCTTTTTTTGGCTAGAATAATTTAGCTATTTTATTTCTAATCGATTTAGCCCAAAAAACCGGCCCTGCGAACCCTTTTTAAGAAAATAAATTTCTTAATTTTTACTGAGGAAATAATTCAAATAAAACTTGCATATTAAAAAATCTCGAAATTTGCTTCTACACTTTCTCTTTTTTTGGCTAGAATAATTTAGCTATTTTATTTCTAATCGATTTAGCCCAAAAAACCGGCCCTGCGAGCCCTTTTTAAGAAAATAAATTTCTTAATTTTTACTGAGGAAATAATTCAAATAAAACTTGCATATTAAAAAATCTCGAAATTTGCTTCTACACTTTCTCTTTTTTTGGCTAGAATAATTTAGCTATTTTATTTCTAATCGATTTAGCCCAAAAAACCGGCCCTGCGAGCCCTTTTTAAGAAAATAAATTTCTTAATTTTTACTGAGGAAATAATTCAAATAAAACTTGCATATTAAAAAATCTCGAAATTTGCTTCTACACTTTCTCTTTTTTTGGCTAGAATAATTTAGCTATTTTATTTCTAATCGATTTAGCCCAAAAAACCGGCTCTGCGACCCCTTTTTAAGAAAATACATTTTTCAATTATTACTGAGGACCTAATTCAAAGAAAACTTGCATATTAGAAAATCTCGAAATTTCCTTCTACACTTTCTCTTTTTTTGGCTAGAATAATTTATTTATTTTATTTCAATTCAATTAAGCCCAAAAGCCCGGCCCTGCGAGCCCTTTTTAAGAAAATAAATTTTTCAATTCTTACTGAGGACCTAATTCAAAGAAAACTTGCATATTAGAAAATCTCGAAATTTCCTTCTACACTTTCTCTTTTTTTGGCTAGAATAATTTATTTATTTTATTTCAATTCAATTAAGCCCAAAAGCCCCGCCCTGCGAGCCCTTTTTAAGAAAATAAATTTTTCAATTCTTAATGAGGACCTAATTCAAAGAAAACTTGCATATTAGAAAATCTCGAAATTTCCTTCTACACTTTCTCTTTTTTTGGCTAGAATAATTTATTTATTTTATTTCAATTCAATTAAGCCCAAAAGCCCGGCCCTGCGAGCCCTTTTTAAGAAAATAAATTTTTCAATTCTTACTAAGGACCTAATTCAAAGAAAACTTGCATATTAGAAAATCTCGAAATTTCCTTCTACACTTTCTCTTTTTTTGGCTAGAATAATTTATTTATTTTATTTCAATTCAAGTAAGCCCAAAAGCCCGGCCCTGCGAGCCCTTTTTAAGAAAATACATTTTTCAATTATTACTGAGGACCTAATTCAAAGAAAACTTGCATATTAGAAAATCTCGAAATTTCCTTCTACACTTTCTCTTTTTTTGGCTAGAATAATTTATTTATTTTATTTCAATTCAATTAAGCCCAAAAGCCCGGCCCTGCGAGCCCTTTTTAAGAAAATAAATTTTTCAATTCTTACTGAGGACCTAATTCAAAGAAAACTTGCATATTAGAAAATCTCGAAATTTCCTTCTACACTTTCTCTTTTTTTGGCTAGAATAATTTATTTATTTTATTTCAATTCAAGTAAGCCCAAAAGCCCGGCCCTGCGAGCCCTTTTTAAGAAAATACATTTTTCAATTCTTACTGAGGACCTAATTCAAAGAAAACTTGCATATTAGAAAATCTCGAAATTTCCTTCTACACTTTCTCTTTTTTTGGCTAGAATAATTTATTTATTTTATTTCAATTCAATTAAGCCCAAAAGCCCGGCCCTGCGAGCCCTTTTTAAGAAAATAAATTTTTCAATTCTTACTGAGGACCTAATTCAAAGAAAACTTGCATATTAGAAAATCTCGAAATTTCCTTCTACACTTTCTCTTTTTTTGGCTAGAATAATTTATTTATTTTATTTCAATTCAAGTAAGCCCAAAAGCCCGGACCTGCGAGCCCTTTATAAGAAAATAAATTTTTCAATTCTTACTGAGGACCTAATTCAAAGAAAACTTGCATATTAGAAAATCTCGAAATTTCCTTCTACACTTCCTCTTTTTTTGGCTAGAATAATTTATTTATTTTATTTCAATTCAATTAAGCCCAAAAGCCCGGCCCTGCGAGCCCTTTTTAAGAAAATAAATTTTTCAATTCTTACTGAGGACCTAATTCAAAGAAAACTTGCATATTAGAAAATCTCGAAATTTCCTTCTACACTTTCTCTTTTTTTGGCTAGAATAATTTATTTATTTTATTTCAATTCAATTAAGCCCAAAAGCCCGGCACTGCGAGCCCTTTTTAAGAAAATAAATTTTTCAATTCTTACTGAGGACCTAATTCAAAGAAAACTTGCATATTAGAAAATCTCGAAATTTCCTTCTACACTTTCTCTTTTTTTGGCTAGAATAATTTATTTATTTTATTTCAATTCAATTAAGCCCAAAAGCCCGGCCCTGCGAGCCCTTTTTAAGAGAATAAATTTTTCAATTCTTACTGAGGACCTAATTCAAAGAAAACTTGCATATTAGAAAATCTCGAAATTTCCTTCTACACTTTCTCTTTTTTTGGCTAGAATAATTTATTTATTTTATTTCAATTCAATTAAGCCCAAAAGCCCGGCCCTGCGAGCCCTTTTTAAGAAAATAAATTTTTCAATTCTTACTGAGGACCTAATTCAAAGAAAACTTGCATATTAGAAAATCTCGAAATTTCCTTCTACACTTCCTCTTTTTTTGGCTAGAATAATTTATTTATTTTATTTCAATTCAATTAAGCCCAAAAGCCCGGCACTGCGAGCCCTTTTTAAGAAAATAAATTTTTCAATTCTTACTGAGGACCTAATTCAAAGAAAACTTGCATATTAGAAAATCTCGAAATTTCCTTCTACACTTTCTCTTTTTTTGGCTAGAATAATTTATTTATTTTATTTCAATTCAATTAAGCCCAAAAGCCCGGCATTGCGAGCCCTTTTTAAGAAAATACATTTTTCAATTCTTACTGAGGACCTAATTCAAAGAAAACTTGCATATTAGAAAATTTCGAAATTTCCTTCTACACTTTCTCTTTTTTTGGCTAGAATAATTTATTTATTTTATTTCAATTCAATTAAGCCCAAAAGCCCCGCCCTGCGAGCCCTTTTTAAGAAAATAAATTTTTCAATTCTTAATGAGGACCTAATTCAAAGAAAACTTGCATATTAGAAAATCTCGAAATTTCCTTCTACACTTTCTCTTTTTTTGGCTAGAATAATTTATTTATTTTATTTCAATTCAATTAAGCCCAAAAGCCCGGCCCTGCGAGCCCTTTTTAAGAAAATAAATTTTTCAATTCTTACTGAGGAAATAATTCAAAGGAAACTTGCGTATTAAAAAACCTCGAAATTTCCTTCTACACTTTCTCTTTTTTTGGCTAGAATAATTTAGGTATTTTATTTCTAATCGATTTAGCCCAAAAAACCGGCCCGGCGAGCCCTTTTTAAGAAAATAAATTTTTCAATTCTTACTGAGGAAATAATTCAAAGGAAACTTGCGTATTAAAAAACCTCGAAATTTCCTTCTACACTTTCTCTTTTTTCGGCTAGAATAATTTAGGTATTTTATTTCTAATCGATTTAGCCCAAAAAACCGGCCCGGCGAGCCCTTTTTAAGAAAATAAATTTTTCAATTCTTACTGAGGAAATAATTCGAAGAAAACTTGCGTATTAAAAAACCTCGAAATTTCCTTCTACACTTTCTCTTTTTTTGGCTAGAATAATTTAGGTATTTTATTTCTAATCGATTTAGCCCAAAAAACCGGCCCGGCGAGCCCTTTTTAAGAAAATACATTTTTCAATTCTTACTGAGGAAATAATTCAAAGGAAACTTGCGTATTAAAAAACCTCGAAATTTCCTTCTACACTTTCTCTTTTTTGGGCTAGAATAATTTAGCTATTTTATTTCTAATCGATTTAGCCCAAAAAACCGGCCCTGCGAGCCCTTTTTAAGAAAATAAATTTCTTAATTTTTACTGAGGAAATAATTCAAATAAAACTTGCATATTAAAAAATCTCGAAATTTGCTTCTACACTTTCTCTTTTTTTGGCTAGAATAATTTAGCTATTTTATTTCTAATCGATTTAGCCCAAAAAACCGGCCCTGCGACCCCTTTTTAAGAAAATAAATTTCTTAATTTTTACTGAGGAAATAATTCAAAGAAAACTTGCATATTAAAAAATCTCGAAATTTCCTTCTACACTTTCTCTTTTTTTGGCTAGAACAATTTAGCTATTTTATTTCTAATCGATTTAGCCAAAAAAACCGGCCCTGCTAGCCCTTTTTAAGAAAATAAATTTTTTAATTTTTACTGAGGAAATAATTCAAAGAAAACTTGCATATTAAAAAATCTCGAAATTTCCTTCTACACTTTCTCTTTTTTTGGCTAGAATAATTTAGCTATTTTATTTCTAATCGATTTAGCCCAAAAAACCGGCCCTGCGAGCCCTTTTTAAGAAAATAAATTTCTTAATTTTTACTGAGGAAATAATTCAAATAAAACTTGCATATTAAAAAATCTCGAAATTTGCTTCTACACTTTCTCTTTTTTTTGGCTAGAATAATTTAGCTATTTTATTTCTAATCGATTTAGCCCAAAAAACCGGCCCTGCGAGCCCTTTTTAAGAAAATTAATTTCTTAATTTTTACTGAGGAAATAATTCAAATAAAACTTGCATATTAAAAAATCTCGAAATTTCCTTCTACACTTTCTCTTTTTTTGGCTAGAATAATTTAGCTATTTTATTTCTAATCGATTTAGCCAAAAAAACCGGCCCTGCGAACCCTTTTTAAGAAAATAAATTTCTTAATTTTTACTGAGGAAATAATTCAAATAAAACTTGCATATTAAAAAATCTCGAAATTTGCTTTTACACTTTCTCTTTTTTTGGCTAGAATAATTTAGCTATTTTATTTCTAATCGATTTAGCCCAAAAAACCGGCCCTGCGAGCCCTTTTTAAGAAAATAAATTTCTTAATTTTTACTGAGGAAATAATTCAAATAAAACTTGCATATTAAAAAATCTCGAAATTTGCTTCTACACTTTCTCTTTTTTTGGCTAGAATAATTTAGCTATTTTATTTCTAATCGATTTAGCCCAAAAAACCGGCCCTGCGAACCCTTTTTAAGAAAATAAATTTCTTAATTTTTACTGAGGAAATAATTCAAATAAAACTTGCATATTAAAAAATCTCGAAATTTGCTTCTACACTTTCTCTTTTTTCGGCTAGAATAATTTAGCTATTTTATTTCTAATCGATTTAGCCCAAAAAACCGGCCCTGCGACCCCTTTTTAAGAAAATAAATTTCTTAATTTTTACTGAGGAAATAATTCAAATAAAACTTGCATATTAAAAAATCTCGAAATTTGCTTCTACACTTTCTCTTTTTTTGGCTAGAATAATTTAGCTATTTTATTTCTAATCGATTTAGCCCAAAAAACCGGCCCTGCGAGCCCTTTTTAAGAAAATAAATTTCTTAATTTTTTCTGAGGAAATAATTCAAATAAAACTTGCATATTAAAAAATCTCGAAATTTGCTTCTACACTTTCTCTTTTTTTGGCTAGAATAATTTAGCTATTTTATTTCTAATCGATTTAGCCCAAAAAACCGGCCCTGCGACCCCTTTTTAAGAAAATAAATTTCTTAATTTTTACTGAGGAAATAATTCAAATAAAACTTGCATATTAAAAAATCTCGAAATTTGCTTCTACACTTTCTCTTTTTTTGGCTAGAATAATTTAGCTATTTTATTTCTAATCGATTTAGCCCAAAAAACCAGCCCTGCGACCCCTTTTTAAGAAAATAAATTTCTTAATTTTTACTGAGGAAATAATTCAAAGAAAACTTGCATATTAAAAAATCTCGAAATTTCCTTCTACACTTTCTCTTTTTTTGGCTAGAATAATTTAGCTATTTTATTTCTAATCGATTTAGCCCAAAAAACCGGCCCTGCGACCCCTTTTTAAGAAAATAAATTTCTTAATTTTTACTGAGGAAATAATTCAAATAAAACTTGCATATTAAAAAATCTCGAAATTTGCTTCTACACTTTCTCTTTTTTTGGCTAGAATAATTTAGCTATTTTATTTCTAATCGATTTAGCCCAAAAAACCAGCCCTGCGGCCCCTTTTTAAGAAAATAAATTTCTTAATTTTTACTGAGGAAATAATTCAAAGAAAACTTGCATATTAAAAAATCTCGAAATTTCCTTCTACACTTTCTCTTTTTTTGGCTAGAACAATTTAGCTATTTTATTTCTAATCGATTTAGCCCAAAAAACCGGCCCTGCTAGCCCTTTTTAAGAAAATAAATTTTTTAATTTTTACTGAGGAAATAATTCAAAGAAAACTTGCATATTAAAAAATCTCGAAATTTCCTTCTACACTTTCTCTTTTTTTGGCTAGAATAATTTAGCTATTTTATTTCTAATCGATTTAGCCCAAAAAACCGGCCCGGCGAGCCCTTTGTAAGAAAATAAATTTTTTAATTTTTACTGAGGAGCTAATTCAGAAAAAACATCGACATTTTTTTCTACACTTTCTCTGTTTCTGGCTAGAATAATTTAGTTATTTTATTTCAATTCAATTTAATCCGAACAACCGGCCCGGCTGTTTTATTTCAAGTTAAAATTTATAAAAATATAATAGCAAAACGACAAATTTGAAACTTATATGGAATATATATAAAAACTTAGAAATAATAATTTTTCAGAAATTCTGATTTCAGTCTGTAAATTGCCCTATTTCAATTTCTATGTTTTATTTTCAGATCAGATATCCCAAAGAGCAGCATGCATAAGCTGTGTCGTCAAGTTTCGATTGAATCGCCCGGACCAATCATAAAGGACTGCGTTTTCAATTTTATCGTTCCCGTTCCCGACACCCCGCCGAAGGGAGCGCGCATAAAAATTGTATGCGCCGGGGCATGCTACAGACGAAGTCGATCATCATCGCTATCATCGATCTCGAGTGTTTCATCTGAATTGAGCGATTATCCAGGGCCTCAAAACATCCGGGAACAGACGTCAACAGGGACAACAACGACGGCGACATCACCTGCCCACCACGGGATCCGAGATGGAGCCCTTTTTCCTGGATACGAAGTGGCCGGGGTCATTGATACCCTCGGCTCAGACCTCGACGAGCAGGAATCCGGTCTTAAAGTTGGACAGCGCGTCGTCGTCTATCCATTCGAAGATGTTCCCAATGGATATGCCGAATTAATTGTTGTTCCCGATCTTAAATATGTCGTCCCGATCCCGGACGAATTGCCAATTAGTGTGGCTGCGATGCTTCCCACAGGAGCCCTACTTGCAATGAATGCCGTCTTTTCGGCACATAATATCGTCACGAAACTCCTGCAAGAAAGGGATGTTGCCGATAAATGCAAAATTTTAGTCGTTGGCACTGGCGGATTGGCCCTTTGGGCTGTTCGGATAGCTGCATATCATTTTTATAATTCCGAATGTCGTCATCGGGTACAAATTACCGTTGCGAGCCTAAGGGATGAAGGATTTTTGCTAGCTAAGGAGATTAAAAAGTAAGAATATTAAGTTAAAAAAATTTCCGAAACTTCTTTAGTCCTTTCATTACCGAAGTTAAACATTATTTGGGATATTTTTTGAAAATTAGTACTTGAGGGTTTTTAACTATAAAATCTTTAAAATTAACATTTAAAATGGCGAATCCGAATATATACTTATATGAAGCTTAAATAAGATAATTCACTCTATAGAATTTTCATGAAAATTAGTACTAACTATTACTATAACTTCCAAATTACGATTTTGATTAAAGAAGTTTCATTTCAAAGGTGCAGTATATTTTATATACTATATATATTTTTATACTTTTAAATAGTGTTAACGTCGTCCAATGGAACGAAGATCTCTACGAGAAACAATTAATTGAAAGGACAAAAGACGCATGCAATGGTCCAGTTGATATTGTTATCGATTTTGGTACAACATCACGAAGTCTACACAGATCAATGCAGTGTTTAACAAAAGTAAGTTATTGAAATAAATTTTATTATTCAAATTATAATTTTACCCCTTTTTCTATTAAATCTGCAGGGTGGTGTCGTTTTAGTTAGTGAAGAAGTTGCCGAAAAACTTCTACCAAAATTTGCGAGACTTGCTGAAGAGCGACAACAAAAAATTTTACCAGTTGCTAATGGGACAGTTGATCAGCTGCACGAACTTGTTAAATTAGTTGCAGATAAAAAGGTTAGTTAAATTTTAAAATTTACAAAAGATTTAAAAAAAATTATTTATATATAATATATATATATATATATAGCTTTGGATTAAATAATAGAAAAAATTGGACCAAAGTAAACATTTTATTATTAAATATCATTCAATTTTTAAAATAAAGAGGACATTAATTGAATTTAATGAAACTTTCAAACAAAAATATATATGAATAATTTTTCGAAATATCTAATTTTAAAATTTCAAAAAGTGCTATTTTTCTGTTTGTAATTTTCAATATATTGATACCAAGTTTTGGCGAAAATTATGTAAAATCCTTAAATTAAAAATATTTCTCCACATTTCTTTTGTAAATCCAACTGATGAAGATTTTACCGGTTTAAAATTTATATTTATTAGGGTGCTTTTTTCGCGACTATTGTTATTTTTCAGTCCCACCGCAAAATTTTGTGGGAAATACCTAAACAAAAATTCCCTGAAAATTGGAGCCCTTAATATTAATATTAGGCGTATAAAGATTTCCCGTATAAAATACAATTAAACTTTGATTTTTCTTTCTTCAAAACTCTACAGCTCAGATGCATTTTATGGTATAATCTTGGTCAATGATAGGATTCTTCAGAATTGAATGCTCTACAAAAATGTCTATTGCGGCGTAACCCTAACTCCCACCAGCGAGGTAGTACGGGTCACTAAACCCAATTTTTCCATAAAATTCTCGTTTTTTTGCCCCTATCTCGTAAATAACAAGAGCTACAGAAAAAGTGAATATGACCAGAGCTGTAAAATATTGCATTACTTTGGAATGCATTACCGTAGACATTACCATTACAAGTAATGCAATTTAAAGATGATTACCAGTACCATTACTAGTAATGGTAATGCAAGAAAATCGAATTACCATTACAGTACTGGTACTGGTACTTCACCATTACTGTAATCACATGAGCATTACTTAGCATTACTTGGCATTACTAACATTACTCGGAATTACGTAGCATTACATGGCAGTACTTTGCATTACTCATAATAAGAAATGCCAATTTGAAAGTTCTTTTTACATTTTGGTAATAAAATCTTCGATTTTATATGAATAAATATATATTTTAATATTCATTCAAACATGTTTATTGTAATCATATTGAGTAAGGCTGAGTATTACTGCTATACTGAGCAGTAAGTAACGCTGGTAATGGTTAGTAATGCTAAATAATGCTCATGTGAGTAAGTAATGCTAGTAATGGCGAGTAATGCTAAGTAATGCTCATGTGATTACAGTAATGGTGAAGTACCAGTACCAGTAACTATAATGGTAATTCGATTTTTTGCATTACCATTACTAGTAATGGTACTGGTAATCATCTTTAAATTGCATTACCTGTAATGGTAATGCATGTTACTGGTAATGCCATTTTTTACAGCTCTGAATATGACAAACTTGTAGGAAATTCAATTTCCTACAAAAAAGTTATGAACACCAAATCATTAACATCGATATCTCTTGAGATATTTGGCTTTGAAGCTGAGGTAGTGTTTCTACAATTTAGCTCAATAATTATATATATATATATTATAATCCATGAAAATTCCACACTACCTCAACTTCAAAGCCCAATATCTCATGAAATATGGATGTTAGCGATTTGGTGTTCAGAACTTTTTTGTAGGAAATTGAATTTCCTACAAGTTTGTCATATTTCACTCTGAACGTGTTATTTTTTCAGAATTTTGTGGACTATTTTTGGTTTTTTGAATTTGGACAATTTTTAAAAAATCCAAAAATGTCCCAACAAATTCTGAAAAAAATTCACACATTCTTTGAAAGTTGAATATATTAAAAGATTTATAGAAACAAATCCCGAAATTACAATGAAAAATATAAAGAACATGTTACTCACAGAAAAAAATATAGGTGTCCAATTGGAATGTGGGAAAACTAATGAGTCACTATTTTTTAACAAATGAAGAGATCGGTAAAATGTTAATAATTTTTCATAAAGGAAAGTCGTAATTTTCATTTCATGTCCATTTTATTAAAAAAAATTAAATCGACTTAATACAAACCATTAATTTTAAAATATTGTGAAGAACGTGAGTACATTAAAAAGGTTCGATATTTCTAATTACCGCCCTATCGCTACTTGCAATGTTTTATATTTTTTGATTGTAAACCTTTTGCACCATTCTTTCCAACGCGGTTTTGTGAAAGGTAAATCTACTACAACTAATTTAATCGAGTTTACTAATTATTATACTACTGCTATTGAGGCTGGAATGCAAATCAACTGTATTATTCTTAGGGTCTCTTTAATAAAGCATTCGAAAAAATTAATTTACAACGTCCTCATCAATGAGCTATCTGTTCTTGGTTTTCCCAATTTTTTCGTGAATTGGATTAACTTGTATCTATCTGGTCGAACGCAACGAGTAAGATTTCGCGAAGCTTTTTCTAACGGAATAAAAAATGCTTCCGGTGTCCCTCAGAGCAGACATCTGGGACCTTTGTTCTTCATTATTAATTATCAATTTTTCTCACGTATTAGTACTACTAATTCTCCTATATTATATGTTTATAAATTATTGCATATTCATACTTCGTAGAAGGTTCTTACGGAAAGAAAAGTTAAGAAAATTACTCATAAAATTGGATAATTTCAAAAAACTTAACGCCTATTGTAACTTTGCGAGTTTGACAGTTCGCGCGTTTGATGAATGTGAATTTAACAGACAGCAGTTTTATTTTTGTTTGTTTGTTGCTCAATCACGCCCAGCCCCCTGTCACTTCATAAAAAAGTGGATGCTTACTGTCGCCACCAGAAACTACTCCGCTAGGTGGAGCAGACTGTCCTTGTAGGATGAACGAGCACGAATGTCAGGTTATTTGAATGGTTGTCATCGCAATTGTGATTTCGAAGTTGTGCAAATTGTGTTTTTATATTTTGGATTTTATTAAGTGGATTCGGAATTGGATCGAAAAGATCTTGAAGATCATCACAGAATTTGTGGAAAACATTTTCCACCATCTGATATTATATGGGAAAAAAAAAAAATATTTTCAAAAGTCCCGCCATCGTTCGCCTATAAGTACCATCAGTGCCGCGTAGCGGATGTGGACAATAAAAATTCGTCCGTGAGCACAAGTGGCAGGGGGCTGATCACGCCTAAACACTTGAATCGATATTTTTCATTTTCTGTCCGAAGGTAGTACATATTCCAACTTAATATATAGGCTAATTTTTTTTAGGATAGTATATAAGGTTTCAAAATGACGGACATTTTAAATTTGAAGCGATTCTCATGAAAATTGGTACGTAGGGGTTTTGCGCAATGCTGATTCCAAAACCGCTGTCCAAATTTAGCAACCAATATTTCTCGATTTCAACGGATTTTAATGAAACTTAGTACAATGATTGTTTTGAGGTCACTGATTTTGAATATTATCAAAATTTCCAAATCCAAGATGGCTGATCCAACATGGTGACTAAAATGTCAACGATTTTTCTGATTCAACTAATTTTGAATATTACCAAATTTTCTAAATTCAAGATGGCGGATCCAATATGGCGATTAAAATTTCTCGATTACAATGGATTTTAATTAAAATTAGTACAATGGTTATTCTGAGGCAACTTATTTCGAATATTATCGAAATTTCAAGATCCAAGATGGCGACCAAACATTTCTTAATTTCAACGGATTTTAATGGAAATTAGTACTATAATTATTCTGAAGCCAATAAATATTAAAAATTAAGAAAAAATGTAGTTGTTATTGTTCTTTCACAGCATTTATTTTCTTATATTGTATATATTAATCCCTTATCGGTAAATACCTTAAATACTATTGTCTTATATTTTTAGTTCGTACTTAAATCCTAAACAGATATTCTGAACTATACACTGAGAAAAACGGTCAGTAAAACTTCCTGTCATGACAGTAATTTGTACTGGACAGTACAGTAAATTTTCGACAGCTGGAACTGACAGTAGAATGTACTGAACGGCCGTTTAGTGACCGCCATTGCAAAGTATTGTGGGTTTTACTTTATCCGTTCAGCAAACGGCACTGCTCCGTGTAGTAGTGATAAAGGTCCCCGTTCAGTAAACGGCACTGCTCCGTGTGGTAGGATAGTGACCCCCGTTCAGTAAATGGCTCTGCTCCGTGTGGTAGTGCTAGTGGCCCCCGTTCAGTAAACGGCACTGCTCCGTGTGGTAGTGATAGTGGGACCCGTGTGCGCAGTTTAGAGGTTATGTAGTCATTGAACAATACGTACCGGCGAACAGTGGGATGCATTTCTCCAGCCCCATCTTCTTTAGGTTGTGAGCGACGACGGTATCCATCGCCGTGCCAAAATTTTCCAAAACACTTCACACAAATCGCAAAACTTCGGGTATGCCTGCACCGCTGCACTCCGCGAAAGCACTCTGCACTCTTCGTCCAACAGCTAGGCGCGCACCGTAATCTGTGCTTGTCTCAACGTGTCCAGATGAGTCATCGCCCTGGGTCGCTCCGGCTTTCGGCGCGGAAACGAAGCCACGGAAGGGACGAAGCGGGGGTATGGGGGGCCCGAAGCCGAAAGCCGAAGCGAGGCTGGTACGGTAGGTAGTGGTGGGGGGGGGGGGGGGGGGGGGGGGGGGGGGGGGGGGGGGGGGGACATGGTGGTGCAGTGCTCACGGTGGAGGGAGAGGCGTGACACGACAGAGCCCAGTGGTATCGACTGTATTGCAGTGTTGTTTACTGAACGGCGCTTACTGACGTGTTCAGTAATTCCTAAAGAACGGCGTCCAGTAAGAGGCAGTGCGCCCCCAGTCAATTTTACTGCAAATACGTATACTGAACGCGTTCAGTGAATTTTACTTTTCTAGTTTTCTCAGTGTACGTCACTTTCTACTTAATTTTTTTAACTACCCTACCTAAAAATAACCTAACTTAATTTCGTGCTATTGCAAATTCACTTCAATTTATTTATTTATTATGCATCTTTTTTGTTGCTTATGCAAAGGCTCATCACTCCTTAAGCCACTAAAATTTGGAGGGAGCCGTATTCTTATCCTTTTCTAGAACACTGGTCCTGAATCGGATCATGTTTTGATCTAAATTGTTCTAATAGAATTTAGTTGCTTTGTTTTTCGCACCTCTATAATATAGTTTTGTATCATGCCCTCGCTATCTAGGTATATAAAAGCCTCTGGAGGGATGAAGCAAAACCCCCGGGAATACATATAAACACAAGCCGTGAAGTAGAAAATGCATACGTAGTGATGTAGTCCGAGAATCGCCCTGAAATAACATTGCTTCTTATGGCGGATGATCCAAAGTATGCCACTTAACTCGCCTGAACTGCTAAACTATAACTTTTACGCGAAAATGATGTTCTACTAACTATAACTATGGAGGAATACCTTTCTAGTGATCTAAAAAACTTTATAGTGACAAGAACAAAATATTAGAGTTTTTTGCACTTAAACACAACTCTAACCATTTCCTCGAACAAAACAGCAGCGGCAGGTCGACTTGACAGCACGACTTTCCGTCGTAATTTGTTCGATGGGGAGTAAGAGTAACTTTTGAGCTCAAATATCTTTAATATTTTATTCTAACCCCTATAATGATTTTGGTACCATAAGAACGGTATTCCTTCCCAGTTACAGTCAGTAGAACATCACTTTTTCGTAAAAGCTATAGTTTAGCAGATTCGCCCTCTGGAGCGGAATGAATGAGCTCTACCGCCATAAGAAGCAATGTTATTTCGGTGCAATCATCGGACTACATGACCCTATACATGCGGTAGTGAACAGGTCTACTTCACGGCTTGTATTTATTATTCTCGGGGGTTTTGGATGAAGCCATTTAATTTAGACTAGTGTCCGATGTCCCCGAACAGAACTCGAACTCAACTGAAGTCTCTTTTTAACCGACTTCAAAAAAATGAGGTTCTCAGCTCGACTGTTTTTTTTTTTCGCTTTGTGTGTATGTTACTCAATATCTTCGCCGACTGTGAACCGATTTTAATGATTATATTTTTATTGAATAGTCTATATCACGAGGGTGGTCAGGTTTAAATTTGTAGTAAATATACCACCTCTTGTGTGTATGTTACGTGATAGTTTCGCCGATTGTGAACCGAATTTAATGATTTAAATTTGGAAGAAATATCCCACCTCTTGTGTGTATGTTACGCGGTATCTTCCTCGATTATGAACCGATTTTAATGATTATATTTTTATTAAATAGGCTATGTCTCAAGTGTGGTCCATTAGAATTTGAAGAAAATATCCCACCTCTAAGGGTTTAAAATTATGGGATGAATAACGTTTATTTATTTTCGGCCACTTCCCGTTAACTAAAAATTGGAAAATAAAAATGTGTTTACCAAAAAATAAAAAATAACTTATACATTAAGTACTGGGGGCGAAACTTTCTAGCCCTTTTTCTCTACCATTTTTGAGTATTGCGTCGTACTACTTCACAGATAGTATACCCACATGGTATACTACCACCTTGCCAGAGATCGTTCAAATCCCTTCCGTCAAGGCCGTATAGTAGTTCCATGTTTAGACATTTTTTATAAATTGTGTTCTGTCAATTGCCTCTATCTCAGTATTAGTAAGTGCACATGTATGCCTTTTTCTCGTAGGAGGGTTCTCCTGAACTTTACTGTTTTGAACTCACTTATGTCCTTTGAAGGCCAAATTGACGCTGTCGTAGCCAAAACTTATCTTGGGGTTTGTTAAAAGATGGTACAAGGTATTTAAAGATCTACATGTTACTAAAAATTTTTTTGTAAATTAATTCGCCTAATACTTGAGGCTGTTCAACGGAGATTTTTGAATTTCCATGATCTCCAATGCGCTAGTCCTAATTCACTACCGTCTTAGGCTTTTTTTTCACTTCAGTCCCTCGATGAAAGACGAAACATCTCCAGAAATGTCTTTGCATTTGACTGATTCCGGAGCTTTTGAGGTACTATTACCATCTGCACTGAAAAAATTATATAGGTACTAGCTGGCCCGGCAGACGTTGTACTGCCCTTTCCGCTACATTTTCATTATGCTATGTGCGTCGACCAATATTTGATCGTGTTCTTTCTTTTCGCATGTTTCTACAAATAATACCATTAATATAAGAAAACAGTATTTCCGTTTCATATCCCTAATTAATTTATTGAACAAACTTACACGTTGTTTAATATTAAGTAAACCGTTTTACACTTCACAAATAGGAAAATTACCCGGTTTCACCCGACGTTGGGTAAATACTTACTAATTAAAGACTTCTCAAATGTTCGTTTGTTATATCCTAGAAATTGATTCAACCCGAAAACCCCTTTATGGATCCGCCATCTTGAATATCCAAATATTGATAATATTAAAAATTAGTGGCATGAACACAATTATTGTACCTTTCATTAAAACAATTTGAAATCGAGAAATTTTTATATATATTGGGTCCGCCATCTTGGATCTAGAAACGTTGATAATTCGATAATGATCAAAATTAGTGGCACCACAAAAAATCGTACTAATTTTCATGAAAATCCGTTGAAGTCGAGAAATTTGCATCACCATATTGGATCCGCCATCTTGGATTTGGAAGTTTTGATAATATTTAAAATTAGTTAAATCAGAATAATCATTGTATTAATTTTCATTAAAATCTGTTGAAATCGAGGCATCGAGGCCATCTTGGATTTACAAAATTTTAATAATATTCGAAATTAGTGGCCTCAGAATAATCATTCTACCAATTTTCATTAAAATCCGTCCAAATCGAGACATTTTGGTCGCCGTGTTGGATCCGCTATCTGGAAATTCTGATAACATTCAAATTAGTGGCCTCAGAATAATTATAGTGCTAATTTCCATTAAAATCCGTTGAAATTGAGAAATTGTTGCTCACCGTCTTGGATTTGGAAATCTCGATAATATTCTAAATTAGTTGCCTCAGAATAACCATTGTACCAATTTTCATTAAAATCCGTTGTAATTGAGACATTTTAATCGCCATGTTGGATCCGCCATCTTGGATTTGGAAATTATGGTAATATTCTAAATTACCCCCGATTCTGGATCAAAATTAAGAGCTCTTAGCGTCTTAACTATTATCAAAAATCAGTTTAAAGGAATTAATATGCTACCATATTATTGAACAAACATTAGAAATACACTGATTTATTATAATTTGTGAATTCTTCTACAAAAAGAGGTCCATCTCTTGATTTAAAGGGATTTTTCAAAACAATTAAGAGGTTAAGAGTTCTTAACTTTTCTGTAGAATTAGGGGGTTAGTTCAATAAGAATAATCATTGTACTAATTTTCATTAAAATCCGTTGTAATCAAGACATTTTTGTCACCATGTTGGATTCGCCATCTTGAATTTGTAAATTTTGATAATATATGCAGAATTGGTGCCCTCAAAATTATCACTGTACTTATTTTCATTAAAATTCATTGAAATCTAGAAATCTTGGTCGCCATATTGGGTCCGCCATCTTGGATTTGTAAGTTTTGATAATATTCAAAATCAGTGACCTCAAAACAATAATTGTACTAATTTTCATTAAAATCCGTTGAAATTGAGAACGCGCGAACTGTCAGACTCGCGAAGTTAAAATAGTCGTTAAGTTTCCTGAAATTATCCAATTTTCTACGCAATTTTCTTAACTTTTCTTTCCGTAAAAACCTTCTACAAAGTATTAGACAACTTTAAAAAAAAAATTAATAAAATTGGTAAAGTCGTTCTCCAGTTATTGCGTGACTAACGGAAACAGGGGTTCATATTTATATATTTAAAATATTTTGTTTTTTTTCCTAAATAACTTCTAAGCCGAAGCCAAAGATATAGTAACTTTTAAATCTTTACTTTTAAAATGTTATGTCGACGAAAGTTAGCATAATCCCAAGCAGAGGAGTTTGGCAAAACGGAACCCCATTGATTAGCTATCGATCGGGGTTAAAAAATAAAAAATGCTATTAAAAAATCGGGGTTGGTGGTAGAAGGGTAAAAATTTAGGACTAAATGTATTTTTTAATGCCACACCATAAAAAAATTACAAAAAAAAAATTTGTCCAAAAAATGAAAAAAAATTTTTTAGGGTGAGCCACCCTTAACATTTAGGGGTATAAAAATTAGTTATAAACCTATTCTCATACCTACTTAATATACATATTAAATTTCATCAAAATCGGTTAAGCCGTTTCGGAGGAGTATAACCACTAAAACTGTGACAGAAGAATTTTATATATTAGAGATATACAACAAAACTGACGTAGTTAATTTTTTTACCAAAAAATTATTTTGTACCAACCAAAATAAAGTTGAGTCAACCAAACTTTCAGACAAAACCTGATCGCCGAAGGCTATCTGCAACATTCTAAAACATTCAAACAAAATTTAATGCAACTTCTTTGCTTAATAAAATCACATCTTGTAAAAATCGAAAAATTAACTTTTAGTTGCTCAGAAAACACAACGAAACTAATCAAAAGAATTACGTCCTGGCGTGAAATTTTACACAGATATGAGTGACAATGCTGACAACCTAAAACCAAGAAGACTTGCTTGAATCGATGTACCCGCGCAATTTAAATTCAAAATTGGCTTTACTTTTTGATCAAAGTAGTACTTTGTTGTATCTGTGAATTATTTAAAAAATAAAAAATAAAAATTATTTAATTCGATTTTAGTATTCTGAGGTTTCATTGTATTTGAAAATAGTTTCATTTCACTCGAAAATGCTTACATTTAACCTGAAAATGCTATTATAAAATTTCGAATCTTCTATAAAAAGTATATAATATTTATATAATAATTTTTCTTCTTCTTATTTATGTTGTTTCTTAATTACAGATTGAACCCCCACCACATTCAGTATTCCCCTGTGAAGAAGCATCGGAAGTGATTCGAAAATTGTGCGCATCTGAAATTCCAGGCAGAGCAATACTTCGCTTTCATGATATCGATTAAAATGTAACTTTTTAAGACAAACTCACGCATATAACATGTGTTATTATTTATAATTATTATAATGTTTAATTACTTCAGATAGAGCTATATTATATAAAAACAAATGAAACACAAAAAAAAAAAAAAAAAAAAAAAAATACAAAAATATTAAGAAACTAACTAAATTAAGGTGTGAAATTAAAAACAATATTAAAAATCAAAAAAATATAGCAGCACATGACTAAGAAAAAAAAATTTGTACAAAAAATTCGCTGGTTATGTTTGCAGTATTTTTAATTCTTAATATCACCGAATACCGAATTATAAGTAAAATATTAATGAAAATAAAAATAAAACTAGAGAAACGGGTTGATATAAAATACATTAAAAATGGACTTTTAAACATTTTTAATTTTCCAAGCTTCTAGTATTAGATAATTGTCACAATTATTTTTTTTATTTTATAACAGCGACTAATTACTTCTTTCTTTATTCCTAAATATATATATACGCCTAGAGAACAACTTCTCAAGAAAACATTAACAAGAATCTGTAAATCAGGAAAACAAGAAATCGCACATTTTAAACAATTTAATGAAAAATATAAAAATGAATATAAATAATAAAATGATAAAAATTGTAATGTAAGTAATTGTTAGTGTATTAACAGAATTTTTAACCATGGTATTCCAAAGAATGTATTAAATACTAATTGGCTTTATTGTTAGAATTTGAAAGAAAGCTTGAGAAAAAACAACAACAAAACAATGAATACAAGTTTAAAAAAGAAGACATTAAACAAATTAAATGAATGATATGAAATTTTGATTATAATTATTATTTTTCAAAAAAACTTATTCAAAAAGTTGGATTGACTTGAAAGTGCTGCACCAGAAACAAATGACTTATAAAATATTTGTTAATTTATTTTAACAATATTTCTTTTCATTTTTACATCAGAACTTTCTAGTTAAACTAAAAGAAAAAATAATATCAAATTAAAATGCCATTTTTCTAAATAAGTTCATTTTCTGTTCGTCTTACGAAGCTTTCGTCATTTCTAAAAGGCATTGATATTTTTAATTTTTATTATTTTATTTCATTTTATTTTTCTATTACTATATCTTTTCTATAATTATGTAAAACATAAGTTTGATTGTGATATTTTAAGAAAATTTATTGTTATTTGAATGTAAAAACAAAATATGAACACACACAAAAACTTCAGTATCGTAAGAAAATTGCGTTTTTATTTAATTTCTTGGCATCCCCTTATGATAGAATATTTATAATCAACAAAAAATAAATTTAAAATCCAATTTTCAAAGCAGATTCGATTTTACAATATCGATTGTGAAAAATTTTTAAATACTTTTTTATACAGACAATTCTTTGAATTTGAATTGGTGATAAATTGTATTTTTAAGAATTTTTCAGTTTTTTAAATTAGACCTACCACAGGGGAAAAATTTATTGTCTCAAATTTAGGCCGATTATTACTAAGAAAAAATAATTCTTAAAACTAAAAAATGACGTTTAGGATAGCAATTCTTCAGAGGGAATTTTGTCCCTTTTATTTCATGATAACGTCTTTTCGGACACGGAAAATATTATTCACGATAGGGTTGAATATACAAAGTGATCCAAAAGTGTGGAATTTTCAAAATAACTTTCGAGGAATGCATTTTGGGGAAAAAGGTTTTAGACATAAGTTTTAGGATTTTCCCCTGGTTATTCAATGGTAATCTTAGATTAGACTTTGACCATGATCTTGGAGGTCATTTCAAGGATAAGGTGACTTTTTTAAGTGGCAACTCATATTTTTTACCACGGAAATGGAAGGAAGGGAAACTTTTACGCCCGATTATGATCCTGACCGTGACCTCGAAGGTCATGTCAAGGTCAAGGTGGCTTTTAAAAGGGGAACCTGCATTTTTACTTCGGATTTCGAAAGGGCAAACATTTTGGGTCCGAATGTGATCTTTACCACAACCCTGACATTAACTGCAGCCTTGTAGGTCATACCAAGCTTAAGGTCACATTCGGATGCAAAATTTCTGCCCTTTCCAAATCCGCAGTTACAATGTAGCTTCCCTTTTAAATAACCATCTTAACCTTGATATGACCTGCGAGGTCACGGTCAAGGTCATAGTCAGACATGACATTTTCTGCTCTTTTCATTTTCGTGGTCGGAAATACGACTTCCTATTTTAAAAAGTTAAGTTGGGGTTAAGGTCAAAATGCATTTTGGGAAAAAATGTTTCAGACAAAAGTTTTATGATTTTTTCCTGGATATTCGCCGATGATCTTGGATTTGACCTAGACCTTGACCTTCAAGGTGATGTAAAAAAATGACCTTGACCTTGAAGTTCACAGTCAAGATCATGCTTGAACCTAAAATTTCTGCTCCTGCCAAATCTGCAAAAAAATATGGGTTATGATGTAAAAAAATTACCTTGACCTTTATATGACCCTGAAGGTCATGGTTAATATATTGGACGCAAAATTTCCCGCTCTTTCCAAATCCGCAATAAAAAATAAGGGTTCACATATACAAAATTTCCTTGACCTTGTAATGACCTTGAAGGTCGAGGTGTAGGTCAAATCCAAGATCACCGGCGAATAGCCAGGGAAAGATCCTAAAACTTTTGTCTGAAACATATTTTCCCAAAATGCATTTTCCGAAAGTTATTTTACTGTTTCCAAACTTTTGTGACACCCGGTATATCAGATCTATCTGGCTAAAGTAGGTTTATGCATGCGTATAAAAGAAACGTTCGGGCAAAGTTGTTAGCTAATCGTTCTACACAGCTACGCCTCCCCCAAATCGAACTACGATACAAAGTTCACGGTCCACCCCGCGCTTCTTTTCCCATGTTTGTGATATCGAACATATCCACACACAAGCATAAACATACCTCCATACCCACTCACAAATATCGCCACCAACTTCATAGTAGCCCGATTTTTGAAGGGGTATCTGTTTTTGTGATACCTAACAACACCTTTCCGGCAACCACAAGACCGTACAGTGACCGTATGTACATCATTTCTCCTTTCAACCCTTCTCGGCATCTACACAACAAACCACCCTCCCATTCTCCTAATTCCCATGTACAGGGTGGGTCAGTTCGAGAAATATACAGAGACAAAGAAAGAGTTTTTATATTTTTCTAATTGTTCAACCCTTTAACTGAATTAAAGAGGCCTTAATCATCATGGCTCTTCCCCTCCACCTCTAAACAATTTTTATTCGTTAAAACTGAAAGGACGATGATGATGGCAGCGCCATCTATATGCACATACAAATAGTTTCAGTTGAAATGTGTGAAATTAGTCAAACGTCCAGGCGGCGTATACATCCCCTCACCCAATACGACGCCCCTACCAATCTCCCCTTAAAGCCTTATGCAATCTCTTACCCCCTCACAAATGAAATATTCCTCTCTTTCTAGCTGCCGAAAAAGAATCACGGTCTACTGAACACGAAAGGAAATGTTATAAGCTTTATGGGGTTGCGGGGAGGAGGAGAGGTCCACGCACAGCATAAACTGACCGTTGCGTCACAAACATTAAAACTGCTTGACCCTAATCTAGAGAGAGACAGATATATACAATAGAATGCGTGAATGTGTTTGAATAACAAACCAGATTAAAGGTAGCAACTGGAGCGAAAATTAACCCCATTCCCACTCCTGCTCTACCCCCACAATTAAATAGAATAAAGCCCAATAAATCCCTGGATCTGATGGACCCTCAACTGCCATCGAATGGAAAACATCCTTAACCTGGAGGAAAAAAATGCATCGATACTACCGGCAAAATCTACAACAAAATCAGTTCTTTAATTGAAGGAAATCAAATTTTTATATAGTAGGCAAGAGCTGCAGAACTGAAAAATTATTAAATATGGTAAAAAAATCACTTTTATCCCGAATTTTTTATATTTGGCTGTTTAGTTACCCCAAACCACGTTACTGTCCGCAAAAAAACAGCTCTTTAGGCCTAATTTAAGGAAATCGAATTTTTACCTATTGTAGGCCTGAGCTGCAGAACTGACAAATTAATAAAAATGGTATAAAAATCCCTTTTATCCCCGATTTTTTACATTTGGCTGTTTAGTTACCCCAAACCACGTTACTGTCCGCAAAAAACAGCTCTTTAGGCCTAATTTAAGGAAATCGAATTTTTACCTATATTAGGCCTGAGCTGCAGAACTGAAAAATTAATAAAAATGGTATACAAATCCCTTTTATCCCGGATTTTTTACATTTGGCTGTTTAGTTACCCCAAACCACGTTACTGTCCGCAAAAAAACAGCTCTATAGGCCTAATTTAAGGAAATCGAATTTTTACCTATATTAGGCCTGAGCTGCAGAACTGAAAAATTAATAAAAAATGGTATAAAAATCCCTTTTATCCCGGATTTTTTACATTTGGCTGTTTAGTTACCCCAAACCACGTTACTGTCCACACGAAAAAGAGCTCTATAGGCCTAATTTAAGGAAATCAAATTTTTACCTATTGTAGGCCTGATCTGCAGAACTGGCAAATTAATCAAAATGGTATAAAAATCCCTTTTATAGCGGATTTTTTACATTTGGCTGTTTAGTTACCACAAACCACGTTACTGTCCGCAAAAAAACAGCTCTATAGGCCTAATTTAAGGAAATCGAATTTTTACCTATTGTAGGCCTGATCTGCAGAACTGGCAAATTAATAAAAATGGTATAAAAATCCCTTTTATCCCGGATTTTTTACATTTGGCTGTTTAGTTACCCCAAACCACGTTACTGTCCGCAAAAAAAAACAGCTCTTTAGGCCTAATTTAAGGAAATCGAATTTTTACCTATATTAGGCCTGAGCTGCAGAACTGAAAAATTAATAAAAAATGGTATAAAAATCCCTTTTATCCCGGATTTTTTACATTTGGCTGTTTAGTTACCCCAAACCACGTTACTGTCCGCAAAAAAAAACAGCTCTTTAGGCCTAATTTAAGGAAATCGAATTTTTATCTATATTAGGCCTGAGCTGCAGAACTGAAAAATTAATATAAAATGGTATAAAAATCCCTTTTATCCCGGATTTTTTACATTTGGCTGTTTAGTTACCCCAAACCACGTTACTGTCCACACAAAAAAGAGCTCTATAGGCCTAATTTAAGGAAATCAAATTTTTACCTATTGTAGGCCTGATCTGCAGAACTGGCAAATTAATAAAAATGGTATAAAAATCCCTTTTATCCCGGATTTTTTACATTTGGCTGTTTAGTTACCCCAAACCACGTTACTGTCCGCACAAAAAACAGCTCTTTAGGCCTAATTTAAGGAAATCGAATTTTTACCTATATTAGGCCTGAGCTGCAGAACTGAAAAATTAATAAAAAATGGTATAAAAATCCCTTTTATCCCGGATTTTTTACATTTGGCTGTTTAGTTACCCCAAACCACGTTACTGTCCGCAAAAAAAAACAGCTCTTTAGGCCTAATTTAAGGAAATCGAATTTTTACCTATATTAGGCCTGAGCTGCAGAACTGAAAAATTAATATAAAATGGTATAAAAATCCCTTTTATCCCGGATTTTTTACATTTGGCTGTTTAGTTACCCCAAACCACGTTACTGTCCACAAAAAAACAGCTCTATAGGCCTAATTTAAGGAAATCGAATTTTTACCTATAGTAAGCCTGAGCTGCAGAACTGACAAATTAATAAAAATGGTATAAAAATCCCTTTTATCCCGGATTTTTTACATTTGGCTGTTTAGTTACCCCAAACCACGTTACTGTCCGCAAAAAAACAGCTCTTTAGGCCTAATTTAAGGAAATCAAATTTTTACCTATTGTAGGCCTGAGCTGCAGAACTGAAAAATTAATAAAAAATGGTATAAAAATCCCTTTTATCCCGGATTTTTTACATTTGGCTGTTTAGTTACCCCAAACCACGTTACTGTCCGCAAAAAACAGCTCTTTAGGCCTAATTTAAGGAAATCGAATTTTTACCTATTGTAGGCCTGAGCTGCAGAACTGACAAATTAATAAAAATGGTATAAAAATCCCTTTTATCCCCGATTTTTTACATTTGGCTGTTTAGTTACCCCAAACCACGTTACTGTCCGCAAAAAACAGCTCTTTAGGCCTAATTTAAGGAAATCGAATTTTTACCTATTGTAGGCCTGAGCTGCAGAACTGACAAATTAATAAAAATGGTATAAAAATCCCTTTTATCCCCGATTTTTTACATTTGGCTGTTTAGTTACGCCAAACCACGTTACTGTCCGCAAAAAACAGCTCTTTAGGCCTAATTTAAGGAAATCGAATTTTTACCTATTGTAGGCCTGAGCTGCAGAACTGACAAATTAATAAAAATGGTATACAAATCCCTTTTATCCCCGATTTTTTACATTTGGCTGTTTAGTTACCCCAAACCACGTTACTGTCCGCAAAAAACAGCTCTTTAGGCCTAATTTAAGGAAATCGAATTTTTACCTATTGTAGGCCTGAGCTGCAGAACTGAAAAATTAATAAAAAATGGTATAAAAATCCCTTTTATCCCGGATTTTTTACATTTGGCTGTTTAGTTACCCCAAACCACGTTACTGTCCGCAAAAAACAGCTCTTTAGGCCTAATTTAAGGAAATCGAATTTTTACCTATTGTAGGCCTGAGCTGCAGAACTGACAAATTAATAAAAATGGTATAAAAATCCCTTTTATCCCGGATTTTTTACATTTGGCTGTTTAGTTACCCCAAACCACGTTACTGTCCGCAAAAAACAGCTCTTTAGGCCTAATTTAAGGAAATCGAATTTTTACCTATTGTAGGCCTGAGCTGCAGAACTGACAAATTAATAAAAATGGTATACAAATCCCTTTTATCCCCGATTTTTTACATTTGGCTGTTTAGTTACCCCAAACCACGTTACTGTCCGCAAAAAACAGCTCTTTAGGCCTAATTTAAGGAAATCGAATTTTTACCTATTGTAGGCCTGAGCTGCAGAACTGACAAATTAATAAAAATGGTATACAAATCCCTTTTATCCCCGATTTTTTACATTTGGCTGTTTAGTTACCCCAAACCACGTTACTGTCCGCAAAAAACAGCTCTTTAGGCCTAATTTAAGGAAATCGAATTTTTACCTATTGTAGGCCTGAGCTGCAGAACTGAAAAATTAATAAAAAATGGTATAAAAATCCCTTTTATCCCGGATTTTTTACATTTGGCTGTTTAGTTACCCCAAACCACGTTACTGTCCGCAAAAAACAGCTCTTTAGGCCTAATTTAAGGAAATCGAATTTTTACCTATTGTAGGCCTGAGCTGCAGAACTGACAAATTAATAAAAATGGTATAAAAATCCCTTTTATCCCCGATTTTTTACATTTGGCTGTTTAGTTACCCCAAACCACGTTACTGTCCGCAAAAAACAGCTCTTTAGGCCTAATTTAAGGAAATCGAATTTTTACCTATTGTAGGCCTGATCTGCAGAACTGGCAAATTAATAAAAATGGTATACAAATCCCTTTTATCCCGGATTTTTTACATTTGGCTGTTTAGTTACCCCAAACCACGTTACTGTCCGCAAAAAAACAGCTCTATAGGCCTAATTTAAGGAAATCGAATTTTTACCTATATTAGGCCTGAGCTGCAGAACTGAAAAATTAATAAAAAATGGTATAAAAATCCCTTTTATCCCGGATTTTTTACATTTGGCTGTTTAGTTACCCCAAACGACGTTACTGTCCGCAAAAAACAGCTCTTTAGGCCTAATTTAAGGAAATCGAATTTTTACCTATTGTAGGCCTGAGCTGCAGAACTGACAAATTAATAAAAATGGTATAAAAATCCCTTTTATCCCGGATTTTTTACATTTGGCTGTTTAGTTACCCCAAACCACGTTACTGTCCGCAAAAAACAGCTCTTTAGGCCTAATTTAAGGAAATCAAATTTTTACCTATTGTAGGCCTGATCTGCAGAACTGGCAAATTAATAAAAATGGTATAAAAATCCCTTTTATCCCGGATTTTTTACATTTGGCTGTTTAGTTACCCCAAACGACGTTACTGTCCGCAAAAAACAGCTCTTTATGCCTAATTTAAGGAAATCGAATTTTTACCTATTGTAGGCCTGAGCTGCAGAACTGACAAATTAATAAAAATGGTATAAAAATCCCTTTTATCCCGGATTTTTTACATTTGGCTGTTTAGTTACCCCAAACCACGTTACTGTCCGCAAAAAACAGCTCTTTAGGCCTAATTTAAGGAAATCAAATTTTTACCTATTGTAGGCCTGAGCTGCAGAACTGACAAATTAATAAAAATGGTATAAAAATCCCTTTTATCCCGGATTTTTTACATTTGGCTGTTTAGTTACCCCAAACGACGTTACTGTCCGCAAAAAACAGCTCTTTAGGCCTAATTTAAGGAAATCGAATTTTTACCTATTGTAGGCCTGAGCTGCAGAACTGACAAATTAATAAAAATGGTATAAAAATCCCTTTTATCCCGGATTTTTTACATTTGGCTGTTTAGTTACCCCAAACCACGTTACTGTCCGCAAAAAAACAGCTCTTTAGGCCTAATTTAAGGAAATCGAATTTTTACCTATAGTAGGCCTGAGCTGCAGAACTGACAAATTAATAAAAATGGTATAAAAATCCCTTTTATCCCGGATTTTTTACATTTGGCTGTTTAGTTACCCCAAACGACGTTACTGTCCGCAAAAAACAGCTCTTTAGGCCTAATTTAAGGAAATCGAATTTTTACCTATTGTAGGCCTGAGCTGCAGAACTGACAAATTAATAAAAATGGTATAAAAATCCCTTTTATCCCGGATTTTTTACATTTGGCTGTTTAGTTACCCCAAACGACGTTACTGTCCGCAAAAAACAGCTCTTTAGGCCTAATTTAAGGAAATCGAATTTTTACCTATTGTAGGCCTGATCTGCAGAACTGGCAAATTAATAAAAATGGTATAAAAATCCCTTTTATCCCCGATTTTTTACATTTGGCTGTTTAGTTACCCCAAACCACGTTACTGTCCGCAAAAAACAGCTCTTTAGGCCTAATTTAAGGAAATCGAATTTTTACCTATTGTAGGCCTGATCTGCAGAACTGGCAAATTAATAAAAATGGTATACAAATCCCTTTTATCCCGGATTTTTTACATTTGGCTGTTTAGTTACCCCAAACCACGTTACTGTCCGCAAAAAAACAGCTCTATAGGCCTAATTTAAGGAAATCGAATTTTTACCTATTGTAGGCCTGAGCTGCAGAACTGACAAATTAATAAAAATGGTATAAAAATCCCTTTTATCCCGGATTTTTTACATTTGGCTGTTTAGTTACCCCAAACCACGTTACTGTCCACACAAAAAAGAGCTCTATAGGCCTAATTTAAGGAAATCAAATTTTTACCTATTGTAGGCCTGATCTGCAGAACTGGCAAATTAATAAAAATGGTATAAAAATCCCTTTTATCCCGGATTTTTTACATTTGGCTGTTTAGTTACCCCAAACGACGTTACTGTCCACACAAAAAAGAGCTCTATAGGCCTAATTTAAGGAAATCAAATTTTTACCTATTGTAGGCCTGATCTGCAGAACTGGCAAATTAATAAAAATGGTATAAAAATCCCTTTTATCCCGGATTTTTTACATTTGGCTGTTTAGTTACCCCAAACCACGTTACTGTCCACACAAAAAAGAGCTCTATAGGCCTAATTTAAGGAAATCAAATTTTTACCTATTGTAGGCCTGATCTGCAGAACTGACAAATTAATAAAAATGGTATAAAAATCCCTTTTATCCCGGATTTTTTACATTTGGCTGTTTAGTTACCCCAAACCACGTTACTGTCCACACAAAAAAGAGCTCTATAGGCCTAATTTAAGGAAATCAAATTTTTACCTATTGTAGGCCTGATCTGCAGAACTGACAAATTAATAAAAATGGTATAAAAATCCCTTTTATCCCGGATTTTTTACATTTGGCTGTTTAGTTACCCCAAACCACGTTACTGTCCACACAAAAAAGAGCTCTATAGGCCTAATTTAAGGAAATCAAATTTTTACCTATTGTAGGCCTGATCTGCAGAACTGGCAAATTAATAAAAATGGTATAAAAATCCCTTTTATCCCGGATTTTTACATTTGGCTGTTTAGTTACCCCAAACGACGTTACTGTCCACACAAAAAAGAGCTCTATAGGCCTAATTTAAGGAAATCAAATTTTTACCTATTGTAGGCCTGATCTGCAGAACTGGCAAATTAATAAAAATGGTATAAAAATCCCTTTTATCCCGGATTTTTTACATTTGGCTGTTTAGTTACCCCAAACCACGTTACTGTCCACACAAAAAAGAGCTCTATAGGCCTAATTTAAGGAAATCAAATTTTTACCTATTGTAGGCCTGATCTGCAGAACTGGCAAATTAATAAAAATGGTATAAAAATCCCTTTTATCCCGGATTTTTTACATTTGGCTGTTTAGTTACCCCAAACCACGTTACTGTCCACACAAAAAAGAGCTCTATAGGCCTAATTTAAGGAAATCAAATTTTTACCTATTGTAGGCCTGATCTGCAGAACTGACAAATTAATAAAAATGGTATAAAAATCCCTTTTATCCCGGATTTTTTACATTTGGCTGTTTAGTTACCCCAAACCACGTTACTGTCCACACAAAAAAGAGCTCTATAGGCCTAATTTAAGGAAATCAAATTTTTACCTATTGTAGGCCTGATCTGCAGAACTGGCAAATTAATAAAAATGGTATAAAAATCCCTTTTATCCCGGATTTTTACATTTGGCTGTTTAGTTACCCCAAACCACGTTACTGTCCGCAAAAAAAAACAGCTCTTTAGGCCTAATTTAAGGAAATCGAATTTTTACCTATATTAGGCCTGAGCTGCAGAACTGAAAAATTAATAAAAAATGATATAAAAATCCCTTTTATCCCGGATTTTTTACATTTGGCTGTTTAGTTACCCCAAACCACGTTACTGTCCGGAAAAAACAGCTCTTTAGGCCTAATTTAAGGAAATCGAATTTTTACCTATTGTAGGCCTGAGCTGCAGAACTGACAAATTAATAAAAATGTTATAAAAATCCCTTTTATCCCCGATTTTTTACATTTGGCTGTTTAGTTACCCCAAACCACGTTACTGTCCGCAAAAAACAGCTCTTTAGGCCTAATTTAAGGAAATCAAATTTTTACCTATTGTAGGCCTGATCTGCAGAACTGGCAAATTAATAAAAATGGTATAAAAATCCCTTTTATCCCCGATTTTTTACATTTGGCTGTTTAGTTACCCCAAACCACGTTACTGTCCGCAAAAAACAGCTCTTTAGGCCTAATTTAAGGAAATCGAATTTTTACCTATTGTAGGCCTGATCTGCAGAACTGGCAAATTAATAAAAATGGTATACAAATCCCTTTTATCCCGGATTTTTTACATTTGGCTGTTTAGTTACCCCAAACCACGTTACTGTCCGCAAAAAAACAGCTCTATAGGCCTAATTTAAGGAAATCAAATTTTTACCTATTGTAGGCCTGATCTGCAGAACTGGCAAATTAATAAAAATGGTATAAAAATCCCTTTTATCCCCGATTTTTTACATTTGGCTGTTTAGTTACCCCAAACCACGTTACTGTCCGCAAAAAACAGCTCTTTAGGCCTAATTTAAGGAAATCAAATTTTTACCTATTGTAGGCCTGATCTGCAGAACTGGCAAATTAATAAAAATGGTAT
The DNA here is from genome assembly GCA_949715965.1 of Dysmachus trigonus. Lineage (NCBI taxonomy): Eukaryota > Metazoa > Arthropoda > Insecta > Diptera > Asilidae > Dysmachus > Dysmachus trigonus. The sequence goes on from OX454324.1 coordinate 1,362,065, forward strand.
AAAAATCCCTTTTATCCCCGATTTTTTACATTTGGCTGTTTAGTTACCCCAAACCACGTTACTGTCCGCAAAAAACAGCTCTTTAGGCCTAATTTAAGGAAATCAAATTTTTACCTATTGTAGGCCTGATCTGCAGAACTGGCAAATTAATAAAAATGGTATACAAATCCCTTTTATCCCGGATTTTTTACATTTGGCTGTTTAGTTACCCCAAACCACGTTACTGTCCGCAAAAAAACAGCTCTATAGGCCTAATTTAAGGAAATCGAATTTTTACCTATATTAGGCCTGAGCTGCAGAACTGAAAAATTAATAAAAATGGTATAAAAATCCCTTTTATCCCGGATTTTTTACATTTGGCTGTTTAGTTACCACAAACCACGTTACTGTCCGCAAAAAAACAGCTCTTTAGGCCTAATTTAAGGAAATCGAATTTTTACCTATTGTAGGTCTGAGCTGCAGAACTGAAAAATTAATAAAAATGGTTTAAAAATCCCTTTTATCCCCGATTTTTTACATTTGGCTGTTTAGTTACCCCAAACCACGTTACTGTCCGCAAAAAACAGCTCTTTAGGCCTAATTTAAGGAAATCGAATTTTTACCTATATTAGGCCTGAGCTGCAGAACTGAAAAATTAATAAAAAATGGTATAAAAATCCCTTTTATCCCGGATTTTTTACATTTGGCTGTTTAGTTACGCCAAACCACGTTACTGTCCACACAAAAAAGAGCTCTACATATAGGCCTAATTTAAGGAAATCAAATTTTTACCTATTGTAGGCCTGATCTGCAGAACTGGCAAATTAATAAAAATGGTATAAAAATCCCTTTTATCCCCGATTTTTTACATTTGGCTGTTTAGTTACCCCAAACCACGTTACTGTCCGCAAAAAACAGCTCTTTAGGCCTAATTTAAGGAAATCGAATTTTTACCTATATTAGGCCTGAGCTGCAGAACTGAAAAATTAATAAAAAATGGTATAAAAATCCCTTTTATCCCGGATTTTTTACATTTGGCTGTTTAGTTACGCCAAACCACGTTACTGTCCACATAAAAAAGAGCTCTACATATAGGCCTAATTTAAGGAAATCAAATTTTTACCTATTGTAGGCCTGATCTGCAGAACTGGCAAATTAATAAAAATGGTATAAAAATCCCTTTTATCCCGGATTTTTTACATTTGGCTGTTTAGTTACCACAAACCACGTTACTGTCCGCAAAAAAGCAGCTCTATAGGCCTAATTTAAGGAAATCGAATTTTTACCTATATTAGGCCTGAGCTGCAGAACTGAAAAATTAATAAAAAATGGTATAAAAATCCCTTTTATCCCGGATTTTTTACATTTGGCTGTTTAGTTACGCCAAACCACGTTACTGTCCACATAAAAAAGAGCTCTACATATAGGCCTAATTTAAGGAAATCAAATTTTTACCTATTGTAGGCCTGATCTGCAGAACTGGCAAATTAATAAAAATGGTATAAAAATCCCTTTTATCCCGGATTTTTTACATTTGGCTGTTTAGTTACCACAAACCACGTTACTGTCCGCAAAAAAGCAGCTCTATAGGCCTAATTTAAGGAAATCGAATTTTTACCTATATTAGGCCTGAGCTGCAGAACTGAAAAATTAATAAAAAATGGTATAAAAATCCCTTTTATCCCGGATTTTTTACATTTGGCTGTTTAGTTACGCCAAACCACGTTACTGTCCACATAAAAAAGAGCTCTACATATAGGCCTAATTTAAGGAAATCAAATTTTTACCTATTGTAGGCCTGATCTGCAGAACTGGCAAATTAATAAAAATGGTATAAAAATCCCTTTTATCCCGGATTTTTTACATTTGGCTGTTTAGTTACCACAAACCACGTTACTGTCCGCAAAAAAACAGCTCTTTAGGCCTAATTTAAGGAAATCGAATTTTTACCTATTGTAGGTCTGAGCTGCAGAACTGAAAAATTAATAAAAATGGTATAAAAATCCCTTTTATCCCCGATTTTTTACATTTGGCTGTTTAGTTACCCCAAACCACGTTACTGTCCGCAAAAAACAGCTCTTTAGGCCTAATTTAAGGAAATCGAATTTTTACCTATATTAGGCCTGAGCTGCAGAACTGAAAAATTAATAAAAAATGGTATAAAAATCCCTTTTATCCCGGATTTTTTACATTTGGCTGTTTAGTTACGCCAAACCACGTTACTGTCCACATAAAAAAGAGCTCTACATATAGGCCTAATTTAAGGAAATCAAATTTTTACCTATTGTAGGCCTGATCTGCAGAACTGGCAAATTAATAAAAATGGTATAAAAATCCCTTTTATCCCGGATTTTTTACATTTGGCTGTTTAGTTACCACAAACCACGTTACTGTCCGCAAAAAAGCAGCTCTATAGGCCTAATTTAAGGAAATCGAATTTTTACCTATATTAGGCCTGAGCTGCAGAACTGAAAAATTAATAAAAAATGGTATAAAAATCCCTTTTATCCCGGATTTTTTACATTTGGCTGTTTAGTTACGCCAAACCACGTTACTGTCCACATAAAAAAGAGCTCTACATATAGGCCTAATTTAAGGAAATCAAATTTTTACCTATTGTAGGCCTGATCTGCAGAACTGGCAAATTAATAAAAATGGTATAAAAATCCCTTTTATCCCGGATTTTTTACATTTGGCTGTTTAGTTACCCCAAACCACGTTACTGTCCGCAAAAAAAAACAGCTCTTTAGGCCTAATTTAAGGAAATCGAATTTTTACCTATATTAGGCCTGAGCTGCAGAACTGAATAATTAATAAAAAATGGTATAAAAATCCCTTTTATCCCGGATTTTTTACATTTGGCTGTTTAGTTACCCCAAACCACGTTACTGTCCACAAAAAAACAGCTCTATAGGCCTAATTTAAGGAAATCGAATTTTTACCTATATTAGGCCTGAGCTGCAGAACTGAAAAATTAATAAAAATGGTATAAAAATCCCTTTTATCCCGGATTTTTTACATTTGGCTGTTTAGTTACCACAAACCACGTTACTGTCCGCAAAAAAGCAGCTCTATAGGCCTAATTTAAGGAAATCGAATTTTTACCTATATTAGGCCTGAGCTGCAGAACTGAAAAATTAATAAAAATGGTATAAAAATCCCTTTTATCCCGAATTTTTTACATCTGGATGTTTAGTTACCCCAAACCAAGTTACTGTCCGCACAAAAAACTGCTCTATAGGCCTAATTTAAGGAAATCGAATTTTTGCCTATAGTTGGCCTGAGGTGCAGAACTGAAAGATTATTAAAAATGGTATAAAAATCCCTTTTATCCCGGATTTTTTACATTTGGCTGTTTAGTTACCACAAACCACGTTACTGTCCGTAAAAAAACAGCTCTTTAGGCCTAATTTAAGGAAATGGAATTTTTACCTATAGTAGGCCTGAGCTGCAGAACTGACATTTTTTAAAAAATGGTATGTGAAACCATTAGTTTAAACAATATGGGTACAGATTTCCAATGAAATATGAATTTTGAAAGAAAATAAAGATTTTTTTAAATTTGAAACTCTCTGGTCAAAAATATTCCCTGGAGATGTGTCCAGATTTTATTTTTCCTGGAAAGGTAAATATGTTTGCTGAGCCTTGGTAAAATTTCAGCAATTATAAGGAATATTAGGTTTCAGGAGAGTATTATTCCATTAATTTTGCCACCTCATTCTATTTTTCCGAATTTCCTTCGTAATGACTTAATAATGAAAGAAAATCATTTTTTCCATTCTCAGAACATTTTATACAATTTACGTTAAACTTGGATGTTTGTTGTATAGACGCTAACACCAACATTATTCGGTCTGATAACCATGTATCGAAAAACGCGAACTGGGAAATTGTTTTCTAAAGCTTTATAAAAGCTTACCCAAGCACCTTGCCGAAGGCGCTGAAGCTTATAAGACTTATTATAAGCGTCATGTGCTTGACGTATTGGACATAGGCCGAAATTTATGAATAGTGATATAAAAATCGTTTTATGGCTATTTAGAATCGTTTTGAAGCGTAGAGCGTATTGAAACGTAGATAATTTATGAAGAACGATTAGTAAAGGTTAAATTGGTTGATAAAAAAAATGTTTGAGCTTGGGGTTAAATAAATAAAAATAAGACAGAGAGTTGAGGGGGAGTTCGAACAAAAATTTCTTTTAATTTAACAGTCCGATTTGTTTTCATTTGAACTTTTGTCGGAGAAATTTAGCTTACGCCTCGTTAAAAATTGAACAAATTATTTCCTAGCAAAGGGTTCCAGAGCCAGGCTTGATTTGAAAAACTAAAAGAAAACGCACATTTTAAGGAAATAAATCAGAGAAATAACTCCAAACTTATTATTTTTTAAATTATGACACATACCTTATTTAAAACTTAAATTTATTAATTTAAAATAATTTAAATTGGTATAACAAATTTGAGAGGGTCCATGACTGGAAATTTTCTATCAAAAATTTGTTTTTTTTTTGTTTTTACCATAAGTTTATTTTCAGTTTCTAGTTTTATTAAAAGCAAATTCATAACCAGTCACTTTAAAAATATCGAATATGCCAATTTTTATGGAAATTCTTTGAAATTAGAAAATTTCTTGTTACCTTTAGTTCGGATTTGCTGCATTTTTATGAAAACCCCCAGGTACCAAATTTTCGTGTTTTTTTTTTTTTTTTTTTTAATATAAATATGATTTTCTTGTATTTATTATTTTAAAATTTATATTTTAATTAGTTAAAGCTTTCATACCTAGGTTTTTATGTGATTGTGGCCTCCGGTTTTATGTTCTGATGAATTCCCAACTTCAGATTCGGAAAATTCTCTACGTAATTTTAATTTCCAATCAATCTAAGGCTCTATCAATTTAATTGGATTGGACGAATCATTGGGTGAGGGATGGTGATGAAGGGCAGAAGGGGTTAATTGTGGTTTACACTTTCTGCTGGCAAAATAGAGAGCCCCTTTCCCGTGTGTGCTTTCAAAATTGCAAATTGCAATTGCACGAGAGAGATGCGTTTCGGCTGGCGATGCACAAAATATAGGATCTGAATGGCATTCCCTAAACTCTTGTTCTTTATTTTTCCGGGGTAGGGGCGGCTAGGGGATAGAAATCGAAACTGGGATCAAGGAATATACATGAAAATGCATTCAATGCAATCAGAGACAGAGGCCCACAGGCACCAACATCAGCATCAGATGCATGGACTTTTTGCGGCTGGATGCTGCTTTGGTTCGCTGATTTCATCCACAATTTTGCAGGATGGACCTTCTTTTGTTCGAGTAATACACACCTATATATAAAAATATACAAAATTTGGCGCAATCCTGGCAGGAGTTCATTTTATTGGAGGCCCCTATCCTTTATATATATGGACATTTTAGAGCCTGTTCGAAATGGGCCTCTCTTAAATGTTCTAAAAGGAGCTTCATTTTGATAGTAAATCATTTTCCTCTTACATACAGGGTGTCCAATAGGAATGTGTGAAAAATAATGAGTCGCTATTTTTTAACAAATGGAGCTATCAGTAAAATGTAAATATTTTTTAATAAAGAGAAGTCATCATTTTGATTGCTTCAAATACTTCTTGCGTGCGATGAGGTGCTGCTCCGTCTTGAGTAAAATAAAACGATTTAACGAAACCTCTCTTTTTCACATGACGAAAGGATTTGGTATCTAACATCCCAGAAATACAGGTAGATACCTTTTATATTATAATACATTTTAAAAATATACAGGGTGTTCAGAGGTGGGAGGTCAATACTGCAGGGGGTGAAAGGTCAGACCGAGACAAGCAAAAAATCGTATGGGGGGGGGGGGGGGGGGGCATCTCGCACCGTTTGGCAGTTACAGGGTGATTCGTAAATCAGGATTTTGCCTTATATGGGAACCGCTCTTGTATTTTTATCTTTTTTCTACGCATCGCAGCAACCCTAAACTGATTTCAAAAAATCACTATTTGGAAGCCCTTTCCAAAAACGTTTACAGCACCCCCCTATCCCCAACCCCTTGGCCACAATCCCCCCTGGAAGTTGAAAAAAATAACTTTTATTTCACGATTTTTCACCTTTCGCCCCACTTTTCTCTGAAATTCATGTTATTAACATACCTACTTTTTATTTTTTTTAAGTTGCCTATCTAATTACCTTGCCAAAAAGGTGCAACATGCCCAGGTAGGAAAAGGATACGAACATTTATTACAAAAATCCTTTTACAGAATATCATGATAATTCGAATTTTTAGGAAATTATACTTAAGTTTACTAAAAAATACATTTTGTTCGCTTAAAAACTAATTACAATTAAAACGTTTGTCCTTTAAAAGCTGTTCAAAATGTTCTCCGCTAGTTTCGATGCATGCAAGTAGCCTTCGTTTTATTTCACGTTTGAGGTCTATGGTAGCCAGTCTCTCCCGTATTTTCGTGGCTGCAGTCACAATCCTGGTAACTAATTCTTCTCTGGTGTTGATTGGTCTTGAGTAAACTTCATCTTTCATCATTCCCTATAAGAAAAAGTCCAGTGGAGTAAGGTCCGGTGACCTAGCAGTCCAAGGAATCGGTCCACCTCGTCCAATCCAGCGCTCTGGGTAATGTTCATTCAACCTTGCCCTAACAATGTTCCCAGTATGCGCAGGTGCTCCGTCGAGCTGTAAATAAATTGCACTTCTGGTGGCCAGGGGGATGTCCTCCAACAGATCCGGAAGGGTATTCTCCAAAAAGTCCGAGTATAGCTGACTATTCAGCACTTGGGGCAAGATGAAGGGTCCTATCAACTGGTTGCCGATGATGCCAGCCCAGACATTGACACTAAATCTTTGCTGGAAGGACCGACACCTGGTCCTATGTGGGTTCACATCTGACCAGGTGTGGAGGTTGTGGAAGTTTGTGATGCCATCCCAGGTGAATTGCGATTCATCCGTCCACAGAATTCGGTCTAGAAACCTTCTGTTTTCGATGTCAGACTCGAACAGCCAAGTGCAAATTGCAATCGTCTTTCGGAATCTCCTTCCTGTAGTGCTTGGACCGGGATATGGTGGTATGGATGTAGTCCCTCTCGGTTCACAACGGTCCAAGCTCTCCCTGAAGACAATCCTGACCTTCGTGCGACCTGCCTGATGCTTATTACAGGGCTGTTCCTGACGATGTTGAGGATTTGTTGGTCGGGGTCCGCTGAATCGGCCGATTTTCCTGACCGCGTTTCTGCTCTGGGGGCGGTTACACTTCCGGTTTCTTTTAACCTTCTGAAAGCCCTTGAAAATACCTTTCTTTTGGATACACGTCGATTCGGGAATCTCCTTTGGTATTGTCGTACGGCCTCATTATCATTTCCGCCTACTAAACCGTACACGTAAATTATATCGGCAGACTCTTCAACACTGAATTCTGCCATTTTATCTTAATTTTTTGTATTAAACACCAGGTTTTATCGCTTGCTTCTTCAACTGTGGTCAATGTCCTTTCAAACTTACCCATTTTTATACCATAATTCATAGGAGGTATTAGAAACGGAGCGTAAGGATACTTAAGAGTCAATACTGGATATAATAAACTAATAACGCTATTTAACGAGATTACATTTATTATTTTATTACTGTTTTGCTGAAATAATAAAAATGTATTACCTCTGTTTCCTAAACAAACATTTCCGAACTTACTGTCATAAAAATTGTTTACTTAACGACTTTTTCCATTATGGTGCAATAAAGTAATTAGGTACCTGTGAGGATGTTTTAATTTCAGGACTTTTGCAACCCTTTTCTACCTGGGCATGTTGCACCTTTTTGGAAAGGTAATTAGATAGGCAACTTAAAAAAAATAAAAAGTAGGTATGTTAATAACATGGATTTCGGAGAAAAGTGGGGCGAAAGGTGAAAAATCGTGAAATAAAAGTTAATTTTTTCAACTTCCAGGGGGGATTGTGGCTAAGGGGTTGGGGATAGGGAGGTGGTGTAAACTTTTTTGGAAAGGGCTTCCAAATAGTGATTTTTTGAAATCAGTTTGGGGTTGCTGCGATGCGTAGAAAAAAAGATAAAAATACAAGAGCGGTTCCCATATAAGGCAAAATCCTGATTTACGAATCACCCTGTAACTGCCAAACGGTGCGAGATGCCCCCCCCCCCCCCTACCCATACGATTTTTGCTTGTCTCGGTCTGACCTTTCACCCCCTGCAGTATTGACCTCCCACCTCTGAACACCCTGTATATCACTACATTTTTAAACTAATCCATTAATGCGAAAAACGAGAATTTTATGCACGCAAGTTCAATTGTACGAATCGAATAGAAAATTGGGGCCTTTTTCTTCCATAATCGTATATCTGGCATTTGTTCTGCATAAAAGCTTTACAGACCCTATTATTATTATTATTTTTTTTTTTAATTGCTGATTTTCTTGGTCTTTTTTCTTTTCAAAGATTATTTTGTCGCTGCTGCGAATGTCTAAACTTTCTCAAACCAAGGTTTGAAGGTTTTTTTTTGCTTTGGATTTTGCAGAATGGCCAATTCGCGATTTTTTTGCACGAAAACGATCAACAAAAAAATTGTATAGAACAGAAAATAATTGAAATTAGCCAAAGAACACTTGTGATTTTTTTCAGAATTTTGTCTAACTATTTGTGGATTTGGCCAATTTTTGAAAAATCCAAAAATGTCCCGAAAAATTCTTAAATAAATTCACACGTGTTCTTTGGCTAAAGGTACGGACACACCAAAAGCGAAGCGAGCGAAGCGACGCGAATAATTTCAAATTTGGGAACATTCTGTCGCAGTAGCCGCTTCGCTCATGTCGCGTTCTATTCGGACACTTCAATTAATTTGTACGGCACCCAAATTTTAAAATTGTTCGCTTCGCTCGCTTCGCTTTTGGTGTGTCCGTACCTTAATTGTAAGCACTTTTGATGCTATAAAATCCTTACATATAAACTAGCTGACCCGGTAAACGTTGTTTTGCCATATTAAATATTTCTAGTGAATATTTTGTTAGTTAAATAAACAATAACTAAATAAATAACTAAAATTGATGATAAATTTACTATGGGAATATAATTAAAATGAGAGTTGCACTGAGAAAGTAAAACGTCACTGCTACGATCGATGCACAAACAATAAAAATGGACGAAAACTGTGTGGGGAGTGAGAGAAAGCTTATTGTGTGAGAGAGACAGGAGAACGGATTCCTTCTCATCCCTACTCCGTGCTGTTTGCTGGGTGAGAGGTGACACCTGTAGAAGCCTGACGGGGATAACTGATCGATTGATAATTATTGATCAGTTATCGACCACTGAGAGAGGAAGATTTCAACTGAAAAGTTGCAATATCGACTGGACGGCAATCGATTATTACAATTACAAATTTAGGGTTATAAGTATTTTTTGATGCCAAATCATACAAAAATAAAATAAAAAATTTTGTCCAAAAAATAAAAATTCTGGAGAGGGCCACCCTTATCACCTAGGGGTATAAAAAATGGCCTACGACCTATTCTCAGATCTACCAAATATACACAAAAAATTTCATAAAAATCGGTGGAGCCGTTTCAGAGGAGTTCTATAACAAACACTGTGACATAAGATTTTTATATATTTTTACATTAATTTATTAAACGTTTATTTATTTATTGTTTCGCTTAATACAAGCTACAGAAATTACTTAAACTTAAACTTAAACTACGACTCGAATAAGATTAACCTAAATTAATTAGTCAAAGGGGGCGTGGATTAGGCAGGGATAGGGCGCGCTTAAGGGAGGATTTGTCGAGGTGGAAATCGAAGGCGATAGAGTTGTTGACCTTCCGTAGCATTCTAGTGAAGGGTTCGAAGTGGCCATAATTAGTAAGGTGGGTCGCAAGACGAAAGGTGGGGAAAGATCTAACATTGCGGGGGTTAGTGTTAAGGAATATGCTATGTAGGAGGTCAGGGCAGTCGATGAGACCAGCTAGGACTTGGTGGACGAAGACGATATCAGAGATATCACGACGGAAGGAGAGAGGTTGAAGGTCGATTAGTTTTAGGCGGTCTTCATACGGAGGGAGGTTGAGGTGATCTGTCCACGGGAGGTTGCGCAGGGCAAAACGAATGAATCTACGCTGGACTGATTCAATTCTGTTGATGGTTGAAGACTGCGAGGGAGACCAAACCTGACAGGCATACTCAAGGAGTGGTCTAACGAAGAAAAGGAAGAGCGATTTGGTAACGTAAGGATCAGAGAACTCCTTAGACCATCGTTTGACAAAGCCAAGAGTAGAATTGGCCCTGCTAATAGCGTGATCTATGTGGGAACGGAAGTTGAGTTCACTATCGCATATGACACCAAGATCACAGAGGGAGGTAACAGATGGAATGGGTGCTCCAGAGAGGGTGTAGGATCTGGGAAGAGTAGAGGTGCGCTTACGGGAGAAGGTGATCGCTTGGCATTTGGATATGTTTAGATCGAGAAAGTTTTTTGAGCACCAGGTACGAAAATTGTCTAGGTCGTTTTGGAGTAGCGATGAATCGGATGTGTCGGAAATTTGTTTGAAGATTTTCATATCGTCAGCATAGATTAGGATGTCAGAGTGATTGATAACGTTCACGACATCGTTGATGGACAATATGAAAAGTAAAGGGCCGAGATGACTGCCCTGGGGGACACCGGAACGGGATAAGAAGGGTTTGGAAATCGAAGAGGCGAAACGGACGCTATAGTGGCGATTATCGAGGTAGGAGCTGATCCAAGAAATGAGTCGGGGAGGGAGGCCAATATAGTTTAATTTTAGAATGATGATTTTGTGAGAGATTTTGTCGAAGGCTTTGCTAAAATCAGTAGCTACGACGTCAACTTCGTTCCCGTTCTCGACAGAAAGAAGGGTGCGAGACACAAAGGTAGATAAGTTGGTCGTAGCAGATCTACCTTTGATAAACCCGTGTTGAGATGGAGATAGGATGGACTTGCAGTGGAACGACAAGGAGTCATAGATGAGGCTTTCGAAGAGTTTAGGGATGCATGAAAGTTTAGCGATCGGACGGTAATTTGAAATATCGCTTTTACAACCCTTCTTGTGGATAGGGGTAATATAAGAGTCCTTCCAGCGATCAGGAAAAGTACCCTCAAAAAGGGAAAGTTGGAAGAGGTGGGTAAGAGGTTGAATTAGATGGGCAAAGCATTTCTTTAGGAGAATAGCAGGAATGCCGTCAGGACCGGGGTCAGTATCGTCGACGAGCGCACTGATCTTAGAAGCAACTAGAGAGGGGTCAATGTTTATGGAGACGAAGGAGGTTTGAGCACAGTTTTCTAAGGCGGAGAAGTAGTTAAGGTCAGGGTCGGAGACGAGATCGCAGAAGGATTGACTAAAAAATTGTTCTTTGGCTTATTTCAAGCATTTTCAAAAGTGTTCTTTGGCTTATTTCAAGCATTTTCTTTTGTATAAAAAATATTGTAAAGTTTATCCTTTTCGTGTTGAAAAATCGCAAAGTTTTTTATTACATTACTGTACAAAATGGCCATTTTGCAAAAACCAAAGCAAAAAAAAAAACCTTTCTAAACCATGGTTTGAGAAAGTTTAGATATTCGGACCGCGATTTCTGGTGTTTATACAGGGTGATCCAAAAGTATGGAAACGGAAACTTTAAACAACTATCGAGGAAAGCATTTTGGAGAAAAAAGTCTTAGGCAAAAGTTTAAGGAATTTTCAATGGTGACCTTAGATTTGAAATTGTTTAATGCACTGAAAAGAAAAAAACTAAATTAAATTGAGAATCCGAATATTTGCTACATAACTCATTTAAATAAATATTTTTACTAAATATTCAAATAAAATAAAAGTTTGGCATAGTTTTTAAATATTTTGACCGGTATTTGAATATTAGGGTACCCTACAAAAATAAAAACAAATTAATAAACATTGAAGCATGGCTTAAATCACCCGGTAAAATATTAAACTGGAAAAATATATAGCAAAAAAATAAAAACATATTTGGGTTTTTTTCGCGAGTAGAACTGACTGATTCCATGGAAACAAAAAACCAAGAGACCGGGATCCATCGGATACTGTGCTTTTTTGGTTGATGTTTTTTTTTGTTTTGCTCTCCTGGTATATAAGTAATTTATATGAAAAAAAAAGAAATATATTTTTTTTTTTTTGTTTTTTTTTTACAGTACAAAAACGCACCTTTCAACATGCCTAAATATAAAAAAGAAACCCTCAATCACTAATACTCACCACCATCACACCATAATTAAATATAGTTGTGTAACGCATGCGTCTATTTTGTGATTTTATAAGGAAAAAAATATATCTGTATAATATATATATATAAATATATATACAATATAAGTATACAGAATAGAACATTCCGTTCCACATTTTTACGAAGGCTACATTTCAACGGGGCACGGTCAATACTTTGGGTAGTTTTTGTCCTCGTCATGGGCAGGTGCACCCCCACATTCCTGTGTAGTGTCCCTGGAATAAAAGAGAAAAAAAAACATAAAACACAACATCGAAAAAAAAAAATACAACGGGACCTATACTCACCTGGATATATTTTTTTTCCCCTACATACATACATATATAAGGGTACAATTCCCATACCGTACTTTCGTCCAATTTGCCCTCATCTGACCATTGCACAGAATCGCCAACTCAATCCCACTTCTGACACCAGCCCTCAAAAAGCCTCCGGGCAGAGGAAAACGCACAAAAATGGACGATGACGAGGAACCCGAATAAAACAATCAGCCTAGAAACATATCAGCGCAGTATAGGGCAAAAATATCCTGGGGGCCATCGATGCACCAGGAAACCCTAAAAATAAGGAGAAAAACCCTAAAAAAATAGGAAACTAAGATTAAAGGTTCGTATAAAAATATAAAAACGCTTTTTCTATCCTATTAACAGGATATGTAATACTTGTTTTTAATATAAGATACGGAAATCAGTGAGCCCTGCAAAATATCTATAATACTTTCATAAAAATTCCTAAGTTAAAAATTTTTTAAGGGCCATAACATTGAATTCGAAATTTTTAATTTTCCAAATTAATGACAAAATTGAAAGCTTTATGAGAATTTTTCAAATTGTTTATTTGTAATTTCGGCAAACAATTCTTAAAATTTAAAATATTAAATCAAAAATTTGGCAGGCCTTTCTAAATTCTAAATATTACAACAAATCGTTACGATAGGATTTTAAATTACTGAAAATTTTAAGTTTGATTCCGTAATTTTAAAAATGTTATTTTTACATAATAATTAAGATTCATTAAGGAATTCAATTAAAATAATTTACATTTTGTCTCTTTTAACGTTTTTAAATGTTATCTTACATTTAATTTTTAAAATTTTTAGCTTTATAATTCTGTGCGAAGATTTTAAATTCAAAATAAGATTGCTATTAAAATGAGTACTTGGGGATTTTCATGATGCTGATTTCGAATCTATGAAAATGAGTACATAGAAACTTTTAGGGTCACTCAAGAAATTTAGTGTAAATTGAAGATGGCGGATATAATATGGTGACCAGAATTTTGTTATTAAACGTGTTTCCGTGAAAATTGGCACTGATTTCAAAGGCATCTAATATAATTCTTTAACGTATTGTAAATAAATTTTAATATGAATATATTATTTAGAAAATGTAATAATTTATTAAAAACAAAAATATATATATATTATAGTCAGACAAAAGCCACGTGAACGAATCAACAGACCAAATAGCCCCAAAAACGTGGGGCTGCTGAATTAGGGTGCGTTCCCAAGATTTGTGGCTATTTTGCACCAGCGGAGCCGGCTTACTAATTTTCAAATACTGAAAATATAAAAAATTTCCTCCCGAATTTCTTCGGCTGAGTGAAGTTTGCCGCCTTTTCACGAAAGCATAAAACTCTGCCTTCCATCTACAATAAAAAAAAAATAATTTATGAAGATATGGACGATTTCTCGAGTGTTTTCTTACCCCAGTCCTTTTTTATGATTTCCGAATTGTGTCTGTTTTACGTCTTCGCAACAGTTCATACTTATTTATTTCGATACATACGGATGTGTGAGATATGATTTATTTTTATTTTTATATTTTTCGTCTGATGTTTTCATGTGACATCATTTCCTTTTTTCTTTTATCAACTTTCTTCTGTAAATCCGTAGTAAGCACGATAAAATACAGCCAGTCACACAATTGTAATTTGCTTCTTCGAGTATTTAAGAAGGTATCTTAAATTTATCATATATAATTTATACATAACATCTAAAAAACATAAAACAAAAATAATAAAAATCTGTCACGCGACTTTATTTTGTATAAAGTTTTCGTCACACGACTTACAGGTTTCGTGTCACGGCAATGTGACCTGCAAGTGTTTTTGCATGCCGCAAAACATTATATTTTATTTTTTTTAATGAATAATGAATGTTAATCAACCGTTTAAGTGTATAATTATTCATCGTTTTCATAATTATTCACTGTGGCACCATATGGTACCACAATGCAGTATTTCGAAAATTAATTAAAAAAAGCTTAAATGTAATTGTAAATAATTTTGCTTAATCTGTAACTTTTCAAAATTATTCACAGTGGCACCATATGGCACCACAGTGCAGTATTTTGAATATTTATAAAACAGCTTAAATTAAACTGTGCATAATTTTCTTCAATCTGTAAATTTTCATAATTATTCACAGTGGTACCATATGGTACCACAGTGCAGTATTTTGAATATTAATAAAACAACTTAAATGGAATAGTGAATAATTTTGTTTAATCTGTAAATTATATAGATATTTAAAAATATTCTATGGTGGCACCATATGGTGCCACAGGATAGAATTTTGGTAATTTCATGAGATAAAGCTTTTGTATTAACTTTTCCTTTTAAAGAATTATTTGGAGTGTGATAATTTTATTATATAAGAAAAGCAGTCTGTTGATTAGAAAATCTAAAGCAATTTTATAAAACTGATAGTATCCCAGGGATCCGTTGAGGGATAAAACTAATTCTAAATTATGAAGGAGAGAAAATCTTCAGAAGCAGTTGCTTGATATATTTTTGCTAGATGATATTCGGGCAAGTTGTGAGCAACAACGAAAATTTTTTTGATAAGATTACTTTTTACAAAATTTTGTGTTGCTCGTCTTCGTTTTCTTCTTTATATTCTCGTTTTAGGTTTTGCTCTGTGACTGGCTTTCTTTCGAGTGCGACCTTGTTCCTCTTAAAAAAAGAGACTTGAAGCCGCTTATTTACCTCCTAAAAACCGGATATTCATGAACTTTACTATAAAATTGAGTATACATATAAATGTAATACATAGATTCATATATATGAAGAATATGTATTATGTGTAGGCATGCGCATAAATGAGAATTTTCCGGGGCGCAATGTGAAAAGAGCCTTAAACCGCCGCTGCTGCTGCACTCAGTTTTATTCTGCGACGAACTGCCCCAAGTAAAAATAAAGGCATCGGACACAATAATACACACAAGAGAATTCGAATCAAACTGGTATATACGCGCGGTCTGATGGACACAAGCTGCATACAAAAAAACATACGTACATATGGATTACCTACAGATAAGCTAGATGGATATAGATTAAGGCATATTTACCCGAGCTCACCCGCGTCAACGGGCCACTGCACAGCGAGCGGCCGCCGCCGGTCGTGCCGTTTTTGATGATGGTCGTCGGCTGTGTGGGCGGTGGCGGTGTGCTGAAGAGAAAGGTGGCGGGCTTCACGTAGCTCGAGGGAAGAAAAAAAAAAAACGTGACTTTAAGAAATTTAACTCCGGACTAAAGAGCTCAATTTTTGGTATGTTCTTTAAGATCTGGTGGCCCTGGATTCGGATATGGATTAAAAAAAAATAATTACTTTTAGGACTTTAGGTATCAAAATTAATTTTCTTGAATTTATTTTAGAACAGATTTTCTTTAGTTCCCATAAAAACGAAGATTTTAATAATAGATTTTATTTTCTTTAAAAGTGGATTTTGGGCTAGATTGGCTAGAAATAAAATAAATCAGTAATTTTTTCCAAAAAAGAGGAAAGTGCAGAAGAAATTTATAAGATTTTTAATATTCTTTGAATTAGCATTTAGGAAAAATTTAAAATATTTATTTTCTTGAAAAGGGCCCTTCCAGGTGATTTTTGGGCTAATTCGGATAGAAAAAAAAAAATTAACATTAGAACCGGTCACATACCGCGAATTTTAATATTCTATTTATGTAGTGTTTATTTGTTTTCTTTAATTGATATATATGAAATAAGTTTTCAGAAAATAAGACAATAGAATGAAATCGCTGAAAAACGAATGTAAATTAATTTAAAGCAACTCCAACAAGTTACATCATCCCAAAGAAGTCCCGAAAAAAATTCAAAATTCATTGCTTGAATGTGATTTAATATTTTCTTTCATATCATATTTTATTCTCTTTATCGTATGTTAAGATTTCGATATAAAAGAAGAAATCTTTAAAGGTATTATTTCCTTTAAACACCCTAAAGCTTGACGAGTCCCTTATACAGCAAAATAAATAAATAAATATAAAAAGGAATCGCATCAGATGTAAGAAAATTACGGGCATTTAATCGCATCCTTATTTACAGGGTTTATGCTCTTTTTTTTGGTCCAGAAGCATAAACTTTTTCTTCGACGCAACTTCACCTACTTGATGCTTGTTTTCTTAAAACTGTTTTAAGGTCATGGAAGAATTTTTTCTTTTCATAGTGTTTGGATACACCGAAAATTAAATATATGTACATATATAAATATATATGCATATAAATATACTCGTGCTGTATGTTTCGACGGGAGCTTTTTCTGGGTAAATAAAATGAGAATACCTAGAAATAAAACTTCCCAGCATGGCTAGGGAACTAAATTAGAGGCAAGGAGAAACCACCTTTAGAGTATATGAATACACAGTTAAATCAACATATACCACACCATATCGTCCATTTAACGTGAAATTTCTGGGCAGTGTGTATGCTACATGAACCGAAAATTACGGAGGGAGTAACTATGGCTCTTCAAAGTTGTGTTCTTTCGTATAGCCGCTGTGTATCAAGTGTTTTATATATGATTTACAGGAAATCTACAGTTTTTTGGTGTGTAATATATTTTATGATAGTGTAAAACAGCTACAATAACTGTATTTGTAGTACAGTATAAAATTTGTATAGTGTACAGATGCGGCGGGAGTAACTATGCCTCTCTAAAATCAGTTTGTGTTTCATTTTCACTTTATTGATAGTGGTGTTTTTTTTTTTTATATTATACAATATATAAATCTGTAATCTATCCAATTCTTATGGTAGCTAAGCTTTTAAGCTTAAGGAGAGGACCCCACACACCCATAACATAGCCACCCACACTCATTGTACAATACAACAGAATTTCTTTCTTATATAGGTAGAAGTTATCGGGCCTAAAATTGACCGGTTCAAATATATATTACATATACATATATATAAATATTCCAGTTTCTCCATAGGCGTCGATTTTAGGGAAAGAAATTAAAAGAAAGCCTTCCAAACAGTGTAGTGGGTGAAGGTTCTTAAAAAATTTGAACTAAATCTTATTCTAAATGTGGCTTACTTAAATTTTAAATCTGTATATAGCTAATATGTTCCTTACATACTTGAAAACCCAGCGTGACCCACCGGTGGTACACACACTGTTTAATTTTTTTTTTTGTTTTTTTTTTTTTTTAAAACCGGGCATTAATCCGGTCAATCGTGAATCGTGTTGAATCGAAAAAAGAGAAAAAGTATATAAAATATAAATAAATGTATCCACATTGATAGAATTAGTTTTATAAAAAAAAAAATTAAATATAGATATATATATAAAAAAAGTACGTCCGCTCGCTTTTCTTCTAGAAATGAGACGAAGCCACAGAATGAAGGAGCTTTTTGTTTTATATATATGTGTTTTATAGTTTTTTTTTTTTTTTTTTTTTTTTTTTAAGTTTGAAATATAAAAAACACATACAACTTTGAGTCGTGTGGTAGTAATTATTATAGGTGTGTGTGTACTCTAGGGCATTGTGTGAGGGGTTAAAAATTTTTTTGCATGAGAGGTTTATATTGAAAAAAAAAATTTTTTTTTTTTCTCGAAAATTGTTGGTACCAAAAATAGTATATATTTTTATAATTGCAATTTTTTGTAATTTTTTTTACAAATAAAATCTATATCTATACATAAACAGAAAGATTTTGATAAAAAAATGTTCGAAGCATACTCACAAAAAATGTAAATAGTATTAGTAGGTATAGTAGGTTGGTGGTATTTGCTATCATAGTATTAGTAGCAGGCGAACCCCTCTGAAAAAACGATGAAGAGGAGCAGCACACGAAGCACTTTTGGGGCACACAAAATCCACCACACAGGAGCCCCCCAGGAATGGATTGGTATTTTGGCATGGATGGGTAACAAACAGCTAAAAATGCTTCCCGAGCAAGAGAGAGTACAGTTAGCGCGCGCGAGAGGTGTGCTGTTTTTTGTTCCTCCACAAATTCGAGCAATATTTTTTGAATTCGGAAAATTCGAAATTAATAATAAAAGAAAAGAAAAAAAGGAAAAAAACAAACAAACAAAAAAAAACGAAAACAACAAAAAATATACAAGAAAATATGAAAAGAAAAACAAAATAAAAAAAAAAAAAAACATAAAAGTAATAAAACAAAAGAAAAAAAAACATAAACAAAAATATGAATTTAAAAAAATTATAATGAATAAAAACACTGTGAAAAGACAAAAATAATTAATAAAGTATAGTAATTGAATAAAAACAAATTATAAATTGTTATAGTTAAAAAAAAAAACAGAAAGTGAAAACTGTTTTCCACCATATTTACATTATTCCGTTATTGTTCCGTTGTTTTGCTGTTGACGATATCACAAAAAGAAAATTATAATTAATAATCATTATTCTGGATTATAAATTTATCGCCACAAAATGTTCTTGGTTTAATTCCACATAGAGAAAAATTATTACCTCCTTCGAATTGTGTGGGCCTGGTTGCAGTTTTTTGGTGTGTTTATTTTCATATCTATATATATTTTTCCAGGATTTTTACAATATGCTTCTTTATAGATTTAGGATAAATTACAAAAACTCGGCGAAAATAATACGAAAATACCTAAAAAAGAAAAATTTAAAAAAAGAGAGAGTTTCTTGGTGCCTGCCGCCGCACACATTTTAAT
Organism: Dysmachus trigonus; assembly: GCA_949715965.1. Classification (NCBI taxonomy): domain Eukaryota; kingdom Metazoa; phylum Arthropoda; class Insecta; order Diptera; family Asilidae; genus Dysmachus; species Dysmachus trigonus. The sequence continues at coordinate 1,381,243 of OX454324.1, forward strand.
TTACAAAAAATATATATATAAATAATATCCTCTTAATTATTTTATTAATTTTATACTTACCCTCATATTCTCTGAAACACAAAAAAAAAAAAAAATATATATGTATATAAAAGTGGCGATTGCAACGACACCTTGTGATTATAATTCCATTTAATTTATTATTTCTGTTTTGATTCGCTACGGATGTGCAATAAATCTAATTGAATTTTCTGTTTTGGATCCGTCCTTTTTTTTCCCTTCAATCTCGTGGGACTGAATTTCATTTTGCAATCGCGCTTCGTTTTTCTTCTAGTTGTGCTTCTAAAGGAAATTGTGGGAAGCGGGGGAAAGAAACGAATATTATTAATAAATAATAAATAAATATTTAGTAACCAACAAATTTCATCGAAACGAAAAACTTCCTCATTTTCAGAGAGGTTTCGCATTGTTGCTTAATTTTTTTATCTTTTATTTTTAAACTACAAAAATAAACTCAAATACATGTTTAGTTAAAAACTATTTCAGGACTTCGGAAAAAAAATAAAAATAAAATATTTGTGTTAAAATAGTAAAAAATGAGACTAAAAACCTACTCATATTTTTGTTTTTTGTTTTTTTTTTTCCATATAGTCCTGAAAATAATATTTCAGTTCTTTAATTTTCCCAAATTATTTAATTTAATTTTTGTTCGACTTTTTTCTGTCCAAAAATTTTATTTCGCCTAGAAGGGAAATGAGCCTAACCACTACAAAACCATTTAGTGGACGAAAAACAAAAAACTAAAACGGAATGGCCTCAATGTGTTGATTTTTCGTCTTAATTTTACCATTAAAAAAAAAAAAAAATTGGTTTTACGCATTTATATATATACATATATATACAAAAATATATATATACGTATATATATATATACCATTTTATTTTAGCTTTTCCCCGAAGTGTATCAAAATAACACATTTTGAGAACTAAAAAAGCTCAGAACGATTTATAAAAGAAATTTGTGTAGTGTTTTCTTTTCTTAGTACCTAAAAAAAAAGATAAAATTCATATTTTTATTTATTTATATATTTTTATTTCCTTCTAAGAGTTGTAACAAATTAACAACATTAATGAAAATTCTTTTAAAAAAATTTGTTTAATAAAAATACTCTCTCTTCTGTTTATCAATTAATTAAGCCCACGTGTTCGCATCAAAGACCTTTAATAAAGCTTCAAAATTAAATATAAAATAAATTAACTTAGTACTACTTTTTTATTAAAATTATTATTGAAATAATTTACCCAAATTCTAGAACTGAACATTTTTAAATACACAGGCCTGCTCATTAAAAACTTTTTCGATTTTTATAGCCGATTATGGGAGTTTGGGACCTCCTATTTACGAATCTGAACTCGATTTTTTTCTGTGTCACATCACGTTTTTTAGCAAAATAGGTTTGAAATGAATCCTTATCTATATATTTCAAATACGCAAGCAGAGATCTAAATTCACTATCTATTGTATGAAATAATCAGCTTATGGAAAGAACTGAATTCCACTTAATATTTCGGAAAGTATTAAAGCCTCTCGTATTTTAATATAATAACTAAAGGTTCTTACTTTTATTTGAGCTAATTTACAATTTCTTGCGTCAATTCGTTATTTTTTAATTAAAGCCCACCACTAGTGGCACTGAAAAAGGGTGATTTTAGGGAATTTTTTAAAAGACAACTACTGCATGGAATGTTTTAATGTTTTAAGGATATATTTGTAAATATATAATAAATACATGCTACAATTTTTGGATCAAAAAATTTAAAATTCAGCGAATTATTCGCAATCTCTCAAGACTCAAAAAAAAAAAAAAAAATAGTCCCGCCACTGTTGCAATGATAGTGACTTTCACAATGCTTGAAATCAAAAAAACCAAAAAGTTTATTAAACTAGAAAGTATTGCCCGTACTATGACCCTCGATCGAAACAAAAAATTTTAAATTGAACAAAATGGCGAAGTTTTTAAAATAAAATTTCAAATTTCGCGCGAAAATTTGATGATTTTTGGCCTGCTAAAATTACATTTCTTATTCCATCGGGAAACTGGAAGTTCATGGTATGGAGAAACATATATAAAAGAAGCTGCAATAAGAATCAAATAAATCGGATGATTTGTCTTTGATTTATAGCAGCAGCAAATTTGAAAAATGTAGTTTAATTCATACATTTCTCAATTCCTCGATACGATGAACGGCTGCTCTTTAGATGTCTGTAACTCAAAAACTATTTAAGATATGCACATGGAATTTTAGTATGTTATTTTTAAAGGTATAGACTATACGCAAAATTTCACACTAGTGGTGCCCCTTAATTTGCCCAAAATACGGTATTTTGCACTTTTGATACCTTTATTTTTTGAAAAAAAGACGTGACATGGTAGAACTTTTTTGTTTTGCGAATTCGCTATCTACAGAAAAAATACGAACGAAATTAGCACTTTATTTTGTAAAAGCAAAACCACCGTTGGCATGTGTTATTTACCTTTAATTGCATGACGGTAGCTCACCAGTCCGACACAAATTCAAAGGTTTTTCAACTAAACGAATTTATGTCATACATTTTTCACTATGTTTATTTAATTTTTGTGCTCAGTATCTAAAGATTTATATGAATAAGGAGTTCGATATTTTGCTGAATTTTTAGAACTCTATAAGACCTATGATATTTATTATAATTTCTCTTTAAAGCTTATATAATGCTTTATATTCACTGATTTTTCCAAAATTTTAAATTCAGTAATTTCGGAAATAAGGGCATATTTTTAAGACTATCTTTGTAAATATACTATTTAAAATTATGAAAAAGAAAAGGCCCCTTTTAAATAATATCCTCCACATGATATATGAAAATATTCCCCTTTTTAATTCTTATATGAATATTTTAAAGTGTTAAATTTAGCTCCTAAAATGAGGGTTAATAAGATGTATTACTGTGCCAAATTTATAGCTTCTAGGCCGCATGGTGTCTGAGAAAATCGGATAAACATTAGATCTTATAAGGATCCCATGTTTTTTCCCCCTTTTTACCCATTACAAAAAGACGTTAGAAACATGCCAGGAAACGTATTTCATTCAAAATACAATTGTAAGAACTTCAAACTCATCTTTTCCTCTTGTTTTCCATTACCCTTAGATAAAATCTTCTATGATAAGAAGAAATTGAAAGGGAAAAAATAAAATTTATGTAAAATAAAATTCTTCCAAAAAAAAAAAGAAAATTTAATAAAATAAAACAAAGCACACAAAATTTCTCATTCATCGTCTTCGTCGCCATCGTTGAAAGAAATTACCACCGGTATTTTCCCTCTGATCACCCCCCCCCCCTCCCCCCCCCCCCCTCCCTCATCACACAGTCTTTCCCCTCCACAACCCTATGCATATCAATTTCCTGTTTTGATTCAAAACGGCGCGGCAGAACTTGGCCACCCCTACCCCTACCACACAAAAATTGACTTGTTGCGCCCCCTATTCTCTCTCCCCTCCCCTCTCTCCACTGTCTCCCTTCCAACCCTTCACATTTTCATACAAATATGGATCCTGTTGCGTGTAAGAAACATAAAATCAATTTTTATTAAGCAATAAAAATTCCTGTTTTTATAACATAACCACGAGAACTGGAAACAAAAAAAAAACAACATATAATACATTTATATATATAGATATACAATACCGGCGTCGGAATGATGGAGAGGGAAGTGGATATGTTAGGAAGTGAGAGGGGATAATGATGATGCCCCCTTAATAAATTATGTTTTGGCAGAAGAAATCTTGAGATATAAAATCCCTCGATTTAAATTTTCTTACAATTTCTTCAACAAGGGAACAATAATGTGCAGGCAGGGCAAAGAGGGAAAAAGAATAAATAAACCTATATTTTTTTTTTTTTTAAGATTTAACTAAAGAAGCACGTGGATAAAAATTGCATCATTGGCTCTTTAAAACAATCTTGACTTTGATCTTGTTTTGGAAGTTTTTCTCCTACTTTAAACTGACCCCCCTCCTTCCGCTCCTTACATGACCCTAGCTGAAGAGTGGGGGAGAATTTTTGGATTTAATACATAGTTTAAAATTTATAATAGTTACAGAATAAACATTTTTTTTTTATTATTTCCCTATTATAAAGATTTTTGAAATAAAACGTCGTGAACCATCGGTGGTACACAGCTGTAACTATTGAATTTGAAGGTAATTTTTTAAAATTGATTGAGTTCTCCTTTTACCATAAAAATATAATTTGATAAATCATCTCGTTAAAATTAATTAAATACAGTGAAGAAATTTAGAAAAATTCCAACTATCAACCAAATTCGCCCACTAGGTGCCAATTTTCATGAAAAGCATATCTAAAAGAAACAAACCATGAGAGGCAGTTAAGAGGTATTTAGCACTTAACAGACCATTTTAAAATAGTTATTTTAGGGAAAATTTAAATATCAAGTTTCGATCGGTCGTACAATAAAACGAATTTATGTGGGGCTTGGCTGTAAAATATATACATACTTACAATTTTTTGCTGTGATCTCTTCAAAACTACAAAAACAACAATAGCAAAAATGACGTAAAGCGAAAGGGGTAAACGTCACGATCAGCAAATCCAGTAGGCACTCTAGTGACTGTTAAATGAACCAAAGCTCTACAATTGTTGAATATATTTTACAAAATTCAAGATGGCCGCTCCAATATGGCGAATTCTCAAATTTGAATGGACTTTCTAAAATATTAGAACATAAATTTTATTATTTTCACATTTTAAATATACAAAAATCACTGGGGGTATTAAATGCAATTAAATGACTTAAATGAAAATTAGGAAAGGTAAGATTTCGGTGTTTGTCTGTCTGTTTGTCTGTATATTATATCTGTTTTTATACCTTAGAATCTACGAGTAGAAATGACGTTAACTCGAAATTTGGCACAGTTGCAAGAAAATTTCTAGGCTGTAGGCTAAATAAACCTCTCCTTTTGTTTATTAGGGAACTTAGATTATATAGGGTCAACAAAAATCGGTCAAGTGTGAGTCTAGCTCATTTGAATTTTTTTAATAACGAAAATTTCATTTCGTATTTTCTATTTTACTACTTGCATTTGGCCGTTTTTGTTTTTTGTGTGTGTGATTTTTTTTCAACTTGGGTGGGTGGAATTGGAAATTTTTAGCTACATTAATCTTTTTTTTTTTCATAGTACCCCATAACACCACGTTGAGGCGTTGTCATCGTCATCGTCGTTGCCTTCGCATTTCACACCATTGAAAATTGAGTGCTTTTAAGCTTTTGATTTTTTTTTCGACTTTTTGTTTAACTTTTTTTTTTTTTTTTTGTTTACTTGAAAAAGTATATGGAAATAGTCACATACTAAATTATACACCTTTTACAAGGGAGTATATAAACGAATATTTATATATTTAATTTACCCAGCCTATTTTGTGTTTTTTATCTATATGACTTGTTTTTTTTTTTTGTTTATATTTATAACATTATTATTTTCCTTTTGTTACTACTGCGCTGTAGGTTTGCCTCAATCTGAAACTGATTCGGTTTTTTAATTTTGTTTGAGGAATTTTTCATTTCGAAGTTTTGACTCAGCCGCTTTTATACATAGAGAGTGCCAAATTTCACGCATCACTCCCTCTCGATAAAGTATAGCCACATTTATATATATATATTTTGTTTTATTTTAAATTGTTACGGCATTAACTAAAAAATAAAAACGCAGAAAGATTAAATTTTAAATCTTCCTTTATTATGAACATTTATTTTACTATTATTTAAGCTGATTTTAATTTTACTCTGGAAAAATTTGATATAAAGATATAAAAGGCAGTCTTATAAAATTAATATAAAAAGAATGCACTATTTTATTCTTATTAACTTATTCTTCATATAATGGGGGTATTGCATCCACGCCACGTGCAGCTACCCCCTACTTTAAGCCCCTTTTCCTTAGGGGAGTATTTCTCGCTACAACCTACGATTACTTTATAACTGCCGTACGAATTTTAAAGTGTGAATTATATCAAAGGAAAATTTCCTCCTTTATTTTCTCCGACTAAAATAGTTTGTGTTATTATTATTTATATTATAGAAAAGTGGAGACTAATTTAAAGTAATTTTTGAAGTTCTCTACATTTTTACTCACTATCAATTATTCAAGCAGCTAAAATATTTCTGCCTTTTCTTCTTTTTTTTGTGTGTATCAAAAAAAAAAAGGTTTTTATTTTTTCTATATATATATATTTATTTTTTATTTTTTGCACCTCTTCTATATAATATACCACCTTTCATTGCCACCCTACATTATCACCATACGAAAATAAATAAGATGGAAAAAAAAGAAAAGAAAAAAACATAAACAGGCGTGCATCAACATAGAGGGTATACATAGAATTTTCTATATAGAGAATTTGCTATAGAAGTTGCTATAGAGGATAACTTCACTATATGCAGTAGAATACAAATTCAGGTTTTATATTAAGCCTTGTATATACGCCTTCGCATATATAAATATATATGTTTACGTATATACATATGTACATATGTATATATAGAAATATATATGTAGAACGTAGAGAGATAAATTTACACATCCGAACACACCAGCCCACACAAAAAAGGGAGAAAAATCATTAATTAAGGAGATCAGGCCGATATAAAAGTGTTACTAAAGACATTTTTCGAATCCGTGTTTTCTTTCGTCATCGCGTGTGTTTTTTTTGTTGGATTTCATTATAAAAAAAAAATTTTTATATTAGTAACTAATATAAAAAATCTAAAATAACATGGGTGCGGAAATAATGTGAGAAAATAAAATTTTTAAAAATTGGAAATGCTTACAAAAAATACGTTTTAGAAAGCAAAGAAAAAAATAAAAATATTCCAGAATATGGGTGATGTGAAAAAAGTATAAATCACATCTGTGTTCCCGGCAAAAATGTCCCAAAAAAATCAGTTCAGTTAAATAAAATCCTTATTAAAAAAAGAAGGAAAATTAAATCGCATATATTTAAAATAAAAATAATAATTATATTCACCTTTTATGGTTTAAAAAATATCCAAAATTTAATTTATTTCGTTGCGTAAAAATTCGTTAAAATGATGCGATGATAACATCGAAAAAACGACGGGACATAACCTAAAATATAAAAAAAAAATATAATATAAAAAATCTCATTTTAAAAAATCTAAAAATCTTACCGAAATTCAAAAATTTCTATTATATTAAGATTTATTCATTTTTAAAATCTATAACTCCATTATTTTATTTATATTTTTCTTCTTTTTCGTGCAGGGAGATTTGTTCACAGAAAGTGCTAAAATAAAAAATCGAAAAATGATATAAAAGTGAAAGGATTATGTGTTAAAAAAAAAAGAAAAGAAAAAATAGTGTTTATAATTTGTGTGTTTTTTTTTGTTTTAAATTAAATCATAACATAACATAAACAAAAATCAAGAAACAAAGGCAGCGGCGTAAAAATTTTCTTTGAACCGCAATGAAAACATAAACAAATCATTAAAATAAATCATGTCAATTTTTATGTTGTATACAAAACAGTTACCATGATATACATAATTCTCCGTTTCGAGGGGAATTGAACCGGATTATGAGGATTTATCCATAAATTTGTGGATATCATCCATAAAATCCATATTAAAAATGTGTGGACATTTTGTAAAATAGGAATAATATATATATATAAATTTATATATATATATATATATATATATATATATATATAAATAGGTGAACAGTGATTTATGCGTGAGAGCAGAAAATATATATATATATATATATAATAAAAATAAAAAAATAAATAAGTGAGATAGTAACACGAAAATTAATGAAAATGAGTTAAAAGTGAAAAGATCCGGCGAATTTCGACGTTTAACGAGGTTTTAAGAAGTGAAATTTTTCTAAAAAGTGCATCTTTATATCTGTTTCCTTTTTTCTTTCTGTCTGGCCTATTCTTTATAATAATAAAAAAACAGTAAATTAAATAATAAATTAAAGAAATACACAACCAACAAGAAAAAGAGGAATTTAAAGTGACCAGTTTTCGTTTTAAAAAGTGTGTTAACTTTAACTTAGTAAAAATATTCATTTTAATTTTTCTTGCAATAGAAAGAGATAGAGGGAGAGAAAGAGATAGAGAGAACAAAAAAATGAAAACTTTCGGGCAAAATGTGCAATTTTAATTAAATTAAAAATTTAAAAACAAAACAAAAAAAACAGAGTTGTTCCTGTTCTTTGCATGACAATTTTTTGTTGTAAAAAAAAAAAATATATATATACAATATATATATATATATAATATACTCTCCGAATTTTTGTGATATGTAAATATTTCTTCTTCCTGTTACGTTATTTTTTTTCATATCTCATTTAACGACCGCAGCCAAAATCGCGGACTACGACGAAAATAAAAAAATAAAAATATATATATATAGTTAAAAAAAGAAAAAAATTAATAATAATAAAAGTAAAAAAAAAAAGTGTGTTCCTCTGATTGCGACGACAGTTCATAAAAAAAAAAATAAAAACCCTATCGCAAAAAAAAAGTTATTATCAAAAATGACCCCTTTTCTAAAGTGTAACTATTTTTTCCCATTCTGTGCGTTGCTCACGAGCAGAAAAACATAAAAAATAAATAATAAATAAATAATAATAATTGTGTGTATATTGCTAAAAATGCTAAACATATTTGTAAAATAAAAAAGAAGAAAAATTTAAATAATTATTTTATAAAATAAAGTGTTCACCAAGGAAGGAAAAAAAAAAATAAAAATATAAAAATAAAATAAATATAGTAATAATAATAAAAATTAAAAAATAGTGAAAATGCAAGTAGCAACACTATTCCGTGAGAGTGCAACATTATTAGGTGCAGCAAGTGTGATGGAATCGGCAACATCGGCAGTATCGTCATCGTCGTCGTCATCATCATCGTCGGCTCCATCGGTGCCATTATCATCACCAATGTCGTCATCAACATCAACATCACCAGTGCCGAGTTCTTCTGCATCTACTTCACCGCCACCTCTGCAGGTCTTATCACCGCCACAAATGTTGCCGCAGCACCAGCAGCAGCAGCAACAGCATCATCAACATCATCAGCAACATCACCAACGAAATATTTCAACAATAGATACCTCCACAATGATTATTCCTGGAGGTGTTGGTGGTTGTAGCAGTGCGCCCGAAGGTACTACTGATAGTGATTGTGGCGGCGGACTAGCAGATGGGGAAGGGGAAGGGGAGCGAGGGGATGGGATAGAAACATTATCATCAACAATTCGACAATCATCAACAGTAGACGATTGCCAAAATCAAGATGGTCCTGCTGCTAGCCCAAATGAATCAACTGAAAATATTGTCAGTGTATCTCAAACAATTTCATCTCTTCCAGCATCTATTGAACAAATTTCTGCTGTAAGGCAAGATACATCACCAATGGATGGTGAAATGAGATCTCAAAGATTATCACCAGCGGTTGCATTAACACCATCATTGCCATCACCTCCTGGAACCCTTGCAACACCTTTGCAACATGAACAACAACAACAGCACCAACAGCAGCAGCAGCAACATCCACAAGCGATGGACGAAGATCATAATAATGATGATAATGATGATAATAATGAAGAAGATATTTTAATGTCACGTACATCACCTTTAGCTAATATAGCTGATGATAATGATGATGTTGGTGATTTAGAAGATGCCGATGCTGCAACAGATGAAAATGTAGATGGTGTAGAAACAGCACAAGTTCCTATAAAGAACACAGAAACATGCTTATCAAATCAATTTAATGATGTTCAAATGGATACATCAGAAACAAATAATACAAGCAACAGCAACAGCATCATCAACAACAACAACAACAGTGATCCTAGTCGGGATGCAGAGCATCCAACTGAATATAGAGTTAATCAAACAGATGGTTGTGATAGTAATAACGATAACGATACAGGTAAGGCTGCCGAATCAGCCGATTTTAATGACAATCAAGTGATAGACCACCACCACCACCAGCCGCAGCAGCAACAGCAGCATCCGGATGCAATGTTGAACGATGAATCTCAAGAGCATCTCACCAACATGGATACAACAACATTGCATCACGGTTGCTTAACCGGCGACAACAGACAACAGCTGCAGCAACAGCAGCAGCAGCAACAGATGATGGCAGATGGTGGGACCCCCCTTGGTATGTCGGGTGTCCCCCCACCGCCGATACAATCATCTGGTAATCATGTGCCAATGAATTTAATTAGCGCCCAATTAAGCCATCAACAGCAGCAACAACATCTGCAACAAATGCATCATTCAAATTATGTTAAATCACATCATATGCAACATCAACATACTGAACATATGCATCATGAACAGCAACAACAGCAACATCATACACAGCAGCAACATGATCAATTGCAGGGTCAAAAACAAGAGCAAGAGCGACATCATCATCATCAGCATCAACAGCAGCAGCAACATCAGCAACAACATCAGCAGCAGCAGCAGCAACATCATCATCTCTTGCATCATGAACATGAACAGCAACAACATCAGCAACATCAACAACACCATCAACTTCAACGAGATGCACGAGAACAACAACAGATGCATCAAATGCGCCATAATCATCAAGAACAACAGCAGCATCATCATCATCAGATGCAGCAGCAGCAGCAACATGAACAAAGTCATATTCCGACATCTGAACAAACACGGAATATGCAGCAGCAGCAGCAGCAGCAGCAGCAACAACATGAACAGGAGCATCAACAACATAGGCAACATATGCAACATCACTATCATCATCATCCATTCCACCAGCAGGCCCAGCCACAAATGCATATGCAACAGCAACAGCAGCAGCAGCATCATCAACAGCAACAACATCCGATGACCTGCATTGATGATCTCATGATTGATGAGGGTCACGATGACCCGAGCAACAGATATAAGCTGTAAGTATCTATCAATATCGATTGGCAGCGAAATAGTGGTATATTCATTTATTTAAATACTTTTTTTAATTCCTCACTTCAAAAACTTTTTATCAATGACATATTTTACAAGAATATATACTATATATTTTTCGAATATTTTAAAATTTCCAGACGATCTAATAAATAAGGCAATTTAAGAGATAAAAATAAAATAATACATTCTGCGATTAATAACCGACGAAAAAAATAAAAGGAGAAGGTTCTCAAGTATATATTTTTGTTTTTTTACAGAGTAGTCCGATTTGGATAATTTTTTTTTTTATTGGATAGGGTATACCTCAAAGTTGGTCCCATTTAAATTTGAAAAAAAAATTCCACCCCTAAGGGTAGCAAAAAATTGAGAATGATTGATTTTTCATTAACCGATTCTCTTGAAACTTGGCACATATATGTAGTTCTGATGACGCTACAACATAATGGTGACCTGGAATTAATCTAATGATGGATACGGAAGAATTAGTAGATTTTAGCCACAAAAAATTAAAAAATTTGAGTCGAATCAAAATTAGTTACTTACATTAAGTTTAGGAGCTTATTTATTAAGACTAAAAAGGTTTATTTAATTTTTCCTTTTTCAGTTTCTTTTTTCGTCGGTTTAAAATTTTTGTTAACAAGTTTTTTTTTCTGCTTACCTTCTTCTACGTTTTTCCACTAGTCTTTTTAAAACTCCAGAAAAAAAAATATGATTGTTCTTCTCTAAAATATCTAGAAAGAAATCAAACAAGATAGATAGTAGAATTGAAGATATAATAAAATACAGGAAACCTCGCAATGGGTTTTATCAATTCTGGCAAAAACAAAATATAAATCTTCGGAATTTTGTTGATTAGTAGAATTTGAAAATTTTTATAATTCTAGGGTTTGAGTTTTAAAATGCCTTTCTGCTTTTATATCCGAACAATTCCTTGTTGTACTCAACATGTTCGCTGCATTAAAGCTGCACTAGTATTTTTTAAGTGTTTTTAGGATGTAATTTCAGAAGATTTTATATATGTATTTCGTAATTTTAACATTTTAACTTCGGATAATTTTCAATTCCCAATTTAAGTTCCTTTCGTGAACTCTTTGTGTACAACTGGAAAAAGTACCTAGTGCGCCTTTGAAAAATCCAATATGACGGATCCAAGATGGCGGGCGAAATTTTCGAAAATCAGTGATCCACTTGAATTTGGCAAATCTGACCTCGAATTCGTGATCAGTGACCCCTAAGACCCCCGTATACCAAATTTGGTTGATCTGTTGATTTCCAAAAAAATCGTCCGTCATATTGGGTCCGCCATATTGAATTTTGCAAATCCGATCTCGGATTCGTGATTAGCGGCCCCAAAAACCTCCTACATATACAAAATTTCGTGCAAATCGGTTTCAAAAATTCGGCCTCACATATTGGATTGTTGACCGCCATATTGAGTCCGGCATGTTGGATTTTGTCAACCTACCACACCAAATTTTTAGGGGCGTCTATCAGCTACAGTTTGAGCCAAAAAACCATCCGATCGACTGCGAATTTTTAATAATTTATAATTTATAATTTTTATCAGCTTTTTTTTTGCTGAACAATCGATTTTTCTCCGGCTTCCGGCCGCCATATTGGATTTTTCAAATTTAATTTTTTTTTTTTTTTATCAAACTAATTCCTTTTAAATATTTAGTAGTACATATGGAGAATATTAAAAAAAATTGTGTTTGCATTTTTAGTATGTCTTGTTCACTGCAGAGGGCGTCTTCCAAAAGTCACTTTTAAAACGCCCGTATTTCTGTAGGACTTCCTGTAACGCAAAGAGTAAAAATTCCAAGGGGAATCTATTCATAAGACTAAATACTAGTAACTAAACCTAAAAAACATTTTATTTTTAATATTTTTATAATTTTATAAAAAAAATTTCTGAAAAATCCAAAAATTTTTTTTTTGGGGGTAAACGACCCTTGTATAAAAAAATAGGGGTATGTAAAATAATATTTTTAAAGGTAGTAGTACGAAGTATTTTTCTTACCGAACTGAATGTATTTTGAATTATTAAAATCTGTTTATTAGTTTTCGAGTTATAGATGAGGGCAATTTGAAAACTGTAGTTTCGAGAAAAACATGTTTAAAGTTGTTGTTATATAATTTTTGCATACCAAACGCGTAGAGGTATCGTTACAAATATAGGTATAATTTTTTTCCTGTGTGAATTACTTAAAACGGTTTTAGGACAGTATTTCTGTGATATTAAAGTACACTTTTATGTTAAAAAAACAAATTAATTAATATTTTGCTCTATATACTTATTTTGTTTTAAAGATTATCACCGAACGTGAAACATGAGAGCCAAGACGACGGTTATGAGACAAGTGCTGGTGATGTCCTGACGCCCAGTTCACACGCCTCATCTCATTCGATGACGCCACAACATCAAATCCATTCAAGTGTTATACTGCCGAAATGTGAGATTCCTCCACCGCAGGCGTCATCAGTCGATGACCCCTACAATTTTATTGATGATGATCTTAATAATAGCATACAATTAATGTCACCTTCCGGTGGTCCGCTGTCGATGAGGCAACAGGGCTATCCGCATCATCCGACTGGGCCACCTGGAAGTATGGGAGGAGCAGGAGGACCCGGTCTAATGGGTGGAGCTGGACAACTTGTACCGATTGGTGGTCAAATAATGGGTCCAACTGGGGCTGGTATGCCTGGAACACCACAGGGACTTCCGGATATTACAGGGCCTAAAAAGAGAGGAAGAAAAAAGAAAATTCGAGAAGATAATGGGTTAGTCAATAATATCTATCTACTATAATATATATATACCTTTTTTCCTCTACGCCAATCGAATCTTTAAAGTATCCTAATCAAGATTTACTTCGATCCTTTATCTCTGTCTGTTCCCCTGCAAAACCTTGATAATTTCCTTAGGGTCTCAATCTCCCAAGCTCTGGCTATAAAAAAAAAAAATCATATAGTAGAAATATTCTCTTATTTTCTACAGGACGATGGTAAATGGTATTTTGAAGCCTGTAGTTCACAAGGAACGAAAGAAGCACGATCGTTTCAACGGCATGCCAGAGGAAGAGGTCTCAAAACGAACTCTACCCGATCATCTGGCTAATAATCTGGACATTATAATCGTGAGTGTAATTTCAATTTTTTGTCTGTCTTTACTTTTAAATCCTACAATAAAAAAAAAAAAATAAAAATAAATTATCATCTTCAACTGACTGGTATAACATTGATTTTTTTTTTTAGATTGGTATAAATCCAGGTTTATTTGCCGCCTATAAAGGACACCATTATGCGGGTCCTGGAAATCATTTCTGGAAATGTCTGTATTTATCTGGTTTAACCCGGGAACAAATGACCGCCGAAGAGGATTATAAACTACTCGATTTTGGTATCGGTTTCACGAATATGGTCGAGCGTGCTACCAAAGGTTCAGCTGATTTAACACGAAAAGAAATTAAGGAAGGCTGCCGAACGTTGCTTGATAAATTAAGAAAATTCCGGCCGAAAATTGCCGTATTTAATGGTAAACTTATATTTGAGGTATTCTCGGGGAAAAAAGATTTCAATTTTGGACGGCAACCGGAATGTATCGAGGGAACAAATACGGTAAGAATTTTTATATGTAAAAACCTTAAAAAATAGGAACCTGGGACCCTAATTTTTAAAATGTATAGTAAAGACTGATACAGACCAAAAACCGACCATCTATGAGTGATGAAAGCAACAAGAAAAACCCCTTTTTTTAAATCAAATAACTTAATCATCTACATTATTTATAACCGACATGCAATAATTACTACGAGCTGTAAAATTGGTGAACTTTTTGCTTTACAGTCTTCATTAAATTTTGTACAGAGACAGAATCGAAGAACTTATCGGACGCTCATTTATACTGCCTTTTAAAAGTGTCTATGTTAGAGGTATGTTTCTTCGTTTTTCTTAGTTTTCTTTTAATTTTAGCCCTATATTTTTCGATTTCGATTTCGATTTCGGCTTTAGTTCTGGACAATTTGGTGGATTCGCTTCTTTTGGTACTAAGGGTATGGATTGTGAATCTAAGAAATCTCTCGCTTTCCTGCTGTAGAAGCAAGTTGCTAAATCCGGAAAAAAAGAAAGCTGATGCATCATGCTGTCTAAAGAATGGAAGAAGACTCTTCTGAAGACACTCCTTAACGTATATATCCTTGTTGATTGTGACTGTCATCATGAAAGGTGACGATTCTTAAACTTGGGATCTGTGTCATCCCTCTTCTTTCCCGCATAAAATTCCTGTCCTGGAAGTTGGTTGAAGTCCGCTTTCACGCAAGTTTCATCATCCATAATGTACAAGTCGAATTTGGTTCTTCAACTTGGTTTTATTTCTGATGTTCTGTCCGATGTTTTCTGAACACGGAAACTTCGTAGGCCTTCTCTTCTTTTGATTCGTTCGACCGTAGTAGAAGATGTTCCAACCTTATCAGCCACATCTTTCACCGAGAGGTTGGGATTCCGTTTAAAGTTGGCTACCACTACTTTGGCCAATTTTTGGTCTGTCGAATCAGATTTCCTTCCCAGTCCGGACTTTACAGACATTACAAGATTCCCGAAATTTGCTGAGCACATTTTAGATGGTCGTCTTCGGGATTTTAAATTTTTTAGCGAGGTTCCTTAATTAATTGGCGACGTACTTCTTGGCTGGCATCCATCTTTACTACACAAGATCTTTGCACTTAATGGCTTGCATATATAAGTGCACACCCTTTAATAGTTACAATGCTACTTGCGTTCCCGAAATTTTGTTTACCTGAGAGTGAGTATTGGGTGCGGAAAGGTGGTCGGTTTTTTTCTGAATCAGTCTTTAGTTTCGGAGGCAGATCAATTGATTCAATCATACTCGAACTTCTCAGCTTTTCTAGGAGCTAAGATTCGAATGGCACCATATTTTGCCACTTTTAATTAAAATGTTATTATCATCTTCAATTTTACTAATTTCTTTTAAATAATTTTTTTATTTATTTTTTTTTTTTTACAGTACATGTGGGTTATGCCTTCATCATCAGCACGATGTGCCCAGTTACCGCGTGCTGCTGATAAAGTGCCATTTTATGCAGCACTCAAAAAATTTCGTGACTACCTGAATGGTTTAATACCGCACATAGATGAATCTGAGTGTGTTTTCAGTGATCCAAAATATAAACAGTGCTGTGAACCTGAACCAAAAACTGATAATCTAGTAGGCTATACGGAGATAACAGATTTAAGTAATTGCAATTTATCAAATGCACAGGCAGCCGGATTAGGGGGTGGACAGGGACAAGGACAGGGACAGGGACAGCAGCAGCAGCAACAACAACAACAACAGATACAAGTACAGGTGCCAGGTGGATGCGGTGGTGGCGCTAATAGCGGCGGTGGTGGCGTTGTAGTCGGCGGTGAAACCTCTGAACTACTTCAGCCAGGTAAGAAGAAACGCGGCCGCCCAAAGAAGATAAAAGGTCTCGATGGTTGTGAGGACAACACTAAAATCAATGTACGTCGACTAACGCCGACAGATGGTTGTAATAGCAGTAATAATGGTTTAAATTTAAGCACCATGAACAATTGTAATAACGGTGAAATGCCGAAAAAGAAACGTGGCCGACCGAAAAAGATAAAGACTGGTGATCTATTAAATGGGGGTAATGGTAATAGTGGCGGCAGCACAAACGGTATGGCCCTAATGCGTCCGACATTGTTGAATGGTAATAGTAATGCCAGCAGCAATAACGGTATGACAAACGGCTTAGAGGCAATTAATAATTCAGATATGAATCATAATAGTCCAAGTGGTGGCAGTGGTATCGGTGTTCTATGCGGTGGTTTAAGCCAGCAGCAGCAGCGCCTATTTTCGCCGCCTATGCATTCACCGAGCACGGTCGGTTCCTATTGTCCGCTTGGTATGAATGCGTCGACCCCACCGATCAATAATTCGAACGGCAGTAACAGTAGTGGGTATCATCATCATCCGCATCATCAAATGGGTACTCCGCAACATCATCATAGCGCCCACCAACAGCAGCATCATCCAGCATATCATCAACAAGCCTCGCAACAGCAACAGCAACAGCAGCAGCAACAGCAGCCCCCGCCGCAACAATACACCCCACATTCTGATCTATCTTCAGAAATATCTGCGGCCATATCATCCGAGCATTTAGGTGAATCACCAACGCCAACATCGCCCTCGTTGGGCCCACCTGACTTTGATCCACCGGGTAGTATGCAGGCCGACGATACAAATCCCAACGATTTGAGATTCTCTAGCCCAGCATCAACGATAAGCGAACAACAGCAGAGTGGGTCACATTTAGGGGGTCATATAGGCGGATATCCGACATACCGAAATCCAGGATCGAACAACAGTTACATGTCGGTTAGTGCGGGTAGTTCAAACGATGGCCACGGTAGCGACGGGTTCCCACAGCAGCAGCAACAGCAACAACAAACCCAACAACAGTCCCAGCAACAGACAACGAACAATACCACCCAACAACAACAGCAGCAACAGCAACAGCAGCAACAACCCCTACAAATGTCGGACGTTGCTTCGAAAAGTCTATCCGGTCTAGAGTCGCTTGTCGACCAAATACCAACAATGTCCGATAGCGATGGTACGACAACACCAAATCATATACCACCCGCTAGTACGGACGGTAGACTTTGCGATCCGAACGATCAATACTCAAACAATTGCCTCTATTCTGGCTACCAGAATAGTATGCAGTTGAATACCTCCTCCCCGTCAGCGACCCCGAACAGTTCAATGCTTTCACCGCATTATACAAATCAAAATTTTTCAAGCAATTCAATTGCTACCAATTGTACGACATCGAATACCAGCACATACGGGAGCCTATCGAGCAATTTTTCGGTTAGCAGCCTTACATCGACCAACTATCCAACTAGCTCATACCATACTAATTTGATGGCAACATCACCACATCATATTGGTGCTGGTTCGGGCAGTAATCCAATGTATATGGAACCGCATATGCCAGTTCCCGTTAATCCTCTATACCATCCGTATTCCCAACATACCGGATATACCGGATATAGTCCCGTTGGACCCCCACCAAGCATTCATATGCCAAGTCCAAATTATCCATATGGTTATGGCAATACTGCCACATATCCACAACCGGGACATCATCCAACACATCCGGCAGCCGGATACCTTTCAAACCATCCATCAATGTTCGATCGGATAAAACCTGATATTGGATATGGGGGATTTTGATAAATGCTGAAGCACCTGCGCGACAACGGGTACTTTTACTGAGGTATGACAGAAATATACGTAAAGTATAAAATATATATATATATATATACCACAAAAAAGGAAAAAGAAATCAAGTTCTTCTTAACTACATCATTAACTACTGTTTTTGTTTTGTACTGGTAAACAACATGGAAATTCCTTTTTTAACTTCAATAGTTTTTTTTTTTTTTTTTTTTAACATAAATATTTAAATAGCAGCCTTGTTTGGTGGGTAAAGGAGTTATATTTAGAAAAAAAAACCTTTTGCTTTATTAAACGAATTAAGTTCTTTAATACCTAATACCTAAGATACTCATAGGTTGGTTAACCAACTATTCTAGTAAACCAACGTTGAAACCAAACACAGTGACAGACAGCGACGAGTTGGTTTATTTTGAAATTTTCACTTATCTGTATACATTTTTTCCCTCTCTGGCACAGTGTCATAGAAAGTGACAACGACACAACGTATTGGAAATTTTGCAGTTGGAAAATACTTGATTAACACCTAACCAAGCAATTTTTTTCCTGGTTTCTGACCATTTCGTTTGTACGGTGAACCAAGTCGAAACCACCTGATTTGAGCTAAGCAAAGAAGGTGATTGGTTAACCAAATAGTGTGTCAATGGTATAAGGGTAGTACTGTTTCCGTCTCTCTTTCTCTCACTCAGATCCGCTTGAATCTGAAGTTACATACAGTACTGATTATAGAAATGAAGTTGGTTCTAATTGTCTGGACCGTTGCAGTCCTAAAACAGGAAGATAGAACAATTAGAAGGTGAATATTTGCTTACATACATACTATTGTTTTGTTTTCTGTAACACCAAGAAGTAATCGTCTCAAATATAAAGATTTTGTCCTACAAATGCTAAATGCTAGTAATTAATTGGTTAAAGCGTTTTTGTGTGGGAAATCATATGTGTATGTTCACTCTATTTTATCTGTACACATCTATGGCACGGTATCTTTCGAATGAGATAAGTTTCATTCCCCTCCTTTTATAGTAAATACTAAAAAAAAGGATTACAATTTTCGATGCTTACGTATTAATATATAGATTTGAATCAATGGTAAAAAACCGCTGTCAAAAGTTAGCTTTAAATAGCGACTTATGTGCAAAACAAAATAGCATGCACCGTGGCACCATATGGTGCCACAGGATTTAAAGCATTACCTTTGATACTATATGGTGTCACTTGCACTCAATATATTCAATTTTATATACCTTTCCAAACTAGACTGCTAGACAGGTTTCAGCTTTTGCTGAGTAATACATAATTATTTTTCTTTATAATTTTGTTTTTTTTTCCCAAAAAATTCGTTGTACAGTAATATTAAAAAGAAATATATATATATATTTAACTGTACATAACTTATTATTTTCTTTTTAAATTAATTTTATTTGTTCCCTTGAAAATAATATTTTTTTTCTTTTCTAAGAAAAATAAAGAGAATTTGAAGTAGAAGAAGGAAAAAAGGAATCTAGTCGAAGTCGTTTAATATTTTATTCTCAGTTGCACTTTCACAGCAAACAAGCAGAGTAAATGAATAGAGAAAAAAATATAAACATGAAAAAAGTGAAAGAAAATAAGGGAAAATTAAGGATTACCTACATAAAAAAAAAAATAGTACACATTAATGTGTATTGTTTTTGCGAACAGTAAATAAATATAATATTAAAAAAAAGACAGGTCTATAATTGCAATTTCTATGTTCCTTGTATGTAAAATAAAATAAAAAAATAAAAAAAAATTCAAATGAACAGAAAAAAAAAATAGTAAAACTAAGTAACTTAATTAGTAGTAAATTGTAAGAGAAACAAAATATATCAAATATGGTGAAACACACACCCACACTAACTCAACGAAGTGATTTTTAACAATTTTTTTATTTGAGGAAAAAAAAAGGTAAAATGCAAAAATACAAAAATGAATAAAAATAAACAAAAACACGCGGTTAGAACTTTTATATGTGAGACATAGTTGTATTTCCGTTTTGTACATGGATAATTATTTTTTAGAAAACAAAAATATAAAACATAAAAATGTAATTGGAAACAAAAAGAAAAAAAAAACAAAAACACCTCCGCAGCTATTAAAAAAAAAACAACTTATATATGATCAAACAATCATCTTGGGAAGTTTTTAAAAATCATCACTTTATGTGATATATTTTACCGAGTCTAGAATTCATTCACCAAACACAAAAAAGAAAACAAAAATCTCTTATTCGATTCAAATCTTTTCATCTCTGCATGTAAACCATAGTAATTGAAAATATACAAAAAAAAAAAACAGAAAAACTTTTACTTACATGTATATCGCCGTATTCAAATTTGTTGACATAAGTGAAGCGACATTTGTATGTCACTTTTTGTAACATAAAATCGATTAATTGATCCATAGAAATAAGATCTTGTACTATTCATTTCCCCCTTTATTCCCTGTTAGCTCCAGACATATGAAACATCTTCAGTTTTCTTGCTTCCTTTGATCTTCCAGTCTTTTCCCAGAAGGATAAAAATATATATAAAATAAAACGATTAAAAAGAGAAAACTACATAAACTACATATCTTTTGACTACAGTACACCCATTAAAATGAAAAAATAAATTTGTTGGTGTCAGAAGTGGGATTTGAGAACAGAATTCAATAATAAAAATCTTTATAGTATCAATAATATATTTCTTTTCGAAATTAGTGCCCCAAAAATCTCTAAAATCTAAAAATTTGTATTTAGTGGTTTTGTGGGGCTCTTGAATTTTGATCTATGAAGTATTAAGTTTTGTTTTATAATTTAATCCAGTTTCAAAACCCTATTAGAAAAAAAAATATTATATAAAATAAATAAATAAACTCGTTCAGAGCAGCCCTTTTTGAATCCTAAAATTGAATAGAAAAAATATATGAGAAGTCATGGGGGAAGGATATTACAAAAAAAAAAAAAAAATAGCCGTTACAGTGTACACATTAATTAATTTTACAATTGCTTAAAGGAAATGAATTGAAATATAAAAGACAAATAATGCACATACAAATGGATGAATAAAAATATCGGATAACTAAAAAAAAGGTGCTCATAGTTAAAATGTGACAAAACACACATAAATAAAAATGAAAATCAAAAACGAGCTCAAACCTTAAGCTGAAGCTCGATCTTTTGAAATTTCTTCCTTAAAAAATTGTTATAAACACAAAACTTTGCTTATCTTGTTTTATTATTATTAATTTAAAACAGCTTTCAATTTGTTTTGTACATAAAAAGAAATAAAGAAGGGAAGTTTTTTTTTTTGTTTGTTTTTGTCTTTGTTGTTGTATAACTGAGGAAGATCTAAGAACATGTTTTATTATTATTATTATAATTTTTTAAATAGTGGCTTGCTCCATAAAAATGTAATTAATTTTTCCCTGTAAATATTTTATTTAAATAAACATAAAAATATCATAAGGAATTTTTTGTTACCTTATAAATACAATGAATTTTTTTTGCAGATCAACGAACTTTATCATGGATTTTTATTTGTTAATTTAATTTTTTTGTTTTACTTTTTTTTTTCAAATAACAAGAAAATCTGAGACTATTTTAAAATTTTATTTGGAGGAGAGATGGGGAAACAGAAAAACTGAAAGTATATTTTGCAAAAAAATAAAAACAATAAATAAATAAGGGAAAAATAGAATCTTTTTTTTTTTGCTTAAAATTTAAAAGGTACTTTTCTATGAATATATGTAAGATTTAGAGATAAAGCTGTAAAACAATTTTAATAGATATAGTCAGATACACCTTAAAACAACTCCCCTGCCCCCAAATACTTAAATATTCAGAAAGGTGAAAATAAGTAAGAGTGCGTGCTGAGGATAACTATTATTAAAAATATTAATAATGCGACTATACTATATTAAACGAAATATTGAAAAAAAGGCAAACAATGGAATTTATTTAAACTGGAAGTGACAATTTTTTTTTTTTTATTATTATTATATCTAGTCTAATTACAATTTTTTTTTTTTTTTGTGATTGACTAAGCGATTTTTGTAACTTTCATCTTTTTTACAAACAAATAATAATATTTAATAATTACAAAATACAATATTGAGAATTTCACTCATACTTGATTATTTATTTAAGTCATTTGAATTTAATATTATATTAAGTAAATTAAAGAGTGACCGCATTTCACAGCGAATTAAGAAAAAGATATAAGAAAATGTATCAGGTATCGATTTAATCGTCCTAAAAAATCAAGAGAGGCATTGCTTTTAGTTTTTCGCAAATATTAAAAAATCACCCCTAATTGAGGGTTGAAATCAACTTAAAAGATTAATTTTATCACGAAATTATCATTTAGTACAGAGATGTTTCTTATTAGATTTTTTGTATTATATAAATCTTAAAAATGCAATGTGATGTGTTTTCAATAAAGAAGGGTTAAAAATCCTCCTATAGGCGCTGAGAAGGGGTGTAATCATCCCTCAAATATTGGAATAATCTGGAATATTTTTCAAAATTCTAAATGTAATAAACTTTTGAGGGAAAAATGACCCCCAGTCTAGTGACGCTACTCTCTAAGGGTGTGAAATCATCCCCTAAACATAAATATACTGTAATATATATTGGAAAATCCTGAATTTGAAAAATTTTTGCTTTTTGAGGGAGGAAAATTATGGAACAAGCAATTCTCATACGTTTTGAAAAAAAGGGGTGAAATCATCCCCTAAACATAAAAATACTGTAATATATTTTGGAAAATTCTGAATATGAAATATTTTTGCTTTTTGAGGGAGTAAATTGTGGAACAAACAATTCTCATACGTTTTGAAAAAAAGGGGTGAAATCATCCCCTAAACATTGAAATACACTGAAATATTTTTTATCCTGGCAAAAAGTCAAGAAGTGTCTATTCTCTATTTTCTATTCTTTAATATACAAATAAGATTTGGGGGATGATTTTACCCCGTTAGAAGCATTTGTAACCTGCTGAGGGTTATTTTTTTCAAAAATCAGAAATTTTGTTCGTACCATATAAATTTCATATATAGGTGGATTTTTAATCCTTCTTTGTTGAAAAAACATCACATTGCATTTTTGAGATTGATTTGATATAAATAATCGAATAAGAAACATCTTTTTGATAAAATTAATCTTTTAGGGTGATTTAAACCCCCCAATTAGGGGTGATTTTTTAAAATTTTAGAAAAATTAAAAGTAATGCCTCTCTTGATTTTGTACTACCATTAAGGGGTTACATGGGTCTTAAAGGTATAAAAAAAACGACTTCTTTAAAAAATTTTATTTCAAAAACGAAAAATCTTTTTTATTTAAAATTTAAACATATGAAAGTAAAGTACTTAAAGTACTTGTAAAAAAATGTTCAGCCAAAAATATTGAAAATTTTCCATTTTCCAGCCTTTTTTCGCCGTCAACCTTTTTTTTTGCGGTGGACATGATATTTCGGTGTGGATTCATCTGAAATCAAAAATTCAAAATTTGTCTTGTAGTTTATGCCCTTGGTTCGTGATTGAACGAAGGAATTTTCATTCGGTCAACTCGTTCTTGTTTTATACGAAAAAGACCTTTTAAAAATGATGAGAATCGAAAAAACGCATAAAAATTTGAGACGAAAATTGATTCAAACTCATGTCAAAATGTCAAATTTCATTTTTTTTCAATTCCTTCGTTCAATCACGAGCCAAGGGCATAAACTACAAGAAAATTTTTAAAGAAGTCGTTTTTTTTATACCTTTAAGACCCATGTAACCCCTTAATTTGATACCTGATAAATTTTTTTATGTCTTTTCCTTAGTTCGCTGTGAAATATGCAAAAACAGGCGATTTTTGCGGTCATTCATTCATTCATAAATTAGAATCAAAAATTGTCGCTTCGTCAATCACAAAAAGAAACTTCTTAAAAAATTCTATAATTTCTTACTTTTTCGCAAGATATTTTTAGGGATTTTTTAACAAACTAAAATATATATATATAAAAAAAAACAAAATAGAATCAAAATATGTGAAACGAAACAATGAAGCAAAAGAAGCCAAAAAAAAAAACATAAAATATATCAACAAATTTAAAACCAAATGAGCAAAAACTACTATACAACTACTACCATTATTACTGCTATTATTGTAACTACTACTGCATAAAAACGAAAAATCAAAGAAATTCTGATAAATCTGCTGCTATCACTTAAAACATAAAAAAAAAAAATGAAAATTATCACTTATGTAAAAATATATCCCCGAATTTTTGTTTCCCACTTTTTTTTTCATTATTTTTCAAATAAAAATTCCTTCCCATCCCGCCGTGAAAAATCCTAAAAAAATGAATTAATTAATATTATTAATTTATAAAATAAAAATGAAACAAATTCAGTACGAATATATGTTTAATAAAAAGTAAATATTAAACAAATTCACCTAAAAGCCGACTGTTAGATTCTACTCATAGATTTAATAAAAGCAAAAATTTTTTTAAAAAGCAAACAAAATATTGTGTAAAAAATATAAATGAAGATATTGAAGATGAAGAAACAAATTAAAAAAACGAGAAACGAAGTGAAAAACACTAATCGAACTTATTTTATATCTAACTTGAAAAGCAAAGCATATTAGCTAAAAAATTATAAATGAAGAAAAATGATACAAACAAGAAATTCATCAAAGCGAGAAAATGCGAATTAATTAAAAGACACAAAAGAGACACTTTAGATATTAACAAAAAAAAGAAACGTAGGTATGTAAAACAAGATATTCTTTGAAGTGAATCAATTTATTTTTAAAGTCATTATAATGTTTTAAGAGTTAAGAAGAAGTAAAAAAAAAAAAAAAACAATTAGTAATGTGAGAATAAATGAAAATGAAAATCTTATAAATATGAAAAAATGAAAAAATTAAAAAAAATACACAAAAAATATATAAAAAATTTAAAAATCGACACAAAGATTGTTACAGGGTATAATCGAGGGTGATAATTTTAAAATTTAATAGGAAACGCGCAAAACAAGGAAGATGATGAATTTGATAATTTTGAAATTGAGTCACCGAAAAGGACATTTTTGGTTATTTTTAATTAAAAAAAAAAAAAAATATTAAAGTAAAGTTTAAAAATAAAATGAAAAGCCAGGAAAAACAAGAAAAGAAAAAAAACCCTTCCTCTCGTATAGGTGTGTGTAAAAATTTATCTTGTTTTGCGGTTTAACGACTTTACATAGAAACTAAGAATGATACATCTTAGTTATTGTTATTAAAATATAAACCGATTGGCTATTTTATATTAAATAGAAAATGAAAAAAATACTTAACGATTAAGTGAAAAGATACGTAAAAAGAAAAAAAAAAAGAATTAAGAAGAAGAAAAAGAAAAAAAACTAATCAAACTGCTGGTGCAAATTATATTTTTCAAAATGACAAAATTATTGTAATTTTCCGTCCTTAATTGTATTGTATTACATTTTTGTATTGTATTGTTTACATTTTTGTAACTTAAAACGAAATAAATGAAAATATTAAGTAAAAGACAAGGAGATAAAATTAAAATACCACAGGAAATTTTTCGAAAAAAAAACTAAATAAATATAAAATACAGAACACAGTCAACGGATATACGTAAAATGGACTTGTGTAATTTTATCACACTAAAAATTATTTTTCGCTTTAATTTAAAAAAAAAAAAAAAACAAATGAAAAAAATAAAATAATAAAAAACAGGGACAGAAAACATTTTTTTTAAGGAAGACGCAACAAAAAATGAAGATACAGATAATTTAAGTTTTTTTGTTTTTCACATCATCACCCTCTTTATAAAACTTAAAAACTAGAAATAAAATGTTTATAATTTGTTTTTCTTTAATACTATGTTTTTCAAATCAAATCAATCATACAAAAAAAAAAACAAAAACAAAAAAAAAACGTGTTTTTCTACACATCGACGTTAAAAAACGAATTAGAACTATTTAAAAAAAAATCCACTGACACGGACGAAACGAGAGATTGAGAGAGAAATCAATTATTTTCTACAATTCTTACTAATAAAGAAAATGCATAAAAATAATAATAAATAATAATAAAGTAAAAGAATGAAAAACAAAAGAAAACATTAAATGTCCACAACTAACTTTAAAACAAAGAAAGCAACATTAATGAGGCATTTTCCCGCAGGAGAAGATCACAGCCAACGTTTTTTCAATTGTATTAAATTGCATTGATGTATATTTGTCCCGTGATAAGATTTAAAAACTAAAAACTTGAGAAAACATTAAAGAAAAACATAATTTAAAAAGTTTTAAAAATAACGAAACGAAACAGCCAACAAGCAAAACGCAAAAGTGTAACATGAATAAATAAAAAAAGAATATTTTTCCCTACATTTTTAAATTGAATTTCTTCATTATTTGTTGTTGTTATCATTGTTGAAATAGATGTTACTAATTATAAAAGAAAAAGAAAATAACATAATTATAGCCAAATAAACTAATTCTCAAGGTGTTCAACGTATAAAGGATCTCTGATAAGAAATTCTCCTTAATTTCCTTCTTTGCAAAAATGAATCACACAAAAAACACAAAAACAGAAAATAAAACATTAAATTTAATCCAAGAAACGTAAAAAAAAAAAAACAAGCCTAAGAGTCGCCTATTCTAATCGTAAAAAAAAAACACACACAAAAACACACATGGCTATAAATAATAAGAAATTGAACTTAAGAAAGGATGGAAAAGAAAAAAAATATAAACGTGTGCAATATAATTGTGTATAAAAGAAATCAATGATGACGTAAAATACGGAAAAGAATTATTTTAGCAAGTAAACGATAAGTTCAACAGAGCGGAGGAGGCGGATATGTTAAAAAAAGAAAAAAAAAAACAAGAAAAAACAAAAAAAAAACCAAAAAAGTGAACAACTATCGACGATACCGATTAAATATTATATAAATAGGTGTACATAATTATTTGTTATCTTATTTACTAATAAAGAAAATTATTCTAATGTATATGATGTCAAGAGATCCTGCATTTTATTTCACCCAAAAAAATAATGATCAATGGCTAGCGCAATGGACTCTATCTTCAGCAGTGCTCTAAAATATTACATTATCCCTTACCATTACAAGTAATATAAGCAAGATAAATTTTATTTATTTATTTATTAACTTAAGTCTACCGATACAATAATCTTACAGACTAGGCAATAATTCATATTAAACACACTACATCGCACATGTAGTAAAACTAAGATTTCATAATTAAAGCAATTATAATCTTATATATTAAAATAGGCAAAGTCAAAAATTGTAATCCTTGTTTAACCTATTTCCCGTGCACGTATCTTAATGAAACATATATCAAGCGAAAGCTATTTTTTCATAGATGTGCAGAATATATGTTTTATTCAGATATTTGCATAGAAAAAGGTGTGAAAGCCAGGCAAAGTTTTATCCATACTGAAAAATTGTTCTATTAACATACGCAACGAAGTCAAATCAATTCGAAATAGAAACAGAAACGTTGGTCGAATGTCGACAACCGGCGACACTTGTGCCTTTAAAATCATTTCTGAGAAAAACAAATTCAAAAAAATTTACAAACTTTATTAAAGTCTTGAATGGATGCAGTAACAACTTCAGAAAACCCATAGTTCATTTAATGTTCAGTAGAATATTGGGTGTGAATATGACTCCGCCCTTTCCCAACGGATGTCGTTTTAAGTATTGCTTACGTGTACTAATAAATGGCGATAGTATTTTATGTCAGCTGTCAAACGCACTACGTGATATTTGGTTGAAATATTAGCAACAAGTGTTTTTACCTCCTTGAAAATGTCGGTTTTCACTCCAAGTACACATCATTTGCGGGACGTGCTATTACACTATATTATTGCAAAGAAAAGTGCAGCGGAAACTCATCGTTTACTTGGGGAGATTTACGGTGAGCATGCTCCATTTAATACAACTTGTAAGGAATGGTTTCGACGATTTCAAAATAATGATTTTGGCACTGAGGACAAAGAACATGGAAAACCAACAAAAAAATTTAAAGATGCTGAATTGGAAGCATTATTGGCAGAGGATTCTTGCCAAACTCAATCGGAATTGGCTGCAGCATTAACTGTTGCAAAGCGTTTAAAAGCAATGGGAATGGCTCAAAAAGTTGGTAATTGGGTTCCATATGAATTGAAAGATAGAGACATCGAACGTCGAAAAGAATTTTTGCATCGAATAATCACAGGAGATGAAAAATTGACATATTATGAGAATATTTGACGTAAAAAAGTTTGGGTGAAGCCAGGTGAACCTGGACCATCACAGTTAAAGAGAAATATTCACTGTGACAAGGTTATGCTCTGCATTTGGTGGGATCAGAGAGGTTTTTTTTATTACGAGTTGCTCCAACCCTCTCAAACTATTAATGGAGAAGTTTACCGACGACAACTAATGCGTTTGAAGGGAGCCATAGAAGATAAACGACCAGAATGGGTGAATTGCCACAGTAAATTAATTCTTCAACAGGATAATGCCAAACCGCATACCGCACAAGTCGTGAAAAGATATTTAGATGGACAGATCTGGGAAGTGCTATTCCATCCGCTATATTCGCCAGACATCAGCTCCTTCATATTATCACTTTTGCCGCGGTTAACAATACAGTCAGATCTTACGATGAAAATTTGGATTGATAATTGGATCAGCTCAAAAGACCAGGATTCCTTCATGCAAGGAATAAGTAAATTACCTGAAAGATGGGCAAATAATAAGTAACTTTGAATAAACTTTTCTTTAATTTTCTAAAAAAAACAAATCTGTTTTATTTTACTCAAAAAGTGCCGGGTCATATTCACACATCCAATACAAAAAATATTTCGTTTGCGCAACGATCGTTCAGGGGCATAAATATTGATTAAGGTTAATAGTTTAGCACAGTCAATATGACTAGTCAAAATATCTCTTATGAATAAGACACGCATTAAGTTCGTCTACTATGGAACACTTGTAACCCTAACAGTGGACATCGAATTTCATAAGATGATAATATCTTGTATTTTTTGAATAAAAACCGAGTAAAACTTCTTTGTACCAGGTTCTATTCATTGAACAACTCACTCAAACATAAAACAGAATTGATCAATAGAAAAGGTATAGTGTTCCACCAAGATAATGCGAGGCCTCATACAAATTTGGTAACTCGCCAAAAGTTGTTACAGCTTGGATGGGATGTACTACTATACCTAACATATTTCCCAGATCTGGCACCTTCAGATTATTACTTTTTCCGATTTCTACAAAACTTATACTTCAAATGAAGACGTCAAAAATGACTTGGATCAGTTTTTTGCCAGCAAAGATCATCAAGTTTTATGAGCGTGGAATCATGCTACTGCCAGTAAGATGGCAAAAGGTATTGGACCAAAATGGAGAATATATAAATTAATAAAATATTTATACACTATAAGAAAATCATCTTTCATTTTCACAAAAAAAAAAAAAAAATTAAATTACTTTCCGAACAACCAGTATCAGTATTTTAATTATCATTACAAAGTAATGGTATTAGTACTTCGCCATTACTCAACACTATTTGGTATTACTTATAAATACTCAGCATTACGTAGCTGCTAGTGCTGAGGATTTCTAAGTAATGCTAGGTAATGCTGGGTAATGTAATGCTTCTTAAGATAATTAAATTTTTTGAAGTACCATTACTGGTAATGATACTGTTAATTTTTCTTGCTTGCAATATTTATACTGGTAATTGTAATGGTAATGATAGTACGTTTTTTGCAGGTCTGATTTTCAAAAATCCTGTGTTCAAGTACAATGTAGAAAATAGTCGTTCGAAAAATGCCAACTACTACTTTGCCTCTACTACTACTCTACTACTTTGCCTCTAGAAATATTTAGAATGCATCTTATATTTATTTTTTACTGCAGTCTATCGATTTGCAAATATAGACGCTTCGCTCATGTCGCGTTCTATTCGGACACTTCAATTAATTTGTACGGCACCCAAATTTTAAAATTGCTCGCTTCGCTCGCTTCGCTTTTGGTGTGTCCGTACCTTAAGGGGATCCGGTGGTCTAGCGCCCGAAAATTTGAGGTATCTTTATTATTTTTTGTCAAGATTAAATTAATGAATAACGATATAGAAACTTTTTAGGTATAGTACTCATGCTGCATACAAAAGCATTGTTTTTTTAACTAAAATTTTCTTTTAGTTATATTAACTCTAACGCTAGTGACACTAAATAAGACTCCTTCAAAAAAATATACCTGGGTGGTATTGTAGATTTTAACTCTAAAGAATGGTGCGCTTTTGAAATTGAAACTCTGAAAAAGAGACCTTTATCTTACGAGTTTTAAATGTAAAAGAAGAAATTTTTTAAATAAAATTTTGATTCTAGTGTTCTGAATAACATATCATAATTTCAGATGATTCGGCTTAACAGTTTTTTTGATTTTTCCCAACACCTTGCAAAAAAAAAGTAGTTTCGAGATAAATGAATTTAAAGTTTTAAGTATGGGAGCGAGCCGCCCGTTCGCTACCTGCTACTATAGCCGTAGAACCTGAAATACTGTCAATATCCTTAGTAAAATTCGACAGTATATTCTTGAAGGACTATACTTTCGAAATTTCTAGACCACCGGGTCCCCTTAAAGGGGTATCCCACTGTTACAGCGTTTCTGTAGCACGATGTATTTTTTTATGAGTGTTCGGATAAGGAAAGGTGTTGGGTCAAAATCCTACGGCTTGAAACACGCTGATTTAATTCAATATATATTTATTAATTTATCTTTTTTATTGTAAACAAATTCAGTCTTTTTCTTCTTAATATTATATACAAAATAAACAATATAAACAAAAAATCAACAATTCATACAGAATAAACAATAATAATTGTTTTTCTTTTCTTAAAATTACTAAATCTGCTTTTATCTGAAATAAAAGAAACGAAATTGGTTCAATTAATTATTTGAAATTACTCCGTGTTCGCGACGTATTATATTCAATAATATTGTCAGCGTATACCTAACAATATTATTGAAGGGGCTCTTTATTTTAACTAACAAGCAATCACGGCATATACCTATGACCGCTTGTTCGTTTTCGACGTGATTCTATTTAACGAAGTATATTCAGTATTATTATCGGCGTATACCTAACAATATTACTGAATTTTTATGCTTAAAGGAATAAACCAGCTAGCAACCACGGCATATACCTATACTTGCTAACTTGTTATTCCTTAATCTTGTTTTGCGGCATATACCTGCAATTTTAATCTTCTTAGCATAAACCTGAGTTGAGACTGATTTTTCTATGCACCCCAGCCTGCTTATATAGCAAAATAGAGCTGGACTGGGATGCGTGTGGTTCACAGGGATTGTACGAATCCTTTTGTACACTGAACCTTAATTCTTTACATTCTTCACGAAAACGCAGATGGCGCTCGAGGAGTAAATGCTTTATAGTTTGGTGGTTTCAAATATCAGGACAGCTGATTGCAAAATGTCACCTGTTTAATATGACATTTCGATTGGATAAAGTAAGTTTGCTTACCTTTCTTTTTCTAATTAATGTATTATCTTTACAGCATGTCGAGACTGCGACACCCACTCTAGAGGCCCTTGAATTGAACGTTTTTTTCAGGGAGTTGTACAAGAAAATAAAAAACATTTAGAGTTAAATATAATAATCCTCTTATTATATGATCTTTAATGAATATTTTGAGAGAAAAAAAAAAATTTATTTAGTGGTTGGGTCAGGGCAGGCCTGCTACTGGGACTCACAACTTAGGAACGGCAGCTCATGGTGTGCACGATAACAGCCAAACAAATAATCTGAAAATTATGAGATTGCACATTAGTACTCTTTATATATGTAGCTATGGCATGAGCGTGTCACATTTTGAAAAAAAAATGTTTATTCATTTCTTTAATTTTTTCTACTATTCGTTATATTTTTTAGTTGATTTTTTACTGTTAAAACATGGAATACAAGCTATGTAAATGTAAAAATGCCTGATTTGCTCCACTTAGGTTATAGAGGCAAAGCTAACACAGCTTGTACCAAAATCTGAAATTTTTCGGATGAATGGTTTTCTCAGAATGCTGCACACCATTCATCAAAACGGTGTTTTGAGAAAAATGGCATTTAAGTTAAAGTTAAAGGCAACGAGGAGTGCTAGGGAGCGCGCAACTGCGCACAGAATCGCCTGTAGCGGCGCGAGCTTTTCAAATTTCGCGGCAAGAGATAGCTTAAACGATTCAGCAAAGAACACAGAATTTTTCAAAACTAAAAAAAAAATGCATTTTGTGAACGTTCTATAGTGGGATACCCCCTTAAACCGTTTCAGGCCAAAATGGCCTAAATTTTTTCAATTTTTTAACCACTATGTTTTTTAGGAAAAAATTATTCAACCTTATTACCTACTCTACAGTTTTTTTTCCTGCACTTCCCGAATCTGATCGCAGATTAACGCTATCTGGCGCCATTTTTAAAAAATGGCGGCTGAAAGCAGAAAAAATGGCGAATTTTTTTAAATTTTAATGCAAATAATCGTAAATTAAAACAAGAAGCCGTCAACGTAGGATGCTAATTCTCTGAATCTGGTGGGATAATTTCTCTAAAAGATAGGAACAATAGTGATGGGAAATCGAATATGGCAATTTTTACGGATAGTTTTTTGATTTTTGCAGATTTTTGTTTTATTTATATACCTACAGGGTTTTTTTTCAAATTTATTAACTTTGTTATCATTTATGACGTTGCTTATTGTGAGTATGAAGTCAGATTTCCAAATAATGCTGATAATAAGGCTTTAAAACCTGAAATACTGCCACTATTCATACAAAAATTGGACAGTATATTCTTGAAAGACTATACTTTAGACTATAATTCTAGACTACCGGGTCCCCTGAAGTTCTTCTCCGAGATTTTTTATATAAGAAACCTGAGATCTGATTAAACTTAAAAGGCATACAAATATCTACTTTTTCTGTTTTTGAATAAGGAAAAAAGCATTTAGGTTTAATACCACCAAACAACATGACCCGCCACAATCTTGAATATATATTTCCGCAACAGATGAATCTAAGAATAAAGTTTTTAACATATAACGAACGAAACTTTTCTGCATCATACGCGTCAGACGCCATCTGATGGTATCGTAGGGAAAACTAAAGCGAGGCCTATTCTAAAATATCCAACATCGATGCCGGCAGAAAGCTCAGAGCTGCATAGATGGCGCTGAAATTCACGAAAATATTTCATTAACAATAGATTAAAATGTTTAAATTATTGAAAAGGAAAATTTTGAGATTCTTGTTTAGAATTTAATAACAAAAATATACAATTTATTTAGTTATTGACACATTTATTTTAATATACAAAAATCTTGGGTGCTTTTAACGGCTAGAAATGAAAAAGCCCAACGATCTGAGTCTGGAACTTAAGATATAATAAATGGGTAATAAAGGTGAATTTGTAGGTTATCAGGCTTTTTATGTTATATAATACTGATTTCCCTTTAATTCATATCGATCATATTATATGAATTATATATATGCTCTTTCTAATAAAATTGGTCCCATTCATGTATGATAATTTTTTTACGAGATATAGACAAAAACGTCTAGTGATGCATTCTTTCCCATGTTATTCTTATGGAAAACAAAAAAGTTCGATGAGCCACCAGTCAAAATTGATATTATGAGCTGGGGTTGGGCAAGGACTTTTCTTTCCTGTCCTAGCAACGATTGAATCTGTTTGAAAAAGAAAAAAAAAAAAATAAATAAATTTCAATCACTCTAATATACAGGGTGTTCAGAGGTGGGTGGTCAATACTGCAGGGGGTGAAAGGTCAGACTGAGACAAGCAAAAAATCGTATGGGTGGGGGGGGGGGCATCTCGCACCGTTTGGGAGTTACAGGGTGATTCGTAAATCAGGATTTTGCCTTATATGGGAACCGCTCTTGTATTTTTATCTTTTTTTCTACGCATCGCAGCGGCCCCAAACTGATATCAAAAAATCACTATTTGGAAGCCCTTTCCAAAAAAGTTTACACCACCCCCCTATCCCCAACCCCTTGGCCACAATCCCACCTGGAAGTTGAAAAAATTAAGTTTTATTTCACGATTTTTCACCTTTCGCCCCACTTTTCTCCGAAATTCATGTTATTAACATACCTACTTTTTATTTTTTTTAAGTTGCCTATCTAATTACCTTTCCAAAAAGGTGCAACATGCCCAGGTAGGAAAAGGATACGAAAATTTATTTACAAAAATCCTTTTACAGAATATCATGATAATTCGAATTTTTAAGAAATTATACTTAAGTTAACTAAAAAATACATTTTGTTCGGTTAAAAACTAATTACAATTAAAACGTTTGTCCTTTAAAAGCTGTTCAAAATGTTCTCCGCTAGTTTCGATGCATG
This sequence comes from Dysmachus trigonus, assembly GCA_949715965.1. Classification (NCBI taxonomy): domain Eukaryota; kingdom Metazoa; phylum Arthropoda; class Insecta; order Diptera; family Asilidae; genus Dysmachus; species Dysmachus trigonus. Next base: position 1,415,962 of record OX454324.1, read on the forward strand.
CAAGTAGCCTTCGTTTTATTTCACGTTTGAGGTCTATGGTAGCCAGCCTCTCCCGTATTTTCGTGGCTGCAGTCCCAATCCTGGTAACTAATTCTTGTCTGGTGTTGATTTTTCTTGAGTAAACATCATCTTTCATCATTCCCTATAAGAAAAAGTCCAGTGGAGTAAGGTCCGGTGACCTAGCAGGCCAAGGAATCGGTCCACCTCGTCCAATCCAGCGTTCTGGGTAAAGTTCATTCAACGTTGCCCTAACAATGTTCCCAGTATACGCAGGTGCTCCGTCGAGCTGTAAATAAATTGCGCTTCTGGTGGCCAGGGGGATGTCCTCCAACAGATGCGGAAGGGTATTCTCCAAAAAGTCCGAGTATAGCTGACTATTCAGCACTTGGGGCAAGATGAAGAGTCCTATCAACTGCTTGCCGATGATGCCAGCCCAGACATTGACACTAAATCTTTGCTGGAAGGACCGACACCTTGTCCTATGTGGGTTCACATCTGACCAGGTGTGGAGGTAGTGCAAGTTTGTGATGCCATCCCGGGTGAATTGCGATTCATCCGTTCACAGAATTCGGTCTAGAAACCTTCTGTTTTTATTGTCAGACTCGAACAGCCAAGTGCAGAATTGTAATCGTCCTTCGGAATCTCCTTCCCTAGTGCTTGGACCGGGATATGGTGGTATGGATGTAGTCCCTCTCGGTTCACAACGGTCCAAACTCTCCCTGAAGACAATCCTGACCTTCGTGCGACCTGCCTGATGCTTATTACAGGGCTGTTCCTGACGATGTTGAGGATTTGTTGGTCGGGGTCCGCTGAATCGGCCGATTTTCCTGCTCGCGTTTCTGCTCTGGGGGCGGTTGCACTTCCGGTTTCTTTTAACCTTCTGAAAGTCCTTGAAAATACCCTTCTGTTGGGTACCCGCCGATTCGGGAATCTCCTTTGGTATTCTCGTACGGCCTCACTATCATTTCCTTCTACTAAACCGTACACGTAAATTATATCGGCAGACTCTTCAACACTGCATTCTGCCATTTTATCTTAATTTTTTCTATTAAACACCCGTTCTTATCGCTTGCTTCTTCAACTGTGGTCAATGTCCTTTCAAACTTACCCATTTTTATACCATAATTCATACGAAGTATTAGAAACGGAGCGTCAGGATACTTAGGAGTCAATACTGGATATAATAAACTAATAACGCTATTTAACGAGATTAAATTTATTATTTTATTACTGTTTTGCTGAAATAATAAAAATGTACTACCTCTGTTTCCTAAACAAACATTTCCGAACTTGCTGTCATAAAAATTGTTTACTTAACGACTTTTTTCATTATGGTGCAATAAAGTAATTAGGTACCTGTGAGGATGTTTTAATTTCAGGACTTTTGCAACCCTTTTCTACCTGGGCATGTTGCACCTTTTTGGAAAGGTAATTAGATACGCAACTTAAAAAAAATAAAAAGTAGGTATGTTAATAACGTAAATTTCGGAGAAAAGTGGGTCGAAAGGTGAAAAATCGTGAAATAAAAGTTAATTTTTTCAACTTCCAGGGGGGATTGCGGTCAAGGGGTTGGGGATAGGGGGGTGGTGTAAACTTTTTTGGAAAGGGCTTCCAAATAGTGATTTTTTGAAATCAGTTTGGGGCCGCTGCGATGCGTAGAAAAAAAGATAAAAATACAAGAGCGGTTCCCATATAAGGCAAAATCCTGATTTACGAATCACCCTGTAACTGCCAAACGGTGCGAGATGCCCCCCCCCCCCACCCATACGATTTTTTGCTTGTCTCGGTCTGACCTTTCACCCCCTTCAGTATTGACCTCCCACCTCTGAACACCCTGTATATACAGGGTGACCGGAAATTCGACGTTTTCCTTTTAAGGGGAGAAACTATGGCTCATTTGCAATAAAAAAGGTCTAATAAACTAGGGGTCAAAAATGAACGGTTTTGGAGTTACAGCCATTTTAATTTTATTTGGACTTTTTCCGACTTTCGAAGAAAATAAATAAATAAAAAATTAAACTTTATTTTTTAATGTCATTTTTTTACTTTATTTGAAAGCTAGTGAACTAAAAGTTTATTCAAAATTATTACATTGTACAAGTAACCCTTAACTTTTGAGAAGCAAGCCTCAACTTAATGTCACTTTGTAAAAAAAGGTAGCCTTTTACTATTTTATGAACCATTACTGTAAAAAAAATGTATGGAAGTTCGCGGAAAAATTATTTTAACTACTTCCTTGTATCGTTAGCAATTCAACACGTTACAAAAATCTGAGAAATTTGGTCGCATTTTACAAAAATAACATAATAAACTGTAGACCAAAAAGTGCACTTCTGGGAACCGGCTACCTAAAAATAATAATAACGCAGGTAGTTAACCCTCACAGGGCCGTTTGGGTATTGGGATCCTTAATTAGTCGTCAGGACTAACAAAACTTGATTGTTTTTGTTTATCAGTTCAGTTCGTTCAGTTAGTTGTCAATCCTCTACGTGCACGGACGTTGTTACTCCTAACTAAAGTTACACTGTGTTTGTTTCTCAATGGCTCAATTCGGACCTGAAGAATATGCGGATATTCTGTTCGTGTATGGTTTCTGCAACGGTGATCGAGCTGCAGCACGAAGGGAATACCGGCGTCGTTTCCCAAATCGCCGTGTTCCACACGTGACCGTGTTTGAAAACACATATCGGCGTCTAAGGGAATCAGGAAGCACGCAACGCCGACAAAGCGATGCTGGTAGACCTCCAGTTTACCCAGCTGAGGACGAGGAGGAAATCTTGCAGTGTTTTCATGAAGATCCTACTACATCTAATAGGATTGTGGCCAGACGTCTTGGGATCAGCCAATGGAAGGTGTGGTTTACAATGCATACGGCTCTAATGCATTCGTATGATTACACACCAGTCCACGCCGTGGAGGAAGGAGACCCGGTAAGAAGAATTGAATTTTGCCGGTTCATCATCAATGCCGACATGGAGGATGAAAACTTCTTGTCTAAAATACTGTGGACCGATGGCCAGCGAGGTGCCCGGATCTAACACCTTGCGACTATTATTTATGGGGGCACATGAAAGACTTAGTCTACACAACCCCCATAAATTCCGAAGGAGAACTAAGGGAAAGGATTTTAAACGCTGCTGAACAAATAAAATCAACTCTATCATCAAGAATAACAAAAACGGAGCTAAGAAGGAGACTTAGAGCATGCGTTAGACGGAGAGGATCACAATTTGAGCAAGATCTGTAAATTTAAATTTTACTGATATGATTCAAAGCAATAAAGAGTTCTAGTAAGTTTTAAGATGTTTTTTGTTTCAACATTCACCTAGATTAAATTAAATTAAATAAATAAATTAAATCTTAGCCAACACGGAAAAATCCCAATTCCGCGATCATTATTATTATCTACATAAAATGCCCTTAACTAGTTAAGAATTGTATTTCGTTAGATAGCTAATAAGACAAGGAAGTAATAAAAATATTTTTTACGCTAACGTCCATACATTTTTTTTACAGAAATGGCTTACGAGTAAGGTAAAAACTACGTATTTTTACAAAGCGACATTAAGTTTAGGCTTGCTTCTTAAAAGTTTAGGGTAATTTGTACGAAGTAATTATTTTAAATAAATTGTCAGTTTACTAGCTTTCAACTGAAGTAAAAAAACATACATAAAATTTTTATTTTATTTTTTTATTCATTAATTTTCTTCGAAAGTCGGAAAAAGTCCAAATAAAATTAAAATGGCTGTAACTCCAAAACCGTTCATTTTTGACCCCTAGTTTATCAGACCTTTTTTATTGCAAATGAGCCATAGTTTCTCCCCTTAAAAGGAAAACGTCGAATTTCCGGTCACCCTGTATATTAGGGTGCTTTTTTTTCGTGACTTTTTTGTTTTTTTTTCAGTCCCACCTCGAAATTTTGTGGCAAATACCTAAACAGAAATTCCCTGAAAATTGGAGCCATTAATATTAATATTAAGTACTAGACCAAGGCGTATAAAGATTTCCCATATAAAATATACGTAAACTTTGATTATTTTTCTTCAAAACTCTACAGCTCAGAGGCATTTTATGGTATAATCTTGGTCAATGGTAGGATTTCTTCAGAATTGAATGCTCTACAAAAGTGTTCATTGCGGTGTAACCCTAACTCCCACCAGCGAGGTAGTACGGGTCACTAACCCTAATTTTTCCATAAAATTCTCGCTTTTTGCCCCTATCTCGTAAACAACAAGAGGTACAGAAAAAGTGAATATAACAAACTTGTAGGAAATTTAATTTCCTCCAAAAAGTGCTTGAACACCAAATCGCTAACATCGATATTTCTTCAGATATTGGGCTTTGAAGTTGAAATATTACAATTCTTTTATTTTTCCTTCAGGACTTTTCTGTTTTTTGACTAGAATGATCTAGTTATTTTACTAAGAGTCGATTTAGCAAGAATAACCGATCCGGGGTGCCCGTTTTTAGAAAATAATTTGTTTACCTGATATTGAGGAATAAATACTAGGGAATAGGGAAGCGGAAGTCAGCGAGCGCACCCCTAAAATAATTAAAGAGCACCGAGCGGAAGTTGTTCCATTCTCCTGCGCGTCCGCTGAAAGTTTAAATTCAAGGGAAGGAGAGGCAATTTCAAGAGTAGAATACCTCTTCCTAATCTCGTTCGCTAAAAATTTGAATTGAATCAAAAAGAATCCGTTACAACTTACCGAAAAACTAGATTTTCATTAATTACAGCCGCGCCCGGCAAAACAATTTGATAAATACATAATTTTAACGACAGGAGAAATAAATTAAAAGCATTCACAGCGAAGATTTTAGCCCTCCTTTCGCCAGCCCACCAACAGACGATAATCGATGAAAATTTTCGATATTCCGACTATTTTCTACGGAAGTTTTTGGAGAATTAGCTTTTATTAAGTCTACCGTAAACTTTGGTAGTGAATTTAATGCGTAGAATTAGTTGATTTTTATTTAAATCAATAATTCTCCAACGCACCAGTAACGGACGGAACTTCACCTGGGCACGACACGAACTGAATTAAAGGAACGATTCAAATTCAAAGAGCGGAAATTGAAACGGATTAAGAGAGAAAAGTTGTATTCAGTTCGGTGCAGCAGGGGACGAGTGCTAAGAGTCGTTAAATTCAAATATCTTTTGAGAGCTGTGAGCGCTGATTGGTTCGTGGTATCAATATAATAAAATGGTTGCCATTCTGCGATTGGCCCCATGAACCACACAACCCGTTGCCTAGAGACGGTAAAAGATTTTCGCCTCTTGGTGTGGTGACAAATGTCAATGTGACTAACAAGGGGAAATTCCCAACCCGAAATCTCCGATTATGATGAAACTTGGCAGAAATGTTACCTTTAGTGTGACATTTAAAAATTCGTTTTCAAACCCTGCTGTAATTCAGTCCTTGGGGGGGAAAAACCCCTCCAAAGATCAAAAATGAGCCGTTTTCGGGTCGCTTTATGACGCATTATCTCCCGTTAAGTTAACTATTTTTTAGATTTATATATATACTTCCTTTGGAGCTTCTCACTATAAATCGCTTGCAAAAATGTTGAATTTCCCAAAAAAACTTCATACGCATAAACTCATTTTTCGTTAGGTGTTCGCTTTGCTTTCAATTTAAATCTTTATTTATCGCAATTGTGATGAGCTGCAAGTATATGATTGTAAGAAAAAAAAAGCAAACCAGAAATGGTAAAAAAAAAATATTTTCTAAAAAAGGTCTCCGCGGAATGATTTTCTTTGCTCAATCCACTCTAAGTAAAATAAATAGATGATTCTAGGCAAAAAACAGAATAGTCTAGAGGAAAAATAGCAGAATTTTAATATTTACATTATTCCTGGTATTTTTTCAACCCTATACAGGCAAAAAAAATTATTTTCTAAAAAAGGGCTCCGCGGAATGATTTTCTTTGCTCAATCCACTGGAAGTAAAATAAATAGATGATTCTGTACAAAAAACAGAATAGTCTAGAGGGAAAATAGCAGAATTTTAATATTTACATTTTTCCTTGTATTTTTTCAACCCTATACAGGCACAACAAATTATTTTCTAAAAAAGGGCTCTGCGGAATGATTTTCTTTGCTCAATCCACTCTAAGTAAAATAAATAGATGATTCTAGGCAAAAAACAGAATAGTCTAGAGGAAAAATAGCAGAATTTTAATATCTACATTATTCCTTGTATTTTTTCAGCCCTATACAGGCACAACAAATTATTTTCTAAAAAAGGGCTCCGCGGAATGATTTTCTTTGCTCAATCCACTCTAAGTAAAATAAATAGATGATTCTGTACAAAAAACAGAATAGTCTAGAGGGCAAATAGCAGAATTTTAATATTTACATTTTTCCTTGTATTTTTTCAACCCTATACAGGCACAACAAATTATTTTCTAAAAAAGGGCTCTGCGGAATGATTTTCTTTGCTCAATCCACTCTAAGTAAAATAAATAGATGATTCTGTACAAAAAACAGAATAGTCTAGAGGGAAAATAGCAGAATTTTAATATTTACATTTTTCCTTGTATTTTTTCAACCCTATACAGGCACAACAAATTATTTTCTAAAAAAGGGCTCTGCGGAATGATTTTCTTTGCTAAATCCACTCTAAGTAAACTAATTAGATGATTCTAGGTAAAAAACAGAATAGTCTAGAGGAAAAAATAGCAGAATTTTAATATTTACATTTTTCCTTGTATTTTTTCAGCCCTATACAGGCAAAAAAAATTATTTTCTAAAAAAGTGCTCCGCGGAATGATTTTCTTAGCTCAATCCACTCTAAGTAAAATAAATAGATGATTCTAGGCAAAAAACAGAATAGTCTAGAGGAAAAATAGCAGAATTTTAATATCTACATTATTCCTTGTATTTTTTCAGCCCTATACAGGCAAAAAAAATTATTTTCTAAAAAAGTGCTCCGCGGAATGATTTTCTTTGCTCAATCCACTCTAAGTAAAATAAATAGATGATTCTATACAAAAAACAGAATAGTCTAGAGGAAAAAATAGCAGAATTTTAATATTTACATTTTTCCTTGTATTTTTTCAGCCTTATACAGGCAAAAAAAATTATTTTTTAAAAAAGGGCTCCGCGGAATGATTTTCTTTGCTAAATCCACTCCAAGTAAAATAAATAGATGATTCTATACAAAAAACAGAATAGTCTAGAGGAAAAAATAGCAGAATTTTAATATTTACATTTTTCCTTGTATTTTTTCAGCCTTATACAGGCAAAAAAAATTATTTTTTAAAAAAGGGCTCCGCGGAATGATTTTCTTTGCTAAATCCACTCCAAGTAAAATAAATAGATGATTCTATACAAAAAACAGAATAGTCTAGAGGAAAAAATAGCAGAATTTTAATATTTACATTTCTCCTTGTATTTTTTTAGCCCTATACAGGCAAAAAAAAATATTTTCTAAAAAAGGGCTCCGCGGAATGATTTTCTTTGCTAAATCCACTCCAAGTAAAATAAATAGATGATTCTATACAAAAAACAGAATAGTCTAGAGGAAAAAATAGCAGAATTTTAATATTTACATTTTTCCTTGTATTTTTTCAGCCTTATACAGGCAAAAAAAATTATTTTTTAAAAAAGGGCTCCGCGGAATGATTTTCTTTGCTAAATCCACTCCAAGTAAAATAAATAGATGATTCTATACAAAAAACAGAATAGTCTAGAGGAAAAAATAGCAGAATTTTAATATTTACATTTTTCCTTGTATTTTTTTAGCCCTATACAGGCAAAAAAATAATATTTTCTAAAAAAGGGCTCCGCGGAATGATTTTCTTTGCTAAATCCACTCCAAGTAAAATAAATAGATGATTCTATACAAAAAACAGAATAGTCTAGAGGAAAAAATAGCAGAATTTTAATATTTACATTTTTCCTTGTATTTTTTTAGCCCTATACAGGCAAAAAAAAATATTTTCTAAGAAAGGGCTCCGCGGAATGATTTTCTTTGCTAAATCCACTCCAAGTAAAATAAATAGATGATTCTATACAAAAAACAGAATAGTCTAGAGGAAAAAATAGCAGAATTTTAATATTTACATTTTTCCTTGTATTTTTTCAGCCCTATACAGGCAAAAAAAAATATTTTCTAAAAAAGGGCTCCGCGGAATTATTTTCTTTGCTAAATCCACTCCAAGTAAAATAAATAGATGATTCTATACAACAAACAGAATAGTCTAGAGGAAAAAATAGCAGAATTTTAATATTTACATTATTCTTGGTATTTTTTCAGCCTTATACAGGCAAAAAAAAATTATTTTTTAAAAAAGGGCTCCGCAGAATGATTTTCTTTGCTCAATCCACTCCAAGTAAAATAAATAGATGATTCTAGGCAAAAAACAGAATAGTCTAGAGGAAAAATTGCAGAATTTTAATATTTACATTATTCCTGGTATTTTTTCAACCCTATACAGGCAAAAAAAAATTATTTTCTAAAAAAGGGCTCCGCGGAATGATTTTCTTTGCTAAATCCACTCCAAGTAAAATAAATAGATGATTCTATACAAAAAACAGAATAGTCTAGAGGAAAAAATAGCAGAATTTTAATATTTACATTTTTCCTTGTATTTTTTCAGCCTTATACAGGCAAAAAAAATTATTTTTTAAAAAAGGGCTCCGCGGAATGATTTTCTTTGCTAAATCCACTCCAAGTAAAATAAATAGATGATTCTATACAAAAAACAGAATAGTCTAGAAGAAAAAATAGCAGAATTTTAATATTTACATTTTTCCTTGTATTTTTTCAGCCCTATACAGGCAAAAAAAATTATTTTATAAAAAAGGGCTCCGCGGGATGATTTTCTTTGCTCAATCCACTCCAAGTAAAATAAATAGATGATTCTATACAAAAAACAGAATAGTCTAGAGGAAAAAATAGCAGAAGTTTAATATTTACATTTTTCCTTGTATTTTTTCAGCCTTATACAGGCAAAAAAAATTATTTTTTAAAAAAGGGCTCCGCGGAATGATTTTCTTTGCTAAATCCACTCCAAGTAAAATAAATAGATGATTCTATACAAAAAACAGAATAGTCTAGAGGAAAAAATAGCAGAATTTTAATATTTACATTTCTCCTTGTATTTTTTTAGCCCTATACAGGCAAAAAAAAATATTTTCTAAAAAAGGACTCCGCGGAATGATTTTCTTTGCTAAATCCACTCCAAGTAAAATAAATAGATGATTCTATACAAAAAACAGAATAGTCTAGAGGAAAAAATAGCAGAATTTTAATATTTACATTTTTCCTTGTATTTTTTCAGCCTTATACAGGCAAAAAAAATTATTTTTTAAAAAAGGGCTCCGCGGAATGATTTTCTTTGCTAAATCCACTCCAAGTAAAATAAATAGATGATTCTATACAAAAAACAGAATAGTCTAGAGGAAAAAATAGCAGAATTTTAATATTTACATTTTTCCTTGTATTTTTTCAGCCTTATACAGGCAAAAAAAAATATTTCCTAAAAAAGGGCTCCGCGGAATGATTTTCTTTGCTAAATCCACTCCAAGTAAAATAAATAGATGATTCTATACAAAAAACAGAATAGTCTAGAGGAAAAAATAGCAGAATTTTAATATTTACATTTTTCCTTGTATTTTTTCAGCCTTATACAGGCAAAAAAAATTATTTTTTAAAAAAGGGCTCCGCGGAATGATTTTCTTTGCTAAATCCACTCCAAGTAAAATAAATAGATGATTCTATACAAAAAACAGAATAGTCTAGAGGAAAAATTACAGAATTTTAATATTTACATTTTTCCTTGTATTTTTTCAACCCTATACAGGCAAAAAAAAATTATTTTCTAAAAAAGGGCTCCGCGGAATGATTTTCTTTGCTAAATCCACTCCAAGTAAAATAAATAGATGATTCTATACAAAAAACAGAATAGTCTAGAGGAAAAAATAGCAGAATTTTAATATTTAAATTTTTCCTTGTATTTTTTCAGCCTTATACAGGCAAAAAAAATTATTTTTTAAAAAAGGGCTCCGCGGAATGATTTTCTTTGCTAAATCCACTCCAAGTAAAATAAATAGATGATTCTATACAAAAAACAGAATAGTCTAGAGGAAAAAATAGCAGAATTTTAATATTTACATTTTTCCTTGTATTTTTTCAGCCTTATACAGGCAAAAAAAATTATTTTCTAAAAAAGGGCTCCGCGGAATGATTTTCTTTGCTAAATCCACTCCAAGTAAAATAAATAGATGATTCTATACAAAAAACAGAATAGTCTAGAGGAAAAAATAGCAGAATTTTAATATTTACATTTTTCCTTGTATTTTTTCAGCCTTATACAGGCAAAAAAAATTATTTTCTAAAAAAGGGCTCCGCGGAATGATTTTCTTTGCTAAATCCACTCCAAGTAAAATAAATAGATGATTCTATACAAAAAACAGAATAGTCTAGAGGAAAAATTACAGAATTTTAATATTTACATTTTTCCTTGTATTTTTTCAACCCTATACAGGCAAAAAAAAATTATTTTCTAAAAAAGGGCTCCGCGGAATGATTTTCTTTGCTAAATCCACTCCAAGTAAAATAAATAGATGATTCTATACAAAAAACAGAATAGTCTAGAGGAAAAAATAGCAGAATTTTAATATTTACATTTTTCCTTGTATTTTTTCAGCCTTATACAGGCAAAAAAAATTATTTTCTAAAAAAGGGCTCCGCGGAATGATTTTCTTTGCTAAATCCACTCCAAGTAAAATAAATAGATGATTCTATACAAAAAACAGAATAGTCTAGAGGAAAAAATAGCAGAATTTTAATATTTACATTTTTCCTTGTATTTTTTCAGCCTTATACAGGCAAAAAAAATTATTTTTTAAAAAAGGGCTCCGCGGAATGATTTTCTTTGCTAAATCCACTCCAAGTAAAATAAATAGATGATTCTATACAAAAAACAGAATAGTCTAGAGGAAAAATTACAGAATTTTAATATTTACATTTTTCCTTGTATTTTTTCAACCCTATACAGGCAAAAAAAAATTATTTTCTAAAAAAGGGCTCCGCGGAATGATTTTCTTTGCTAAATCCACTCCAAGTAAAATAAATAGATGATTCTATACAAAAAACAGAATAGTCTAGAGGAAAAAATAGCAGAATTTTAATATTTACATTTTTCCTTGTATTTTTTCAGCCTTATACAGGCAAAAAAAAATATTTTCTAAAAAAGGGCTCCGCGGAATGATTTTCTTTGCTAAATCCACTCCAAGTAAAATAAATAGATGATTCTATACAAAAAACAGAATAGTCTAGAGGAAAAAATAGCAGAATTTTAATATTTACATTTTTCCTTGTATTTTTTCAGCCTTATACAGGCAAAAAAAATTATTTTTTAAAAAAGGGCTCCGCGGAATGATTTTCTTTGCTAAATCCACTCCAAGTAAAATAAATAGATGATTCTATACAAAAAACAGAATAGTCTAGAGGAAAAAATAGCAGAATTTTAATATTTACATTTTTCCTTGTATTTTTTCAGCCTTATACAGGCAAAAAAAAATATTTTCTAAAAAAGGGCTCCGCGGAATGATTTTCTTTGCTAAATCCACTCCAAGTAAAATAAATAGATGATTCTATACAAAAAACAGAATAGTCTAGAGGAAAAAATAGCAGAATTTTAATATTTACATTTTTCCTTGTATTTTTTCAGCCTTATACAGGCAAAAAAAATTATTTTTTAAAAAAGGGCTCCGCGGAATGATTTTCTTTGCTAAATCCACTCCAAGTAAAATAAATAGATGATTCTATACAAAAAACAGAATAGTCTAGAGGAAAAATTACAGAATTTTAATATTTACATTTTTCCTTGTATTTTTTCAACCCTATACAGGCAAAAAAAAATTATTTTCTAAAAAAGGGCTCCGCGGAATGATTTTCTTTGCTAAATCCACTCCAAGTAAAATAAATAGATGATTCTATACAAAAAACAGAATAGTCTAGAGGAAAAAATAGCAGAATTTTAATATTTACATTTTTCCTTGTATTTTTTTAGCCCTATACAGGCAAAAAAAAATATTTTCTAAAAAAGGGCTCCGCGGAATGATTTTCTTTGCTAAATCCACTCCAAGTAAAATAAATAGATGATTCTATACAAAAAACAGAATAGTCTAGAGGAAAAAATAGCAGAATTTTAATATTTACATTTTTCCTTGTATTTTTTCAGCCCTATACAGGCAAAAAAAAATATTTTCTAAAAAAGGGCTCCGCGGAATTATTTTCTTTGCTAAATCCACTCCAAGTAAAATAAATAGATGATTCTATACAAAAAAACAGAATAGTCTAGAGGAAAAAATAGCAGAATTTTAATATTTACATTATTCTTGGTATTTTTTCAGCCTTATACAGGCAAAAAAAAATTATTTTTTAAAAAAGGGCTCCGCAGAATGATTTTCTTTGCTCAATCCACTCCAAGTAAAATAAATAGATGATTCTAGGCAAAAAACAGAATAGTCTAGAGGAAAAATTGCAGAATTTTAATATTTACATTATTCCTGGTATTTTTTCAACCCTATACAGGCAAAAAAAAATTATTTTCTAAAAAAGGGCTCCGCGGAATGATTTTCTTTGCTAAATCCACTCCAAGTAAAATAAATAGATGATTCTATACAAAAAACAGAATAGTCTAGAGGAAAAAATAGCAGAATTTTAATATTTAAATTTTTCCCTGTATTTTTTCAGCCTTATACAGGCAAAAAAAATTATTTTTTAAAAAAGGGCTCCGCGGAATGATTTTCTTTGCTAAATCCACTCCAAGTAAAATAAATAGATGATTCTATACAAAAAACAGAATAGTCTAGAGGAAAAAATAGCAGAATTTTAATATTTACATTTTTCCTTGTATTTTTTCAGCCCTCTACGGACAAAAAAAATTATTTTCTAAAAAAGGGCTCCCCGGAATGATTTTCTTTGCTAAATCCACTGTAAGTAAAATAAATAGATAATTCTAGGCAAAAAACAGAAAAGTCCTGAAGAAAAAATAAAAGAATTTTAATATTTACATATTCCCTAGTATTTATTCCGCCCTATCAGGTAAACAAATTATTTTCTAAAAAAGAGCTCCACTGATCGGTTATTCTGGCTAAATCGACTTTTAGTAAAATACCTAGATGATTCTAGGCAAAAAACGGAAAAGTCTAGAAGAAAAGATGAAAGTATTTGAATATTTAAATTTTCTTGTATTTTGTCCATCCTGAAAGTTAAAAAATTTATTGTCTTAAAAAGGACTCGTAGAATTTTTTACAGAACAGAAAAACAACAACGTGATCCTATAAGTGTTCGGGTTTTTGTTTCGTTTCACATTTCTCAGTCTAAATCATCCGATTTGAAAAAAAACCAAAAAGCATTCGATTTCTTATACAAAATATTAGGAGATATACTTCTAGGGATATACCCTATTGGGAAATCTTGAATAAAGTGACGAAAAAAAAATTGTTTTAAATTTAAGGAACATAACTCATTTTGAATTTGGACTTGATTTTTTGTAGGAAGCACAAAAAGTGTCTCACCCTTTAAAACATGACCTTTGGAATGCGCCCTCTACCGCCGATATGAGGAATAATAAGTCATAAAGAAATTATTTTATGTTCTTCAATACATGTATTATAATTCTCAAAAGAAATTTTTTCAATAAATATTATAGATTTTTTTTTAATTTTTTTTTTTAAAGTCGGTTTTTTTATCGATTTAGATAGTGAGTCCTCGTAATATGGGATTTTTCCAGTATGGATTATGCTAAGGCAAATCTACTACAAACGAATTAACTAGATTTCCTTAATTCATGGAATCAGGGTATTCCGGGATTTAGGCAAAATTTTCGACAAAATTAACCACACAATTTTTCAAAAATTGGCTGCATTTTTCACTTACTGATTAATTTAAACTCTAATTATTGTATGCTTTATAGTAGTTGATTTATTAATAAAAAAATATGTTATAAATCTAAGCATCTTAATTATTAAGTGCTTCTTTATCTCACCCCTCAATTTAGTCTCATTATGTGGTATGTCCACTTAAATCGCCGATGCGTGAAAAATATTCACGAGAGTCCAATTCAGTAAATTGCCCTTGTGCATATATAATGATAAAAGAGGGATGTTACAACACCTGCACTTCAGATACGTTCAATACTCCTGTTACACACCCCAATTACATACAAAATTGATAGGCACTTAAGATTAAAAATGTTTTTCTTTCAGGAATTTTAGAAATCTTGCTATTTATTGTGATTAAAATTGATACTAAATGAATTGAATATCTTATAAAAAAGGAGATTTCTTAAACTTAAAATGGTTTCAATGAAAAAGATTTACCGATTAAAATCTAGGAATTTTTAGGTACAGCATTTTATCTTATAATCATCTTATATAAAAAATCGTTAAATTTAAGAAAAATATCACCTATATATTTATAAAAGTTGTTTATTTTATCGTGCACTATCCAAAAGAACCCAAAAAATTATTTTTCTATAAAATTCCACCAATATCACACTATCAATGTCATCCTAAGGTCGAGAAAAACTATAAACTCTTTAAAATTATATTTTTTATCTTCAGTGGTTTTTTTGTGAAAAAATTCAAGTGAAATGTCAAAGAATCACCCTGTAAAATTGATTTATTGAAAAAGAGAAAACAAATTATTCTTTTATTTTATTATTTATGAAGCACAGGGTGAAAATTTACATTTTTATACAGAATTGAATAATTTTAGTTTCATTATGATTATAAATAATTTTACATAATTATTTTAGTTGATCAAGTGAACTATCCGTGTGTACACCAAAATTTTTCTTCTTTCTCGAGCAATGGAGCTGTAGTGCAGCCGTGGTGCAATCCTTTAAAATTTCAATAGTACGTCCGTGATTTGGTAAAATTTTAAATATATTTATCGTATGAATTTAATATTTCTTTCATTATTTATTCCAGGTAATTTTAAAGAATAAATTCACAAAAATTTCGATTTACTAAAACTTTAAAATTAATACAAATATGGCTCTAAATCGCTTTCGAATTGTCGCGTCGACTGGTCAAGAAATCCAAAAATAATAAAGAAAGGAATAAAAGAACAAGGCTATTTATGTCCACCTGCATATACAAATTAGAGGGATAGGGCACAACCCCTACGGGCCGTTTTCTCAACCCGAAAATGACGGTAAGTAAAGGTACAGTTGTACTGTTTTACTGTTTTTACACTGTATTACAGTTATACAGCCCTAACTGCCCTCTCGTACGCCGGTCAGAGTGTCGTCGATAGTCTCACCGAAGGGCCAACTCGCTGACCATTGAGCGCGTGACCCAATGTTGTCCCACGCCGCTTTCGCCTTTCGGAGGGGGTAGTAAAAAGGGGTTTGCTACAATCGTAGGGATAATAATTGTTAAACAAAAAAAAACTATGGGAAAATAGAAATTTCCACCTGTACAGGTATATAGGAAAAGGGCTAGAAGAGGGGCTCTCGAGCACCCCACCGTCGAATAAACGTTACCTGTGTGTCCTGCTTACTGACTTGGAACGAAATTTTCCTCTCTCAGGTGGCTGGCGGGTGGGCAAAAGTTTTTGAACCTGTAGAAATAAGGTAAAAATAAAAATACAAATAAATAAGGTGTACCTGTTCTTTCAGGATTTTATCATAGCTGAATATTTTTCTCTTTCTGGTCAGAAAAATTGCGTGTCCGGCAATTTTTTGGAACAGTATCTTTTTCGAGTTCCTAACCTAAAGATACAGAGTATTTTTCGTTTTATGTGCTGTGCAATTAGGATTAGGATATAATTTTTTTTTCGAATTCATTATTATTATTATTTTTATAATAATATTTTTTTCAATTGTTGAAGAGTTCCAAAAAAAATATTAATATATCCATATTAAAAAAGTACAAAAGTTACGTCACAGCGTCCAGTCGTGTCTGCTAAAAAGGGTATTATTATTTTCACGGAAAAGAGACGACAACAGTCTAATGAAAAATTAATACAAAAAATATAATAAAAAATTACATCTTAAAAATAAAATCGTAAAAATTTCGTTTTTAATTTATTACAATATCTTTTGCGATAAAATGTTTATAAATATTCTAAAATACTATTAATTATACAGTGGAGTGTATCCGTTTTTTTCCGTATAAAAGTATAAAAGTGAACATATAAAATTAAAAAATAAGAATCAATTTAAAATTTATTTATTTCGAATCACAAAATTTTTAAAGTGAAATTCTAAAAAGCAGAACAGAAAAGTATTCCTTGAAATTTTCAAAAAAAGTGTAAAAAACCAAAATATTAAAATATATCAGTTAAAGTGATCGATTTTTCAAAGAAAAATAAAATATAGTCTAAAACTAGGTTCAGTAAATAAATAAATAAACAGATAAAAATGGAAGATGATAAATATTTTATGTGACCGCATCGAACTGATTTTCAAATATGGCGCAGTTAATAAAATCGAAAACATTTAGAGAGGACGAATGTAAAATATTTCAGAATCAATTTCATAAAATTAATTCATGATCCACAGGATTCTTCTAGATAAATATCGGGTGTGTGCGTAAAAATTATATAACCAAAAAATTATAACAAAGAAAATTAGATCTAAAAAAACAATATCTTCCTTGATATCTTCAAATCTAGAAGATAATTCAAGAACGATTACGTCATTGTAAATCAAAACTGGTAATTGATGTTCTTAAATTTTATTTTATCTTCTAAATATTACAGGAAAGGTAAAGCGATTTATTTACTTTAAATTTATAATTTCAGATATATTCACATATAGGCTGAAAAAAATTTTAAAAATACACAATCGCTTATAATTATCCACAATTGTTTCCAAAAAAGGAATTTAAGGGTTTCTGGGTTTGGTAATTTTAAATCTATTAAGTATTGTAATTTGAAAGATTGACCGCAAAAAAGGTTGTTTTTTCGCTTGTTTTTGCACATTAAAAAGTAAAAAATCAAGAGAGGCATTGCTTTTAGTTTTTCGAAAATATTAAGAAAAAATCACCCCTAATTGAGGGTTGAAGTCACCCTAAAAAATTAATTTTATAAAAAACTATCATTTAGTACAAAGATGTTTCTTATTCGATTATTTATTAAATAATCCACCTACAGGCGATGAAAAGGGGTGTAATCATAATGGAATAATCTGGGATATTTTTCAAAAATCTGAATGTAACATACTTTTGTGCTTCGAGTAATGAAAAACATGTGGTTGGCCAGTTCTTGCCAGTTTTGAGGGAAAAATAACCCTGAGGCTAGTGAAGCTACTCTCTAAGGGAGTGAAATCATCCCCTAAACATAAAAATACTGTAATATATTTTTGAAAATTCTGAAATATGAAATATTTTTGATTTTTGAGTCACGAAAATTATTCATTCTTGAAAAAAATTACCCTCAGCAGGTTACAAATGCTTCTAAAGGGGTAAAATCATCCCCCTTATTTGTATATTAAAGAACAGAAAATAGAGAATAGACACTTCTTGACTTTTTGGCAGGTTAAAAAATAATTGAGTGTATTTCAATGTTTAGGGGATGATTCCATCCATTTAGGGAGCATTTCTACCGTGCTGAGAGTTATTTTTTTCAAAACGCATTCGAATTGTTTGTACCATATTTTTCATCACTCAAAACGCAAAAATAATTCATAAGTATTTAGAATTTTCAAAAATATATTTTTATGTTTAGGGGATGATTTCACCCCCTTAGAGAGTAGCTATACTAAGCTGAGGGTCATTTTTCCCTCAAAATTAGCAAGAATTGCCAATTACGTGTTTTTCATCACTCGAAGCACAAAAATATGTTACATTTAGAATTTTAAAAAATATTCCAGATTATTCTAATATTTGGGGGATGATTACAAGCCTTTTCAGCGCCTATATGTGGATTTTTAACCCTTCTTTGTTGAAAACATATCAGATTGCATTTTTAAGATTAATTTTATATTTATACTTCTTTGGAATAAATGATAATTTTTTGATAAAATTAATCTTTTAGGGGTAATTTTTTAATATTTTCGAAAAACTAAAAGTAATGTCTCCCTTGATTTTGTACGACGATTAATTTGATGCATGATACATTTTTTTATGTCTTGTCCTTAGTTCGCTGTGAAATGTGCAAAAACAGGTTATCCAAAACCCCAAAAATCTTGCAAAGTTTCCAACTTTATGATTAATTCATATCAATTATCAGAAAGATTACAAAATCATAATAAGTCCTGAAAGCAAATGGACAGAAGAATTAGAATGAGTCCAGATATTTATATCCTATGAAAATAAATACTTAGGGATTTTAAGAATTGATGATTTTAATGAAAATAAATACTTAGAGGATTTTTTTTTTGGCAGGAATGACTTGGAAACTTTGAAAGTTATCTATAATCAATATATAGTTAATTTCAACCAATACGAAACTTCCAAATACCCTCCTTCCTCTCTACCATCTCTCCAAAGTTATGAAAAAGCAGCTATAAATAGTACTATTTTAATGCTTTAACGCTTATAGAAATTGTCTCAGCTAAATCTTTTATTTTACAATACAGATAATGCATCTAGACAACCAATCAAACATAAATATCCTCCTCCCTCGCACAATACCCCCTCCCCCACGGTATTTATGTTTAATTGGTTGTCTAGATGCATTATCTACATCAACTGCCAATATTCTAATTTTAATTAATTAAATACAGGTGCGGCGGAGGAGGATATTTATGTTTGATTGGTTGTCTAGATGCATTATCTGTATTGTAAAATAAAAGATTTAGCTGAGACAATTTCTATAAGCGTTAAAGCATTAAAATAGTACTATTTATAGCTGCTTTTTCATAACTTTGGGGTGAAATTGGGAAATTTCAGCAATGTTGTAGCTGATGATTAGAATCTAAATTAGGCCCATTGCCTTGAATTAAAATTAAAATTATTTTCTAAAAAAGGCTTCCCGGATCATGTAAAAAAATTATTTCCTAAAAAAGGGCTCCCCGGATCGGTTTTTCTGGCTAGATCGACTCCTAGTAAAATAACTAGATGATTCTAGTCTAAAAATAGAAAAGTCCTGAAGAAAAAATAAAAGAATTTTAAAATTTTCATGTTCCCTAGTATTTATTCCGCCCAGCCAGGTAAAAAAATTATTTCCTCAAAAAGGGCTCCCCGAATCGGTTTTTCTGACTGGATCGACTCTTAGTAAAATACCTAGATGATTCTAGGCAAAAAACAGAAAAGTCCTGAAGAAAAAATAAAAGAATTTTGAAATTTTCATGTTCCCTAATATTTATTCCGCCTTATCAGGTAGAAAAATTATTTCCTAAAAAAGGGCTTGCCGAATTGGTTTTTCTGACTGGATCGACTCTTAGTAAAATACCTAGATGATTCTAGTCAAAACACGGAAAAGTTCTGAAGAAAAAATGAAAGAATTTTGAAATTTTCATGTTCTCTAGTATTTATTCCGTTCTATAAGGTAAAAAAATTATTTCCTAAAAACGGGCCCCCCGAATCGGTTTTTCTGACTGGATCGACTCTTAGTAAAATACCTAGACGATTCTAGGCAAAAAACAGAAAAGTCTTGAAGAAAAAATAAAAGAATTTTGAAATTTTCATGTTCCTTAGTATTTATTCCACCCAACCAGGTAAAAAAATTATTTCCTCAAAAAGGGCTCCCCGAATCGGTTTTTCTGACTGGATCGACTATTAGTAAAATACCTAGATGATTCTAGGCAAAAAACAGAAAAGTCCTGAAGAAAAAATAAAAGAATTTTGAAATTTTCATGTTCCTTAGTATTTATTCCACCCAACCATGTAAAAAAATTATTTCCTCAAAAAGGGCTCCCCGAATCGGTTTTTCTGACTGGATCGACTCTTAGTAAAATACCTAGACGATTCTAGGCAAAAAACAGAAAAGTCTTGAAGAAAAAATAAAAGAATTTTGAAATTTTCATGTTCCTTAGTATTTATTCCACCCAACCAGGTAAAAAAATTATTTCCTCAAAAAGGGCTCCCCGAATCGGTTTTTCTGACTGGATCGACTATTAGTAAAATACCTAGATGATTCTAGGCAAAAAACAGAAAAGTCCTGAAGAAAAAATAAAAGAATTTTGAAATTTTCATGTTCCCTAATATTTATACCGCCTTATCAGGTAGAAAAATTATTTCCTAAAAAAGGGCTTGCCGAATCGGTTTTTCTGACTGGATCGACTCTTAGTAAAATACCTAGATGATTCTAGGCAAAAAACAGAAAAGTCCTGAAGAAAAAATAAAAGAATTTTGAAATTTTCATGCTCCCTAATATTTATTCCGCCTTATCAGGTAGAAAAATTATTTCCTAAAAAAGGGCTTGCCGAATTGGTTTTTCTGACTGGATCGACTCTTAGTAAAATACCTAGATGATTCTAGGGAAAAAACAGAAAAGTCCTGAAGAAAAAAAATAAAAGAATTTTAAAATTTTCATGTTCCCTAGTATTTATTCCGCCCAGCCAGGTAAAAAAATTATTTCCTCAAAAAGGGCTCCCCGAATCGGTTTTTCTGACTGGATCGACTCTTAGTAAAATACCTAGATGATTCTAGGCAAAAAACAGAAAAGTCCTGAAGAAAAAATAAAAGAATTTTGAAATTTTCATGTTCCCTAGTATTTATTCCGCCCAGCCAGGTAAAAAAATTATTTCCTCAAAAAGGGCTCCCCGAATCGGTTTTTCTGACTGGATCGACTCTTAGTAAAATACCTAGATGATTCTAGGCAAAAAACAGAAAAGTCCTGAAGAAAAAATAAAAGAATTTTGAAATTTTCATGTTCCCTAATATTTATTCCGCCTTATCAGGTAGAAAAATTATTTCCTCAAAAAGGGCTCCCCGAATCGGTTTTTCTGACTGGATCGACTCTTAGTAAAATACCTAGATGATTCTAGTCAAAACACGGAAAAGTTCTGAAGAAAAAATGAAAGAATTTTAAAATTTTCATGTTCCCTAGTATTTATTCCTCCCTATTAGGTAAAAAAATTATTTCCTAAAAAAGGGCTCCCCGGATCGGTTTTTCTAGCTAGATCGATTCCTAGTAAAATAACTAGATGATTCTAGTCTAAACACAGAAAAGTCCTGAAGAAAAAATAAAAGAATTTTAATATTTACATTTTCCCTAATATTTATTCCGCCCTATCAGGTAATAAAATTATTTTCTAAAAAAGGGCTCCTTTCTCGCATTTTTCGGATTTAAAACATTGTGAGATTTTGTGTTAATAGGGCTTTTTTTAGTAAAATATTCAATAAAATCACGATAGGAAATGAATTATATTTATATATTTTTAACCCATTTATTTAAATAAATCACTGTGACATCACACAAATTTTCTCCCTGGCTTGTATGTAGTTATTTTAAAATGTTCCTTGAGGAATTTTTTATTTTAATTTTATTTTAAACATTTGCGCAAAACTAAGTGATGTTTAGGTAAGGTGCTACTACTGTCTAGAATTTTCAAATAATCATTTTTCTTTTAATTTTACGACTCCTCATAGTCTCAGAAATCATCTCCTAAATTTTTGTTGAGAAATTCGTAATAGAAACAATTGTATAGCGTTATACAGCGAAAACGCGCGGATGGGATACGAGTGACTCTCTAAACTTTAACCCGTTTCGGCTCAAAATGACGTAAATTTTTTCAATCTTTTAACCACTATGTTTTTTAGGAAGAAATTATTCAATCTTGCTGAAATTTAATACCCTACAGTATTTTTCCCTGCACTTCCCGAATCTGTTCGCAGATTAACGCTACCTGGCGCCATTTTTAAAAAATGGTGGCTGAAAGCAGAAAAAATGGCGAATTTTTAAATTTTGATTCAAATTATCGTAAATTAAAGCAAGAAGCCATCAACGTAGGGTGCTAATTCTCTGGATCTGGTGGCATAAATAGTTCCTCTAAAAGATAGGAGCGAAAGCGATGGAAAATAGAATATGGCGAATTCAATATGGCGATTTTAACGCACGATTTCTTGTTTTTTGCAGATTTTTGTTTATGATGTTTATGTTGTTTATGAGGTTGCTTATTGTGACTATTAAGTCAGATTCCCAAACTTCAAAATGGCGGATCCAATATGGCGGGCAAAATTCTTAAA
Organism: Dysmachus trigonus; assembly: GCA_949715965.1. Lineage (NCBI taxonomy): Eukaryota > Metazoa > Arthropoda > Insecta > Diptera > Asilidae > Dysmachus > Dysmachus trigonus. The sequence goes on from OX454324.1 coordinate 1,438,064, forward strand.
TTTGATCGAATTGGGACAATTGACTTGATATATAACCTCAAAAAGTGCGCAATGCTCATCCATATAACCTCAAACACTCTATTACTTATTTTTAAGTGAAAACATCCCTTTAGTATCGATTATTACGATTATTATGGTTAAAACGCCGAAAAAATTAGTTTTTTCAATTTTAAGACGTAAAAGTCGATCCCGCAAATATGTTATCAACTGAAAATGAGTCCTGGTTTATTTTTAGTTGTATGGGTAAGTATTGCACCCTTAAATTTTGAGGTTATGCCTTAAATAAGTGGTAAAAATGCATCAAAAAAAAAAAAAGGTTTTTCGAATTTTCGGAATGATGTATCCTGAAATTCGATATTCTGATTACGCCATTCGAAAGAACGGAACAAAGTACTTAACACTAGAACTAGCAAGACCGGTCAAATTGACCGACATACGACATATCGCGAACCTATTTCCATTTATAATTATTAATTTAAATGTGAAAGCATATTACTTTAAAGGTGCCAAAAATTATCAAAATTACAAGCTTGACCGCCGGTAGTTCTAGTGTTAAAAAAACAATGGTTTAAAACTTGTCGAAAAATTAGGTTCCTAACCTAAAAGTAATTTGAAAAATTAAAATTCCTCTCTTGACCCCAATTTTAGAGGTAAAAATCTGCCAGAATCCATGATTATTTGTAACATAAAAGTAAAGGTTTGTGGAAATTTTCAGAATTTTTGGATAAAAACTGAGTCCGTACGAATTTATTTTCGAAAAAATGAGACGAAGCCGATTTTACTGGTTATTGTAGACCTAGAGGGCTAAAAATTGCCATGGAGGCATCTTTTGACACAACCTATCGAAAGCACCACCCGTCGTAGCGATTCCGCTGGGGGCAGATTTCACCACCTTATCCCGCTATAGCCTCTGGATATCAACAAGAGGTCAATTTATATTGTATTTAAGGTCAATTCTTTAGGAGGCAATTAAAAACTTAGATATCGTATTTTTGAAAATTCTAGAGGTTGTGGGGTAGAGCATGGGCGAAAATTTAGTCCTTGTTTGTAAACATTTCAAGCATTATTAATAAAAGTTGTTTTCGTTTTATTTTGTACGTAGATAAATATTCTATTAAGAACTGATTGGGATTTTGGTTTTTGGTGAAATGTCTTATTAGAATGACTGAAAAGGGATTTTTTTTCCTTTAATGTGTCATTTTTACTAACAATTGAAGACTTGTTTTGTGAGGTCCAGGGGAGGTCTTGACATTTCTGTCAGTCGCAGTGTAAATTGATTAAAATAACTTGAAATTTTCTAGCTTTTCACAATGGATTCAGCCGATCCTGATGCAGATTACTTGCTAAATTTCTTCAATATTCCGAAAGCGAACATAAAATCATCACCGATTCCAGCTAGTAAGTGTGAATTTAAGTAGATGCCAAATATTTAATATGTTATTAATTTTTATTATTTTCTAAAACTTTGTTGTCCAGGTCCAAGTCCATCAGCACAATCAGAAAATTCAGTTGAATGCAGTCAAAACACGAACGATGCTGTCATTAGCACGGACGATGATTCAGAGCAGGAATTAACGAATTTAACTTGGTTAACTCAATTAAAAAATCTTGCAGCATGGCCTGATTCAGTGAGTCCAATTCTTGATGAAAATTTTGATGATAGCAACAAGCCAAAAGTGACGACAGCAGCAAACAAAAAGGATACAGCTGCTGATCGATTTAGTAAATTTATTGAACAGATTGTTAAGTAAGAACAAAATACCTTTAAATATTTATTATTCCTACCTGCACATCACCGGTTTTGTTTATAATTTTATTTTTTACATACAGGTGTCGAGCTGACTATGATACCTCCGCCGAAATTTTCCAATCGAACACTGAGGTGAAACCAATATTTAATTATGCCCAAATTATTGCAATGGCAATGCACGAAAATGGTCGTATGACCCTTCAACAAATTTGCTCCTGGATCGAAAGGAAATTCGCTTATTTTCGTGCGCGCAAAAATTGGAATGTGAGTTTTTGATAATTATAAGTCCAACTGTTATACCGGCCACATATGACATTTATACAGTCTTAAATCTTGAATATTAACGAATCATAACACGTATGTATAACAGTTTTTTAAATCCCCTATTGCACTGTTATACAACTGTTATACTCCTATTATTTAGTTCAGATTAAAACTATAATAAATATAAAAATTCATATTTTCAAAACAGAATTCGATAAGGCACAATCTATCATTAAATTGCTGCTTTCGGAAAATTGATAGAAGCAAGAATGAGCGAGGTAAGGGCGGATTTTGGGAGTTGGGCATCGATGAAACAAAATATGAAAGGAAACGTGTACGAAATCGAAAGCCCCGTCTTACATCAACTAAAGAGGATGATTCTGCTGATTCTCCAGGAGGGAAAAAATTAAAAATTTCTCAGGATACCCTTGATAGACTCGAGGAAGATGCCATACAAGAATTTTTTGCTCAGGAAGGTTTAAGGGATTTTAATTTAGAAACAAATCTTGATGTAACATCGGTCATAGATCAAACATTTACCAGTATTGAACAAAATCATTCCGGACCGGATGATTCATTTGATCCAGAACAAAATTTACCAGGAAATCAGTGCGATTTGAGCACAACATCTGAATTGCATCAATCTTTAGATGTGAATGGTTTAAAGGATTCAACAGATAGCGCTGTGAATAACAAAACTATTGGTATGACTCAGCCAAAACAACAATACAGCGTGTCTTCCACTCTTGAAATGCTCGATGAGGAGTTCCCCAGCGGATCCTTGGTCGATCCAACATCCATGGATATCCAAGGTGACGAGGTATGTCTCCTTTTTTTTTTTTAATTACTATATTTAGTATTTTGCCAAAATATAGGCCGAATTCGCAATTACGATCGGATTGATCCAAGCACCTAAATTGTGTTCAACTTATACCGATCTGAGTGCTCAGAATAATCTGATTTGTGTCCGTAAATTTAATCCAGATCATTTCGAGCATGATCTGTGTGATCTGCGGCTAAAGACCGATTAACCTTTATTGTCCCAATTTGTCCCTTTTTGTCCGGCAACTTTAAGCTAGGACAACTTTGTTATTTATTTTTAAAAAGTTCTGAAAATTCATACCCGGATATTTTCAATAGTGCTCATTTCAGAATAGCACCTGAAAATTTACAAGAAACACCCCTTCCTATTGTATTTTTGAATTTATAGAAAAATATGCCGATTTCTGAGGGTAAATTTTATAAAAAATTGATGTTTTCGATATGAAAGAAGTTTTGGAAAAAAGCCAAAACCATAAAAACCCCTGCATAAAATGTTAATAAACTCGGAGGTGGGATTTTTATCATTAAGGGGCTGTAAACCACCCCTAAAATCAACATTGTTACGCTAACTCGCTATCTTATGGATAATTCTGAAATAAACTTGTTTTGGCTTTCGAAAACAAGTGAAAGTGGGAAAAAATATAATAGGGAGGATAAGAACATCAATTCTTTTGTTATCTAATGCCGAATTTCATCACCACCCAGAGAAAAAGCCCAAAAGGGTTAAAATTCGGCCGATTTAGAAACCGCGATTCCTAAAATCCCCGAGAAACGACAGTGGCTTGGGTAATACTAATCCTACGGATTTTTGAAATTTCAACCGTTACTCAACCTCTGTCACCCTTTTACACACCAGAAGAGGGTTGTAGAGCTAGAATATATAAAAATTTTAAAGTTGCATGCGCAAAACCTTACAAGTATTAATTTGCAACTTTATATAATGAATACCGTCCAAATTCCGGTTTTTATCCCTTATAACAACCAAAAAGGGGTGGGAAGTATTTTTAACTCTTTCATAAGCAGTGACGCTAGTATGTAAGGCCATAATTTTCACTCTTATTTATTTTCACAATTTAATTTATTCAGATCTATTTAGTTCCCAAAACAGTGTTTTTGAAAAACTGCCGAATTTTGCCCCTTTTGGGCTTTTTCTTGGGGTGGTAATGAAATTTGACCTTGGATAAAAAAAGAATTGAGGTTCTTATCCTCCCTATTATATTTTTTCGCATTTTCACCTGTTTTTGAAAATTTTGATTTTAGGGTTGGTTTAAAACCCCTTAATGATAAAAATCATACCTTCGGGCTTAATAACTTTATTAATTGGACATTTTGAGTCGGACTTTTTGTGGTTTTATCTTTTTCCAAAACTTCTTTCATATCGAAAGTATCAATCCCTATATATATATATAAATGAAAGTTCGTTTGTTTGTTTGTTTGTTGGTCAATCACGCATAATCGCTTGAATCGATATTTTTCATTTTTTATCCGAAGGAAATACATATTCCAACTTAATATATAGGCTAGTTTATTTTCGGATAATACATAGGGTTTCAAAATGGTGGATCCAAGATGGCGGTTGAAAATTTTAAATTTGAAGCGATTTTCATGAAAATTGGTACTTAAGGGTTTTACGGAATGCTGATTTCAATCCGTATTAATAGAAAACCGTGCTTAAACAGGACAAGTCTTCAAATCGTCGTCAAATAAGCCTTTGATAGACTTATGAAGGTGATATCTTAATTCGTGGTAGCCAGATAGATAGCCTACCAACAATCTGACATCTGTTTTCTCAAAGCCTTGATTTTGGTGTAGGCCTTCGGTCTGACAAACTCTTTAATTTGCCGGATCCCAGAGAAATTTTTCCAATATATGTTGAAGATCAGCCAATGCTGCAGAATGCTTCAGGACCTTTGAATGACGAGAAAAGAGGGTACAAATTGCCAAAAATCACTTTTTACCTATATTGGTTATATTATTTTTGGTGTTTATCATTATTTCCAAAATAATATTAGTATGTAGTTAAAAAATGCATATCCTCAATTATTTTAAAACAAAGTCAAAACAGACCTTCACAAATTTTGTCTTTCAATTCTGAGGTGAGCCCAACATTGACTTTATCATCTACTTTCGTAAATTTTCGTCTAGGCAATTTAGTAGTTTTGTGGGGAGTGAAGTATTTGAATGGACTCTTTTTAAAACGTATTTAGGAATTTACTAGAATTTTTTTTAAATTTTTGGAACAACCAAAACTTCTTCCAAAATTTAACAAAACATTTTTTCGCTTGAGAAACATTGCAATTTTTCGAACGAATCTATAAATGCAAAGATTTTGTGTCGAGCTGGCTTGCCAAGAGATTTCGATTGGCCCATCGTAGACAATTTCTTACCCGAACCCTTTTTTCCTGTGATATCTAAAGTTTTTATTTTGTTTTTCAAGACTTTGAATGTCTAAGGATTGGTTATCCACAGCTTGCGTGTTCATAACTCTATATCGGGGATAGCTTTGCTTTCCAATGGTATAGCAGCAAATTTTCATATTCTTCGCAAACCGACCTATTAAAAAATTCGAGAAAGCAGGAAAGAATTTCTAATCCCCATTTCTACCCTAAAAGAGCTTTCATTGGGGAAATTTTATCGATTCTTTTCGCCTACTCTCAAATGAGTTTCATTTTACTACAAACTATTTTCTTATCTAAGGGGGAGGAGTCTCGAGCCCTAGACCAAAATCCATCACTCTTAATTTTCTACTATGTTTGATGGTATTTATTATTATTATTATTATTTTATCCAAAGTAGATTTCTTAAGCTTAAAGAGTTCGGATTGTTCTATTTGTATTTATCTCTACATCTTAGATATTTTAATTGAGGAAATATTTATTTATTACATATTGAAGTTACATTTCGAGGAAAAATTCGTACAAAACCTCGTGAATTATAATTTACCCTATCTATGCTACACTATACTATACTATACTAACTAAACCTTCGCTAAACAAAGTTGCCGGATAAGGGGGTTGGTGTTAAATTCCCACTTAACAACAACGTTTTCAGACAATTTACAATATTTACCTTAGCCTTAGTAAATTTAGTATAATTTTAAGGAGTTTATTTTGGGCAATCTGGAGTTTGTGGTTGCACAATTGTACCTAATGGGAGCCCCATACGAAAGTATGATTTGGAAAATCGCATTATAAATAAGTAGTTTGCTACCCAAGCTTAGGTCTGATTTTCTGTTTATGAATGGGTATAATATTCTTGTCAAGATATTTATCTTATGGATAGTTTATGAAATGTGTGACTTGACAGTCAGAGTTTTATTTAAAGTAATTCCTAGATATTTTACATTTTCACACCATGGGATTACTACCCCATTTATTTAAAGATAATTTGATGGTAAATAGCACTGTTTCCTCTTCCGAGTAAATACTACTGTGATCAAAAAGTAAAGCCAATTGTGAATTTAAATTGCGTGGGTACATCGATTTGAGCAAATTTTCTTGTTTTTAGGTTGGCAGCACTGTCACTCATATTTGTATAAAATTTCACGCCAGTACGTCATTTGTTTAGTTAGTTTCGTTGTATTTTCTGAGCAACTAAAAGTGAATTTTTCGATTTTTACAATGTGTGATTTTATTGAGCAAAGAAGTTGCATTAAAATTTGTTTGCGGAATGAAATTTCTGCTGCAGAAACGTTTAGAATATTGCATAAGGCCTTCGGCGAATCAGGTTTTGTCTAAAACAAATGTGAAATGATCAACATCAATCAATGAACAACATGTCAATGAAATCAAAGATTTGGTGCTCAAAAGTCGTCGGTTGACAATTAGAGACTTCGCTGATACTATAAACATTTCATTTGAATCGGTCCAAAACATTTTGAAAGAATATTTGTGCTTGAGAAGAGTCACATCTCGATTGGTTCCAAAAACATAAATTTCTTATTTCAGAGTTCATTGGTTCTTCGAAACTTCAAAAATTCGATGCATGTCGTTCCACAACCACCGTATGCGCCCGATTTAGCTCCATGTGACTTCTGGCTATTCTCTAAGCTCAAAAGACCGCTTCGGGAACACCGTTTTGAATCGACTGATGACATAAAAGAAAAATCGAAGAAGGAACTGAAGGTCATTCCAATCTCGAGTTTCAGAAGTGTTTTGAGGATTGGAAAAATTGCTGGCATAGGTGTATTGTATCTGGCGGGGACTACTTTGAAGGGGATGATATATAGATTTGATATAGATTTGGAAGAATAAATAAAAATTTTCAGAGTTATAAACAAATTGGATTTACTTTTTGATCACAGTAGTAGCATAGCTTTTCTGTTGTCACAATTTAGCTTAATCTTCCATTTATGGAAATATTGGGTTGTTCGGGAAGTAATTTCGTTTTTTTTTTTTTTTTTGTGAAAATGAAAGACGATTTTCTTATAGTGTATAAATATTTTATTAATTTATATATTCTCCATTTTGGTCCAGTATCTTTTGCCATCTTTCTGGCAGTAGCATGGTTCCATGCTCATAAAACTTCTGATCTTTGCTGGGAAAAAACTGATCCAAATCATTTTTGACGTCCTCATTTGAAGTAAAGGATTTGTTGTCTAAAAATTTTTGTAGAGACCGGAAAAAGTAATCAGAAGGTGCCAGATCTGAAGAATATGGTGGGTATAATAGTACATCCCATTCAAGTTGTAACAACTTTTGTATGAGGTCTCGCATTATCTTGTTGGAACACTATACCTTTTCTATTGATCAATTCTTGCCGTTTCTGTTTGAGTGAGTCATTCAATTTTTCCAGTTAATGATAGTATATTCAGAATCAATCGTGGTGTTGTCCGGTCGAAGCTAAAAAAGCAACGCTTTCTTTGAAATCTTACCAAACAGATAGCAGCACCTTTTTTGATGAATATCGGTTTTCGAAGTGCTTTGAGCCGGTTATCTATTTTGCTCCATGATCTCTTGTGTTTAATATTGTTGTAGACAACCCATTTCTCGTCTCCAGTGATGAATCAATTCAAAAATGGATCATTTTCTTGACGTTTGAGAAGCGAATCACAGACGTCAACGCGACGGAACCAATTTCTTTCTGTAAGAACATGTGGAACCCATATGTCGAGTTTTGAAATAAAACCAAGGCGTTTCACGTTGTCATGAATGGTCGAATTCGATAAATTTAATCTCTCAGCGGTCAAACGAGTTGTTATTCGGTGGTTTGCATCAATCAATGTATTTATTTTGCCTTCATCAGCTTCAACTGGCCTTCCAGAACATGGTGCATCTTTAATATCAAAATTGTCAGAAAGAAATTTTGAAAACCAATTTGGACCCCGGCGTTCTGTCAATACATATTCTCCATACACATCAACTAATTTTTTTTCTTGCTTGAACAGCATTTTTACCTTTTTGATAGTAAAAAAGTAAAATATGCCGAAAATGCTGTTTCCGACTTTCTATATTTAATAGGGCACCAAACAAAAACTATTGCACAGAATCAAACAAACTTTTTTACAAAAGCGCCTTGCTACATCAGCTAAAAAAAGCCAACTTCCCATTTGAGGAATAGACAAATCAAAGTCAAAAATGTCACGATGCAAATTAAACAAACTGAGGAGTGTCACGTCCACGAGACATAACCTAAAAGCCAAATACAATTATGGAAACAGTCTAGCGCCTATCCTGCAGTGTTGCCATGGAAATCAGTTTTAAGCGATCTCTATAAGGTGGTAGGCACACGGGATTAGAAATCGTTTTTGGATAGACTCAATACGATCTGAGTTGAACATGCACGAATGTGACCCAAACCGGACTGGCATATTCTAATACAGGTCGAACAAACGTGATGAATAAAAGTTTTGTGATACACAGATCATTGAATTCCTTAGACCATCTCTTGATGAAACCTAACAATGAACTAAACTTATTAATAATAATGTGATCGTCAAAAGTAAATCTAGCTTTGAATGCAACACCCTGAGTTAAGTCGAAATTCACTTAAATCCATTAAGTAGCAAACATTTATAGGATTTTGTTTCCTTGAAAAAGACATAAGAGTGCACTTATGTACTTACATTTAAAGGCAGAAAATTTGAAGAGCACCATTCAAAAAAAAGGTTCTAGCCGGTTAAAAAGGTGAAAAGTGCTCCCAGCGCTTTTGAAAAGCAAAAAATATCCTTAGTACATGAAAAAATACATCTTTACTGAAATTTTCAGAACTATAGACCCTCACATAACCTCCAAAAAAATTACAACATGATTTTCAATGTTTTGGCGATATATCGGTTTCTTGTGGACGTAGGAAATTCTTTTTTTCCTCAAATTATAGGGTTTTTTATCAACTACAATATGATATTTTTTCAAAATTTTTTGGCGGAAAATTCAAATTTTTATACGCGTTCGAAATTTTTAAAATTCAATTTTAAAAATTAAAAGAACAGAAACGACGAAAAAGAAATATATTATTTTCTGGATGTCAATCTATATCCATGAACTTTTTCAGTTTTTTTTTATATGATATGACCTTCAGAAGTCAAATGTTTAAAGTGGTCAAGGTCATATTTGAACTTAAAATTTCCTGCTCTTTTAATTTCCGGGGTCAAAAATGGGGGTTGCTATTTAAAAAAGTCAACTTGACCGTCAGGCGACCTTGAAGACAAAGGTTAAGGTCAAATCTAAGGTCACCGTTTAATTGCCAAGGAAAATTCTACAACTTTTGTCTAACAAGGATACGTTCTCAGGTGTGTCTCACAGATTTTGATGAAATTGAAATATGTTGTAGAGTATCGAAAAATAGGATACACGTACTTTTTTTTTATCTGCGGATACGCAAATTTAAGGGGTATTTTTATTTATTGTTTTTTTTTTATAAAAATTGGTGTATTTTTCAAAAGTTTGTCCGCCATGTTGGATCCGCAATTTTGAATTTTTTAAATTTAACATCAGATTCGTAATCAGCGACTCCAAAAACCTCTTAATACTGGTTTTCACGAAAAAACTAATGTGTAAAAGAATATACATCATTTACGTATTAGTGCTAGGGGTTGTTTACCCCCTTGGGGAGCTTTTTTTACAAAAACCCAAAAACAGGTCAACTTTATTTTTCAAAATCGTATGTAGAAAAATAGTTTTCAATGATTTTGAACTAAAACTGTTATTTTTGTGACGCAAAAATATAAAAAAAAATCGTTTTTTTGCTATAAAAAATAAGGGTTGCCACCCCCGGGAACCGGATCACTTACAAAAGGTTAGTTAGTCTATTTATGAGACATCATTTCCATTTGGTTTCATTCGAAAAAATTTATTAGAACTTGAAATATTTAGGAAAAACTGTTTTTAGGTGGTAAACGTTAGGGGTGGTTTTTTTTTACTCACTTACTCAAATATAACAACATATAAAAAAATCATTGAAATCGGAGGCGGACAATCTTGGCGGTCTCCTTATTAGAACTTTTTAAGCTAATTAAATCAGAATCGAACCATGGAAATCGTGCGTTAAAAATCATGGGTACATGATACCCTTAACGTGATTTATTTTGATGTGATACCTTTTAATGGTGCCTATGCACAAATTCTAAAAACAAAACAAAAACTAATTTATTGTATAAAACTATTTGTTTTTTCAGATATATCTAGCAAATGAAGTGCCACAACCAAGTGAAAATGTCGTCATATCAATTCTGAACAATTATCCCTGTGAGGGTCCGAATGTGATCGTTGAACCGATCCCGTATGCAATGCCATCTGACGACAACTCTTACAAGCCACTTTTCGATGGGATCGATGAAGAATTTCAATTTCTTCGGAATTGCGACATTGACTCACTTTATGATTTGGCCGCAAATGACTTTTAAATATAATTCAAATAAAAAATAATAATATATATATATATAATATCAAAAATATATATATAGACATAACATCAGTATGCTCTCCCTCCATCATACTTAAAATACGTTTAATGAATGTTTGAAATATCTTCTAAAATTTTCAGTGTTAAAATAAAAATATTAAGTATTTGAGATTGATAATAAAATTTCGATGGTATCATAATATAGGATCTGGATTCAAAAGAACATCTATAAAATATATATTCTTATGCGGCGTCATATTTTGATATAAAACAATAATTCATGATTTATTGTTAGAATATAAAATATTTATAGATGTGTAAATTTCCATATCTGTAATTTGAAAAACAGAAAAATGTAAATTAGTATAAGATACAATCTAATATTATTACATTATGAAATAAACGTAAGAATTTCTGTTGGCGCTCTAAAAGAAATATAGTTTTAAGCTATACAAATAAAATATATTATAGCGCCATGTATAAAATATGAAGGAAATTTATTTCTAGTCAGTGGACTGTGCTAAAATTTTATTTAATTACTTAATGAATTTTTTTTTTTTTTTATTAATGAATGAATTAATGCTTTTTCCATGTATTTTCTTAAATCCGAAAATTGAGCAGCAATTTTATTTTAACTAACGAATTAGAATTTAAATTCGTAAAACATTTTACATTAAATGGGTTTTTATTGTTTTTAATGCCTCAATGTATAAGAATTTTTCTAGTTGTTAAGCCCCTTAAGCTCTATTAAAAATAAAATTTTAATAGTAATTAGAAATTTTAAAATTGAAATGAACCTAAAAGACATTTTTACCTGAATCTCAATCTGAATGAAATTTTTTTGATGATGAGTGCAATTTTGTGGAACCGCAAAAAGGCGTCTCAGAAGTGTCCGTAAACGAAGAAATTGTGTAATTTGATTTTTGCTGAATGTTACATTTTTTATGTTTTTCTACTGAATGTTTGTGACAAATTTTATTCTCGAAGTTAATTGTTTACAATCTAAATATTCATTGAATCTCCAAAATGGATATAACTTTTAATTGTGTGATTTATTTATATTTCTCATTTTATCTGATTTCTTTCTGGACCGATGGACTTATGGCGGAGAAAATTAACAACGAACAAAATATCACCGAATATAATTCGTTCGATGAATATAAAGTTGAGAGAGTTTTTGAAGATTTATTTAATTAATTCATTCAATGATTGTGATACATTTTTTTTTAAATTATATTTTTAGAAATCCCTTAAACGGAAGTATTTTCATCCATTTCAAGAAATTCGTAGCCGTCTTGCCTTTGAGGAAAATCTCAATCTAATTCGTCAACATAATAAACTTTTTGAGGAGGGAAAAACATCTTTTAAATTGCGTGCAAATTGTTTTGCTGATTTGGTAAGCAATTTTTTTTTTATATTATTTAAATAAAAACAAAAAATGGCTAGAGAATTAATTTTTATTTGTCAGAATTCCCGGCAGTATTTAAGGAAGCACGTTCGATTAGTGCGAAGTATCCGCCTGAATTTTCTAGACAAAGATTCGAAAATCGTCGGAGCACCCCAGACGCTGCGTAATCTTCCCGAGGAACTGGACTGGAGGGAAAAGGGCTTCATCACACCCGCAGATAATCAGGGCTCCTGTGGTTCGTGTTACGCCTTCAGCATCTCCCAGAGCATCCAGGGACAGATTTATAAAAGGACAGGAAAAATGTTGCCCCTAAGGTTCGATATATTTTTTCTGTTAAACTGTATTTAAAAAAATATAATTATATTTTTCGTTTTATCTATTTATCGATTTATCGAATAATAAATAAGTCGTTTCGATATTTACGAAACAATCGATTAACCAAACTTTCGATTTGTAGATCTCGTTATTTCTCAATTGCTAGGCTTTAAATATATCGATTATTAGATATCTCGATTTCTATAATAATCTATCGTTTTTCTTCGCACAGCGAGCAGCAGATTGTCGACTGTAGTGTAGTCGATGGGAATCACGGGTGTGCCGGCGGATCCCTCAGGAACACCCTCAGGCATCTGGAGCGCTACGGGGGTCTGATGAGGCGCCAGGATTACAGATATCGGGGTCGTCAAGGCATTTGCCAATTTATCCCAGAACTCGCCGTGGTCAACGTCACGTCGTGGGCCATTCTGCCGCCGAACGATGAGGACGCCATGAGGGTCGCCGTGGCCACGATTGGCCCCATCGCGGTCTCGATCAACGCCAGCCCCCACACGTTCCAGCTCTACAGCCACGGCGTCTACGACGACGATCGGTGCTCCGCTGACAAGGTCAACCACGCCATGCTCCTGGTGGGCTACGGCCCGGACTTCTGGATCCTTAAGAACTGGTGGGGCGTCAACTGGGGCGCTGGGGGTTACATGAAAATTAAACGAGGCAAAAATTTGTGCGGTGTCGCCAACTATGCAGCTTATGCTATTGTCTGAAGGACCAATGATTTTATTTGAACACTCATAAGTTAATAAACATTTTGAAATCCTAAATACCGAAATTTTATAACAGCCAAGCTCAATTCCGTCTAATGCTTTTTCAGATAAACAACTCTAATTTTCTTAGATTCGGTCTAAAGAGCTATTTTATTTCTACGTTGAGTAATGGGGTTAATGTTAATTAAATAGACTAATGCAAAAAAAACGAGATAAATCCGATTTGTTTACGATTTTTAACAATTTTTCTGTTCAGTAGCTCAGGTCTACTGAAGGTACAAAAAATGATTTTCTTAAATTCGGCCTATCGAGTTCATTTTTTCCCATAGAGTGACGTTGTTTGGACTAATTAAATAGAAAAATGCAAAAAATCCGGGATAAATCTGATTTCTTTACGAATTTATTTGTTCAGCAGCTCAGGCCTACTGAAGGTAAAAAACTGATATTCTTAAATTCGGCTTATCGAGTTAATTTTTCCGCGTCAAGTAACGTTGTTTAGACCACAAGATTTTCGTCCAGGATACATACAGCACCAAAGCAGAGGATTTATTTTTTTATTTATTTACATAACAGCTTCGTACAGAAATTACAATTCCCAATTATACTGAGCTGACGAAAAACTAAGTTAAATAATAAGTACTAATGCAAATGAGAGATCAAGAAGATAAGTTTAATTTGGCAGAGACAGCTCTTTTGAAACCACTAAAGGGGCAGTTCAGAGGACCGAATTGAAATCTATCATGGTTCCTTTGAAGTCGAACTACCGGAGAATTAAAATATACTGAAAGAAGGGCTAAGGGCGGTGAAAATACATTATTATTTCTACTGCAGAATGAAGGCACACGCAAGCTAAGGTTATTCACCAGTGATGTTTCCAGGATCCCGTTATATATGCGATATAGAACGCATTCGTCGATATAAAGCCTCCTGTCAACCAAAGGAGATAGATCGAGAAACAATAGTCTGGCAGAGTAAGGAGTGTAAGGCCTGTTAAACTTGTGGAAGAGGCTCCTTGTGAATTTTCTCTGCACACATTCGACCATATCAACTTTGGTCTGATGGTAAGGTGACCACACAGGCGAACAGTATTCGAGAATTGAACGAACAATGGTCACAAATAGTAACCTTGGTGTTGACATATTATGGAAGAATGTAGAGGTACGCAGAATAAAACCGGCCAGTCTATATGATTTTTTAGAAATTTCCGCAATGTGAGCGTCGAAACGAAGTTTGCTGTCGAATGTTACCCCCAGGTCCATGAACTGGGAGACTTCCGACAGCGTCCTCGAGTCAATAGAATAATCACACTGCGTAGGAGACTTTTTAAACGTAAAAGACATTTTAAAACATTTTTTGACATTCAGCGACAAACAGTTTACGGCACACCAGTCCTCCAGAGCAACCAAATCACGCTGAAGGATATCACAGTCTTGCTCGTTATAGATCACTCTGAAAATTTTGAGGTCGTCAGCGTATAAAAGACAGTCAGATGTTATTTTTATAGTCAAGTCGTTTATAAATAGTATAAAAAACAGCGGACCAAGAATAGACCCCTGTGGAACACCGGACGAGGGAACAAAATCAACAGATGAACAGCCAGCAAATACAACATGCATTTTACGGTCTTTTAAATAGGATGATACCCAAGTTAGGATGGATCCGCACAACCCATACCCTCTCAGTTTTTCCAAAAGAATCGCATGGGATACGTGATCGAAGGCTTTGGAAAAATCAGTATATATTGTATCCACTTGACCATGCTGTTCCAGGGCATCAGCTATGAAGTGATGGAACTCAAGTAAATTACCCAAGGTAGACCTTCCCTTAATGAAGCCATGCTGCTTGTCGGAAATAATTGGTCGGAAAAAAGTGGACAAGCGATTATGTACCAGCCTTTCGAAGATTTTACTGAAACAGTAAAAGTATGCTGATTGGGCGGTAGTTTTTTACATCAGATTTGTCACTTTTTTTAAATATCGGAACGACTCTCGCATGTTTCCAGATTTGGCCTATTTCGGACCACAAGACCATAACATTAAAACTAAGGGTGAGTATTAAACGGAAGGCACCTATGCTAAGCAGAAATATAAAAATAATGGATGAAACCCAGTTCAAAGATATATTGGAGGCCAGAATAAGGATGTCGGACATACTAGATATGGCAGCATTAATAGAAATGATAAAGGAATCCAAGGAAATGGCAACAAATACGAAGAGGATCCGGACGCGAAACCACAATTGGATGACCAAAAAGCATAATTCAAAATACTGAGGAAAAACATATCTATAAACATCTAAGGGCTAATAGGAATGATGAACAGCTGAAGGATCAGTATAAAGCTCAAAAGAAAAAGGTGGATTTAACCTGTTAACTGATTATGTCGTATATATGCGTCAATTTCAAAAGTTTCATATTTTTGCATAAATCAGTTTGTAATTATAAAACTACATTTAATGTTGAATCAAACCCAATTTAAAAATGTTACACTTTTTCAACTTTTATAACGCATAGTAATTTACTTTGCTTATGTCGTAAATACGCGTCTTTGCTTGAAATGAATTCAGCACATATCGAGCTTTCTAAGAAAAACTAATCAGTTAACAGGTTAATGGTAATTAGAACAAAACAAAAATATATAAACAGATTGGAGAATGATGCAGGAAACCCAAATAAATTGTGGAAGACAATAAAATAATCAATTTTAGGACAGAATGATTCTGAAAAAATAGTAAATGTTGAAGGTATGAAAAAAGCTAACGGAAATATTACTCATGATTTAGCGGAAATAACGGAGATTATGAATAATTACTTTGCTTAAATAGGGGAAAATATAGCAGACGAACTGAAAACCTCAGACAGAACAGCTAAAAGAGTGAGCAATATCAGGCAAAGTAACTCAATATTTTTGTCACCAACAGATAAGTTCGAAGTCACAAGAATAATAACAGAGATTAAATCTCATACAGCGCCAGGGGAAGATGAAATAACTGCATCGATTCTGAGAACCGCAAAGAATATAATTGCTGAACCACTAGCAAAAATATTAAATGAGGATCTTGAAACATGGAGCTTCCCTGATTGTCTCAAAATCTCAATTATAGTCCCGATTTATAAAACAGGAGATAAAAATGACCCTGGTAACTACAGACCTATATCGTTGATAAGTTCATTAAGTAAAGACTATGAAAAGGTTATATACAAGACAATTTTTGAATTTGTCAATAGAAACGGAGGATTTGATACTAATCAATATGGATTTCAAAGCGGAAGTAATACCACTGCAGCTATAATAGATGCTATGAATCACATAAATACAGCTCTAGACAAAAATAAGTATGTAGTAGCAACATTTGTGGATCTTAGAAAGGCATTTGACACTGTGGACAACGAAATATTATGCGAAGGTCTTGAGGAGTTGGCCATACGAGGAAAACCACTCAAGCAACTAAGGGATTATCTGGGCAAAAGGATCATCAAAACGAAACTAAACAGCATCTATAGCCAGGAGAGGAATATCAAAATCGGCGTACCTCAAGGATCAATATTAGGCCCTTTGCTTGACTTGTTATATATAAACAATATTAAATTCAAAAATCTGAGGGCGAAATACATCACGACACGTTATTACTATATTCAGTAGATTCGCCGGGAGAATTAGAAAACAACATAAATGAAGATCTGAAGGTAATAAATTATCAATGAATATGCAAAAAACAACCTATGTGATTATAAAGCAAAAACATAAAAACGCCATTAATATTAATATACGAATCAATGGGAGGGAGCTTAGCAGAATTCCGGAATACAAATACCTGGGAATGGTAAAAGATAATCAACTTACTTGGACTAAACATCTGGAAACCATCATATTGCCGTTGGTAACTTATGGGTTAATAATACGGAGTCAAACCACAGCAAAGAACATGCAAATTATAACGAGATTGTTAAATAGGGCCATCAAAGCAGTGTTTAATCTTTCTCTGGATACGGCCACTAAACTTTTGTATGAAAGTACAGACAAATTTGACCTGAAGCAGCTAACAGAGATAGAAAAGCCTAAGACCTTTTATAACATTACTAAGAGACACACGAAATCATCTATTAACCTAGTTTTTAGAACAGAAATTCACGGATATAATACAAGGAATGATGGGAACTTATAATCCACCGGTACCAAGGACTAACCGACTAAAATATGATCCAGAAAAAATAAGAAATGCTCGCAGTATAATATTTAAAATTCTTATTATAAATTTTGTTACTGGGACTTTTCGTTTCATTTTTAAAATAGATACCCATTTTAATTTTTTTTTTTTTTTGTAAAAAAACTAGTATATTTATCAAACTAATTCATTTTAAATAGTATAGAGAAATATGGAGAATATAAAAAAAATTATACCTGTGAAATAATTGTATTCCCGGTTCCAAATTGTAATAAACAAATAAAATAATAATCACTTACCGTTGCGCCCTGGGAGTCTGAGGAATAATCCAAAAGCAAGGAAGAAACATTCACTTCACACACAAATATTGCCGCAGCTACAATATATTAAAAGGCCATTTAAAAATATTATTTAAAATTAAAACTGCACTCGAATTTGCTGCGTTAGCACTTTCACTTAATCCAAAGGTGAGAAAGAATAAATCACTTCACTCACAAATATTGCCGCAGTTACACAATATATAAAGGCCATTTTTTTAAAATTAAAACTGCACTTAAATTTGCTGCGTTTTCACTCTCACTTGATCCACACAAAAGTAAGAATAATAAATAACTTCACTCACAAATATTGCCGCAGTTACAATATATAAAAAGGCCATTTTAAATTTTTCCTTTTAATGAAAACTGCACTCGAATTTGCTGCGTTTGCACTCACTTATTTCATTTCATGTGCTTTTAAACGACCCCGAGACCGACATTTCCGTGTATTTTTATTTCTTACTCATTTTGCACTTGATTTATTTCTTCCCTCAACCGATGTTGCTGATAATTCGAATTTTTAAACAGTTAAACCAGTTAACGCCCGGAAGTGACGTTTGCGAGGATCTCTAAATGAAAAGAGTAAAAGCCTCTCTCCGCAATCTTTCGAGAGCAACTCTCTCCCTCTCCGCCTCTCTCTCGATTTTTGGTCGCTACGCCCACTGATGGCTACAATTTTTCCAAATTCTTCTAGAATTTTCGAATGGCCGCCATCTTGAAAGAACAAAGAAAATTCGCGAAAAAATCAATTTTTTCACATTTCACACTAGTCTAACGCACGAAAAGTTTTTTCCACTTGTTCTACACAATAATTAAAAGCATTTAAGCAAAAGTTAAACGGCGTGCTGCTTTTTTCTCGACAGCACGACTGTATGATAAGAACTTCTTTGAATTCACAATTTCCCGACAATCTTTCGAGATATTACAGTTTTAAAACAATTCAGTTTACACCCGAACTTATTTTCGAAGTCCTCTCAGTGAAATAAAATGAAAATTTCAATTTTTTCTTTCCGCCGAACGCGACTGCACGTCCCTAAAGTTTAAATAATTCGCCGGAACTGGCAATTCGCCGTTACTCGTTGTGGAGGATTTGAATTCGCCGGAAATGACAAAACTCTCTGAGAGCTCAATCTCTCTCTCTCGCTCTCTGGTCACTGTGTTCAGCGGAGTTGGCAATTGAGCTCTCCGGCAATTTCGAAGGTTCCAGAAGAATTTCGTCATTTCCAGCGAATTCAAATCCTACACAACGAGTAACGGCAAATTGCCAGTTCCGACGATTCTTTTTAAGCGTTTGGTTTCGGTCCGTCCGGCTGGCGAGGAGAAAAAATTGAGATTTTCATTTTATTTCTATGTGAGGACTTCAAAAGTTATTTCGGGTGTAAACTGAATTGTTTTAAAATTGTAATATCTCGAAAGATTGTCGGGAAATTGTGAATTTAAAGAACTTTATATCACACAGTCGTGCCGTCGAGAAAAAAGCAGCACGCCTTTTAACTTTTGCTTAAATTTTAATTATTTTGTGGAAAAAACTTTTCGTGCGTTAAAATAGTGAGAAATGCGAAAAAAATTTAATTCGAAAGTTCTGGAAAAATTATCGGCATCAGTGGGCGTAGTGACGAAAAATCGAGAGAGAGGTCGAGAGGGAGAGAGTTTCGCTATCTTGTTCTCGCTCTGGAACGATTGCGGAGAGACGTTGTTACTCTTTTTATTCAGAGATCCTCGCAAACGTCACTTCCGGGCGTTAACTGGTTTAAGTGTTTAAAAAATTCGAATTATCGACAACATCATTCATAGGAAAGAAATAAATCAAGTGCAAAATGAGTAAGAAATGAAAATACACGGAAATGTCGGTCTTGGGGTCGTTTAAAAGCACTTAAAATAAAATAAGTGAGAGTGAAAACGGAGCAAATTTAAGTGCAGTTTTAATTTAAAAAATGGCCTTTATATATTGTAGCTGCGGCAATATTTGTGGGTGAGGTGAGTTCTTCTTCCTCGGGGATTGTTTAAAAGCACATAAAATAAAATAAGTGAGAGTGCATACGCAGCAAATTTGTGAGTGCAGTTTTCATTAAAAAGAAACATTTAAAATGGCCTTTTTATATATTGTAGCTGCGGCAATATTTGTGAGTGAAGTGATTTATTTTTATTCCTTACTTTTGGATTATTCCTCAGACTGCAGCTCAGGACGCAGCGGTAAGTGATTATTATTTTATTTGTTTATTACAATTTGGGACCGGGAATGCAATTATTTCACAGATATAATTTGACTATTATTTCCAGAAAGTATTCTAAAGTATTAAACCAATTATTTAATTTTATGTAATCTTTTTTATTTTCAGTATTCGGTATTATTGAAAGAATAATAATCTTATAAATAAATGATTATAATAAATATAATTTATTTGCTGTATTATTATTAGGTTTGTCTCAAAACGCAAGGGACCATTTAAAACTGAAATAAAAACATTTTATTCGGTATAGAAGAGCCAAGGATCAATATTGTGAGAAAATTAGGTATGAAATAAAAGGTGAAACTTTTTGTATTTTTAAAATATTTTATTTTAATTATTCAACTGCGAACTGTACAGTTAACATAAACGATTATATCGACATTTTTTATTTTTTATTTACTTTTTTTCTAAAGACTTGTACTAGCTGAACAGATCAGGTTATAAACAACGCTTAAAACAAAACAAAGAAAAATAAAATAATAGATAATAATTATAATAATAATTGTGCTTTTTAAAAGTTAGTCACCAAAACTAACTTTTGTTTGTTTGTTTAATATATTTTTCATTTCACAAAATTAAGGCCAGGCTCAAACAGCAGTTCTTTCAGCATTTCTACAAAAAAAAAGCTTAAAAATTAAGAAAACAAAACAGGCTCAAACGAAAACGATTTTTTTTAAAATATTTTTGTTTTAAAATTAAGAAATAATAATAGTAATAAAAAAAAGTCAAAATTTATCGTACAAAATTTTTAACACAAGAATTTAAAAAAAATACAAAAACACAGGTTTGTCGATTTCTAGTTTCTACGGAAGCTGGTTAGTGTTGCTCGGGCCGTTTTTATATTTTAGATTTTTCTCACAAAAAGTGCAGGTGATAAGCGCGGAAAAAGAAATCATCAATCCATGCCTGTTTTTTATTTTATTTTTTAACTAAGCCTGTACGGCCTGGGAAGGAGGAAGAGGAAGGACGTAATTTTCTAGGTTTAATTGGAATTTTTGTTCTTCTAGCCGGTCACTTTGATTCAGGGCAGATTTTTGTTTTTATTTTTTTTTCTTTTGGGAGGAAAGGAGGGAGCGTAACAATGATTTCGTTGATTTAACACACACACTCAGAACACTAAGACGTGGCATAGGGGGTCGCATTTTTGCTTGAATCGAATTGACTTGAGAGTTTTACGCAACTAAACGGGTAATTTTCCAATATTTGTGAAGTGTAAGACGGTTTATTTAATATTAAACAACGTGTAAGTTTGTTCAATAAATTAATTAGGGATATGAAAAGGAAAAACTGTTTTCTTATATCAATGGTATTATTTGTAGAAACATGCGAAAAGAAAGAACACGCTCAAATATTGGTCGACGCACATGGGATAATGAAAATGTACCGGAAAGTGCAGTACAACGTCTGCTGGGCCAGCTAGTATTAATATACGAATCAACGGGAGGGAATTTAGCAGAATTTCGGAATATGAATACCTGGGAATGGTAATAGATGATCAACTTGCTTAGACTAAAAATGTGGAAACCATCAGGAGGAGAATGGCTGGACTTATTGGAGTCATAAATAGCAACTACTGTATATTACCAAGAATTAGAAATCTAATTTACAATGCGAATATACCGCCATTGGTAACTTATGGGTTAATAATATGGAGTCAAACCACAGCAAGGAACATGCAAATTATATCGAGATTGTTAAACAGGACTATCAAAGCGGTGTTTAATCTTCCTCGGGATACGGCCATTACAATTTTGTATGACAGTACAGACAAATTTAACCTGAAGCAACTAATAGAGATAGAAAAGGCTAAGGCCATTTATAACATTACAAAAAGACACGCAAAATCATCTATTAACCCAGTTCTGAGAATAGAAATTCACGGATATAATACAAGGAAAGCAATGATGGGAACATATAATCTACCAGCACCAAGGACTAACCGACTAAAATATGATCCAATTTACTCTGCAGTTAATTATTATAATAGCTTACCAGAAAAAATAAGAAATGCTCGCAGTATTGTCTTATTAAAAATGTTGTTAAATCGGAAAATTAAGCACAATTAAAGCGGAATAATTACTAATATTATATATTCATGTGTGACCTCTTATAACAAATACTATTTGTCTGGAGAGCACAACATAGAATTAACTAATATTTTTAATATTTGTTATTTAGTTTATAAGATTTTTCAGAAAATGCATCCGCAGAGCCTAAATTCGAATACCTAGGCAGCTCAGAATTACGTGAATGTTTCCAGAAGTGCGATATAAAATCTATTGTATTATAAATTCAGGAATTCGAAAATCCAAAACGTTTCAAAGGGAAGGAATTCGAAAAGGTTTGAACAATCGTCGATCCGAAATTCGAAATGTGCGAGCGGCACGCAAAAGGCAGCGTTCGTTTCGTGTCTCTGATTCTTCGTCTTTTTTTTGTGTGGCGCCATCTACAGGGAAGCGGAAAAAATATTTTGGAAGTACAAATGTCAAATCGATTAATGGCAGCTTGTTGTCAATAAACGTCAGGAAAACGAAATTGGAAATGGCTGTTGTGCGCTGGGGAGTTTTCCTATTGTGAGAAATTCGAAGGCCGTTTTCGAGGGATTTACGTTTGAATTGTGGAAATTATTCGAGAAAATACAAACGTAGTCCGTCTTTAGTTCAAAACTGTGTAGGCTTTTTTTTCCGTGAACGTCTTACAACCGAAGAGGGCGGTTGGAATTGGGATTATATTTTAATTTTTGGGGACAAGAGATATGCAGCCGCATATTAATAATTTTGTGAGGACGGTTTAAAATGGAAATGCGCTAAAGTAGTGAGTCGAAGTTGCGTCGTATTATGCGTATACGTATTATCTAGCAATTGCGCCCAATCGAAAAGGTGCGGCGGTTGCAGAAATGATCGCAAATTTGCAATGTAATTCGGGTTCAGGAATTCATCTCGGGATAATTTGTCTCAGTTTGGTCGCGTACTGCATCATACCGTCGGCTGCGGGGGCTTCTGTGCCCGCTGGTGCAGACAGTTTAAAGCGGGACGACGGCGCCGGAATCGAGGCAGGATTCGTCGACAGAAGCGGCAACAAGTACGAAACGGCCACTTTTAATTTTTGCCCGCAGGGTTGCTCCTGCCTGGACGACTACTTTGAATGCAAGAAGGCGAATTTGAAACAAGTCCCCGCCTTGCCCAATTGGGTCCGAAGCCTGTAAGATATTCTCTTGAATAAAATCTCCAAAATATTTTCAATTTCCTCATTTTCAGAGATTTGACTGGAAACAAATTGAGCGATGACGACGTTGTGAATTCGATAGCAAATCTTACTTCCTTGATAAGCTTGTACGATGCTTGTGATACCGAATCGCGGGGGGTACTTTATCTACTTTATTTTATTATTTCAGAAACATGAAGAAGAATCGTCTGCGGAGGATCCCGGTTTTCAAGGGTCTGCTACAGCTCGACAAATTAAATTTAGCCCACAACAAAATTCAGGCCATTACACAGGAGTCCCTGCTTTCGTTGCCGAACTTAAGGGAGTTGGATTTAAGCAAAAATGCCATTAAAACGGTTTTGCCAAATACATTTCCTACAACGAACCGATTAAATTCTTTGTAAGTACATTCTTTATTAACAGTTTGACACCACACATAAAATATTTGCTAATTAGAATTCAGGGTGTTCAGAAAATAAATAGAAAGCAATATTTCTAAAGTACATCAGGCCTTGCCAGGGTCTGAAAATTTTTTTCTTCTGGAACAGATTTTTTTGCAAAAATAATTTCGTACTGAGCCAACTAAATAAATACTAGCAAAAAAAATGTCGAACTGCCTTTATTTAGAAAGTGCTTGTACAAATCTGTTTTGCCGAGGGGACTGAATAATTAATTTCTTTTATTTAGGGCTCTGGATCAAAGTTTTTTCCGGGAATAATTTAGTACTAAGCCCACTAAATAAATACTAGGAAAAAGAAAATTCTAACTGCCTTTATTTAGAAATTGCTTGTACCAATCTGTTTTGCCGAGAGGACTGAAAAATTAAGTTCTTTTACTTAGGGCTCTGGGTCGAACTTTTTTCTGGGAATAATTTATTACTTAGCCCACTAAATATATACTAGCAAAAAGAAAATTCTAACTGCCTTTATTTAGAAAGTACGTGTACCAATCTGTTGTACCGAGAGGACTGAAAAATTAATTTCTTTTACTTAGCGGTCTGCGTCGAATTTTTTTCGGGAATAATTTAGTACTAAGCCAAATAAATACTAGAAAAAAGAAAATTCCAACTGCCTTTATTTAGAAAGTGCTTGTTCCAATTTCTTTTGCCAAGTGAGCTGAAAAATTATTTGCTTTTAATAAGTGCGCTAGAACTGATTTATTTGCGGAAATTTTATTCTATATTTGCGTCAATCAGTAATTCAATAAGTGGTGTCATGTTTTTGGTTCTTAATTTCGTGTTAACAATATTTGTTTTATTTGTAAAATATTATTTTTCCCTAACAGAAACCTAAATTTCAACATGATTACATCACTTGAAGAGAACTCTTTCGATGCTCTACGAGAATTGAGCGATCTTCAAATAAATCACAATCAACTGACAAGCTTGCCGCCTGGAATATTTAAATCAATGGGCACCTTGAAAAAACTGTAAGATCGGATGCTTCAGAAAAATTCCCCTGGCACCTGGCACCATGTTTGCATTCAACTATCTCTTTCAACCCTCTGAATCAATATACCTTTCGTTATCCTTTCGCAAATATTTTTCTCGTTTTTTCAGTCAGCAGTTAAAAAAAATGCACAAAATGCTAAGCCTGCTTATGCTAAGCTTTGCTTATTCTTATTCTTTGCAAAAGAAAATATATATATATAAATATATATTTTTCTATCAAATATAATTTGTTTCCACCTCTAATTGCTTTATTTTCTTTTTTAAACCTATACAGCCTTCTCCTTCTTTTTCACAACCATTTACTTACTACGCCTACTAAAAACAACAACATTGTAAATATATATATTATTTGTGTCGTAGTTATTTTCTACTTAGTTAATTTTCTATTCAAATTAAATTTCGTTTTTCTAGAATTATTGTAATTTTAAAGTCAATTAGGTGCTTGATCGTTGCGACTGAAAAGAAATATTGTAAATTTTCTTGTAGAGACTTAAGTGACAACAAAATCGAAATCACCTGGGGCA
This sequence comes from Dysmachus trigonus, assembly GCA_949715965.1. NCBI lineage: Eukaryota > Metazoa > Arthropoda > Insecta > Diptera > Asilidae > Dysmachus > Dysmachus trigonus. The sequence continues at coordinate 1,463,080 of OX454324.1, forward strand.
CATTCCAAGGACTGCATGAACTAAGAGTTTTAAAATTACGATCAAACAATATTGCAAAGCTTCCGGATGGTGTCTTCCACGCACTCAAATCAATCACAGACATGTAAGTAAAATATCTCACAAGATACTTAGATAGATATATTTAGGAAGATATAAAAGATATATAACAATTGTATAATTTTGTTAAAAATCCAGCGACCTAGACATGAATCGCATTGTGCTTCTAAACAGGCAGGGCTTCTACAATTTAACAAGCCTTACAACTTTAACACTGTCGAACAATTCTATTTCTCGAATTGAGGCAGACACCTGGGAATTTACACAGCAGCTTCAGCACCTCGATTTATCGTATAATAAATTGACCGAATTGACTCGGCAAAATTTGGAATTTTTGGGAAAATTACAGAGACTGAATTTGAGGCAAAATAATATTCATTACATTGCTGATGGATCATTTGAGGCGACCAGAAGCTTAGCGCAGCTCGATTTGAGTGGTAACAAATTATCGTGGATGATTGAGGATACTTCGGGACCCTTTAAGGCTTTGAGAAAATTGCTTAAATTGGATATGAGTGGAAATAATGCAACATCGATCAATCAAAAGGCATTCAGTGGATTATATTCTCTGCAAGACCTTAATTTGGATCAAAATAATTTTACAACAATTCAATTTAACGCGTTCGAGCCACTGCAGCAGCTTCAGCATTTGATTTTAAATTCAGAACATTTTATATGCGACTGTAATTTCCAGTGGTTCTACAAATGGCTTCGAACGAACCGATTTTCTGGACAAATCACAGCTATGTGCAATTATCCTCTAAAATTGAGGGGTAAACAACTTCTAATATTAAAGGAACAGGATTTTATGTGTGGTAAGTTGATTTTCGCATGCCTCATTAAGAGAAATACTAATTAAAACATTTCATTCTTAATTTTTGGTATATTTTCAAAAGACGAGTCGCCAGCACCACGGTTGATCAAGGAACCTGCAAATCAGCTGGCAATTAAAGGAACAAATGTTACTTTGGAGTGTACAGCCATTTCATCTGTACCCAGTGAAATAGTGATTAAATGGAAGCGAGATAACGGTGATATAAATCCAGGAGATACCGAAAAGAAGACTGTTACAACATCTACAAATGCAACTATGACCACTGGATACCTGCATCTGATGCAAGTTGATCATGCGCACACCGGAAAGTATCAGTGCAGCGCTTCCAATAATTTTGGAAAAGCCTATTCGCAAAAATTTAAAATAACTGTTGCAAGTAAGTAAAAATTATATCTGTCTAAACACAGTCGTTCCGAAAAATAATAAAACAATCTCTCAAACTTTCACGAATTTAAGTTAACAAGTTCTTTCCTATAATTGTTTTCTTCCTCGGGATAGAAGGGATCAAAAGAGATAAATTTGTTAATTCAAAGCTCAAACCGTAGATACAAAAACCGACTCAATGAATAGATTTATCAACTCAAAAAACCTAAAACCCTGTATTAAAAATAATGCTGCTCGCTTATTTTTAACTCTTTTAACTTAAAATTGAACCCCGGTTAAAATAAAACAAATACAGTCAAACCTACTTTTATGTGCTCCTTTTTTGTGGGATTTTTTTTATACAGTATATAAAAGAGAAGTTTATCAAAACGCATATTATGAACAAAAAGCAATAAAAGAAATTCACTTAAAAAGAAAGCAACTAATGTCTTATAGTGCTAAAATAACATGCAATTTCAAAAGAAACCAACGGATGGCCCAACGATGTTAAATCATCACTTTACAAAAAATATGCTCATATTGTATCACCAATTTCATTACGTATGTACATTTTGCATCATTACATTAATTGATAACCGTGGACCGTTAAGACAAAATTAATTTGTCTTTTCTATCTAGATATAATTTTTCATTAATTTTGTTTGAACATAGTCTCGGAAAATGAATAACTAGGACAAAAATAATTTCTTTTATGCGGGCCCTATCCCCCACACAAAATCAGTTTTACTGTATGATATAAAACTTATCATAATCATTTATATACTTCCCGATAGAACCTTGTATATAATTTATTTATTATAAATAGAATACATTTTAAGTGTTCTAATATGCTCGATGCTTAAAAATGATTCCAAATAGCCAAAAAACTTTCATAAAGCTCCAGAAAGCAAATTTTCCAGTTTCCTGAGCTGTATATTTATAAAATCCGAATTGCAGGAAAAAATTAGTTAAATAGAAATAATCGTTATACTTACTTAAGCGGGGATTGAGCCTTGGTCCACTTTGAGCCAGGCTTAAACAAGATTTGAGTCACCAGATTTTGGGACAGTTCGATTTAACTTAAACCAAGCTTAAGTAAAGTTTAAATTAAATTATAAGTGCAAAAATTTGTTTTACAGCAAATCCCGGCTTTAATAAGGTCCCATCAAACATAACCCTAACAGTTGGTAGCACTGCAAGATTGGATTGCTCAGCATACGGGGAGCCAGCTCCTCAAATAGCCTGGCAAAAAGATGGCGGAAATGATTTTCCAGCAGCTAGAGAACGTCGAATGCACGTTATGCCAACGGATGATGCATTTTTCATAATAAATGCAAAAATGTCCGATATGGGAATTTATACGTGCACAGCAGAAAATCCTGCTGGTGTAATTAAGGCTAATGCTACATTAACCGTTCATGGTAGGATATTTTTAATATTTATATATTTTTCTATAGTATATAAGATTTCTTTAATTTAATAGAAGCCCCAACATTCGTAAGACCCATGCGAGGTAAGGAGGTTAACACAGGTCAATCAAGTGTCCTCGAATGCATGTCATCAGGATCCCCAAAACCTACCCTTCGTTGGTACAAAGATGATAAATTGCTTCATCTATCCGATCGGCATTTTTTTGCAGCTGAAGGACAACTTTTAATTATTGTTGATACAAAACCATCTGATGCTGGACTATATAAATGCGAAATGGAAAATGAATTAGGCATTGTATCTGGTTTTCTTACACTTAAAGTGAACAAACCGATCGTAAAGAGTGTGGTTAATGTCGAAGAAGTAACTGGTATTGTAATAATAACGGTATTTTGTTGTGCTGTAGGTACATCTATAATATGGGTAGTTATAATTTATCAAACGAAACGTGTTACACCTGGAGGTCCTAATGAATATAATTCAAATACTGGTCAAACTTCACAAAATGTTCGTAATAGTTCAACTAGTGAACAAAATGATCCAAGAGGTTTAATTAATTTAAATGAGATTGATAATAATTATCTGCAGGTTCAGGTACAAGATGATTCTAGATACCGTTTAATAATGCCACCAAGATCGGTATATAATTCACAAATAATAAATGTTAATAATGTACCAAGTAACAGTGACATTCCACAAAATATTGGAAGAGAAGAAATTAATTTACCGATGAGTAAAAGTTTAAATTCTATCGATAATGATCATAATTTTGATCCGATGATCAATTCAAACACTTCAGAAACAGAGGGAGATGGAGACATCTGTCAAATTGACAGCCTAGATAAGACTGTCGTCCTTTACCGTCCAAATAGTATCGTTAATAATGGTACAAGCTTAAAGCCTATATTGAGCAATATAAGCAACAAACAACAATCGCCACCATCACAAAATTGTAAAGGTACTCTGAGTTTAGAGGTCCCAAATGAATTGACTGTTGAACAGTCTACACCCCTAATTCATAACGGTAAAGTGAATGATGTTAGTACCGTTGTCGGAAACAGTATTGCTGCTACAAACCTCAACTCCACCATCGGAGACTAGATGTACTAAGAGAATTACTTTTATTAGTATTTTTTTTTTTTTATTATTCACTTCATTATTTTCACCACACTTTGAAGTTTGGTGCCAACACAAAGCAGTATGAATTCTTCCTACCGTTTTTATTTCGTTTTTGTTTTTAATTTATAATTTAGCAAAGCCTGTGTTATTAGCACGAAAGAGAAAGAAAGAGAGAAAGAGAGTGAAATATGAATGCTTTGTAAATAGTATTAAGATATTTGGACTTTATTTATGAAGTAAGTAAGCATAGTTAGTACGTGACCCACCTTCAACTTCCGAGAAATAAATAATAATAAATGAAAAACAAGGAAAACAAATTTTGAAAAAAACAAAAAAAAAAAAACAACAATTACTGTCTAACCCAGAAAGTGCCTCGGAGAACATTTTTATTTTATGTATTGAAGTTTTATTATAATAATTTTTTATTTGCCTTAAATTTAAGCGTACCTTATTAAAGGAGGAGGCACCCTGTTTTGGTTCGCTGAGGATATTTTACATGACCCTCACAATCACAGTGTAAATAAAGTGTATTTTTGTAAATGTAAAATCAGAATTTGTTTTATTTTATTTATGTTTTTAAAATCCAAAATTCATCCCTTTCACTACTTTTCGACTATTACATATATTAAACGAGTTATGTTACGTTTTTAGTTTCTGAAGTGGCTACAAATAATTTTTGTAAAATTTATACAGTAATAGTTTTCGGGTTCGGTGTACCAAACACAAATATAGGGAATATTTCTTTGTTGAAAGATCGACAAGGACATTGAAATTGTTACCAAGCTCCAGATCTAAATTAGAACGTAAGTTACGTTTGAGTTTAGCCTAAAGCATGCTTCAGTACAGATTAAATTGGGATTAAGTTACTCATGATTACTTTATTTCTAGTGGACTTAGCCCGGAGAGCCCTTTTTAAGAAAATACATTTTTTAATTTTTCCTGAGGCGCTAATTCAAAGAAAATCGGCATATTAAAAAATAGTGAAATTTTCTTCAACACTTTTTTTTCTTGCCTAGAATATTTTAGTTAATTTATTCCTAGTAGAGTTAGCCAAAAAAACCAGCCCGGGGAGCCCTTTTTAAGAAAATACATTTTTTAATTTTTCCTGAGGAGCTAATTCAAGAAAATCGGTATATTAAAAAATAGTGAAATTTTTTTTCTTCAACCCTTTTTTTTTTTGCCTAGAATATTTTAGTTACTTTATTTCTAGTCGATTTAGTCCAAAACACTAGCCCGGTGAGCCCTTTTTAAGAAAATACAATTTTTAATTTTTCTTGAAGAGCTAATTCAAAGAAAATCGGCATATTAAAAAATAGTGAAATTTTTTTTCTTCAACACTTTTTTTTTCTTGCCTAGAATATTTTAGTTAATTTATTTCTAGTAGAGTAAGCCAAAAAAACCAGCCCGGGAAGCCCTTTTTAAAAAAATACATTTTTTAATTTTTCCTGAGGAGCTAATTCAAAGAAAATCGGCATATTAAAAAATAGTGAAATTTTTTTTCTTCAACACTTTTTTTTTCTTGCCTAGAATATTTTAGTTAATTTATTTCTAGTAGAGTTAGCAAAAAAACCAGCCCGGGAAGTGCTTTTTAAGAAAATACATTTTTTAATTTTTCCTGAGGAGCTAATTCAAAAAAATCGGCATATTAAAAAATTGTGAAATTTTCTTCAATACTTTTTCTTCTTTCTTGCCTAGAATATTTTAGTTATTTTATTCTTTAGGGATTCCTTTTGAATTATTTAATGTTTATAATACTTATTACTCACTGAACGAAAATTTGCATAGTTCTTGGAGCAGTGTTAATTAATTTTATTAAAAAAGTTTTATATAAAAACTGCCAAAACACGTAAGGTAGATGTATTTGGTCAGTAGATCTAAGTTCTTTAAGTAAAGTCTATGAAAAGGTTATATACAAGAGAATTGTGGAATTTTTCAAGAGAAACGGAGGATTTGATCCTAATTAATATGGATTTCAAAGCGGAAGTAATACCACTACAGCTATAATAGATGCTATGAATCACATAAATACAGCTTTAGATAAAATTAAGTATGTAGTAGCAATATTTGTGGATCTTAAAAAAGCATTTGACACTGTGGACAACGAAATATTATGCGAAGGTCTTGAGGAGTTGGGCATACGAGGAAAACCACTCAAGCAACTAAGGGATTATCTGGGCAAAAGGATCATCAAAACGAAACTAAACAGCATCTATAGCCAGGAGAGGAATATCAAAATCGGCGTACCTCAAGGATCAATATTAGGCCCTTTGCTTTACTTGTTATATATAAACAATATTAAATTTAAAAATCTGATCGCAAAATACATCATATGTGCAGACGACACATTATTACTATATTCAGGAGACTCACCGGGAGAATTAGAAAACAACATTAATGAAGATCTTAAAAAATACGATGATTGGCTACAAGGAAACAAATTATCAATGAATATGCAAAAAACAACCTATATGATTATAAAGCAAAAAAATAAAAACGACATTAATATAAACATACGAATCGACGGGAGGGAACTTAGCAGAATTTCGGAATACAAATACCTGGGAATGGTAATAGATGATCAACTTACTTGGACTAAACATGTGGAAACCATCAGGAGGAGAATGGCTGGACTTATTGGAGTCATATGTAAATAGAAACAATTGTATACTACCAAAAATTAAAAATCTAATTTACAACGCGAATATATTGCCATTGGTAAATTATGGGTTAATAATATGGAGTCAAACCACAACAAGGAATATGCAAATTATATCGAGATTGTTAAATAGGGCTATCAAAGCGGTGTTTAATCTTCCTCGGGATACGGCCACTACAATTTTGTATGAAAGCACAGACAAATTTTATCTGAAGCAACTAACAGAGATAGAAAAGGCTAAGGTCATTTATAACATTACAAAAAGACACGCAAAATCATCTATTAACCTAGTTTTTAGAACAGAAATTCACGGATATAATACAAGGAAAGCAATGATGGGAACTTATAATCTACCGGCACCAAGGACTAACCAACTAAAATATGATCCAATTTACTCTGCAGTTAATTATTATAATAGCTTACCAGAAAATATAAGAAATGCTCGCAGTATTGTGGAATTTAAAAGTCTTATCTAAAATTTTATTAAATCGACAAATTAAGCACAATTAAAGCGGAATAATTAATTAATAATATTATTTATTCATGTGTTGCCCCTTATAACAAATACTATTTGTCTGGGGAGCACAAAATAGAATTATACAGGGTGTTCAGAGGTGGGAGGTCAATATTGCAGGAGGTGAAAGGTCAGACCGAGACAAGCAAAAAATCGTATGGGTGGGGGGGGGAGGGGCATCTCGCACCGTTTGGCAGCTACAGGGTGATTCGTAAATCAGGATTTTTCCTTATATGGGAACCGCTCTTGTATTTTTATCTTTTTTTCTACGCATCGCAGCGGCCCCAAACCGATCTCAAAAAATTACTATTTCGAAGCACTTTCCAAAACGGTCAACACCACCCCCCTATCCCCAACCCCTTGGCCACAATCCCCCCTGGAAGTTGAAAAAATTAACTTTTATTTCACGATTTTTCACCTTTCGCCCCACTTTTCTCCGAAATTCATGTTATTAACATACCTACTTTTTATTTTTTTTAAATTGCCTATCTAATTACCTTTCCAAAAAGGTGCAACATGCCCAGGTAAAAAGGGGTTGCAAAAGTCCTGAAATTAAAACATACTCACAGCTATCTAATTACTTTATTGCACCAGAATGGAAAAAATCGTTAAGTAAACAATTTTTATGACAACAAGTTCGGAAATGTTTGTTTAGGAAACACAGGTAATACGTTTTTATTATTTCAGCAAAACAGTAATAAAATAATAAATGTAATCTCGTTAAATAGCGTTATTAGTTTATTATATCCAGTATTGACTCCTAAGTATCCTGACGCTCCGTTTCTAATACCTCCTATGAATTATGGTATAAAAGTGGGTGAGTTTGAAAGGACATTGACCACAGTTGAAGAAGGAAGTGAAAAGAACGGGTGTTTAATAGAAAAAATTAAGATAAAATGGCAGAATTAAGTGTTAAAAAGTATACCGATATAATTTACGTGTTCGGTTTAGTAGACGGAAATGATAGTGAGGCCGTACGAGAATACCAAAGGAGATTCCCGAGTCGGCGTGTACCCGATAGAAGGGTATTTTCAAGGACTTTCAGAAGGTTAAAAGAAACCGGAAGTGTAATCGCCCCCAGAGCAGAAACGCGGTCAGGAACATCGGCCGATTCAGCGGACACCGATCAACAAATCCTCAACATCATCAGGAACAGCCTTGAAATAAGCATCAGGCAGGTCGCACGACCGTTAGGATTGTCTTCAGGGAGAGTTTGGACCGTTGTGAACCGAGAGGGACTACATCCATACCACCATATCCCGGTCCAAGCACTAGGGAAGGAGATTCCGAAGGACGATTGCAATTCTACACTTGGCTGTTCGAGTCTGACATTGAAAACAGAAGGTTTCTAGACCGAATTCTGTGGACGGATGAATCGCAATTCACCCGGGATGGCATCACAAACTTCCACAACCTCCACACCTGGTCAGATGTGAACTCACATAGGACAAAGTCCTTCCAGCAAAAATTTAGTGTCAATGTCTGGACTGGCATCATCGGCAACCAGTTGATAGGACCCTTCATCTTGCCCCAAGTGCTGAATAGTCAGCTATACTCGGACTTTTTGGAGAATACCCTTCCGGATCTGTTGGAGGACATCCCCCTGGCCACCAGAAGCGCAATTTATTTACAGCTCGATGGAGCACCTGCGCATACTGGGAACATTGTTAGGGCAAGGTTAAATGAAAATTACCCAGAGCGCTGGATTGGACGAGGTGGACCGATTCCTTGGCCTGCTAGGTCACCGGACCTTACTCCACTGGACTTTTTCTTATGGGGAATGATGAAAGATGAAGTTTACTCAAGACCAATCAACACTAGAGAAGAATTAGTTACCAGGATTGGGACTGCAGCCACGAAAATACGGGAGAGACTGGTTACTATAGACCTGAAACGTGAAATAAGACCAAGGCTACTTGCATGCATCGAAACTGGCGGAGAACATTTTGAACAGCTTTTGAAGGACATACGTTTTAATTGTAATTAGTTTTTAAGCGAACAAAATGTATTTTTTAGTAAACTTAAGTATAATTTCTTAAAAATTCGAATTATCATGATATTCTGTAAAAGGATTTTTGTAAATAAATTTTCGTATCCTTTTCCTACCTGGGCATGTTGCACCTTTTTGGAAAGGTAATTAGATAGGCAACTTAAAAAAAATAAAAAGTAGGTATGTTAATAACATGAATTTCGGAGAAAAGTGGGGCGAAAGGTGAAAAATCGTGAAATAAAAGTTAATTTTTTCAACTTCCAGGGGGGATTGCGGCCTAGGGTTTGGGGATAGGGGGGTGGTGTTGACCGTTTTGGAAAGGGCTTCGAAATAGTAATTTTTTGAGATCAGTTTGGGGCCGCTGCGATGCGTAGAAAAAAAGATAAAAATACAAGAGCGGTTCCCATATAAGGAAAAATCCTGATTTACGAATCACCCTGTAACTGCCAAACGGTGCGAGATGCCCCTCCCCCCACCCATACGATTTTTTGCTTGTCTCGGTCTGACCTTTCACCTCCTGCAATATTGACCTCCCACCTCTGAACACCCTGTATATTTTAATATTTTTAAAAATTGTTATTTAGTTTTTAAGATTTTTCAGAAAATGGATTCACAGAGCCTAAATTCGAATGCCTAGGCAGCTCAGAATTAGGTGAATGTTTCCAGCAACATGCTGAGAAGTGCGATATAAAATCTATTATTATTATTATTAAAATCAGTGATTCCGAAATCTTCCGTGTACTGTTTTTCACTGATATCGCATGAAATTAGAAAATTTTACACTATCCGATTTTGAATTCGTTAGTTTTTGTGTAGTCATTTTGAATCTGTTTATTTCGAGCGTTGAGGGATTTCCTTAAAACTGAAAATGTAGAGGGCTTTGGGGTTGCTGATTTCGAGAGTAGCTACAGAAAGTAGTATGAATAATTTGGATTACCCATTTCGGGTGAGCATGATCGATTTATAAAAGAGGCCTTAGATCTGGAATTTCGATGTGTTTAGTCGTTTTGGCTTTTGAATAAATCGAGAACATACGTCGCTTTGTTGCGTATGCAGCTCGTGTGTTGGATGCTTGTAGGTGGGTTCGGGGCTCGTTTCGAATTCGAATCATGCGCCCCGCGCCGCCGAAGTCACGTAGTCGGCGCGTTAATTTATTCGACCATTGTTTAAATTTCGTCGACCGTTTCGAATAGGAAGCGTCGTCGTGGAATTTTTCGATAAATGATTCGAATTAAAGCCAACTGCGAATTGGGACGTGGAGCCATTCCCTGCCCCTCCCGGAGACCCCCCAGGGCGTATTTATGTTATTCAAAAGTTGGCCGCAATTGTCAACATTTCATTTTCGATTTTCTATTTTCATTTTTTCCACGGAATTAGGTGAGATTGCGGTTAGCGTGGACAATTAAATTCGAAGAAAACAAATTTCCCTTCGAAAAGAAGATCAATAGAACGGCATTCGCTCCAAACGATAAACGCTGCCTTGAATTTTAAGCACCCCTAAATAAAAATTTCCAGTGCGCTGAATCACAGCACAACGATTTTACGAGGCGAAGGAATCATCTGCTGCGCTATGTCTCATCGCGTCAACCGCAAAAATTTAATATCAAACCAAATAAAAAAACAGAAAACCATTAAAGCACTTTCAGACATTTAGATTTAACTTCATGCAATTTTACTACTTTAATTGTAATTAAAAAAGCATGGGTATCCCAACTACAAAATTAACAACCGTAAAAAATCAAAAAAATATTTTCTCAAAAAACAATCTTATGGATGGGCTAGAAATAACTAAATTATTCTAAGCAAAAACGAAAGAGTGTAGAAAAAAATTTCACGTTTTTTCAATATGCCGATTTTATTTGAATTAGTTAATAAATAAAAATTAAAAAATTATTTTCTCAAAAAGGGCTCTCCGAACTGGTTTTTTGGGCTGAATCGACATTAAATAAAATAACTAAAATATTCTAGGCAAAAAAAGAAAAAGTGTTGACGAAAACTTCTTGATTTTTTAATATGAGGATTTTATTTGAATTAGGTCCTAAATAAAAATTAAAAAATTATTTTCTCAAAAAGGGCTCTCCGAACTGGTTTTTTGGGCTGAATCGACATTAAATAAAATAACTAAAATATTCTAGGCAAAAAAAGAAAAAGTGTTGAAGAAAACTTCTTGATTTTTTAATATGAGGATTTTATTTGAATTAGGTCCTAAATAAAAATTAAAAAATTATTTTCTCAAAAAGGGCTCTCCGAACTGGTTTTTTGGGCTGAATCGACATTAAATAAAATAACTAAAATATTCTAGGCAAAAAAAGAAAAAGTGTTGAAGAAAACTTCTTGATTTTTTAATATGAGGATTTTATTTGAATTAGGTCCTAAATAAAAATTAAAAAATTATTTTCTCAAAAAGGGCTCTCCGAACTGGTTTTTTGGGCTGAATCGACATTAAATAAAATAACTAAAATATTCTAGGCAAAAAAAGAAAAAGTGTTGACGAAAACTTCTTGATTTTTTAATATGAGGATTTTATTTGAATTAGGTCCTAAATAAAAATTAAAAAATTATTTTCTCAAAAAGGGCTCTCCGAACTGGTTTTTTGGGCTGAAGCGACATTAAATAAAATAACTAAAATATTCTAGGCAAAAAAAGAAAAAGTGTTGACGAAAACTTCTTGATTTTTTAATATGAGGATTTTATTTGAATTAGGTCCTAAATAAAAATTAAAAAATTATTTTCTCAAAAAGGGCTCTCCGAACTGGTTTTTTGGGCTGAATCGACATTAAATAAAATAACTAAAATATTCTAGGCAAAAAAAGAAAAAGTGTTGACGAAAACTTCTTGATTTTTTAATATGAGGATTTTATTTGAATTAGGTCCTAAATAAAAATTAAAAAATTATTTTCTCAAAAAGGGCTCTCCGAACTGGTTTTTTGGGCTGAATCGACATTAAATAAAATAACTAAAATATTCTAGGCAAAAAAAGAAAAAGTGTTGACGAAAACTTCTTGATTTTTTAATATGAGGATTTTATTTGAATTAGGTCCTAAATAAAAATTAAAAAATTATTTTCTCAAAAAGGGCTCTCCGAACTGGTTTTTTGGGCTGAATCGACATTAAATAAAATAACTAAAATATTCTAGGCAAAAAAAGAAAAAGTGTTGACGAAAACTTCTTGATTTTTTAATATGAGGATTTTATTTGAATTAGGTCCTAAATAAAAATTAAAAAATTATTTTCTCAAAAAGGGCTCTCCGAACTGGTTTTTTGGGCTGAATCGACATTAAATAAAATAACTCAAATATTCTAGGCAAAAAAAGAAAAAGTGTTGACGAAAACTTCTTGATTTTTTAATATGAGGATTTTATTTGAATTAGGTCCTAAATAAAAATTAAAAAATTATTTTCTCAAAAAGGGCTCTCCGAACTGGTTTTTTGGGCTGAATCGACATTAAATAAAATAACTAAAATATTCTAGGCAAAAAAAGAAAAAGTGTTGACGAAAACTTCTTGATTTTTTAATATGAGGATTTTATTTGAATTAGGTCCTAAATAAAAATTAAAAAATTATTTTCTCAAAAAGGGCTCTCCGAACTGGTTTTTTGGGCTGAATCGACATTAAATAAAATAACTCAAATATTCTAGGCAAAAAAAGAAAAAGTGTTGACGAAAACTTCTTGATTTTTTAATATGAGGATTTTATTTGAATTAGGTCCTAAATAAAAATTAAAAAATTATTTTCTCAAAAAGGGCTCTCCGAACTGGTTTTTTGGGCTGAATCGACATTAAATAAAATAACTCAAATATTCTAGGCAAAAAAAGAAAAAGTGTTGACGAAAACTTCTTGATTTTTTAATATGAGGATTTTATTTGAATTAGGTCCTAAATAAAAATTAAAAAATTATTTTCTCAAAAAGGGCTCTCCGAACTGGTTTTTTGGGCTGAATCGACATTAAATAAAATAACTCAAATATTCTAGGCAAAAAAAGAAAAAGTGTTGACGAAAACTTCTTGATTTTTTAATATGAGGATTTTATTTGAATTAGGTCCTAAATAAAAATTAAAAAATTATTTTCTCAAAAAGGGCTCTCCGAACTGGTTTTTTGGGCTGAATCGACATTAAATAAAATAACTCAAATATTCTAGGCAAAAAAAGAAAAAGTGTTGACGAAAACTTCTTGATTTTTTAATATGAGGATTTTATTTGAATTAGGTCCTAAATAAAAATTAAAAAATTATTTTCTCAAAAAGGGCTCTCCGAACTGGTTTTTTGGGCTGAATCGACATTAAATAAAATAACTAAAATATTCTAGGCAAAAAAAGAAAAAGTGTTGACGAAAACTTCTTGATTTTTTAATATGAGGATTTTATTTGAATTAGGTCCTAAATAAAAATTAAAAAATTATTTTCTCAAAAAGGGCTCTCCGAACTGGTTTTTTGGGCTGAATCGACATTAAATAAAATAACTCAAATATTCTAGGCAAAAAAAGAAAAAGTGTTGACGAAAACTTCTTGATTTTTTAATATGAGGATTTTATTTGAATTAGGTCCTAAATAAAAATTAAAAAATTATTTTCTCAAAAAGGGCTCTCCGAACTGGTTTTTTGGGCTGAATCGACATTAAATAAAATAACTAAAATATTCTAGGCAAAAAAAGAAAAAGTGTTGACGAAAACTTCTTGATTTTTTAATATGAGGATTTTATTTGAATTAGGTCCTAAATAAAAATTAAAAAATTATTTTCTCAAAAAGGGCTCTCCGAACTGGTTTTTTGGGCTGAATCGACATTAAATAAAATAACTCAAATATTCTAGGCAAAAAAAGAAAAAGTGTTGACGAAAACTTCTTGATTTTTTAATATGAGGATTTTATTTGAATTAGGTCCTAAATAAAAATTAAAAAATTATTTTCTCAAAAAGGGCTCTCCGAACTGGTTTTTTGGGCTGAATCGACATTAAATAAAATAACTAAAATATTCTAGGCAAAAAAAGAAAAAGTGTTGACGAAAACTTCTTGATTTTTTAATATGAGGATTTTATTTGAATTAGGTCCTAAATAAAAATTAAAAAATTATTTTCTCAAAAAGGGCTCTCCGAACTGGTTTTTTGGGCTGAATCGACATTAAATAAAATAACTCAAATATTCTAGGCAAAAAAAGAAAAAGTGTTGACGAAAACTTCTTGATTTTTTAATATGAGGATTTTATTTGAATTAGGTCCTAAATAAAAATTAAAAAATTATTTTCTCAAAAAGGGCTCTCCGAACTGGTTTTTTGGGCTGAATCGACATTAAATAAAATAACTAAAATATTCTAGGCAAAAAAAGAAAAAGTGTTGACGAAAACTTCTTGATTTTTTAATATGAGGATTTTATTTGAATTAGGTCCTAAATAAAAATTAAAAAATTATTTTCTCAAAAAGGGCTCTCCGAACTGGTTTTTTGGGCTGAATCGACATTAAATAAAATAACTAAAATATTCTAGGCAAAAAAAGAAAAAGTGTTGACGAAAACTTCTTGATTTTTTAATATGAGGATTTTATTTGAATTAGGTCCTAAATAAAAATTAAAAAATTATTTTCTCAAAAAGGGCTCTCCGAACTGGTTTTTTGGGCTGAATCGACATTAAATAAAATAACTAAAATATTCTAGGCAAAAAAAGAAAAAGTGTTGACGAAAACTTCTTGATTTTTTAATATGAGGATTTTATTTGAATTAGGTCCTAAATAAAAATTAAAAAATTATTTTCTCAAAAAGGGCTCTCCGAACTGGTTTTTTGGGCTGAATCGACATTAAATAAAATAACTAAAATATTCTAGGCAAAAAAAGAAAAAGTGTTGAAGAAAACTTCTTGATTTTTTAATATGAGGATTTTATTTGAATTAGGTCCTAAATAAAAATTAAAAAATTATTTTCTCAAAAAGGGCTCTCCGAACTGGTTTTTTGGGCTGAATCGACATTAAATAAAATAACTAAAATATTCTAGGCAAAAAAAGAAAAAGTGTTGAAGAAAACTTCTTGATTTTTTAATATGAGGATTTTATTTGAATTAGGTCCTAAATAAAAATTAAAAAATTATTTTCTCAAAAAGGGCTCTCCGAACTGGTTTTTTGGGCTGAATCGACATTAAATAAAATAACTAAAATATTCTAGGCAAAAAAAGAAAAAGTGTTGACGAAAACTTCTTGATTTTTTAATATGAGGATTTTATTTGAATTAGGTCCTAAATAAAAAGTAAAAAATTATTTTCTCAAAAAGGGCTCTCCGAACTGGTTTTTTGGGCTGAATCGACATTAAATAAAATAACTAAAATATTCTAGGCAAAAAAAGAAAAAGTGTTGACGAAAACTTCTTGATTTTTTAATATGAGGATTTTATTTGAATTAGGTCCTAAATAAAAATTAAAAAATTATTTTCTCAAAAAGGGCTCTCCGAACTGGTTTTTTGGGCTGAATCGACATTAAATAAAATAACTAAAATATTCTAGGCAAAAAAAGAAAAAGTGTTGAAGAAAACTTCTTGATTTTTTAATATGAGGATTTTATTTGAATTAGGTCCTAAATAAAAATTAAAAAATTATTTTCTCAAAAAGGGCTCTCCGAACTGGTTTTTTGGGCTGAATCGACATTAAATAAAATAACTAAAATATTCTAGGCAAAAAAAGAAAAAGTGTTGACGAAAACTTCTTGATTTTTTAATATGAGGATTTTATTTGAATTAGGTCCTAAATAAAAATTAAAAAATTATTTTCTCAAAAAGGGCTCTCCGAACTGGTTTTTTGGGCTGAATCGACATTAAATAAAATAACTAAAATATTCTAGGCAAAAAAAGAAAAAGTGTTGAAGAAAACTTCTTGATTTTTTAATAGGAGGATTTTATTTGAATTAGGTCCTAAATAAAAATTAAAAAATTATTTTCTCAAAAAGGGCTCTCCGAACTGGTTTTTTGGGCTGAATCGACATTAAATAAAATAACTAAAATATTCTAGGCAAAAAAAGAAAAAGTGTTGAAGAAAACTTCTTGATTTTTTAATATGAGGATTTTATTTGAATTAGGTCCTAAATAAAAATTAAAAAATTATTTTCTCAAAAAGGGCTCTACGAACTGGTTTTTTGGGCTGAATCGACATTAAATAAAATAACTAAAATATTCTAGGCAAAAAAAGAAAAAGTGTTGACGAAAACTTCTTGATTTTTTAATATGAGGATTTTATTTGAATTAGGTCCTAAATAAAAATTAAAAAATTATTTTCTCAAAAAGGGCTCTCCGAACTGGTTTTTTGGGCTGAATCGACATTAAATAAAATAACTAAAATATTCTAGGCAAAAAAAGAAAAAGTGTTGACGAAAACTTCTTGATTTTTTAATATGAGGATTTTATTTGAATTAGGTCCTAAATAAAAATTAAAAAATTATTTTCTCAAAAAGGGCTCTCCGAACTGGTTTTTTGGGCTGAATCGACATTAAATAAAATAACTAAAATATTCTAGGCAAAAAAAGAAAAAGTGTTGAAGAAAACTTCTTGATTTTTTAATATGAGGATTTTATTTGAATTAGGTCCTAAATAAAAATTAAAAAATTATTTTCTCAAAAAGGGCTCTTCGAAGGGGTTTTTTGGGCTGAATCGACATTAAATAAAATAACTAAAATATTCTAGGCAAAAAAAGAAAAAGTGTTGAAGAAAACTTCTTGATTTTTTAATATGAGGATTTTATTTGAATTAGGTCCTAAATAAAAATTAAAAAATTATTTTCTCAAAAAGGGCTCTACGAACTGGTTTTTTGGGCTGAATCGACATTAAATAAAATAACTAAAATATTCTAGGCAAAAAAAGAAAAAGTGTTGACGAAAACTTCTTGATTTTTTAATATGAGGATTTTATTTGAATTAGGTCCTAAATAAAAATTAAAAAATTATTTTCTCAAAAAGGGCTCTCCGAACTGGTTTTTTGGGCTGAATCGACATTAAATAAAATAACTAAAATATTCTAGGCAAAAAAAGAAAAAGTGTTGACGAAAACTTCTTGATTTTTTAATATGAGGATTTTATTTGAATTAGGTCCTAAATAAAAATTAAAAAATTATTTTCTCAAAAAGGGCTCTCCGAACTGGTTTTTTGGGCTGAATCGACATTAAATAAAATAACTAAAATATTCTAGGCAAAAAAAGAAAAAGTGTTGAAGAAAACTTCTTGATTTTTTAATATGAGGATTTTATTTGAATTAGGTCCTAAATAAAAATTAAAAAATTATTTTCTCAAAAAGGGCTCTTCGAAGGGGTTTTTTGGGCTGAATCGACATTAAATAAAATAACTAAAATATTCTAGGCAAAAAAAGAAAAAGTGTTGAAGAAAACTTCTTGATTTTTTAATATGAGGATTTTATTTGAATTAGGTCCTAAATAAAAATTAAAAAATTATTTTCTCAAAAAGGGCTCTCCGAACTGGTTTTTTGGGCTTAATCGACTTTAACTAAAATAACTAAAATATTCTAGGCAAAAAAGAAAAAAGTGTTGAAGAAAACTTCTTGATTTTTTAATATGAGGATTTTATTTGAATTAGGTCCCAAATAAAAATTAAAAAATTATTTTCTCAAAAAGGGCTCTCCGAGCTGGTTTTTTAGGCTGAATCGACATTAAATAAAATAACTAAAATATTCTAGGCAAAAAAAGAAAAAGTGTTGAAGAAAACTTCTTGATTTTTTAATATGAGGATTTTATTTGAATTAGGTCCTAAATAAAAATTAAAAAATTATTTTCTCAAAAAGGGCTCTCCGAACTGGTTTTTTGGGCTGAATCGACATTAAATAAAATAACTCAAATATTCTAGGCAAAAAAAGAAAAAGTGTTGACGAAAACTTCTTGATTTTTTAATATGAGGATTTTATTTGAATTAGGTCCTAAATAAAAATTAAAAAAATATTTTCTCAAAAAGGGCTCTCCGAACTGGTTTTTTGGGCTGAATCGACATTAAATAAAATAACTAAAATATTCTAGGCAAAAAATGAAAAAGTGTTGAAGAAAACTTCTTGATTTTTTAATATGAGGATTTTATTTGAATTAGGCCCTAAATAAAAATTAAAAAATTATTTTCTCAAAAAGGGCTCTCCGAACTGGTTTTTTGGGCTGAATCGACATTAAATAAAATAACTAAAATATTCTAGGCAAAAAAAGAAAAAGTGTTGAAGAAAACTTCTTGATTTTTTAATATGAGGATTTTATTTGAATTAGGTCCTAAATAAAAATTAAAAAATTATTTTCTCAAAAAGGGCTCTCCGAACTGGTTTTTTGGGCTGAATCGACATTAAATAAAATAACTAAAATATTCTAGGCAAAAAAAGAAAAAGTGTTGAAGAAAACTTCTTGATTTTTTAATATGAGGATTTTATTTGAATTAGGTCCTAAATAAAAATTAAAAAATTATTTTCTCAAAAAGGGCTCTCCGAACTGGTTTTTTGGGCTTAATCGACTTTAACTAAAATAACTAAAATATTCTAGGCAAAAAAGAAAAAAGTGTTGAAGAAAACTTCTTGATTTTTTAATATGAGGATTTTATTTGAATTAGGTCCTAAATAAATATTAAAAAATTATTTTCTCAAAAAGGGCTCTCCGAACTGGTTTTTTGGGCTGAATCGACTTTAAATAAAATAACTAAAATATTCTAGGCAAAAAAAGAAAAAGTGTTGAAGAAAACTTCTTGATTTTTTAATATGAGGATTTTATTTGAATTAGGTCCTAAATAAAAGTTAAAAAATTATTTTCTCAAAAAGGGCTCTCCGAACTGGTTTTTTGGGCTTAATCGACTTTAACTAAAATAACTAAAATATTCTAGGCAAAAAAGAAAAAAGTGTTGAAGAAAACTTCTTGATTTTTTAATATGAGGATTTTATTTGAATTAGGTCCTAAATAAATATTAAAAAATTATTTTCTCAAAAAGGGCTCTCCGAACTGGTTTTTTGGGCTGAATCGACTTTAAATAAAATAACTAAAATATTCTAGGCAAAAAAAGAAAAAGTGTTGAAGAAAACTTCTTGATTTTTTAATATGAGGATTTTATTTGAATTAGGTCCTAAATAAAAATTAAAAAATTATTTTCTCAAAAAGGGCTCTCCGAACTGGTTTTTTGGGCTGAATCGACATTAAATAAAATAACTAAAATATTCTAGGCAAAAAAAGAAAAAGTGTTGAAGAAAACTTCTTGATTTTTTAATATGAGGATTTTATTTGAATTAGGTCCTAAATAAAAATTAAAAAATTATTTTCTCAAAAAGGGCTCTCCGAACTGGTTTTTTGGGCTTAATCGACTTTAACTAAAATAACTAAAATATTCTAGGCAAAAAAGAAAAAAGTGTTGAAGAAAACTTCTTGATTTTTTAATATGAGGATTTTATTTGAATTAGGTCCTAAATAAATATTAAAAAATTATTTTCTCAAAAAGGGCTCTCCGAACTGGTTTTTTGGGCTGAATCGACTTTAAATAAAATAACTAAAATATTCTAGGCAAAAAAAGAAAAAGTGTTGAAGAAAACTTCTTGATTTTTTAATATGAGGATTTTATTTGAATTAGGTCCTAAATAAAAATTAAAAAATTATTTTCTCAAAAAGGGCTCTCCGAACTGGTTTTTTGGGCTGAATCGACATTAAATAAAATAACTAAAATATTCTAGGCAAAAAAAGAAAAAGTGTTGAAGAAAACTTCTTGATTTTTTAATATGAGGATTTTATTTGAATTAGGTCCTAAATAAAAATTAAAAAATTATTTTCTCAAAAAGGGCTCTCCGAACTGGTTTTTTGGGCTTAATCGACTTTAACTAAAATAACTAAAATATTCTAGGCAAAAAAGAAAAAAGTGTTGAAGAAAACTTCTTGATTTTTTAATATGAGGATTTTATTTGAATTAGGTCCTAAATAAAAATTAAAAAATTATTTTCTCAAAAAGGGCTCTCCGAACTGGTTTTTTGGGCTGAATCGACTTTAAATAAAATAACTAAAATATTCTAGGCAAAAAAAGAAAAAGTGTTGACGAAAACTTCTTGATTTTTTAATATGAGGATTTTATTTGAATTAGGTCCTAAATAAAAGTTAAAAAATTATTTTCTCAAAAAGGGCTCTCCGAACTGGTTTTTTGGGCTGAATCGACATTAAATAAAATAACTAAAATATTCTAGGCAAAAAAAGAAAAAGTGTTGAAGAAAACTTCTTGATTTTTTAATATGAGGATTTTATTTGAATTAGGTCCTAAATAAAAATTAAAAAATTATTTTCTCAAAAAGGGCTCTCCGAACTGGTTTTTTGGGCTTTATCGACTTTAACTAAAATAACTAAAATATTCTAGGCGAAAAAGAAAAAAGTGTTGAAGAAAACTTCTTGATTTTTTAATATGAGGATTTTATTTGAATTAGGTCCTAAATAAAAATTAAAAAATTATTTTCTCAAAAAGGGCTCTCCGAACTGGTTTTTTGGGCTTAATCGACTTTAACTAAAATAACTAAAATATTCTAGGCAAAAAAGAAAAAAGTGTTGAAGAAAACTTCTTGATTTTTTAATATGAGGATTTTATTTGAATTAGGTCCTAAATAAAAATTAAAAAATTATTTTCTCAAAAAGGGCTCTCCGAACTGCTTTTTTGGGCTTAATCGACTTTAACTAAAATAACTAAAATATTCTAGGCAAAAAAGAAAAAAGTGTTGACGAAAACTTCTTGATTTTTTAATATGCTTTCCCCGGGCTGGTTTTTTTCCGCTAAATCGACTTAAAATAAAATGATTGAAATATTCTAAACAACTCTCTTTTAGTTTATATTTATAAATTTATTTGAAATCATATCCATCGTACCTGGATTCTGTGAAAACGAGGGTTCTTCATCTTTCGTGAATTTCACCCCTAAACTATACCTGAAAAAATTAAAAATTGATGCAGATCCTCACCCTCGTGCACGAAAACAGAAAAAAAGGAGCGGAAGTTCCCCGCAACTGCACCTGAGGTACCTGCTGCTACCTGCTCAAGCGACACCTGCGAAGGGTGCTGCCAGGCGCAGGATTGAAGAAGAAGAAGAGCCTCGGGCGCAGGCGCTCCCAAAGGCCCAGGTGTGCGCGCGGGGACAAAAAAATATTGGAAATATTCAAACCTAAAGCGGAAGCAAAGAAATGAGGAAGGCCTTTTTTACGAGTGCAGGCCAAGATTTTTTTAAGATAGTCACCTTCAACAGATGAATACAAAATAACACACACGGCAATAGAAAACCAAACAACAAAGGACAAAAATTTCAATTTGATTTGAAACAGGCACGAGTCTAGGATAAACATTTTGTATTTAACAACTTTAGAAGTAAATAGGATCCAAAAACTGCATGACATAATCATTAGTTTAAATAATGAATGGCTCATACAAGGATAGCTCGCATATTAGAAAATCAAGAAGTTTTCTCCAACACTTTTTCATTTTTTGTCTAGAATATTTTAGTTATTTTATTTAAAGTCGATTCAGCCCAAAAAACCAGTTCGGAGAGCCCTTTTTGAGAAAATAATTTTTTAATTTTTATTTAGGACCTAATTCAAATAAAATCCTCATATTAAAAAACAAGAAGTTTTCTTCAACACTTTGTCTTTTTTTGTCTAGAATATTTATTTATTTTATTTAAAGTCGATACAGCCCAAAAACCAGCTCGGAAAGCCCTTTTTGAGAAAATAATTTTTTAATTTTTATTTAGGACCTAATTCAAATAAAATCCTCATATTAAAAAATCAAGAAGTTTTCTTCAACACTTTTTCTTTTTTTGTCTAGAATATTTATTTATTTTATTTAAAGTCGATACAGCCCAAAAACCAGCTCGGAAAGCCCTTTTTGAGAAAATAATTTTTTAATTTTTATTTAGGACCTAATTCAAATAAAATCCTCATATTAAAAAATCAAGAAGTTTTCTTCAACACTTTTTTTTTTTTGCCTAGAATATTTTATTTATTTTATTTACAATCGATTCAGCCCAAAAAACCAGCTCGGAGATCCCTTTTTGAGAAAATAATCTATATTTAAAATCGATTCAGCCCAAAAACCAGCTCGGAGGGCCCTTTTTGAGAAAATAATTTTTTAATTTTTATTTAGGACCTAATTCAAATAAAATCCTCAAATTAAAAAATCAAGAAGTTTTCTTCAACACTTTTTTTTTTTTTGCCTAGAATATTTTATTTATTTTATTTACAATCGATTCAGCCCAAAAAACCAGCTCGGAGATCCCTTTTTGAGAAAATAATCTATATTTAAAATCGATTCAGCCCAAAAACCAGCTCGGAGGGCCCTTTTTGAGAAAATAATTTTTTAATTTTTATTTAGGACCTAATTCAAATAAAATCCTCATATTAAAAAATCAAGAAGTTTTCTTCAACACTTTTTTTTTTTTTGCTAGAATATTTTATTTATTTTATTTACAATCGATTCAGCCCAAAAAACCAGCTCGGAGATCCCTTTTTGAGAAAATAATCTATATTTAAAATCGATTCAGCCCAAAAACCAGCTCGGAGGGCCCTTTTTGAGAAAATAATTTTTTAATTTTTATTTAGGACCTAATTCAAATAAAATCCTCATATTAAAAAATCAAGAAGTTTTCTTCAACACTTTTTTTTTTTTGCCTAGAATATTTTATTTATTTTATTTACAATCGATTCAGCCCAAAAAACCAGCTCGGAGATCCCTTTTTGAGAAAATAATCTATATTTAAAATCGATTCAGCCCAAAAACCAGCTCGGAGGGCCCTTTTTGAGAAAATAATTTTTTAATTTTTATTTAGGACCTAATTCAAATAAAATCCTCATATTAAAAAATCAAGAAGTTTTCTTCAACACTTTTTTTTTTTTGCCTAGAATATTTTATTTATTTTATTTACAATCGATTCAGCCCAAAAAACCAGCTCGGAGATCCCTTTTTGAGAAAATAATCTATATTTAAAATCGATTCAGCCCAAAAACCAGCTCGGAGGGCCCTTTTTGAGAAAATAATTTTTTAATTTTTATTTAGGACCTAATTCAAATAAAATCCTCATATTAAAAAATCAAGAAGTTTTCTTCAACACTTTTTTTTTTTGCCTAGAATATTTTATTTATTTTATTTACAATCGATTCAGCCCAAAAAACCAGCTCGGAGATCCCTTTTTGAGAAAATAATCTATATTTAAAATCGATTCAGCCCAAAAACCAGCTCGGAGGGCCCTTTTTGAGAAAATAATTTTTTAATTTTTATTTAGGACCTAATTCAAATAAAATCCTCATATTAAAAAATCAAGAAGTTTTCTTCAACACTTTTTCTTTTTTTGTCTAGAATATTTATTTATTTTATTTAAAGTCGATACAGCCCAAAAACCAGCTCGGAAAGCCCTTTTTGAGAAAATAATTTTTTAATTTTTATTTAGGACCTAATTCAAATAAAATCCTCATATTAAAAAATCAAGAAGTTTTCTTCAACACTTTTTCTTTTTTTGTCTAGAATATTTATTTATTTTATTTAAAGTCGATACAGCCCAAAAACCAGCTCGGAAAGCCCTTTTTGAGAAAATAATTTTTTAATTTTTATTTAGGACCTAATTCAAATAAAATCCTCATATTAAAAAATCAAGAAGTTTTCTTCAACACTTTGTCTTTTTTTGTCTAGAATATTTATTTATTTTATTTAAAGTCGATACAGCCCAAAAACCAGCTCGGAAAGCCCTTTTTGAGAAAATAATTTTTTAATTTTTATTTAGGACCTAATTCAAATAAAATCCTCATATTAAAAAATCAAGAAGTTTTCTTCAACACTTTTTCTTTTTTTGTCTAGAATATTTATTTATTTTATTTAAAGTCGATACAGCCCAAAAACCAGCTCGGAAAGCCCTTTTTGAGAAAATAATTTTTTAATTTTTATTTAGGACCTAATTCAAATAAAATCCTCATATTAAAAAATCAAGAAGTTTTCTTCAACACTTTTTTTTTTTTGCCTAGAATATTTTATTTATTTTATTTACAATCGATTCAGCCCAAAAAACCAGCTCGGAGATCCCTTTTTGAGAAAATAATCTATATTTAAAATCGATTCAGCCCAAAAACCAGCTCGGAGGGCCCTTTTTGAGAAAATAATTTTTTAATTTTTATTTAGGACCTAATTCAAATAAAATCCTCAAATTAAAAAATCAAGAAGTTTTCTTCAACACTTTTTTTTTTTTTGCCTAGAATATTTTATTTATTTTATTTACAATCGATTCAGCCCAAAAAACCAGCTCGGAGATCCCTTTTTGAGAAAATAATCTATATTTAAAATCGATTCAGCCCAAAAACCAGCTCGGAGGGCCCTTTTTGAGAAAATAATTTTTTAATTTTTATTTAGGACCTAATTCAAATAAAATCCTCAAATTAAAAAATCAAGAAGTTTTCTTCAACACTTTTTTTTTTTTTGCCTAGAATATTTTATTTATTTTATTTACAATCGATTCAGCCCAAAAAACCAGCTCGGAGATCCCTTTTTGAGAAAATAATCTATATTTAAAATCGATTCAGCCCAAAAACCAGCTCGGAGGGCCCTTTTTGAGAAAATAATTTTTTAATTTTTATTTAGGACCTAATTCAAATAAAATCCTCATATTAAAAAATCAAGAAGTTTTCTTCAACACTTTTTCTTTTTTTGCCTAGAATATTTTAGTTATTTTATTTAATGTCGATTCAGCCCAAAAAACCAGTTCGGAGAGCCCTTTTTGAGAAAATAATTTTTTAATTTTTATTTAGGACCTAATTCAAATAAAATCCTCATATTAAAAAATCAAGAAGTTTTCGTCAACACTTTTTCTTTTTTTGCCTAGAATATTTGAGTTATTTTATTTAATGTCGATTCAGCCCAAAAAACCAGTTCGGAGAGCCCTTTTTGAGAAAATAATTTTTTAATTTTTATTTAGGACCTAATTCAAATAAAATCCTCATATTAAAAAATCAAGAAGTTTTCTTCAACACTTTTTCTTTTTTTGTCTAGAATATTTATTTATTTTATTTAAAGTCGATACAGCCCAAAAACCAGCTCGGAAAGCCCTTTTTGAGAAAATAATTTTTTAATTTTTATTTAGGACCTAATTCAAATAAAATCCTCATATTAAAAAATCAAGAAGTTTTCTTCAACACTTTTTCTTTTTTTGTCTAGAATATTTATTTATTTTATTTAAAGTCGATACAGCCCAAAAACCAGCTCGGAAAGCCCTTTTTGAGAAAATAATTTTTTAATTTTTATTTAGGACCTAATTCAAATAAAATCCTCATATTAAAAAATCAAGAAGTTTTCTTCAACACTTTTTCATTTTTTGCCTAGAATATTTTAGTTATTTTATTTACAATCGATTCAGCCCAAAAAACCAGCTCGGAGATCCCTTTTTGAGAAAATAATCTATATTTAAAATCGATTCAGCCCAAAAATCAGCTCGGAGGGCCCTTTTTGAGAAAATAATTTTTTAATTTTTATTTATGACCTAATTCAAATAAAATCCTCATATTAAAAAACAAGAAGTTTTCTTCAACACTTTTTCATTTTTTGCCTAGAATATTTTAGTTATTTTATTTAAAACCGATTCAGCCCAAAAACCAGCTCGGAGGGCCCTTTTTGAGAAAATAATTTTTTAATTTTTATTTAGGACCTAATTCAAATAAAATCCTCATATTAAAAAATCAAGAAGTTTTCTTCAACACTTTTTTTTTTTTGCCTAGAATATTTTATTTATTTTATTTACAATCGATTCAGCCCAAAAAACCAGCTCGGAGATCCCTTTTTGAGAAAATAATCTATATTTAAAATCGATTCAGCCCAAAAACCAGCTCGGAGGGCCCTTTTTGAGAAAATAATTTTTTAATTTTTATTTAGGACCTAATTCAAATAAAATCCTCATATTAAAAAATCAAGAAGTTTTCTTCAACACTTTTTTTTTTTTGCCTAGAATATTTTATTTATTTTATTTACAATCGATTCAGCCCAAAAAACCAGCTCGGAGATCCCTTTTTGAGAAAATAATCTATATTTAAAATCGATTCAGCCCAAAAACCAGCTCGGAGGGCCCTTTTTGAGAAAATAATTTTTAAATTTTTATTTAGGACCTAATTCAAATAAAATCCTCATATTAAAAAATCAAAAAGTTTTCTTCAACACTTTTTTTTTTTTGCCTAGAATATTTTATTTATTTTATTTACAATCGATTCAGCCCAAAAAACCAGCTCGGAGATCCCTTTTTGAGAAAATAATCTATATTTAAAATCGATTCAGCCCAAAAACCAGCTCGGAGGGCCCTTTTTGAGAAAATAATTTTTTAATTTTTATTTAGGACCTAATTCAAATAAAATCCTCATATTAAAAAACAAGAAGTTTTCTTCAACACTTTTTCATTTTTTGCCTAGAATATTTTAGTTATTTTATTTAAAATCGATTCAGCCCAAAAACCAGCTCGGAGGGCCCTTTTTGAGAAAATAATTTTTTAATTTTTATTTAGGACCTAATTCAAATAAAATCCTCATATTAAAAAAAAAGAAGTTTTCTTCAACACTTTTTCATTTTTTGCCTAGAATATTTTAGTTATTTTATTTAAAATCGATTCAGCCCAAAAACCAGCTCGGAGAGCCCTTTTTGAGAAAATAATTTTTTAATTTTTATTTAGGTCCTAATTCAAATAAAATCCTCATATTAAAAAATCAAGAAGTTTTCTTCAACACTTTTTTTTTTTTTGCCTAGAATATTTTATTTATTTTATTTACAATCGATTCAGCCCAAAAAACCAGCTCGGAGATCCCTTTTTGAGAAAATAATCTATATTTAAAATCGATTCAGCCCAAAAACCAGCTCGGAGGGCCCTTTTTGAGAAAATAATTTTTTAATTTTTATTTAGGACCTAATTCAAATAAAATCCTCATATTAAAAAATCAAGAAGTTTTCTTCAACACTTTTTTTTTTTTGCCTAGAATATTTTATTTATTTTATTTACAATCGATTCAGCCCAAAAAACCAGCTCGGAGATCCCTTTTTGAGAAAATAATCTATATTTAAAATCGATTCAGCCCAAAAATCAGCTCGGAGGGCCCTTTTTGAGAAAATAATTTTTTAATTTTTATTTAGGACCTAATTCAAATAAAATCCTCATATTAAAAAACAAGAAGTTTTCTTCAACACTTTTTCATTTTTTGCCTAGAATATTTTAGTTATTTTATTTAAAACCGATTCAGCCCAAAAACCAGCTCGCAGGGCCCTTTTTGAGAAAATAATTTTTTAATTTTTATTTAGGACCTAATTCAAATAAAATCCTCATATTAAAAAATCAAGAAGTTTTCTTCAACACTTTTTTTTTTTTTGCCTAGAATATTTTATTTATTTTATTTACAATCGATTCAGCCCAAAAAACCAGCTCGGAGATCCCTTTTTGAGAAAATAATCTATATTTAAAATCGATTCAGCCCAAAAACCAGCTCGGAGGGCCCTTTTTGAGAAAATAATTTTTTAATTTTTATTTAGGACCTAATTCAAATAAAATCCTCATATTAAAAAACAAGAAGTTTTCTTCAACACTTTTTCATTTTTTGCCTAGAATATTTTAGTTATTTTATTTAAAATCGATTCAGCCCAAAAACCAGCTCGGAGGGCCCTTTTTGAGAAAATAATTTTTTAATTTTTATTTAGGACCTAATTCAAATAAAATCCTCATATTAAAAAACAAGAAGTTTTCTTCAACACTTTTTCATTTTTTGCCTAGAATATTTTAGTTATTTTATTTAAAATCGATTCAGCCCAAAAACCAGCTCGGGAGGGCCCTTTTTGAGAAAATAATTTTTTAATTTTTATTTAGGACCTAATTCAAATAAAATCCTCATATTAAAAAATCAAGAAGTTTTCTTCCACACTTTTTCTTTTTTTGTCTAGAATATTTATTTATTTTATTTAAAGTCGATACAGCCCAAAAACCAGCTCGGAAAGCCCTTTTTGAGAAAATAATTTTTTAATTTTTATTTAGGACGTAATTCAAATAAAATCCTCATATTAAAAAATCAAGAAGTTTTCTTCAACACTTTTTCTTTTTTTGTCTAGAATATTTATTTATTTTATTTAAAGTCGATACAGCCCAAAAACCAGCTCGGAAAGCCCTTTTTGAGAAAATAATTTTTTAATTTTTATTTAGGACCTAATTCAAATAAAATCCTCATATTAAAAAATCAAGAAGTTTTCTTCAACACTTTTTCTTTTTTTGTCTAGAATATTTATTTATTTTATTTAAAGTCGATACAGCCCAAAAACCAGCTCGGAAAGCCCTTTTTGAGAAAATAATTTTTTAATTTTTATTTAGGACCTAATTCAAATAAAATCCTCATATTAAAAAATCAAGAAGTTTTCTTCAACACTTTTTCTTTTTTTGTCTAGAATATTTATTTATTTTATTTAAAGTCGATACAGCCCAAAAACCAGCTCGGAAAGCCCTTTTTGAGAAAATAATTTTTTAATTTTTATTTAGGACCTAATTCAAATAAAATCCTCATATTAAAAAATCAAGAAGTTTTCTTCAACACTTTTTCATTTTTTGCCTAGAATATTTTAGTTATTTGATTTAAAATCGATTCAGCCCAAAAACCAGCTCGGAGATCCCTTTTTGAGAAAATAATTTTTTAATTTTTATTTAGGACCTAATTCAAATAAAATCCTCATATTAAAAAATCAAGAAGTTTTCTTCAACACTTATTCTTTTTTTGTCTAGAATATTTATTTATTTTATTTAAAGTCGATACAGCCCAAAAACCAGCTCGGAAAGCCCTTTTTGAGAAAATAATTTTTTAATTTTTATTTAGGACCTAATTCAAATAAAATCCTCATATTAAAAAATCAAGAAGTTTTCTTCAACACTTTTTCTTTTTTTGCCTAGAATATTTTATTTATTTTATTTACAATCGATTCAGCCCAAAAAACCAGCTCGGAGATCCCTTTTTGAGAAAATAATTTTTTAATTTTTATTTAGGACCTAATTCAAATAAAATCCTCATATTAAAAAATCAAGAAGTTTTCTTCAACACTTTTTCATTTTTTGCCTAGAATATTTTAGTTATTGAAGCTTTGCTTCCTTTGGGACGTTGTGCGGGAGATTCGTTCACAATTTTATTTCCGAGGGTAACGAAATAAGGTAACGTCAAATTTTAAACGTCAAATTTTCAAAATTTTTTAAATTTTCAAAATTTTTTAAATTTTCACAATTTTTTAGATTTTCAAAATTTTTTAAATTTTCAAAATTTTTTAAATTTTCAAAATTTTTTAAATTTTCAAAATTTTTTAAATTTTCAATATTTTTTTAAATTTCCAAAATTTTTTAAATTTTCAAAATTTTTTAAATTTCCAAAATTTTTTAAATTTTCAAAAT
The DNA here is from genome assembly GCA_949715965.1 of Dysmachus trigonus. NCBI lineage: Eukaryota > Metazoa > Arthropoda > Insecta > Diptera > Asilidae > Dysmachus > Dysmachus trigonus. Next base: position 1,492,407 of record OX454324.1, read on the forward strand.
TTTTTAAAATTTCAAAATTTTTTAAATTTCCAAAATTTTTTAAATTTTCAAAATTTTTTATTTAAAATCGATTCAGCCCAAAAACCAGCTCGGAGAGCCCTTTTTGAGAAAATAATTTTTTAATTTTTATTTAGGTCCTAATTCAAATAAAATCCTCATATTAAAAAATCAAGAAGTTTTCTTCAACACTTTTTCATTTTTTGCCTAGAATATTTTAGTTATTTTATTTAAAATCGATTCAGCCCAAAAACCAGCTCGGAGATCCCTTTTTGAGAAAATAATTTTTTAATTTTTATTTAGGTCCTAATTCAAATAAAATCCTCATATTAAAAAATCAAGAAGTTTTCTTCACCACTTTTTCATTTTTTGCCTAGAATATTTTAGTTATTTTATTTAAAATCGATTCAGCCCAAAAACCAGCTCGGAGAGCCCTTTTTGAGAAAATAATTTTTTAATTTTTATTTAGGTCCTAATTCAAATAAAATCCTAATATTAAAAAATCAAGAAGTTTTCTTCAACACTTTTTCATTTTTTGCCTAGAATATTTTAGTTATTTTATTTAAAATCGATTCAGCCCAAAAACCAGCTCGGAGAGCCCTTTTTGAGAAAATAATTTTTTAATTTTTATTTAGGTCCTAATTCAAATAAAATCCTCATATTAAAAAATCAAGAAGTTTTCTTCAACACTTTTTCATTTTTTGCCTAGAATATTTTAGTTATTTTATTTAAAATCGATTCAGCCCAAAAACCAGCTCGGAGAGCCCTTTTTGAGAAAATAATTTTTTAATTTTTATTTAGGTCCTAATTCAAATAAAATCCTCATATTAAAAAATCAAGAAGTTTTCTTCAACACTTTTTCATTTTTTGCCTAGAATATTTTAGTTATTTTATTTAAAATCGATTCAGCCCAAAAACCAGCTCGGAGAGCCCTTTTTGAGAAAATAATTTTTTAATTTTTATTTAGGTCCTAATTCAAATAAAATCCTCATATTAAAAAATCAAGAAGTTTTCTTCAACACTTTTTCATTTTTTGCCTAGAATATTTTAGTTCTTTTATTTAAAATCGATTCAGCCCAAAAACCAGCTCGGAGAGCCCTTTTTGAGAAAATAATTTTTTAATTTTTATTTAGGTCCTAATTCAAATAAAATCCTCATATTAAAAAATCAAGAAGTTTTCTTCAACACTTTTTCATTTTTTGCCTAGAATATTTTAGTTATTTTATTTAAAATCGATTCAGCCCAAAAACCAGCTCGGAGAGCCCTTTTTGAGAAAATAATTTTTTAATTTTTATTTAGGTCCTAATTCAAATAAAATCCTCATATTAAAAAATCAAGAAGTTTTCTTCAACACTTTTTCTTTTTTTGTCTAGAATATTTATTTATTTTATTTAAAGTCGATACAGCCCAAAAACCAGCTCGGAGGGCCCTTTTTGAGAAAATAATTTTTTAATTTTTATTTAGGACCTAATTCAAATAAAATCCTCATATTAAAAAATCAAGAAGTTTTCTTCAACACTTTTTCATTTTTTGCCTAGAATATTTTAGTTATTTTATTTAAAATCGATTCAGCCCAAAAACCAGCTCGGAAAGCCCTTTTTGAGAAAATAATTTTTTAATTTTTATTTAGGACCTAATTCAAATAAAATCCTCATATTAAAAAATCAAGAAGTTTTCTTCAACACTTTTTCTTTTTTTGTCTAGAATATTTATTTATTTTATTTAAAGTCGATACAGCCCAAAAACCAGCTCGGAAAGCCCTTTTTGAGAAAATAATTTTTTAATTTTATTTAGGACCTAATTCAAATAAAATCCTCATATTAAAAAATCAAGAAGTTTTCTTCAACACTTGTTCTTTTTTTGCCTAGAATATTTTATTTATTTTATTTACAATCGATTCAGCCCAAAAAACCAGCTCGGAGATCCCTTTTTGAGAAAATAATTTTTTAATTTTTATTTAGGACCTAATTCAAATAAAATCCTCATATTAAAAAATCAAGAAGTTTTCTTCAACACTTTTTCATTTTTTGCCTAAAATATTTTAGTTATTTTATTTAAAATCGATTCAGCCCAAAAACCAGCTCGGAGAGCCCTTTTTGAGAAAATAATTTTTTAATTTTTATTTAGGACCTAATTCAAATAAAATCCTCAGATTAAAAAATCAAGAAGTTTTCTTCAACACTTTTTCTTTTTTTGTCTAGAATATTTATTTATTTTATTTAAAGTCGATACAGCCCAAAAACCAGCTCGGAAAGCCCTTTTTGAGAAAATAATTTTTTAATTTTTATTTAGGACCTAATTCAAATAAAATCCTCATATTAAAAAATCAAGAAGTTTTCTTCAACACTTTTTCTTTTTTTGCCTAGAATATTTTATTTATTTTATTTACAATCGATTCAGCCCAAAAACCAGCTCGGAGATCCCTTTTTGAGAAAATAATTTTTTAATTTTTATTTAGGACCTAATTCAAATAAAATCCTCATATTAAAAAATCAAGAAGTTTTCTTCAACACTTTTTCATTTTTTGCCTAGAATATTTTAGTTATTTTATTTAAAATCGATTCAGCCCAAAAAACCAGCTCGGAGATCCCTTTTTGAGAAAATAATTTTTTAATTTTTATTTAGGTCCTAATTCAAATAAAATCCTCATATTAAAAAATCAAGAAGTTTTCTTCAACACTTTTTTATTTTTTGCCTAGAATATTTTAGTTATTTTATTTAAAATCGATTCAGCCCAAAAAACCAGCTCGGAGATCCCTTTTTGAGAAAATAATTTTTTAATTTTTATTTAGGTCCTAATTCAAATAAAATCCTCATATTAAAAAATCAAGAAGTTTTCTTCAACACTTTTTCATTTTTTGCCTAGAATATTTTAGTTATTTTATTTAAAATCGATTCAGCCCAAAAACCAGCTCGGAGATCCCTTTTTGAGAAAATAATTTTTTAATTTTTATTTAGGTCCTAATTCAAATAAAATCCTCATATTAAAAAATCAAGAAGTTTTCTTCAACACTTTTTCATTTTTTGCCTAGAATATTTTAGTTATTTTATTTAAAATCGATTCAGCCCGAAAAACCAGCTCGGAGATCCCTTTTTGAGAAAATAATTTTTTAATTTTTATTTAGGTCCTAATTCAAATAAAATCCTCATATTAAAAAATCAAGAAGTTTTCTTCAACACTTTTTTATTTTTTGCCTAGAATATTTTAGTTATTTTATTTAAAATCGATTCAGCCCAAAAAACCAGCTCGGAGATCCCTTTTTGAGAAAATAATTTTTTAATTTTTATTTAGGTCCTAATTCAAATAAAATCCTCATATTAAAAAATCAAGAAGTTTTCTTCAACACTTTTTCATTTTTTGTCTAGAATATTTTAGTTATTTTATTTAAAATCGATTCAGCCCACAAACCAGCTCGGAGAGCCCTTTTTGAGAAAATAATTTTTTAATTTTTATTTAGGTCCTAATTCAAATAAAATCCTCATATTAAAAAATCAAGAAGTTTTCTTCAACACTTTTTCATTTTTTGCCTAGAATATTTTAGTTATTTTATTTAAAATCGATTCAGCCCAAAAACCAGCTCGGAGAGCCCTTTTTGAGAAAATAATTTTTTAATTTTTATTTAGGTCCTAATTCAAATAAAATCCTCATATTAAAAAATCAAGAAGTTTTCTTCAACACTTTTTCATTTTTTGCCTAGAATATTTTAGTTATTTTATTTAAAATCGATTCAGCCCAAAAACCAGCTCGGAGATCCCTTTTTGAGAAAATAATTTTTTAATTTTTATTTAGGACCTAATTCAAATAAAATCCTCATATTAAAAAATCAAGAAGTTTTCTTCAACACTTTTTTCTTTTTTGCCTAGAATATTTTAGTTATTTTAGTTAAAGTCGATTAAGCCCAAAAAACCAGTTCGGAGAGCCCTTTTTGAGAAAATAATTTTTTAATTTTTATTTAGGTCCTAATTCAAATAAAATCCTCATATTAAAAAATCAAGAAGTTTTCTTCAACACTTTTTCATTTTTTGCCTAGAATATTTTAGTTATTTTATTTAAAATCGATTCAGCCCAAAAAACCAGCTCGGAGATCCCTTTTTGAGAAAATAATTTTTTAATTTTTATTTAGGTCCTAATTCAAATAAAATCCTCATATTAAAAAATCAAGAAGTTTTCTTCAACACTTTTTCATTTTTTGCCTAGAATATTTTAGTTATTTTATTTAAAATCGATTCAGCCCAAAAACCAGCTCGGAGAGCCCTTTTTGAGAAAATAATTTTTTAATTTTTATTTAGGTCCTAATTCAAATAAAATCCTCATATTAAAAAATCAAGAAGTTTTCTTCAACACTTTTTCATTTTTTGCCTAGAATATTTTAGTTCTTTTATTTAAAATCGATTCAGCCCAAAAACCAGCTCGGAGAGCCCTTTTTGAGAAAATAATTTTTTAATTTTTATTTAGGTCCTAATTCAAATAAAATCCTCATATTAAAAAATCAAGAAGTTTTCTTCAACACTTTTTCATTTTTTGCCTAGAATATTTTAGTTATTTTATTTAAAATCGATTCAGCCCAAAAACCAGCTCGGAGATCCCTTTTTGAGAAAATAATTTTTTAATTTTTATTTAGGTCCTAATTCAAATAAAATCCTCATATTAAAAAATCAAGAAGTTTTCTTCAACACTTTTTCATTTTTTGCCTAGAATATTTTAGTTATTTTATTTAAAATCGATTCAGCCCAAAAACCAGCTCGGAGATCCCTTTTTGAGAAAATAATTTTTTAATTTTTATTTAGGTCCTAATTCAAATAAAATCCTCATATTAAAAAATCAAGAAGTTTTCTTCAACACTTTTTCTTTTTTTGCCTAGAATATTTTATTTATTTTATTTACAATCGATTCAGCCCAAAAAACCAGCTCGGAGATCCCTTTTTGAGAAAATAATTTTTTAATTTTTATTTAGGACCTAATTCAAATAAAATCCTCATATTAAAAAATCAAGAAGTTTTCTTCAACACTTTTTCTTTTTTTATCTAGAGTATTTTAGTTATTTTATTTAAAATCGATTCAGCCCAAAAACCAGCTCGGAGATCCCTTTTTGAGAAAATAATTTTTTAATTTTTATTTAGGACCTAATTCAAATAATTTTGCTAATTCAAAGAAAATCCGCATATCAAAAAATCAAGAAGTTTTCTTCAACACATTTTCCACAACACATTTAGCCTAGAATATTTTCCGTATTTTATTTCTAGTCGTTTCAAATGAAAAAGTTCAAAAGATCAATAGTATTCCAATTTGAAGCCGTGTAAAAGGATAAAATGTATAAAAATCGGACCGACTCCTCGAAGGGTATAAGTGATCCAAAGTTTTAGGGCTGAGTGTTGGCCTTTTTCGGTTTTTCGGGATAGGTGAGGGGAGGACAGGGGATGCTGAAAACATGTGTGATAATGATTTTCGCCATCTGTTGCCAGCATATTTTCGTTATCTTCGAATTTCACGGTCTCATGGTTTCAATTAAACTGCGCCTTAGATCCCGCAGAAGAGTTTCAGTGGCATAGAGCAAATGGGGCAGCCGGGGAAGGGGCACTATTTTGCCGGGTTGATGATAAGGGTACAAGGGCGAAAATCGAGCCCTACTGAGCTCCAGCCTCTGTCTAATAAAATAAATCCGATAATAGCCTTGCTAATCCCTAAGAATGTGCAGGGTTAGGACAGAAAAGGGTCGATGACCACATTGTTTTCTGGGCGAAAGGAGAGAGGGTGGGCCATTGTGTGTGTGTTTTTTTTTTTTTTATACTATATACTTGAAAATCTGAAATTAGGTTGCCCAAAATCACACTCTACGGGGGGAAGAAATGCAACTAACTTAGGGTTTATTAAAGATAAATGAATGAAAATAAATGGCCCTGGGGTTGTAGTCCGATTATGGAACCGTACCTACTCAACGGCAGGATTATCCCTCTTAAGCCGGAGCCCTGATTTGATTATATTCTCAGTGTGGCACTGGTTCGTGTTCGGTAATCACCTGAAAATTATTTGTTTAGGATGGTTTTGTGTTTAGTCATCAGTCACCATAAAAAATCGTATTCAGATATACACTTAGAAATTTTTTTTTTTTTTTGTTTTTATATCCAGAACATTTCCTGTACCTTAAATATAAAATATCAAAAATCTGGGCTTTGAATTCAAAAATGCTGTGAAAGAAAAAGATTTCTCTGAGATCTTAGAATATTTACTTTGATTTCAAATAAAAATTTAATTTTCTTGGATACGAAAGTTGGTCTAAAATCAAATTTTTCAAAAATATATAAAATTATTTAGAAAATATTTATTCTTTAATATTTGAAACGAAGATATGTTTTTCTTAAAATCCTAGATGAGAGAAATGAGTTTATGAAATTTTAAGATAAAAACTAAAGCCCAATTTTTGGAGGATCCGAATAAGTTAAAAATTTCAAAGTTTCTTAACAAAATATTAAAAGCAATTATTTTTTATAGATAAATTTATAGATAATATTTTCTTCTTCTTTTGTATGCAATTAAGAAATAATAGAGAATAAGGAAATTTAAAATTCCTACTGTCTCTTGGTGAACACGATAAAGATATTATTAGAAAAATTTATTTAAAACAGAACATTTTTTTTTTATTATTTTCAAAATACAACTTCACAACTATCGGATAAAAAATTATTTTTTATTATTTTTTTATTATTATTATTTTTAAATTCTGTTCTAGGTAGCGTTAAGTCTATTTTTACATTGGAAAAATTAAATTTATTAACACATCTGGTGAGTACTGCTTGACAACCATAATTAGTTCTGTGTGAAGAAGCAATCAACAAGTCTCTCGAACGGTCTTTCCGATGCATAAATATTAATCATACAAAGTAGTTCAGGACAATTGATTTCACTACATAACAAATCTTTAATAAATAAAGCACATCCAACATCACGTCTATAATGAAGCGTAGGTAAACCAAATAAAAGACGGCGTGTTTCATAAGAAGGTACATTTGACTTAGAACTGCCAGTTTAGTTTGAAATATAAAAATCTTGTGAAAGACCTTTGCACCGCTTCTATTCTATTAATGTGTAAAGTATAGGATGGGCTCCATATAACAGATGCGTATTCAATTAACGGTCTAACAAAAGAGATATACAAAGTTTTAATTACAAACACATTAGAGAATTCTTTTGTATTCCTTTTTATGAATCCTAGCGATTTATAAGCCTTAAACACCACATGATCAGTGTGTCTTGAAAGTGTAAGTTTTCTATCTAAGATTACCCCTAAATCAGTAACTTCGTCAACTCGATTCAATAAATGCCCATTTACATAGTAGTTAAACAACGTATTCGTTACGGATCGATAAAACGAGATCACGTGGCATTTTGATATGTTTAGGTGTAGACCACTTCTGATACACCAAGAAGATAAGTTATTTAGATCTTCCTGCAATTTTAAGCAACAATGATTATTACGAATTTGAAGAAATATTTTTAAGTCATCTGCATGGATTAAACACTTAGCATGCAGGAAACTTTCAACAATGTCATTTATGAACAGTGTAAATAGAATAGGACCACAGTGGCTTCCCTGAGGTACACCAGAACAGGCGTTAATGACACGAGAATATGAGTGATCAATTTTAACAACTTGTTTCCTGTCCGATAGGTACGAGGAAGTCCATTGAAGAAAATTAGAATGGAAACCTATATGTTGAAGCTTATTTAGAAGAGTAGATATGTTGACCTTGTCAAAAGCTTTGGAAAAATCAGTATATATGGCATCTATTTGATAACCGTTTTCAATCGAGTTTAAACAAAAATTTGTGAAAATTGCCAGATTGGTCGTAGTTGATTTTCCTTTGATAAATCCGTGCTGCTGCGGGCAAATAATTTGCTTGCATATAAAAGAAAGCTTATTTGCAACAATAAAGTCAAGTAATTTGGGAACTGTCTTCATTAAAGAAACAGCTCTGCAGTTATTAACCATATGTTTAGCACCATTCTTATAGATCGGCTTAATCGTCGAAGTCTTCCAGGTATTGATAAAGTGCCCACTACTTAGAGATAAATTAAATATTCGAGATAAAGGCTTAGCTAAAGAGGATATGCATAATTTAAGAAGAGCTGGTGAAATGCTATCTGAATCTGCACTATAATTACAGTTGAAGTCGCTCACACCATTTATAACATCTTGTTCACCAAAACTTAAAGAACCAACATCCAAAAGAATTGGAGAGTTAGAATGTGAAGAACAGTAATGAGGAATATCAGATCCATAGACTGATTCAAAAAACTTCGCAAATAATTTACAAGTCTCCTCAAGATTGCTGGATTTTAAATTATTGAATTCCATAATATTAGGAAATCCAGATAATTGGCGTTTGTCCTTAATGTAACTCCAAAATGCTCTACAGTCATTTTTAATTTTGGTCTCAATAGAAAAAATATACTGTTTGTGTAGAAAGCGATGCAAATATTCGAATTCATTTCTTAATCTCTTGAAATTATTAAGCATATCCGCGCTACTGTTAACACCTGCATTATCAGCGTTTTTTAAAGCTTTGTGAGCATTATTTCTGGCATTTTTTAAACGCAATAAAGATTTGTTAAACCACTTTGGATGATTATTAGTAATCTTCTTCTTCAAAGGAACATAACGCTGTAAACCAGATTTAATATTGTCAAGAAACTTGTTATATGCCTCGTCAACAGAAAGATTATTTAAGGACGCCTTACAATTAATATTTGAAAAATATTCATTTAAACTATCAACATCAGCTACATGTAAGTTATACTCCTGAGATTTGATAAAAGGTCTTAACTTATCAAACCTATAAGCTGCAATGCTGAAATTCAGTGCCTTATGATGTAAGTCGCATTTAAGTAAAGGTGACATTGATTCACATACTTTAGTAAGGACTTCATTAGAGATAAAAACTAAATCTAAGAACCTACCAAAGATATTACTAACTGAATTAATTTGAAATAAGTTTAAATCTGCCAAATTGTCTAAAATTAAGGACTCAGCTACAGATGTGATGTTCGTCGATGTCAGGTGATTATCTTCTTCTATACAAATCCAGGTAATGTTGCTCAAGTTGAAATCACCCATTACACACAGATGTTCACCATCAGATATTGTTGATGATAAAAATTCAATGCTACTCAGATGAGCTTTAAAAACCTCCAAAATTCAAGTTGGAGGAATATAACACACGTAAAGAATTAATGATGTCCCATTTAAATTAACACGGATAGCCAGATGTTCAATAACGATAGAATCATTGGGTAATGTAATGAGTTCAGCATGTAGAACGGAACGGACAGCAATCAATACACCCCCACCTCTACTGCAATCCGATGAAACTGGACAGCGATCTTTACGAAAAATCACAAACTCCTTAGTTGCAAATTCAGAGGAGGATATGTCACTAATCAGCCAAGTTTCCGTAAGTAACTACAATGACATCATTCGCACATTCCATCAATGCAAGTTTGAAATTGAGTAATTTAGTTCGCATACCACGGATATTTTGATAATAAATAGAAATATCGTTATCATTCAAATGATCGTTGACACTATTCAAGATATTAGAACCTGAGACAGAGTATCTATGTTTTTTGAACTGGCGTTCTTAAAGATAGAGATTTGTAGTCCAGCAGGCCAAATAGAGGGATCGAGAGCTTTTTTAAGCATATCAGATGGAATCCCTAATTTAAAGTTGACAAACTTAAGCGACGAGATATCAGCATCCTTCTTAATAAGAGGAAAACACTTGAACATCTCCCTCGCCACCATCAATTTAGAAGAAATATGTTTTATTATGCATTCCGCAGTCGTTGAAGGGAGAAAACGGGAGAGGTGGATCCATTTCATACCCCGCAAGACTGATAATTCAGTTGTGGAAGAATCCGAGTTCAATTGTTTTAATCTGAAATTGCAATAATTTTGATTGATATTAAATTGACACGAAAATCAATTTATTTCGAATTCCAATCATCTTAAATTTAAATTAAAGAAATATTTCTAATTCGAGTACGATTACTTTTTAATCATTATTCAATAATAAGAAAGTTTTAAATACTTTCTATTTAACAGAATATTTTTTAATTATTACGAAATATTTCAATTATCATGTTAATGAAATTAATTTATTTTATTTTCATTTAGCTAATATATTTTACAAATTCGTGATAGTCATAGTTTAAGGAAACCTTATTATACAAATTATTTAAATAGAAGATTTTAGCTTTGTGCGTTTTTAACATAATATTTTATTTAATATTGAAGAGTAAAACCACTGAAACATTTATTTAAAACTACTTAAATTAAGCGATTCTAAGAAAAAATTATTATCAATGAAGTGCAATTAAAGTTTTCAATTATTTATGGTTTAAGTCCCAATTTGAGATAAAAGTTAAGTTCAAAATTTAAAATTTCTAGTTGAAAATAAAAATAAATGTATTCTAATTTTGAATGAATTGTAATTCAACATTATACTTACATATACTGTAGTGGTCAAAAAGTAAAGCCAATTTTGAATTTAAATTGCGCGGGTACATCGATTCGAGTAAATCTATCTGTTTTTGGTTGGCAGCACTGTCACTCATATATGTGTAAAATTTCACGCCAGTACGTCACTTGTTTGGTTAGTTTCGTTGTGTTTTCTGAGCAACTAAAAGTGAATTTTTCGATTTTTACAATATGTGATTTTATTGAGCAAAAAAGTTGTATTACATTTTCTTTTAGAATATTTCAGAGGGCCTTCGGCGATCAGGTTTTGTCTGAAAGTAATTTTTACAAGTGGTATAAACAGTCCTGGATGACCATCAACATCAATCAATGAACAAAATGTCAATGAAATCAAAGATTTTGCGCTCAAACATCGTCCGTTGACAATTAGAGACCTTGCTGATACTGTAAACATTTCATTTGGATGGGTCCAAACCATTTTGAAAGAAAATTTATGCTTGAGAAGAGTCACATCTCAATTGGTTCCAAAAACACTCAATTTCGAGACTTTTTCATCAAAAACACGATGCATGTGGTATCACAACCATTGTATTCGCCCGATTTAGCTCCATGTAACTTCTGGCTATTTTCTAAGCTCAAAAGACCGCTTCGGGGACACCGTTTTGAATCGACTGATAAGATAAAAGAAAAATCGAAGAAGGAACTGAAGGCTATTCCAATCATCGAATTTCAGAAGTGTTTCGAGGATTGGCATAGGTGTATTGTATCGGGCGGGGACTACTCTGAAGGGAATGATATAGATTGTGAAGAATAAATAAAAAATTTCAAAGTTATAAACAAATTGGCTTTACTTTTTGATCACAGTAGTAATAAGGAATTATAAAATTATCATAGGCTTAAATTCAAAACACTTTTTAATACTAAGAAGTGAAGTATTAAGCTTGTCTAATGTTAATTTTAACATCGCAATCAAGAGATTCAAGGGGTGATCAAAATTGTTTTTATAAGTATTAGAAATTTTTACGTATAGAAAATATAAGTTTTCTTAAATTATCGTATACTTAAATCTATCCACTGATTTTCTTAGATAGTGCGATGAATGAAAATTGGCTCAACGATTTGTGGGATTACTGATTTTAAATCTGAAATTGAATTTAATCTGAATATTTAAAATTTCGAGTTAACAGACAGAGCCAATCGTTGCAAAACTTTAAATAAAGTAATTTCCGTGAAAATTGGTATTTTTCCAAAATTGTTGATTTGAAAATGGTTTTAATATTTGTAAAAAATATACCCTTATATGTATATTGCGAAAATGAGCATAATTCATCATTGTTCTCGTATCATTGAAATATTCATGAAAATTACAGGGTTGTAATAATTTGCACTCTCGAATTTGATTGTAATCGTGGTGAGGGGGGGAACTGATTAAACAACAGTATTGCAATTTTCTAAACTTGCCCTCCACAAGCTGAAATAATTGAATTTTTTATTACTAAATTTGCTGCAGTTAGGGGGCTCTTGGGGGACTTTTTCAATAGAAAATAATTTCTTATATCAAACAATATATAAGGGTTCGCACAGGTATCACGGTGGCTGGTTCAGAAAATGATACAGTCCCAAGTTAAATAGAAATGACTGGCAATTTTGCAACAAAGTTCCTTTCTTTGATTGTGAATGCTTTTTCGTTTTTACAAACGATTTGATTCCTATTGTTGAACATTTTCGTAGGAGGGTTACTTAAAACCAGATATACGCTATTATTTTTCTCGTTTTTTTTTTTTTTTGTCATATTCTATTCCAAAACTAAGGGGAGCAGCTGCACCAGGGGGTCGAACCCCAAAAGACCCTTTTCCTACAACAGGGCTAAGTCATTAATTATTCAAGAAGCACACGGCAAAAATTTATGTTGAATGCTATAAACTCTGGGCAAAATCAAGAGGGTAACACAATTCCTTTGGGAGGCATTTTGTGCCTGATTGGAAATTAAATCAACACGTTTATGAGCTTCTTCTCATAGCCAGCAACTGTTCCCTTGTTTGCACCCTAAAATATATAAATTATATATTATGCAGAGGAAATTTTACAAAGAAATCTACAGGGATATTGCTGAATAAAATATTTTGTTATTCTACTTATTTCCAGCAATTCGTTCTCTTCCAGATTGTTTCACGTAAAAATAATAAACCTTTTGATTTATCGCAGTTGTTCCTAAATATAATTTGGGATCAAAAATAATTTGAAAATGAAAGTTTCAATAAACAATATAAGTTAAAACTAATTAAATTTATATCAAAACAATATTTTGAATATAAGAAGTTTATATACCCGTCTTTTTAAGTAATTTTAACTGCATTTTGATGATCAAAAGATCCATAACGTTCATCAAAATCATAATTCCGTTTAAGACCATGCGTGTCAGACTAGAAATGCAGCTACAAGATATAATATTATACCTGCTAGTCTGTAAGAATAACATCTGTAGAAAATAAATGAATAAATAAATAAATAAATAAATAAATTTGATTTTCATCTAATTTTTTAGTAAAATTTATGGTAAAATTGTTTGCACAAATCAGTAAATTTAAGACTAGAAACTGAGCATATAAAAATCGAATTTTAATGTATCTATGCAAAAATTGTTAAAAATCGTAAAAGAATCGGATTTACCTCGGGTTTTTTGAATTTTTCTATTAACTTAGTCCAAACAACGTTACTTTACGAAAAAAAAATTAACTCGATAGGCCGAATTTAAGAAAATCACTTTTTTACCTTCAGTAGGTCTGAGCTGCTGAACAGAAAAATTGTTCAAAATCGTAGAAAAATCGGATTTACCTCGGATTTTTTGTATTTTGCTGTTCAATTGGTCCAAACAACGTTACTCTACGCAAAAAAATTAACTCGATAGGCCGAATTTAAGAAAATCACTTTTTTACCTTCAGTAGGTCTGAGCTGCTGAACAGAAAAATTGTTCAAAATCGTAGAAAAATCGGATTTACCTCGGATTTTTTGTATTTTTCTATTCAGTTGGTCCAAACAACGTTACTCTACGCAAAAAAATTAACTCGATAGGCCGAATTTAAGAAAATCACTTTTTTACCTTCAGTAGGTCTGAGCTGCTGAACAAAAAAATTGTTCAAAATCGTAGAAAAATCGGATTTACCTGGGATTTTTTGCATTTTGCTATTCAATTGGTCCAAACAACGTTACTCTACGCAAAAAAATTAACTCGATAGGCCGAATTTAAGAAAATCACTTTTTTACCTTCAGTAGGTCTGAGCTGCTGAACAGAAAAATTGTTCAAAATCGTAGAAAAATCGGATTTACCTGGGATTTTTTGCATTTTGCTATTCAATTGGTCCAAACAACGTTACTCTACGCAAAAAAATTAACTCGATAGGCCGAATTTAAGAAAATCACTTTTTTACCTTCAGTAGGTCTGAGCTGCTGAACAAAAAAATTGTTCAAAATCGTAGAAAAATCGGATTTACCTGGGATTTTTTGCATTTTGCTATTCAATTCGTCCAAACAACGTTACTCTACGCAAAAAAATTAACTCGATAGGCCGAATTTAAGAAAATCACTTTTTTACCTTCAGTAGGTCTGAGCTGCTGAACAGAAAAATTGTTCAAAATCGTAGAAAAATCGGATTTACCTGGGATTTTTTGCATTTTGCTATTCAATTGGTCCAAACAACGTTACTCTACGCAAAAAAATTAACTCGATAGGCCGAATTTAAGAAAATCACTTTTTTACCTTCAGTAGGTCTGAGCGGCTGAACAGAAAAATTGTTCAAAATCGTAGAAAAAAAGGATTTACCTCGAATTTTTTGCATTTTGCTATTTAATTGATCCAAACAACGTTAGTTTATATGAAAAAATTAACTCGATAGGCCGAATTTAAGAAAATCACTTTTTTACCTTCAGTAGGTCTGAGCTGCTGAACAGAAAAATTGTTCAAAATCGTAGAAAAATCGGATTTACCTGGGATTTTTTGCATTTCGCTATTCAATTGGTCCAAACAACGTTACTCTACGCAAAAAAATTAACTCGATAGGCCGAATTTAAGAAAATCACTTTTTTACCTTCAGTAGGTCTGAGCGGCTGAACAGAAAAATTGTTCAAAATCGTAGAAAAAAAGGATTTACCTCGAATTTTTTGCATTTTGCTATTTAATTGATCCAAACAACGTTAGTTTATATGAAAAAATTAACTCGATAGGCCGAATTTAAGAAAATCACTTTTTTACCTTCAGTAGGTCTGAGCTGCTGAACAGAAAAATTGTTCAAAATCGTAGAAAAATCGGATTTACCTCGAATTTTTTGCATTTTGCTATTTAATTGATCCAAACAACGTTAGTTTATATGAAAAAATTAACTCGATAGGCCGAATTTAAGAAAATCACTTTTTTACCTTCAGTAGGTCTGAGCGGCTGAACAGAAAAATTGTTCAAAATCGTAGAAAAAAAGGATTTACCTCGAATTTTTTGCATTTTGCTATTTAATTGATCCAAACAACGTTAGTTTATATGAAAAAATTAACTCGATAGGCCGAATTTAAGAAAATCACTTTTTTACCTTCAGTAGGTCTGAGCGGCTGAACAGAAAAATTGTTCAAAATCGTAGAAAAAAAGGATTTACCTCGAATTTTTTGCATTTTGCTATTTAATTGATCCAAACAACGTTAGTTTATATGAAAAAATTAACTCGATAGGCCGAATTTAAGAAAATCACTTTTTTACCTTCAGTAGGTCTGAGCGGCTGAACAGAAAAATTGTTCAAAATCGTAGAAAAAAAGGATTTACCTCGAATTTTTTGCATTTTGCTATTTAATTGATCCAAACAACGTTAGTTTATATGAAAAAATTAACTCGATAGGCCGAATTTAAGAAAATCACTTTTTTACCTTCAGTAGGTCTGAGCTGCTGAACAGAAAAATTGTTCAAAATCGTAGAAAAAAAGGATTTACCTCGAATTTTTTGCATTTTGCTATTTAATTGATCCAAACAACGTTAGTTTATATGAAAAAATTAACTCGATAGGCCGAATTTAAGAAAATCACTTTTTTACCTTCAGTAGGTCTGAGCGGCTGAACAGAAAAATTGTTCAAAATCGTAGAAAAAAAGGATTTACCTCGAATTTTTTGCATTTTGCTATTTAATTGATCCAAACAACGTTAGTTTATATGAAAAAATTAACTCGATAGGCCGAATTTAAGAAAATCACTTTTTTACCTTCAGTAGGTCTGAGCGGCTGAACAGAAAAATTGTTCAAAATCGTAGAAAAAAAGGATTTACCTCGAATTTTTTGCATTTTGCTATTTAATTGATCCAAACAACGTTAGTTTATATGAAAAAATTAACTCGATAGGCCGAATTTAAGAAAATCACTTTTTTACCTTCAGTAGGTCTGAGCGGCTGAACAGAAAAATTGTTCAAAATCGTAGAAAAAAAGGATTTACCTCGAATTTTTTGCATTTTGCTATTTAATTGATCCAAACAACGTTAGTTTATATGAAAAAATTAACTCGATAGGCCGAATTTAAGAAAATCACTTTTTTACCTTCAGTAGGTCTGAGCTGCTGAACAGAAAAATTGTTCAAAATCGTAGAAAAATCGGATTTACCTGGGATTTTTTGCATTTCGCTATTCAATTGGTCCAAACAACGTTACTCTACGCAAAAAAATTAACTCGATAGGCCGAATTTAAGAAAATCACTTTTTTACCTTCAGTAGGTCTGAGCTGCTAAACAAAAAAATTGTTCAAAATCGTAGAAAAATCGGATTTACCTGGGATTTTTTGCATTTCGCTATTCAATTGGTCCAAACAACGTTACTCTACGCAAAAAAATTAACTCGATAGGCCGAATTTAAGAAAATCACTTTTTTACCTTCAGTAGGTCTGAGCGGCTGAACAGAAAAATTGTTCAAAATCGTAGAAAAAAAGGATTTACCTCGAATTTTTTGCATTTTGCTATTTAATTGATCCAAATAACGTTAGTTTATATGAAAAAATTAACTCGATAGGCCGAATTTAAGAAAATCACTTTTTTACCTTCAGTAGGTCTGAGCTGCTGAACAGAAAAATTGTTCAAAATCGTAGAAAAATCGGATTTACCTGGGATTTTTTGCATTTTGCTATTCAATTGGTCCAAACAACGTTACTCTACGCAAAAAAATTAACTCGATAGGCCGAATTTAAGAAAATCACTTTTTTACCTTCAGTAGGTCTGAGCTGCTGAACAAAAAAATTGTTCAAAATCGTAGAAAAATCAGATTTACCTGGGATTTTTTGCATTTTGCTATTCAATTGGTCCAAACAACGTTACTCTACGCAAAAAAATTAACTCGATAGGCCGAATTTAAGAAAATCCCTTTTTTACCTTCAGTAGGTCTGAGCTGCTGAACAGAAAAATTGTTCAAAATCGTAGAAAAATCGGATTTACCTGGGATTTTTTGCATTTTGCTATTCAATTGGTCCAAACAACGTTACTCTACGCAAAAAAATTAACTCGATAGGCCGAATTTAAGAAAATCACTTTTTTACCTTCAGTAGGTCTGAGCTGCTGAACAAAAAAATTGTTCAAAATCGTAGAAAAATCGGATTTACCTGGGATTTTTTGCATTTTGCTATTCAATTGGTCCAAACAACGTTACTCTACGCAAAAAAATTAACTCGATAGGCCGAATTTAAGAAAATCACTTTTTTACCTTCAGTAGGTCTGAGCTGCTGAACAGAAAAATTGTTCAAAATCGTAGAAAAATCGGATTTACCTGGGATTTTTTGCATTTTGCTATTCAATTGGTCCAAACAACGTTACTCTACGCAAAAAAATTAACTCGATAGGCCGAATTTAAGAAAATCACTTTTTTACCTTCAGTAGGTCTGAGCTGCTGAACAAAAAAATTGTTCAAAATCGTAGAAAAATCGGATTTACCTGGGATTTTTTGCATTTTGCTATTCAATTGGTCCAAACAACGTTACTCTACGCAAAAAAATTAACTCGATAGGCCGAATTTAAGAAAATCACTTTTTTACCTTCAGTAGGTCTGAGCGGCTGAACAGAAAAATTGTTCAAAATCGTAGAAAAAAAGGATTTACCTCGAATTTTTTGCATTTTGCTATTTAATTGATCCAAACAACGTTAGTTTATATGAAAAAATTAACTCGATAGGCCGAATTTAAGAAAATCACTTTTTTACCTTCAGTAGGTCTGAGCTGCTGAACAAAAAAATTGTTCAAAATCGTAGAAAAATCGGATTTACCTGGGATTTTTTGCATTTTGCTATTCAATTGGTCCAAACAACGTTACTCTACGCAAAAAAATTAACTCGATAGGCCGAATTTAAGAAAATCACTTTTTTATCTTCAGTAGGTCTGAGCTGCTGAACAGAAAAATTGTTCAAAATCGTAGAAAAATCGGATTTACCTGGGATTTTTTGCATTTTGCTATTCAATTGGTCCAAACAACGTTACTCTACGCAAAAAAATTAACTCGATAGGCCGAATTTAAGAAAATCACTTTTTTACCTTCAGTAGGTCTGAGCTGCTGAACAGAAAAATTGTTCAAAATCGTAGAAAAATCGGATTTACCTGGGATTTTTTGCATTTTGCTATTCAATTGGTCCAAACAACGTTACTCTACGCATAAAAATTAACTCGATAGGCCGAATTTAAGAAAATCACTTTTTTATCTTCAGTAGGTCTGAGCTGCTGAACAGAAAAATTGTTCAAAATCGTAGAAAAAAAGGATTTACCTCGAATTTTTTGCATTTTGCTATTTAATTGATCCAAACAACGTTAGTTTATATGAAAAAATTAACTCGATAGGCCGAATTTAAGAAAATCACTTTTTTACCTTCAGTAGGTCTGAGCGGCTGAACAGAAAAATTGTTCAAAATCGTAGAAAAAAAGGATTTACCTCGAATTTTTTGCATTTTGCTATTTAATTGATCCAAACAACGTTAGTTTATATGAAAAAATTAACTCGATAGGCCGAATTTAAGAAAATCACTTTTTTACCTTCAGTAGGTCTGAGCTGCTGAACAAAAAAATTGTTCAAAATCGTAGAAAAATCGGATTTACCTGGGATTTTTTGCATTTTGCTATTCAATTGGTCCAAACAACGTTACTCTACGCATAAAAATTAACTCGATAGGCCGAATTTAAGAAAATCACTTTTTTATCTTCAGTAGGTCTGAGCTGCTGAACAGAAAAATTGTTCAAAATCGTAGAAAAATCGGATTTACCTGGGATTTTTTGCATTTTGCTATTCAATTGGTCCAAACAACGTTACTCTACGCAAAAAAATTAACTCGATAGGCCGAATTTAAGAAAATCACTTTTTTACCTTCAGTAGGTCTGAGCTGCTGAACAGAAAAATTGTTCAAAATCGTAGAAAAATCGGATTTACCTGGGATTTTTTGCATTTTGCTATTCAATTGGTCCAAACAACGTTACTCTACGCAAAAAAATTAACTCGATAGGCCGAATTTAAGAAAATCACTTTTTTACCTTCAGTAGGTCTGAGCTGCTGAACAAAAAAATTGTTCAAAGTCGTAGAAAAATCGGATTTACCTGGGATTTTTTGCATTTTGCTATTCAATTGGTCCAAACAACGTTACTCTACGCAAAAAAATTAACTCGATAGGCCGAATTTAAGAAAATCACTTTTTTACCTTCAGTAGGTCTGAGCTGCTGAACAGAAAAATTGTTCAAAATCGTAGAAAAATCAGATTTACCTGGGATTTTTTGCATTTTGCTATTCAATTGGTCCAAACAACGTTACTCTACGCAAAAAAATTAACTCGATAGGCCGAATTTAAGAAAATCACTTTTTTACCTTCAGTAGGTCTGAGCTGCTGAACAAAAAAATTGTTCAAAATCGTAGAAAAATCGGATTTACCTGGGATTTTTGGCATTTCGCTATTCAATTGGTCCAAACAACGTTACTCTACGCAAAAAAATTAACTCGATATGCCGAATTTAAGAAAATCACTTTTTTACCTTCAGTAGGTCTGAGCGGCTGAACAGAAAAATTGTTCAAAATCGTAGAAAAAAAGGATTTACCTCGAATTTTTTGCATTTTGCTATTTAATTGATCCAAACAACGTTAGTTTATATGAAAAAATTAACTCGATAGGCCGAATTTAAGAAAATCACTTTTTTACCTTCAGTAGGTCTGAGCTGCTGAACAGAAAAATTGTTCAAAATCGTAGAAAAATCGGATTTACCTCGAATTTTTTGCATTTTGCTATTTAATTGATCCAAACAACGTTAGTTTATATGAAAAAATTAACTCGATAGGCCGAATTTAAGAAAATCACTTTTTTACCTTCAGTAGGTCTGAGCGGCTGAACAGAAAAATTGTTCAAAATCGTAGAAAAATCGGATTTACCTCGAATTTTTTGCATTTTGCTATTTAATTGATCCAAACAACGTTAGTTTATATGAAAAAATTAACTCGATAGGCCGAATTTAAGAAAATCACTTTTTTACCTTCAGTAGGTCTGAGCTGCTGAACAAAAAAATTGTTCAAAATCGTAGAAAAATCGGATTTACCTGGGATTTTTTGCATTTTGCTATTCAATTGGTCCAAACAACGTTACTCTACGCAAAAAAATTAACTCGATAGGCCGAATTTAAGAAAATCACTTTTTTACCTTCAGTAGGTCTGAGCGGCTGAACAGAAAAATTGTTCAAAATCGTAGAAAAAAAGGATTTACCTCGAATTTTTTGCATTTTGCTATTTAATTGATCCAAACAACGTTAGTTTATATGAAAAAATTAACTCGATAGGCCGAATTTAAGAAAATCACTTTTTTACCTTCAGTAGGTCTGAGCGGCTGAACAGAAAAATTGTTCAAAATCGTAGAAAAAAAGGATTTACCTCGAATTTTTTGCATTTTGCTATTTAATTGATCCAAACAACGTTAGTTTATATGAAAAAATTAACTCGATAGGCCGAATTTAAGAAAATCACTTTTTTACCTTCAGTAGGTCTGAGCTGCTGAACAGAAAAATTGTTCAAAATCGTAGAAAAATCGGATTTACCTCGAATTTTTTGCATTTTGCTATTTAATTGATCCAAACAACGTTAGTTTATATGAAAAAATTAACTCGATAGGCCGAATTTAAGAAAATCACTTTTTTACCTTCAGTAGGTCTGAGCGGCTGAACAGAAAAATTGTTCAAAATCGTAGAAAAAAAGGATTTACCTCGAATTTTTTGCATTTTGCTATTTAATTGATCCAAACAACGTTAGTTTATATGAAAAAATTAACTCGATAGGCCGAATTTAAGAAAATCACTTTTTTACCTTCAGTAGGTCTGAGCGGCTGAACAGAAAAATTGTTCAAAATCGTAGAAAAATCGGATTTACCTGGGATTTTTTGCATTTTGCTATTCAATTGGTCCAAACAACGTTACTCTACGCAAAAAAATTAACTCGATAGGCCGAATTTAAGAAAATCACTTTTTTACCTTCAGTAGGTCTGAGCGGCTGAACAGAAAAATTGTTCAAAATCGTAGAAAAAAAGGATTTACCTCGAATTTTTTGCATTTTGCTATTTAATTGATCCAAACAACGTTAGTTTATATGAAAAAATTAACTCGATAGGCCGAATTTAAGAAAATCACTTTTTTACCTTCAGTAGGTCTGAGCGGCTGAACAGAAAAATTGTTCAAAATCGTAGAAAAAAAGGATTTACCTCGAATTTTTTGCATTTTGCTATTTAATTGATCCAAACAACGTTAGTTTATATGAAAAAATTAACTCGATAGGCCGAATTTAAGAAAATCACTTTTTTACCTTCAGTAGGTCTGAGCGGCTGAATAGAAAAATTGTTCAAAATCGTAGAAAAATCGGATTTACCTGGGATTTTTTGCATTTTGCTATTCAATTGGTCCAAACAACGTTACTCTACGCAAAAAAATTAACTCGATAGGCCGAATTTAAGAAAATCACTTTTTTACCTTCAGTAGGTCTGAGCTGCTGAACAGAAAAATTGTTCAAAATCGTAGAAAAATCGGATTTACCTCGAATTTTTTGCATTTTGCTATTTAATTGATCCAAACAACGTTAGTTTATATGAAAAAATTAACTCGATAGGCCGAATTTAAGAAAATCACATTTTTACCTTCAGTAGGTCTGAGCGGCTGAATAGAAAAATTGCTCAAAATCGTAGAAAAATCGGATTTACCTCGGATTTTTTGTATTTTTCTATTTAATTGGTCCAAACAACGTTAGTTTATGTGAAAAAATTAACTTGATAGGCCGAATTTAAGAAAATCACTTTTTTACCTTCAGTAGGCCTGAGCTGCTGAACAGAAAAATTGTTCAAAATCGTAGAAAAAAAGGATTTACCTCGAATGTTTTGCATTTTTCTATTCAGTTGGTCCAAACAACGTTACTCTACGCAAAAAAATTAAATTGATAGGCCGAATTTAAGAAAATCACTTTTTTACCTTCAGTAGGTCTGAGCTGCTGAATAGAAAAATTGTTCAAAATCGTAGAAAAATCGGATTTACCTGGGATTTTTTGCATTTTGCTATTCAATTGGTCCAAACAACGTTACTCTACGCAAAAAAATTAACTCGATAGGCCGAATTTAAGAAAATCACTTTTTTACCTTCAGTAGGTCTGAGCTGCTGAACAGAAAAATTGTTCAAAATCGTAGAAAAATCGGATTTACCTGGGATTTTTTGCATTTTGCTATTCAATTGGTCCAAACAACGTTACTCTACGCAAAAAAATTAACTCGATAGGCCGAATTTAAGAAAATCACTTTTTTACCTTCAGTAGGTCTGAGCTGTTGAACAGAAAAATTGTTCAAAATCGTAGAAAAATCGGATTTACCTGGGATTTTTTACATTTGTCTATTGAATTAGTCCAAACAACGTTACGTGAAAAAATTAACTCGATAGGCCGAATTTAAGAAAATCACATTTTTACCTTCAGTTGGCCTGAACGGCTGAACAGAAAAATTGTTGAAAATCGTAAAAAAAAGGATTTATTTCGGATTTTTTGCATTTTTCTATTTAATTAGACCAACCAACGTTACTCTAAGCGAAAAAATTAACTCGATAGGCCGAATTTAAGAAAATCACTTTTTTACCTTCAGTTGGTCTGAGCTGCTGAACAGAAAAATTGTTCAAAATCGTAGAAAAATCGGATTTACCTCGAATTTTTTGCATTTTTCTATTCAGTTGGTCCAAACAACGTTACTCTACGCAAAAACATTAACTCGATAGGCCGAATTTAAGAAAATCAGTTTTTTAACCTTCAGTATGCCTGATTAAAAATCGAATTTATCAGAAAAAATAGCGGAAAATTTTAATTTAATTTAAGAAAATCATATTTATACCTTCATAAATTCTAAGCTTCTCTGAACAAGCAACTGTAACTATAAATATTCGTTTTTTAGGGATTAGCTTATAAACAAATAACTTCTTATAGTAATTTTAGTCACATTTATCCATAACAACCAAGTTTTCATTACATTTAACAAAAGCCCCTGAAATTAAGGTTAAGCGATTTTTGCCCGCAGTCAATTTAATTTTATTATCTTTTTATCATCTGTGGTACATAGGGAGCCCATGCATGGAATAAATTAGGTGTAATACGAAAAGCTGTAATATACTTAAGAAGGGATATTTTGTACCTTCATAAATGCCCCATAATACGTAGATTGTTTATAAATGTACCCCTAATTTTATGGATATGCCAATAAAATGCAAATTAATTGAAGAAAAAACATGATCCGTAGAATATTTAGATATGTGTGACAATGTAATCAGTATACTGATTTTTTTTTTAGGTAGGTTCTAGTTTGGATCATTAATTTTCACTTACTAGTTACACTACTTTTTAGGATGATGGGTGCCCGTGCCGCAAAGCATACACCATTGGGAAGCTTTTTACAATTTAAAATATCATCTATGTACCCTACCTTTTATATGGTGCCAGTGACAGGGGGTATGGAGGGGCACAGTGTGTTTGGGGTTATACCCATTTGATTAGGGGACTTGCGCAGAACCCAACAAATACCCAAATACTGCAGCCGCATTGATAGTTTTCTTGCGACAAGATTCAGTCACGGTTCAGTTTCGAAATGTTGTTCATAAAAGATGCACAAGCAAAAGTTGTTACTTGTGAGGGGGATATGATTAAATAAATCGTATATATAAAGTTAATATTATTATTATTTTATATATATTATTTTGTTATTGTGATGATATACCTAAAAAAAAATTTTTTTTATAAAAAAAATCTTTGTTTAAACCGATAAAAACAAATGTTATTTATTATCAGCATATTACCTCGGGAGGGAGTAACTATGACCGCGGTCATACGAAAAATGAAATGCACAAGTCATCCGGTGTGAAGCAGAAGAAGCAGTCGTGTCCTCGTCACTGGCGGCTGGTGACTGAAACTCTGCAAAAGACCCTAGGTTAACTGTTTGTCCGGATGTTTCTTTATTCTGCCGCTGTATACCGGCCGGAGCGGACGTCGTTATAGCTTTTCAAAATCGTTGTCGTGTTTTTGAGACGAAGCCGAAGATCGCGAGTGTCTTCTACTTACCTTTCATCGAAGGGATTCTCATTAATTTTGAGCGATAGTGTGACGATTGATTTTAGAGACTTCTGAAATTAGCACGATTTTATCCATTGATTTGTTATTTCGATACAGTGAACGTATAAAATTTTTTAAGGACTGTGTTAGTAATAAAATATTAAAAATAAAACTAAATTATTGTGATTTTGATACAAGTGTTATATGAAAAATTGAATAGTGTATAAGAAAACTATTTAAAATCGCTTAAACTTACAAAATTGTATACCCCGGTTTGCCCTCTTCATTGTCGTCTGTCGTTCAGGAAACAGAAAACAAACCCCAGGAAATTGTGTACACCTGTCCGTTTTAAAATGAAAAAGATGAATGAAAAGAACAAATAATAAAACAAAATAAAATTTATAAAGTGAGTGTAACATTTAATAAATAGTAAACCATCAAAAATCTGCCGATTAAAATTATTTTAAATAGAAAAAAACCGTGAAATAAAAAGAAGATAAATTTAATTTTAATTTATAAATTAAAAAATCCGACAAACTAAATACCTACCGCATTTTTGTTATCCAGTGACGCGTACGTGCAATGAGTGAGATATGTAAAAACAAGTAGAAAAGATAAAAATAACCGAGCAAACAGCGTAAAACGATCCACATAAACTGTCCCCGTGCTCACAATTAACCGGAAGTTAAAGTTAGTGATCCATGTCCGTGCGGCTGTATTCACGCTCGTTTTGTACCTACGTACATATAGTTTTTTTTTTTTTCTAGATTCTACCTACAGCCGTTAATGCAAAATCATGCTTTTTATCTACCTGAATTAAAAAAGAAAAATAAATTGTTTCCCCCCTTCGAGTGTAGAATTCAATTCAATTTTTCAAGTTGATTATAATTTTTTATTATTGTGAAAATTTTACCTTGGAGTGATCTGTGCCCAAATAATGTTTTATATGTGTTTTTAACGGCCACTATTGGAAATGAGAGACAAACATCGAATATCAATTGGGTAAGTAATATAAAAATTTCAATAAATCATGAAATTTTGATCAAACAATCAAAGATCAATACATGCATTTTATAAAACAGTCTTTCTCAATAATTCTAAACAAATTTTGATCATCAAAACTAACATAAAGTACATCAAAATTAATGTTCTATCTCCCGTTTGCGATTTAAAATTTAGATATAAGACTTTAACAAATAATCGCGTTCATTTTGATGAAATTTTTATGATCAAAATTGTTGGATAAAATCTGAATTATTAATTTATTTTATTTCGAGTAAACTAAAATCAAAAAAATGCTGCAGCAATAAATTTTTAAATTAAGATTAATTCGAGGGACTCGCATATAAAAAATCTTAAAAACTCGTCCGATACTCTTCCCTTTTTTGTTATGAATTATTTAGATATTTTATTTAGATAAATCTTAAAAATTCCTCCAACACTCTTCCCTTTTTTATTATTAGTTATTTAGATATTTTATTTCGAGTCGATTTACTTCAAGAAATTGCGTCTAGGAGCCCTTTTTAAGAAAATAAAGTTTGAGATTTTTACTGAAGAAATTAATTCGAGGGACTCGCATATAAAAAATCTTAAAAATTCCTCCAATACTCTTCCTTTTTTTGTTATTAATTATTTAGATATTTTATTTCATGTCAATTAAGTTCAAGATATTGCCACCAGGTGCCCTTTTAAACAAAATAAAAGTTTGAACTTTTTACTGAAGAAATTAAATCGAGGGACTCGCACATAAAAAATCTTAAAAACTCGTCCGATACGCTTCCCTTTTTTGTTATGAATTATTTAGATATTTTATTTCATGTCAATATAGTTCAAGAAATTGCCCCGAGGAGCCCTTTTCGACAAAATAAAGTTTGAAATTTTTACTGAAGAAATTAATTCGAGGGACTCGCATATAAAAAATCTTAAAAATTTGTCCAATACTCTTGCCTTTTTTGTTATTAATTATATAGATATTTTATTTCATGTCAATTTAGTTCAATAAATTGCCCCAAAGAGCCTTTTTAAAGAAAATACATTTTTAAATTTTTACTGAAGAAATTAACTCGACGGAGTCGCATATAAAAAATCTTTAAAACTCCTCCAATACTCTTTTATTAATTATTTAAATATTTCATTTCATATCGCTTTAGTTCAAGAAATTGCCCCGAGGAGCCCTTTTTAAGAAAATAAAGTTTGAAATTTTTACTTAGGAAATTAATTTCGAGGGATTCGCATATAAAAAATCTTAAAAATTCCTCCAATACTCTTCCGTGTTTTTATTATTAGTTATTTAGATATTTTATTTCATGTCGATTTAGTTCAAAAAATTGCCCCGAGAAGCTTTTTTTAAGAAAATATTTTCTTTCATTTTTACTGAGTTTATCAAATCTATATTTTATTTATTTTTAAATATAACTTCGCTAACAAAATAAATTTTATATTTTCAGTTATCATGAAGGATTGACTCGATGAAACGCGAAAATATCAAAAAATATTCTAGTACCCTTAAGAATCTCTAAAAAAATATATATAAAAAGCAAAAGATAAAAATATACATAAAAAAATATATAATTAACTAATTCAAATTGGCGCCAAAATGGAAGGGTCCAATTTTGAATTGTGTAGGTGTTCTGTTGTGATTTTTTTAATAGTCGTCAACGCCTGCGCCCCACCCGTGAGCGGAAAGGTGCGCCTGATCGACGGAGCCTACCAGGACATCGTCATCGATCTTCGGGAAACACTTCCAATTGAAAATTGTACGAAGATTTTGATTGGTCTAGAGGTGAGTTACATTTTGTTTTCGTCAAAATCCTCTTCTTTTCCCCTCCCCTCCTCCCTGCATCTACTGAAATGGCAAAATTTTCTAGTGGACAGTAGATTAAGGGAATATTTTGAAGCCTACTGTTGACTTAGAAAATTCGTCAAAAAACTAAAAAAAAAGTTCGTCTAAATTTGCCCAAAAAGAAAATCGTCAAAAGTAAACAACATTCATCAAAAAACAAAAGTTGTTCAAAAAATAAAAATGGACTTAGAGAATTTATTTGAATCACAACGTATTTGTTGTTGTTTTTATAAATTTTGATGTTTTTCATTTCTCAAAATATTGTGTTGGGTCAAAAATGTATTTTATATCAAGTTTTTACAATTTTCTTTTCTTCATATTGTTTTTTTTTCAATGAAAATTTCATTAAGACAAATTTTTAATTATTTTTTGATGAATTTTGACGAAGTATATTTTTGAAGCTTTAAAGTTATGGTAGACTTTTAGCATCAAATATTCAAAATTAGAAGATTTTTCTTACTTTAAGAATGTGATCAAGGACCCCAAATGATTTTTTTTCTTAGGTCATGTTTGATATTCATTACCCTATTCATCCCCTTCTACTACCCCTCCTAAAAATGTTTCTAAATTGTTGTCGTGCAGGAAAAATCAACTTTGTTCTGGTTTCCTTGCATTTATTTATAAAAAAATATGAAAAAATCAGAAAAAACACTTGAAACATGCACACACACACACGCGTTATACTTCATAAAACTAGGTGGGGGGAGATGAGGGGTATCTAGTTTGAATGCACAAATAAGACTAAAAAAACTGTGGTTGGAAAGGGGAGAAGGGTGCATTTAAATGAAGTCATTACCTCTCTAGCAGGTACCGACCCCACCCCTTCACATCTGCCCGATAGTTGCAAGGGAGGGGGTAATTCTGCAGATTGATTTTATATGGGGTATGCTCCAAATGAGCCGGAGCCGGGTGAGGTGGGGAAGAAAGGGGAGAGGAGGGGGAAGTGCTTGATGAGACATTTAACAGAATTTTCATGTGCGGCTTCGTTTCTGCATAAATTTCCTTTCATTTATAGAGAAAGTGGAGAAGTAGGTGAACATCGTTGGGAAGGGATGGAGAGGGGGTATCCTTCTAAAGTGGAATTTATCTCTTACTTAATTCGTTTTTATTATTTCAGTGATATAAATTCTAAAAAAAGGATTAAAGGGTAATACTTGCCGCTAGTTTCAAATTGAACTTCTCCGTCCTCTTTCTCTCCATACCACAACATATGCAGAAAATACAAAAATTTTCACATCAGCAATTTTCAATAGCTGAATTCAGGCTCCAAACTTTTATCATTAATTTTTCTCTGCTATTCTTTGAGCTTAGCCGGAGATTTTCCGAGGAATTGGGATCACACAAAGAAGCGTTCTGGATGCTAAATGAGGTCAATATCGAATTTAAGTTAAAAACGATGATTCGTAATTCATCCAATTTTTTTACGATTTCTAACAATTTTTCTGTTCAGCAGCTCAGGCCTACTGAAGGTGAAAAAATGATTTTCTTAAATTCGGCCTATCGAGTTAATTTTTTCGCGTAGAGTAACGTTGCTTGGACTAATTAATTAGAAAAATGCAAAAAATCCAAAATAAATCCCCATTTTTACGATTTTCAACAATTTTTCTGTTCAGCCGCTCAGACCTACTGAAGGTAAAAAACTGATTTTCTTAAAATCGGCCTATCGAGTTAATTTTTTTGCGTAGAGTAACGTTGTTTGGACCAATTGAATAGAAAAATGCAAAAAATTCGAGGTAAATCCGATTTTTCTACGATTTTTCACAATTTTTCTGTTCAGCAGCTCAGGCCTATTGAAGGTAAAAAAGTGATTTTCTTAAATTCGGCCTATCGAGTTAATTTTTTCGCGAAGAGTAACGTTGTTTGCACCAATTAAATAGAAAAATGCAAAAAATTCGAGGTAAATCCTTTTTTTCTACGATTTTTAACAATTTTTCTGTTCAGCCGCTCAGACCTACTGAAAGTAAAAAACTGATTTTCTTAAATTCGGCCTATCGAGTTCATGTTTTTGCGTAGAGTAACGTTGTTTGCACCAATTAAATAGAAAAATGCAAAAAATTCGAGGTAAATCCGATTTTTCTACGATTTTTAACAATTTTTCTGTTCAGCAGCTCAGGACTATTGAAGGTAAAAAAGTGATTTTCTTAAATTCGGCCTATCGAGTTAATTTTTTCACATAAACTAACGTTGTTTGGACCAACTGAATAGAAAAATGCAAAAAATCTGAGGTAAATCCGATTTTTCTATGATTTTTAACAATTTTTCTGTTCAGCCGCTCAGACCTACTGAAGGTAAAAAACTGATTTTCTTAAATTCGGCCTATCGAGTTCATGTTTTTGCGTAGAGTAACGTTGTTTGCACCAATTAAATAGAAAAATGTAAAAAATTCGAGGTAAACCCCATTTTTCTACGATTTTTAACAATTTTTCTGTTCAGCAGCTCAGGCCTATTGAAGGTAAAAAAGTGATTTTCTTAAATTCGGCCTATCGAGTTAATTTTTTCGCGTAGAGTAACGTTGTTTGGTCTAATTAAATAGAAAAATGCAAAAAATCCAAAATAAATCCCTTTTTTTTACGATTTTCAACAATTTTTCTGTTCGGCAGCTCAGGCCAACTGAAGGTAAAAAAGTGATTTTCGTAAATTCGGCCTATCGAGTTAATTTTTTCACATAAACTAACGTTGTTTGGACCAACTGAATAGAAAAATGCAAAAAATCTGAGGTAAATCCGATTTTTCTATGATTTTTAACAATTTTTCTGTTCAGCCGCTCAGACCTACTGAAGGTAAAAAACTGATTTTCTTAAATTCGGCCTATCGAGTTCATGTTTTTGCGTAGAGTAACGTTGTTTGCACCAATTAAATAGAAAAATGCAAAAAATTCGAGGTAAACCCGATTTTTCTACGATTTTTAACAATTTTTCTGTTCAGCAGCTCAGGCCTATTGAAGGTAAAAAAGTGATTTTCTTAAATTCGGCCTATCGAGTTAATTTTTTCACATAAACTAACGTTGTTTGGACCAACTGAATAGAAAAATGCAAAAAATCTGAGGTAAATCCGATTTTTCTATGATTTTTAACAATTTTTCTGTTCAGCCGCTCAGACCTACTGAAGGTAATAAACTGATTTTCTTAAATTCGGCCTATCGAGTTCATGTTTTTGCGTAGAGTAACGTTGTTTGCACCAATTAAATAGAAAAATGCAAAAAATTCGAGGTAAACCCGATTTTTCTACGATTTTTAACAATTTTTCTGTTCAGCAGCTCAGGCCTATTGAAGGTAAAAAAGTGATTTTCTTAAATTCGGCCTATCGAGTTAATTTTTTCACATAAACTAACGTTGTTTGGACCAACTGAATAGAAAAATGCAAAAAATCTGAGGTAAATCCGATTTTTCTATGATTTTTAACAATTTTTCTGTTCAGCCGCTCAGACCTACTGAAGATAAAAAACTGATTTTCTTAAATTCGGCCTATCGAGTTCATGTTTTTGCGTAGAGTAACCTTGTTTGCACCAATTAAATAGAAAAATGCAAAAAATTCGAGGTAAACCCGATTTTTCTACGATTTTTAACAATTTTTCTGTTCAGCAGCTCAGGCCTATTGAAGGTAAAAAAGTGATTTTCTTAAATTCGGCCTATCGAGTTAATTTTTTCACATAAACTAACGTTGTTTGGACCAACTGAATAGAAAAATGCAAAAAATCTGAGGTAAATCCGATTTTTCTATGATTTTTAACAATTTTTCTGTTCAGCCGCTCAGACCTACTGAAGGTAAAAAACTGATTTTCTTAAATTCGGCCTATCGAGTTCATGTTTTTGCGTAGAGTAACGTTGTTTGCACCAATTAAATAGAAAAATGCAAAAAATTCGAGGTAAACCCGATTTTTCTACGATTTTTAACAATTTTTCTGTTCAGCAGCTCAGGCCTATTGAAGGTAAAAAAGTGATTTTCTTAAATTCGGCCTATCGAGTTAATTTTTTCGCGTAGAGTAACGTTGTTTGGTCTAATTAAATAGAAAAATGCAAAAAATCCAAAATAAATCCCTTTTTTTTACGATTTTCAACAATTTTTCTGTTCGGCAGCTCAGGCCAACTGAAGGTAAAAAAGTGATTTTCTTAAATTCGGCCTATCGAGTTAATTTTTTCACATAAACTAACGTTGTTTGGACCAACTGAATAGAAAAATGCAAAAAATCTGAGGTAAATCCGATTTGTCTATGATTTTTAACAATTTTTCTGTTCAGCCGCTCAGACCTACTGAAGGTAATAAACTGATTTTCTTAAATTCGGCCTATCGAGTTCATGTTTTTGCGTAGAGTAACGTTGTTTGCACCAATTAAATAGAAAAATGCAAAAAATTCGAGGTAAACCCGATTTTTCTACGATTTTTAACAATTTTTCTGTTCAGCAGCTCAGGCCTATTGAAGGTAAAAAAGTGATTTTCTTAAATTCGGCCTATCGAGTTAATTTTTTCACATAAACTAACGTTGTTTGGACCAACTGAATAGAAAAATGCAAAAAATCAGAGGTAAATCCGATTTTTCTATGATTTTTAACAATTTTTCTGTTCAGCCGCTCAGACCTACTGAAGGTAATAAACTGATTTTCTTAAATTCGGCCTATCGAGTTCATGTTTTTGCGTAGAGTAACGTTGTTTGCACCAATTAAATAGAAAAATGCAAAAAATTCGAGGTAAACCCGATTTTTCTACGATTTTTAACAATTTTTCTGTTCAGCAGCTCAGGCCTATTGAAGGTAAAAAAGTGATTTTCTTAAATTCGGCCTATCGAGTTAATTTTTTCGCGTAGAGTAACGTTGTTTGGTCTAATTAAATAGAAAAATGCAAAAAATCCAAAATAAATCCCATTTTTTCGGATAATTAAATGGGCAAATACAAAAGGACTTAAATAAATTTTTCCAAGTTTTTTACAATTTTCTATTTGAGAAATAATGTTGGAATGATTGATGGACACCTGGAATATGTAACTGAAGGAGTGGTCTCTTGATGGCGAGAACATTGCGACATAGAGGCAAAAGGTGAATCAATCATAGGAAACTAATTTCGGCCTGCTGTGAGATAGAATTGCATAGTGCACCACACGCGTTGTTGTTCCATCTTTCTGTCTGTCTGTCTGTCTAGTTGTCTGTTTGTCTGCATGTTTGCGGGTCTATTCAGCCAGCCCTTGAGGCATCCTCTGCCCCGATGAGAGTTTATTCCGAAATTATTCCCATCGCTGGCCGTGGTCATTATCATCGTAATTTTCATTATTTACCTGCAATCAGGGACTTCTCGTTCGCCAGTTCTGCCACACAGGTGTTCAGGTGTTCGGGCACGTATAAATCGCATTATTCATCCACATCTATTTCTCAGAAAAAGGTGCTTTTGTTCTTCTTCCTCCACTCAACGGCCGCATTTTCACTTTAAAATTCTTTTATTCTTTTTGGGGCCCTGCATTCGCGCCTCCAAAGGGCTTTGCATTTGGATGGATATTTTTTTTTTTCAATTGTAACTTTTCTGCGGTTCTCAGATAAGATTTAATTTTCTTTTATCGGTTAGAAAATGTTCCATTTTTAACATACTGTTTTGCTGGCTTCTAGAAATGTGTTTCTTAAGGTTTCTAGAAAAAATTGATGTAATCGATATCACTTATCCAAATATATACCCATAAATACCTGCGTATTAAAAACTTTTGAAATTTTCTTCAGTACTTTCCCTTTTTTTGCTTAGAGTAATTTATTTATTTTATTTCTACTCAATTTAGTCCAT
Organism: Dysmachus trigonus; assembly: GCA_949715965.1. Lineage (NCBI taxonomy): Eukaryota > Metazoa > Arthropoda > Insecta > Diptera > Asilidae > Dysmachus > Dysmachus trigonus. The sequence goes on from OX454324.1 coordinate 1,525,052, forward strand.
AAAACGAGCCCGGATCCCGTTACCATATATATACTTATTAAATAAATTTCGAAAATATGGATTAACATAAATTCCAGCCTACTTCTGGATGTCTTAAGAAAACGTATAAAGCCCCCAACGTTTTTGCGCCCCTCTGCCCCTCTAGGGAATGTTTTGGGTTTTAAGGAGCGCCTGGTACGAGCCCCATTTTTCGGAGAGGGGCAGAGGTTTTGCAAAAAAAAATCAATTCTGGTAATAGGGCAAAAAGGATTATATCACGTCACCGCTTTGGGGGTTGTTTGTTTTTCATTCGGCACGTACCCAAATTAGGGTTTCAAGTGCTCGAAACGACTACCCGCTGCGCTGTACGCCGCCACTGCTTTCTTAAATCTGAATCGTTTCGTGCCTGCCACGAGCGAACGCATTGAGGGTGCTTAAAGAAGGGTGGCGTTGAGGAATTTCTTTTGGGAGGTTTTTGGGGGGGCTTATCGCACCTTAAACTCCTTCGTGTGAACCAAATTACATCCATACAAATACTGTTCCCTCTCCTCCTTCCACCCCACAAAAAAACGTATAATCGAGGCTAAAATAAGGCACCCCCTCACAATCAAGGTTGAGTCAATTTTTAAGAAATTTCAAAGACTACATAACCTAAGATATTTGTGTATTAAATTTAATTTGAATATTTGGTTGAAAAACGTTGAAAGTACCAATTTTCATGGAAATTCTATAAAGCTACAAAAAAATTAATTTTCTTGATTTTACGAACTTGTGAACTTCCTTGACGTGGTGTTGATCGGTAGACGTCGAAAGACGGTCAGGACATTAATCGTCTTCAACGTGTTCCCTGCCTCCTTTGAACAAATTTGCTGAACTTTTTCACTCATTTTAAAAATCGATAAATGCACTATTTTAGATGAAAATTAACAAGCCTATCTCATTAACTACTGAAGATATTGGCATGCAATTTGACGCAAATGTCACTTAGAGTACTACCAACTCTAAGAAAACAAAACTACTCGTTTGGATAAGCCCGTGCGATTTAAATGGGAAAAGTATTAACATTGTTTTTTATCACACTGTTTATATTTTGAATTAACCATTACAACTTTGAGATTATTATGTTTAGCATTTAAAAATTCAACATTACCGTCCTTGAATGCCAAAAACTCATACAAATAACTACCTGAAAACTTAACCTTATTTTACATTTATCTGAGTAAAATTACATTTTAACAACTAAATTCAATAAAACTAATAAAGTAATAAAATTAATAATTAAGAAGAGTATTCTATCAAAACTTTCTTAATTATTTCTTCATTTTATAGAATTTTTGAAACTTTTAAACCTGAAGCGATTTTCATAAAAATTGATACATGAGGGTTTTTGGAGAGTGCTGACTCCAAATCCGCTGTCAAAATTTAAAAATTCAAGATTCAAGAGGCCACTTATCTATATATATAAAAGAAAGTCGTGTTAGTTACACTATTTATAACTCAAGAACGGCTGAACCGATTTGGCTGAAAATTGATGGGGAGGTAGCTTAGAACCAGGAAACGGCTATAGGATACTTTGTAGGGTTTCAAAATGGCGGATTCAAGATGGAGACGGAAAATTTTAAATTTGAAGCGATTTTCATGAAAAAATTAGTATATAGGGGTTTTCCGCGATGGGGATTTCAAATCCGCTGTCCAAATTTAGAAATTCAAGATGGCGGATCCAATATGGCGACCAAGATTTCCTGATTTCAACGGATTTTAATGAAAATTAGTACAATGAATGTTTTGAGGTCACTGATTTTGAATATTATCAAAATTTACAAATCCAAGATGGCGGACCCAACATGGCGACCAGAATGTCTCGATTTAAACGGATTTTAATGAAAATTGGTACAATGATTATTCTGAAGCTACACATTTCGAATATTATCAAAATTTGTAAATCCAAGATGGCGGGTCCAATATGAGACCAAATTTCTTGATTTCAACGGATTTTACTGAAAATTGTTACAATGATTATTCTGAGGCCACTAATTTCGAATATTAGCCAAATTTCCAAACTCAAAATGGCGGATCCAATATGGCGACCAACATTTCTCGATTTCAACGGATTTGAATGAAAATTGGTACAATGATTATTTTAAGGCCACTAATTTTGAATATTATTAAGATTTGGAAATTCAAGATAGCGGATCCATAAAGGGGTTTTCGGGTTGAAACAATTTCTAGGATATAACAAACTAGAACATTTGAGAAGTGTTTAATTAGTAAGTATTTACCCATCGCCGGGTGAAACCGGGTAACCCAGCTAGTTTTAAATATTATTAAAAAATTTTTGAATTAAAAATGGCGGACCCAATATGGAGACCAAAATTTCTCAAAATTTGAAGGATTTTCATGAAAATTTGTTAAAAAATAATCACAATCAATTTCAAAATTTGGACATCCAAGATGCAATTCATGGAATTTCTGGTCGTTTATTTCGGATCTGCTATTGGAATTTCGAAATACAATAAATACAATATAACGAATTTAATGTGGCAGCCAAAATTTCCTAATTTTAAGATATTTCTGTGATAATTAATACAAAGTGGTTCCCAGCGTACAGCGGTGTAAAATCCTGAAAACGCTGTATCCAAAAGGTACATTTTCTTATTCTTAAAAGTCCGTAGCAATATGTTCATGTTCAAGGTCATGGTACACCCTTATCAACTGAAAGTACAGACATTGGCCTTTCTAATAGTACAGAACAAAGGTAAAATCAATTTACAGGGTGACGAACACAGGGTGTCCAGTTATCGTTAAAAAATTAAAAAATTACAGCTGATCCTTGTTAGTCGATGTTTGAATTGAGCTAAAAAACAAAATGCTCACAAACGTTATGGATCGCATGCATACCATGTAATAGCCTAATATTTTATATTTATAGGGGCAATATTGTTTTCTTGTCCCAACTTGCCCCCAAGCGCTTTTTCGGTAAAAATGTATAAGGGGGTTCGGAAGCTCATTTACGGGGCAAAATTACTAACACTTCCTTTTTGACAAACAGTAAAATCTAACATTTTAACATCCTAGGGGTTGAAGGGGTGTAAATAGAAAGGGTAGTTTACCTCAAAGTTATACTACTGTGATCAAAAAGTAAAGCCAATTTGTTTATAAGTTTGAAGATAATTATTTATTCTTCCAAATCTATATCATTCCATTCAAAGTAGTCCCAGCCCTATACAATACAGCTATCCCACCGATTTTTCCAATTCTCGAAACACTTCTGAAACTCGATGATTGTAATGGCCTTCAGTTGCTTTTTCGAATTTTCTTTTATTTCATCAGTCGATTCAAAACGGTGTCCCCGAAGCCGTCTTTTGAGCTTAGAGAATAGCCAGAAGTCACATGGAGCTAAATCGGGCGAATACGGTGGTTATGGAATGACATGCATCGAATGTTTGATGAAAAACTCTCGAAGAACCAATGCAAGAAATTGAGTATTTTTGGAACCAATCGAGATATGACTCTTCTCAAGCACAAATGTTCTTTCAAAATGGTTTGGACCGATCCAAATGAAATGTTTAAAGAATCAGCAAGGTCTCTAATTGTCAACCGACGATTTTTGAGCATCAAATCTTTGATTTCATTGACATGTTGTTCATTGATTGATGTTGATGGTCGTCCGGGATGCTCTTTGTCTTCAACGATTTCTCTACCTTCTTTGAACTGTTTATACCACTTGTAAACAATTTCTCTCAGACAAAACCTGATCGCCGACGTGCACTGTTTTCAAATCTTCTATCAGAATTTGGAAATTAAAGGTGGCAGATATTGTATCTGGTGTTGATGATGAATATTTCTACAATAATTCAAAGGATTTCTATAAAAGTTAGTACAAATTGTTTTTCAGAATCCCAATCCACGTTTTAATTTTGAAACAATTTCTAGGATATACCAAACTCGAGCATTTACTCGAATCAACTTAAAACAAAATATTTATGTAAAGAAATCTATTAAATCTGAGCCTCACATATATGAAGGATTTTTTTTTTTTTTTTTTTTTTTTCTTAATTAATCCATTTCTCTTCCCTACCTAAATGTAAGTCTTGTTTTGTGGGGGGTCATTTTAAAAGACAACCACTACTACCACCACAACGCTGGACGTCGCGACGTCGGGACGGACGAACTAAAGAAAGAGCTCAAAGACATTTTATGAGAAAGAAATCATTTTTAAGTTCTTTGAACCTACAAAATTCTCTAACAAAAAAAAATCCCCTCCACCTTTCACAGTCTTCCCCCTCTTTTCTTTCCCCTTAGACCTACCCACTACCCTCTCTCTTTCGTACAGGTAAAGGTACAGAACAGCGGTAACAAACGAAAAATCGAATATCGACCCGCTTCCCTCCCTCCACTGCTTCCCCTCACATGTTCGAGCCTCATCAGAAAGGTTGAAGAGGGGTGACAAAAGGAATGGAAGGGGAGAAGGTAGAGGGCTGTAAACCCTTTGTTGCCCTTTTTTTTTGCTTTTATATATATATATTTAGTTTTCGCTTTTTGTAGTTTCTTTAAAAATATATTTATACATATATATGTATGTGTAAATCAATTTTCAAAGGGTTTCGAAGACCACTGGAGAAGGGGTGGGAATTGGGGGAGGGGATGAGGAGTTGGTCGAACGTGAAAATGTAAGTGGGGAGGGGGAAAAAAAAAGCAAATATCTAAGGTAAGCAAGCCTTCAATGGGGTTTTGATGTTTCTAGGCTATAGCCATCATTTGTTTTGTTTTGCTGTTGTTTTTTTTCCGCGGTTCACCGCACGACCCTTATTACATTACGAGCTACATCCTTTCCCTCCACCCCTTCTATGCCCCTTCCCCATTCCCAACCGTTTCATTATCCTACCCTATTTTGTTTAGTTGGACGCCACGGGGCAGTAAACTCCCACAGCGCTCTCTATCATCCCCATAAAAAGAGGCATTTAACACGGTTTCACTCTTTATGCAGGTCTTATGGGAACTAAAAAATGGGGTGCTATTTTGCCCTTTTTATTCTTATTCTTAAAACAAAAGATATATACAATTTTATATTATTAACATATTAAAAATTCAAAATTGATGATAAATAGACGTAATTTATTAATTCCCCTCTAGACCTATAAATTAAATAAATCATTAATTCTAAATAATTTCCGGTAATTTGGTACCACCGGATTTGGTGGGTTATCTGATTTTATTGAAAATTACATTTTCAATGTATCCAATGATTTGTTGTTGATGGGGAGGGAGGAGAGAATTTGTATATCACAATTTGCGTATTCGATTATTTTATAATTAACTAGTTGGCCCCAGCAGACGTTGTTCTGCCTTTTTTGATACATTTTCAATTATGCCGATTATGTCGACGCACAACCAATATTTGTGTTTTCGTGCTCTTTCTTTTGGCATGTTTCTACAAATAATACCATTAAAACACGTTAACGCCGGCGTGTACCACCGGTGGTTCACAGGCGAATTGTTCATCTGCTGGCGTGTACCACCGGTGGCTCACATCAGCTATAGTTTTGTTAGATGAAAAGGCACATCGCAGTACGACTTAACATTATTCAGAATATTTATTTAAATCATTTACATTTTATTTTGATTATAATATCATTTGGTTTTTTTTTTTTCCAATAATTGATATTAAATTCCTTTTTTTGAAGAAATAAATAATGAAAAATTTGAGTTGATTAATGCAATAACACAGAAATTGTGTTCATGTTATTATTATTAGATTGGATTTATTGGCCCTGAAATTATATTTGTTGAACATCTGTTGTATTTAAAATGATATTCACTTGTTATATTGTATAAATATAAATAACTTGACTACAGCGCCACCAATCGGATTCTAGCAAAGCTATGAAACATCACCTTCATAAAATAAATATATTGTGGAAATATGACCTCAATCGATCAAGTCGTTCAGAAGTTACAAGATCACAAACAGACACACCAACGATTAGATATATTAAGATTAATATGCAAAAATCATTGGTTTCGTCACTCACTGTTGATCATCAAAAACCTCTATACCCTGGACAGACTGCAAAAGAAATTTAGAATTTTAGAAATTAAGTAATTTTATTAATGAGTGTTTAAAAGCTTGTCTAATCTTCCACATGGCCACTAGGATAACCTACTGAGAGTCTACTTACAATGCTTGGTAAATTAGTCTAAAATTTTCGTCCCCAATTTTAAACTCTACATTTTATCGAAATATCAAATAGCCTATATATTAATTTGGAGAATTTCCTACCTTCGGACAAAAACTGGAAAATATCCTTGTAAGAGTTAAGGCGTAATTGAGCAACAAACAAACAAACAGATTTTCGATTTGATCTATCATCGATCAAGAAATAATTTTTGTATTAATTTTCACTAAAATCCGTTGAAATTAAGAAATTTTGAACGCCATTTTGGATCTGCCATCTTGAATTTACAATTTTAGATGATAAATTCGGAATTTGTGGCTCCACAATTTACTTTGTACTATTTTTTCTTAAGAATAAGTTGAATTTCAAAAATGTTGGTCGCCATATTAATATCCGCCATCTTGGATTTAAAAATTGTCATAATATTCACAATTGATAACCATCAACATTTTTGTTCACATTTAACCTCATCCGGTTAATAGGCTGCAAAAAGCTATAGTTATTGTTACATAAACTAGTTTGCAGAAGTGACACCACCCTAAAATTACGCTCGTTCAATCTGAAAGTGAATTCGCTGAATCAATATTACCAATTAATAATTGGTGAACAAAAACAATGTCTGCAATCTCCCGACGCTTGAGCAGAGAGTGCATATCGAGCAGCCTCAAACGATCATTATAAGGTGGGAGAAGAACTGGATTGCTCCAAGGTAAATCTTTAAGAGCGAATCTGACTAATCTCCTTTGCACAGATTCAATACAATCAATATGAACTTGATAATAGGGCGACCAAACTCGCATATTCAAGAATTGGCCTAACAAAAGAAAAGTAAAGCCGTTTTAAGACAGTTCTATTGGAAAATTCACGGGACCATCTTTTAACGAATCCCAGCATAGAGCTGGCTTTAGCCACCGTACAGTTGATATGCTCAACGAAGTCTAATTTGCAATCCAGAATAACCCCCAAGTCACGGACAGATTGAACACGTCGTAGAGCATGATTCGATAAGGTATAATCAAAACGCAGGGGATTACGACCTCTACAAAAAGTCATGATTTCGCACTTACCAATATTTAATTCTAAATTATTGTGTGTACACACCACAAATCGAATATGTTTAGGTCATTTTGAACCGCGTGCCAGTCGCTAATATTTCTTGTTCGAAAGAATATTTTCATGTCGTCTGCGTAGATTAAGATTTTACAGGTTTGAAGGAGTTGTGAGATGTCATCAATAGATAAAATAAAAAGAAGTGGACCTAAGTGACTACCCTGTGGGACTCCTGACGTAGCTGAAATCTTGTTCGAGATAGAGCGACGAAAAGAAACTTGATATGTCCTGTCGAGTAAATAAGAACGGATCCACTTAATACGCAGTGGCGGAAAGCCTAGACTTACTAATTTGAGGATTATTACAGAATGAGAAAGCTTATCGAAAGCCTTGCTGAAGTCAGTATAGATGCAATCTGTTTGCAAACCATTTCGAAAGCCTTCAGTAACAAAGGTAACAAGTTCGAGGAGATTCGTAGAAGTAGAGCGACAGAAAACCGTGCTGGTTTGTTGAAATGAGGCGCTTGCAGACAGTTGAAAATTGAGAGTGAACAATTGATTCAAAAAGTTTTGGGATACACGAGAGTTTCGCAATAGGCCTGTAATTACATACCTCATTTTTGTTACCCTTTTTATGAATAGGAATGATGAGGGAGTTCTTCCAGAGCACAGGAAATTGTCCAGTCTCGAGAGACTTTTGGAAAATTAATGTTAAAGGCATAACCAGTTCATTAGAACAAGCCTTAAGAATAGCTGGCGGAATACCATCGGGTCCTGATGTAAAATCAAGAGTGAGCTCATTGATATGCTTGAGGACATCATCAGGAGTAATGCAGATGGATAAATTAATAGGAAGAGGGTTTTTGTTTAAGTGGTTAAAATTGTTAAGATCAGGTATAAATTCAGGGGAGAATGATTTTTCGAAAAAGGATGCAAACATATCGCATATGGCAGATGGAGTGTCACTGGAAACTCCTTCATATTGCATATTAGCAGGGTAGTCGTCCACTTTTCTTTTAGAGTTAATAAATTTATAAAATGCGCGCGGATTGTTGTAAAATTCGGTTGTCATTCGTTTCACGTAATCGTTATATAACTGTGTGGAATATTCCTGAAATTTATTCTAACATTCAACAAATTCATCGTACGAAAAGTTATTCCTCTCCAAAAGATATGCCTTCCACAGCTTATTTTTCCTATTTCTAAGCCTCCGAAGATCGCTATTGAACCAGGGAGGTGATGAAGTAAGGGAACGCTGCCGTTCGTAAGGGACGCAAGATTCAAAAATTTTGAAGAGTAAGGCGTAGAACGTGGACAAGGCATTGTCAATGTTATCGTTGGATAAAAGTGTAGTGAAGTCAATGGAAGATATTCTTCTGGAAAGTTCGTCCATATCCGCCTTCCTGAAACTATAAGCGTAGTCGCTAACGTTAACATGTTTAGTATTTTCAGGACTATGAAAATAATCGATTTGGAGAGGCGGATGATATTTATCAAGAGTAGAAAGAAGAATTGGACTGTGATCAACAATTATATTGTTGCAGCCAGTGGAAAATACAAGATCAAGCTGCCGACCCATATCATTCTTTATGGAACTAATCTGATTGAGACCGAAAGAGAAAACCGATCCCAAAAATGAAGACTCTTTAGAACTTAATTTATTAAAGGGATGGCAGCCATCGTCAGCAGAATTGGCTACCCATTGAACGTTGGGTATGTTGAAATCACCCAATAAAAGGAGATCGTCGTCTGGATTCATTAAATTATTAATGAATTCCAATCTTGAAATTAATATATCATACATACTATATCCGTCCCTGTCAATGGTATTGATTAGATCAGGGGGAATATAACAACACATAATAAATAAAAAAGTTCTGGCTAATTTTACTTTGAGAGTAATTAGCTCAATGTCAGAAGAAGCAGATAGGTCGGGTGGTGAAATCAAGCTGCAATTGAGGTGAGTTTTCCAAGCTATGAGAACTCCTCCTCCTCGCGCCTCCGAATCAGTAAACCTATCCCTACGAAATACTTGATAGGATGAATCAAAAATCTCAGCATCCCGAAAACCGTGATGTAACTACGTTTCGGTTAACGCGATAATGTCGAAATTACTAGTAGTTTACGACTAGTAAATTAATTCAGAACAGGTACCAACTTAGGAATTAGGTACCCTGACTTACACACTACTCTCTATATAAGTGGCATACCAAAATAAAGGGGAAGTTTAGAGGAATTTAAATAATCAGTAAAAAGGGTAGATTAATAACACATTTTGGCGGGAAAACTCCCAAAATTTGAAAAAATCACTTGAAATTTGAACAATTTTCAACTTTAAGGATTTATAGCTCCCGATCAGAGAGGGGCAGAAAGGTGTTTGTAGGATTGTTGGAACAGGTCAAGGGTTATCTGTGGAATGGTATCTAAGTATTGGTCATGCAGCTCTTGGTAAAAAAGTTACAGGGTGTTCAGTGAAAATAGTACCTGAATACTCTCTTTCCTTCCCAAACGAAGCATTTCCGACCCCCCTCTCATACAATTTTTTCTTTGTCTTGACATTCCCAACGATTGGCAACCTGTGATAATTTTAATACCAATCACCCTGCGTATATATAAAGATAAATTTTTTTATGGGAATTATATTATTTTCAGTATCAAACTGAATTTGGCTTATTAATAATTAAAAAAGTTGAATTATTTATTAAATAAGCAAAATCTTAGAACTCTAAGATAAGAAAGTTTATTATTTATTTTATTTAATTTGAATATTTTTAAGAGCTGATTTTTCAACGTTAAATAAAGTGGTAGAATAATTAAATAGACAAATGCAAAAAATTTTTGTAAAATTTTTAACAATTTTTTTGTTGAGCAGCTCAGGCCTACTGAAGGTAAAAAAAAATTATTTTCTTAAATTCGGCCTAAAAGGCTGTTTTTTTTTTTTTTAGAATTTTAAAAATCGATTTAAAATACATCTTTGCTGTTAGAATCTTAGTTTCTGTGTCGGTTAAGAGTTTTGCTATTAAATAAAATTACTTACCCTTATTTTTCATCTTCTTTTTCTTCGTATCTTATAGTTGATAAGATTCAACTTGACGCATTTCCTGTTTTGTTTCTCAGCAATGTAACTAAAACAGAAACTCATTTCTTCCGGTTGGCATGTGAAATTCGATCCGGATCACATGTGGCTTGTTCCTGAAATGGAAGATATATCCATTGTAAGGTCGCACTCCTTAAAGAAATAAAATAACAAAAAATAAAAGGAGGTAAAAAATTAAAATATCCCACAGATGTTCCTTGTCTCGTTGTTCACTCGCCTGAAATTGATTTGATTTGTCAAAGGCAATTAATCACCTGTTCTCTGTCCTCAAATTTTTAAAAAACTTCTCGACATGTGGCATTGAGGTAGAAATTCTTTAAAATGAAACGAAAAGTCAATTTATTTCCGGTTTGTGATATGCACAACATTTGAAAAAGAAAAGTGTTTTCGAACCCCAAAAACTCTTAGTACTTTTTTCAATATATGTAAATACAATACCTTGAATCCCAACTTAACTGGTTTCATTTCATTTGTATTCCAGCACCCATAAAATAAAAATTACATTTTTAAATTAACATCGTTTAGGGTAGTTAAATAGCTAAATGCAAAAAATCCGGGATAAGCCCGGTATTTTTACCATTTTTGGCAATTTTTCAGTTCTGCAGCTCTGGCCTACTAAAGGTAAATAAAATTTGTTCGATATGTGGTGCAGCTGTGGTGCGACTGTCTAGAAGTCTAATAATCTTCATAGGACCGTGGTGGAACCATTTCACATTTTTAATCGATTAAAATGAAATTTTTTCCATATCTTATCTCAAACAGCCCTTGTAAAAATCATTGGGGACAACAAGAAAAAAGTGCTGACATGTAGCGTGGAGGCTGGGTGCGATATAAAAGTGTGCTTTACAATCCATTCAAAAAATAAAATCCCTCGACGAAATGCGGCATTATTACAGCGACAATGTGGGTTATATTACTTTCTCTTCTATTTCGAAAACAATCGCTTACTCCACTGAGGGTTAATATTTCCCAATAATTCCCATATCACTCTTCATAAGTTTTTTTCTTTCCTTTTTAATGCTTGATTTATACTTTTTCTATGTATACCCTAAAATCGAAATCAAAGCACTTAATCTATCGAAGTTGATATGTGCGGCTCAGGTAGGTATCTAATGGATGTATGCAAATTGATTATGCAAGGAATCCTTCGAATGCGATTGCTCGTGCGTAAAAAATGCACTTTTGCATCGTGCATCATTCCGCTCACCCTGGGGAACGTACGTACCCTTATGGTAAATAAAAAAATGAAAAATAAATCAAAAATCTACCCCTAAAGCATTCAGTAAAAATTTTGTTCAGATTTATTCAAAGGAAAAATGGGAAATTTTGTTAGTTAGGGAATCGGAGATTTCATTTAAAATTAAAAAAGTAAAAATAACTAACCCATTCAATAAAATGCTTTCGCTGCAATCGACATAATTTGTTACAAAACTTTAACATTTTTGTATACGAACAACAATAAATTTAAACTTGTTTCACCTGTCCTGACCCACTGTTGGGTCACACAGGCTGCATTTCTATCAGACTTTATTTTGATCCTTAATATCCATGATCACTGGTACTTAGGCTTTTATGGGAATGCTGATTTCAAATTTACTATCAAAATATGGAAGTTCTAGTGAAAGAATAAGTGATCCTATAAATCTCTTCCAAAAACAATTTTTTAAAATCAGTTCTCTAATTTGAAATTATTAGTACAAAAATCATTCAAATACTCATCATTGTTTAATTTAATTAATTTAGCAAGGCAATTTTATTTTCGAAATAGGGCACCGAATTTTAAACAGTGACCAGACCATAAAAATCCACATTCACAATAATTTTTATACCATTTCAATAAAATTTACCATTAAATTATTAAAATCCACACAAGAGGCTTTTTTCGTCTACAAATACTATTTTATTAATTAATTCAGTCTACAAATACATTAATTAATTAAATTTTTGATAATTAATATTGATTTAATATTTAATGAGTCTCTCTTTTGAAAAATAATTACATTGTAATACTTTTTAAGTGTTTCTAGTTTTAAATTCTTAACGATAAAAATTGAAAAAATTGAATTGTACAATTATACAAATATTTTTTTAACTTTAAGGGGAGAGTGGACATTTATTAAACGTTTTTCAAATGTTTTTTTTCCATACGAAAATTTATTTTAATGATACAATATTTTAAGAACTGAAAATATTACAAATAAAACTTAAAAAAAAAAATGTTTCTTGGTAATTTTCTTCTTTTCAAATAGGTCTATGATAGGGCTGCCGCAGCTAGGTCCCTTTAAAAAAAATTTTTGGCGGAAAATCTCGAAATGGGTAATATATTAACAGATATTTGTAATCCAGTTCACACCATAGCCACACATGTGTAGAATAATCTCTCAAAATTTGAGACCAATCGGTTGAATGGTTTTTTCTCCAAAAAGTTGCCAACCTGGTCAAAAAACGTGGCCTAAAGTTTAAATATTCCAAGTATAAATCATAGAGAATATCTGTGCGAAATATTTGTTAACGCTAGTTTTACCGAGTGGTAATGTTGTCCCATTGTAGTTTAATTTCAATTTATTTTATCCAGTGCAAAATGTATCCTGTATTTTTTGAAAATATCTTGATTAATCTTTATAAGACATGTGATCAAAAAGTAAAGCCAATTTGTTTATAACTTTGAAAATTGTTATTTATTCTTCTTAATCTGTATCATCCCCTTCAGAATAGTCCCTGCCCAATACAATAAACCTATGCCAGCGATTTTTCCAATCCTCGAAACACTTCTGAAACTCGATGATTGTAATGGCCTTCAGTTGCTTTTTCGAATTTTCTTTTATCTCATCAGTCGATTCAAAACGGTGTCCCCGAAGCCGTCTTTTGAGCTTAGAGAATAGCCAGAAGTCACATGGAGCTAAATCGGGCGAATACGGTGGTTGTGGAATGACATGCATCGAATTTTTGATGAAAAAGTCTCAAAGAACCAATGCAGTGCAGTGCAAGAAATTGAGTGTTTTTGGAACCAATCGAGATATGACTCTTCTCAAGCATAAATGTTGTTTCAAAACGGTTTGGACCGATCCAAAATTAAAAATTTACAGTATCAGCAAGGTCTCTAATTGTCAACCGAGGATTTTTGGGGACCAAATCTTTAATTTCATTGACATGTTGTTCATTGATTGATGTTGATGGTTGTCCGGGACGATTTTTGTTTACAACGCTTTGTCTACCTTCTTTAAACTGTTTATACCACTTGTAAACATTTCTTTCAGACAAAACCTGATGGCCGGAGGCCTTCTGCAACATTCTAAACATTTCTGTAGCAGGAATTTTATTCCGCAAATAAAATTTAATGTAACTTCTTTTCTCAATAAAATCACATATTTTAAAAATTGAAAAATTTACTTTTAGTTGCTCAGAAAACACAACGAAACTAACCAAACAAATGACGTATTGGCGTGAAATTTTACACAGATATGAGTGAGAGTGCTGCCAACCTTAAAATAAGCAGATTTGCTGGAATCAATTTACCGGCGCAATTTAAATTTTAAATTGGCTTTACTTTTTGATCACAGTAGAATAAATTTATAAAAAGTACGATATAATTTTTCTTTGAAAGAATAAATTTAAAATAAACTGACACGGTCGAAAATGACCCCTTGGTAAATCTAGTGTTAATATGTAATCGGTATTCCGAAAAAATGTTGTCCTCAGCAATAAAAAGTCCGGCAAACGAGAGTTTTCTGGTAAAATTTTAGATTTTATTATACTATTTAAACACTTTCATAATGAACATCTTCATAATTTAGATCATCATTAAAATTTCATGCTTTTTCGTTAAATATATAGTATATCTAAAGAATTAAAAGCGTCTTCATTTATTTACTATTCGCTAGGGGGAAGGGCATAAATTTCAAACGCGTATAAAAATTAAAATTTCTCGCAAAAAAAACATCATATTGTAGCTGACAAAAAACCCTACAATTTAAAGAAAATAAGAAGTTTCTACGTCCACAAGAAGAAGAAGAGATATCGCCGAAACACCGAAAATTACGTTTTAAGTTGTTTTTTTTTTTTTTTTTTGAGGTTATGTGAGGGTCAATGGGTCTGAAAATTTCTGCAAAAATGTACTTTTTCATGTCCTCTGTATAAGGATATTTTTTGTTTTGCAAAAGAGTTTTTCACCTTCTTAACCGGCTAGACCCTTTACATTTTTCTCGATGATTTCATTCGTTTACGAAGACAGGAAAAGTTTTTTAAAAATAAAATAGAATATTACTCCTTATTGAAGGGGGAAAAAAAAAAATAATGAAATGTATGTTACAAAAATCGATCTAATGAGCGAGCATTGAAGATATCTCTTCAGCCTTCAATTGATGTCCACTTTAAGATATCTTTTTTTTTTTTCTTATTCTAATTCATGGTTAAACACTTTCGCATGACACCGCTTCTAAGATTTCTTCAAGAGTCGCATTCTGAAGAAGAGATGAAGAAATTAGAAGATGAAGATGTGACGGCGGGTATCTTCAATTCTTCAGCATCAACCAACCATCCATCGGTTTCTTTCTCTTCCTAGACCTCAAGAAGACCCCCAGTCTTGGGAAATAGAAGAAACAAAAAGAAGATTAGAAAACGTTTCTATAAGTCGCGAACAATTCCATTTTTTTGTTCTTCATCTCTCTGGCTGGCTTTTCGTCGTCGTCGTCGTCGTCGTCGTTGGTTCTTTAAGAAAAAAAAAAAATAAATAAAGGTGAAACAAACTGAATACAATACAAGATATAAAAAAAAATAAAAAAAATAAGATCCCCATTCAACTAAAAGGTGAATAAACGATTTTTTTCCAGTTGTCAACGTCTTGTTCTTTTTCACGCTCTTGAGGTACTTCAATCGTCTTATTTTTCATTCTTTGCCGTGTGGGAAAAAAATCTTCATCTTTCAGCACTTTAGGATGATGGTATGAGATCTGTCATATTACCAGAGCAGTTATTTTTTATTTATTTTATTTAGTCTTTATATTGTATATACCACAATGAGAGTCAAAAGTGAAGGTATGTATATTAGAGTGATTTCTTTCATATTGCTTTCTAATAGTTGCCAAACAAGTACTTAGTATGCAAAAGATGGAACCATAAAAATAAGATCTTCTGCTGTAAACTGACGACAAAACCATTTTTTAACACATTTTTCAAAAATTTCGACTTTGAAGACCTCATTAGAAGAAAAAATTACAAAAATTTTATTTCAATTTATATCAAAGAAAAACGCTCATTAAGTCCAAATTTTCCAAAAACTGTTTTCTTACAAGGAAACGTTCTCAGGTATGTCTCACCGATTTTGATGAAATTGAAATATGTTATAGAGTATAGAAAAATAAGAGACACGTATTTTTTTTTATCTGCGGATACGCACATTTAGGGGGTACTTTTTTATTTATTGTTTTTTTTTTTTTAATAAAAATTGGTGTATTTTTTAAAAGTTTGTCCGCCATGTTGGATCCGCCATTTTGATTTTTTTAAATTTAACATCAGATTCATAATCAGCGACTCAAAAAACCCCTTAATACTGGTTTTCACGAAAAAACTGATGTCTGAAATGATTTACGTATTAGTGCGAGGGGTTCCTCCCTTTAGGAGCTTTTTTTACGAAAACCCACAAACAAGTCAACTTTATTTTTCAAAATCGTAAAAAAATTTCAATGATTTTTAACTAAAACTGTTATATTTGTGACGCAAAAATAAAAAAAAAATAAAATCGTTCTTCTGCAATAAAAAATAAGGGTTGCCACCCTCGGGAACCGGATTACTTACAAAAGGTTAGTATATTTATGAGACATCATCTCCATTTTTTTTCATTCGAAAAAATTCATTAGAACTTGCAATATTTAGGAAAAACTGTTTTTGGGGGTAAACTTTAGGGGTGGTTTTCACTCTCTAAATGTGGGTATCAGCAGATAAAAAAAAAAATACGTGTCTCTTATTTTTCGATACTCTATAACATATTTCAATTTCATCAAAATCGGTGAGACACACCTGAGAACGTTTCCTTGTTAGTCAGATTGCAGCAGAAGATCATATTTTTATGGGTCCATCTTTTGCGTACTAAGCCTGATCTAATCAACACCCTTGACAAGGACGGATATAGTGTGTATGTTAATTTCAAGATTGGAATTCATTAATAACTTAACCCATTAACGCCCAAAGAACCTAATTTTTTTGTGCAGTTTGAAACCTCATTCTTACAATTAAAGGACATTTATGTTCCAATAAAAACCATGAATCTTACTAGTTTTGAGTGTGCTCTTTCAGAATCTGTCGTCAAAATTGAGTTTTCTCCAATAGGAAATTAAATATGGCGACTTTTTGGAAAAAAGGTATCAAAATATTTGAAATTTTTTTTTTGTGTAATTTTTTTTTCAAGTCAATAGAGTTTTGCATTGCAATTGTTACTATGATCAACGGTGATCGGAATGTTTGAACTTACAGAAAAAAGTTTTGTTGCTGATCGCAATCACTCATAACCTTTTCAAAATGGCGGATTTTTTATAGTGCATATTCTGAAAATCTGAAACTCTGAAAATCGTACAGATTTTCGTGAAATTCTGTACCAAGGGGTTTTTATCGTCACTGATTATGAGATTAAAATCAGATTTTTAAAATTCAAAATGGAAAATTCAATATGGCGGACAACAAATTTTAAAAATCTCTCAGATTTTCATGAAATTCAGTATACAGGAGTTTTGGTAGTCACTAATCACAAATTTAACATCAAATTTTGAAAATTAAAAATTGGGGATTCAATATGGCGGAGGGGACTCACAATAATAAAGCACCCGAGAAGTGAGAGGCAAGGGGACTCACTATAATAAAGCATCCCAAAGGAGACAAAATTCTACCACGTCCACGCCATCAATTCGTGATCAGCAACTACAAAAACCCCGAATTTCATGGAAACCTACAAGATTTTCAAAACTTGATGTCCGCCATATTGAATCCGCAATTTTCAAAATTTAATGTTAAATTTGTGATTAGCGACTACCAAAACTCCTGTATACTGAATTTCATGAAAATCTGTGAGATTTTTAAAATTTGTTTTCCGCCATATTGAATTTGCCATTTTGAATTTTGAAAATCTGATTTTAATCTCATAATCAGTGACGATAAAAACCCCTTGGTACAGAATTTCACGAAAATCTGTACGATTTTCAGAGTTTCAGATTTTCAGAATATGCACTATAGAAAATCCGCAATTTTGAAAAGGTTATGAGTGATTACGATCAGCAACAAAACTTTTTTCTGTAAGTTCAAACATTCCGATCACCGTTGATCATAGTAAGAATTGCAATGCAAAACTCTATTGACTTGAAAAAAAAAATTACACAAAAAAAAAATTTCAAATATTTTGATACCTTTTTTCCAAAAAGTCGCCATATTTAATTTCCTATTGGAGAAAACTCAATTTTGACGACGGATTCTGAAAGAGCACACTCAAAACTAGTAAGATTCATGGTTTTTATTGGAAATAAATGTCCAACACTCCAAGGAATCGATCGGTATAGCGTTTCCTGTATAATTTATAAAATATAATAAACTGGCGATCAAAATTATGTGATCATCGCAAAAATTTTGTTACTTTTTAAACCTCTGTATCTTCGTGAAAAAAGAACGGATTTGCATGAATTAAAACTCAGTTTGAAGCATTTGAATTGTATTCTCTGAAGGACATGAATCGAAATTTCTTTTCATTCCCTACTGCGCAATTAGAGATAAAAAGTAGAAGAAAGAAAGGATCCCTTAATTTTTTTATGAAGTTCAAGTGGCTTCTATGTGCTCGGACAAAAATATGCGAATAATTTCATGTGAGGCTTTAAGGGGTTATATACAGTCCGGATTTTCAGAAAATCAATTTTTATTTTATTTTATTCTCGTAATTTACATATATTTAAGTACACCCACAGAAAACTTCGTGTCAATCCGGTGAATATTCTCGAAGTTAGACGCATACAGAATGATCCAAAAGTATGGAAACGGCTAAATAACTTTCGAGGAATGCATTTTGGAGGAAAAAGTTTTAGACAAAAGTGTTAGGAATTTTCCCTGGCTATTCAATGGTGGCCATAGATTTGACCTTGACCATCTTGAAGGTCACTTCAAGGTCAAATTGACTTTTTTTAAATTTGAACCTATATTTTTGAACACGGAAATAGAAAGAGCGGAAAATTTTACGTCCGACTATGATCTTAACCATGACCTCGAAGGTCATAGCAGTAATTTTATTCCGCAAACAAAATTTAATGCAACTTCTTTGCTCAATAAAATAATACATTGTAAAAATCGAAAAATTCACTTTTAATTGCTCAGAAAACATAACGAACCTAACCAAACAAATGACATACAGGCGTGAAATTGTACACAGGTATGAGTGACAGTGCTACCAACCTAAACCCAAAAAGATTTGCTCGAATCGATATAACCGCGTAATTTAAATTCAAAATTGGCTTTACTTTTTGATCACGGTAGTGTTTCATTTTTATAATTAGGTACGTATTAAATTCAAAATTTTCAATGTACTCATTTTTATGTGATTTTTAATGAAAGTTAACATTAAAAAGCTACCGGATATTTTCGGTTGAATAGTAAATAATTGAAATAGGAAAATATTTCTTTGCAAATATTCGAAAATATATATATTATTGGTTTTCATAATTTTACTATTCAATGTAAATTTGTTTCTCGGGCGGGAAAGCTTAATTCAGGTTTAAACCAAACTTACACAAAGCTTAAGTCAAGTTGATTAGTGCTCAATTTCTTCCATAAATTTAATATATTTTTTAAAATTATGCTTTAAGAGTTATGCCAAGGTTACATTCGAAACATTAAACGTTTATAATTACTTTAAAGGTGCAGAAAATTAGAAGGTAGTTCTAGTGTTAAGCCAGGCTTAAGACAAATTTTAATCAGGCTAGTGGAAAACCTGAACCAGGCTTAAACTAAGTTTAAGCCAGTCTTAAGTCAGGTCCTAAATATTGCCAGGTGAAACAACAGCACCCAATTTTTTGATTTATATTTATTTTATATTACCTTCACCTGATGATACCCGCGTCCTGGGAGGTCCCCCGTGATGATGGGGGCAAATGGGACCCCGTGTCGTCATTGCGGAACGGCACAGCACGGCATGGAACAATGATTGAACTCTTGAGACTTGAAAGCAAACAGAACTCACATTTTTTTTCTCCGCGCTCTGTGCGGCATTCAATTTTATATCTTTGCAGCTGTTCTGCATCTCGATCTTCTTCTACCTGTATCCATTTATTTATCCGATATCTAGGTAAACAGGTATTTTGTAATTTAGTCGACTGACTGATTGACTATAAGCGCACGGAGGCTGCTTACTGCCAAAAATCCGGTTTCATCGATGCCTTAGCTTCAGTCGGAATGGCGAAGATTCTTCAAATTTATTTTCGTTTTATAAAAAAAAAAAAATACTATATATAACGATTTCATTAAGGAAAACTTTATATCAAAATCAGAAAATTTAGTAAGCAATAAGGACCTAAATATACCTTTTTTTCCCAATACGATCATATGTTAAAATTTCATTTAAAGATTATTTCATAGGATATAGATCCCCAAAAACATGCTAAGATAAAACCCAGATGGATATTTAAAATAAAAAACTTTTACACAACAGTAACATGCAATCCCCAAAATATAAAAGGTTTAATTAAGATTTCTTTTAAAGAAAATCTTCAGGAAAGGGAGAGTATAAATGAATCTTGCCACTCTTCGTTTCGGTGAATGTTTAATTAATGTTGTTTATAAAAAAAATATACAAATCCAAATCGAGCCGGTATTTCTCATTTCCGGCGAGATGATGCCATACCAAATCATTTTTTTGTTCTATCGTCATGTGCATCATCATCCATCAAAAATTTCTGTCTTTGGCGCGCCTGCTCACCTCCAGCGCGATTTAGCGTGCATTTTAAATTGAGCTTATGAGCTCATCTCCTCCGGACCCCATGAGATCCCCCCGAGACCCTCTGAAACTTGCAAAGACAGAAACGTGATAGTCGATCACGACGCAACCTATTCCTCAATTTATAATATCCCAGATAAGATGCAGCGGATACAGATCTTGGATCCGTCTTTTTTATTGTAAGATTTCTATATGAGAATCTTTTCTTCTCACTTAGATTAAAATATTTACGTTCAGTAAAATATTAGCTATAAAATTAAAGAAAAGTTTAAAAAGTCAAAATATTAAATACATATAAAATTTTGCTTATAAGAAATTTTTTTTTGTTCATTCAAAAGGTGAGTTCTTAATTCAAAGAAATAAAATTTGAGTTTTGAATCCAGATTAATATATTTGGATCTCAGAAATATCTTTTACTTTAAGGGCCTTTTTTATTGAACTCAACGCACCGAGTTTAAATAAAATAACTAAAATATTCCAGGGAAAAAAGGAGGAATTTTGAAGAAAATTTCACTATTTTTTAATATGCTTGTTTTCTTTGAGTGAGCACCTCAGTAGAAATTAACACATTTATTTACTCAAAAAGGGCTCCCTGGATCGTCTTTTTTGGCTAATTCGACTCTTCATAAAATAACTAGATGATTCTAGGCAAAAATCAGAAAAGTGTCGAAGAAAAAATAGCAGAATTTTAAAATTTACATTTTCCCTTGTACTTTTACCGTCCTATCAGGTAAAAAAATTATTTCCTAAAAAAGGGCTCCCCGGATTGGGTTTTTTGGCTAAATCGACTCCTAATAAAATAACTAGATAATTTTAGGCAAAAATCAGAAAAGTGTTGAAGAAAAAATAGCAGAATTTTAATATTTAGATTTTCCCTTGTATTTTTCCCGCCCTATCAAGTAAAAAAATTATTTGCTAAAAAAGGGCTCCCCGGATAGGGTTTTTTGGCTAATTCGACTCCTAATAAAATAACTAGATGATTGTAGGCAGAAAACAGAAAAGCCTAGAAGAAAAAATATCAGAATTTTAATATTCACATTTTCCTTGTACTTTTCCCGCCCTATCAAGTAAAAAAATTATTTGCTAAAAAAAGGCTCCCCGGATAGGATTTTTTGGCTAATTCGACTCCTAATAAAATAACTAGATGATTCTATGCAAAAAACAGAAAAGTCTAGAAGAAAAAATAGCAGAATTTTACTATTTACATATTTTCCCTTGTATTTTTGCCCTTGTATTTTTGCCGCCCTATCAGGTAAAAAAAATTATTTCCTAAAAAAGGGCTCCCGGATAGGGTTTTTTGGCTAATTCGACTCCTAATAAAATAACTAGGTGATTCTAGGCAAAAAACAGAAAAGCCTAGAAGAAAAAATATCAGAATTTTAATATTCACATTTTCCTTGTACTTTTCCCGCCCTATCAAGTAAAAAAATTATTTGCTAAAAAAAGGCTCCCCGGATAGGATTTTTTGGCTAATTCGACTCCTAATAAAATAACTAGATGATTCTATGCAAAAAACAGAAAAGTCTAGAAGAAAAAATAGCAGAATTTTAATATTTAGATTTTACCTTGTATTTTTCCCGCCCTATCAAGTAAAAAAATTATTTCCTAAAAAAGGGCTCCCCGGATAGGGTTTTTTGGCTAATTCGACTCCCAATAAAATAACTAGATGGTTCTAGGCAAAAAACAGAAAAGTGTTGAAGAAAAAATAGCAGAATTTTAATATTCAGATTTTCCCTTGTATTTTCCCCGCCCTATCAGGTAAAAAAATTGTTTCTTAAAAAAGGCTCCCCGGATAGGTTTTTTTTGGTAATTCAACTCCTAATAAAATAACTAGATGATTCTAGGGAAAAAAAACAGAAAAGTCCAGAAGAAAAAATAGCAGAATTTTAATATTTAGATTTTCCCTTGTATTTTTCCCGCCCTATCAAGTAAAAAAATTATTTCCTAAAAAAGGGCTCCCCGGATAGGGTTTTTTGGCTAATTCGACTCCCAATAAAATAACTAGATGGTTCTAGGCAAAAAACAGAAAAGTGTTGAAGAAAAAATAGCAGAATTTTAATATTCAGATTTTCCCTTGTATTTTCCCCGCCCTATCAGGTAAAAAAATTGTTTCTTAAAAAAGGCTCCCCGGATAGGTTTTTTTTGGTAATTCAACTCCTAATAAAATAACTAGATGATTCTAGGGAAAAAAAACAGAAAAGTCCAGAAGAAAAAATAGCAGAATTTTAATATTTAGATTTTCCCTTGTATTTTTCCCGCCCTATCAAGTAAAAAAATTATTTCCTAAAAAAGGGCTCCCCGGATAGGGTTTTTTGGCTAATTCGACTCCCAATAAAATAACTAGATGGTTCTAGGCAAAAAACAGAAAAGTGTTGAAGAAAAAATAGCAGAATTTTAATATTTAGATTTTCCCTTGTATTTTTCCCGTCCTATCAAGTAAAAAAATTATTTCCTAAAAAAGGGCTCCCCGGATAGGGTTTTTTGGCTAATTCGACTCCCAATAAAATAACTAGATGGTTCTAGGCAAAAAACAGAAAAGTGTTGAAGAAAAAATAGCAGAATTTTAATATTCAGATTTTCCCTTGTATTTTCCCCGCCCTATCAGGTAAAAAAATTGTTTCTTAAAAAAGGCTCCCCGGATAGGTTTTTTTTGGTAATTCAACTCCTAATAAAATAACTAGATGATTCTAGGGAAAAAAAACAGAAAAGTCCAGAAGAAAAAATAGCAGAATTTTAATATTTAGATTTTCCCTTGTATTTTTCCCGCCCTATCAAGTAAAAAAATTATTTCCTAAAAAAGGGCTCCCCGGATAGGGTTTTTTGGCTAATTCGACTCCCAATAAAATAACTAGATGGTTCTAGGCAAAAAACAGAAAAGTGTTGAAGAAAAAATAGCAGAATTTTAATATTTAGATTTTCCCTTGTATTTTTCCCGCCCTATCAAGTAAAAAAATTATTTTCTAAAAAAGGGCTCCCCGGATAGGGTTTTTTGGCTAATTCGACTCCTAATAAAATAACTAGATGATTGTAGGCAGAAAACAGAAAAGTGTAGAAGAAAAAATAGCAGAATTTTACTATTTACATTTTCCCTTGTATTTTTGCCGCCCTATCAGGTAAAAAAAATTATTTCCTAAAAAAGGGCTCCCCGGATAGGGTTTTTTGGCTAATTCGACTCCTAATAAAATAACTAGATGATTCTAGGCAGAAAACAGAAAAGTCTAGAAGAAAAAATAGCAGAATTTTAATATTTACATTTTCCTTGTACTTTTCCCGCCCTATCAAGTAAAAAAATTATTTGCTAAAAAAAGGCTCCCGGATAGGTTTTTTTGGCTAATTCGACTCCTAATAAAATAACTAGATGATTCTATGCAAAAAACAGAAAAGTCTAGAAGAAAAAATAGCAGAATTTTAATATTTACATTTTCCCTTGTATTTTTCCCGCCCTATCAGGTAAAAAAAAATTATTTCCTAAAAAAGGGCTCCCGGATAGGGTTTTTTGGCTAATTCGACTCCTAATAAAATAACTAGGTGATTCTATGCAAAAAACAGAAAAGTCTAGAAGAAAAAATAGCAGAATTTTAATATTTACATTTTCCTTGTACTTTTCCCGCCCTATCAAGTAAAAAAATTATTTGCTAAAAAAAGGCTCCCCGGATAGGTTTTTTTGGCTAATTCGACTCCTAATAAAATAACTAGATGATTCTATGCAAAAAACAGAAAAGTCTAGAAGAAAAAATAGCAGAATTTTAATATTTACATTTTCCTTGTACTTTTCCCGCCCTATCAAGTAAAAAAATTATTTGCTAAAAAAGGGCTCCCCGGATAGGTTTTTTTGGCTAATTCGACTCCTAATAAAATAACTAGATGATTGTAGGCAGAAAACAGAAAAGTGTAGAAGAAAAAATAGCAGAATTTTACTATTTACATTTTCCTTGTACTTTTCCCGCCCTATCAAGTAAAAAAATTATTTGCTAAAAAAAGGCTCCCCGGATAGGTTTTTTTGGCTAATTCGACTCCTAATAAAATAACTAGATGATTCTATGCAAAAAACAGAAAAGTCTAGAAGAAAAAATAGCAGAATTTTAATATTTACATTTTCCCTTGTATTTTTGCCGCCCTATCAGGTAAAAAAAATTATTTCCTAAAAAAGGGCTCCCGGATAGGGTTTTTTGGCTAATTCGACTCCTAATAAAATAACTAGGTGATTCTAGGCAAAAAACAGAAAAGCCTAGAAGAAAAAATATCAGAATTTTAATATTCACATTTTCCTTGTACTTTTCCCGCCCTATCAAGTAAAAAAATTATTTGCTAAAAAAAGGCTCCCCGGATAGGATTTTTTGGCTAATTCGACTCCTAATAAAATAACTAGATGATTCTAGGCAAAAATCAGAAAAGTCTAGAAGAAAAAATAGCAGAATTTTAATATTTACATTTTCCCTTGTATTTTTGCCGCCCTATCAGGTAAAAAAAATTATTTCCTAAAAAAGGGCTCCCGGATAGGGTTTTTTGGCTAATTCGACTCCTAATAAAATAACTAGATGATTCTAGGCAAAAAACAGAAAAGTAGAGAAGAAAAAATAGCAGAATTTTAAAATTTAGATTTTCCCTTGTATTTTTCCCGCCCTATCAGGTAAAAAAATTATTTCCTAAAAAAGGGCTCCCCGGATAGGGTTTTTTGGCTAATTCGACTCCTAATAAAATAAATAGGTGATTCTAGGCAAAAAACAGAAAAGCCTAGAAGAAAAAATATCAGAATTTTAATATTCACATTTTCCTTGTACTTTTCCCGCCCTATCAAGTAAAAAAATTATTTGCTAAAAAAAGGCTCCCCGGATAGGTTTTTTTGGCTAATTCGAATCCTAATAAAATAAATAGATGATTTTAGGCAAAAATCAGAAAAGTCTAGAAGAAAAAATAGCAGAATTTTAATATTAAGATTTCCCTTGTATTTTTTCTCCCCAACAAATTTAACAATTTATTTTCTTAAAGAGGGCTCGTTTTTTGAGCTAGATCGACTAAAAACAAAGTCAGTAAAATATGCTAGGCAAAAAAAAAGTGTTGAAGAAAATTCTGGATTTTTTGGGTGGAGCCAGGCTTTACTTAAGCAAGACTTAGGCCAAGTTTAAGTAAAGCTTGAACCAGACCCGTATCAAAAGCTATTTTACGTGTTTATCAAAGACTTTAAGTTAAAACTTATATTCTGAAAAAGTAATGATTCATATTTATTGGCTGAGAATGATGCAGACAAAATTCATTGTTATACCCCAGAGGTAAAAGAAAAAATGGAAAAGAAGAAGAATAAACTGACAACAATAACTCAATCACTTTGATCATAAACAACCTCATCTTAAATAAAAAGAAGCAATAAAAAATTACGTTGAAGGTTAGAAAATCGTTTAAGAGAAGAAGTGCCACCGATCAAGAAAAGTAAACCGCGCCGCCGCCACAGCGAAGAAAGGTCACAGATTCCCGCGCGGCTGCGAAGAAGACCCCCAGCAATTGAAGATCTTTTAAAGGTTTAAGATGAAAGCAACAATCATCGCGATGAGTCTGAAAAGACGATTGGGAAAAAATAGAAAAAATAAAGTTAAGATGAAATTGAAGAAGAAGAAGAAGTGGGCACAGAAATCGAATAGAAAACTTTTGCTTACCAAACATCCAATTTATTTTAGCCAGGCCTCTTCTTTTTCGTTTCTTTTTAAACATATATTTTTTTTAATGGATCCTCTTACCCGCCGGCGACCTCTATTACGAAATCTTTCGCGAGAATTTGATGG
The DNA here is from genome assembly GCA_949715965.1 of Dysmachus trigonus. Taxonomy (NCBI): domain Eukaryota; kingdom Metazoa; phylum Arthropoda; class Insecta; order Diptera; family Asilidae; genus Dysmachus; species Dysmachus trigonus. The sequence goes on from OX454324.1 coordinate 1,551,087, forward strand.
TGCGTTTTACCGCGCGAATAAACTAACTGGTGGCCTCCTCTTTGCGGAGCTCTTCAGTTGAGATTTAAAAAATTTTTCCCATCACTTAAAACCTTACTTAAAAAATAAGCGAAGGCTAAGATTCCGCATTGCTCGCCGGGGGGCGCTCGGGACGCGCTCCAAAAATGTTTAGAGAGGAGAAAATATCTCGAAATAAGATGGGAAAAAAGAAAAAGCAAAAATAAATAACATGAATCGGAATCGGTTGATGAGCAATAATTAGAGCAAGATAAGATGAAGGAAATGGGCCTCTTTCTCAGGCAATCGGTTCCCCAATAATTGGGCACATTCAGTGCCGGATTTTATGTTTAAATAGGCAAAAGTACCAAAAGTAGGCTGCAGCAGAATTATTTTAAAAAGAAAATAAATATAGACGTAACAATTACTGCACTGCATTATTATTATCGCTATTATCACTATTGTTTTTTTATTGATTTTATTCGATTTGTTTTATCACATATCAGAAAGATCTAAGAAAAATTTGAGTCATCACTCATTCAAAAATTCCAAAAATTAGCTGAATTATATAAAAATTTTCATGTGACTCAGGTTAAAGTTGAAAAAATGATTTTCTTAAAAAAGTGACCCGAGCTCGGTTTTTTTTGGCTTAATCAGCTTGAAATAAAATAAATAAAAAGGGCTGAACAACTACAAAGAAATATGTAAATAGTAAAATTCTGCGATTTTTTCTTCAGGACTTTTCTGTTTTTTGCCTAAAACCATCTAGTTACTTTACTAAGAGTCGATTTAGCCAAAAAAACCGATCCGCGAAGCCCGTTTTTAGAAAATAATTTTGTTGCCTCTATAGGGCTGAAAAAAATACAAGGTAAAATGTAAAAATTAAAATTCTGCTACTTTTCCTTCTGGAGTTTTCTATTTTTTGCCTAAAATCATCTAGCTACTTTACTAAGAGTCGATTTAGCCAAAAAAACCGATCCGCGAAGCCCTTTTTTAGAAAATAATTTTTTTTCCTCTATAGGGCTGAAAAAATACAACTAAAAATATAAATATTAAAATTCTGCAATTTTCCCTTCTGGAGTTTTCTATTTTTGCCTAAAATCATCTAGTTACTTTACTACGAGTCGATTTAGCCAAAAAAACCGATCCGCGAAGCCCGTTTTTAGAAAGTAATTTTGTTGCAACTAAAAATATAAATATTAAAATTCTGCAATTTTCCCTTCTGGAGTTTTCTATTTTTTGCCTAAAATCATCTAGTTACTTTACTACGAGTCGATTTAGCCAAAAAAACCGATCCGCGAAGCCCGTTTTTAGAAAAAAATTTTTTTTTCCTCTATAGGGCTGAAAAAATACAACTAAAAATATAAATATTAAAATTCTGCAATTTTCCCTTCTGGAGTTTTCTATTTTTTGCCTAAAATCATCTAGTTACTTTACTACGAGTCGATTTAGCCAAAAAAACCGATCCGCGAAGCCCTTTTTTAGAAAATAATTTTTTTTCCTCTATAGGGCTGAAAAAATACAACTAAAAATATAAATATTAAAATTCTGCAATTTTCCCTTCTGGAGTTTTCTATTTTTGCCTAAAATCATCTAGTTACTTTACTACGAGTCGATTTAGCCAAAAAAACCGATCCGCGAAGCCCTTTTTTAGAAAATAATTTTTTTTCCTCTATAGGGCTGAAAAAATACAACTAAAAATATAAATATTAAAATTCTGGAGTTTTCTATTTTTTGCCTAAAATCATCTAGTTACTTTACTAAGAGTAGATTTAGCCAAAAAAACCGATCCGCGAAGCCCGTTTTTAGAAAATAATTTTTTTTTCCTCTATAGGGCTGAAAAAATACAACTAAAAATATAAATATTAAAATTCTGCAATTTTCCCTTCTGGAGTTTTCTATTTTTTGCCTAAAATCATCTAGTTACTTTACCACGAGTCGATTTAGCCAAAAAAACCGATCCGCGAAGCCTTTTTTTAGAAAATAATTTTTTTTTCCTCTATAGGGCTGAAAAAATACAACTAAAAATATAAATATTAAAATTCTGCAATTTTTCCTTCTGGAGTTTTCTATTTTTGCCTAAAATCATCTAGTTACTTTACTACGAGTCGATTTAGCCAAAAAAACCGATCCGCGAAGCCCTTTTTAGAAAATAATTTTTTTTTCCTCTATAGGACTGAAAAAATACAACTAAAAATATAAATATTAAAATTCTGCAATTTTCCCTTCTGGAGTTTTCTATTTTTTGCCTAAAATCATCTAGTTACTTTACTACGAGTCGATTTAGCCAAAAAAACCGATCCGCGAAGCCCTTTTTAGAAAATAATTTTTTTTTCCTCTATAGGACTGAAAAAATACAACTAAAAATATAAATATTAAAATTCTGCAATTTTCCCTTCTGGAGTTTTCTATTTTTTGCCTAAAATCATCTAGTTACTTTACTACGAGTCGATTTAGCCAAAAAAACCGATCCGCGAAGCCCTTTTTTAGAAAATAATTTTTTTTTCCTCTATAGGGCTGAAAAAATACAACTAAAAATATAAATATTAAAATTCTGCGATTTTTCCTTCTGGAGTTTTCTATTTTTTGCCTAAAATCATCTAGTTACTTTACTACGAGTCGATTTAGCCAAAAAAACCGATCCGCGAAGCCCTTTTTAGAAAATAATTTTTTTTTCCTCTATAGGACTGAAAAAATACAACTAAAAATATAAATATTAAAATTCTGCAATTTTCCCTTCTGGAGTTTTCTATTTTTTGCCTAAAATCATCTAGTTACTTTACTACGAGTCGATTTAGCCAAAAAAACCGATCCGCGAAGCCCTTTTTTAGAAAATAATTTTTTTTTCCTCTATAGGGCTGAAAAAATACAACTAAAAATATAAATATTAAAATTCTGGAGTTTTCTATTTTTTGCCTAAAATCATCTAGTTACTTTACTAAGAGTAGATTTAGCCAAAAAAACCGATCCGCGAAGCCCGTTTTTAGAAAATAATTTTTTTTTCCTCTATAGGGCTGAAAAAATACAACTAAAAATATAAATATTAAAATTCTGCAATTTTCCCTTCTGGAGTTTTCTATTTTTGCCTAAAATCATCTAGTTACTTTACTACGAGTCGATTTAGCCAAAAAAACCGATCCGCGAAGCCCTTTTTTAGAAAATAATTTTTTTTTCCTCTATAGGGCTGAAAAAATACAACTAAAAATATAAATATTAAAATTCTGGAGTTTTCTATTTTTTGCCTAAAATCATCTAGTTACTTTACTAAGAGTAGATTTAGCCAAAAAAACCGATCCGCGAAGCCCGTTTTTAGAAAATAATTTTTTTTTCCTCTATAGGGCTGAAAAAATACAACTAAAAATATAAATATTAAAATTCTGCAATTTTCCCTTCTGGAGTTTTCTATTTTTTGCCTAAAATCATCTAGTTACTTTACCACGAGTCGATTTAGCCAAAAAAACCGATCCGCGAAGCCCTTTTTTAGAAAATAATTTTTTTTTCCTCTATAGGGCTGAAAAAATACAACTAAAAATATAAATATTAAAATTCTGGAGTTTTCTATTTTTTGCCTAAAATCATCTAGTTACTTTACTACGAGTCGATTTAGCCAAAAAAACCGATCCGCGAAGCCCTTTTTTAGAAAATAATTTTTTTTCCTCTATAGGGCTGAAAAAATACAACTAAAAATATAAATATTAAAATTCTGCAATTTTCCCTTCTGGAGTTTTCTATTTTTGCCTAAAATCATCTAGTTACTTTACTACGAGTCGATTTAGCCAAAAAAACCGATCCGCGAAGCCCTTTTTTAGAAAATAATTTTTTTTTCCTCTATAGGGCTGAAAAAATACAACTAAAAATATAAATATTAAAATTCTGGAGTTTTCTATTTTTTGCCTAAAATCATCTAGTTACTTTACTAAGAGTAGATTTAGCCAAAAAAACCGATCCGCGAAGCCCGTTTTTAGAAAATAATTTTTTTTTCCTCTATAGGGCTGAAAAAATACAACTAAAAATATAAATATTAAAATTCTGCAATTTTCCCTTCTGGAGTTTTCTATTTTTTGCCTAAAATCATCTAGTTACTTTACTACGAGTCGATTTAGCCAAAAAAACCGATCCGCGAAGCCCTTTTTTAGAAAATAATTTTTTTTTCCTCTATAGGGCTGAAAAATACAACTAACAACTAAAAATATAAATATTAAAATTCTGCAATTTTCCCTTCTGGAGTTTTCTATTTTTTGCCTAAAATCATCTAGTTACTTTACTACGAGTCGATTTAGCCAAAAAAACCGATCCGCGAAGCCCTTTTTAGAAAATAATTTTTTTTTCCTCTATAGGACTGAAAAAATACAACTAAAAATATAAATATTAAAATTCTGCAATTTTCCCTTCTGGAGTTTTCTATTTTTTGCCTAAAATCATCTAGTTACTTTACTACGAGTCGATTTAGCCAAAAAAACCGATCCGCGAAGCCCTTTTTTAGAAAATAATTTTTTTTTCCTCTATAGGGCTGAAAAAATACAACTAAAAATATAAATATTAAAATTCTGCAATTTTCCCTTCTGGAGTTTTCTATTTTTTGCCTAAAATCATCTAGATACTTTACTACGAGTCGATTTAGCCAAAAAAACCGATCCGCGAAGCCCTTTTTTAGAAAATAATTTTTTTTTCCTCTATAGGGTTGAAAAATACAACTAAAAATATAAATATTAAAATTCTGCAATTTTCCCTTCTGGAGTTTTCTATTTTTTGCCTAAAATCATCTAGTTACTTTACTAAGAGTCGATTTAGCCAAAAAAACCGATCCGCGAAGCCCGTTTTTAGAAAATAATTTTGTTGCCTCTATAGGGCTGAAAAAAATACAAGGTAAAATGTAAAAATTAAAATTCTACTACTTTTCCTTCTGGAGTTTTCTATTTTTTGCCTAAAATCATCTAGTTACTTTACTAAGAGTCGATTTAGCCCAAAAAACCGATCCGCGAAGCCCGTTTTTAGAAAATAATTTTGTTGCCTCTATAGGGCTGAAAAAAATACAAGGTAAAATGTAAAAATTAAAATTCTGCTACTTTTCCTTCTGGAGTTTTCTATTTTTTGCCTAAAATCATCTAGTTACTTTACTAAGAGTCGATTTAGCCCAAAAAACCGATCCGCGAAGCCCGTTTTTAGAAAATAATTTTGTTGCCTCTATAGGGCTGAAAAAAATACAAGGTAAAATGTAAAAATTAAAATTCTACTACTTTTCCTTCTGGAGTTTTCTATTTTTTGCCTAAAATCATCTAGTTACTTTACTAAGAGTCGATTTAGCCCAAAAAACCGATCCGCGAAGCCCGTTTTTAGAAAATAATTTTGTTGCCTCTATAGGGCTGAAAAAAATACAAGGTAAAATGTAAAAATTAAAATTCTACTACTTTTCCTTCTGGAGTTTTATATTTTTTGCCTAAAATCATCTAGTTACTTTACTAAGAGTCGATTTAGCCCAAAAAACCGATCCGCGAAGCCCGTTTTTAGAAAATAATTTTGTTGCCTCTATAGGGCTGAAAAAAATACAAGGTAAAATGTAAAAATTAAAATTCTGCTACTTTTCCTTCTGGAGTTTTCTATTTTTTGCCTAAAATCATCTAGTTACTTTACTAAGAGTCGATTTAGCCCAAAAAACCGATCCGCGAAGCCCGTTTTTAGAAAATAATTTTGTTGCCTCTATAGGGTTGAAAAAAATACAAGGTAAAATGTAAAAATTAAAATTCTGCTACTTTTCCTTCTGGAGTTTTCTATTTTTTGCCTAAAATCATCTAGTTACTTTACTAAGAGTCGATTTAGCCCAAAAAACCGATCCGCGAAGCCCGTTTTTAGAAAATAATTTTGTTGCCTCTATAGGGCTGAAAAAAATACAAGGTAAAATGTAAAAATTAAAATTCTGCTACTTTTCCTTCTGGAGTTTTCTATTTTTTGCCTAAAATCATCTAGTTACTTTACTAAGAGTCGATTTAGCCCAAAAAACCGATCCGCGAAGCCCGTTTTTAGAAAATAATTTTGTTGCCTCTATAGGGCTGAAAAAAATACAAGGTAAAATGTAAAAATTAAAATTCTACTACTTTTCCTTCTGGAGTTTTCTATTTTTTGCCTAAAATCATCTAGTTACTTTACTAAGAGTCGATTTAGCCCAAAAAACCGATCCGCGAAGCCCGTTTTTAGAAAATAATTTTGTTGCCTCTATAGGGCTGAAAAAAATACAAGGTAAAATGTAAAAATTAAAATTCTACTACTTTTCCTTCTGGAGTTTTCTATTTTTTGCCTAAAATCATCTAGTTACTTTACTAAGAGTCGATTTAGCCCAAAAAACCGATCCGCGAAGCCCGTTTTTAGAAAATAATTTTGTTGCCTCTATAGGGCTGAAAAAAATACAAGGTAAAATGTAAAAATTAAAATTCTGCTACTTTTCCTTCTGGAGTTTTCTATTTTTTGCCTAAAATCATCTAGTTACTTTACTAAGAGTCGATTTAGCCCAAAAAACCGATCCGCGAAGCCCGTTTTTAGAAAATAATTTTGTTGCCTCTATAGGGCTGAAAAAAATACAAGGTAAAATGTAAAAATTAAAATTCTACTACTTTTCCTTCTGGAGTTTTCTATTTTTTGCCTAAAATCATCTAGTTACTTTACTAAGAGGCGATTTAGCCCAAAAAACCGATCCGCGAAGCCCGTTTTTAGAAAATAATTTTGTTGCCTCTATAGGGCTGAAAAAAATACAAGGTAAAATGTAAAAATTAAAATTCTACTACTTTTCCTTCTGGAGTTTTCTATTTTTTGCCTAAAATCATCTAGTTACTTTACTACGAGTCGATTTAGCCAAAAAAACCGATCCGCGAAGCCCTTTTTTAGAAAATAATTTTTTTTTCCTCTATAGGGCTGAAAAAATACAACTAAAAATATAAATATTAAAATTCTGCAATTTTCCCTTCTGGAGTTTTCTATTTTTTGCCTAAAATCATCTAGATACTTTACTACGAGTCGATTTAGCCAAAAAAACCGATCCGCGAAGCCCTTTTTTAGAAAATAATTTTTTTTTCCTCTATAGGGCTGAAAAAATACAACTAAAAATATAAATATTAAAATTCTGCGATTTTTCCTTCTGGAGTTTTCTATTTTTTGCCTAAAATCATCTAGATACTTTACTACGAGTCGATTTAGCCAAAAAAACCGATCCGCGAAGCCCTTTTTTAGAAAATAATTTTTTTTTCCTCTATAGGGCTGAAAAAATACAAATAAAAATATAAATATTAAAATTCTGCAATTTTTCCTTCTGGAGTTTTCTATTTTTTGCCTAAAATCATCTAGTTACTTTACTAAGAGTCGATTTAGCCCAAAAAACCGATCCGCGAAGCCCGTTTTTAGAAAATAATTTTGTTGCCTCTATAGGGCTGAAAAAATACAACTAAAAATATAAATTTAAAATTCTGCAATTTTTCCTTCTGGAGTTTTCTATTTTTGCCTAAAATCATCTAGTTACTTTACTACGAGTCGATTTAGCCAAAAAAACCGATCCGCGAAGCCCGTTTTTAGAAAAAAATTTTTTTTTCCTCTATAGGGCTGAAAAAATACAACTAAAAATATAAATATTAAAATTCTGCAATTTTCCCTTCTGGAGTTTTCTATTTTTTGCCTAAAATCATCTAGTTACTTTACTACGAGTCGATTTAGCCAAAAAAACCGATCCGCGAAGCCCGTTTTTAGAAAATAATTTTGTTGCCTCTATAGGGCTGAAAAAATACAACTAAAAATATAAATTTAAAATTCTGCAATTTTTCCTTCTGGAGTTTTCTATTTTTGCCTAAAATCATCTAGTTACTTTACTACGAGTCGATTTAGCCAAAAAAACCGATCCGCGAAGCCCTTTTTTAGAAAATAATTTTTTTTTCCTCTATAGGGCTGAAAAAATACAACTAAAAATATAAATATTAAAATTCTGCGATTTTTCCTTCTGGAGTTTTCTATTTTTTGCCTAAAATCATCTAGTTACTTTACTAAGAGTCGATTTAGCCAAAAAAACCGATCCGCGAAGCCCGTTTTTAGAAAATAATTTTGTTGCCTCTATAGGGCTGAAAAAAATACAAGGTAAAATGTAAAAATTAAAATTCTACTACTTTTCCTTCTGGAGTTTTCTATTTTTTGCCTAAAATCATCTAGTTACTTTACTAAGAGTCGATTTAGCCCAAAAAACCGATCCGCGAAGCCCGTTTTTAGAAAATAATTTTGTTGCCTCTATAGGGCTGAAAAAAATACAAGGTAAAATGTAAAAATTAAAATTCTGCTACTTTTCCTTCTGGAGTTTTCTATTTTTTGCCTAAAATCATCTAGTTACTTTACTAAGAGTCGATTTAGCCCAAAAAACCGATCCGCGAAGCCCGTTTTTAGAAAATAATTTTGTTTCCTCTATAGGGCTGAAAAAATATAAATATTAAAATTCTGCGATTTTTCGTTCTGGAGTTTTCTATTTTTTGCCTAAAACCACCTAGTTACTTCACTAAGAGTCGATTTAGCCGAGAAACCCGATCCGGGAGCCCGTTTTTAGAAAATAATTTTTTTTCCTCTATAGGGCTGAAAAAATACAACTAAAAATATAAATATTAAAATTCTGCGATTTTTCCTTCTGGAGTTTTCTATTTTTTGCCTAAAATCATCTAGCTACTTTACTAAGAGTCGATTTAGCCAAAAAAACCGATCCGCGAAGCCCGTTTTTAGAAAATAATTTTGTTGCCTCTATAGGGCTGAAAAAAATACAAGGTAAAATGTAAAAATTAAAATTCTGCTACTTTTCCTTCTGGAGTTTTCTATTTTTTGCCTAAAATCATCTAGTTACTTCACTAAGAGTCGATTTAGCCGAGAAACCCGATCCGGGAGCCCGTTTTTAGAAAATAATTTTTTTTTCCTCTATAGGGCTGAAAAAATACAACTAAAAATATAAATATTAAAATCCTGCGATTTTTCCTTCTGGAGTTTTCTATTTTTTGCCTAAAATCATCTAGTTACTTCACTAAGAGTCGATTTAGCCGAGAAACCCGATCCGGGAGCCCGTTTTTAGAAAATAATTTTTTTTTCCTCTATAGGGCTGAAAAAATACAACTAAAAATATAAATATTAAAATTCTGCGATTTTTCCTTCTGGAGTTTTCTATTTTTTGCCTAAAATCATCTAGTTACTTCACTAAGAGTCGATTTAGCCGAGAAACCCGATCCGGGAAGCCCTTTTTTAGAAAATAAATTTCTTGCCTGAATAGGGCTGACAAAATGCAACTAAAAATGTAAATATTAAAATTCTGCGATTTTTCTTTCTGGACTTTTCTGTTTTCTGCCTAAAATCATCTAGTTATTTTACTTAGAGTCGATTTAGCCAAAAAAACCGATCCGGGAGCCCTTTTTTAGAAAATAATTTTTTTTTCCTCTATAGGGCTGAAAAAATACAACTAAAAATATAAATATTAAAATTCTGCGATTTTTCCTTCTGGAGTTTTCTATTTTTTGCCTAAAATCATCTAGTTACTTCACTAAGAGTCGATTTAGCCGAGAAACCCGATCCGGGAGCCCGTTTTTAGAAAATGATTTTTTTTTCCTCTATAGGGCTGAAAAAATACAACTAAAAATATAAATATTAAAATTCTGCGATTTTTCCTTCTGGAGTTTTCTATTTTTTGCCTAAAATCATCTAGTTACTTCACTAAGAGTCGATTTAGCCGAGAAACCCGATCCGGGAAGCCCTTTTTTAGAAAATAAATTTCTTGCCTGAATAGGGCTGACAAAATACAACTAAAAATGTAAATATTAAAATTCTGCGATTTTTCTTTCTGGACTTTTCTGTTTTCTGCCTAAAATCATCTAGTTATTTTACTTAGAGTCGATTTAGCCAAAAAAACCGATCCGGGAGCCCTTTTTTAGAAAATAATTTTTTTTTCCTCTATAGGGCTGAAAAAATACAACTAAAAATATAAATATTAAAATTCTGCGATTTTTCCTTCTGGAGTTTTCTATTTTTTGCCTAAAATCATCTAGTTACTTTACTAAGAGTCGATTTAGCCAAAAAAACCGATCCGCGAAGCCCTTTTTTAGAAAATAATTTTTTTTCCTCTATAGGGCTGAAAAAATACAACTAAAAATATAAATATTAAAATTCTGCGATTTTTCCTTCTGGAGTTTTCTATTTTTTGCCTAAAATCATCTAGTTACTTTACTAAGAGTCGATTTAGCCAAAAAAACCGATCCGCGAAGCCCTTTTTTAGAAAATAATTTTTTTTTCCTCTATAGGGCTGAAAAAATACAACTAAAAATATAAATTTAAAATTCTGCAATTTTTCCTTCTGGAGTTTTCTATTTTTGCCTAAAATCATCTAGTTACTTTACTACGAGTCGATTTAGCCAAAAAAACCGATCCGCGAAGCCCGTTTTTAGAAAAAAATTTTTTTTTCCTCTATAGGGCTGAAAAAATACAACTAAAAATATAAATATTAAAATTCTGCAATTTTCCCTTCTGGAGTTTTCTATTTTTTGCCTAAAATCATCTAGTTACTTTACTACGAGTCGATTTAGCCAAAAAAACCGATCCGCGAAGCCCTTTTTTAGAAAATAATTTTTTTTTCCTCTATAGGGCTGAAAAAATACAACTAAAAATATAAATATTAAAATTCTGCGATTTTTCCTTCTGGAGTTTTCTATTTTTTGCCTAAAATCATCTAGTTACTTTACTACGAGTCGATTTAGCCAAAAAAACCGATCCGCGAAGCCCGTTTTTAGAAAATAATTTTTTTTTCCTCTATAGGGCTGAAAAAATACAACTAAAAATATAAATTTAAAATTCTGCAATTTTTCCTTCTGGAGTTTTCTATTTTTGCCTAAAATCATCTAGTTACTTTACTACGAGTCGATTTAGCCCAAAAAACCGATCCGCGAAGCCCGTTTTTAGAAAAAAATTTTTTTTTCCTCTATAGGGCTGAAAAAATACAACTAAAAATATAAATATTAAAATTCTGCAATTTTCCCTTCTGGAGTTTTCTATTTTTTGCCTAAAATCATCTAGTTACTTTACTACGAGTCGATTTAGCCAAAAAAACCGATCCGCGAAGCCCTTTTTTAGAAAATAATTTTTTTTTCCTCTATAGGGCTGAAAAAATACAACTAAAAATATAAATATTAAAATTCTGCGATTTTTCCTTCTGGAGTTTTCTATTTTTTGCCTAAAATCATCTAGTTACTTTACTACGAGTCGATTTAGCCAAAAAAACCGATCCGCGAAGCCCGTTTTTAGAAAATAATTTTTTTTTCCTCTATAGGGCTGAAAAAATACAACTAAAAATATAAATTTAAAATTCTGCAATTTTTCCTTCTGGAGTTTTCTATTTTTGCCTAAAATCATCTAGTTACTTTACTACGAGTCGATTTAGCCCAAAAAACCGATCCGCGAAGCCCGTTTTTAGAAAAAAATTTTTTTTTCCTCTATAGGGCTGAAAAAATACAACTAAAAATATAAATTTAAAATTCTGCAATTTTTCCTTCTGGAGTTTTCTATTTTTGCCTAAAATCATCTAGTTACTTTACTACGAGTCGATTTAGCCCAAAAAACCGATCCGCGAAGCCCTTTTTTAGAAAATAATTTTTTTTCCTCTATAGGGCTGAAAAAATACAACTAAAAATATAAATATTAAAATTCTGCGATTTTTCCTTCTGGAGTTTTCTATTTTTTGCCTAAAATCATCTAGTTACTTTACTAAGAGTCGATTTAGCCAAAAAAACCGATCCGCGAAGCCCTTTTTTAGAAAATAATTTTTTTTTCCTCTATAGGGCTGAAAAAATACAACTAAAAATATAAATTTAAAATTCTGCAATTTTTCCTTCTGGAGTTTTCTATTTTTGCCTAAAATCATCTAGTTACTTTACTACGAGTCGATTTAGCCAAAAAAACCGATCCGCGAAGCCCGTTTTTAGAAAAAAATTTTTTTTTCCTCTATAGGGCTGAAAAAATACAACTAAAAATATAAATATTAAAATTCTGCAATTTTCCCTTCTGGAGTTTTCTATTTTTTGCCTAAAATCATCTAGTTACTTTACTACGAGTCGATTTAGCCAAAAAAACCGATCCGCGAAGCCCTTTTTTAGAAAATAATTTTTTTTTCCTCTATAGGGCTGAAAAAATACAACTAAAAATATAAATATTAAAATTCTGCGATTTTTCCTTCTGGAGTTTTCTATTTTTTGCCTAAAATCATCTAGTTACTTTACTACGAGTCGATTTAGCCAAAAAAACCGATCCGCGAAGCCCTTTTTTAGAAAATAATTTTTTTTTCCTCTATAGGGCTGAAAAAATACAACTAAAAATATAAATATTAAAATTCTGCGATTTTTCCTTCTGGAGTTTTCTATTTTTTGCCTAAAATCATCTAGTTACTTTACTAAGAGTCGATTTAGCCAAAAAAACCGATCCGCGAAGCCCTTTTTTAGAAAATAATTTTTTTTCCTCTATAGGGCTGAAAAAATACAACTAAAAATATAAATATTAAAATTCTGCGATTTTTCCTTCTGGAGTTTTCTATTTTTTGCCTAAAATCATCTAGTTACTTTACTAAGAGTCGATTTAGCCAAAAAAACCGATCCGCGAAGCCCTTTTTTAGAAAATAATTTTTTTTTCCTCTATAGGGCTGAAAAAATACAACTAAAAATATAAATTTAAAATTCTGCAATTTTTCCTTCTGGAGTTTTCTATTTTTGCCTAAAATCATCTAGTTACTTTACTACGAGTCGATTTAGCCAAAAAAACCGATCCGCGAAGCCCGTTTTTAGAAAAAAATTTTTTTTTCCTCTATAGGGCTGAAAAAATACAACTAAAAATATAAATATTAAAATTCTGCAATTTTCCCTTCTGGAGTTTTCTATTTTTTGCCTAAAATCATCTAGTTACTTTACTACGAGTCGATTTAGCCAAAAAAACCGATCCGCGAAGCCCTTTTTTAGAAAATAATTTTTTTTTCCTCTATAGGGCTGACAAAATACAACTAAAAATGTAAATATTAAAATTCTGCGATTTTTCTTTCTGGACTTTTCTGTTTTCTGCCTAAAATCATCTAGTTATTTTACTTAGAGTCGATTTAGCCAAAAAAACCGATCCGGGAGCCCTTTTTTAGAAAATAATTTTTTTTTCCTCTATAGGGCTGAAAAAATACAACTAAAAATATAAATATTAAAATTCTGCGATTTTTCCTTCTGGAGTTTTCTATTTTTTGCCTAAAATCATCTAGTTACTTTACTAAGAGTCGATTTAGCCAAAAAAACCGATCCGCGAAGCCCTTTTTTAGAAAATAATTTTTTTTTCCTCTATAGGGCTGAAAAAATACAACTAAAAATATAAATTTAAAATTCTGCAATTTTTCCTTCTGGAGTTTTCTATTTTTGCCTAAAATCATCTAGTTACTTTACTACGAGTCGATTTAGCCAAAAAAACCGATCCGCGAAGCCCGTTTTTAGAAAAAAATTTTTTTTTCCTCTATAGGGCTGAAAAAATACAACTAAAAATATAAATATTAAAATTCTGCAATTTTCCCTTCTGGAGTTTTCTATTTTTTGCCTAAAATCATCTAGTTACTTTACTACGAGTCGATTTAGCCAAAAAAACCGATCCGCGAAGCCCTTTTTTAGAAAATAATTTTTTTTTCCTCTATAGGGCTGAAAAAATACAACTAAAAATATAAATTTAAAATTCTGCAATTTTTCCTTCTGGAGTTTTCTATTTTTGCCTAAAATCATCTAGTTACTTTACTACGAGTCGATTTAGCCAAAAAAACCGATCCGCGAAGCCCGTTTTTAGAAAAAAATTTTTTTTTCCTCTATAGGGCTGAAAAAATACAACTAAAAATATAAATATTAAAATTCTGCAATTTTCCCTTCTGGAGTTTTCTATTTTTTGCCTAAAATCATCTAGTTACTTTACTACGAGTCGATTTAGCCAAAAAAACCGATCCGCGAAGCCCTTTTTTAGAAAATAATTTTTTTTTCCTCTATAGGGCTGAAAAAATACAACTAAAAATATAAATATTAAAATTCTGGAGTTTTCTATTTTTTGCCTAAAATCATCTAGTTACTTTACTAAGAGTAGATTTAGCCAAAAAAACCGATCCGCGAAGCCCGTTTTTAGAAAATAATTTTTTTTTCCTCTATAGGGCTGAAAAAATACAACTAAAAATATAAATATTAAAATTCTGCAATTTTCCCTTCTGGAGTTTTCTATTTTTTGCCTAAAATCATCTAGCTACTTTACCACGAGTCGATTTAGCCAAAAAAACCGATCCGCGAAGCCCTTTTTTAGAAAATAATTTTTTTTTCCTCTATAGGGCTGAAAAAATACAACTAAAAATATAAATATTAAAATTCTGCAATTTTTCCTTCTGGAGTTTTCTATTTTTGCCTAAAATCATCTAGTTACTTTACTAAGAGTCGATTTAGCCAAAAAAAACCGATCCGCGAAGCCCTTTTTTAGAAAATAATTTTTTTTTCGTCTATAGGGCTGAAAAAATACAACTAAAAATATAAATATTAAAATTCTGCGATTTTTCCTTCTGGAGTTTTCTATTTTTTGCCTAAAATCATCTAGTTACTTTACTAAGAGTAGATTTAGCCAAAAAAACCGATCCGCGAAGCCCCTTTTTAGAAAATAATTTTTTTTTCCTCTATAGGGCTGAAAAAATACAACTAAAAATATAAATATTAAAATTCTGCAATTTTCCCTTCTGGAGTTTTCTATTTTTTGCCTAAAATCATCTAGTTACTTTACTACGAGTCGATTTAGCCAAAAAAACCGATCCGCGAAGCCCTTTTTTAGAAAATAATTTTTTTTCCTCTATAGGGCTGAAAAAATACAACTAAAAATATAAATATTAAAATTCTGCAATTTTCCCTTCTGGAGTTTTCTATTTTTTGCCTAAAATCATCTAGTTACTTTACTACGAGTCGATTTAGCCAAAAAAACCGATCCGCGAAGCCCTTTTTTAGAAAATAATTTTTTTTCCTCTATAGGGCTGAAAAAATACAACTAAAAATATAAATATTAAAATTCTGCAATTTTCCCTTCTGGAGTTTTCTATTTTTGCCTAAAATCATCTAGTTACTTTATTAAGAGTCGATTTAGCCAAAAAAACCGATCCGCGAAGCCCTTTTTTAGAAAATAATTTTTTTTCCTCTATAGGGCTGAAAAAATACAACTAAAAATATAAATATTAAAATTCTGCAATTTTCCCTTCTGGAGTTTTCTATTTTTTGCCTAAAATCATCTAGTTACTTTACTACGAGTCGATTTAGCCAAAAAAACCGATCCGCGAAGCCCGTTTTTAGAAAATAATTTGTTTTCCTCTATAGGGCTGAAAAAATACAACTATTAAAATTCTGCGATTTTTCCTTCTGGAGTTTTCTATTTTTTGCCTAAAATCATCTAGTTACTTTACTAAGAGTCGATTTAGCCAAAAAAACCGATCCGCGAAGCCCGTTTTTAGAAAATAATTTTGTTGCCTCTATAGGGCTGAAAAAAATACAAGGTAAAATGTAAAAATTAAAATTCTGCTACTTTTCCTTCTGGAGTTTTCTATTTTTTGCCTAAAATCATCTAGTTACTTTACTAAGAGTCGATTTAGCCAAAAAAACCGATCCGCGAAGCCCGTTTTTAGAAAATAATTTTTTTTCCTCTATAGGGCTGAAAAAATACAACTATTAAAATTCTGCGATTTTTCCTTCTGGAGTTTTCTATTTTTTGCCTAAAATCATCTAGTTACTTTACTAAGAGTCGATTTAGCCAAAAAAACCGATCCGCGAAGCCCGTTTTTAGAAAATAATTTTGTTGCCTCTATAGGGCTGAAAAAAATACAAGGTAAAATGTAAAAATTAAAATTCTGCTACTTTTCCTTCTGGAGTTTTCTATTTTTTGCCTAAAATCATCTAGTTACTTTACTAAGAGTCGATTTAGCCAAAAAAACCGATCCGCGAAGCCCGTTTTTAGAAAATAATTTTGTTGCCTCTATAGGGCTGAAAAAAATACAAGGTAAAATGTAAAAATTAAAATTCTGCTACTTTTCCTTCTGGAGTTTTCTATTTTTTGCCTAAAATCATCTAGTTACTTTACTACGAGTCGATTTAGCCAAAAAAACCGATCCGCGAAGCCCGTTTTTAGAAAATAAT
The DNA here is from genome assembly GCA_949715965.1 of Dysmachus trigonus. NCBI lineage: Eukaryota > Metazoa > Arthropoda > Insecta > Diptera > Asilidae > Dysmachus > Dysmachus trigonus. Next base: position 1,567,280 of record OX454324.1, read on the forward strand.
TTTGTTGCCTCTATAGGGCTGAAAAAAATACAAGGTAAAATGTAAAAATTAAAATTCTGCTACTTTTCCTTCTGGAGTTTTCTATTTTTTGCCTAAAATCATCTAGTTACTTTACTACGAGTCGATTTAGCCAAAAAAACCGATCCGCGAAGCCCTTTTTTAGAAAATAATTTTTTTTTCCTCTATAGGGCTGAAAAAATACAACTATTAAAATTCTGCGATTTTTCCTTCTGGAGTTTTCTGTGTTTTGTCTAAAATCATCTAGTTACTTTACTAAGAGCCGATTAATCCGAAAAAACCGATCCGGCGAGCCCTTTTTAGAATATAATTTTCTTGTCTTTATAGGCCTGAAAAAACATTTGCTTCGAAAGAACTCCTTAGTAAAAATTAAAAAAATTATTTTCTTAGAAAGGGGATTTTTGGGCTGAATCGAGTTAAAATAAAACAACTAAAATATTGTGGCCCAAAAATGGAAAATTCCGAATTTTTTGATATTCCAATATGAATGAGCTACTCAGTCAAAATTGATAAAATTATTTATTAAAAAGGGCACATATCTTTGGTTGGGCTGTTGATTTAGAATTTGCTAGACAAATCTTCGGAAATTTTAAGCTCGAAGTTAATGTTCAATCTCATATTTGAATACATATTTAATGATGTTGTTATATAACCTAGGCCTTAGGGTACTAAATATTTTAAAATCCCCCGTGGAGCGTACTGACCACTGAAATTACCTGGGAGCCGGGTTCCGAGCCTCCTGGGCTTTACTGGAATTTAACTGATGGCAGTAAAACCTCAGCTCTAATCCAGAAATAATTATCAGCTTCACCTGGATGGCTTAATGGCCCCTTGGAGCTCCTTTTCACCTGCGGGACAGCGCTGCGCTGGTCAAATTTATCTTCGATCAACGTTCCATTTTACGCTCCCTAGAAAAAAAGAATTGACTCATTTACGTTGAGGACTACTTTCGTTACATTTCTTTCATCTTTCTACTTTTTTTCGTTTTCCTCTGTTCAAGACCTTTCTTGGGAATTTTTTATCGGAACGCCGCATGAAGCGGTGCGATTATCTGGCCATTGAAAGTGATAATGAAAATGTTCTGGATTTGGCTTCTGGGATTTTCAGGTATATGTTGTTTACCTGCTGATTGCTACCTGATTTTTCAACTTATTTTTTCGTTCGTCCCCCCTTTTTGTACGATGCTATTCATCTTCTGAATTCAATTCGAAATTTTTTACAGCGTCTGTTTCGTAATTGATTCTTCAGAGAATCTCCATATCAACCTCACATCGCCCTGTGTATTTTAATGCTTTACTTTTAATCGAACAGCCCATAATCGTTTTCATCATCATATGAGGAAATAAATATACAACTTTTTTAGTGTCTTCGCACCACGGTCACATATTTAAAATCTGCATTACTAGTAAGAGAAATTAAATACTAGCGAAGAAGCAAATTTAGACACTTTAATTTAAAAAATGCCAGTACCCATTTGTGCTCAGGGGCCTGAGAAATGAATTTTTTTATAGGCAAATTTAGATATAGTGTGCGCAATTTCTATAAGCGCAGCCAGTTTTATTCATGTTTAAATAAAACTACTTTTTATTTTTCAAAACCGATTATATTGCATAAATTCCCCATTGGTAAATATTAATTAAATAATATAAAATATTCATTAAAGGAAGTAATTACTTTATAATAAAAATAAATATAATTAAAAGTCGCTGTTGACTACGCAATTTCTATAAACTCACTTTGTATTATAGTCTTTATTTTAAAAGCTTAATGAAAAGTAAATTTTTGTATTTTTTCTAAGTATTGTGTTTTACCTCCTTTGTTAGTTATAACTTGAAAAAACCTGTTGAACATCGAATTTATTATCTTTTTAAACAAATGTTCATCAATATCATTCCAGCATTTCAAAATATCGGCTTTCAGTTGGGATAACCATCGCTTGCACTGTTTTAGAAAACATGAATAAAATTGACGAAGATTTCTCGGATTCTCCTGATAAGGTCCCTGGTGTCGTCCTCCGTAAATGTAGTGTTTCACTTGTTGAGCCTATTACTTTTCTGTTTAATTTATTTTTACGTTGTTCTGTCTTTCCTAATGTTTGGAAGCTCTTTTATGTGATTCCTATATTCAAAAAGGGTAAAAAGAACTTAATAGAGAATTACAGGCCAATTGCTAAACTTTCGCCGATCTCCAAGCTTTTCGAGGCTGTTGTCATTGGCTATTTAACATTTTATTGTAGCCCTATCTTATCTACTCAACAACATGGCTTTGTTAAGGCTAGATCGACTGTCACGAATCTAGTAGAGTTCTCTAACTTCTGCCTAAATGAATTGGAAAAGCATAAACATGTCGACTGTGTGTATACAGATTTCAGTAAGGCATTTGACAAGCTCTCTCATGATGTGCTAATTTTTAAACTGTCTCGCCTTGGTTTTTCCAAAAATCTCGTTGATTGGATTAAGTCTTACCTTACTTGTCGCTCTTTTAAAGTTAAGTTTTCCCGTACCTTTTCTGATTCTGTTTCTGTTTTATCCGGCGTCCCACAGGGTAGCCATCTCGGACCCCTGCTGTTCACACTTTTTATTAACGACTTGTTTCCTCTTATACGTAATTCTCATGTGTTAGCTTACGCCGATGATTTAAAAATCTATAGATCAATAGAGACCTTACAAGATGCCCATAGCCTCCAAGCCGATCTTGCCTGTTTCGAAACTTGGTGTTTAAAAAACTGCATGCAGTTAAATGTCAGCAAATGTATTTTCATTTCTTTTAGTAGAAAAAGCTCCCCTCTGGAGCACACTTATAAAATTCTTGGCAAGCCTTTGTGTCTAGGCAAGATAGTGTTGCTGACCTTGGTTTGGTCATTGGTAGTAACTTTGGGCGCCATATCGACAGCATAATTAATCGTGCGAATTCTGCACTTGGTTTTGTGAAACGTTGGTCGAAGGACTTTAATGACCCTTTTATATTAAAAATTTTGTATTGTACTTTCGTCCGCCCCATTTTGGAGTATGCTTCTATAGTGTGGATGCCACACTATGACGTTCATACTAACCGTATTGAGGCAGTGCAAAAGAGATTCCTGCGCTATGCTCTTCGCCTTTTGCCATGGAGAGACCTCTATAATCTTCCTCCTTATGAAAACAGGTTGTTGGTTTTATGTTTGACGTCGCTTTCTAAACGTAGGGAGGTTACTGGTGTGTTGTTTATGCATGATGTTATTACTGGCAATATAGACTCTCCAACTCTTTTGAACCTAGTCAATATTAATTCACGACCTCGAATGACCAGAGGACGAAACTTTTTATATTCCGCCTACCACAGAACCAATTACGGCAGTTTTGAACCGATTTCGTCCATGTCCAAAGATTACAATAACTACTTTAATTGTTTAGATTTTAACCTTTCTAGATATACAATTAGAAAATCTTTACTCAACTGTGTAACAACCAATTAACTTTGTTTCGTTTTGGTATTGTTATTATATTTTTGCTTATTTACTTACTTATTCTTTTTTACCTAACATTTGTTTATATTTCTGCTTAGTGTCAGATGGTCAATCAATTGTACCTGTTGATATACGAATAAATAACGAAGAAAATTGTCCACCATTTGCGTAAACCATTCGTGCCATGATTCCCCAAATGTTCTCCATTGGATTTAAATCCGGGCTACGTGATGGCCACTCCATTACAGGAATATTTCTTTCACTAAACCATCGTCTTGTTTCGGCAGAACAATGCACAGCGGCGTTATCCTGTTGAAAAATCAAATTTTTTTCCATATTGTCTTTTAAATATGGAATAAGAGATTCCTCCAGCAGGTCTGTATATATGGCAGAGTTCATTCGGGTGGGAACAAAGCGTAAAGATAACTTTCCTTGATAAGAAAAGGCACCCCATAACATTAAACTACCAACACCAAAATTATTACTTAGACGAGGCGAATCGTGCTTCCTTAAATCATGCTAATATGTACTCAATCCATCTGGGCTATATAGATTAAATTGTTTTCCGTAAGAAAAAATAACGTTTTGCCACTTTTCGTCCTAGTTCATGTGGCTTCTAGCAAAATCTAGGCGCGCATTTTTATGATGCTGTTGCAGTTGGAGAGATTTGGCCGGTTTCTTATATTTAATATAAGTAGTGTCCTTCAAAATGTGTTGAACTCTTCTTCCTTTAATTGGGAGTTGTAATTCCGCTATAATTTGAGCTGCACTTAACTTTTTTTTTCATAACTTCTTCTCTTATGTTCCCAATATTTTGTTTGGAAACTTTGGTATTCCCTCTTGGATGATCCCATAATCCATTACGATTGCCCTTTTTAATAAAATTTCGCACCACACATTCTGAACGTCCAATTCTCCTTGCAATTTCTCTTCTACCAAGGCCAGTTTCCCTAAACGCACGGATTCTGACGCGATCATCGTTGTCAAGGACCTTTCCTCGGGGCATTACAATAAATCTTAAGAAATAACAGCAATTATACAGAATTAAGCTAGAGTTTAAAGCGTGATTATAAGAGAGAGATAAGATCTGCCAAGGTCTCCTCTTATAGGAAATACTGTGAGGAACTGGTGGGGATGAGAGAGGCTGCAAGGCTGCATAAAGTCTTTCAGAAAGACAATACAGCCAAACTAGACACTCTCTGTAGGCCTGCGGACGGAGGATACACGAGCTCCAAACAGGAAGCATATGAAATCCTGTTTGAGACTCATTTTCCGGGCAGTCAGAGAATTCAATTAGATGAAACCCAAGTGAATTTACAAGAGAGAGTAAATATCACCAGGAAAGATAAATACATAGCATCCAAGGTTGTGACTGAGGAAAGGATCGAGATGGCCTTGACCTCTTTCGATAACTTTAAGACCCCAGGTCTGGATGGTATATATCCAGCCATGCTAAAAACAGGAAGTACGTCTCTAGTTCCGGCACTAAAGAAAATCTTTAGGGCCTGCTTAATCTGGGGATACGTGCCAACTGCTTGGCGTAAAGTCAGAGTAGCTTTTATACCTAAACCGGGCAAAGAAGATTACACTCTGGCAAAAAGTTTCAGACCCATTAGTTTAACATCATTCCTTTTGAAATGTCTGGAACGACTGGTAGAAAAACACATCAGGGGGGAAACGCTGAGAAGAAGACCCCTCGGTGAACACCAGCATGCCTATAGGAGTGGAAGATCCTGTGAATCCGCACTGCACGATCTAATCTATAAAATAGAAAGTGCGGCGGATCGTGGATCTTTTGCTCTTGGGGTTTTTGTGGACATTGAGGGAGCCTTTGATAATGCAATGTTCTCATCCCTATGTGATGCTGCCAAGGCGTATGGAGTGGACCCTGTGCTTATACGATGGATCCATTCCATGCTGTCACAGAGACTACTTTTAACAGAAAGCGGAAGCGACACTGTTATGAAAGTTGGGAAGGGCTGCCCGCAAGGGGGAGTACTCTCACCTCTACTGTGGTGCTTCTTAGTAGACTCGCTTTTAGGCGAATTACAAAGTCTAAATATACATACACAGGCCTACGCTGATGATGTGTGTGCACTCGTTTGTGGGGACTCGTTAAGGGACGTCTGTATTAAAATGCAGAGGACCTTGGATAGGATCCAGAACTGGTGTGAGAGGCATGGCTTATCAGTGAATCCTAGAAAGACAACACTTGTGCTGTTCACTAGGAAGAGAAAACTGGATAATCTCAAGCTTCCAATTCTGAAAGGTGAAACCATTCAACTCTCCAAGGAAGTTAAATACCTAGGGGTGACTCTAGACAGCAAACTGACTTGGAAGGCTCATGTCGAACACAAAGCATCTCGGGCATTAAATGCCTTTTGGCAATGCAGAAGAGCCTTTGGGAAGACATGGGGTCTAAAACCCGCTGTGGTACATTGGATGTACATAGCCATCATTAGACCCATTATTACATATGCGTCAGTGGTCTGGTGGAACAGAACGGAGATAAAATCGACTCGTTCTGTTCTTGACAGAGTACAGAGAGAGGTCTGCATAGGGATAACAGGAGCTTTTAGCTCGACACCTGGTGCAGCTCTAAACGCGATGCTTAACATGCAACCCTTGGACATTGCTATCCAAGAAGAAGCAATGAAGACCGTGTGCCGCCTAAAGAAGTGCGGACTCTGGCACGGTAAACATGCTATCGGACATGGTGTTATATCACAAAGGCTTGAAGAAAAGTGCATTTTATTCAATATGCCGGCGGATGATATGACCCCGATATTAATGTTCGGAAGAAGATTTCAAATTCTCTTCCCAAAAAGGGAGGAATGGGAAGATCCAAACAAAATATTGAATGGACTCAACGACATCTTCTATACAGACGGCTCGAAGACCGTAAACGGTACGGGCGCTGGATGGTTTTTGAACGAAGAGATCAAATACAGTTACTCACTTGGAAACATGTCGACGGTCTTCCAAGCTGAAGTTTTTGCCATTCTAGAAGTGGCCAACTGGATAATTGCCCAGAGGTGGCAAGGTAGAAGAATAGGTATCTGCAGCGATAGTAAGGCTGTTCTTGCTACACTTCTTAATCCCAATACTCGGACAAAAATAGTCCGAGATTGTAAGAAACGACTGAATTCGGTTGCAAAATGTAATCAGGTCATTCTTATATGGGTCCCTGGCCACCAGGGAGTAGAAGGCAACGAGTCTTCAGATTCCCTGGCGAGGGAAGGCGCTAACTCCCACCCCATAGGACCAGAGCCCATTATTGGTATTAGCTCTGCGGCGTTGAAGAACTGGATAACTCGACACGTTGACTTAGTTCACGGAGAGAGATGGTCCAGCCTAAGTACCTGCAGACGTACCAAGTACTTTATAGGTAATCCGAACAAGAATACTGCGAAATTCTTACTTAGCTTAGGTAGGAAAGATTGCAGGGCTCTAGTAGGGACAATTACAGGGCATAACACTCTTGGCAAACACTTGAATACCCTGGGAATCATCGACGACCCTGCGTGCCCCTCGTGTGGGGAGGAGGAGGACAGCACAGAGCACTACCTCTGTGACTGTCCTGCGTTCTCTTGTGCACGTAGGGACGTGTTTGGCACCGATGTTATGAGGATGGAGGACTTCGATTCTCGATCTCTGTTTGAGATTCTCCAGTACATCAGGACAACGGGGAAGTTCAGATAGAGCGGGGGTTTTGAGCGCAATGGACTAAAAAGTCTGAGCGTTCGAGGTGTTTTGCCTCCCCCCCCAACAAATCAAATCAAATCAAATTTATTTATTTATTTATTTATTTATTTCAAAAAAGGTCGTACATAAGATTCAATTATCTTTTCTGTACACTAAAAAGATGGTTACAATTATAAATTAAAATTTAAACTACACTAGTACTATTAATAATAATGAAACTTAAAAAAAAAAAAAAAAAAAAAAAAAAAAAAAAAAAAAAAAAAACATTACAATTTAAACTAATGAAAAAGAAGCAAAATAAGAACTAAAACGACCCATCAAACAAAAGATAAAATAAAAAGAAAGATAAGAAGATAATCCAAGCTAAGGTTTTGCAGTTATCGCAAAGTTGGAAAAAAGATAACAATACTAAGTTTGGCCGCCCAGGTGCCTCAATAGCATCCCTCCGAAACCACCACGACCGCGAGCTCTTTTAATCGTCTCTGGCAATGCATTCCAAAGCTTAATGGTGTGTACAAAGAAGGAGCGTTCACTTTGCTTACATTTACAATTTGGGACAAGTAAGTTTGTCACCCGAGAGGACGTTAAGAATTTTATGTTTGTAAACAGGTAACCAGGTACTCTTGTCCAAATAAGCCTATGAAGGAAATTTAACATTATATATTCCACATAGTTTTTGAAAGATACTCCCAAAAATTCGCAGCTGTAGGCAGATACACGATCAAACTTTTTTAGCCCGTACACAAATCTAACAATTGAGTTAAATGCTAATGTTAACGTCATAAATGATGTGCTATCTAATCTTCCGACTATAGGAAAAATTGAATAAATATGCGGCATCAATAGTGATTTTGCTAAGATGATTCGTACAGATTTTGGTGCCAACGATGCAGAATACCAGAGGGATCTCAGGACTGAGTTAATTCTGCCAACCACATTGCAGACATGGTCATACCAGGTTAACGTTCTGTTAAAAATTATTCCCAAATTTTTCACCCTGTTTACATATGGGACCGGTATTCCATTCAAATACACCTGGGGAAAGTCCACCACATCTGTCATACGTCTTGACACCACTAAACACTGCGACTTGGTTGGATTCAGAGTGAGTTTGTTTGATACCGCCCATTTGTGTACTGAATCCAGGTCATCATTTATTTTATGTACTAATTCATCTATTTTCGTCAAGTCGGATGACAGATATAACTGAACATCATCTGCATACATATGAAACTTACAAGAATTGAAGCACAATGCCATGTCATTAACAAATAAGGAAAACAACAGTGGACCCAGCAAGGAGCCCTGGGGAACACCACTCGAGACATTACCAACACCTGAAAATAAATTATTAGACAGGACAAATTGACGACGACGAGACAGATAGTTATAAATTAATTTGACAGAATACTTATCAAAACCAAACAACGAGAACAACTTTTTACACAGCAAGACCGCATCTACGGAGTCAAATGCTTTCGAGAAGTCAAGAAATGTTAAAATTGTTATATTATTGTCATCTAATGCAGTCCGAACGTCGTCAGTAATTTTGAGCAATGCTGTAGTGCAGCTATGTCCTTTTTTATACCCAGATTGATAAGGTGTTAATAGGTTTTGTTTCGTAACATAGTCAGCAATTTGATTACACAAAAGCTTTTCGAAGATTTTGGAAATATAAGACAGAATGCTAATAGGGCGATAGTCTTGAGGCAGTGTAGCCCGTTTAGTTTTTGGAACCGGAATGATTTTCGCTATTTTCCATACATTTGGAAAGCAGCACGACATTATACATGCATTAAAAATATCAACCAACGAATAAAGACAGTAGGGCATTATGAGAGAGAGGAACTTAGGGCTAATATCATCGAGACCAACTGAATTTGATTTTATGTGAGCTACAGCATTTAATACCTCCTGACCATTAACATTTTTGAAACTAAAAGTTGAGGATATTTTAACTGGCTCCATTAAGCATTGGTCGAAACTACTGCCCACATTATTGGAGAAAATCGATATAAAGTAGTTGTTTAACTCATCGGGGTCGATCGTGCACCCTCTTTCATTCCCCTTACAAATACCCATTGTGCGAATCTTACGCCATAATTTTTCAGTTGGCACATTTGGCTGAAACTGAGCAGCATAATATTGCATCTTGGCTTTCCTTACAGCACAAACTACAGCATTACGTTTCACTTTGAATGACTCCCACAACTCATCCGATTTGAATCTTTTCCATCTACGCAGTGCTTTGTCACGAATCTTTATAAGACCTTTGATTTCATCAGTCCACCATGGATTATCACTCCGAGCGAGGCGTTTAGTTTTAACTGGAACATGGGTATTGAATAGGTCACTAACTATGTTATTGAACAACTGAATCTTTTCTTCAACACATGAGTTACCAGATATGCTATTCCAATTTCTTGACGCCGCATCTCCGTTTAAGTTGTCCAGATCAATCGCCTTAAAATCTCTGTACTGAAAAACGTTTGTTTGGGGCTTATAGTTTAATTCTATGTTCAATGTCATATAAATCACATCATGGTCACTCAGACCTGTGGAAATTTGGTTAAAAAATACAACATCTGTAGCATTATCAACCAAAAAAAGGTCAAGTAAAGATGGTGGAGAGTTGTGACCGAAGCGAGTGGGAGAGTTGTTAATGATTTTAAGGCCCACAGCAGAGCAATCGTTTCTGAAAGTTACGGTATTTCTGTTAACTTTCAGCAAGTCCACATTAAAATCCCCAGCCAAGATGCAATGACGATAAGTACAAGAAGCTTCATTAAGAAAATGAAACATATCCTGTGAGACACTCACTTGCGGGGGGTTATAAATACATCCCAAAAGACATTTACTAAACATCAATTCGATAAATAAAAACTCAGTACCAGATCCTGAAGAACACTTAACGAGACGCGACGGAATGTCATTCCTTACATAAATAGCAATGCCACCACCACGGCGATCATTGCGGTCATTTCTAAATACATGAAAATTAGGTATCTCCACCAAGGTATCCGCCATCGCAGGATCTAACCAAGTCTCAGATACACAAACAACATGAATATCTGACTCATGTAACATCACCCGTATTTCATCTATCTTTGGAACAATACTTCTGGCGTTAAAGTGTAATCAAGCTAGAGTTGGAAAATAAAAATGAAACTCACATGAATTGTTTCCTAAAAAGTTGCAAAATTACTTTGCGTTTAACTAGTAATACTACAAAAAGAAACTGCGTTTATAGAAACTGCGCACTCTAAGATCAATTGTGAAAGATTGATCTATTGCATTCACGCATTCCCTGATATTTGGAATTGTTTAATTGCTTTTATGAATAGCTATAAACTTTAACAATTGTGCCTGTAATGAAACTTTGTTACTATACCGCTTTATTTCAATGAATTTTGCATTTCACTTGAAAATCAGACGTGCGCTTATAGAAATTGCGCTCACTGTACCTTTATTCAATTATTACTATACTATATTACAACTTAAACCTTACTCAAACTTATCTTAAACTTAAGCCCATCTTCTTGTTTTCAGAAAACCCTCACCTCAGCTTCGGATCATCTTCACATAGCGCTCGATGGACGGGCATTTTTTGGAAAAGTCATAATAAATTTGCCGTCAAGTTGGCCAGATACCTGTGTGCCCCCGAATCGGACAGGTGTGACACCTTCAACAGGTGAAAAGAGTGACATTACAGTGACGCAAACTCATCGCTTATTCGGCGATAGAATTTGGACGAAACAATCGGGTGGTTGTGGCACACCTGGCGATCAAATTTATATAAGTTACAAAAATTTTGATAGTCCAACAATTGGCAAAGAATTTGTACGTGATTGGGCCAAGTACCGTTATGGGGTATTTGATGAAATTGGATATGATGAAGATATAATTTATCCAAAATGCCATTTTACTGATAGTCAACACATAACCGGATGCAGTGATGGCAATATTAAGGATACGGGGTAAGTTGATTTTTATTTGAAAACCTAGTCATTTAAAAACAAAAAAATTGCACTGCTCTGCATTTTTTAAATTATACATTTAGAAAATCAGTTATTTATCAACATTTTTCCTATACTACTGCGATCAAAAAGTAAAGCCAATTTGTTTATAACTTTGAAAATGTGTATTTATTCTTCCAAATCTATATCGTCCCCTTCAAAGTAGTCTCCACTCGATATAATACACTCACTATACAGAGATCGTCTTAGCTGAGAAATTTTATAATAATTATAGGACTGTTTTAAATTCTATATGACTTTTTCCGTACCGACCGTGACTTCACTCGCAGTTCAAAAAAGGATGGCGGTGGTGTGCTTATCGGGATAAGGTCTTCTCTTGCCGTCTCTTCTTTTTCTCTTCCTGTTGATCCTTTTCCCATAGAGTATGTCTGTGCTAAGTTCAAACTTCGTGGTAACTTACATATTTACGTGTGTTGTGTGTATGTTCCATGTAATTCTTGTTTCGAATGCTTGGAGTGCTTGTACGATGGTCTTGCGGGCATTCTAAACATAACTGATCCGCATAGCTATCTGGTAATCTGTGGTGATTTTAATCTCCCTAATTTACGATGGTCGCCTTCCAATCCCTCCGTGCTCCTATCTAATTGTACTGCAAGCTCGCTGCTAAGCAACTTAATGGAATTTTGCTCTTTGCGTCAATTCAACAGTTTCTGTAACTAAAATTCCACTATATTGGACCTTGTACTTTCTAATCTTCCATCAGAGCACCTTTAGATTGAGGAAAGTCTCGGTCTTGTCCCTATTGATCCTCATCATCCGCCTTTTGAACTCAAACTAAAATTACCTACAAATGAAAAACGTCCTTGTTCTAGTCGTAATCGTATTTATAACTTCTTTAAGTGCAATTTTGACGCGATTTAGCAAGATCTTGCTAATACTGATTGGGACTCACTACTACAGTGTAATAACTCCTGTAACGAAGCTGTTTCTAAGTTTTACTCTACTGTTGACAATGCTATTTCCAAATATGTTCCTAATCGTAATGCAGCTAAGAAAAAACAACCTGTCTGGTTCACTATTGAGCTTCAAAAAGCTCTTGAAGAGAAGGAGCGACATAGATTGCTGTATTAGCGATGTAAGACGCCAGATAATTACAAACTTTTCTCTAATAATCGTGCCCGTACAAAACAGCTTTGTAAAGCTGCTTTTAAATCTTACTAGCTGGGTTACCCGGTTTCACCCGGCGTTGGGTAAATACTTACTAATTAAACACTTCTCAAATGTTCTAGTTTGTTATATCCTAGAAATTGTTTCAACCCAAAAACCCCTTTATGGATCCGCTATCTTGAAATGCCAAATCTTAATAATATTCAAAATTAGTGGCCTTAAAATAAACATTGTACCAATTTTCATTCAAATCCGTTGAAATCGAGTAATTTTGGTAGCCATATTGGATCCGCCATCTTGAGTTTGAAAATTTGGCTAATATTCGAAATTAGTGGCCTCAGAATAATCATTGTAACAATTTTCAGTAAAATCCGTTGAAATCAAGAAATTTGGTCTCATATTGGACCCGCCATCTTGGATTTACAAATTTTGATAATATTCGAAATTTGTAGCTTTAGAATAATCATTGTCTCGAAATCGAGACATTCTGGACGCCATGTTGAGTCCACCATCTTGCATTTAGAAATTTTAATAATATACAAAATTAATGGTCTCAGAATAATCACTATACTAATTTCTATTACAATCCATTGAAATCGAGAAATTTTGGTCGACATGTTGGATATGGATATTTTGATAATATTCGAAATTAGTGGCTCTGGAATAATCATTGTACTAATTTTCATTCAAATTCGTTGAAATCAAGACATTCTGGTCGCCATGTTGGATCCGCCATGTTGGATTTGGAAATTTTGCTAATATCATTGAAGGTCAAATCAAGGTCAAGGTGGTTTTTTGAAGGGCAAACCATATTTTTGGCCATGGAAATGGAAAGAGCGGAAAATTTGACGTTCCCCTTTAAAGAAATATCTTGACCCTGATATGACCTTCGAGGTCATGGTCAAGGTCATAGTCTTTCCATTTCCGTGGACAAAAATATTCAAAAAACCACCGTGACCTTGATGTGACCTTCGAGGTCATGGTCAAGGTCATGGCCAAGGTCATGGCCAAGGTCATGGCCAAGGTCATGGCCAAGATCAAGGATGTGGTCAAGGTCACATTTGGACGCGAAACTGCCACTCCTTGCAAATCCGCAGTAACAATGCAGGTTCCTTTTAAAGAGCCATCTTGACCTTGATATGACCTTATAGGTCATAGTGAAGGTCATATTCGGACATACAATTTTCCGCTCTTTCCATTTCCGTGGTCGAAAATATGGGTTCCAATTTAAAAAAGTCAACTTGACCCAGAAAAGACCTTCAAGGTCATGGTCAAGGTCAAATCTACGACCACCATTGAATAGCCAGGGAAAATTCCTAAAACTTTTGTCTAAAGCTTTTTTCTCCAAAATGCATTCCTCGAAAGTTATTTAGCCGTTTCCATACTTTTGGGATGCAGGATCGGTTACGCTGCAATGATACTAAACCTTTTTGGAATTATATAAAAAATTCCAGATTCAGAGATGGGTCTCCTTCTATTCTTAAACTTGGCGATGAAACTGCATCAGACCCTCAATCTGTCTGCGACATGTTTGCGAAATTTTTTAGTGGATCTTATATTGACCACGGGACTCAATCGGACTATAACTTTTTACCACCCAGTGCAATATCTATGTCTTGTTTGTCATTTAGTGTTGATGAAGTACTTGACTGTATTATTAGTCTTGATTCTAAAACATCTGCTGGCCCTGACGGTATACCTAACTTCTTTGTTAAATAGCTTGCTCATACTCTATGCTATCCTCTGACAATTTTGTATAACTCATCGCTTAACGAGGGTACTTTTCCCGATGTCTGGAAACAAGCAAATGTTGTTCCTATATTTAAAAAGGACGACATGTGTAATGCTGAGAACTACCGTCCAATTTGTTTACTAAGTTGCTTTGGAAAACTTTTTGAAAGATTGGTCCATAACCATCTTTCAAATATTTTCCGCCCCATAATCGCACCTGAGCAACACGGCTTTATCAAAGGCAAATCAACCATGAGCAACCTACTTGAGTTCCACCATTTTGTTGCGCATGCCCTCGAGGAACGTAGTCAGGTGGATACGATTTACACTGACTTTTCTAAAGCCTTCGATCATGTTTCAAATGAAATTCTTTTAAATAAAATAAATAAATATGGCTTGCAGGGTCCTTTATTGTCTTGGATTTCGTCCTATTTATCTAACCGTAAATTGCGGGTTGTATTTTCCAGGTGTTCGTCTTGTGAGTTTGTTCCGTCGTCTGGTGTCCCACAAGGTTCTATTCTCGGACCGCTACTCTTTTTGTTATTTATTAACGACTTGACCATGGGGACTAATTCTGACTGTATTTTATATGCTGACAACCTCAAAATCTTCCGAGTGATTCACTCTCAAATTGACTGTGATATTCTTCAGACCGACCTCTTCGCTCTTGAAGACTGGTGTCTCTAAATGTTAATAAGTGTTACAAAATGGCATTTACTTTAAAAAAATCACCTCTGTTTCATGATTACACCCTGAATTCTGTGACCCTGTCAGAGGTTAGCCAGTTTAAAGACCTGGGCGTTATTTTTGATAATTTTGACAAGCATATCGATGATATCTGCAAGACATCTTACAGGCTAGCAGGATTTATTTTACGCACTTCTGCTAATTTCCATAATTTGTCCACATCTAAATTATTATTTCTGACAATTGTTCGCAGCATTCTCGAATACTGCGCACCGGTCTGGTCACCTTATCACTATATGAAAGTGGATAGATTGGAAGCTGTACAAAGGAAATTTACTCGCAGTCTTTTGAGTAGATTTAATATATCCTTTTCTCCCTACTCGGATAGACTTTCTATTCTTCACCTTCCATCTCTTGCTAATAGAAGACTTTATCTCGATGAGTGCGCGCTCTATCGTATATACAACGTATTACTCAAAACATCACCATTCGATGAATTGAGCCTAAGGTTGCCTACATTCAATAGCAGGAATAATAATATTTTCATGCCACCAAGAGCCTCGCTAGAAATATACTTCAATTCTCCAATGGTGCGCCTTCAAAGAAACCATGACAGACTCCAAGTTGGTCCTCTGAACTGTCATTTTAGCAGATTCAAACAGATTGTCCTTGAAATGTTAAACGGTTAAGTCAGTTTTCATTTAAATTTGTATACCTTTGTCAGCTATTGTATAATTGGAAATTTTAATTTCTGTACAAAGCTCACTAAATAAATAAATAAATAAATAAATCTAGGACGCTCTTTGTCTTCAACGCTTTCTCTACCTTCTTTGAACTGTTTATATCACTTGTAAACAATTTCTTTCAGACAAAACCCGATCGCCGAAGGCCTTCTGCAACATTCTAAACGTTTCTGCAGCAGAAATTTCATTCCACAAACAAAATTTAATGCCAATTCTTTGCTCAATAAAATTACACATTGTAAAAATCGAAAATTTTACTTTTAGTTATTCAGAAAACATAACGAAACTAACCAAACAAATGACGTACTGGGGTGAAATTTAACACAGATATGAGTGACAGTGCTGTGAATCTAAAAATAAGAAGATTTGCTCGAATCAATGTACTCTCACAATTTAAATTCAAAATTGGCTTTACTTTTTGATCACAGTAGTAAATCATTAGTTTTCACACATTCCTATTGGTTGTGAATATTTCAGTGATTCTTGTGTTATTTTCAACATTATTTTGAATCGAAATTCGTAGAATCGTCCAATTTTTTGGCTTCTTGATAAAAACAATTTTCTGGAATTTAAAATCTTGCAGTTGCATCATTGACTTTAATATATAGTGGACCATATTACTTGTTTTTTAAACAATAATAATAATATATTTATAATTCATAAATGTTATGTTGCTATTTATTTTTTTATTTCAGAATTTGCCAAAATGGTAGTCCATATTCGGATCTCCGTAAAATTCTGGATAAACGTTCCCGAACGAGTATTATGTTTGTACCTCAGGCCGATCATATAATTATGTTTTGCGACAAATCCACTCACGATAGGTACGCCCCAACAAAACATAATTTACTTTGCAATCGCCAGAGCACTTTGGATGTGATCCTGAATAGTCCAGACTTTTCTAGGAGTACGAGAACAACAATCCAGAGTCCTATGCATGTTGTGAATACTGTTCCAGAATTTTACTATCGTCGCCGTATGCTAACAAGATATGTTGTAATAATCGATGAAACCCAAGAGGCGTATGTAAGGGAATCATGGAGTTTTTTAAGGAACGCGATCAGAAAATGGGTCCTATACGATCTTAGACCGAATACAGAGGTTGGAATTGTTTTAGCGAATAGCACTGATCCGATTCGATCTTTAGACATAACACCACTCGCACATCAGAAAAATAGAGATTTAGTTGCGTCATTTGTTCCATATGTTGCCGGTGAATCCCGCCAATCGGCTTGCATAAGCTGCGGCATTTCGGCTGCAGTACGAATGCTTGTCGAAAGACGTCGCCTACAAGGACCATCATGTGACGTGATCCTTATTATAGCACCTGGTATATCCCAAAATTCCGATTATATCCCTCTAGCCGAATATGCCCTAGAGAATAATGTTAAAATATCCGCGATTAATTATCCAATT
This sequence comes from Dysmachus trigonus, assembly GCA_949715965.1. Classification (NCBI taxonomy): domain Eukaryota; kingdom Metazoa; phylum Arthropoda; class Insecta; order Diptera; family Asilidae; genus Dysmachus; species Dysmachus trigonus. Next base: position 1,584,169 of record OX454324.1, read on the forward strand.
TTAAATAATAAACAACCTTTAGATAAGTTGGCTGAAATGACATCAGGTGTCGCATACACTGTTCTCGAGCAGAGATTTAATAGTGAAAAGAGCTATTTAAATACATATTTTGAATTAAGTATGGTACTATTTCATATAAGTGCTGAATTTCATGAGGGTCCAAATTATCTTCTACCAATCGAAATCCATCGTAGAGAATTAATGGATTTATCCCCGGATTCAAATCAATCAAAACGAATTGGACGAGCGATAAGTGGTAGTTTTTATATGGACGATACTATTGCTGCACCATCTGGATTCTACTTATATACCCACAATGTTGAACAGCCCTTAATACAAAATTTACGCTTGTATAGTCCAGGTGGAACATATTTTGGGACACGTAGCGATCAAAGGATGCCTGTTAAACAATTAACCCTAATAGCAGTCATTAATTCGACTGGACCTTGGACTTATATGATTGAAAGATTCAATGGTAATCCACAACCACATTTTGTTCAAGTTTTAGCAACACCAATTTCATCTGATGCAGGCGTATTTAATGCAAGAGCATGGCATAAAAAGCCAAAGGGTGGAGGACCATATATACTATATTGTGAGGTCCTACGAGGGGAGTTACCAGTTAATTCAGCCTCGGTTGAGGTAACAATAACACGTCCTGATCAACAATGCAACTATTCACATAATTGTATTGAAAAATTTCAACTTTTAGATTCCGGTGGTGGGGATCCGGATATAACAAAAGGTGATGGTATTTATAGTCGTTATTTTAGTGCTGCTGATAAAGGTGTAGGACTATATAAAATCGATATTATTGTTAATGATAATGGTAATACAGCATATACTCTACCAGATAATGCACCACATCAAGATCAATTTTGTTGCGGTAGTGAAATTTTATATGCTATAACAAGACAGACAACACCATTTACAAGATATTTACCCCCAATAACTCTGATAATTACAAGGGATGATATAAATGAAGAAATTGACATTAAAACTGGACGAATTGGTGATCTTTCTGCGGTATTTATTGAAAATGGACAAGTTCGTTTGATGTGGACAACACCAGATTTAGGGGGTCATACCCTAACTGGATATGATATTAAATATGCTTTATCAATACAAGATATTGTTGATAAATTTGATACAGCATCAATTAATTGGCATCATGATATACCTCCAACATTCTCTTTAGGGGATGTTACAAATTTTCTAATCGATATCAATAAAGAACCAAGTCTTTTTGGTCGTGCTGTATTTTTTGCAATACGACCACGATCATATTTTATGAATGAAAATTATACTGGCCTATTATCAAATCCGGTACGAACATTTATACCGATCAATGCAAAACCAACAGAACAATCGATTATACCAAATATTCATCCAACACAAAATTTAATACCGAATGGAAATGATAATAATATTCATAGAGATTTTTCGGATATAAATAATTCTGGTAGTGAGGATGATATTGATATTAAAATAAAATACGCAATACCAATAATTGCTGGATTATTATGCGTTTTATGTGTTATAGCTATGTATTGTATAATTTGTATGTTTCGACGACATAAAAGAAATTTACAAAAAAAAGATAAAAATGATAAAATTATTGCTAATACTGGGGGACGTGATGATCAAGAGAATAAATCAATTAAATCTGATATAAATGCGACAACAATTGTACAAAATACGATGACTATACAAGATCAACAAAATCAGTATAGTTCACCAAAGACAAGTCGAAATTCTAGTCCCATACACGAGATGGAGCCACGGATTATAGGTGGTGGTGGTGGTGGTGGTGGGGGTGGATCATCACCCCTACATGATTCAGTTCACAATTACACTGAACATTCGGATCATCATAAAATTGGTATACCAATTTATAATGATGAATGCGATGATCGGCCAAAATTATCAGAAAGTCTCATTACGGATGATATTACTCATCATCATCACCATCATCAACATCCAGATCACATTGAAATTGTTGCTCCGCCCTCGATTTATACGAGCTGCTCGGGGGTGAGTATAATTTCATCAAACAATCACACCCTACCGAGGCATGGCCGAACATTGAGCCCCTATGAATCGTGGAGCGCCTCCCAGCTGTTGCATGAGCACGAAAGGCGAATATCACCGATGGAGGATCTAGTTAATGGTAGTAATTCGATTAATATCCACAAGACCCTCCCACATCCGGGGATCGGCGATAGGATCGATGATCTATCAATAAACGGTTTCAATTTTCATCCCTCCTCCCGTCATTCTGATCGTGCCTCATTCAGCGCAGCCGGAAGCACCACAGCGCCACCTGTCCCACCCTTACCATTTGCCGCTGAATCATATCAAACAGCGCCAGCGGGGGTGGGTGCACAAAATTCCCATCCCTCACACTTTTATGGTATTCATGTCATACCGCCAACATATAGCACAATATCTCGCTCACACCAACATATTCAGCCGCCTAACCCTCCTGGCGGTGGAGCTAATTCAGCAAATACAGGAGGATACCCAAACAACACAAATTCTATTCAGACATCTGGTAATTTAGGGAATACCGGTGACAAAAGGAGGCGCAACGTGACCATGGTATAAAAATGGGAGGGGTCACAATGATTCTAATTTCACCCTTTAACCACAGTTCAAGTGAAATTTGTCTTATTATATTATGACACTTACGCGCAAACATAATAATTTTTTTCTAATTTTTGCATATTAACAAAACGTGAAATTGTCTTCAGCGCTCTCATTTTTTTGGCTACAATAATTTATCTATTTTATTTCTAAATAAATCAGCCCAAAAAACCGATCCGAGGAACCCTTTTTAAGAAAATAATTTGTTTTACGTTTCTCTATTTTTTCTTCTAGAACTCTCCATTTTTTGGCTAGAATCATCTAGTTATTTTACTAAGAGTCGTTTTAACCAAAAACCTCAATCCGGAGAGCCCTTTTTAGGAAAATAATTTTTTTACGTGATAGGGCGGGAAAGGTACAAGAGAAAATTTGAATATTAAAATTCTGCTATTTTTTCTTCTAGACTTTTCTGTTTTTTGGCTAGAACCATCTAGTTATTTTACTAGGAGTCGATTTAACCAAAAAACTCAATCCGGAAAGCCCTTTTTAAGAAAATAATTTTTTTACCTGATAGGGCGGGAAAGGTACAAGAGAAAATTTGAATATTAAAATTCTGCTATTTTTTCTTCTAGACTTTTCTGTTTTTTTGGCTAGAACCATCTAGTTATTTTACTAAGAGTCGATTTAGCCAAAAAACTCAATCCGGAAAGCCCTTTTTAAGAAAATAATTTTGTTACCTGTTAGGGCGGGAAAGGTACAAGAGAAAATTTGAATATTAAAATTCTGCTATTTTTTCTTCTAGACTTTTCTGTTTTTTGGCTAGAACCATCTAGTTATTTTACTAAGAGTCGATTTAGCAAAAAAACTCAATCCGGAGAGCCCTTTTTAAGAAAATAATTTTGTTACCTGTTAGGGCGGGAAAGGTACAAGAGAAAATTTGCATATTAAAATTCTGCTATTTTTTCTTCTAGACTTTTCTGTTTTTTGGCTAGAACCATCTAGTTATTTTACTAAGAGTCGATTTAGCCAAAAAACTCAATCCGGAAAGCCCTTTTTAAGAAAATAATTTTGTTACCTGTTAGGGCGGGAAAGGTACAAGAGAAAATTTGAATATTAAAATTCTGCTATTTTTTCTTCTAGACTTTTCTGTTTTTTGGCTAGAACCATCTAGTTATTTTACTAAGAGTCGATTTAGCCAAAAAACCCAATCCGGAAAGCCCTTTTTAAGAAAATAATTTTGTTACCTGTTAGGGCGGGAAAGGTACAAGAGAAAATTTGAATATTAAAATTCTGCTATTTTTTCTTCTAGACTTTTCTGTTTTTTGGCTAGAACCATCTAGTTATTTTACTAAGAGTCGATTTAGCAAAAAAACTCAATCCGGAGAGCCCTTTTGAAGAAAATAATTTTGTTACCTGATAGGGCGGGAAAGGTACAAGAGAAAATTTGAATATTAAAATTCTGCTATTTTTTCTTCTAGACTTTTCTGTTTTTTGGCTAGAACCATCTAGTTATTTTACTAAGAGTCGATTTAGCCAAAAAACTCAATCCGGAAAGCCCTTTTTAAGAAAATAATTTTGTTACCAGTTAGGGCGGGAAAGGTACAAGAGAAAATTTGAATATTAAAATTCTGCTATTTTTTCTTCTAGACTTTTCTGTTTTTTGGCTAGAACCATCTAGTTATTTTACTAAGAGTCGATTTAGCCAAAAAACCCAATCCGGAAAGCCCTTTTTAAGAAAATAATTTTGTTACCTGTTAGGGCGGGAAAGGTACAAGAGAAAATTTGAATATTAAAATTCTGCTATTTTTTCTTCTAGACTTTTCTGTTTTTTGGCTAGAACCATCTAGTTATTTTACTAAGAGTCGATTTAGCAAAAAAACTCAATCCGGAGAGCCCTTTTGAAGAAAATAATTTTGTTACCTGATAGGGCGGGAAAGGTACAAGAGAAAATTTGAATATTAAAATTCTGCTATTTTTTCTTCTAGACTTTTCTGTTTTTTGGCTAGAACCATCTAGTTATTTTACTAAGAGTCGATTTAGCCAAAAAACTCAATCCGGAAAGCCCTTTTTAAGAAAATAATTTTGTTACCAGTTAGGGCGGGAAAGGTACAAGAGAAAATTTGAATATTAAAATTCTGCTATTTTTTCTTCTAGACTTTTCTGTTTTTTGGCTAGAACCATCTAGTTATTTTACTAAGAGTCGATTTAGCAAAAAAACTCAATCCGGAAAGCCCTTTTTAAGAAAATAATTTTTTACCTCATAGGGCAGGAAAAGTACAAGAGAAAATTTGAATATTAAAATTCTGCTATTTTTTCTTCTAGACTTTTCTGTTTTTTGGCTAGAACCATCTAGTTATTTTACTAAGAGTCGATTTAGCCAAAAAACTCAATCCGGAAAGCCCTTTTTAAGAAAATAATTTTGTTACCTGTTAGGGCGGGAAAGGTACAAGAGAAAATTTGAATATTAAAATTCTGCTATTTTTTCTTCTAGACTTTTCTGTTTTTTGGCTAGAACCATCTAGTTATTTTACTAAGAGTCGATTTAGCAAAAAAACTCAATCCGGAGAGCCCTTTTGAAGAAAATAATTTTGTTACCTGTTAGGGCGGGAAAGGTACAAGAGAAAATTTGAATATTAAAATTCTGCTATTTTTTCTTCTAGACTTTTCTGTTTTTTGGCTAGAACCATCTAGTTATTTTACTAAGAGTCGATTTAGCCAAAAAACTCAATCCGGAAAGCCCTTTTTAAGAAAATAATTTTGTTACCTGTTAGGGCGGGAAAGGTACAAGAGAAAATTTGAATATTAAAATTCTGCTATTTTTTCTTCTAGACTTTTCTGTTTTTTGGCTAGAACCATCTAGTTATTTTACTAAGAGTCGATTTAGCAAAAAAACTCAATCCGGAGAGCCCTTTTGAAGAAAATAATTTTGTTACCTGTTAGGGCGGGAAAGGTACAAGAGAAAATTTGAATATTAAAATTCTGCTATTTTTTCTTCTAGACTTTTCTGTTTTTTTGGCTAGAACCATCTAGTTATTTTACTAAGAGTCGATTTAGCCAAAAAACTCAATCCGGAAAGCCCTTTTTAAGAAAATAATTTTGTTACCTGTTAGGGCGGGAAAGGTACAAGGGAAAATTTGAATATTAAAATTCTGCTATTTTTTCTTCTAGACTTTTCTGTTTTTTGGCTAGAACCATCTAGTTATTTTACTAAGAGTCGATTTAGCAAAAAAACTCAATCCGGAGAGCCCTTTTGAAGAAAATAATTTTGTTACCTGTTAGGGCGGGAAAGGTACAAGAGAAAATTTGAATATTAAAATTCTGCTATTTTTTCTTCTAGACTTTTCTGTTTTTTTGGCTAGAACCATCTAGTTATTTTACTAAGAGTCGATTTAGCCAAAAAACTCAATCCGGAAAGCCCTTTTTAAGAAAATAATTTTGTTACCTGTTAGGGCGGGAAAGGTACAAGGGAAAATTTGAATATTAAAATTCTGCTATTTTTTCTTCTAGACTTTTCTGTTTTTTGGCTAGAACCATCTAGTTATTTTACTAAGAGTCGATTTAGCAAAAAAACTCAATCCGGAAAGCCCTTTTTAAGAAAATAATTTTGTTACCTGTTAGGGCGGGAAAGGTACAAGAGAAAATTTGAATATTAAAATTCTGCTATTTTTTCTTCTAGACTTTTCTGTTTTTTGGCTAGAACCATCTAGTTATTTTACTAAGAGTCGATTTAGCAAAAAAACTCAATCCGGAGAGCCCTTTTGAAGAAAATAATTTTGTTACCTGATAGGGCGGGAAAGGTACAAGAGAAAATTTGAATATTAAAATTCTGCTATTTTTTCTTCTAGACTTTTCTGTTTTTTTGCTAGAATCATCTAGTTATTTTAGTAAGAGTCGATTTAGCTAAAAAACTCAATTCAGAGACCCTTTTTAAGAAAATAATTTTTTTACGTAATAGGGTAGAAAAGATACAAGGGCAAATATTAATATAAAAATTCGACTATTTTTTTCTTCTAGAATTTTCTGTTTTTTGGCTGGAATCATTTAGTTATACATTTAATAAAACCGCCATTTATAATTTTCATCAAAATTAAAGAATCAACTTGCACTATCGTGTCCAAAAGAAGTTTCACTTAAAAAATGGGTTATTTGAGAGAAGTGTACAAAATTTAAATGTCCCGCCCATCATCATTAAATTTAAACACAAAAATGGAATGTAATTAAGAACTTCCTCTTATTTTTTAATTCCCGGAAGCATATAAATCACACAATTTCCTGTTTCGTTCACAGCGTCCTTAAAACATTATGATGTTTAGGTGGGAGGACGGTAGGAGGAGCATTAGGCTGAAATGAGACCCGATTTAGAGTTTTTAAATTAAAACGATTTTATTTTATATAACCAATTATCTTGTAAAATGTATTAAAAATATACTTCCAAATAAGAAATTTCTTTAATCAAATTGAGCCACTGATTTTTGATGAGATTTTGTAAAATTTAAAAATGTTTTTCATCTTTCTTTTATAAATATTCTACAAAAATCTTGGAAATAAAAAAATATTAAAATGATAATTACAATTACATTTTTCATTTTCATACTTTTTTTAGTATATAAATTGGGTCTCCTTAATGAGGGTTTTAAGGTCGTATTCAGGTTCATACCGAAGTTATAATTTGTACCTTTTAATAAATAATAAATTGATCTGGTTGTAGTGATAATAAATTTAATTTATTATTAACAAGAATAATTTGCAAAAGAGGAAAATAATAAAATATATTTAGGTAATTTTTCATGACTTATTAATTTCCAACCGCTGATAGGTATGTAAATTATATATCATAATATAAAAATCAGTTACTAATAAAAATCTCAAATCAATGCAACATTTAATTCAAAGTAAAAAAAAGAACAAAGACAGAAAGCTTATAAAAAAGTATTAAAACTGCTTTTGCACTATATAAGATGTAGCCATTAAAGACAATTAAGAGAGAAAAATTAGGTAAATTAATTAATAATACTTTAAATTATAAAACAAAAACCTGTATATAGAAATTAATATAAAAAAGAAATTTAATAGAAACATCTTAAGACTGATTGTGAACTTTTATTTAATTAAGACGGTGTTGCAAAAAGTGTGTAATTTTAAATTAAAAAAAAAAAAAATTAAATAAAAAATAGGCACGCAATGGTACCTTAATAATAAAAAATATTATATTTTGTTTTCTTATTAAAAAGTGATTAAATTCACATTTAATGCTACTTAAATCCAAATAATAAGTAGAATTTATAAAAGAAAACACTAAATTTAAAAAGAATATTGTTTTTCTAGTATAAGAAATGTGTCTAACTTTTTTTGTGTTACACACAAAAATTGTATTTTGTAAATTCTAATAAAGTTAAAATACAAAACAAAATATAAACAATAAAATAAAAAACACTGTACATAAAGACGAGCTCAAGATATAGGAGTTTTTTTTGAATAAATTACAGTAAATGTTACTTGAAATCGTGTTTTTTTATTTAAACAAAATTTTACAAAAAATTATGATAAATGATTTTTTAAAAATAAATCATTTTTTGATTTTTCATTTTCCAAAAGAGAGAGAATTTAATAAAGGTAAGTAAAAATGTTTATATAGAATTTGATTAAAACAAATTGTCCAGCCTTTAAATAAAATCTCAAAATAATTTATTTACATAGTTTTCAGAATTTGAGAATTTCCGAAAACCCCTAATAACCAATTTTCATGGAAACAATCTGATACATACCTCAAGTTTGTCTTCAAACTTAGTTTAAGCTACGTTCAAATTCGGTTTTAGCTAACCTGTCTCGAGATTGTTTTAAACCTGGCTCAAACCTTTAAGCCTTCACTTACTTAATTTGTATGTCTGTGCTCAAACTTGGGCTGGATTAAGAGCGACTCAAACTCATTTTTAGTTTGATTTAAGCTTGATTCAAATTTAAAAAAAAAAAAAAAATGTATCACTTCACTTAATTGCGGACTCGAATCTTATAAAAATTGGGAAAAAATCCGAAAAAAAGCATCCCCACGCTGGGATTCGAACCCGTGACCTCTGAATCCGAAGCCCAAGTGTTCACCACTGCACCAACCGCCGCTTTGGGAATGTGCTACAATGAATGGGATTTAGAGCCGCGTGAAAATTTTTGTATAGTATTATTTTATAAACGCGTGGCCATCTGAAGTTCCCACTTCGGGGCTTTTCAAGCCCTACGTATGCTTTAAATTTGAGCGAAATAGGTGATGACGACTAGATGCCTTCTCCTTGTAAGTCCTGGTCATTAATGGTCTGAAATTGGCTGAAACTCATTTTAAGCTTGATTTAAGCTTGATTCAAGTTTTTCTCTAGCCTAGCGGAGTGCAATGTGGCTCAAGATTGGTCTAAGTCCGGGTCATTAATGGACTGAAATTGGCTCAAACTCATTTTAAGTTTGATTTAAGCCTGATTCAAATTTTTCTCTAGCCTAGCTGAGTGCAATCTGGCTTAATATTGGCCTAAGTCCGGGTCATTAATGGACTGAAATTGGCTCAAACTCATTTTAAGTTTGATTTAAGCCTGATTCAAATTTTTCTCTAGCCTAGCTGAGTGCAATCTGGCTTAATATTGGCCTAAGTCCGGGTCATTAATGGACTGAAATTGGCTCAAACTCATTTTAAAGTTTGATTTAAGCTTGATTCAAATTTTTCTCTAGCCTAGCTGAGTGCAATCTGGCTCAAGATTGATCTAAATCCGGGTCATTAATGGACTGAAATTGACTCAAACTCATTTTAAGTTTGATTTAAGCTTGATTCAAATTTTTCTCTAGCCTAGCTGAGTCCAATCTGTCTCAGGATTGATCTTAGTCCGGGTCATTAATGGACTGAAATTGACTCAAACTCATTTTAAGTTTGATTTAAGCCTGATTCAAATTTTTCTCTAGCCTAGCTGAGTGCAATCTGGCTCAAGATTAGTCTAAGTCCGGGTCATTAATGGACCGAAATTGGCTCAAACCAGGACAAATATTGTATCAAGCCGAGCTTAAACCGAACTAACCCGAGCTCCATCTAAATTAAGCCGTGCTAAAGCCGGACTAAGACGAATTGTGTCGAGCTTAAGCTTAAATTAGCACTTACGTAAATTTGACTGTATTTCAATTTCAGATATGTTCAGGAAGTGACTGAATATTAAATTGCAGCCCCTCGACAAAAATAAAATAAATTCTAGGGCTTCCGCGTCCGTGATAGTCGAGGGGCGCTGATAGTTTCATTCAGTGGACATTGAAAAAAGTTCCTTTTTTGTTTCTTATACATAAAATTCGAGATTGGTATAGAGGTGGGAATTTTTAAAAGGACTCCTCCAACAAGACGTATCATCAGGTTTGCCCGTTTCGTTTTTACTTTCCTATTATTACTTTTTCTTCTGTTGATATTCGCTTTAAAAAGACGGGGCTCCTGTGCAAATCTCGGCGCATTCATAGAGTCCTCCTTTCATCCTTGAACAGGATCATCATTATGATTATTATTCAGGCTGAGGCTGCGTCTTCCTGTGGGACTATCGTCGCCCAGTTTCCGCCCTCCCCTCAGAAGTCCCGGAGTCCTCGTCGAAACGGTAAAAGGAGCCTCTTTATAAGGTGCCAATGAAGCACAGGGTGAGTGTGTGTTTTTGTTTCGTTTTTGTGGCATCGCATATCAACTTCATGTAGAAGGAAGCGCCGCGCCTTTTTTTTTCTTATTTTTTTTCCTTTGATGCACATTCATAATTTTTTTTTTTTTTTCTTGTTCGAAACAGGAAAGATGGGTAAGTGAACAAGAAGTACCTATTTTTCGCAATTCCATAGCATTTAAGTGCTTCAAGGAGCTAAAGGCAAACAGAAAATTAATTGCATACGCCGCCGCCGACATCACCCTCCGTTCCCGCCAAAGCACGCGGCACCGGCACATAAAATGCCTTTCATTTAAGTTTTACTTAGTTGGATCGTTTCAGAAAAAACAAAATTAATATAATAGTACAAAAATAAAGACTGTTCCCACACTGCTTTCAGCTATTTAGAAGAAAAAACGATTTCTGATAAATAAGGAAGGGGTCGAGCTGGGGCCTTCATTTTTAAGCTGAATAGTCTGTATGTCTCCCAGATTAATTCAAGTCATCCCTGAGACTTCTGGTTGCTCTGGAAGCCGAGATCAACGAAACAAGCCTTCCTCGAAAGTTAAGTCAATCAGAGAAATAGAAAATTTTGTATGGAAGAATGGTTTCCTGATAAATAGGGAAGAAATAAAGCTATGGCCTTTCTTTTTAAACTGGGTAGTCTGGGACTTCCCCACATTAATTCAAGCCATCCCTGAGACTTCTGGTTGCTCTGGAAGCCGAGATCAAGGAAACAAGCCTTCCTCGAAAGTTAAGTCAATCAGAGAAATAGAAAATTTTGTATGGAAGAATGGTTTCCTGATAAATAGGGAAGAAATAAAGCTATGGCCTTTCTTTTTAAACTGGGTAGTCTGCGACTTCCCCACATTAATTCAAGCCATCCCTGAGACTTCTGGTTGCTCTGGAAGCCGAGATCAACGAAACAAGCCTTCCTCGAAAGTTAAGTCAATCAGAGAAATAGAAAATTTTGTATGGAAGAATGGTTTCCTGATAAATAGGGAAGAAATAAAGCTATGGCCTTTCTTTTTAAACTGGGTAGTCTGCGACTTCCCCACATTAATTCAAGCCATCCCTGAGACTTCTGGTTGCTCTGGAAGCCGAGATCAAGGAAGCAAGCCTTCCTCGAAAGTTAAGTCAATCAGAGAAATAGAAAATTTTGTATGGAAGAATGGTTTCCTGATAAATAGGGAAGAAATAAAGCTATGGCCTTTCTTTTTAAACTGGGTAGTCTGCGACTTCCCCACATTAATTCAAGCCATCCCTGAGACTTCTGGTTGCTCTGGAAGCCGAGATCAACGAAACAAGCCTTCCTCGAAAGTTAAGTCAATCAGAGAAATAGAAAATTTTGTATGGAAGAATGGTTTCCTGATAAATAGGGAAGAAATAAAGCTATGGCCTTTCTTTTTAAACTGGGTAGTCTGCGACTTCCCCACATTAATTCAAGCCATCCCTGAGACTTCTGGTTGCTCTGGAAGCCGAGATCAAGGAAGCAAGCCTTCCTCGAAAGTTAAGTCAATCAGAGAAATAGAAAATTTTGTATGGAAGAATGGTTTCCTGATAAATAGGGAAGAAATAAAGCTATGGCCTTTCTTTTTAAACTGGGTAGTCTGCGACTTCCCCACATTAATTCAAGCCATCCCTGAGACTTCTGGTTGCTCTGGAAGCCGAGATCAAGGAAACAAGCCTTCCTCGAAAGTTAAGTCAATCAGAGAAATAGAAAATTTTGTATGGAAGAATGGTTTCCTGATAAATAGGGAAGAAATAAAGCTATGGCCTTTCTTTTTAAACTGGGTAGTCTGCGACTTCCCCACATTAATTCAAGCCATCCCTGAGACTTCTGGTTCCTCTGGAAGCCGAGATCAAGGAAGCAAGCCTTCCTCGAAAGTTAAGTCAATCAGAGAAATAGAAAATTTTGTATGGAAGAATGGTTTCCTGATAAATAGGGAAGAAATAAAGCTATGGCCTTTCTTTTTAAACTGGGTAGTCTGCGACTTCCCCACATTAATTCAAGCCATCCCTGAGACTTCTGGTTGCTCTGGAAGCCGAGATCAAGGAAACAAGCCTTCCTCGAAAGTTAAGTCAATCAGAGAAATAGAAAATTTTGTATGGAAGAATGGTTTCCTGATAAATAGGGAAGAAATAAAGCTATGGCCTTCCTTTTTAAACTGGGTAGTCTGCGACTTCCCCACATTAATTCAAGCCATCCCTGAGACTTCTGGTTGCTCTGGAAGCCGAGATCAAGGAAACAAGCCTTCCTCGAAAGTTAAGTCAATCAGAGAAATAGAAAATTTTGTATGGAAGAATGGTTTCCTGATAAATAGGGAAGAAATAAAGCTATGGCCTTTCTTTTTAAACTGGGTAGTCTGCGACTTCCCCACATTAATTCAAGCCATCCCTGAGACTTCTGTTTGCTCTGGAAGCCGAGATCAAGGAAACAAGCCTTCCTCGAAAGTTAAGTCAATCAGAGAAATAGAAAATTTTGTATGGAAGAATGGTTTCCTGATAAATAGGGAAGAAATAAAGCTATGGCCTTTCTTTTTAAACTGGGTAGTCTGCGACTTCCCCACATTAATTCAAGCCATCCCTGAAACTTCTGGTTGCTCTGGAAGCCGAGATCAAGGAAACAAGCCTTCCTCGAAAGTTAAGTCAATCAGAGAAATAGAAAATTTTGTATGGAAGAATGGTTTCCTGATAAATAGGGAAGAAATAAAGCTATGGCCTTTCTTTTTAAACTGGGTAGTCTGCGACTTCCCCACATTAATTCAAGCCATCCCTGAGACTTCTGGTTGCTCTGGAAGCCGAGATCAACGAAACAAGCCTTCCTCGAAAGTTAAGTCAATCAGAGAAATAGAAAATTTTGTATGGAAGAATGGTTTCCTGATAAATAGGGAAGAAATAAAGCTATGGCCTTTCTTTTTAAACTGGGTAGTCTGCGACTTCCCCACATTAATTCAAGCCATCCCTGAGACTTCTGGTTGCTCTGGAAGCCGAGAACAAGGAAGCAAGCCTTCCTCGAAAGTTAAGTCAATCAGAGAAATAGAAAATTTTGTATGGAAGAATGGTTTCCTGATAAATAGGGAAGAAATAAAGCTATGGCCTTTCTTTTTAAACTGGGTAGTCTGCGACTTCCCCACATTAATTCAAGCCATCCCTGAGACTTCTGGTTGCTCTGGAAGCCGAGATCAAGGAAACAAGCCTTCCTCGAAAGTTAAGTCAATCAGAGAAATAGAAAATTTTGTATGGAAGAATGGTTTCCTGATAAATAGGGAAGAAATAAAGCTATGGCCTTTCTTTTTAAACTGGGTAGTCTGCGACTTCCCCACATTAATTCAAGCCATCCCTGAGACTTCTGGTTGCTCTGGAAGCCGAGATCAAGGAAACAAGCCTTCCTCGAAAGTTAAGTCAATCAGAGAAATAGAAAATTTTGTATGGAAGAATGGTTTCCTGATAAATAGGGAAGAAATAAAGCTATGGCCTTTCTTTTTAAACTGGGTAGTCTGCGACTTCCCCACATTAATTCAAGCCATCCCTGAGACTTCTGGTTGCTCTGGAAGCCGAGATCAACGAAACAAGCCTTCCTCGAAAGTTAAGTCAATCAGAGAAATAGAAAATTTTGTATGGAAGAATGGTTTCCTGATAAATAGGGAAGAAATAAAGCTATGGCCTTTCTTTTTAAACTGGGTAGTCTGCGACTTCCCCACATTAATTCAAGCCATCCCTGAGACTTCTGTTTGCTCTGGAAGCCGAGATCAAGGAAACAAGCCTTCCTCGAAAGTTAAGTCAATCAGAGAAATAGAAAATTTTGTATGGAAGAATGGTTTCCTGATAAATAGGGAAGAAATAAAGCTATGGCCTTTCTTTTTAAACTGGGTAGTCTGCGACTTCCCCACATTAATTCAAGCCATCCCTGAGACTTCTGGTTGCTCTGGAAGCCGAGATCAAGGAAACAAGCCTTCCTCGAAAGTTAAGTCAATCAGAGAAATAGAAAATTTTGTATGGAAGAATGGTTTCCTGATAAATAGGGAAGAAATAAAGCTATGGCCTTTCTTTTTAAACTGGGTAGTCTGCGACTTCCCCACATTAATTCAAGCCATCCCTGAGACTTCTGGTTGCTCTGGAAGCCGAGATCAACGAAACAAGCCTTCCTCGAAAGTTAAGTCAATCAGAGAAATAGAAAATTTTGTATGGAAGAATGGTTTCCTGATAAATAGGGAAGAAATAAAGCTATGGCCTTTCTTTTTAAACTGGGTAGTCTGCGACTTCCCCACATTAATTCAAGCCATCCCTGAGACTTCTGGTTGCTCTGGAAGCCGAGATCAAGGAAGCAAGCCTTCCTCGAAAGTTAAGTCAATCAGAGAAATAGAAAATTTTGTATGGAAGAATGGTTTCCTGATAAATAGGGAAGAAATAAAGCTATGGCCTTTCTTTTTAAACTGGGTAGTCTGCGACTTCCCCACATTAATTCAAGCCATCCCTGAGACTTCTGGTTGCTCTGGAAGCCGAGATCAAGGAAACAAGCCTTCCTCGAAAGTTAAGTCAATCAGAGAAATAGAAAATTTTGTATGGAAGAATGGTTTCCTGATAAATAGGGAAGAAATAAAGCTATGGCCTTTCTTTTTAAACTGGGTAGTCTGCGACTTCCCCACATTAATTCAAGCCATCCCTGAGACTTCTGGTTGCTCTGGAAGCCGAGATCAAGGAAACAAGCCTTCCTCGAAAGTTAAGTCAATCAGAGAAATAGAAAATTTTGTATGGAAGAATGGTTTCCTGATAAATAGGGAAGAAATAAAGCTATGGCCTTTCTTTTTAAACTGGGTAGTCTGCGACTTCCCCACATTAATTCAAGCCATCCCTGAGACTTCTGGTTGCTCTGGAAGCCGAGATCAACGAAACAAGCCTTCCTCGAAAGTTAAGTCAATCAGAGAAATAGAAAATTTTGTATGGAAGAATGGTTTCCTGATAAATAGGGAAGAAATAAAGCTATGGCCTTTCTTTTTAAACTGGGTAGTCTGCGACTTCCCCACATTAATTCAAGCCATCCCTGAGACTTCTGGTTGCTCTGGAAGCCGAGATCAAGGAAGCAAGCCTTCCTCGAAAGTTAAGTCAATCAGAGAAATAGAAAATTTTGTATGGAAGAATGGTTTCCTGATAAATAGGGAAGAAATAAAGCTATGGCCTTTCTTTTTAAACTGGGTAGTCTGCGACTTCCCCACATTAATTCAAGCCATCCCTGAGACTTCTGGTTGCTCTGGAAGCCGAGATCAAGGAAACAAGCCTTCCTCGAAAGTTAAGTCAATCAGAGAAATAGAAAATTTTGTATGGAAGAATGGTTTCCTGATAAATAGGGAAGAAATAAAGCTATGGCCTTTCTTTTTAAACTGGGTAGTCTGCGACTTCCCCACATTAATTCAAGCCATCCCTGAGACTTCTGTTTGCTCTGGAAGCCGAGATCAAGGAAACAAGCCTTCCTCGAAAGTTAAGTCAATCAGAGAAATAGAAAATTTTGTATGGAAGAATGGTTTCCTGATAAATAGGGAAGAAATAAAGCTATGGCCTTTCTTTTTAAACTGGGTAGTCTGCGACTTCCCCACATTAATTCAAGCCATCCCTGAGACTTCTGGTTGCTCTGGAAGCCGAGATCAAGGAAACAAGCCTTCCTCGAAAGTTAAGTCAATCAGAGAAATAGAAAATTTTGTATGGAAGAATGGTTTCCTGATAAATAGGGAAGAAATAAAGCTATGGCCTTTCTTTTTAAACTGGGTAGTCTGCGACTTCCCCGCATTAATTCAAGCCATCCCTGAGACTTCTGGTTGCTCTGGAAGCCGAGATCAAGGAAACAAGCCTTCCTCGAAAGTTAAGTCAATCAGAGAAATAGAAAATTTTGTATGGAAGAATGGTTTCCTGATAAATAGGGAAGAAATAAAGCTATGGCCTTTCTTTTTAAACTGGGTAGTCTGCGACTTCCCCACATTAATTCAAGCCATCCCTGAGACTTCTGGTTGCTCTAGAAGCCGAGATCAACGAAACAAGCCTTCCTCGAAAGTTAAGTCAATCAGAGAAATAGAAAATTTTGTATGGAAGAATGGTTTCCTGATAAATAGGGAAGAAATAAAGCTATGGCCTTTCTTTTTAAACTGGGTAGTCTGCGACTTCCCCACATTAATTCAAGCCATCCCTGAGACTTCTGGTTGCTCTGAAAGCCGAGATCAAGGAAACAAGCCTTCCTCGAAAGTTAAGTCAATCAGAGAAATAGAAAATTTTGTATGGAAGAATGGTTTCCTGATAAATAGGGAAGAAATAAAGCTATGGCCTTTCTTTTTAAACTGGGTAGTCTGCGACTTCCCCACATTAATTCAAGCCATCCCTGAGACTTCTGGTTGCTCTGGAAGCCGAGATCAACGAAACAAGCCTTCCTCGAAAGTTAAGTCAATCAGAGAAATAGAAAATTTTGTATGGAAGAATGGTTTCCTGATAAATAGGGAAGAAATAAAGCTATGGCCTTTCTTTTTAAACTGGGTAGTCTGCGACTTCCCCACATTAATTCAAGCCATCCCTGAGACTTCTGGTTGCTCTGGAAGCCGAGATCAAGGAAGCAAGCCTTCCTCGAAAGTTAAGTCAATCAGAGAAATAGAAAATTTTGTATGGAAGAATGGTTTCCTGATAAATAGGGAAGAAATAAAGCTATGGCCTTTCTTTTTAAACTGGGTAGTCTGCGACTTCCCCACATTAATTCAAGCCATCCCTGAGACTTCTGGTTGCTCTGGAAGCCGAGATCAAGGAAACAAGCCTTCCTCGAAAGTTAAGTCAATCAGAGAAATAGAAAATTTTGTATGGAAGAATGGTTTCCTGATAAATAGGGAAGAAATAAAGCTATGGCCTTTCTTTTTAAACTGGGTAGTCTGCGACTTCCCCACATTAATTCAAGCCATCCCTGAGACTTCTGGTTCCTCTGGAAGCCGAGATCAAGGAAGCAAGCCTTCCTCGAAAGTTAAGTCAATCAGAGAAATAGAAAATTTTGTATGGAAGAATGGTTTCCTGATAAATAGGGAAGAAATAAAGCTATGGCCTTTCTTTTTAAACTGGGTAGTCTGCGACTTCCCCACATTAATTCAAGCCATCCCTGAGACTTCTGGTTGATCTGGAAGCCGAGATCAAGGAAACAAGCCTTCCTCGAAAGTTAAGTCAATCAGAGAAATAGAAAATTTTGTATGGAAGAATGGTTTCCTGATAAATAGGGAAGAAATAAAGCTATGGCCTTCCTTTTTAAACTGGGTAGTCTGCGACTTCCCCACATTAATTCAAGCCATCCCTGAGACTTCTGGTTGCTCTGGAAGCCGAGATCAAGGAAACAAGCCTTCCTCGAAAGTTAAGTCAATCAGAGAAATAGAAAATTTTGTATGGAAGAATGGTTTCCTGATAAATAGGGAAGAAATAAAGCTATGGCCTTTCTTTTTAAACTGGGTAGTCTGCGACTTCCCCACATTAATTCAAGCCATCCCTGAGACTTCTGGTTGCTCTGGAAGCCGAGATCAAGGAAACAAGCCTTCCTCGAAAGTTAAGTCAATCAGAGAAATAGAAAATTTTGTATGGAAGAATGGTTTCCTGATAAATAGGGAAGAAATAAAGCTATGGCCTTTCTTTTTAAACTGCGTAGTCTGCGACTTCCCCACATTAATTCAAGCCATCCCTGAGACTTCTGGTTGCTCTGGAAGCCGAGATCAAGGAAACAAGCCTTCCTCGAAAGTTAAGTCAATCAGAGAAATAGAAAATTTTGTATGGAAGAATGGTTTCCTGATAAATAGGGAAGAAATAAAGCTATGGCCTTTCTTTTTAAACTGCGTAGTCTGCGACTTCCCCACATTAATTCAAGCCATCCCTGAGACTTCTGGTTGCTCTGGAAGCCGAGATCAAGGAAACAAGCCTTCCTCGAAAGTTAAGTCAATCAGAGAAATAGAAAATTTTGTATGGAAGAATGGTTTCCTGATAAATAGGGAAGAAATAAAGCTATGGCCTTTCTTTTTAAACTGGGTAGTCTGCGACTTCCCCACATTAATTCAAGCCATCCCTGAGACTTCTGGTTGCTCTGGAAGCCGAGATCAAGGAAACAAGCCTTCCTCGAAAGTTAAGTCAATCAGAGAAATAGAAAATTTTGTATGGAAGAATGGTTTCCTGATAAATAGGGAAGAAATAAAGCTATGGCCTTTCTTTTTAAACTGCGTAGTCTGCGACTTCCCCACATTAATTCAAGCCATCCCTGAGACTTCTGGTTGCTCTGGAAGCCGAGATCAAGGAAACAAGCCTTCCTCGAAAGTTAAGTCAATCAGAGAAATAGAAAATTTTGTATGGAAGAATGGTTTCCTGATAAATAGGGAAGAAATAAAGCTATGGCCTTTCTTTTTAAACTGGGTAGTCTGCGACTTCCCCACATTAATTCAAGCCATCCCTGAGACTTCTGGTTGCTCTGGAAGCCGAGATCAAGGAAACAAGCCTTCCTCGAAAGTTAAGTCAATCAGAGAAATAGAAAATTTTGTATGGAAGAATGGTTTCCTGATAAATAGGGAAGAAATAAAGCTATGGCCTTTCTTTTTAAACTGGGTAGTCTGCGACTTCCCCACATTAATTCAAGCCATCCCTGAGACTTCTGGTTGCTCTGGAAGCCGAGATCAAGGAAACAAGCCTTCCTCGAAAGTTAAGTCAATCAGAGAAATAGAAAATTTTGTATGGAAGAATGGTTTCCTGATAAATAGGGAAGAAATAAAGCTATGGCCTTTCTTTTTAAACTGGGTAGTCTGCGACTTCCCCACATTAATTCAAGCCATCCCTGAGACTTCTGGTTGCTCTGGAAGCCGAGATCAAGGAAACAAGCCTTCCTCGAAAGTTAAGTCAATCAGAGAAATAGAAAATTTTGTATGGAAGAATGGTTTCCTGATAAATAGGGAAGAAATAAAGCTATGGCTTTTCTTTTTAAACTGGGTAGTCTGCGACTTCCCCACATTAATTCAAGCCATCCCTGAGACTTCTGGTTGCTCTGGAAGCCGAGATCAAGGAAACAAGCCTTCCTCGAAAGTTAAGTCAATCAGAGAAATAGAAAATTTTGTATGGAAGAATGGTTTCCTGATAAATAGGGAAGAAATAAAGCTATGGCTTTTCTTTTTAAACTGGGTAGTCTGCGACTTCCCCACATTAATTCAAGCCATCCCTGAGACTTCTGGTTGCTCTGGAAGCCGAGATCAAGGAAACAAGCCTTCCTCGAAAGTTAAGTCAATCAGAGAAATAGAAAATTGTGTATGGAAGAATGGTTTCCTGATAAATAGGGAAGAAATAAAGCTATGGCTTTTCTTTTTAAACTGGGTAGTCTGCGACTTCCCCACATTAATTCAAGCCATCCCTGAGACTTCTGGTTGCTCTGGAAGCCGAGATCAAGGAAACAAGCCTTCCTCGAAAGTTAAGTCAATCAGAGAAATAGAAAATTGTGTATGGAAGAATGGTTTCCTGATAAATAGGGAAGAAATAAAGCTATGGCTTTTCTTTTTAAACTGGGTAGTCTGCGACTTCCCCACATTAATTCAAGCCATCCCTGAGACTTCTGGTTGCTCTGGAAGCCGAGATCAAGGAAACAAGCCTTCCTCGAAAGTTAAGTCAATCAGAGAAATAGAAAATTGTGTATGGAAGAATGGTTTCCTGATAAATAGGGAAGAAATAAAGCTATGGCTTTTCTTTTTAAACTGGGTAGTCTGCGACTTCCCCACATTAATTCAAGCCATCCCTGAGACTTCTGGTTGCTCTGGAAGCCGAGATCAAGGAAACAAGCCTTCCTCGAAAGTTAAGTCAATCAGAGAAATAGAAAATTTTGTATGGAAGAATGGTTTCCTGATAAATAGGGAAGAAATAAAGCTATGGCCTTTCTTTTAAACTGGGTAGTCTGCGACTTCCCCACATTAATTCAAGCCATCCCTGAGACTTCTGGTTGCTCTGGAAGCCGAGATCAAGGAAACAAGCCTTCCTCGAAAGTTAAGTCAATCAGAGAAATAGAAAATTTTGTATGGAAGAATGGTTTCCTGATAAATAGGGAAGAAATAAAGCTATGGCTTTTCTTTTTAAACTGGGTAGTCTGCGACTTCCCCACATTAATTCAAGCCATCCCTGAGACTTCTGGTTGCTCTGGAAGCCGAGATCAAGGAAACAAGCCTTCCTCGAAAGTTAAGTCAATCAGAGAAATAGAAAATTTTGTATGGAAGAATGGTTTCCTGATAAATAGGGAAGAAATAAAGCTATGGCCTTTCTTTTTAAACTGGGTAGTCTGCGACTTCCCCACATTAATTCAAGCCATCCCTGAGACTTCTGGTTGCTCTGGAAGCCGAGATCAAGGAAACAAGCCTTCCTCGAAAGTTAAGTCAATCAGAGAAATAGAAAATTGTGTATGGAAGAATGGTTTCCTGATAAATAGGGAAGAAATAAAGCTATGGCTTTTCTTTTTAAACTGGGTAGTCTGCGACTTCCCCACATTAATTCAAGCCATCCCTGAGACTTCTGGTTGCTCTGGAAGCCGAGATCAAGGAAACAAGCCTTCCTCGAAAGTTAAGTCAATCAGAGAAATAGAAAATTTTGTATGGAAGAATGGTTTCCTGATAAATAGGGAAGAAATAAAGCTATGGCCTTTCTTTTTAAACTGGGTAGTCTGCGACTTCCCCACATTAATTCAAGCCATCCCTGAGACTTCTGGTTGCTCTGGAAGCCGAGATCAAGGAAACAAGCCTTCCTCGAAAGTTAAGTCAATCAGAGAAATAGAAAATTGTGTATGGAAGAATGGTTTCCTGATAAATAGGGAAGAAATAAAGCTATGGCTTTTCTTTTTAAACTGGGTAGTCTGCGACTTCCCCACATTAATTCAAGCCATCCCTGAGACTTCTGGTTGCTCTGGAAGCCGAGATCAAGGAAACAAGCCTTCCTCGAAAGTTAAGTCAATCAGAGAAATAGAAAATTTTGTATGGAAGAATGGTTTCCTGATAAATAGGGAAGAAATAAAGCTATGGCCTTTCTTTTTAAACTGGGTAGTCTGCGACTTCCCCACATTAATTCAAGCCATCCCTGAGACTTCTGGTTGCTCTGGAAGCCGAGATCAAGGAAGCAAGCCTTCCTCGAAAGTTAAGTCAATCAGAGAAATAGAAAATTTTGTATGGAAGAATGGTTTCCTGATAAATAGGGAAGAAATAAAGCTATGGCCTTTCTTTTTAAACTGGGTAGTCTGCGACTTCCCCACATTAATTCAAGCCATCCCTGAGACTTCTGGTTGCTCTGGAAGCCGAGATCAAGGAAACAAGCCTTCCTCGAAAGTTAAGTCAATCAGAGAAATAGAAAATTGTGTATGGAAGAATGGTTTCCTGATAAATAGGGAAGAAATAAAGCTATGGCTTTTCTTTTTAAACTGGGTAGTCTGCGACTTCCCCACATTAATTCAAGCCATCCCTGAGACTTCTGGTTGCTCTGGAAGCCGAGATCAAGGAAACAAGCCTTCCTCGAAAGTTAAGTCAATCAGAGAAATAGAAAATTGTGTATGGAAGAATGGTTTCCTGATAAATAGGGAAGAAATAAAGCTATGGCTTTTCTTTTTAAACTGGGTAGTCTGCGACTTCCCCACATTAATTCAAGCCATCCCTGAGACTTCTGGTTGCTCTGGAAGCCGAGATCAAGGAAACAAGCCTTCCTCGAAAGTTAAGTCAATCAGAGAAATAGAAAATTTTGTATGGAAGAATGGTTTCCTGATAAATAGGGAAGAAATAAAGCTATGGCCTTTCTTTTTAAACTGGGTAGTCTGCGACTTCCCCACATTAATTCAAGCCATCCCTGAGACTTCTGGTTGCTCTGGAAGCCGAGATCAAGGAAACAAGCCTTCCTCGAAAGTTAAGTCAATCAGAGAAATAGAAAATTTCGTATGGAATCAGCGGGGTTTTCTGATAAATTCGGGAAGGGATGGAGCTGGGGCCTTTATTTTTAAACTAAGTAAGTTGCGACTCTCCCCATTAATTCAGTTCACATCCCAGCCTCTGGGGCTATATTTGGAGCTCAGATTCTCTGCTTGCAATTTTTTAAAATAAAATTTCAAATGGCGTAGGTAATGCAGGAGTTCAGGGCTGAGTGCTGTCATTGATAATGCAGGGCTATTGTTGAATTTTTACAAGATTTTCTAATTGAAAATTTTCAGAATGACGGTAGAGAGCTTTTCCAAGTTGTTCCACCTTAATTCTAATTGGGTTGGTGTTTATGAGTGATTCCAAAAGGAATTAATTCATTTTGGATTTGCTGTTTCCCGACGTGAGCTTTGATAGTTCTACAATCCCACAGATGGCGCTGAACTCAAGGAATTGCCCTGAAAACTTCCTCCGCGTCATAACTGTACTTTGGCTTGAATTTGCGAAAAGTTGAAACGTGTTTTGGTATTTTCCGCGATTTTGTAATAGTTTTCCACCAGCTCGCGAGTTAAAAGTATTATTAATTGCTGGCTAATCGTTTTATCTTCGGGTGGAGGTGAAATTTGGTGTCGATCGTGTGTGATTTCACGAATTATTTTCCTTCGCGTAGGTGAAGAACAACATTTTTTGAAACTGCGTAAATCGAATTAACCGCGATTATTAGAAATAAATGTGGGCTCTTTTTCAAAATGTTCGAGTGAATGAATGTTTTATTGGAATACCAGTGGAAGGAGATTAATGCAAGGGAAATAAATCAAAATGTGACAAAATCGAGTAAAGTTGTTTTATAAGAAATAAATGGGGCGTGAGTGAGTGAAAATTGGTGAAAATGAAAATAAGTGCAATTATTGAAAATATTAATTTATGGCCTGTTTTTGGGGGAAAAAAGTGCTGAGTGAACATTTTATTGGAGTACCAATGCAAGAAAAATGTTTTGAAGTTTGTGAAATATATAAGGCCTCTTTTAAAAAGCATTAAGGAGTGAAAATTCAAATGCAAGCAATACTTGTGAATATCGAGTTTTAAATGAACATTTGATTAGAGTATATGTGCTAAAATAAAAAGACGATTATTAAGGAGCCGACAGAGCATCTTGAGGTATCCACTTTTTCTTAAATATGAATAAACCTTTCTTTTTACAAGGATCCGAAAATCGGGGCCCAGAATACATATTTAAAATTGTATTTTTGAAGCAGCTACAGTTCCCACGATTTGCAACTATTTTGACTTTTCCTGTTCTTAGGGAAGGGAGTTACAAAATTCTTTTACATTTTTGAAAATTAGAAGTAGTTTATCTTAATATTTTCAGTGGAAAAAATATTTGCCCGTCTATTGGTAAAAGTTTAGAATTTAAATATTAACATAATAATTACCAAAAATAAAATTAGTCAAGATTACTGGGATTATATACCTACTTTAACTTTTATTTGTCTATTAGGAATCGGCCCCAGCTCCACTTCTTTCCTGTTATCCAGAGACCCTCTATTCTCCCAAATAAAATTCTCTAACCGATTGAGGCATGAGATTTTTTTCAATTCTTGGCTCCTCAAAAAGCTAGAACACTGCAGAATTTCTTAAATTAATCGGGTTGACTCCAAAATTGCACATTTTAAAAATTAAGGCCCAGCTCCAGTCCTTCCCTATTTTTCAGAGAGCCTCTTTTCTCCCAAATAAAATTTCTCGAACCAGCTGAGGCATGTGATTGTTTTTAATTCTTGGCTGCTCGAAAAGCTAACGCACTGCAGAATGTCTTAAATTAATCGGGTTGACTCCAAAATTGCACATTTTAAAAATTAAGGCCCAGCTCCACTCCTTCCCAGCGTTGCCAGGTGCGCATTTTTTCGGCCTTAAGGGGGTAGTCCAGTGAAAACGACTGTTTTTTCAACGATTTTTTTTTCATATTAGAAATTAATTTTTATTAAAAGACTTTTTGACATGTGATAGTACAACTAATAAACTATACAAAAAAAAATTTTTTTTTTTTTTTTGATGAGTCATCCTGACAAAATGGCCGCTCCAAAAAAAAAATTTTTTTGTTGGCGGACGTCGAATCTCTGCAACGGTTCATTTGAAACAAAAAATTCAAACGAGGTTTTAATCTGTAGAACATTGGCTATTGTCGGAACTAGAATTATTAATTTTCAATAAAAAATAACAAAATGGCGGCATTTTGAATTTTTCGGGTGTTTTTCGGGTGCTTGATTTGTTTATAACTTTGTAAATAAACAATGGATTTTAATAATTCTAGTTCCGACGATAGACACACTATCAAGAAATATACAGCTAAATTTTTAGATCAATCGGAGCAAAAGACTCTGAGATATGACGTCCGCCGAGTCAAAAAATGCTGTTTTGAGAAAAACCCGTTTAAAGTTTTTGTTGCGGAAAAAAGCTAAAAATATTAATTTTACCTTAGTCAGCGGTGCCTGCTCCATACATAACGCGATGCCTGCTCCATACATAACTAACCTTAAATACAAAGCAAAAGGACCTAGACCGTTATAAACCGAAAAAAAATGGGCGGAGCAAACAGAAATACAAGAGTCCTCCTTGCTCCGAAACACGCCAGGGGACCTTCGAGCGCTCGGATTACACGTCTCTCGAAAACTCTCTGTATCTTTAAACCTATTCAATATTTTGCTTAGATATTTTAAGGGAGTATTTTCGAGGTGTAGTAGAGTAGATTTAAGCAAAAAAACAAAAAAAAATTAAAAAAAAATTTTTTCACTGTGTTGTGAAAACGTTTTCTTTCAAACTTAGATTTAAATCTCAACTGTTTGACCTGCCATATTGGCAGCTCTAGTACTACCCAAAAGGGAGTAGCTTTTCAACCATCATTGAAAAGCTACTTCCTTGTCTCACTCTGGATTTGGCGCGCATGGTGAGTGGATCATTTTTGTTATAATATTTTTGATTTTTGATTTACATCGATTTTTGTAATCGGAATCTTTGCATTAAATCTCGATGGTATTTTCACAACATTCCGCGTTTCTTGAATTGATTTAGTTTAAGTAAACTTGATGTAGTTTGGAGTTAATATTAAATGGTGTAATCGAGGTTGCATTTTTCTATTGTGCTCGGAGGTGTTGTGCAAACCCACTAAAAGGGGGATTTTATAACAGTGGTGGCAGCGGTGGGATCCCGCATTATCCCAAAATTTCATTTTGTTAAGAATAGATTCCCGGCTTTAGGAGCAATAAATGTGGAATCACAACTAACCTAATCCTGGCACATGGTTTTTTCAATCTTACAACCTCTATGATCTCTATAGTACATAGTCAATTTGCTTAGTCAAAATCAATTCAATTTAAAAAATTTAATAATTAAATAAAATTCTAATACATGATCCATTTCGATTTTATCCACTCACCATTGCCTATCATCATGCCTGGAGATAATATAACCACGGCATATTAAAAAAAAAAAAAACAAAAAAAAAAAAATACAAAAGGCACCTAATTGCAAACTAATTGCCTATTGCGTGACCTCGAGCTGGAGCCAGCATCTCTACGCAGTCCAGTCACAAACACGCCATCCTTCGTATTCTGACCAGAATAAGGCACTTCAGTAGTTATCAGCGAGCTTATCAGTGCAGTTACGACTCCTCACCAGACAATAAGTACCGTCAGCTTACATTCTTGTTGGATTTGGCTAGTTCACCTCACGCATCTTTATCACGCTGGCCTCACGCATCTTTATCACGCTGGCCTGGTCGGATCTTGCCGCAAATTCAAACCAAAATCGCACAGCATACCAGCATCAGTTCCGTCTTCCGTCATCTACACCTAGTTCATCAGCATCAATTCTTTTATCTGCGAGATACCTAAGGCTAATCCTACTATGTAAATCAGTGAGTAGTTCATGTAGTTTTCTTAAATTTCTAATTTGCTTATATGTACATGATTTAATTTAGTTAGTAAGATTAAGTTTTGTGCATGCATAAGTGCTTAGTGCTGATTCCCCTGTGCATATTAAAATAGTGAACGGAACCATATAATATCCTATGCCTTTAACAAGAGCCGGTCTTAAAAAATTATTTGAAGAAGAAGATAATTATTCTACAGCCTCCTCTGCTGAAGAAGATAACGTCATGGCTGCTCTAGATTTAACGCTAGCCTTGAAAGTCATTCCTGAGTTTGATGGCACTTCATCACAATTACATAGGTTCCTTGCGTGTTGCGATCTAATCGTCAAAGGTATTAAAGATGAGGAAAAACCTTATTTTGTAAATTTTCTCTCTACCAAACTTATACAAAAGGCGTACGAAGTAGTGAAGTACCAAAACTTTAGTAGTTGGGAAGATTTAAGGGAAGCATTGAAAAGACAGTTTAGTGAGCAAAGATCTTTGGAATCCCTACAAATCGAGTTAATTAGTATATCTCAAAATAAAGATGAAAATGTAAGAAATTATGCCAATCGTGTTGAGGAGCTCTTGTCTTCGTTAAATGAGGTGTCCACTCGTGAGTTTACTGCTAAAAGGCAAAATGAAATTAAAGCTTTAACCGGTCTAAACGAAAAAACCGCGCTCAAGTCATTTACGCAAGGGTTAAGAGAACCAGTGAAAATTGTTGTTAAGGCCAGAAATCCTAGTTCACTTAAGGATGCCATCTCAATCGCTGGTGAAGAAGAGATATTAATGCAGAATAAGTTTCGAAACACCGCATCTCCTCTTTCTAGTTCAGTTTCCACAAAATGTCAGTTATGCAATAAAGTAGGGCATGTTGCTTCAAAATGTTTTCGTCTGTCTAGTAGCATATCAACCTCTAACAATCATGTTGTCGCTAACCGATCCAGTGCTCCAAATCAGTCTTGCTCTAATAACCGTCCTTTCCCAAAGGTAAATATTATATGTGCCTACTGTCGAAAAACAGGCCATCATATATCAGAGTGTCAAACAAAGAAGCGTAAGGACGAAAAACGTTCTTCTGAAGGTTCATCTAACACATCTATCCCGTCTGATAATCACAGAACCTCAAATCAGGGAAACTCTTCGGGACTCGCCAGGGCATCTCCAGACACTCACTTGCGAGTCTGCGAAACAAAGTAGAGTGTCCTAATCATTCTAACACAATTAAAGCCGAAGACCAGCTTACTAAGAAAAGGGAACTTCGTGCTAACAGCACTACCTCGCCTTGTAAAGAATCTAGTGGCAGTCTTATACCGTCAAGACCTTCACATCAGCCGTCTTCTTACCTGCTTGACGTCATTTCTCATTACCCTGCCAATATTAGCTCAAAAAATTTCTCTAATTGTGCTAGCTCCAAATCTTCATTGTTAAAGCACCCCTCTCGTGCAATTAATAATCCAATTTCAACCCAAGAGTTCCCTATTTCTCGCATTCTAAATCTGACTACAGAAGGTACGGCTGATAATCGTTTTATTCAATTAAATTTCAATGAACTTAACACTAAAAATCCTCTTTTTCTTATTGATACTGGTTCTGATTTGAGTATTATAAAACGTGACTGTGTTGATGGTAACACTTTATGTAACCCTAACAACAGGTGCAAGATCAAGGGAATTTCATCTGAAATGATAGAGACTGTAGCGACTTGCAATATGACATTTACTATTAACCCTAAGTTAACACTAAATCATATATTTCACTTGGTTCGTGAAGATTTTCCAATTTCTTATAGTGGAATCCTAGGCAAGGACTTTTTAATGAAATTTCAATGTCAGCTAGATTTTAAACGACAGATACTAATAACTTCGTATCCTACTCAGTTGACCTTTAACTTATGTTCCAATTATCCCAATATAATACTACCTCCTAGGTCTGAAAGGGTTGTAAATATTTCCCTAAACTATCCTGAAAATTCAGAGCTTCTGTGCCTATCCAAAGAAATCTCATCTAATGTTTATGCAGCTAATTGTTTAATGAAAATTTCAAACGGAAATGTCATTTGTAGTTTCGTCAATGCATCGGAAGAACCTTTTGAACTTACTCCAGCAGTATTAAGTAACAGTCTTAATATAAAATCTCCTGAAGATTTTGAAATTTTTCATATTGATTCAACTCAGAATCAAATTTCCGATCGTTTGAAGCGTCTCGAGTCTAAATTATCTCTTGGTTATTTGCATTCTCAGGAAAGGGAGTCGATATTAAATATATGTCGCTCATTCAACGATATTTTTCATTTAGATGGAGATAAATTGTCCGTTTCTGACGCTGCATACCATGCTATCCCTGTAAAGCCAAATTCAGGTCCTATATACGTCAAGCCCTACAGATTACCTGAAGCTACTAAGGGTGAAATACATAAACAGGTATCCGACATGTTACATGACGGCATCATTGAACCCAGTAGAAGCCCTTGGAATTTCCCACTCTTAATAGTTCCAAAAAAATCAGTCGATGGAAATAAAAAGTGGCGCTTAGTTGTAGATTATCGAAAACTAAACGAAATTACTATTGACGACATTTTTCCACTTCCTAATATCCCAGAAATTTTAGATCAGTTAGGCAAAGCTAGTTATTTTTCCACTATTGATCTGGCAACCGGATACCACCAGATTCCTATGGATCCGAAAGATAGCGCCAAAACAGCTTTTAGCACTTCCACTGGCCATTTTCAATTTACGCGGATGCCCTTTGGTCTTAAAGGGGCACCTGCAACTTTTCAGCGCCTTATGAATGCTGTCCTGACTGGATTAAACGGCGTCAAGTGTTTTGTATACCTTGACGATATTGTTGTGTACGGTGTTAATCTAAACGACCACAATTCTAGGCTTCACGATGTATTTCAATGCCTACGAAAAAATAAATTAAAAATCAACCCCAGCAAATGTCAATTCCTAAGGAAGGAAGTTTTGTATCTTGGCCATATAATTACGCCTGAAGGCATAAAACCAGACCCGTCGAAGGTTTCAGCTATTGCACATTTTCCAGTTCCCGAAGACCAAAAACAAGTCAAGTCTTTTTTGGGTCTCGCTGGATATTATCGTCGTTTTATTAAAAATTATTCCAAAATAACTAAACCTATAAATGATTTGTTGAAAAAGGATAGACCCTTTATATGGGATGCTTTTTGTGATGAGGCATTTAAATCTCTTAAGCAGTCTTTAACTAATACTCCCATCCTTCAGTACCCAGATTTTAACCAGACTTTTTACGTAACATGTGATGCCAGTGATTTTGCTATAGGAAGCATTTTGTCCCAAAAGGTAAATAATTCCGATCTCCCGATAGCATTTGCCAGTCGAATCCTAAATCGAGCAGAAAGAAATTATTCTGTTATTGAAAAGGAGCTCCTTGCTATCGTGTGGGCAGTCACACATTTTAGGCCATACCTGTATGGACGAAAATTTGTTATAATTACTGATCATAAACCGCTTATTTGGCTAAACAATTTGAAAACACCGTCTTCCCGTTTAATTCGTTGGAAAATTAAGCTAGACGAATATGATTATACAATTGAATACAAGTCTGGACATCTTAACACTAATGCAGATGCTTTAAGTCGTGCTAGAATTAATTCAAGTAACGTAAATATCGTCACCAGATCACAGTCTAAGAAAAAAAACGAAAGGAAATCTTCTAATAATGATTCTGATACCGAAATTTCTTGCGTGATACCTCCTGAAGAGTCTTATAATCTAACCGATCCTAGTAGTTCTCAAATAAAGATATTACATGATAAAGAAGAAATTTTAAGGATTATAAAAGAATTTCATTTAAGTCCGTTGGGAGCTCATCAAGGTGTTTACCGAACTTATAAACGCTTACGAGCATATTTTTACTTTCCCAAAATGATCGCACAAATTTCAAAATTTATTAATAACTGCGAGTATTGCCAGAAAAATAAGGGTTCTTTCAAGCATCGTATTCCAATGAAAATCACCTCGACTTCATGCCGGCCTTTCCAAAAAATGTTTCTTGATATTGTCGGTCCTTTTAATCCATCTTATAACAACAATAAATATATACTAACTATGCAAGATGACCTTACAAAATTCTCTTGTGCATTCGCCATACCCAATCAGGAAAGTGAAACTATTGCCCGCGTATTTTGCGAACATTTCATTTGTAATTTCGGCGCACCCGAATCGATTTTAACCGATCAAGGTTCCAACTTCATGAGCGAAGTCTTCCGAAAAATTTGCAAATTATTGCGAATTACGAAGCTTAACACTAGCGCTTATCATCCTCAGACAAATGGGGCTCTGGAGCGAACACATCGGACTATTGGTGACTTTTTACGAAATTTTTGTCAAGGGGATCCAACAAATTGGGATTCATGGATTCCCTATGCAATGTTTTCTTTCAATTCTACTCCACATTCGTCTACGGGATTCATGCCATTTGAGCTGATATACGGTTTCAAGCCCAATATACCAAACTCCCTGTCTGAATCAGTAGAACCTCAAAACAATTATGAAGATTATTTTTTTGATCTTAAATTTAAACTCCAGACATCATTTGCGCTAGCTAAAGAAAACTTACTTAAATCAAAGAATAAATCAAAGGATTACTACGATAGAAATTGTAAGGATTCTGCCTTCTCATTAGGCGAATTAGTTTTATTAAGGAATGAAGCCCGGAAGGGAAAACTTGATCCATATTGGTTGGGACCCTATGAAATTGTTGATATTTTGTCAAACGAAAATAGTGCCATCAAGATCGGAAAATCGACCAAGGTTGTTCATAATAATAGACTTAAATCTTTTCGAAAGGTATAAACTCTTACTAATGTTTGATTTCTATTGATAACACTTAATACTTTTGGTTCCGATTACTCGTAGATAAGGTAATGTGATTATAATGAATATACTTATTGCTAGATTTAAATTATGACATCCGAGATAATAATTACAATTTTTCAAGAAATGAATATAAACCATATTATCTATAAGCTTGGAATTGTAACTATAACTAATATAACAGAAAAAAAAATGGAATTTCTTATATACATTTTAAATAATTGACAAATTTGAAACTTAGAATAGAATGTAAAACAATATAAATATAAATTTTATAATATGAATTTCATAACATGAACTTTCAAATAATGCTATTTTGAACTTTAGAAAAATTAATAAATAAATATGTTGCCTAATTGGAATTGTAGACGTAGTATAGTAGTAAACGTAGTTACATAAGTAAGCGCATCTTAGAAAGAGCGCATCTCAAGGGGTGAGGGATGTTGTGAAAACGTTTTCTTTCAAACTTAGATTTAAATCTCAACTGTTTGACCTGCCATATTGGCAGCTCTAGTACTACCCAAAAGGGAGTAGCTTTTCAACCATCATTGAAAAGCTACTTCCTTGTCTCACTCTGGATTTGGCGCGCATGGTGAGTGGATCATTTTTGTTATAATATTTTTGATTTTTGATTTACATCGATTTTTGTAATCGGAATCTTTGCATTAAATCTCGATGGTATTTTCACAACATTCCGCGTTTCTTGAATTGATTTAGTTTAAGTAAACTTGATGTAGTTTGGAGTTAATATTAAATGGTGTAATCGAGGTTGCATTTTTCTATTGTGCTCGGAGGTGTTGTGCAAACCCACTAAAAGGGGGATTTTATAACAACTGGACTACCCCCTTAATGGCATTTTTTTATTTGTAAGCACACCCTTTTTTGGAAAAAAAATGCATGCATTAGAGCTGGCATTATTTTCTTTCGCAATGCATTTTTTGCATTTTTTCTTTTAGAAAGTTTAGAAATTAATTGTCGTGCCATTTTCTAACTAGACTATTCAGTCAGATGAATATCGTTAAAACAAAAATCAGAAATCGGATGGGAATACGACTTCTTTCATCAGTTTTACTAATTAGAAGTTGGTTGAACCATCAATGCTGTCAACATTTTGAGATTCAAAGGGAATTGATCGGTCGAATGGGACGAGAAATGTATTATAACGGTAAAGATGATGAATTCAAGTATATTGAGGACATTTTGAAAGACATAGAAAATAACTGAGCAGGTTATAATAAATGCCAAATGTTAACGTTTTATGTTGGGTTTAGTTTTGTTTGAGTTTTATCTTTGTTTTTTTTTTCGTTTCAAGATAATATGTAAAACATATCACATTGTACCAACAATTTATATTAATAAAAGTTGTTGAGAAACCCATCTTTTTCGTCACCAAAGGAGGTGGCATTATGTGGCATTTTTTGTTGGGCTCGTGGCATCATTTTTTCCAGACCAGTTGGCAACGCTGCTCCTTCCCTATTTTTCAGAGAGCCTCTTTTCTCCCAAATAAAATTTCTCTAACCGGCTGAGGCATGTGCTCTTTTAAAATCTAAAATAAATTATTTGTCTATTAGGAATCGGCCCCAGCTCCACTTCTTTCCTGTTATCCAGAGACCCTCTATTCTCCCAAATAAAATTCTCTAACCGGTTGAGGCATGAGATTTTTTTCAATTCTTGGCTCCTCAAAAAGCTAAAACACTGCAGAATTTCTTAAATTAATCGGGCTGGCTCCAAAATTGCACATTTTAAAAATTAAGGCCCCAGCTCCACTCCTTCCCTATTTTCCAGATAGCCTCTTTTCTCCCAAATAAAATTTCTCTAACCAGCTGAGGCATGTGATTATTTTTAATTCTCGGCTCCTCGAAAAGCTAGCACACTGCAGAATGTCTTAAATTAATCGGGCTGGCTCCAAAATTGCACATTTTAAAAATGAAGGCCTCAGCTCTACTCCTTCCCTATCTTCCAGACAGCCTATTTTCTCCCAAATAAAATTTCTCTAACCGGTTGAGGCTTGTGATTATTTTTAATTCTTGACTCCTCGAAAAGCTAGCACACTGCAGAATGTCTTAAATTAATCGGGCTGGCTCCAAAATTGCACATTTTAAAAATGAAGGCCTCAGCTCTACTCCTTCCCTATCTTCCAGACAGCCTATTTTCTCCCAAATAAAATTTCTCTAACCAGCTGAGGCTTGTGATTATTTTTAATTCTTGGCTCCTCGAAAAGCCAAGGCACTGCAAAATGCCTTAAATTAATTGGGCTGGCTCCAAAATTCACATTTTAAAAATTAAGGCTACTTCTTCCCTATTTTTCAAAGAGCATCTTTTCTTCCAAATAAAAATTCTCTAACCGGTTGATGTATGTGATTATTTTAAATCTCAGCTCCATGAGAAGCCAGGATACTCCCGGATGACTTAAATTAATTGGGTGGGCCCCAAAATTGCACATTTTAAAAATTAAGGCCCCAACTCCACTCCTTCCCTATTTTCCAGAAAGCATTTTTTCTCCCAAATAAAAATTCTATAAACGGCTGAGGCTTGTGATCTTTTAAAATTTCGGCTCCTCGAAAAGCTAGTATACTGATGAATGTCCTAAGTTATTAATCGGGGTGGCTCCAAAATTGCACATTTTAAAAATTAAAGCCCCACCTCCACTCCTTCTATCTTTTCCAGAGAGCATCTTTTCTCCCAAATCAAAATTCTCTAACCGGTTGATGTATATGATTTTTTTAAATCTCGGCTCCTCGAAAAACCAGGACACTCCGGGATGACTTAAATTAGTTGGGTGGGCCCCAAAATTGCACATTTTAAAAATTAAAGCCCCAGCTCCACTTCTTCCCTGTTTTCCAGAGACCCTTTTTTCTCCCAAATACAAATTCTGTAACCGGCTGAGGCATGTGATTGTTTAAAATTTCGGCTCCTCGAAAAGGCAGGAAATTCTGGGATGACTTAAATTAATTGGGTGGGCCCCAAAACTGCACACTTTAAAAACTAAAACCCCAGCTCCACTACTTCCCTATTTTCCAGAGACCTTTTTTTCTCCCAAATAAAAATTCTCTAACTGACTAAGGCAGGTAATTTTTTTAGATCTCGGCTCCTCGAAAAGTCAGAAAAAAATAACTCTGTAAGAAAATCAATTGTTTAATTTCAGTGTTAACAGTTTTATTTATTGAAATTAATCGCGTTTATATGAATTTTGTTAACAAAAGTAGTAACTGCCTAAAATCACATTATTCCCCGCTGTCGTAAGAAGTTCCTCCTCGCCGCGTCGCAGGAATTAGGTTGTCGGGGGCTCACGTGGATTCGGGCTTGTCGTGGAGCCACGGCCGGAAGATGGGAAGCGTGGAGGGGTAGTGGGTGTCGGGCTTCAGCACGGAGTCGGGCCACGTGTTCGAGACGTCCGTCGTCGAGTTGCGGAGCGGGTACGTGGCCAGGACAATCGGCAGCTGGAGCTTGATCTGCTTCTCGAGGGACTTCGGCTCGATGATGAAGAAGACGTCGTACTGGATTTTGATCAGGTGGCAGCCCCGCAGGTTGGTCGGCGGCAACGGCGGCACGTAGAGGCTTTCGTTCTGCCACTCGTCCTTGTCGCCTGGTCGGATCTTCCCGCGGGCGATGACGGCCAGGGCGCGCTTCTCCGTCTGGACGACCTTCTCGCGGGCCAGATATTCAATGGTCTAAAATTTAAGAATGGGAACTAAATTAACACACAGATGTATTAAAATTAAAAGATAAATCGATTTATTTGAAACAAATGCTTAAACCATCTTTAAGACCACTTATTTCTAGACCATTCAAAATTCACACGTGTTTTTTTGGCTAATTATAAGCATTTTTTGTTATATAACATTTTTTTTTTAATGTTGATCCTTTTCGTGTAAAAAAAATCGCGAAGTTTTACCAAATTTTTCGTTATTTCCGCCATTTTTAGGGGGTTAGAGGGGGTTAAGGTATGAAACAAAAAATTTTCCTGAAACTCTGACACTATTGATCACCGTTGATCGTAGTTTAAATTTAATTCTGGTACTCTTTTGATTCGAAAATAATTAGTGAAAAAAATACCTCTCATTTCTACTTAAGGGGGTATCCCACTCTAGAGGCCCTTGAATTGAACGTTTTTTTCAGGGAGTTGAACAAGAAAATACAAAACATTTAGAGTTAAACATAATAATCCTCTTATTATATGATCTTTAATGAATATGTTGAGAAAAAAAAAAATTTTTTTTATTGAGTGGTTGGGTCAGGGCAGGCCTGCTACTGGGACTCATATCTTTGGAACGGTGTGCACGATAACAGCCAAACAAATAATCTGAAAATTATGATATTGCACATTAGTACTCTTTATACAGAGTGTCCCAAAAGTATGGAAACGGCTAAATAACTTTCGAGGAATGCATTTTGGAGAAAAAAGCTTTAGACAAAAGTTTTAGGAATTTTCCCTGGCTATTCAATGGTGGCCGTAGATTTGACCTTGACCATGACCTTGAAGGTCATTTCTGGATCAAGTTGACTTTTTTAAATTGGAACCCATATTTTTGACCACGGAAATGGAAAGAGCGTAAAATTTTACGTCCGACTATGATCTTAACCATGACCTAGAGGGTCATATCAGGGTCAAGATGGCTCTTTAAAAGGGAACCTGCATTGTTACTGCGGATTTGGAAAGAGTGAAAGTTTTACGTCCGAATGTGACCTTGACCACAACCTTGATCTTGGGCATGACCTTGACCATGACCTCGAAGGTCACATCAAGGTCAAGGTGGTTTTTGAAGGGGAAATAATATTTTTGGCCACGGAAATGGAAAGACTATGACCTTGACCATGACCTCGAAGTTCATATCAGGGTCAAGATGTTTCTTTAAAGGGGAACGTCAAATTTTCCGC
This sequence comes from Dysmachus trigonus, assembly GCA_949715965.1. Taxonomy (NCBI): domain Eukaryota; kingdom Metazoa; phylum Arthropoda; class Insecta; order Diptera; family Asilidae; genus Dysmachus; species Dysmachus trigonus. Next base: position 1,619,945 of record OX454324.1, read on the forward strand.
TCTTTCCATTTCCATGGCCAAAAATATTATTTCCCCTTCAAAAAACCAGGTTGATCTTGATGTGACCTTCGAGGTCATAGTCAAGGTCGTGGCCAAGATCAAGGTTGTGGTCAAGGTCAAATTCGGACGTAAAACTTCCACTTTTTCCAAATCCGCAGTAACAATGCAGGTTCCCTTTTAAAGAGCCATCTTGACCCTGATATGACCTTCGAGGTCATGGTTAAGATCATAGTCGGACGTAAAATTTTACGCTCTTTCCATTTCCGTGGTCAAAAATATGGATTCCAATTTAAAAAAGTCAACTTGATCCAGAAATGACCTTCAAGGTCATGGTCAAGGTCAAATCTACGGCCACCATTGAATAGCCAGGGAAAATTCCTAAAACTTTTGTCTAAAGCTTTTTACTCCAAAATGCATTCCTCGAAAGTTATTTAGCCGTTTCCATACTTTTGGTACACCCGGTATATGTGGCTATGGTATGAGTTTGGCACATTTTGAAAAATTTCAAATTTCGCGGCAAGAGATAACTTAAATGATTCAGGAAAGAGCACAGAATTTTTCAAAACATTTTTTGAACGTTCTAGAGTGGGATACCCCCTTAAAATCGGGCGTATTTTTTTCAGAGCCACAAAAGTGAAATTTGGACTCCGGAAATCGATAGAGCACATCGAAAATAGTAAAATACATGATTCTTAGTTATAGTAACTCTATTATTCTTAATCAGTTTGGGGCTCAAACGTCAACGAAAAAATATGTTCTTTTGGGGCTTAATGGGTTAAGTACACGAAGGCACTGCCAAATCGGTGATCCACAAGGTGTGACCTTGTGACCTCTCCTTGTTAGTGAAATCCCTACGTTTGAAACAAACACGGTGAACATTTAATTCAAACGCCAGCAGAAATTTGTTTAAGTCAAATAATTTTCATTTAACGTAAAGTGGCCTATTTCCGAATGCCTAATTCCGGTGGTCCATATAAGGCAGTTTGTATAATAATTTTAAATTTAAACAAGTTGAATTTTTAATGTCTAATTATAAAAACCATAGCATAATGACTTAAGACATTAGTTAGCCTACCTTGCTACCTAATTACGACCTACCAAAAAATGTTTCTGAGTGTAGTTCATTTAGTCCGAAATGCAAGCAATATTTGTACAAATGTTCATTTATTCTGAAGAAGATATTTACACTTGTCTATCTTTCGTTCGTTTTTAATATTCAAAGAATAGTCAAAAATTATATTCTCTTTAAATATGAATGAAATCACGTATTCACGTTTTTTGTACCTACACCCATCCCACAATTTATGTGGTAGATACGTTCGAAGAAATATCTTGTTAATCGAAACCGTGTAAAACGAGAGACCGCATACAAATAAAATGGCAGAATAGGTTCAAATAACCTTTAGATCGTGTAAATCGAATCAAAGTATATAAAGAATAAGAATCAAAATTTTAGTGAATATTAAGTATAGAAATTGAAGCCTCAGTATTCATATAAAATATTCAAAGACTCACATTCTTTACGCTACGTACTATAAATTAAGAAAAATTAATAAGAAATATTGCATAACAAACAAATTACAAAAATACATTAAGGTAAAAACAGAGCTATAAAAAATGGCATTACCAGTAACATGCATTACCATTACAGGCAATGCAATTTAAAGATGATTACCAGTACCATTACTAGTAATGGTGATGCAAAAAATCGAATTACCATTACAGTTACTGGTACTGATACTTCACCACTACTGTAGTCACATGAGCATTACTTAGCATTACTTGCCATTACTGGCATTACTTACTCACATAAGCATTATTTAGCATTACTTACCATTACCAGCATTACTTACTGCTCAGTATAGCGATTGTACTCAGCCTTACTCAAAGTTATTACAATAAACATGTTTTAATGAATAATATATATTTATTCATATAAAATCGAAGATTTTATTACCAAAATGTAAAAAAAAATACTTTCAAATTTGCATTTCTTATTATGAGTAATGCTGAATTCTACTGTATAAGCCTGAGTAATGCAAAGTACTGCCATGTAATATTACGTAATTCCGAGTAATTCTAGTAATGCCAAGTAATGCTAAGTAATGCCTCATGTGATTACAGTAATGGTGAAGTACCAGTACCAGTAACTGTAATGGTAATTCGATTTTCTTGCATTATCATTACTAGTAATGGTACTGGTAATCATTTTTAAATTTCTTTACTTGTAATGGTAATGCCTACGTTAATGCATTCCAAAGTAATTCAATATTTTAAAGCTCTGAGTAAAAACAATGGAAACAATAAAAACAATAAATTTCAAACATGATTTAGTGCTAATAACGAAAATTACTAATTTAACTACGTTTCAGATTAAACTTTAAACAATTTCCATTTTAAATTGGACAAAAAACTAATTTTGAAACAACATTAATGGGTTCCAGGGTTTTTCAAATAAAATATTATTAAATGTACAACGATCTGCGACCAATTTTAAAAACGCCTTAATCAAAAACGCGCATATTTGATTTGACAATGCGATATTTTTCTCAGTTAATGTATCTTCAAGAAAAAAAAAACAAAAATGTTTATTATTTTTTATTCATTTCTTTTTGTTAACAATTTTGGGCTGTCATATCCCTATATATATTTATATAAAAATTAAAGTTCGTTTGTTTGTTTATTCGTTTGTTTGTTTGTTTGTTGCTCAATCACGTCTAAACGCTTGAATGTATATTTTTCATTTTTTGTTGGAAAGTAGTACATATTCCAACTTAACATATATTTTTCGGATAATATATTGGGTTTTAAAGTAGTGGATCCAAGATGGCGGTTGAAAATTTTAAATTAAAAGCGATTTTCATGAAAATTGGTACTTAGGGGTTTTACGGAATGCTGTTTTCAAATCCGCTGTCCAAATTTAGGAATTCAAGATAGCGGATCCAATATGGCGACCAGGATTTCTCGATTTCAAGGGGTCTTAATGTAAATTAGTACAACGATTGTTTTGAGGTCACTGATTTTGAATGTTATCAAAATGTACATATCCAAGATGGCGGACCCAATATGGCGACCAAGATTTCTCGATTTCAACGGATTTTAATGAAAATTAGTACAATGATTGTTTTGTTACAAGAATTTCCATCCATCCATCCAACATGGCGACTAAAATGTCTAGATTACAACGGATTTGAATGAAAATGAGTAAAATGATTATTTTGAGGTCACTAATTTCGAATATTAGCAAAATTTCTACATCCAAAATGGCGGATCCAATATGGTGATCAAAATTTCTCAACTTCAACGGATTTTAATGAAAATTAGTACGAATTTTTTGGGGCCATTAATTTTAAATATTATCAAGATTTGCAAATCTAAATTGGTGTAACCCAATATGGCAACCAAAATTTATTCAATTTCAATGAGTTTTAATGAAAAGTTGTACAATGATTAAGACCACTAATTTTGAGTATAATTAAGATTTGGAGATTCAAGATGGTGGATCCATAAAGGAGTTTTCAGCTTGACACAATTTCTAGGATATAACAAACTAGAACATTTGGAAGTGTTTAATTAGTAAGTATTTACCCAACGCCGAGCCAAACCGCGTAACCCAGCTAGTTAATATAATGTACAACAAGAATGCATAAAATAGATACAGAGATTAGAATCAGAGTTCTTTACAATCTGGGATTTAATTGGATGTTGAGTGATAAGTAGTAATATATTTGATTTGAAGGGAAAATTAATCTATGGTGAATACTAAAAATTTCTTCCTAAGTCTTACAAACTATTTTAAATGTTGCACTTAAATATGAAAAAGAGAACTAAGATGTCCTAATATTTAGGAGAAAAAGTTTGAATTCATAGGATTAGTTACATGATTTGTATAAAGTTGTATAAAGTTGTTGTTCAATTTACAGATTTCTACGGAAACAAGGTCGACACCGGCTCTGCAGTGTAGACGACGAGTGGAAAAAAACCACGGTAGATTCAATATCATTTTTAAAATCTTGTTTTGGATTCTTTGTTGTTTATTCAAATGAGTTTTTTGCATAATCACTCCAGACAGGAGTACCAAACGTCAATACACCTTTAAAAATAAGTTTATATATGATTAATTTATTTTCCTCACTTAATTCCAAATTTTGATTTATGAACGGAAAAAGCGATTTTATTAAATTATTGATCTTTTGAAGTGTAATGTCAATGTACAGGGTGTCCAATAGGAAATTGCGAAAACTAATCGGTCACAATTTTTTAACAAATGGAGAGATCGGACAGTCGTCATTTTTATTTCATGTCCATTTTATAATAAAAAAAATAAATCTATTTAATACAAACCATTAATTTAAAAATATACCGATCTCTCCATTTGTTAAAAAATTGTGACCGATTAGTTTTCGCAATTTCCTATTGGACACCCTGTATATAGACAAGCAGAAGTTACGAAGTTGAGGAAAATCAGAGATAAAGATTATTATTCAATAGGGGGCCAAGGACAGAACCTTGAGGTACACCAAATGGGATTTCATGCAGTGAGAATTTTTCAGAACCGATATGTACATACATTAAGATATCTACCGGTTAGAAAACTATGAGTTATTTTTATAAGATAACGTTAGATACGTAAATACATATTGCAACAAACAATGATCTGTTTACATGCATCGAAAAATATATATTAGCAAATATAATTAGGGAGGCGTTCGGAAATAGGCCACTTTACGTTTTTAGATTAGAAATAAAATTAGCACTACTTTTTGTATTCACTTAAACAACAAAATAAAATATAATTTAGTTGAACGCTTATTCACGTTTAAACTTGCTTCTTTGCTTGTTTTAAAAGGTATTTTAAATAGATTTTAATAGATTATCGAATAAATTGATTTAAAGTGTTTAATTTTACCTCGGTGAGGGCGGCCTTTGTCCGTTTTATGGTGACATTGCTTCCGTTAAAAACGTAGGCTGTTATGGAAATGCTCTCACCTGGGACGTAGCCCCCGCGATCGAGCACAACGCGACATTTGACGGAGCCCCCGCCAACGCAAGCGACGCCCAACTTATGTTCGATATCACATTTAAATGGTTGCTGAAAAATATTAAAAAACAAAAATTACATAATGTTTTTCCTTTTATATTAAATTAATATTAAAATTACCGCAAGAATGGGCTGCTCCAGATTGAGGTCGATGGGATTCATAACGATGAATACCTGATGATTTTTATGGATAAGTCCGGTGGGCTCCCGGAGCGCCGCCTTGCAATAGTACTGAATCCAGCCGTAGCGTCCCAAAAATGTCGACGGCAGCCCGACGGGAAGGCCGAGTTTAAATGGGAAACTGTGAATGCCCGGGGATAGGACCGAGGGCCCTTGATCAGCATCCCCAAGCAATTTCATCCGAAAATCGATGTAATTCTCTTTATCGTAAATTCGCTCTTGTCGAGCAGAGCCTACTCGGACCACACCTTCACCTACCACATGAAAATGTAACCCCAACGCTGGGGTATCATCCTGGAGCTCAAGAAGCACCCGACCGGATAGAAATTGTCCCGGAAAATAGAGGAGGCTCGTATTATCGAACAGGATTAGGAATTTGAGCAGTTTTCTCGGCATATTTTATTTTTGTTATATTTGTTTTATTAATATTATTATTATTATTATTTTATTCACGATAGAAATTGAAACATAAACTTTTTGTTTTTAAAACACGATCACTTCGCCTCTTTGGCTCTTGAAGGTCATTGCGTTGTTTTTTTTATTTATTTATTTATTATTTTTCTTCGTATTATTTGTTTTTTTCTTCTTATTTTATTCTGTTTTCACTTGGCGAAGGTGTGTTCCTCTCATGGATACGCAAAAAAAAAATAACGTCACCACAACCGTGCTCAATTATGATGATGATCATAAAAAGTGAAAACACGAAGGCGACAGTGCCCCCCCTCGAAAAATTTTACTCTACGGCTCATTGATCGATGATTGATTGAATCTTGGCCGTAGGCCCCAGCGGGCGCAAAAAAAATAAACAAAAAACAAAAACTACACACATTTACCTGGGGCAAATACGAAATTTCACTTTCCCTCCGTGTCGCCTTTAAAATAAAATTAGGGTATCCTTTTCTTTTAGGACCCCTCCCATAACAAACTATATTATAATTTATACAAAGGATCTACGTGCGAAATCGCTCTTTGTTTGATTATAACTTTATTTAATAAAAGTGTAGGTATAATAAACACACACGACAGAGAGGCGAGGTCACTAAAATACACAAAAAAAAAAAAAAAAAAAAACTTTGGGGGCACCTCGGCGCAGGCACCCACAGCGATTCAGCAGAAAAGAAACACTGCGGTCCGTCGTCGGTAACGACGATCACTAATGATCACTCAGGTGCTTCCTAACTTACCGACCACACTCGTTTTTTCCCTCCTAACGAGAGCAGTCTCTTCTACTGCTTCTACCCACGGAAGATCGTGCCGTGATCTTCTTCTTATTCTTCTTCTTCTTTCCCTCGATGTAAGTTGACCTCTTGAGAGTTTTCTTCTGGGGTCCCCAATCCACTACAAAAGAAGCCAGCCAGCGTTGCGCGCGCAGGTTCGACTGATTTGCTGTGTTTAAATCCATGTGAGGCACGCAATAGCTGAATAAGTTGCTGAATAAAGGTCGTAGCAGAATAAGAGTGGATGGGTTGCCCCTGCCTGTATATTGCTCATTTTAAACCTTAATCAATGCCGCCAGCATTTTTACTTATTTGGTAAAATGCAGCGTATATTGCGCACATTTTGTAAATTTATCCCTATACATATATATATATGTTCGTTTGTTTGTCTGTTTGTTCCTCAATTACGCCTAAACGCTTACACCGATAGTTTTCATTTCTTGTCCGAAGGTAGTAGATATTCCAACTTAATATATAGACCCATTTTTTTCGATTTCAAAATGGCGGATCCAAGATGGCGGATCCAAGATGGCGGCTGGAAATTTTAAATCTGTGGCGATTTTCATGAAAATTGGTACTTAGGGAATTTGGAGAATGCTGATTTCGAAACCGCTGACCAAATTTAGAAATCCAATATGGCGACCAAGATTCCCCGATTTCAAAGGATTTTAATGAATGAATTTAATACAATTATTTTTTTTAGGGCACTTATTTCGCATATTATCAAAATTTCTAAATCCAAGACGTGACCAAAATTTATGAAATTCAACTGATTTTGTCTTAATAGGGCTTACAAAGTACAAGGGAAAATGTAAAAATTTAAATTCTGGGATTTATTCCTCTCGACTTTTATGTTTTTTGCCTAGTGTCATCTAGTTATTTTACGCAGAGTCTATTTAACCAAACAACCCGATCCGGGCAGGCCTATTTTAGAAAATAATTGTTTTGCCTGGATAGGGCTTAGGAAATACAAGGGAAAATGTAAAATTTGGAAGTCTGCGGGTTTTTCCTCAGGACTTTTCTGTTTTTTGCCTAGAATCATCTAGTTTTTTACCTAGAGAAGATTTAGCCAAAAAATCCGATCCGGGCAGCCCTATTTTAGAAAATAATTTTTTTGCCTGGATAGGGCTTAGGGAAAATGTAAAAATTTGAATTCTGCGATTTTTTCCTCTGGACTTTTCTGTTTTTTCCCTAGAATTATTTTGCTAAGAATCGATTTAGCCAAAAAAACCGATCCGCGGAGCCCTATTTTAGAAAATATTTTTTTTTGCCTGGATAGGGCTAAAATGTAAAAATTTGAATTCTGCGATTTTTTCCTGTGGACTTTTCTGTTTTTTCTCTAGAATCATATAGTTGTTTTGCCAAGAGTCGATTTAGCCAAAAAACCCGATCCGGGGAGCCCATTTTTAGGAAATAATTTTTTTGTCTTGATAGAGCTTAGGAAATACAAGAGAAAATGTAAAAAATTGGAATTCTGCGATTTTTTCCTCTTTATGTTTTTCACAAGAATGGTCTAGTTATTTTGCTAAGAATCGATTTAGCCAAAAACCCCGATCCGGGCAGCCCTATTTTAGAAAATAATTTTTTTGCCTGGATAGGGCTTAGGGAAAATGTAAAAATTTGAATTCTGCGATTTTTTCCTCTGGACTTTTCTGTTTTTTCCCTAGAATGATCTAGTTATTTTGCTAAGAGTCGATTTAGCCAAAAAACTCGATCCGCGGAGCCCTATTTTAGAAAATAATTTTTTTGTCTTGACAGGGTTTAGGAAATACAAGGAAAACGTAAAAAATTGGAATACTGCGATTTTTTCCTGTGGACTTTTCTGTTTTTTCTCTAGAATCATATAGTTGTTTTGCTAAGAGTCGATTTAGCCAAAAAACCCGATCCGCGGAACCGTTTTTTAGAAAATAATTTTTTTCTCTTGATAGGGCTTAGGTAATACAAGGTTAAATGTAAAAATTGGAATCCTGCGATTTTTTCCTCTGGACTTTTCTGTTTTTTCCCTAGAATCATATAGTTATTTTGCAACGGCTGGCCGTCAACGTGTTAAGATCGAAGGGGCTGACAGAATTAAAAGAATCTGAGATTTTGTTATTTTTTATTTCTTTAATTGTCCAGTATACAATCATTGAAATGTATACGCTCATATACACATTTGGATTAAATTATCACAGTAGTGTTGATGAATGTTTTAATATAATCTTTCATTTTTTGTTTCTTTTTTTTGCGTATAGACAGTTTTTCATCAGTTTTATATGTAAGAGATACGGAGCTGCTTTTTTGTTTTTTTTTTGTTTTATTTTATTTTATTTTAAACACTAATATTTTTATTAGACTGTGTTAATGTTTTGCGCATTTATTTTTTTTTTTTTGTCTTGTTTTTTTTTGTGTTTTTGTTTTTTTTAAATAAAACCTACCTTACAAAAGGACGATTAAAAGTTGTTTTTAAACAAAATTTTTTGTGCCGGCTGATATGTGTTGAAAAAATTAATTTTAAAATAATTTTTGTTTTTCCTTACTTTTACAGATACATCCTGAATTGGTTTTTGGTAAGTCGTTTTCTAATTAAATTTAAATATTTTTGCAGTACCTTGTTTCCTAAATTTTTAATTTGAGCAATACCATATTACAAAAAAAAAAAAAAAAAAAAATGTTTTATAGTATGAAAATAAAAATGAATTGAGCAATTTTCTTGTATCTTATTTATAATTATTTATTTACAAATAAAATCCACGAAAATGTCCAAAATAAATATTTTAATTGGAAGATGTATTTTCATTGATCCCTCTAGATTTAAGATTTTTTACAGTCTGTTTGATATACATACATACAATACTATATGTATATAAGCTGGGCATAAGCGAGGATTAAAGTAAGCTCAGTCCCTTTCTTATGCTTTAAGTTCAAGTTTGGCTTAAGCTTAACTCAAATAGCCTGGCTTAAGCCTATTTAAAAAGAGAAATCATCGTCTAAAAGCATCTGAACTTTGTGCGGTTAAACTGAATTTTTTTACTAGATCGATTTCTCAATTCCCAAAAATCTCTAATGTATAAATTTTTAAATATTGTTAGACAAGTGTCTGAACTAAAACAAAACAGACTGTTTAAGTTTTTAAAATCGAATAACTTCTGGACAGTTGAAAATTAAATAATTTAGTTTTATGCGATTTTTATACAGCAAGACATACTTAATTTATTTTTTAATTTTGTAGACTTACGAAAAACCCCCGACTGGATTGGGGAAAAGTTTACGAAGTGATTTTTGAAATTGTTTCTATTTCTTTTTATATTTTTGCTAATAGCCAGACAGACAGACAGACAGATGAAACAGTAAGGCGGTAAAATAGATTTTGATTTTAACTAATGAAAGTTTCTTTTTTCTTTTAAGTTTTAATACAGCCTTACGAATTTTTGACTGTACATCGAATTAAAAAGCTTTTAAATTTTTTTGTTAATCCCATGCGATAGATGTTAGTTAGCTTAATTTTTCTCTTATACAAAACTATATCAGTAAAATATTCATTTAAAATATAAATATATATATACGTGCGAATTTCTTGTTGCTGTTGGTTTTGTTTTAGAGCTATTTAATTTATTTATACATTGTTTTTCTCTTTTTTTTTTTTTTTCTTCATTTACCTCAAGCACTACTTGGCAAAGGAGACCCTCAACAAAATTTTAGCCCCTTATACAATATTACTGCCCAAATATATTTTTCCAATTTTAAATTCAGCGACTCTAAAAACTCCTACGTACCCATTTTCATGAAAATTTCATTTTATAGACCAGCAGATCTTTTATTTTTAAGATATTGAAAAGTTTATTTAAAAAAAACAAATTAGCGATTCGGAAATATTTCCACGTAAGTACTTAGTTTTATAAAAATCATATAAGGGGTAAAATTTTGTTACTGGACTCTCAGACTATAATTAATTTACATTCAGAACATAAAAACATCAATTTTATGGTACTTCTCGCACGAGTCACTTATAAAATATATTTTCTTATTTCCTTTTTCTGTGACCCTCAACTCGTGCTGTGCTATAAACTATGTATTTTTTTTATTTTTTTTTTGTTTTTCTTTATATATAATAAAAATGTTATTTTTTTATTGGAACCTCATATTTAGGACTTTATTATTTCTTAACCCCTTTCTTACATATATATACTATATATATATTTATATTTTTGTTTTTTGGTAATTCTTTGCCTTATTGCATATATAAAGTAAAGACGTTGGCCGTTAGAAAAACCTTTAAAATAGAAAATTCACCTTTTATTACATTTATCTCTTTTGCTAGGTATTAAATAAATAAACAAATTAAATTATGTTTAAAAAAAATTATAATTTTTGTTCACCGGCTTTTAACTATGTTTAACAAAAAATAATAAATGTCTATTTATCTAAGTGGGGGAAGGGACCATATTTGTTAATTTTGTTCTTTGATTATAATTCTTTGGTTTTTTGGTTTTTGGTTTTTTGTTTCCTCTAACCTCAAAATCAACAGCATACTTTGTTTTATTATTTCTCTTTACTCTTTCTTCTTTTACATACCTACCAGACTTCACACTTTTTAGGGGGATTCATTTTTGAATTTAAAGGGCACTTAAACTCCTCGGCGAATTCTTTTAAATTTGACAATGGTCCAATTACACGAAATTGTGGCGGAGCATGGGGATCCTTTTCAATTTGTAAATTTGATGCCTCTTCGGTTACTGATGAACACCAAACCTGTTGGATAAATAAAAGTCTAGGTAAATATCTAACAAAATTATGATCAGAGGTTCCAAAAGTCACTATATGCTCATTTTTTATTTGGATAATCAAAATCGACACGTTTTTTTGAGGTTTCTTCACTTAAATGCTCGAGACTTTTTTCAAGAATATTGCTGGACCTTAAAGTTAAGATTTTGAACGGAAGAGGATACTTCGTTATTCAAATTAAAAAAAATCGTTTTCGTAAAAAGGCCTCCTTAGGCTGCTTTTTTGAGCTAAGTTGACTAGAAATAAAATAACTAAAATATTCTAGACAAAAAACTAAAAAGAGCTGAATTTTATAGATTTTTTAATAAGTGTCGCCTGTTGTCGATATTCGACCAACGTTTCTGTCGTCGAGGCATATTTATAATAAAATAGAACACACTATTTTACCTGCCTTTCACACATTTCCCTATGCATGTACCTGAATAAAACATATATTCTGCACATCTATGAAAAAATACCTTTCGCTTGATATATGTTTTATTAAGATACTTGCACGGGAAATAGGTTAAAAAAGGATTACAACTTTTGCTTTGTATATTAATATATAAGAAGATGCTGATTTTTTTAAAAATTAGGTCCTAAGTTTCCTCCTCCTGTTCTTAAAAAGAGTTCTTTGGGCTAAATCTACTAGAAATAAAATAACTAAAATATTCTAGACAAAAAACGAAACTGAAAAAATTTTCGAATTTTTTTAATATGCTAGTTTTCTTCGAATAAACTTCTTGTAAAATTAAAAAAAAAACATTTTCTTAAAAATGGCTTCTCAGGCTAGTTTTTTTGGCTAAGAAGAAAATAAGTATAATACTCTAGGCAGAAAACGATACTAATGGTAGCCATCATATTGTAATCGATTCACAAGCGCTTGAGTTATTGAGCCTCAAATTTTGAGTTTAGTATCAATTTTCATAAAACCAAAATTACCTGAGCAAATGAGACGAAAAACAGCTGACGATGAGTCATGTTGATGCCTGGTAGGGGCAAAAGATCGACGTCCCTCTTGCTTTCAGAGTTGATGAAAGCATGAAAAGCAGCCTTGAGTCCGCCATTGTCAGCGATATTTTCGCCTATTTTTTTTTAATATTATAAAATATAAATATAAAATTTAGTATATAGTTTAGAAAATCGGTTGAGTAGTACGGACCTAGGGTCTGTTTCCCATTTAGATTCTTCCCATTCAATTTGTAGGAGCTGTACTGTTTTGCGAAACAGTCTGTGCGCTCCTTGAATCTGGCGATGGTCTGATTCTTCCACCACTGGTGCATGTTGCCGTTCTTGTCGTACTCCCTGCCCTGATCGTCGAAGGCGTGGGTCAGTTCATGACCCATAACCACACCCATCGCTCCGAAATTCAAACTTTTTGGATTGTTGATGTCGTAGAATGGTAGCTGCAGTATTCCGGCGGGGAAAACGATTTGATTTTTGGTCGGTGTATAATATGCGTTGACTGTTGGTGGTGTCATCCCCCAGCGGGTCTTATTGACCCGCTGATCAAGTTTTTCCAAATTCTTTCTCAAGTTGTATTTGTTAACGCGAATATTATTCTCAAAATATTCCGATCGACTGATCATGAGATCGGCATATTTAGCATCTAATTCTGTTGAATTTAGAATACAATCTGGAAAACCAATCATATCCGAAATAGCATCGGCCTTCTCTTCAGCTAAAGTTCGGGTCTCACGATCCATCCATCCAAGATTTTTTAGATTCTTCTTAAACGCAGTCCGAACCTCATTGATCATATCTTCAGCTTGTGGCTTTGATTCACCATGAAATACTTCGCGAACAAACATTGCACCGATCGCAAAACCAATTACATTATTCGTATCTGTTACACAATACCTCCAGGGCTCTTCACCTCCATCCGAACCGATAAGAGCCTTCCGAACACCTTTATAAGCATCACGAAAAGGTTTTGAAAGACAGGCTGTTAATGTTCTAACCGCCTGCCATACCAAATAGTTGTTAAGAACTCTATAATTTAAAAATACATATGCAAGTAATGTATGTAATAACTTTATAAATCAGAGTCTTACATCTTCCCCTCAGGGGTCTCCTGATACTTGTTAACGATTGTTGTAAGAGCTTCCAAGAATTCTGGGGCATAGACGACAACTCTTTCGTCTTCAGTTATTTTTTTGTTAACCAACTTCATTGCATCCGCAAAATGATCAGTCCAATTTATGAATGGTGCCTTCTTCTGCAGCTGAGCAAGGGTCATCGGATGGTAGAGGGTCTCTTCATCGCGACGATCTTCAGCAGGAACTTAAAAAAATAAGATAAAATTGTATTTTGTGTTCTTCATTTTATTATTGAATATTAATACTGAATATACTATATATTAAAAATAGACAACAATTGACAAAAGTAAAAAAAATACATACCGGAATAGAGAACATTAGATATAAAATAGATAAAATATACATATATAAGTTCTTGCCTATTTTTGTCTATTCTTGATAATTTTTTGTTTATTAAAAAAACTAGACATACTACTGTGATCAAAAAGTAAAGCCAATTCGTTTATAACTTTGAAAATTTTTATTTATTCTTTCAAATCTATATCATACCCTTCAAAATAGTCCTAGTCCGATACAATAAACCTATGCCAGCGATTTTTCCAATCCTCGAAACACTTCTGAAACTCGATGATTGGAATGACCTTCAGTTCCTTCTTCGATTTTTCTTTTATCTCATCAACCGATTCAAAAGAGTGTCTCCGAAGCGGTCTTTTGAGCTTAGAGAATAGCCAGAAGTCACATGAAACTTGTATCGAATTTTTTATGAAAAAGTTTCGAGGAACCAATGCAGTGCAGTGCAAGAAATTTAGTGTTTTTGGAACCAATTGAGATGTGACTCTTCTCAAGCACAAATGTTCTTTAAAAATAGTTTGGACCGATCCAAATGAAATGTTTAATGTATCAGCAAGGTCTCTAATTGTCAACAGACAATTTTTGAGCACAAAATATTTGATTTCATTGACATGTTGTTCATTGATTGATGTTGATGGTCGTCCGGGATGCTCTTTGTCTTCAACGCTTTCTCTACCTTCTTCGAACTGTTTATACCAGTTGTAAACAATTTCTCTCAGACAAAACCTGATCGCCTGATCACCTGAAGGCCTTCTGCAACATTCTAAACGTTTATGCAGCAGAAATTTCATTCCGCAAACACAATTTAATGCAACTTCTTTGCTCAATAAAATCACACATTGTAAAAATCGAATAATTCACTTTTAGTTGCTCAGAAAACACAACGAAACTAACCAAAAAAATGATGTACTGGCGTGAAATTTTATACAAATATGAGTGACAGTGCTGCCAACCTAAAAACAAGAAGATTTGCTCGAATCGATGTACCCGCGCAATTTAAATTCAAAATTGGCTTTACTTTTTGATCACAGTAGTATATATAATATTTACCCGTAATGTTTGCAATTTGAGTCTCAAACTCAATTACATCGTTCATTTGTCTTCTAGAATCGGTCTCATTTCCGCCCAATAAGACAGCTGTCTTTGTCATATAGTCAAGATAAGCTGTTAAAACCTTTTCATGGGCTGTCTTATTAAGGTAATTATCTCGAGTTGGTAAAGTGAGACCACCTTGATCAATTTGTATAACATGCCTCGACGAATTTCGGTCATCTTCTCCAATTGCCCATGAAAATAAACCACCCATATTATACCTTAAAAAAAATGTTTTAAACAGCATTCTATTACAAAAGAAATATATGAAACATTCTTACACATTCTGCAATCGTTTTAAGGTCTCTCCAAGTGACCATGTCCTTAAATTAAATCCACTAGTAGTAACATTCCATCCTCCAATATTTTTTAAAAATTTTTGCATCGGTGTTGCACCCAATTTTTCCATAATTTCATCCTCATCAAGACAGGATTCATAATACATTTTAGCCTTTTTTTCAGCCTCTGATTTAAACATGGATTTGGGCCTTTCTAATAAATAATAAATTATAAAAAATAAAAATTTTAATATAATGTTCCGACGTATATTATTTTCTTAATTAATTTTTACCTAAAACATTTTTGATCACTAGCTGATTTTGCTGTTCAAGTTTACCAAAAGTACCCCAAATCGATTTACCATCTGGAATTGGATTATTTCTAATCCACTGGTTGCTGCATAAAATGTTTAAAAATATAATTGAAATAAATTTTTATGAAATTTTAATTTGTGAGATAAAAATATTAATTTTAAATTAATACTATCAAACGGTAGGTAAAATGACCTTTTAAATGAGACCCAACTTGATAGGTTTTGGATTTTGAGTTTTCAAATTATACATTATATTCTTTTTTGAGGTACCAATTTTTTATTTTTTATTATATCTAACATTTTTATTTAGATTATTATTATTAAGATAGATAAAGAAAAGAAAAAGGATATTTGATTAAATTAAACGGTATACACAACTTAATTTTGCGTTATATGGCTAGAACCCTAAAAAAAATACTTACCATGAAAATGCGTAGAAATCATCACAAGGATTAACTGATTTATCAATTGATTTCAAAATTTCGCTTGCAGCATGAATACAGTGCTCATTTAAGCAGGGTACTCGATCTGGGGAAAAAGAAGATATTATAGTTATATTTAATTAAAATAATCTTTTTAAGCTTTCTCTCACTTCTTTGATGCGGCTGAACGTGTAAAATTCGCGTCCCGCTCTCGGTGTCACTGCTCAAAATAATTGCCATCAGGGTGAAGAGGAAGATTCCCATGAATAGGGTTGTTACTAGGAGGCATTTTTCTAGTTTGCTCCTTGTTCGCCAGAGGGATGTTCCCTGGGAGGGTGAAGGTTTGGAGCGGATCAGAAAAAGGGGCCATTATTGCTTTCGGACAGTGGCTCGCGTAAGTAGGGGCTACTTACTACACTTACCCGCGCCGCATGATACCTTATGTGCATCGCGGGACTACTCGTCGCCTCGTTCAGTTGAATCGTTCCAATCGAGCTTGAGTCCTCGTCGGCAAATTCGGCTTGCTTGTAGCGCGTCATCTAGTGAGAAAAGCGGGTACCTTACAGTCGATTCTTCATTATATATTTTTATTGAATTCATTCTTAAAGTAACCTAGCCTACTTTTAAAACTGTGTTAAACCTTGACTTAAGTCTGGTTCTAGCCTGGCTTAAGCCTTGACCTCAAGCCTGAATTAAGCTGGATTAAACTTAGTTCAAGCGTATGTTTATGTAACTTTTATAAGAAGTTTTGTAAGATATTGGTCCTCTCGTGGAGGATATATGTACTATATTTATGAGATCGCATATTACAGATTTGCGTTTCGACTTTCAAAATTCAAAATGGCAAAGACACTATGGCGGACAGAAATTTTGATTTTTTTGAATAATAATTTATATGGGTTTTTAAAATCGCTGACTACGAATTTTCTATTAGATTATTGAAATTCAAAGTGACGGATCCAATATTACAGACAAAAATGAAAAACAATATTATTTTTATGAAAATTAGTATATAAGGGTTTTCGGGGATATTGGATCCGCAGTTTTGACTTTTGAAAATCTGACAGCAGATTTATAATCAATGATCTGGAAAAACCCTACATATAAGTTTCTAAACAAATTCTATTCATGAATTTATTCTTAAAACACTTATGTTTTTTTATTATTTATTTACTATTAACAATAATTATTTCAATATTTCATAACTAATTATGATTATTTTATGATAATTAGAATCTTAGGAAACTAACAAATAAAAAAACTGCTGCAAAATCGATCATATATTGCTCATAAATAATAAATAAATCTGAGTGAGCCGCTGTGTTTAAAAGGGTTAATCTGTAAATTAACAGCGACCCCAAAAACTCCCACTTTCTTATTTTTAATGGCAATCCGTTTAGAATTTAAAATTGTCGATCACTGGTATATTGAATTTCTACAAATTTTAATAACATATTCGAAATCAGCGGCCCTGAAAAGTCCCAAGTACCAATTTTCATGATCTCTTAATGTTATAAATTCCTGAATTGATATTCTCCCAAAAAAAAGAGTTTTTCATCTTTATTGATTATTTAGTTGGATAATTTAAGAAATTCATGTTTGAAATTTGTTTAATAGAACTGGTCCTAGCACTGATCCCTGCGGTACTCCCCGAGGAATTGAGTAAAGATTTGATTTTTCAGAACCGATTTACGATTTGCTAAATTAATCATTTTTACAAGATAGAAAACTTTTCGTCCGTATCAAGAACAATTACTTTCGTTGAATTTTTAATAGTAGAACTTAAATTTTATGTTCTTTGTAACCTTGAATACTCTTTCTAAATCGAAATTCTTCACGAAAATTGCTCTTTTATAATATGTTCTAATATTTTTCTTAACCTGTAAAAAAAACAAATTGAGGCCTATAACTTGTACGATTATTTTATTTATTTACCTGATTTTGATTTTAGCACCACTTTTACTTTGAGTAGATAAATATAATTAACACTTTTAAAAATCGAACAACAAAAAGAATAAGAAATACTAAAAATTAGCTTTTCACAAAATTATTTTGCGTGTCGTCGTCGTCGTCGTAATTGTCGTTTACACTTAATCAAATTAAATAAACGCAAAGTTATAGCAATAAAACATTTTGCGATTTAATTTAAGTTCACAAATTAATTTTTGTACACACAAAATAAGAAATCAAAGCGGCGGCGACGGCGACAGGCAACAAATCGAACAAACGTTCAAGAAGGCACAAATTAAATTAAATTGTTTATTTTGAACGCCATAAATTTAAAACGTGACCCCCGCATAAATATGCGAATTACATTAGCTTAGCTTAGTTTGGTTTTTATTTTATTTTATTTATTTATTTATTTTTTCTCACTCTTCGCGAGGGATGTTGCTAAATGATGATAAGATGCTCTGGACCAAAAAGGCGATTCTCGGGTAAGAAGATGAGATTTTATCTCTTTTATTTACTCTCTTTTATCTAGCATCTGCCCCCTGTTTTTCAATTTATTTTATGTAATATTATTTCAATTTGTATCTTATCCGAGTTTCGGAAAGTAGCTTGTTTAAATTTATGATAAGTTTTAGAAAGTATATGGCTTAAAATATATATACCTATATATGAAATATGTATTTAGATGAACTTTGATACTCCGCCGGAAAATAATCAGCTTTAAAAGAGAAACGCTAGCCCTCGAAATCGATTTTTGCTGGAGGAGTCTCTCTTTTTATTTTGTTTATCTATTCGTAGAAGCATATTCTAAAATTAAACCTTTTGCCCATGCGTACTTTAAGCACCGATCACAAACTGGGGCTCCGCTCTTGCGCTTTTTTCCCGTAGGTATTCCTAGATCTAGGCCATCGTAATCTGCGTCATTTAGCCCCCTTTAAGCTTAAGATTAAGAGAGAAAAGCCCCTCTTCTTGTCCTGCAAAGTTAACACATCTTTTTTTCGTTTTTTTCTAGGGAAGGGGCACTTTAGAGAATTCGAAAATTATCTTCAATTGGGTCAGGGTAAGCAATGATACAAAGATTTGCGTACTTAACAAAAAGTTATTTTCTTTTTAAAACTTTTCGTAGATGTTAGCTTTTCTAAAGTGCCTCTTAAAATTAAAAAATTATATTTACAATTAGAGGACTGTTCTGAGTACTTCGGAATAGTGCTTCTGATTTATAAAATGCAAATTTATGATATAATTTTATATCTGAATTTTCCTTTATATTTTTTATACTTAAGCTAAAACAAAAAAAAAGTCCTCTTTTACTATGAATATGTTATACATATTTCGAAACGACTCTTCAATCTCTTTCATTTGATATCCAACACGATATACTTTTTTTTGTTAATAATTTCCTGTTGTTTTCAGCCATATTGAATATATGATGACGTAATATACCCTATATAATATGAGTCATCAAGACTAATTGGTAGACACCTCACTTGTTAAGATTGATCCAATAAATAAGACACTATAAAGGAACAAACATACAAACAGACTGAAATCAGTAATCCTAGAAAAGTTCTAAATACCAATTTTCATAAAAAAAAAAAAAACAAATATAGTAAAATGTTTCATTTATTATCTGATATTTAGAGTTTCTGAACTTCTAATAAAATAAATTCAAGATCATCGATCCTGAAAACTTCTATATACTAATCCCTATATATATATAAAAATGAAAGTTTGTTTGTTTGTTTGTTTGTTTGTTTGTTGCTCAATCACGCCTAAACGCTTGCATCGATATTTTTAATTTTTTGTCCGAAGGTAGTACATATTCCGACTTAACAAAGTCGGACCACAACTAACGGATTTTAATGAAAATTAGTACAATGATTGTTTTGAGGCCACTGATTTTGAATATTATCAAAATTTAGAAATCCAAGATGGCGGATCCAAAATGGCGACCATATTTCTCGATTTCGACGGATTTTAATGAAAATTAGTACAATGATTATCTTGAGGTCACTGATTTTGAATGTTATCAAAATTTACAAATCAAAGATGGCGGATCCAATATGGCGACCAATATTTCTCGATTTCAAGGGATTTTAATGAAAATTAGTACGATGATTATATTGAGGTCACTAATTTTGAATGTTATCAAAATTTACAAATCCAAGATGGCGGACCAAATATGGTGACCAAGATTTCTCGATTTCAACGGATTTTAATGAAAATTAGTACAATGATTATTCTGAGACCACTAATTTTGAATATTAGCAAAATTTGCAAATCCAACATGGCGGATCCAACATGGCGACCAGAATGTCTCGATTTCAACGGATTTTAATGAAAATTGGTAGAATGATTATTCTGAGGATACAAGTTCCGAATATTATCAAAAGTTGTAAATCCAAGATGGCGGATCCAATATGGCAACCGAATGTCTCCATTTCAACGGATTTTAATGAAAATTAGTACAATGATTATTCTGAGACCACTAATTTTGAATATTAGCAAAATTTGCAAATCCAACATGGCGGATCCAACATGGCGACCAGAATGTCTCGATTTCAACGGATTTTAATGAAAATTGGTAGAATGATTATTCTGAGGATACAAGTTCCGAATATTATCAAAAGTTGTAAATCCAAGATGGCGGATCCAATATGGCGACCAAAATTTCTCGATTTCAGAATATCTCGATTTCGAGGGATTTTAATGAAAATTGGTACAATGATTATTCTGACGCTACAAATTTCGAATATTATCAAAATTTGTAAATCCAAGATGGCGGGTCCAATATGAGACCAATTTTCTTGATTTAACGGTTTTTACTGAAAATTAGTAGAATGATTATTCTGAGGATACAAGTTCCGAATATTATCAAAAGTTGTAAATCCAAGATGGCGGATCCAATATGGCAACCGAATGTCTCCATTTCAACGGATTTTAATTAAAATTAGTACAATGATTATTCCGGAGAAAATTAGAAAAAATTAGAAAAATTTCCAAACTCAATATGGCGGATCCAATATGGCGACCAAAATTTCTCGATTTCAACGGATTTGAATGAAAATTGGTACAATAATTATTTTAAGGCCACTAATTTTTAATATTATTAAGATTTGGAAATTCAAGATAGCGGATCCATAAAGGGGTTTTCGGGTTGAAACAATTTCTAGGATATAACAAACTAGAACATTTGAGAAGTGTTTAGTTAGTAAGTATTTACCCAACGCCGGGTGAAACCGGGTAACCCAGCTAGTTTTTAATATAAATATTTTCTTAAAGTGAAAATCAGAAAATTCTCATGATTCGAAAATTCTTGAATTTTGTTTTAATAATTAAAAGTCGGGTTCTTTTATGAACTTTTTGATTTAGGTGTTATAGTTACAATCAAACTGCAAACCAGACTTGTATTTAACATGTCTCTGCAAAGGGACCAGTTCCTGAATGAATGAAAATGCTCAATAATCAAGAAACTGATTTATAAATCTGGAAATGGGAAATTAATTGACAATTATAGAGCAGTTTCTATTATGAATAACATACCAACATTTTTGGACTCATTTAATTATAACTTTTCTTCCTTTTAAGCAAACTAAAAACTATTTGAATATATTTATTCCTATTAGGTTTGTTAAATTCTTACCATTTTGATCTTAAACACGTTGTATGCGTCGAGAACACACTTTCAAGGAAATTAAGAGTACATTCAGGAGTACCTAAAGGGTCCTAATCTGGTCCCTTACTCTTCCTGTTATTTATCAATGATATTCGAGAATCCTTTCGTAATGCTAAATTTCTACTATTTGCAGATGATTTAAAATTATTTGCGCTGCATTAAAGATTGTTTAAAAATTCAGATAAATGGTGTTGCAGTAAACAAATCGAAATGTTAATCTGTAACTAATCTCAAGATATAAGAATCCAATTGATTTCACCTACAAAATTAAGAATATACCTCTAGAAAAAGTTCTAAATTATAAATGCCTAGAGGTTACTTTAGATACGAAACTTAAAATTTCTATTCGTATTGATTGGATTTATAAAAATATAGTAAATGCAGTGGAGTTTAGTGATTCCTTCACATTTGATCAATTGTAGAATATGCAATAGTTGTATGGTCACCAAATTATAGAAATTACATCAGTAGACTTGAATGAGTACAAACATCTTTTAGTAGATTCATGGCCTGGAAGATGAACTTCTGATTAAATTTTTTAATTTAATTTATTTATTTAAGGTAAAGGCACCAGTGCTCGACACTTACAGTCAAATATAACATTTGTTTAACAGTGGACATTGAGTTTCATAAGATAATAATATCTTGTATTTTTTTAATAAAAACCGAGTAAAACTTCGTCTATACTGAGGACTACATATAACTATCGCATATTCCAAAACAGATCTGATTAAGGAGATAAAAATAATCCTATTTGTAAGAGGATTATGAAATTCTTTTGTGTTCCTTTTAACAAAACCTAAAATAAGCTTTTATTGATGGTGCGTAATCAATATGATATGAAAATGTGACTTTGGAGTTGTAGATAACACCCAAGTCTTTATATTTGTCTACCCTTTCAATTGAAAAATTCTTAATCTTATAATCCCACCCCATGGTTGACGCATCTGTGGAAGGTCATGAATTTGCACTTAGTAACGTTCAGAAAAAGATCATTTATACTACACCAGTTAGCTAACATATCCAAATCACTTTAAAGTTTAGCACAATCTTCTGATGATCTAACTGAGGCAAACAATTTGAAATCATCACCGTAAATTAAGCACTTAGCAAAATAGAATATTTCAGCAATATCATTGATAAAAAATATGAATAATAGAGACCCAACGTGACTCCCTTGTGGTACTCCAGATGAGGCAATAATATCTTTAAAATATATGTAGGTCTCCTATCGTTACCCATTGTATACGATTGGTAAAATACTACTGAAACCACTTCAAAATTAATTGAGTATCCAAAGTATTTTATTTTGTCCAATAAAATCGGGATTGATACTTTATCAATCACTTTAGAAAAGTCGTTATACAATACATTCACTTGAATACCATTTTCTATACTCAGAGCACAGAAGTTTGTAAATATCCCTAGATTCGAATAGTGGTGGTCACAATAATATGCTTAGCCGTTTTGGAAGCAACCAGAGCATCTAATAGCTAAGGGATCGTATTCATAATTGAGACGCCCCGATAATTTTCAATATTGGTCCTATCGCCAGCTTTATAAATAGGTGTTATGCACGAAATTTTCCATTGACTAAAAAATGCTCCAGTATCCACGAAAAATTAAATAATATTGTCAGTGGAACCGCAATTGTTTAAGCGCAACTTTTTAAAAACAAATGAGAGAACCTTTCTAACAAGTAAACGTTCTCAGGTGTGTCTCACCGATTTTGATGGAATTGAAATATGTTATAGAATATAGAGTATCGAAAAATAAGAGACACGTATTTTTTTTTTATCTGCTGATACGCACATTTAGAGGGTGAAAACCACCCCTAAAGTTTACCCCCAAAAACAGTTTTTCCTAAATATTTCAAGTTCTAATGAATTCTTTCGAATAAAACAAAATGGAAATGATGTCGCATAAATATACTAACCTTTTGTAAGTAATCCGGCTCCCGGGGGTGGCAACCCTTATTTTTTATTGGAGAAAAACGATTTATTTTTTTTATTTTTTTGCGTCACGAAAATAACAGTTTTAGTTAAAAATTATTGAAAAATATTTTTTTACATACGATGTTGAAAAATAAAGTTGACCTGTTTTTGGGTTTTCTTCAAAAAAAGCTCCTAAAAGGGGTAAACAACCCCTAGCACTAATACGTAAATGATGTATTTTCTTTCAGACATCAGTTTTTTCGTGAAAACCAGTATTAAGGGGTTTTTGGAGTCGCTGATTATGAATCTTTAAAAAATTCATTATACATTCACCGTTGCCAAAAATTTATCCCCTCTTATTCTATATTCTTCTAGTTTCAATTTTGTTCACGGAATAATTGATACCTTTGATTTTTAAAAAAATTTTAAACTGTCATAACTTTAGTTTTAAATCACGTAGAGACTTTTACTGTCACTCAAACTGAAGGTTTTGACATCTACTTTCATAATCCGTAGCGTATTAACCCTTCAATTCCCATGACGAGATTAATAGAAAAAATAATGTTATTTTTCTGTTATGTATTTCTTTAGACAGCCTCAATAAGAATAGTAAAATTTTTATAAAAATATCTTTTAGTGTTTTTATAAAAAACGTGTCACCTACGGATGACACTTGAAAATTGGACAAATATTTTGGAAAAAAAGGGTTTTTTTCAGACCTTTGAAGGCCTCTATTTCGAGCTCGGGAGCACTGCGACATAGTAAATTTTATTGAAAATCTACAACCCCTCGGCACAAAACTTGTCGAAAAGTATTGGAATTACCCATATATAATATGTACCATATATACATTCAGTTTTGTTTTTACACGATTTTGATTTAACACGAATTATAAAACAAATTTCATCCTTTTTTACACTAATTGTTTTGATTTAACACAATTAATTCCCATTTTAAGAAATCTTTTTGTTCACATTACTTCTTCTTCTAATAACTCCACAATTCTGTTTTTCCAATAAACACAATGTATTTTTTTTACACGACTTTTTTGACACGTATTTCCCGCGAATGTAATTATCGTATAAAAACAGAATTAGGTATACTACTGTGATCAAAAAGTAAAGCCAATTTTGAATTTAAATCGATACGAGTAAATCTTCTTGTTGTTAGGTTGTAATTGTAACGCCAGTACGTCATTTGTTTGGTTAGTTTCGTTATGTTTTCTGTGCAACTAATTTTTACAATATGTGATTTTATTGAGCAAAGAAGTTGCATTAAATTTTGTTTTTGGAATGAAATTTCTGCTGCAGAAACGTTTAATATATTTCAGAAGGCCTTCAGGTGATCAGGCGATCAGGTTTTGTCTGAAAGAAATGTTTACAAGTGATATAATCAGTTCAAAGAAGGTAGAGAAAGCGTTGAAGACAAAGAGCGTCCCGGACGGCCATCAACATCAATCAGTGAACAACATGTCAATGAAATCAAAGATTTGGTGTTAAAAAATCATCGGTTGACAATTAGAGACCTTGCTGATACATTAAACATTTCATTTGGATCGGTACAAACCATTTTGAAAGAACATTTGTGCTTGAGAAGATTCACATCTTAATTGGTTCCAAAAACACTCAATTTCTCATCTTTCACATTGGTTCTTCGAGACTTTCATCAAAAATTCGATGCATGTCGTTCCAAAACCATCGTATTCGCCCGATTTAGCTCCATGTGACTTCTTGCTATTCTCTAAGCTCAAGAGACCGCTCCGGGGATACCGTTTTGAATTGACTGATGAGATAAAAGAAAAATCTAAGAAGGAATTGAAGGCCATTGCAATCATCTAGTTTCAGAAGTGTTTCGAGGATTGGCAAAATCGCTGGCATAGGTGTATTGTACAGGGCGGGGACTACTTTGAAGGGGATGATATAGATTTGGAAGAATAAATAAAATTTTTCAAAGTTATAAACAAATTGGCTTTAATTTTTGATCACAGTAATATATATTAATTCATATTATTGCATTGACATCCAGTTCTGAGGTATGTTTAAAGTTACAAGTCTCTTAATCATTGGGAAGTTAGTTTAAAATCGATTGCAAGATTTGTACCGAACAAACAAACAGAAAAGTTAATAAAAATCTGGTAATAAAAAGACCATTTTCAAATCAGGCTGTTGGAATTTCAGTTTAATTACGTCAAGAAGGCTATGTTGTCAAATCAAATTGGTCAAAAATTTCAACTGAAACAAATACAAATTTTCACTTCAGTCCAGATTTTATATTTAAAATGTACTTCATTTTTGTCTGTTATAATATATTTACTCTTAT
Organism: Dysmachus trigonus; assembly: GCA_949715965.1. Classification (NCBI taxonomy): domain Eukaryota; kingdom Metazoa; phylum Arthropoda; class Insecta; order Diptera; family Asilidae; genus Dysmachus; species Dysmachus trigonus. The sequence continues at coordinate 1,645,501 of OX454324.1, forward strand.
TGTTAGTATTTGATATTAAAATTACCTTAAACTTTTGTAAACCACTTAAAACACTGATTTGTGATAAATTATTATTTTGTCTGCCCAATTTTATTTTAGTATCTAATAGCGTAATAGAAGGATTAAATTCTACCATGTTTTCGATTTGATTTAACATTCCTTGTGCTAATATACTTTATGCTTTCTCTTACCACCTCTCGGTCGAATAATTTATATCATTTCAATAAAATTTAGAGTTAAAGTAAAACATTTTAAGTTAAAAATTTGGAATCGTTTTAGTTTAAAATTTTGGACTAGTGTGATTTGAAAAATAGTTTAGCACACCTATCCTTTGATTTGCACGGTACTTAATTTAAAAGGTTTTTAAATTAAAATTTTACACACATGCTTATATTGAACGTACTCCTTCCATAAACTGGATTTATTATGGAAGGTACCTTTTTAATCTTATATTAATCACAGACGTTAAAGAGAATAAGAATAAATAAAAAGAAGACATTTACTTAATAATATTTTATTAATAACTAGTTATACATTGTGTCCAATATAGACTGTAGGTCACTAAAAAATTGTACAATAGGGGGCCTAAAACAGAGCTTTGAGGTACACCAGCAGGAATTTCATGTAGCTAGGATTTTTCTGAACCTAGAAAATTTTGAATTATTTTAATAAAATAATTCCGAAAGTTTAATTTATGAAGTTTACTAGCTGGGTTACCCGGTTTCACCCGGCGTTGGGTAAATACTTACTAACTAAACACTTCTCAAATGTTCTAGTTTGTTATATCCTAGAAATTGTTTCAACCCGAAAACCTCTTTATGGATCCGCTATCTTGAATTTCCAAATCTTAATAATATTAAAAATTAGTGGCCTTAAAATAATTATTGTACCAATTTTCATTCAAATCCGTTGAAATCGAGAAATTTTGGTCGCCATATTGGATCCGCCATATTGAGTTTGGAAATTTTTCTAATATTCGAAATTAGTGGCTCCGGGATAATCATTGTACTAATTTTAATTAAAATCCGTTGAAATGGAGACATTCGGTTGCCATATTGGATCCGCCATCTTGGATTTACAACTTTTGATAATATTCGGAACTTGTATCCTCAGAATAATCATTCTACTAATTTTCAGTAAAAACCGTTAAATCAAGAAAATTGGTCTCATATTGGACCCGCCATCTTGGATTTACAAATTTTGATAATATTCGAAATTTGTAGCGTCAGAATAATCATTGTACCAATTTTCATTAAAATCCCTCGAAATCGAGATATTCTGAAATCGAGAAATTTTGGTCGCCATATTGGATCCGCCATCTTGGATTTACAACTTTTGATAATATTCGGAACTTGTATCCTCAGAATAATCATTCTACCAATTTTCATTAAAATCCGTTGAAATCGAGACATTCTGGTCGCCATGTTGGATCCGCCATGTTGGATTTGCAAATTTTGCTAATATTCAAAATTAGTGGTCTCAGAATAATCATTGTACTAATTTTCATTAAGATCCGTTGAAATCGAGAAATCTTGGTCACCATATTTGGTCCGCCATCTTGGATTTGTAAATTTTGATAACATTCAAAATTAGTGACCTCAATATAATCATCGTACTAATTTTCATTAAAATCCCTTGAAATCGAGAAATATTGGTCGCCATATTGGATCCGCCATCTTTGATTTGTAAATTTTGATAACATTCAAAATCAGTGACCTCAAGATAATCATTGTACTAATTTTCATTAAAATCCGTCGAAATCGAGAAATATGGTCGCCATTTTGGATCCGCCATCTTGGATTTCTAAATTTTGATAATATTCAAAATCAGTGGCCTCAAAACAATCATTGTACTAATTTTCATTAAAATCCGTTGAAATCAGGAAATCTTGGTCGCCATATTGGATCCGCCATCTTGAATTTCTAAATTTGGACAGCGGATTTGAAATCCCTATCCCGCAAAACCCCTATATACCAAATTTCATGAAAATCGCTTCAAATTTAAAATTTTCGGCCGCCATTTTTGATCCGCCATTTTGAAACCCTACGTACTATCCGAAAAAAAATAGCCTATATGTTAAGTCGGAATATGTACTACCTTCGGACAAAAAATGAAAAATATCGATGCAAGCGTTTAGGCGTGATTGAGCAACAAACAAACAAACAAACAAACGAACTTTCATTTTTATATATATATAGGGATAAAAAAAACCCATCATGCCATACGGAATCGAAACGTTTTTCTGTATCGGGGCTAAAAAAACCTATAGAAAAACCAATGGATAGAATATTCCTGACATGTTTTTGAATTCTGTAAGTTTGTTGTGTGGTGGAATGACCTTTTCTAAATTACTACTAATTAAAACTTTATATCCATTGATTAGTAGGCATTCCTCCCTATGTATCGAAAATAAACTAATAATGTTTAAAGTTATATTTCGAACTATAATGCTCTATAATGCTCCACTTTGATTTCAGTGTGCCTGTACTCATCTCAACAGATTACAGATCGTCCAAAATAAAATTTTAAAAACTGTAAGATTTAGCATAACTAGGCTATTTTTTCCCAAAATATAAAATTAATTATATACATTTATTTTCCGCTAGGCTAAATTAATTATAGATGAATAAAGTTTATATCTTCTAGCACTAAATTTGATTCTTATATAGTACATATATATGAATGTTTTGAACTTGAAATAAAATAAAAATATGATAACTAGATGATTCTAGTCAAACAACAGAAATGTGTAGAAGAAAAAACAAAAGAATTTTAATATTTACATTTTCCCTTGCATTTTTTCCGCCCAATTAGCTAAAAAAAATATTTTCTTAAAAAGGGCGACTCTTAGTAAAGTAACTAGATGATTCTAGTCAAAACACAGAAAAGTTCAGAAGAAAAAATAAAAGAAATTTAATATTTACAATTTCCCTTGTATTTTTTCAGCCCAATTAGCTAAAAAAATTATTTTCTAAAAAAGGACTCCCCGGATCTTTTTTTTTTGCCAAATTGACTCTTAGTAAAATAACTAGATGATTCTAGTCAAAAACAGAAAAGTCTAGAAGAAAAAATAAAAGAATTTTAATATTTACATTTTCCCTTGTATTTATTCTGTTCTATCACGTAAAAAAATTATTTTCTAGAAAAGGGCTCCCCGGCTCGATGTTTTTGGCTAAACCGACTCTTAGTAAAATAACAAGATGATTCTAGTAAAAAAAAACAGAAAAGTCTAGAAGGAAAAATAAAAGAATTTTAATATTTACATTTTCCCTTGTATTTATTCCGCCCTATCAGGTAAAAATTCTACTATTTTCTAAAAAAGGCTCCCTAGATCGGTTTTCTTGGCTAAATCGACTCTAAGTAAAATGTGATAATGATGATGAAATAATAATTAAGTTTAATAATTGAAAGCATTATCTGTACTTTTTAAAAAAAATCATAAACCGATTTTTCAATTGATAATTCACCTTGAAAAAACCATAAGACTGCACTTGCTTAAATTCAAAGGCAAGCAATTTGAAGAGCTCCATTCAAAAAATTTAGTAGTCTTTGAATTGTAAGTGATTTTATAAATTTTAGAATCGTCATCATAACTCATGTCATTTATAAATATAAATATTAAAATAAAAAGAAGAGGACACAAATGACTTCCTTGTGGAACCCCTGAAGTATTATAGATAGGATACACAAATCTTTGAAAATCAGTATTTTTTTGGTTGATTCTATCAAAAGTCTTACTAAAGTTACTATAATTACAATCAACGTGTCCAGATGATGTATTAAAGAGCTAGAAAATAATTATTAATCTAGGAAATCATATCTGGGATTCAATTTCGGTCTTAACCCTGAAGGGAAGCACTATAGTGAATTTCAGATATAGAAGCACATGGGTATTTAAAATTGTTTATATTTATGCTTCTAATGCATGAAAATCAATTTGTGCGTTTCACAACGTAGAAAACGATGATGTTCATAAAAAATTAAAGAAATTACTACTTTTGGGTGTTTCAAAAAGTAATCGTAGGTACTTTAAGGTACTATTACCGTCTAGAATGCTAAAAAATGACATATATTCAACAATTTTTTTTTCAGTTTCTATATTATATATTGTTATCAAACTTTTTTTACAGTATTAAACAGTTCTTGAAGATTACGAAAACATTTTTTATTTTTATTTTCTATTAACTGTAAATTTAATACAGGGTGATCAAATTTTCTTCTCAAAAAAACATTGCTGCATGGCGGACAGTTAATCTCTGGAACGGTAAGTCCGAAACATAAAATTCAAAAAGAGTTACAAAAAGGAAGTGCTCTTACGTGATAGTTTACCACAAAAATTGAAAAATCATTAAAAATAAAAAAATGGCGGACATTTCAAAATTTTTTTCAAAAATCGCCCTTTTTTTCGACCTTTTTTCAGGCTCAAAAATTTTATATATTTTTTTTTTGGTCAAATTGTGGTAAACTATCACGTAGGATATAACAACGAACAGAATGCTTCAAAGTTTATTAAAATCGGCCCAGTAGATCCGGAGATTATCTGTCCGCCAGTTAAAAAAACCTAAACTCGAGAAAAACGCATTTAAAGTTTATTTAGAACATGGGAACAGCTGAGACCGCGCTTCAATTGAGTCCTTATATCTCGGCACTGGCTTCGAATTTCGATTTAATATTTTAGACAGTTATTATTGAAGGTATAAAGAATCTAAAAATGTAAAAAAAAAAAAATTCATTTTTTGAAAATTCTAGACGGTAATAGTACCTTAAGAAAAAGAAATCGAGAGTTTGATATCTTTCATAAAGTATATTTATTTTGATATACTAAACCATATCAATTAGGTAATTTTGAATGAAAAGCGCATTATTACAGGTGACACTGAATGTATTATAAAATTTTAAAGAAATATGAATAGTTGATCAATTATTACATGAAAACTTAAAAATAACTTATAATAATAACTTATAATTTTAAAGAACATTCACAATAGATTTTTGTTGTATATTCTTTACACATTGGAAATTCACACTTTAAACATTTGTCTGAAATTTTTATTTTTGGGCATTTTATTTTCAGCTAATAAATCACAGGGGTTCTTTAAAAAAACAATAAAAATGTTTAATACGCACTTGTAAAGTTAATTTTTCACTATAAGATCGACTTATTCCGGAGTTCTGTGTATATGAGACCCTCACATTAAACTAAAGCTTCACGGCTTCGCTTACACGTAACCGTGAAGGGCCGCCTTGGTGGGGGTTTTGAAGTGGAGGGTCCTAAGAGTTTTCTACTCTTAGCCTTAGCCCTCGACCTCTCATAGTTTAGGAATATTAAGCACTAGTTCTGAGATACACGGTATACAGTACCCTGTACTTCCCCTGAGGGTTAATATTGTTATAATATAACCAAAAAATGAAAGTTTTCAACACAAAAAAGCTGCATTCTTTAACAAATCTGATTATAATTTGGCCATATTTCTATAGTTAATATAAAAATTTTCAATGTTTTTAGCAATCTCTATTTTCTTAAACCGGGTGTAAGTTGGAGATTTTTGCTCCCCCTCCCAACAATTTATTACCCCTGTTTGTAAGAACCAAACAACAACAACTAACAACAACATTTCGAATAGATTGGTGCCAGAAGTGGGGTTTGATAGCATGACAGGGGCGGGCATGGTAACATAACATCATTTTCGGGTGGGGCTAAGAAAAATCAATAAAAAGCAAATTTTCGAGAGGATTGTGCGTGTGATTGGCTTAAATTAATTGGAACATGAAGAGAGGAACGAATAAGGTATTTTTAAAAATATTTTATACTTATTGTTATTCTATTTATTTTGATATTTTTCGTTGTTATTTAATTAAACAAATTTTGAATTGAGATTTATACAGGGACTAAGACTTACCTTCACTGACATTCTTCTTCTTCTTGCTCAGCAACCAAGCGGTGGGAGAGTGTGAAGTCACCGGCCAAGAAGAGGGGTGAAGAGGGTTAAGAAACCCTAATAAAAAAACAAAACAAAAATTTTTATTCTCAATACGTCGTCCAGAGGTCTCTGGGATTTAAACAAAAACACACACACATACACACACGCACGCACGCACACACAGAAATTTTAATTAATTTTTGTTTTTTTGTTTTTATTTTATTATTATATTCGCAGCCCCGTTTCGCCACCGGCTAATATTTTTCTTAATTTTTTCCTGCCAACCAACCCCCCTTTTGACGAGCGCCACTGGATGATGACTGCGACGTTGGCGCGCACCAACTTCTCTCGCGGGGCGGTTGGGATAGGGAGAGGGAGAGATTTAGTTCAGCAGCTTCAGAAGGATGCTCTATGGAAAAGTTTTCAGGCCCGGCCGATAGCGGGCGCTAGTTGCCTGGTGAGGGTGGTGGTAATGGGGGTGGGTTGCGTTCTGTTTGTTGACCTCTAAAAATGATAATGATTCTGAGCGGGGAGATAGGGTTTAAAAAAAAAATAAAAATAAGTAAAAATAAATAAAATAAAAAATAAAATTATTTTGGTCCTTCACTTGGATGCTGATGCTTATTTATTTTAGTTTTTATTAATTTTAATTGTTTCTTATTGAAACTCACCGCACAGACACCAAATAATAGAATAGTAAAAATTGGCACAATTCTCTTTTTATCGACTCCATGCACAAAAAACGAACGAAAAAAAAAAAAACAACAAAAAACACGAGCCGGAGGGGGTTCGTTCGTTTCAATTAGTAAACTCTCGCCCTATTGTTCTGTGTCTCCTGTTTTGGGGACTCCTCGTTTCGCGGGACCATCCGTCCAGTCAGTCTCAGATGCGAGGGATAACTGAAATTCGTGTGTTGTGTATAAGTACGATTGGGAAAAAACATTTCCTTCGGCTCCCCGGGTCTCCGCTTTTATCATTCTCATCCCCTCGCCAGAACTGTGCCGATAAAAGGGCACCGGGGCAGTCGCTCTTAATTTTCATCCCCTTTAAAAAAAAACAAGAAGAACTGAAATTGAAATTTTGTTCCTGGTTGTCCCTGGAGCCCGGACAGCGAATAGATATCCGCCTGCGCAGTAAAATCCTAGCCTCCAAAATAAATTGTCCCCTTTTCCTCGCTTCTGTACATTATCTCGATTTATTTTACTTATTTTTAAGTGTTTTCAACAGAACAAAAAATAAAGTACCACCCTGGGGTAGTCGCGGACTCGTAATGATTATGCTCCATATTTTACAATCAATTATTATGCTCCATATTTTAGGATCAATTTTGAGAGAAATACAACACCCTATAAGTGTCTAAAATTTCTATTCTTTACGATCTTTGCTAATTTTCTAACTTTGTGCAGATTCCACTTCTTGATTATCAGCAAAGTCGATCCCGAAAAACTTCTTTTTCTCTCGATTTTCTCAAAAGCTCCTCGCGTAATTTTCTTCTATTTTACATATGTTATACTTCTCCCCAATACCTATCCAATGACGTATTGGAGAGGAACATTACATGCATAGGCTCTGAGCTACAATCGATTGAAAACCCCAAAAATCGAATCTAATCAACCACTTGTTCTTCTGCCACACTCAATTCGAGGCACACACGACATGCCCAGTGGGGCTGGTGGTGTGTTTTTCTTTTCCTTCTTCTTACTTCGGGGAACTTGAACAGCGATCGTCGCCGAACTCGAACAGCGATCGTGTGGGAAATTAAAATCAGCGGCCAACGATTCAATGTCCTTATTTATTTTACAATTTCGTACGCTCAGAACTTGACCATATCATAACCGATTTTCTTCATTTAAATTTCCAAGGATAGCCCTATATCGGAACTATTGTTAAATGCTTTTATTTGTGTTGTTCGTGTAACGCTCTCCCCAAAAATCGGTTTTTAAAGTACCCATTTCTATAAAAAGTCTTTTTCCTATTTTATTTTAGGCTAAACTACTACTTTGAATTTGTTTCATATTTCTCTGTAACTTTATTTTCTTTAATATCTTTGATTGAATGTCATTTAAAATCTTCCAAATGCCTCTTTTCATACATTATTTAGCGAAAACAAATTTTCAAAACCGTATTTTCAAGATAATTTGGTATGGAAATATTTTTATCCGCTTTCTTGGCTCAGGTAAAATATAAAATTCGAAGATATTGAATTAACCCATTAATGCCTGAATAACAAAAAATTTCACGGCAACTTCGAGGCGCTAACTTTTATCGAAGGGGTGGTCAATTCTTATCGAGACCAACTTTTCTAGACGTATTTTGAGTCGCCCGACACGATCCAACCAAAAAAAAAAAAGTGAAAAAAATTATAATTATTGTTTTTTTGCAATATTACGTAAATAAATACCTTTTTCACGTCATTTTTTTCGAAAAAACGACAGATTTAGTGGGGAAAAAGCAACTTTTTACTGCAATAAAGTGCATAAGACGTGTTATTAGCACTTAAACTTCAAAAATATGCAGGCATTTTTTTCGTTAAAAATATTAGGCTGCATAAAAATTGCAACAATGTAACGCATATTTGCATTACTTTCGATCACTTTTTTTATCTCACTATGTTCGACTATCCGCAAAAATGTATATACACTAGTTTTAAGGGTCACTGATTACGAATTTGCTATTAGATTTTCGTAATTCAAAATGGCGGATCCAAGATGGCGAACAATTTTTGGCAAAATTCTCAATTTCTTCGAAAAAAAGTGGGTATTCGGAGTTTTTGGGGTCACTGATTACTGATTAAATGCCTGCATATTTTTGAAGTTTAAGTCCTAATAACACGTTTTATGCACTTTATTGCAGTAAAAAGTTGTTTTTCATCTAAATCTAAATCAGTCGTTTTTCGAAAAAAAATTACGTGAAAAAGGTATTTATTTATATAATATTGCACAAAAACAATAATAATAATTTTTTTTTTGTTGGATCGTGTCGGGCGACTCAAAATACGTCTAGAAAAGTTGGTCTCGATAAGAATTGGCCACCCCTTCGATAAAAAATAGCGCCTCGAAGTTGCCGTAAAATTTTTTGTTATTCAGGCATTAATGGGTTAAGGGGGGGGGTAAGGGTTTCAGCATGAAAAAAACACTTTTCTTTCCGATTTTTTTTTAGAAATATGGATTGAGCAAAGTTATTGAAACCTTTTGTACATTATTAAGTATGATGTCGATAATACTCAGTAATTTTTTTATGCGAAAATATCGACAAACAAGCCGGTAACGGAGCTTTTCCAAGAACGTCTTTGGAAATAGACGATTTGCGGTGTACACTGTATCTCAGCTGGAAATTATCCGAAATTAAAAACCTTTAAAATTTACTCAGAGTATCATTCAATCCTCCCCCCAACGTTCTCTGATTATTATTTTTTTCATTTATAAATTTTTTGTGGTCATTTAAAGTAAAAACTGCTATTTTTTACGAAAAATTTCGTCATTTTGTAAGTGGAAACCCCCCTTAATGTAAAAAAAAAATTTAAAACTCAACGTTGGGGGGAGGTATTTTATATATAGAAAGTGTGTACCAAGTTTGAAATGAATCAGTAATGTAGTTTTTAAATAGCAGTGTACACAGACTTTTAAAAAGTGGTTTTGAAAAAGTTCAGTCACCGGCTTGTCTGTCGATATTTTCGCATAAAAAAATTACTGAGTATTGCTGAAATCATACTTAGGGTGTGTGCCAACTTATCATTTCAAAAGCAGATTTGTATGAAAAAACCATTTCGACTAGTCAGTTCGTTTTCGAAGGTTTGCGTCTTTGGAAAAGCAAATTTTTTTCCTTGCTTTTCGGTTGGCAGGTATCTCCTTTTCATTTGACAACGCATCAACGGAATCCTGTTCCAAATCGTCGTCTTCTCCTGCAGGGAGTACATTTGTGTCGTCAGAAATGGCGATATTTTCTTCGTCCTATTTCTATTAATCCATCTCGATACTTTAAATGCAGTCTTTCTAACTTAATAAACAATAAAATAAGATACAAGAAATCCAAATCATTCATGTTTTCAATCTGTCAAAAAGAACTGTTAGTGAAAAGAAATTTCGGTAATTGGCACAGCTTAAATGTTCGAAGTGCCTGAGGAAAAGTAAAAAAATCGAAAAGTAAAGTTGGCACACGGCCTTAATAATATTCAAAATATTTCAATAAATTTGCTCAAACCATATTTCTAAAAAAAAATCGCAAAAAAAGTGTTTCTTTTTCATGCTGAAAACCTTACCCCCACCCCCTTAAAGGAAAGGAATATGACTTATTCAATTCATACTTGACTGGAAGAACATAAAAGAATTCTGTAAATGGGGGATATTTCTATTATTCATAAATGTAAATGATGGGAAATTCGCGCTACGACGCACAGTGCACTATTTGGCGATTTTTTTTTTTTTTTTTTAATAATGGGTATATCCAAAACGAATCAAGATAATGCTGTAATTATTTTTTTAAATTGAAGCTGATAATAAGAATGTCTGAAAGGAAAATAAACACTCTGTAACATAACTTCAAAGTTGAATTCGTTGTGAAAAATTAAATAAGTACACACCAAAAGATAAATAGGTCTTTATTTTAAATGCCATATATGCTATCCGATGTACTTTTACCTGTTGATCACGAATCCGAGAAATTCAAGAATTTCGGTGCTCGTATAAGTTTTTTTAAATTAATTGTTACTATAACATACTAACTCAAGGTTTTTTTGGTCGTTGATCAAGAATTTGGAGTGAGATTTTGAAAATTCAAAATGGCGGATGAAATATGGCGGACCGATAATTTAAGGGGAGGTTCTCATCTAGAACGTCAAAAAGTAGGTAAAGTTCGTGATTTTTTTGAAGGCAAATGACAAGACATAGGGAAATGATATTTGGCATTATCTTTTATTGTACATTTATCTGTACGAAAAAATTTTTTTATTAAAAAAAAAACAAAATGGCGCCCGTTATTCAACTTCTGCGGAGGCATGTTTTTCGAAAATTGCCCAGCTGCGTACAATTTAGGGGTCGCAGATTGGTCTGAAATCAAATAATGATGACATTATTATAAACTAGAATAAATTTGTCTCAGAAAGAGCGGACGACTTTCAAAAAAAATTTAAAATTGACGGAATGGCGCGATTTTGAAATTTTAAGGCCGTTTTCGGCCGTTTTTTTTTCATAGTTTATCACTTACAAAAAGGAGATAATGTTACAATTTTCAAAATGTGCTCCGCTCTTTCTATGAAGAAAATTGTTTACTTTAATATGCACGGAACTAGAAGTTGATCGGTTGAACCGTTTTTGAGTTATCTTGTACGCAAATTTGAAAAATCTTGAAAAACAAAGTTCCGAGATAATCGTGATTGAACGGAACGGCACAGGCTGAGCGCACCACTACGATCATGACACCGCCACAATCAATGGGCTGTAGAATCCGTTCCAGTGCTCGGATCAACTAAATATTTTAAAGCAACATTCTAGACATATTAAACTTTAATAATATGAAATAAAAAAAAATCGAAAATTTCAAGATTCTAGATGAGAACCTCCCCTTAATATTTGATCGAATTTGGACTAAAAATTGAATACATGGGTTTTTGGGGTCGCTGATTACGAATCTGAAGTAAGATTTTGAAAATTCAAAATGGAAAAAATTCCATAATTACTAGAAATAAAATACATAAAATATTCCAGACAAAAAAATAAAATATTTACAGGAAAATTCCACGGTTTTTCAATGTGTCAAATTTTTTTGTATTAGTTCTTCAGTAACCTCAATATACTGAAAATATTATCTAACTCAGAATACGGATCAGACCGAAAACTACTTCTAAGACTACATAAATCGATGGTCCTTTCAATAATAGACTACGGAAGCATAATATACAGCTCAGCCAATAAAACTTTATTAAAATCCCTTGACACAATCCACAATCAAGGTATCCGAATTGCCACAGGAGCATATCGAAGTAGCCCTAGTATAAGCCTCCTAGTAGACTCAGGCCAAAAACCTTTGTACCTTAGACGCCTGAAACAACAGATGAACTACGGCCTAAAATTACTTTCTCTCCACAACCATCCTCTCATAGATGACATTAAAACTCTTCAAAACAATGCACAAATATATCACCAATCATGTTTAGCCTGTATACCGATCGCCTTAGAAACTTGCGAAATCATGAATAGCAAATCCATCATGCAGATCAAACCACAAGAACACCCCCCATGGTCACATCCAAAAATAAAAATCGACCTTAGCTTAAAAATATTCGCAAAAGAAAGCACACCACCCGAAATATATTCAAAAATATTCATTGAAAAACTAAATACGACATACAAAAACTTTGAAGTGATCTATACCGATGGATCTCTTCAAAGTACACAAGTAGGATGCGCCTTCATCCACAAATCTACTGGAAAACAATTTCATTTATTACCTAATACCAGTATACTCACCGCAGAACTATATGGCATACAAAAGGCTATAGAATATGCATGTAACCAGAATAATTCAAAAAATTTCTTAATCTGTACCGACTCATTAAGTTCCATACAAACAATATGCAAAATGTACTCAACTCACCCGAATGCCCTAAAAATAAAAACATTATCACAATCATCTAAAAATAAAGTCTTCACCCTAATGTGGGTCCCAGGACACAAAAATGTGGGAAAAAATAACCAGGCAGACCATTTGGCTAAGAACTCTATCACACTACCCTATGATAATACATTTCGATATTCCTATCTCGACCTCAAAAACCTTATAAGAAGCAACATAGAAAAGAAATGGGAAGAAGAATGGAACCAAGTACCTGAAACTAACAAATTAAAACAAATAAAAGAAACAACAAAAGAATGGAAAAATCTAAATCTCCTAAACAGAAAAGACTCAATTAAAATTACAAGACTCAGAATAGGCCACTGCCTTATGACCCACAGTTACATATTCAAAAAAGAACAACCTCCGAAATGTTCCTGCAACCAAGACCTCACAATAAAACATATTTTTGACTCCTGCAATGTGTATAACAATAAAAGAAATAAATTTAATATATCTATGGCATCCCTTAAATCTCAATGTATCAATGAAATTAGACAAATAATAATGTTCCTTAAGGATACAAAACTTTATGCCAAAATTTAAGCTTACAACAATTTTGTTTTTATAAGTATTTATATGTATATAGAATGTTTAAGGATTATTATTAATCATACTATACCTAGAATATTAGAGAAGTTGAATGAATTAATGAAATAGATAGATAGGGCCTCATAAAACCTAATTGTATTGTGTTGGTAGGCCTATATAACCCAATAAAAAAAAAAAAAAAAAAAAAAAAAAAAAAATCGAAAATTTATTTTCTTAAAAAGGGCTCCCTGGGCTGGTTTTTTGGGCTCAATCGACTAGAAACAAAATAAATAAAATATCCCAGGCAACAAAAGAAAATGTGTAGAGAAAAATTCAACGGTTTTTCAATATTCGGATTTTTCTGAATTAGTTCTTCAGTAAATATTGAAAAATATTCCTTGGGCTGATTTTTCGGGCTCAATCGACTAGAAATAAAATAAATAAAATACCCCAGGCAAAAAAAGAAAATATTTTGAGGAAAATTCGGTTTTTCAATATTCGGATTTTTTTGAATTAGTTCTTTCAGTAAAATTCCGTAAAATTATTTTCTTAAAAAGGGTTCCTTGGGCTGATTTTTTGGGTTAAGTTGACGAGAAATAAAATATACTAGGCAACAAAAGAAAATATATAGTTCTTTTCAATTGATCGACTGTTAACTGATTGACGAGCTTTCGAATTATTGCCTTCCTGCAATTGAATTAGGATTTCAAGTAGATTGCAACTACACAGATTTTAGTAAAGTTTTCGACAGGATCCATCATATAATTCTACTTTATAAATTATCCATATTGAGGTATTCCTTCGGTTTTTCTGGAGTGGCTGTCCTCCTATCTACGGAACAGAACACAGAGAGTTTCATTTCGGGGAGCTCTATCTTTCGAAATACACAATTCATCTGGAGTGCCTCAGGGAAGTATTCTTTGCCCGCTGCTTTTCATTATTTATATCAATGATATCTTTTTGCTTCTCTCGTCTTCAAAAATTCTCTTCTCTGCACTGTCCTTTGATGATCACATCGATTCGGTTGTTAACAAGGCCAATGCGACGTTGGGTTTCATCAAAAGATGGGCCAAAGAGTTTGACGATCCGCATATTGCCAGGCTTCTTTATTGTACTTTTGTCAGACCTATTTTAGAATACGCCAGCCCTGTTTGAGCGCCTTCATACGCGGTCCACATTAATCGCATTGAGTTGGTCCAGCGAAGTTTTCTTAGGTTTGCCCTCCGTGGACTACCATGGTCCGATCTTTTGATCTTCCCACCTTATACTGACCGTTTCAGACTAATATCGCTTGACTCCTTGGAAAATAGACGTAACATTGCTCGAATGATTGCTATCTGTGATATTTTGACTCGGCGTTAAGTTGACTTTTGTATTGCTATTATTTTGTAAGTAATCAGTTATTTGATGAACATTGTGTAAATAAATAAATAAAAAGTTACTTACATAATTCCCAGCATTAACCAGTACAGTGCTTTTAATTTAAGCAAATGGGTTTACTGAAACCATTTAATTTTCAGTAAATGTTGGATTTTTATTCACTTGGACTATTGGCGCCAATTTCAAAAGATTATTTGTTCACAGAGAAATTTTTGTTTTTGGTTAAAACGTTTTTGATTTGTTTAATTTCTCCGTACGTAATCAAAAAGAGCGTTTGTAATTTATATTTTTTTTTATTTCCTTTTTTTCTTTTTACTCAATAAGTTATTTAGAACAGAAAAAAATCCATTAAAGTAAAAATTTAATACAAAAAACGAGGAAAAATAAAATTAACTTTACTTTGTTATGAATATCGCACAATTTGTTTATATTTTATTTTTTGAAAAACAGCCGATTTTTTTTTAATTTTTTAAAATTTGTTTATATCTATAAAAAGAGAAAAAAATAGCAACAATTCCCTTTGATAAATTATAAAAACGTTAAGTTTAACATTTTTAAATAAAAAAATAATACTTATAATATTAATGATAATAAAAAGGGATTGTTTCGCCTAAATAAAATTGTTAAAGAAAGAAAAAAAATACTATTAAATTTAAGCAGGGTCTTTTTTCGCCTTGTTCTCGATTAAACACTATCATAATAATTTTTTATTTATTTTTTTCCTAAATTAATCTAAAAATACAATGGCCCAAATTTTATTATTATTTTAAATGATACCGCACGTGCTGCGAGAAGAAGCCGGAATAATGGGAATTTATGTTGGAGAAAGTGGGATGGATACAATTATTTATTTTTAAATACAACAGTATAGTAATATTAGGAATTTTCGGGAACTTGTCGCTAGACGGCGCCTAACACAGCAAAAGCACAATCTTATGGGAACATATTTTGGTAAGAGTGGAGAGGGAAGGACCTAAAATCAGAAATCAAAAGACAGAAAGGAGCGAACAAATTTCAAGACAAGCACGCATATTTTGATCTTTCGGGTTATTTTTATATTAATCAGTTTTTATTTATGAATTTTTTTTGAATATTTCTTTTTATTTTTTAGAACGAAAATTAAAACACACAAAACAGAAAAGAAAAATAAAGAATAGAGGAAAAGTGACAAGCACGCATATTTTGATCTTTCGGATTTTTGATCTTAATCAATTTTTATCATTTTTTCTTGAATATTTATTTTTATTTTTTAGAACGAAAATTAAAACACATAAAACAGAAAAGGAAAATAGAGAATAAAGAAAAGAGAGAAAGAGAGAAAAAGAGTGAAATATGTTCAAATAAAAGGAAACGTATATTTCTTTATATTTCAAAAGCGAAATTAAACTGGACTCTTATTTTACACAACACATGTGTTCGAGCTTACGTATGTATTTATTTTATTTTTAATTAATTTATTTCTTTTAACTATTTTATTTATTTTGCCCTAGTCGCGCGCTTTTACTCTTAAAAAAAAATAATAATAATAATAAAAATTAAAAGAAACAAAAAATTTCCAATATTTTAGAGCTTATACTCAGACTTTGACACCACTTTGAATTTATTTTTATTTTTTTGGGAGACTGTTCCTAGGTTCAAAAAATTGTAGTTTTATAGTAAATAACAAAAAAACATAATAATAATAATAATAATAATAAATCATAAAAAATAACGATTATAACTACTAAAACTAAAGCGCATTATTTTTATGTATCCGGCTGTGGTGTATAAATATAAATATTAAATTCGTTAGATCACCGAAGAGAGATAATGTGAATTAACAATTTTATTTCAATTTATTTTTAATTTATCTTTTTAATGTGTGTCCATTTTTAAACGACTTCTATAAAACGGGGAAATAATTTTAAAGTTTTATTGTTTTCTGTTTAAGCTTTTCCTGAACATTTTACATAATACTTTAAATGAGGGGAGGGGATAAAAAAGGGGATGGGCTGGAAGCGGAGGGGATCCTTGGGTAGGGCTAGAGGAGCGGAGCCAACAAAATAAATGTTTTAGGTATTTGCTTATTTTTTGTTTTTTAAAGGGATATTTCGTGTTTTCATTCGGTACAACTAATTAGCACTAGAATTAACAGTAACATTTGTGGAGGTCAATGACGTTGATAATGATGCATATGATGTTGTCGGCGGTGTTGCCGTTGTTGTTGCTGGTGTTTCTGAAAGTTTTGCTGATGATGACGACGACGATGATAATGGCAACAACGCAGAAGATGAATCACTTTTGACCGGACCTTGCCCAATTGATGTTGCTGAATTTAAAGCAATACCTTGTGTTGTTGTTGTTGTAGCAACATGTTGCTGGCCGTGATGTTGTTGAGACATATTTTGCTGATGTTGATAATTTAAAGGTAGCGACAATATTGGATTATTTAATGATGAATATGTTGTCGTTGTTGTCGTTGCAATATTTGTTATTAATTGTTGATTAAGCTGCTGTTGGTGCTGCTGTTGCTGTTGCCGAGAAAAATATCCAGAAATTGTTGTTGTTGGTGGTGGAACAGTTACAGCAGTTGTTGCATTCCCCACAATTCCGGCAGATGTTTGAGATATGTTTAACAAATGTGCTAGTGGATAATTATTAAATTGTTGTTGCTGTTGAATTGAATAGGTCTCATTATTAATATTAGAAGTGTTGTTAGCAACATTTGTTGCATTCAATATTAAATGTTGTAGAGTCATTTCATCTGGATATTGTTGCCACTGTTGTTGGAATTGTTGCTGCTGCTGTTGTTGTTGTTGTTGTTGTTGTTGCTGAGCAACACTCTGATCAGGACTTTGTTGCTGCTGTTGTTGTATTGCTTGTTGCGAAGACATTCCGCCATTGTTTCCTGAATCGCTTTGGTATCCAGCTGTTTTATACAGAATTTTATTATTTTTTCAAATTTATATTTCCCCTAATATAAACTGGCCTAATTCCGGACACTAATTATTTTTGTTAATATTGAGTAAAAATACACTGATGAACAAAAAATATTAATGTTATTATATACTTTCATCTACCCGACTGGAAATTAGTTCAGTATAGGGTCCGATCGGGATCAGGATTGCCTAAAGACTGATCAGGGATAAATCAGACTTCCTGATCCGGATATGATTAAAAATCGTCTGAAAGATCCATGCCCGATCCGGCCAAAAGATCCATACCGCATCCCTTCAAAGGATCAGGATTAATTTTGTCTTTACATATTGACATTAAATAAAGTACACTTCAAATGTATATATATAAGCAACATTATATACAGAATGGATCAGATAAAAAACTAAATTCTGTATTATGATCCAGTTCAGGACATCGGATACAATCTTGATTTAAACAACGTACCGAAACCGTAATAAGATTTGTAGTATTAGATTCTGATAAGGAACTGATCAGATGACTGGATCAAGGGATAGGGTACTATACTCTGATCAATTACTGATCAAAAGGCTGGATCAACGGATCAAGTACTATACGCTGATCAGTTCCTGATCAGATAACTAAATCAAGGGATAGAGTACTGTACTACTATGATCAAAAAGTAAAGCCAATTTGTTTATAACTTTGAACATTTTTATTTATTCTTCCAAAAATATATATCCCCACCGTTTTGTATCGACTGATGAGATAAAAGAAAAATCGAAGAAGGAACTGAAGGCCATTCCAATCATCGAGTTTCAGAAGTATTTCGAGGATTAGAAAAATCGCTGGCATAGGTGTATTGTATCGGCCGGCGACTACTTTGAAGGGTATGATATAGATTTGGAAGAATAAATAAAAAATTTCAAAGTTATAAACAAATTGGCTTTACTTTTTGATCACAGTAGTAGGTGTGATATAGCTTAAGTGTCCGGAATTAGGCCAGTTTACCTTACTTATTTAAATAATAATAAAGATACAAGTAAATATACTCACTTGGCCGGAGATTTTTTTGAAATTTCTCCAATTCAACGTAGTGTTTAAGTCTTAGCTCCTCCTCTTCAATATGTTGCCTCTGCAACAGTAGTAAAAGTCTCTGACGAACATTCGTTTCTAAGCGTAGACTGCACAACTGATTACGTACCGTATCCAAGTTATGCTTAATATCCTATAAAAATATACATAAAATAATATATATATATATATATACATATTTTGTTTTATTTTTTCTTTCTTCCAACTTTTCGCAACATATAAAAAAAATTAAAATACATAACAATTAAAGCTATATTTAGTTCAAAATTTAAGCAGATGAGGATTATTAATTTTTATTTTTGTAAGTAAAATGTGTCAAAAACTAATTTAGTATTAAATTATGTATGAATTACTTCTAAATTCGATACGAGATGGCGACACACGAGCACAAAAAGAATAAGTTCTAAAGAATTATTTTTGCACCTCAACACGAGATGGCGACACTAATCACAAGTAGAAAATGTAGGGTTTTTCTTTTATATTTGTCTGTTTTAGTACTTTTAAGTAGATAATGGTAGGCAAACTACTTTCTACTGATGCTTTTGACCCACCACCTTGTTTTTTTTTTGTGCAATTATATTTATTTATTTATTTATTTTTGTTTGTGTCCGCCACCATTTTTATTTTTTTTTTATTTTTTTTTTTTTTCTATATTTGTAGACAGCTTACCACGGGGCTTGTCCAGTTCGGCAGGGTACTATATAAATTGTTAGTCGTTGAGGGTACAATTGATGATGATGCCGCCATTGTTGAGTATAGGGCACCACCAACAGAAGTTGCTGTGATCGAAGCCTCCTCAAGGGAAATAGCCGCATTAATTCGACTATTCGGATATGATTGAACATAATTCCAATCGCATCCAATTCGGCAACTTTCATCCGATGATTTGTTTTTACGTTGCTGAAATAAAGCACTGTCTCGTCTTGGATAAAATTCACTGAATGTTATTGGTGATTGGCCCATTGGCTGCAAAAATATTCGACCATCGAGAACGGACTGATCCTTTGTATTATTATTGTTATTTTTATTATTATAATTATTATTATTATTTAGAGATGATTGTGTCGAAGACATTTCACCAAAATTATTTGAGCTATCAGCAGAGGATGTTGTTGAAGAAATATCGCTTGCATCACCAGTATCACTTGAATTTAATAAACGTAATTCATCATCGGTAAATGGTCCCAAATTTTCATCAAGATCATATTCATAAGATGATGGATGTATTTTTTCAGTTATTCCATGATATGTTAAATAGTTATGCTCATTACAAAATGCTTCTGATAAATTCTTTTTTGTTATCCTTCGATTACCAACATTCCGACGACCTAAATAGCTACTAAATTTTGTTGATCGTGATCCAATTAGCAAATTATCTAAACTAGCGCTGGTCTGTTTGAGACCCCTGTGGCATACCGAAACTTTTTTTGTTTGAATTAAAGATCCATCAACAGATATCTGTTTTTGTGGGGGAAATCGATTTTCTCCAATTGTTTTTTGTCGTATCTTCTTCTTTCGTCTCTTTTTTACAAGAACCTTTTTCGTAGGGTCTGAAAATAGGTTAACTGGTGGAATTATAATGTTCCCGGTATCTAAAGTTGAGACCTCACGCCGTTGTAATTTCAATAAACCAGGCATTTTAAGCAATTGATGGACATATGAGTCGGTTGAGCTTCGCATTAGCTTGTTATTTTCTTCGATTGTTTTAGGAATTGAAAATTCGGATGAGTCTTTTCGAATTTTTTGAGCTCCCTTGTTGCCAGGACCCTCAATACTACTGGATCGAAAATAGTAGACTTTATGGCGTTGAATTGAAAGCGGTAAGCCCTTTAATTTGTTCTTTTTGTTGGGATTTTGAATAATCGGTGTCTCATATCCGCGTGTTTCAACGTTGACAGCCATCGGTGATCTAACTGCAGAACGGTCACTGGAATAAGACGCTGATTTGTTGAGCAATGGCATGCCGTAGAAGGGCCGCAACATGTTGCCGCCACTCAGACGATGTTGCGATGAAACCTTTTCCTGATAATCGAACGTATTTCGATTTGTTGGAAGCAAATTGTTTAAGGACCCCTTCAGGGATGATGATGACTGGAAAATTTGTTGAAGAGACTGGGATAAAGATTGTGTCTTCCCTGTTGACTGCGGTGGAGAGGGCGGCAACATTCCAACATTGTTGCTAGGAATAACCGGTTTTGTTGTTGATGACTTTTTACGGACCTTTACAATTTTTAAAGGAACAATTCGTTTTTTGTTTTATTTGTTTTAGAAAAACGGTAGCAAAACTTTAAATATTATTGTAGGTGTGTTTTAAAGCAATTTTGTGTTCTTTCTTACAATGAGCAAAACACCCTAACAACTTTCAAAGTGTGGACGGGTTTGAAATTGTTTTTGAAATAATAATAATAAAATTAAAAAAAAAAAAACACAAATCCACAAAAACACAAAACAAAAATTAAAAAAATCTAAAATTTACTCACCGATTGAATCATCGAAGGAAGCATTGAAGGATTTGTGGAAGCTAGCGAAAGTTGGTCATCAGAACCAGCTGATCGTACTGCACGAACATCGGGCTTAATTTCTGTTCCTGCAATATTCCATAAATCGTATAATAATAAAAATAAAGAAAATGTTTTAATCTTACCACTTTCAAAATTCTGTGATTGCATACTTATAGGCGTTGGCTCTTTTTGGATTTGAATCGTTTGCAACATATTGCTATTAATAGCTGAATGTTGTTGAATTGTATCATCCACTTGTTTAACAATATCATCACTTATTAAATTTGTTGCTGCAATGGTCCCAGATGTTACAGCACCACCAGCAACAATTGGTGTATCACAAGGTGTCCCAGCACCAGCAACAGCAGCAGTAACATTTCCAGCAACATTTACAGGTGCAACAATTGGCATACTATTTTCAATATGTGATGTTGCTACAGTTGCTGAATCTTTTCCTGTCGTTTCATTGACGACACTCACTTGAAATCGTGAAATTTTTCGTTTCCCCCCAAATTGATCGGATGTAGATTGCTGTTGCTGTTGTTGCTGCTGAATGCTACTGCCTGATGTTACTACTGATGCTGATGCTGCTGCTGTTGCTGCTACTGCTACAGCAGTAACATCTTGACCATTTCCATCACCTGGTTCGGTCATTGTTTGTTGCGTTATAACCGGCACAGGTTGCTGATTTTGTTCCTGTTTTTGTTGCTCAGTAACAAGAACGTTAACACGCTGATTCAGCTTGGCCAGCTCATTTTGTAAATCGGCTAATTGTGTCAATTTTGGCATGGCACCACCGCCAACAGGTGTCGTCGTTGTCGTCTGGGAGCTATCCAGCTGCTGCTGTTGTTGCTGTTCCTGCTGTTGTTGTTGTTGCTGCTGTTGTTGTTGTTGTTGCTGCTGTTGTTGTTGCTGCTGTTGTTGTTGCTGCTGTTGTTGTTGCAGCTGCTGCTGCAGCTGTTGCTGCTGCTGTTGTTGCAGCTGCTGCTGTTGCTGTTGCTGCTGCTGTTGCAGCTGTTGCTGCTGCTGTTGCAGCTGCTGCTGTTGCTGAATTGCACCGCTAGTCGGCGCTGGAAATTGTGGCTCGGGTTGATCAGCCCTAACAGGCGATTGAACAACTGACGGCGATGAGCCCATCTGTGGTGAACTATGTTGCGTAGGCGACATTGGACCCTAAAGATTGAAAATATATTAAAAAATAAATAAATATAAAATTGTAACATGTTGCCGGAATCGGCCAACTTGTTGCCAGCACCTCGCAACTTGTTGCCAACAACTATTTTTTTAATACCTCCGCAAGACTGGCTAAACTGGCCTGTATTTGTCCAGATGATGTCAGAAGCGCAAGCTTGTGCTGTAGATTCGCTAGGGAATTTTGAATGATTCTGAAAAAGGAAGGTTTTTGGTTTTGTCTTCTTTTGTGTCTCTTCTTCTTACCCTTCGGCCTTTTCAAGACTGCTCTGCTGTGGCATACGCTTCACAATTTCGGCCATTGCTACTTCATTTGGGGTTTGAGCAGATGTTCCTGTGTTATCCAGTGACGACCTTCGCGAACTGTACGCTGACGAACTCACTGCTGCAAATTGCTGCTGTTGAGCAATCTGTGGCTGCTGCTGCTGCTGTTGCTGCTGCTGCTGCTGCTGAATTACAGACTGTTGCTGCTGCTGCTGCTGAATTACAGACTGTTGCTGCTGCTGCTGTTGAATCACAGACTGTTGCTGCTGCTGAATAATCTGCTGAATAGTGGGCGGAGCCTGGGTTTGCTGAATTGTTTGCTGAATCTGCTGCTGAATTTGTTGCTGAATTGTTTGCTGAATTGGTTGCTGAATTTGCTGCTGACTTGGCTGTTGAACAATTTGTTGCGGGGTCTGCTGTTGCTGCTGCTGTTGGACCATTGCTTGTTGCTGATTAATTTGCTGTTGAACTATTTGTTGCATATGAACTTGTTGCTGTTGTTGCACATGTATTTGCTGTTGCGGAGGAATTATCGCCGCTGAAACATTGTGCGTCATTTGGTGTTGAATTGCAGCTTGCTCATTAAATGGAACAATGCCAGCAACATTTGCTGCAGCAATATTTAAGATTTGCTGATGTTGATAAACATCATCACCAATTGCTGCAGGAACATCAGCTAATATTCCCCCAGGCAACTTATGGACATCTTGGGAAGTGGCAGCGACAGCGTTGGCAACATGCTGCCCACTCATTGGCTTCATCTGGACATGGGCGTGCGTTATATTTTCTAGGCCAATTTTAAGCTGTTCCAAAGTGTTTATATGTTCAGGACCAACAGGTTTTGGATGGGCCGCTAGTTCTGGCCTCATAGATGTAGCCGAAATGTTGCTACCTTGAAGTGCAGCAACATTTGATCCTACGTTTGATTCACATAAATCGATTTGATTAATCGACATTTGAGTCTGAAGGAACGGATGATGCTGTTGCTGTTGCTGTTGTTGCGAACCAGATGGCGTACCAATCACCAAAGTTTCCGCAATTGTAGTTTGCAATTTTGCCGCCGTCCCTGTTCCGGATTCAATGTACGACGATGATGATGATGAATCGATTGTTCCTGATATGACTGGGCTAACTAAAAATCTTGAAATTTTTCTAGCCGCCTTGGGTTTTGATAATTCGCCACCATCACTTAGCTTATCACCAACAGCACCAGATGGCGGTTTCGTCGATAATTCCCCTTCAGTTGGATGCTCACCAGATTTTTCTTGTCGATTTTGGGAATCATACCCCCCACTCGGAGCCCCTAGAAGGGAATTTTCATCGTAGGTCAATTTTCTAGACGCTTGCTCCACTGTTGAAGGGGAGGAGGATGACGTCACTGTGTTATCGGGAGTGTAGTCTGAGGACAATGACGTGTACTCGGAAGCTGTTGAGGTCTTTCGAGAAATCGAACCAGATCCCATGGCCCCCTCGCTTGCGTAGTTCTCCCCGCCCATAGGGGGCGGAGTCGACGATTGAGAATCGGCAACATTCATGCCCCCCTCCCCGCCCTGATCGTCGTAGCTCGTTCGCATGGGATCATCGCTGCCCGCCTTCCGCAGTTGGGCCAAATCATTTTGAGACCTCTGTCCGGGTTGACCGCTTCCGCTGCCGGACGTTATGAGCGGCTCCAGACTATAAATGGTTGGATCAAACATTTTCGATAGGGTTGAAGTTTCGTCTCGCTGGATTTTTATTTTAGGAAGAAAATATTTAAAGGTAAGATTAGAAATGTTGTACAAATTTTGTAGGTGTATAATTAAATTAATTCAAATTTTAATTTGAAGGGTCAAAGTCGCAAAATGTTCTAAAACAACAGAAAAAAAAAAAATTAAAAAGCAAACACAGTCAACGTTTCGAATCTGTAAAAGCGGTTGCAGCAAAAAAAAAAATAAGCAGGAAAAGTAGTATTCTGAATAAAATTAATGATCCCAATAACTCATAATGACTGTATTTATGCAAGCATTACTCAGTAATTACTCGGCCATTATCCAAGTAATGTATAGTATTTAATAATGATAATTAATGCTTGCATGAATACAGTACCGGAATAATTTATTTTGCATTACCTATTACTATTTGATTTTCTTAACTTTTACTTGTAATGGAAATTGTAATGGTAAAATTATTTGCTGAATTTTTACAACCGCCGGATATTTAGGAAAAAAAATAAATAATATAATTAAAGCGCTTTGCAATCAGGGGGCGTGGTCAAAACAATAAGAGGCTAAAAGAAAAACAACAACGAACAAACGGCGCAACAACAAAAAAGTATATATATATATATATATCTATATATATATATATATATACTGAAAAAGCAACAGAATAAAACAAATATCACACCTCTTTTTTTGTAATATAATTTTTAAATATAATACTAAATATAATTTCGTCCTAACGAAAAAAATGGGTGCAAATTGGAAGAATTGTTTTGTTTTTATCTTTTGTAATTTCCCAGAGATGCCGGGAAAAAGATAGCAACAATCCCGTCAATTTGTTTTTTTAGAATGTTTCTTTTTTTAATTTTATTTATTTAATTTTTATTTTTATTTTTAAGAAATTTACAAAACTTACTGATCGATGCCTTTGATGAGTTTTGAACACAGACCGCTGACGAGTTAGTGACGCATGTCGCACCTAAACCAGAAATTTTTTAAACAACAGAAATTTTTATCGGATCCTGGTTAAAGGGTCTCAAAGGTAAGTATTAAAAAAAAAAAAAATTGTTATGATCAGTCTTTATTGAAGGGAGGAGAGGGATCAGGATTTTAGGGTACTATTTTTTTAAACGGCCAGGATCATGAGGGAGTGATCATTTATGACCCGATTTTGGGAGTTGTAACATGGAATGTGTTAAGGGATGATGGAGAAGTGGTGAAAATAATTTTAAATTTTTTTTAGGATACTAGCAGCATTTAGACACTTAAATTTAGCTATTTATTAAAACAAAAAAGAGAAGAAAAATGCAGGTAATACTTTTAGTTATCGAAACTTTTGCAACAAATTCAGGATCATTTTTGTTTTATAGGATTTCTGGGGCGTGGTTTCCTGGGCCTTATAATCTACAACCAGATTTTATACACAAACATATACATATATATATATAAATATATATTTAACAGGGTCTCAAGGGGACGTAACCTACTCACCTTTTCAATACTGCGTCGGAATGCTGTTGGTATAGGAATTTGGTTTGGATTCAATTTCACCTGCCGGACAATGTCTTTTATCATGTCGACGAAGACAGCACTTTGATTTTCCGCGAGAAGCTCTTGTGCTATCTGGGAAAGAGAGAAAGAGATAGAGGAGATTAATATTGATTTACTGCTACTTTTTGGGGGGGCGTGTCTTATACTCACCAAGTCTTTAGCTACATCTACAGGATTTACGTCGGTGATATCGAACTTGAAAGTAATCGTCTTTGGTTTATTTTCCATTTGGCAGTCTATTAAGGTGCCATCGGTCACATTCAGCACAATCAGTTTTGGGATACGGCACTCTGTTTTGTTGGTACGCCTGGTTTTCGATCTAGCCTTTTGTTGCTGCTGCTGCTGCTGTTGTTGCTGCTGCTGTTGCTGTTGTTGCTGCTGCTGTTGTTGTTGAGACTGTGACTGTTGCTGCTGCTGAATTTGCTGCTGTTGCGGATGTGTCAACTGTTGCTGAATCTGCTGATGTTGCACAATCATTTGTGGCTGACCAACAATTGGCTGCTGCATTGGGTTGGAATTTGTTATAGGTTGCCTATGTTGCTGCTGCTGCTGTTGAACAGGCAAAACGGATTGCTGCTGCTGAATAATACTCTGCTGAACAGAAGGGATAACGGCCGGTGCTGATGTTGCTGGTGACTGCTGCTGCTGCTGTTGCTGATACATTTGCTGGATTTGTTGCTGTTGCTGAATATGTTGCTGCTGCTGCTGAATTTGTTGATGGTGCTGTTGTTGCTGCATAACAGCAAGATTTGGATCTTGTTGTTGCTGTATATGTGCCTGAGGCTGTACCGTTATTGCACTTGGAATGATTGTAGCCTGTGGCTGCTGCTGCTGCTGCTGCTGTTGATATTGTTGTTGAATTGTAACGGCAGCAGCAGCGTAAACATTTTGGGGCTGATGTTGCTGCTGCATTGCTTGGATTTGTTGCTGTTGCAAATGCTGCTGAATTTGTTGCTGTTGCTGCTGCTGCTGCTGATGTTGCTGAGAATGCTGCGGCTGCTGCGGTGACTGCTGCTGCTGCAACGTGTGGATATTTTGAGCTGGCTGCTGCAACTGTGCCATCATCTGCGGTATTTGATTTGATTGCTGCTGCTGTTGATGCTGCTGCTGTTGGTACTGTTGCTGAGAAATAACTTGTTGCTGTACTTGCTGCTGCTGAACCTGTTGCACATTATATACCTGCGAAGGATTACCAATTGGCGTCTGCTGGTAAACAGTTTGGGTTGTATACATTTGCTGTTGCTGTGGAGGCGGCTGCTTCTGCTGGACTTGCTGCTGACCAGCATACACCACACTTTGAGGTTGCTGTTGCTGCTGTTGCTGTTGTTGCGGCTGCTGGACATATTGCTGCTGAAAGTAATGCTGAGCTGGTTGCTGTTGAGAATACTGTTGTTGCTGATTTGGTGATAATACATACTGCACCTGTGGTTGCTGCTGCTGCTGCTGAATATGTTGCTGATGAATGAGTGCTATCTGTGGCTGAGCAACTGGCTGCTGTTGTTGCTGCAACTGCTCAATGGATTGCTGTTGCTGAATTTGTTGCTGAATTTTTTGCTGTTCAGCCTCTTTTATCGCAATCAGTGCCTGCTCCTGCTCTCTTCGCGCCTTCTCTTTCTCCACTTGCAGCTGTGTAAGCCGCTCTTTTCGCTCTTTAAGCAGCGAAGATACTTGAACTTTGAGAAGTTTTGCAACCGCCCTCGAATCCTCCTCATTCGTTAAATTTGCTTTATACATTTCGCTAGCAATCTCATCGCAATTATCTCGTTTCGTATCAAATTCAAATTGTATGGCCTCATTTTCTTTATGTTTATAGGAACGTTTCTTTGGATCGAGTAATCGCAGCCGAAATTCAATTTTTGTGCATTCCGGATTCTTAACGAACGCCTCTGTCGAGGTCGGCTCAAGTCTGATTCCGATGTCTTCACCAAAGAATTCCGAATTCAGCAAATCCTTGCAGCTTGGCCGGTCCTCCTTATTCAGCTGAATGCATCTTTCGATGATCTCCTTAACCTCAGGATTTTCGACCTTATCGAAGCTTTGGGGCTTGATTCCGGATACCACTTTCTTGTAAATTTGAGCCGGGCCGGAACACTCATTGTAAGGGTACTCGGATGTCGCCATCTCGAGCATGCACATTCCGAACGCATAGACGTCGACGGCCTCATCGTAGTGCTCCTCGTACATCTCGGGGGCCATAAACTCGGGCGTTCCAATCACTGATTTTGCGAAGCTCCGGTTCTTCAGAGTGGCCAGACCCAGGTCGCCAATTTTCACACTTCCAGTTGTACCGGTTATAAAGATATTATCACATTTCAAATCACGATGAATGATCGGCGGCGATCGCGAATGCAGAAAATGCAGGCCCTTCAAGATTTGCCGGCACCACGACTTTAGGACCTTCGGGTTGATTTTCTTGAATCGCCGCAAGTAGGACTTGAGCGTCCCGGAAAGCATCAGCTCCGTGACTAGAACAATATTTTTCTTTTTCGCAACGCTCGTCTCCCAGTAATTGTAAAATCGCACGATGTTCGGATGCTGGAGCTTCTTAAGCATTTCGGCCTCCTCGCGGAATCGCAACCGCTCAGCCTTGTTAACTTTTTTATCCTAGAACATTAATTAACACACATAAATTATTTTGAAATTACAACTAAAAGATTGACTTTGAGTTGAATTTTAAAAAAGACCACCCAAAACCCCTTTACAGAAAATATTTTTTAGAATTTTTACTGATCACCCAAAGAAATTACGCATATTAAAAAATCGTGAACATTTCTGCTGCACTTTTCAATTTTTTGGCTAATAATAATTTATTTATTTTATTTTTAGGCGATTAAACTCAAAATCTTGGCCAAGCGAGCTCTTTTTCAGAAAATATTTTTTAGAACTCTTACTGATCACTCAAAAAACTTACTCATATTAAAAAATCGTGAAATTCTCTTCCTCAATTTTCCCTTTTTTGACCCGAATAATTTATTTATTTTATTTCTATTCAACTTAGCCAAAATCTCGGCCCAAGGAGCCTTTTTTCAGAAAATATTTTGAATCAATCACTCAAAGAAATTTCGCATATTAAAAAATCGTGAAATTCTCTTCTGCACATTTTTTTGATTTGATTGATGTTTTATCCTAAAACAAAATCGAAATTATATAATTGGAAGTAGCAGATTCAATGTTGTTTCAGAATCGCTGATTTTAAGTATTTTATAAGCACTTTTTTGGGGAGTTTACTACTTAAAATATAAAATGAATGAGTGCCAAAATGTCCTTACTCTTACAGGTTTTAATGAAAATTAGTGCGAAAACAAGCACGCATATTTTAAAAATGTTTATCGAAACTT
This sequence comes from Dysmachus trigonus, assembly GCA_949715965.1. NCBI lineage: Eukaryota > Metazoa > Arthropoda > Insecta > Diptera > Asilidae > Dysmachus > Dysmachus trigonus. The sequence goes on from OX454324.1 coordinate 1,674,477, forward strand.
ACCAGCAGTTCACACCAAGCTACAGCGACCCCAGTTTGTGTGTCTAATCCTCGAAAAACAGTCTTAAAGGAGCCGCGGCCGACCTCTTTGTCGTACTTGAAAAATCTGCCGCAAGGGGATTTTCCGATCGGATCGTCTTCGTCGATTTCCTTCTTAGCTTCTTTCTGCTTGCGCTGTTCCTCGAATTTTTCTGGATCAAAAATAGGTCCGTACTGGACGAGCTTATCCTCGGTAGTTTTATTAAACTGCTCCTCGAGATGCTCCGTTTCGCGGCTGAGAATTTCGATGTTATCATCGAGATTCCTCGGATATTCGGTTTCGATGTCCGAATCGTAGAAGGCGTGCTTCGAATAGACGACCATCGTGTTGTCGACCGATTTTCGAATAAATCGAATATTGGAACAATTCGGGGGAGCATGTTGCTGGGACTTATCGACCATTGTTGGGGTCGCAGAGGCTACAGGGGGAGGTTGCAATTGATGTCCAACCTCAACCCTAGAAGTTGAATTTTTTGTTGCCACTGTTTCGCCGTTTACATTTAAATTATCTAAAAGATCCTCAATAATTAATTTAACGACCTCAACGGCTTCTTCGCTCTGATCGGCAACATCGCTTTTCTGGGCGGGGTCTGTTCCATCGTTAGGTTCCGTCTCTTTTCCACTCCCGCCTTCTTGTTGCTGCTGCTGTTGTTGTTGTTGTGATGTTGGTGTTGGGGGGCGTGGCTCTTCTTGTGTTGATAGCGCTTCAACGGCAACCTCGACTGTGTCATCTGTATGTTGTAGACTCTTAGAACTGCTACTGCCGTTGGCCACGCCCCCTTTTTCTGCGAAACTCCTTCGTCCCGCCCCTCTCCGACCAAGAGGTGTTTGTGTTGCTGCTGCTGCTACTGTAGCGCCACTACCGCCGCTCTTCGATACTGTGGTCTCAACATTTGCACAAATCGCCGACGGTGGCTCACTGTTGCTCGATATTGTTGTTGTTGTCGTCGATGACTCGAATGTCGATGTTGTCGATATTGCCGATGTTGATGTCAACGTTGACCGCAATGCTGACGATTGTGGCGCCACCGTCACCGATGTTGATGTTGTTGCTGGCAACGTCAGAGCACCAGCCGATGACGGCAATTCATTCACAATACGACTTATAAAGCTACCCGTCGCTGATAAAGTTTCTCCAACAGGTAAAATTAAATTTTGTTGAACACCACCCTCGCCACTGACACTGGACTGTTGTTGTTGTTGTTGATTCTGCTGTTTCTGTAGATTGTTCTCGTTCTGTTGTTGCTGCTGCTGCTGCTGTTGATGATATTGCATCGATGGAAAATTTACGGTACCCAATTTTCTCTGGCGCGCTAAAACCCTCGAACAAACGGCCGTGTTGCTGCTTGTGTTGTTGTTGTTGTTGATATTAGTAATGTTGCCCGAACTCCTATAATTAGACAATTTTTAAGTAAGAATTTAATAATACTTATAGAAAAATTAGTTAGTCTTATAAAAAAAATTTATACAGATGTACAGGGTGATTCGTAACTAAATGTTTCAATATATAACAATCGATTCTATGAACTGTCCTAATGAACATTTGTGAAAACAACCCCCATCTCAAATAAGCCCTTCATTAACAAAATGGCGTTTGAAAATTTTATGTTTTTGAATGGAGGTTCGCTTACATAAATTGTTATAACTTTTTTCAATGATATTGCAGGATAATAATGATAATTTGCATTAGAAACTAGACCATTTGGACTTTCCAATAATATCTTTTATACGATCATCCGTTGATAAATGACGGAGAAACTGGTGCTTACATTGGGAATTAATGAAAATTGCGGATAAGAATTTTAAATTCGTTATGCTGGAAAAGTTTTAATCGAATGATGGTGCTCCTGTGATAATATAAAATTGTTAATATCTTTTAAAAGACTTCAGCAATCGTTCAAAAGCTTTATTATTGACTTTTCTAAAAAAAATTTAAGAATTCGTTCTAGTATTACTTTTATAAGCATTCGCAGAGAGTTCGTCCTTGATAGAATTATTATATTATAGTTCGGCGAAAAAATATGGATCAGAGAATTGTTCACTTTTTACGAAATATGGCGAGCTTTTTGCGAATATGTGGAAAATGTTTCCTGAAAAATGATGTGTATTATTTTAAACGATTCTTTACTAAGACATGAAACTTTCCAGATATACGAATATAATTATTAATCTTGAGTGAATTAAATTTTCGTCCATTAGAAATTCATTTATGATTTAGTTTTGGCGAATAAATAAAGAGAACTTATTTCGTTTTTCCCCCGAGAGTTTCACAATTTCATAATGAAATGTTTAATACGATTCACTAGCGAAATTTCAAACAATCCTACAGCTGATTCTTTTTCAACATTCGCTTAAAATAATTCTTTCTCGTTTCATTTACGAACGGTTTGGTTTGCTGGATATAAAATCATTATGACATAAAGCGAATAAAGATCTTTTATAAATGGATTACTAGCTCATGAGATTATAAGAAGTTAAAATAAAATTATTATTAAAATGAGGAAATTGTAGGAAGTCTTTACATGAAAAATATCGCAGTCTAAAATTTAGCAAATTAATTTTAACTGGAATTTAAAGTTTCATAATTATTAATGAAATAGTTAGTTAATTTTTATACAAATTACGACGAAGGGAATCTTAGAAATTAATATTAGAACTTAATATTCTATATGTTAGTCCAGGACATAAGCTATTTAACATTTGTCAGATGCTTTCTTTTGGTGTATCCGAGAAATTGTTTAAACCTGAAAACCCCTTTCTTTATGCTAATTTTAATGGAAATCCTCTGAATCATTGCTGAAAAATCTATCATCATATTGTATCCGCCACCTTTAGTTTCCAAATTCTGATAGAAGATAGTTATAAAGAAAAATACGGGTAAATGCGAGTAGGGAAATGCACTTTTAAAGGCCGTATCTTTTTATTGCATTGAGTTAGAAACTTTTTAATACTACTATGGGGCTGTAGACTTTAATATTTGATATTAATTTCAACTTAATACCTCTAGCCTTTCCTGAGAAAAGGATTCTTAAACGGTAGACAGATAGACATACAGAAAATAAAGTGATACCATTTTTTTTGTCATTTCGAGGTATGAAACCCTAAAAAATTAATCTTTAATTGCCGCATCTATTTTTGGGATTAATTTTTACTTAAGGGTTAAAGGGCTGACAATATGGAGGTAGTTTTTTCTAAATTACGACCAGCAGGAAAATGCGTTTTCGTGAATCTAGAACTCATTTTTGGTGTGAATTTGTACATAGGGATTGAAGGAGTGAAGATATAATGGTTAATTTCTCCTAAATTATAGCTAGTACCAAATTACGTATTGTTTCTTACATTTTGTAGAACACAAAGTTCATTTCTGCGATTAATTTTACCACAGGATTTGAAAATGAAGATATCCCCAACCCCCATATCTTCATCAATTCAACCCCCATGTAAAAACTAAACAATTTTAAGCTCAGATTGTTTTGTTATTTATTTTTACAAAATTTTGAAAATTCATACCCGGGTTTAAAACAAAAAGACCAATTTTTGAGGGCAAACTATATATATATATAAAAAAAAAAAACCGATATTTTCGATATTAAAAAAATTCTGGAAAAAGCCAAAACCATGAAACTCCGGCTCCGGTTGTAAACCAGCCCTTAAATCAACATGTTTACGCTAACTCGCTCTCTTATGGATTTTTCTGCAAAAAAAAAAAATTTGGTTTTTGCTTTCGAAAACGGGTAATGGGGAAAAAAAAACATAATTGGGGGAATAAGAGCCTCTATTATTTTGTTATCTAAGATCAAATTTCATCACCACTGTAGAAAAGGGCTGTAGAGCAATAATAATAAAATAGTAACCCTCAAAAAGCGGTATTTTTTTTTTAAATTCAAAAATAAAATAGGAAGGGGTGGTTTTTTAAAAAATTCAGATGATATTCTGAAAGTGTGCTATTTAAAGTAGCCGGATATGAATTTTAAGAATTTTTAAAAGATAAATAACAATGTTTCCCAAGCTTAAAGTTGACGGACAAAAACGGACAGAATGGGACAATAAAAGTTAACCCTTAAAACGTTAAAATTGAATATTTTACTAATTTTCAATAGAAAAGGAAATGTTATTAATTTTGTTTGCGTAAATGAACTTTGATAATCAACGAATTATGATCACTTACATATTTTCTAGAAAATATTAAAATTAATTTATTTTATTATAGTATAATTAGTTGTCAAGTCCGCCGGAATAGGATCTACTTCTGAAGTAAAAGGACATATTCTTTAATGACTTATCAGGTTTTAAAAACCCTTATTTTTGAACCCACCTAAATTACTTTCTTGGCAGAGATGGACACATTCAGGCAAATGTGAAACATTCGGCCACCTAACGCATATTCCTTAGTTCTAGTTTTTACTTTGCAACCATTATCAGTACAATATTCTACCGTGAATCAAATTCTCTATACAACTGATCTTCATTTTCTCTACATACAAATATATATTACCAAAAAATTCTAATCCTAGCCCTTTTATTTATACTTGCGACCGAGCGCATCGATCGGCACAATGCTAATAGAAAGATAGGCAGACAGATAGATAGATGGAAGATAGAAAACACATAGAAGATAGATATAAAATAGATAGACAGAATATAGATACATAGATAGATAGATAGGTAGATAGATAGATGGAAGATAGACAGAAGACAGATAGAAGCTAAATAGATAGATAGAAAGTGGATAGAAAATAGATAGAAGACAGATAGATAGATAGATAGATAGAAGACAGGTAGAAGATAGATGGATAGAAGGTGGATAGAAAATAGATAGAAGATATATATACATATAGAAGACAGATAGAAGGTGAATAATAGATAGAAGATAGACAGATAGATAGAAGAGAGATAGATAGAAGATACATAGATAGATACACAAATAGATAGATAGATTATTATTATATATCAGCGGGTCGTTAAAGTATTCTGGATGCCTCTCGGTAGCAACGCGATCTATAAGATCTAGTGTGCTGATTCCCTATATTTAAACCCCTTCCATGTCAAGATCCTTGTAATATGCTATAGTGATCTGGGGAGTCGCATTTGACACATCTGCCGGAGCGATGATGGACGCTCCGAAGTATGCTAGCCTTTGTCGACCTAATCATTATCCTCAACACCCATCTTTATGAAATGGTACCTCAGGGCATAGTGTCTCGTAAGTAGATCGGTAATGATATTTAATCCTGACTTGTTAAGCGTATGAACTTTCGTCGTCCTCTGCTTGCAGGGATAAATGAATCTTTTCGCTTGTCTCAGTCCGGTTTGATTGTTCCAATGCGAGGCTTTATCGTCTTCTTAGATAGATAGATAGAAGATAGATAGATAGAAGAGAGATAGATAATAGATAGGTAGATAGATAAATAGAAGGTAGATAGATAGAAGGTAGATAGATAGAAGATAGATAGATAGACAAAAGATAGGTAGTTAAACATATAGGAGGTAGATAGAAGATAGATAGATAGACAGAATATAGATAGAAAGAAGATAGATAGATAGAAAAATAGCAGAAGTTAGATAAACAGATAGAAGCTAGATAGATAAAAGGTGGGTAGGAGAGAGATAGAAGACAGATAAACAAATAGAAGATAAATAGATAGAAGATGGGTAGAAGAGAGATATAAGATAGATAGTAGATAGATAGACAGATGGACAGAAGATAGATAGATAAAGAGATAGGAGGCCGATAGAAGATAGATAGATAGAAGATAGATAGATAGAAGATAGATAGATATAAGATAGATAGATTGAAGATAGGTAGAATATAGATAGATACCATTCTGTTACGAAAATGATACTATTACCACAATAACTGAAATTCAATATACGTTTGGATTAATGGTAAAAGAGATATTTTATTTATAAATCCCCGCATAAAACCGATTATTTTCGGGGAAGCGTAGCAACGCACGCAGAATACAGCTAGTAAGTAGTTTAATTGAGCGAAACTTCACAAGAACTATAGGGGAAGTGATTAGGATCAGAGATGTAAAATAATGCATTATTCTTGAATTGCATTACCATATTCAGTACAAATTACCAGTACCCATTACCAAACATTGGTACTGCAATGAATTTAAATATTATTACCAAGTAATTGGTAATTGGTACCTCTCCATTACCATACTTCAGAAGCATTACTTATAATTATCTGCCATTACTTAAAAATACTCGTTGATTATTTCTAACTACTGCCAAATAATGCTAAGTAATGCTTCTGAAGGACGATAAGGGTGAAGTACCAATACCATTACTTGGATAAGCTTTTACAATTCCTTGTAATGGAGTCAATTATTAAATAGTAATTTAATTCCTAAACGATTGAATCTGATCTAGCTCTGCCTAACCCTCTTATAGGGGGTAGTTTTTCGATTTTTAAGGGTTTAAAGGGGTAAACTAAAAGCAAATTCGGATACAGCAAGCAATAACAAATATTTTAAGCCTTATCGCATTAATTTATATTAATTCCTTTAAAAGTAATGCAGGGCGCAAGAAAAGGGACTAAGTCAATGTTTTTTGCGGTCCATCTTTGTATATCCTTTCTCTATTTTACATGTTTTAACTTTGTGGAAAGGTAATAAGATGGGTAATTTAATAAAACAAAAAACATGAATTTCGGAGAAAATTTGGAGAAATTCTCTATTTTAAGATGTTTGCTTGATGATGAATAAAATAATTATGTGCATACCATAAGAATTTCGAATTTATGCATCACCCTGTAACTACTAAATACGAAACACCCTGTATATTTACTTATAAAGAGGGAACAACGAATTTTATATGTTTTAAATTAAAAAAAAAAAAAATACTTCAACATAATAGAGTTAAAAATAAAAATATATAAAAAAATCTCATAAAATTCCCAAAAATAAAAATTATTTCTTTAACTCCTTTTTCTCCAACAGTTCAACAAAGACCAAAAAAAATATTTAGGCCACATATTTTTTGTTGTCCATCGGTTCTAGTGTAAATTTATCAAAAAATTTAATTAATAATTGAAGCAAATAAAAATATACAAAACAATATAATGATAATAATAATTCCATGCAGTTTTAGTTTTTATCTAGCGGAAATTACAAGCAACAAAAAATTATGTTGAACGATGTTGAATGAATTTCTTAATACGATGATAATAAAAACAAATAAATAAAATAAAGAGGTGAAAAACATTTTCGGGACGATAGATTAAACAAAGAATTTTGAGAAACAATAAAATATAAATAAAATAAATGACAATATTCAACATTGTTGTAAGATGTTGCAGTTGCACGTTGTTGTGGGTGAAAAAAAAAACACATTTTATAACGAATAGCATTAAAATATTGCAAATATTTAACAATGTTGCAAGGTGTTGATATTTACACAAAATGTGCAAAAACTACTTTACTGTACAGGGGTGCAAGAAATTGTTGATTTAACTTAAATTTGAAGGGAACATAAGACAACATTTAGAAAAATATGCCGAGAAGAATTATGGAATTGTATTATCATTATTATTATTATTATTATTGATTTTGTTTTTGCTTAAAGAAATGTTATGTTATCACACCTGTTTCTCTGATGACTCTGAGAACGTTTCGTTGATGTGACGTTGGTACTACTGCTCCGTCCAGGCGGAGGCATATTATGGGCCAAAAATTCTGCGCCGCGGCTCACTAAATGCGGGCGGCGGGCCAAAGCGGCCGGTGTAGTGCCGCTACCCGCCGCTGTGGCGCAACCGTTTGTGGTAGTGGCAGCGGCGGCAGTACTAGCACCACCACCACCTGCTGTTGAATTACTCAAGCTGGCAATACCTGTTGGTGAAATATTCGCGACCATCGTAAAGACCCCCTGCTTCCTGAGAACCGCCGGCCCCAATTGGGTCGTTGCTGTTGTCGTTGGTGGCGGCGGCGGCGGCGGCATTGTCGTAACTTTTTCCTCGTACATTTTTGATGATGTTGAAGATGTCGTTGTTGAAATGATCTGCTGATGAAATCGAGCCGCAACAATGTTATGATGAATTGCTTTCGGTGAGCCGACAACTTCAACAATTGTCGTCTTGAATGTGCTACTATTCACTGACGCTGTTATTTCTCCGGCTTTTGTTGATTTAGCTGCTTCACCAATTCTATCGGTTTGCTTACTTTCAACAATTTGTAATGTTGCCGGCTTCCCGGGCAACAATTTAATTGTATTATTCTCCCCCTGATACAAGATTTGATGCCTCTGCGATTGGTGAAACTCAGAGTCTTGTTGGTGATGTTGTTGTTGCTGCTGTTTAGACCGATGCTGCTGCTGCTGCTGTTGATCACTTAAAAATTTATGGTTTTTTTGGCATTGTTGATTTGGATTTTTTTGTTTTTTGCGATTGTTGAAATTTTTAGCATTTTTTTTAATTTATTTGTATATATGTATGTATATAATTTTATGTGTGTTGCTGTGCTTGTTCTTATTCTTGAGAATTTTGTTTTCTGTTTTCTGGGCCTAATTTAAATAATTACTCTAACAAAAAAAAAAATTACTAATAATTGTAATTTGAAATAACGGTTACAACTACTGTGACTGAACACGAGACATAAGAAAAAAAAAAAAAAAAAAAGAAACATAAAAAAAAACTTCGAATTTTCGAATTTTAGTTTTTCTTCGTTGGTGAAAATTTTTATTTCACCAACAAGAGAAAAATTCCTACGATTAATGTGGGAAGGGAAGGATGTAGGTCGAGAGGAGGGAGCGGTAAAATGATTTTGGACTTTTCACCAACGTTTTTTATTATTAATATTTCTTTTTTTTAGTAGAATTCTCAGTTCTCATTCTCAATAAAAGACGCTTGTTAGTTGTCGCACAATTCGAAAAAGAAAACTACAAAGATTTTAGCAAAAAAAATATATAAATAATAAAAGAAAATTAATAAAAAAAAACACACTTTAATGTTGGATTAAAGTAAAATTAGTTTTTACGCATTTTTGACGCATAGATGGTAGCACATCTTGTCAGGAAGAAAAAGGTCACTTTTGGGAATTTTATTTTTAATTTCTGCTGAATTCCAATGAACCAAAGCAATTAATAAAAGAAAAAATGAGATTTTGAAATTAATTACCCCATTAAGAAGAAAAAATATATAAATAAATAATAGTCGATATAAAATAGATAAAATAAATGAAATAAGCAAGAACAAAAACCACAACAGCAACAATAAAAGGAATAAATACAAATAAATATAAATAAACAAAAAGTTAAATGTTTCTTATAAACGTCAAGACCCCCAAGATAAATAGTAAAATAAATAAAAATTGCAAAAAAATATTTCCCCTCAGAGCGTAATAAAAAAAGACCGATTTTGAAGTCCCTATAATTTTTTTAATTTATAATTTACGTTAATATTTCAAATTTTAATGTCATCAAACTAAACTCAAGAATATAGTTTTTTGAAACAGCAATTTTCGGACTCGCCCGAAAGCGGTTGTTATAAATTTTTATTAACTTAATTTTGTAATAATTTTTGGGGTTCATATTAGATCCAGGTTTTAAGACCCATAATTTTAAAATTTCCCACAAAATGTTTTGATCTTACAGGCTTTAAAAATTATCAAAATATTTTAGAGAAGTGTGTTACAAAAAATTTCCCATTGAATTTAGAATTTAAAAAAAAATAAATACATAACATTTTAGGTTTTGGAATGTTGGAATTACAAGGTCTAAAAAGCATAAGTACTCAATTTGAAATACAAAAACCAAAGAAAACTTTAAAGGTAATTAATTTTTAGATTCAGGATATAAAAAATCAAAGTTATTCAATTTTGGGACCCGCGAATTAAAATATCAGAGCTACTCAAGGTTCAAAAAGTCATATCTATTTAATTTGGGGACACGGGATTTAAAACAAAATTAATTAAATTATATTTATGAATAACAACTTAATTTTGGGATACCTGATTTTTAAAAAAATATATAAAAGAATAACTAAATATACCCAATTTTAGTGATAAGGAATTAAGTTGTTTTTCGTTTTTAGCACTAAGTTAATTTATTAATTAATAGAGGTCCTAGATCGGATCCTTCCGGACGCCCAAGAATCAAATTCCTTCGGTTAGGACCTTATTCTTGATCGTTAAAGGAGAACTTATGATTTTTGAGAAACGTCGGCAGGCGGGGAGGGGGGAAAGTACTTTTGCTAGAAGAAGAAGGGGACATACCTTGTGAAGGGGGCTCCCTTTGCCGATGCTGAGCCTCTTTGTGCCGCATTATTGCGGCGTCCGTTTGTCTCTCCCTGTCGCTGACCCAATTCGCACAGATTTTGACCAATTTTGTAAGTAATAAGCTTTGATGCGGAAATTTTGGGCCTTTGTTATTTTTGTTTGTTTGTTTTTCTCGTTCTCTCGCTTTCGTGGCTTTGCGGGGTAGTCTCTTTCTCAGTTGTTTTGTGAGCTTAGCGCTAGGACCTTTGGGTTCTAAAAATTCTATTCTTGTTCCTATTTATTATTTTCTTTGTTTACCCCTAGATCAGATTTTTATTAATTTTTCGAGTTCGTTTTTATTCTTTTTCTTGTTCAAATAAACGATAAATGGGACTGACACTTAACTAATTTCGTACTTGGGGGTTTTTGGGGTTCTGCACTTAAAATTCATTGGACGTAATATCGGTGAATTTTTTTTTTTTTTTCTTTTTAAATATTTGGATTAATTTTAATTTAACAAAAATCAAATAATAATCCTACTTAATCAACAGTATCTCTTTTTTCTACCATTTATATTTTATATTTTTACGTAAATTCAAATCACAAAGGCTATGTTATGTTTTTATTTTATTTATATTTTTTGGCTGCTCTTTAAAAAAAAATTTAAAACATTAATTAGACAAGGGTCTAAAGATTAAAGATCGTTTTTTTTTTTTTTTTCTAAAAATGAAAAATTCGTGGGAGCTACAAATTAAAATTAAAATCTCGGCTCGAAAAGAGAAAAATAGTGAAATAAAAATGACTAAATAAAATTTACTTTAAACCTCCCCTTTTCTGGTTGAGTATCACATTTGCGAAATTTTTCTAGTATTCCTTTTTTTCTTAGTTAATTAATTCTTTCTTTTTTATTCTTGTAACTAATTAATCTGCTGTAGAGCTATTATTAATATTTAATATTTATTTAACACTAAGCAGCTAAGGTACGAACTACACTCAGTCGAATCGGAGCCCTGTTTCTATTTGATTTTTTTTTTAAATATTTCTCCAGAAGCACCCTATTTCTAGTTATTTAGTTTTTTCATTTTCTCTGTTTTTCCTAATTTAGTTTATTTAAATTTATATTTATTAGATATATATATATTTGTAACGGTCGCAGTCCTTCAGCCCTTTAAGACGTTTCTCTTTTCTGCTTTTTATTTTCGTTTTCCTCCTAGGGACTTTGGGGCAACTTGCAGTTACGGTGGCAAAAATAATAAATAAAAATAATTCTACAGAGGTCTTCTTCTTTTTGAGCGTCGTGACGCTCGCGAGCTGGCGACGAGGCCCCAAAATAATTATTAAATTTATCACTTAGGAGAACGTTTCGAGGACGACGCGAGTTGGCGCTTTTGCTGTTGATCTCCTCCAGCTGTGGGGCCCCCTTTTTGATGCACTGATTTTTGGCGCTCCTCCCGCCGAAGTTGCTGTCGCTGATGTTTCTGCTGATTTTAAATTCAATTTGCGGAATAAACGTAAACATCTGAAAGCAAAGTGTGAGATTTTATTAATTTTTAAGAGTGAAATTTCAAAGATCAAACAAAAAAAAATGGCCTATTAGCAATATTAAGAAGAAAACCGCAACTGATTCGAATGAAAATATTGAGCGAGTTATTATTATCTTACTTTCTATCTAACTTTAAAATTAGCGTTCCTCAAAATCTCTACTTAACTCTTAAAAAACTACACTTACGCCATTTGGAAAATTTCAAAATTTATTGAGGATAGAAAATTAAAAACTCGAGACATTTTCTTCTGCGCTTTTCTTTTTTTGGCTAGAATAATTTATTTATTTTACTGCTATTCGATTTAGCCCAAAATCCCGGCCCGGGGAGCCCTTCATATGAACATAATTTAATAACTGGGCGGAAAAAATACAAGGGAAAATGTGAATATTAAAATTCTGCTATTTTTCCTTCTAGACTTTTCTGTTTTTTTGCTAGAATCATCTAGTTATTTTCCTAAGAGTCGATTTAGCCAAAAAACCTGATCCGGGAGCCCTTTTTAAGAGAATAATTATTTTACCTGATAGGGCGGAAAAAATACAAGGGAAAATGTGAATATTAAAATTCTGCTATTTTTCCTTCTTTTGTTTTTTGGTTAGAATTATCTAAATATTTTACTAAGAGACGATTTAGCCCAAAAAACCGGCCCGATGAGCTCTTTACAAGGAAATAAATGTTTTAATTACTCCTCATAATTTCTCCGGTAATTCAAGGCAACTTTAATTGATGCTAGTTGTTAGAGTGCATTTTGGAGCATTGTTGGCTAACTTAATTAATCGAATTTAGCGTCTTCGTATTTTTAGGAGATAAATTGGATAAATTGTTTTTTTTTCTTTTAAATTGAATCGAAAATTGTTTCGTCCAAATAAGTTTTGCTATCTGTCTTTCTCTGTCCCAACAACATTTTTTCCGTATACACCTTTCTCACTCACTCTCTTCTTAAAAACCTTCTGTCACCGTCACTGGACTGTGGTTTGATTTTAGTGCACATGTGGGAAGAAGATAATTTATGCGAATGTGTGTAGCCAGGACTTTTTCACATTATTTGAAACGCGGGAGGGGGGTAGAATTTGCCGATTTTTAGCCCTTTCTGGCTGAGTTGGGTCAACAAATTGCAAATAATTGGCTAGAACGGAACTGAGAAGCTGGATTATTTAGCCAAAATATAAATTGAGATGTTGCGAGGGATGTCGAACAAAAAATAAATAAATAAAAATAAAAACACGTAAGATTTTGTGTTTGATTAAATCTGCTGGGGAGGGGGAAGAGGCACTCCCGTGTCAGTTTTCGGGGAACGTCGACGAATTAAGTTTTTATTTTATTCTTATTATTATTAATTTAGATATATAAAACTAGAATTATTGCACATTATAGTTGGAATTCCTATTTAATCAGTCTTTGAGATATTATACCAAAAAAAAAAAAAAAAAAGTAGAAATAATTTTTTATCCACATTCATTTTCTCGCTGGAGGGGGAGAGACCTTTTTAGCGATTGGAACAAGAACTCACTATAAATTGACGCGTTTAACGTTCATTTTAACAAATCGATCACACACTTTTTTCTATGATAACTGTCACAAAACTGCGATTTATTTTTGCTTTTAATAATAAAACGACATTCTGACGGAGGGGTAAGACTACAGAAAAAAAAACCAAAAACAAAAAATGTAAGAGGGAAAAATCTACAAACACATCTTTAACGTATATAAAAGAATTTTTTGTAGTGAGGTTGGGTGGATTTCTTTAACTGTGTGGGGTTCGTAACCGCATACAAAGAAAAATAAAACTGATCACACACCCAAATGCAGATGATTTGTTTAATTTATAATATGTATATAATAATAAATAAAATAAAATTCGAAATCCCCTTTTTTGCGTAAGTTTTTTTAGGTCTCGTTGTGATTTTTTCTTGTTTTTCAGGGTTTATTCTGGAGGGGAAAAGAAATTGTTAAAAAAAATCCCTGGTGTGATTTTGACAAAACCTCCGAAATAATAAAAGCCACACGAAAGAATTTTAATGATTCACTGAATTTTTAATCAAATTTGTCTGTTTTTAGGCATTTCGAATTATGGGGAGAACGAAAAATCTTTGGAAAACGGGGTAGAGGTCAGTTACCTCCCCTCGCACCCCTGAGAATTATTAATTAAGCCTAATAAAACGGGATCGATCCGAAGAGAAAGAAAATAACAATTTATAATAATTAATAATAATAAAATCGATGCCGCCACAATTCCTCACACATACCACAAGAAAAAAAAATGTATTTCTACCGATTTTATAGAGAATTTCGAGGAGTTTTGTAAGACTTTATTTTACTCATTATTATTATTTGTTATTTGTTAAGACGCCGATTAATTTTAATTATTATTATTAATTTTATTTTATTTTAACTAAGTTATCCAAAGAACGGGATGGCGTAAAGAATTTTTAAAAATTGTACTTTTATTTTGTATCCTCAGTTTGCCGGGTTTTATTTTATATGTATACATATATATATATAACTTTTTTTATGTTTTAAACGACGGAAAAATAGACAAAATAATATAAAGAATAAAAATATGTAAGAATGTTATGAAGAATAATTTGCTTGTTGATTTTTCGATTTTGTTCTTTCGATTTATTTATATATATATTTTTTTTTGATAATTTCTTCTATGACTTCTTTTTTTTTTTTGTTAATATTACATACAGGAAAATAGTCAGCGGAATCATTCGATTTGATTTTTTCTAATCTTGTTCAAACAACAACAACAACGACCACAACTTTGTAAATTTAGCAGAACGTCATCCGACATTTCACTGAAGGGAAGATGTTTCTTTTTCGCCTCTTTCAGTCATATGACAGGAGCAGTCAGAGGGAGCGCGAGTGTATAACACAATAGGGTATTTATTTTTTTTTTTTTATTCCGAATTTTTCTCTTGTAGGTTTTTTTTTTTTTTTTTTTTTTTTTTGTATATATATATTTTTCGCAAGAAAAATCTGACAAGAATCTTGTATAACAGTTGGAATCGGTGTGATTCATTCTAAATGATGATGTCATCACGAGGGAGAATTTATATAAAATGTTATCGAATGATTTTAAATTTGAAAAACAAAAAATATTTTAATTCGTTTTTAACCCGTTAAGGCTCAAACGGACACAGTTTCATATTTTTAGTAAAAATTAGAATTACAGAGGTTATGTTCGAAACCAATGTGAAATTTGGCAGAAAAGCAACAGTATCGTGTCCGTGAACGCTGTTCCTTAATTTGCAGATCAGTACGCTTTGAAATTCAAAATGGCGGTATCCAAAATGGCGTTTGAAAGTCGAAAATTCAAAGGCATATAATATTTTGTCTATTAAAAGAGAAATCCTTAATGGATTTATTTAGAAATGTATACAGGACAGGGGTTTTGAGTTCGCTTATTGCGGATCTTAGATCAAATTTAAGAAAACCAAGATGAGAAGTTCAAGATGGCGGACAAAAAAATTTCAATTATATAAATCTGAGCATAAAATAGTTCTAGGAGTTTTTCGGGGTCGCTGATTACGAATCCGAGGCGATTTGTGAAAAAATCAAAGTTGCGGATCCAAGACGAAAAAATTAAAATCACATGTATCTGAGCAAAATTTTGCACTAAGGCGTTTTTGGGGTCGCTGATTACGAATCTGAGATCGGATTTAAAAAAATCAAAATGCGGTATGAATGTGTGATTTTATTGAGTTTTGTCTGAAAGAAATGCTTACAAATGGTATAAGTAGTTCAAAGAAGGTAGAAAAAACGTTGAAAGCAAAGATCGTCCCGAACGATTTATCAACATTAATCAACGAACAACATGTCAATGAAATCAAAGATTTGGTGCTCAAAAAAATACGAGTGTGCTTTAGACCACACGACTGAAGTAAAACTTCTTTTGCTCCATCTATATATATATATATACCGGGTGTCCCAAAAGTATGGAAACGGCTAAATAACTTTCGAGGAATGCATTTTGGAGAAAAAAGTTTTAGACAAAAGTTTTAGAAATTTTCCCTGGCTATTCAATGGTGGCCGTAGATTTGACCTTGACCATGGCCTTAAAGGTCATTTCAAGGTCAAGTTGACTTTTTTAAATTGGAACCCATATTTTCGACCATGGAAATGGAAAGAGCGGAACATTTTATGTCCGACTATGATCTTAACCATGACCTCGAAGGTCATATCAAGGTCAAGATGGTTCTTTAAAAGGGAACCTGCATTGTTACTGCGGATTTGGAAAGGGTGAAAGTTTTACGTCCGAATGTGACCTTGACCACAACCTTGATCTTAGCCATGACCTTGACCATGACTTCGAAGGTCACATCAAGGTCAAGGTGGTTTTTTGAAGGGCAAACCATATTTTTGGCCATGGAAATAGAAAGAGCGGAAAATTTGACGTTCCCCTTTAAAGAAACATCTTGACCCTGATATGACCTTCGAGGTCATGGTCAAGGCCAGTCTTTCCATTTCCATGGCCAAAAATATTATTTCCCCTTCAAAAAACCACCTTGACCTTGATGTGACCTTTGAGGTCATGGTCAAGGTCATACCCAAGATCAAGGTTGTGGTCAAGGTCACATTCGGACGTAAAACTTTCACCCTTTTCAAATCCGCAGTAACAATACAGGTTCGCTTTTGAAGAGCCATATTGACCTTCATATGACCTTTGAGGTCATGGTGAAGGTCATAGTATTTTCCGCTCTTTCCATTTCCGTAGTCAAAAATATGGGTTCCAATTTAAAAAAGTCAACTTGACCCAGAAATGACCTTCAAGGTCATGGTCAAGGTCAAATCTACGGCCACCATTGAATAGCCAGGGAAAATTCCTAAAACTTTTGTCTAAAGCTTTTTTCTCCAAAATGCATTCCTCGAAAGTTATTTAGCCGTTTCCATACTTTTGGGACACTCGGTATGTATATATGTTTATATATGTATATATGTATAATATATAGATGTATATACATATATTCATTTTCTACAAATATTTAAATTTATTATCGGTTTTCATTGATAAATGAGTGCTTGCACCTCTCTCTCTTGCTTCTACCGTAATATAGGAAACGTAACTCTCTTCTCTTTCTATCTTCACTAACTTATATCTACTTCCGTTCGCCTCGGCCCGATCACACTTTTCCTAACGCTCTCGTTACGCATTCACCAGCTTACTCCCCAAGTCAAGCGTGCGTAAAGAAGTTTTACTTCAAAAATTGTCGGTTGACAATTAGAGACCTTGTTGATACTGTAAACATTTCATTTGGATCGGTTCAAACAATTTTAAAAGAACATTTGTGCTTGAGAAGAGTCACATCTCAATTGGTTCCAAAAACACTCAATTTCTCATCTCCACTGCATTGGTTCTTCGAGACTTTTTCATCAAAAATTCGATGCATGTCGTTCCAAAACCATCGTATTCGCCCGATTTAGCTCCATGTGACTTCTTGCTATTCTCTAAGCTCAAGAGACCGCTCCGGGGATACCGTTTTGAATTGACTGAAGAGATAAAAGAAAAATCGAAGGAGGAACTGAAAGCCATTCCAATCATCGAGTTTCAGAAGTGTTTCGAGGATTGGAAAAATCGCTGGCATAGGTGTATTATATCGTGCGGAGACTACTTTGAAGGGGATGATATAGATTTGGAAGAATAAATAAAAATTTTCAAAGTTATAAACAAATTGGCTTTAGTTTTTGATCACAGTAGTATTCGCTCGCGAATGAAATCTGAAAAAGATCTTTTAACTCATCTTTGGTGATGAATTGAAAACTTTAAGTTCTCTTCGAAAAATTCGTTCACGAATTTTATAAATTTGAGTTTTTAGTTTAATTAATTAATTAAGATTCGGAAAAAAAAAATTAATTCACGACGATTTGTACCTGCAATGGTTTAAAACATATTTAGATTGAATTTGGTATAGATTCAACCAATTTATTGCAAAAAATGGCAGTTTTGAGCTCCTGTTTACTCTTAATTTTATGGATTGCAACTTTATTCTTCAAATGATGCCATAAATTCTCTATGGGGTTTAAATCTGGAGACTGGGCGGGAGTTTTGATAACTTTTGAACAGTTGTAAATAGCCCAAAGTCGAATTATGTTTTTTGATCATTATCTTGGTACAAAGAAAATCAATCCAAAATGCTTAATTTTTGAGGACTTTGCTTATTCACTATTTGGCTTTCTCCGGCAGAATCTACCCCTAAAATCCGATTTTTTGTATTACATTTCTAATTGTTTGTGCAGACTGTTTGTGATATACTGTAGGACGACACAACTTTTCGGGAAAATACTATTGAAAATGGACGTTTTTCCCTGTAGAGCGCTTTACCTTTTTTTACCCACTGTATTTGTAGATATATAATAAAAATACATGATAACATTTTTGGATCAAAAAATTGAAAATTCACCGAGTTATACGCAATTTCCCAAGACTCAAAAAAAAAACAGTCCCTCTACTGCTGCAGTGATAGCGACCTTCACAGTACCTGAAATAAAAAAAACCAAAAAGTTTATAAAAGTAGAAAGTATTGCCCGTAGCATGACACTCGATCGAAAAAAAATGTTGAAAACAATATGCCGGAGTTTTAAAAAAAAACATTTCAAATTTCGCGCGAAAATTTTATGATTTTTGGCCTGCCAAAATTACATTTTTTATTCGATCGGAAAACTGGAAGTTCATGGTATAGAGAAACATATATAAAAGAAGCTGCAATAAGAATCAAATAAATCGGATGATTTGTCTTCGAGTTATAACTGCAGCAAATTTGAAAAATGTAGTTTCGAGAAAAACGCGTACAAAGCGGCTGCTCTTCAGATGTCTGTAACTCAAAAACTATTTGATATATGCACTTGAAATTTTAGTATGCTATTTTTAAAGTTATAGACTATATGCAAACAAAAAAAATTTTCACACTAGTGGTGCTCCTTAAACGATATTCGAAATTTATATTTTGAACAAAAACAATTCAATTTTACTCACCGATTGTAACAAGATATTTTTATAAAACTCTCTTAATTAGGTTCTTGACATTATAAATTCTATATTTTATACATTTTATTTGAAAGTTTCATTCATAATAAGAGTTTAAAATAATTATGGAATATATTTGCCACATTGACATAAATTTATAACCATATGGATGTCAATCAGCTGTTTTAATGACATCTCACATTCCATTTATTCCATATAACAGTTAATACTGACTTTTGACAGTTCTCTTCCGCCATTTACGATGAAGAAAATTATCATGGAAACAAAATTTACTACAAACAAAATTTCGGGGAAAATTGTATTTATATAAAAATAAAAAAAATAATAAATGAATAAATAATAATAAAAATTAAATTAAATTAAATTTATAGTGAATTTTTATTGTATAAATTTTTTTAATCTTCTGACCGCCGGAAAATATTTTTGAAAGAATAATAAATCAATCAGTAAAAAAATAAATATATAAATGCAAAATAAGTAAAAAAGTACTAAAGTGAAATAATAAATTGCGGTGTCCCAGAGAGAGTTATATATAAAATTATAAAACAAAAATAACAAAATGAATGATCCGCCTGCAGTGATGGGGTCAACAACTTTGGAGGACGCTTCGAGTGCGATTAACAATGATTCAAATTCGCTAGAAGCTGGAGAAATAATCGATGATACTCCCCCAATAATTGCCCCATCAGAAGAGGGCGGAGCACCACAGGATGATGATGATATGAAAAATTCTATCAATGATCTGGACCATCTTGGGCTCCGGAGAGGATTAGATGGAGGTAAGATGCTACTGCTAAATACAGTATCCTCTTCATCACCAGAGAAAAGAGGATCATCCTCAAAACCAGTCCTTGGTAAGGAGAAAGCGAAACAGCGGCTCAAAGCGATCGGAATTCAAAAAAAAATCCAAATGGAATCGAAGCAGTCTCGACCTGATAAAATTTCAAGAAAGAAATCCCGAGATAAAAGCACCGGGGGATCCAGTTCGAAGAAGGATAAGCCCCCGACACCCCATGAAAAAGCTAAATTAACTAAGGAAGAAATCGAAAAGCTCAAGGAGAAGCAAGGTATCGTTTTTTCTGGTTTTTTTTTTAAGTTATTATTTTAATAATTGTAAATTGGGAGTCTCTATAGCGCATGGTTGATAGGGCGACACGGCGAACCAACATAACATTGGGACTATATTGCTAACTTGGTTCAAAACCACCCACAATTCGTAATTTTTAACGAAATTTGAAAATTCTTGTTGGAAGATACTCATGATGAGGCACTTTAATTTCGAAAATTCAGCATATTGAAACTACAATCTTACGATCCAAGAACTTAAAACAAAAATAAGAATCTGGAAAAAAAATCAAAAATAGGATTTTGTAATTTCTGAATCAAAATTAGGCATTTACTTAATCGTACAAGGGGCCAAGTGAATAAATGCCAACAAATACTTTTTACTTGATATTTCTAGGAAATACTGCCTTCTGCAACATTCTAAACGTTTCTGCAGCAGAAATTTCATTCCGCAAACAAAATTTAATGCAACTTCTTTGCTCAATAAAATCACACATTGTAAAAATCCGAAAAATTCACTTTTAGTTGCTCAGAAAACACAACGAAACTAAACAAACAAATGACGTACTGACGTGAAATTTTACACAGATATGAATGACAGTGCTGTAAACCTAAAAACAAGAAGATTTACTCGAATCGATTTAAGCGCACAATTTAAATTCAAAATTGGCTTTACTTTTTGATCGCAGTAGTACGAGTATTCATCATTGCTTGATTTTAACTACGCACCCCGTTTTGTATTCACTTGGCCTATAGTCTCCTGAAGTTCATTTGAAGGTCATGTGAAGACCGAATTTGAGAACAACGGGTTGTTAGCTCACAATATGATAATAAGTTAATAGGAAGATCGAAATATAGAGACAGTCGAAAAACATGCGATTCATTTTGTGAACCACAATATAAAGTAGCTGTCCCAAGAGAATTTCAGTCAGATACAGATCCAAGTCAGATGCACCCAAAAAAACAAGAAAACCGACTATCCTGAAAAGGACTATTGGAATATTCAAATATTTTTCGTACTTGATGATAAATAAACCTAACTATTTTTAATGGATTATTATTATTATTATTATTATTGTTAGGGGTGACACTCATGGTGGGCACTGCGACCAGACGGTCTTTTGTGCCGAAGCCCCTTTACAGTAAAAGACGATCTGCTACCCTAAGGAACGCCAGAAGGTCTTTTACAGAAGATGAACGAGCTTCAGCCGAGTCCAGGAACTCCTGACCGAAGATCTTTCTTCTTAACCGTGCTAAAGCCGGACAAGCACACAAAATGTGTGATGTAGTTTCGTCGTCTTCAAGACACAGACGACAATCCGTCTCATTTGACAACCTATTTTATATAGGTGGTATCTTAGCCTATGGTGGCCAGTTAGGTAACCTACCAACAGTCTGAGATCCGCTTTACTCAAAGCATTGATTTCAGTGTAGGTATAGGGTCTGACGAGCTCTTTAGCATGCCGGATCCCAGGGAAGTTATCCCAGTGTATGTACTGTAGATTCCTGACCCATTCTTCTATCACAGCTTTGGACGAAGACCATCCAATGCTGCAGAAGGGCTCAGGACCCTTGAATCGAGAAGATGAACCTTCCCTGGCAAGTTCATCAGCAACCTCATTTCCCTCAACGCCGGAGTGTCTCGGTACCCAACAGAGGGTAACCCTGTTGGAAGTCGCTAAGTGTTTTTAATAGATAATAATTAATAAATTAATAATTAATAATAATATCGTAATTTTCAAGAATCAAGAATATAAGCAGGAAAAAACAGGAGTGAAACATCGCTCTTTCAAGATGGTTAAAAATCGGTTTTACCACACATGTTCACTCCTACACTTGCTATGGGCCATGACTGACGAAAAATCCGTCCAACCGTGCTATACACGACCCAATCTGCAGGGTTCCTACAAATCGGGCCGTGTGGATTGGGTGGTCTGTAGCCGCCTTTACTAATCGCATTTTCTGTATTTACTTCATTTTTCCCGTAACGGTCATACCTCGAAATAATAACGTATTGGTCATATAGGGTCAAACTGACCCCATGCAGAAAAATAGTTGTCTATCACATGTATGGACTTAAATCTTGTGAGAGACTTTAGGTTAATGTCTGTCCTGAGTAATCCAATAGTTTTTATAAACATTTTTATATTTTAAAATGATGAAAACATCAGAAGAGAAAACTTCAATTCAATCCAATTCAATTTATTGATATGATTAACAATGGTATATGTATACGCAATAGGACTGCAATTTTTAAGTGCTGGAATTAAATTAACTCATACATCTTCGATATTTCTACGTAGCCATAGCCAAAAAGTTGTGTTTTAAATAATGTTTATGTTGGGAGAAAAATTTTTTCGATAAAAAACCCAGACAACTTAAGAAAAAAAAAAAAAAAAAAAAAAAAAAAAATTAAAAAAAAATAATAAAAAAATCGAAAAATGTGCAAAAAGTAAGTCCAATTTTCGGAAAAATAGTAAAATCAAAGAGGAAGTTTGAACATGCAATATAAAGTCAATAAAATCGATCAATTTCGCAACACTATGGTCATATGGGGTTAAATTGACCCCATAGATACATTCATTTGAATACGAGCAGTCGGGGAAAGATTACGACCAGTAGTCTTGTTCCATCAGGACAACGCATTCGCTCACAAGACCGAAGTTGCGATGGCTGCCATCTGTGAAGAAGTCTTCGATCTGCTTGAACTGACCTTATTCTCTAGATTCTCTAGAACTCCAGTGACTTCTACCTCCCTATTTCCTCGGCTAAAAAACGAGCCCAGAACAAAATTTGGATCATCCCTCGTATATTAGGGTCCAAAACTGACTGGTAGAAACTTTTCTAATCGTATTGATCCTTCCACGATATAATCGCCCTTTTTGAATATTTTAACTAATTGTAAATCAAATATGAATAAAATAAAATGTCCAAATAAACAGATTGTGCCCTACCTTGCCTTTACTACGACGCTGCAATGATTCATCATATTCGTGCCGATTGTCCCGAAAAGAAGACACCCTCAACAGCTGATTGTAGTAATAAAATGGGACCGTGTGTGACTGCTTCACTGGAAGCGATTAAAAATTATGACGACCAAGATGAGGTACCTGAAGGTTCCGATAATCTTGAGAAAATTTCTAAAATACCCCTCCAGACCATGGAAATTTTACCGGGCGAACAACAGCAGCAACATCAGCAGCATCAGCATCAGCAACAGCAACAGCAGCACCAACAACACATCCGAAATTATAAGCAGGCAAGACGAAAATTAACTTTTCGGGGTTCTGGGGATTTCCAACAGCAGCATCATTTTGCTATGAGAGGACGTGATAAAATGTTTCGAAATCGATTCGGCCCTGAAAGGATATTTAATCCTCACCTTCGAAATATTCGAAAATTTCGAGATCCTAATCGCAGGTGAGGAAGATTATCTAAAATTTCTTATATATTTATTATTATTTAAATTAATTAATTAATTTAATTATTATTTAAATTTATTTCAGATTGCAACGTGAACTTCCTCGACTACCACAAATACTCAGTGAGGGTGGAACTATGTAGGTTTAAAATTATATATGTAAATTTATTTTTATACATTCTTAATGAATAAGAATTTCTTTCCTACAACCGTTTTATAGGTATACGAAAACGAAACCAGTTATAACATTTTCAGTAAATCCAAATATTCTTAAGACCGCATCCTCATCAATAATCGAACATAAAAAAACTCGAAAGAAAAGCAAGAGAAAATCGAGTATTAATAAGACGAAACCAAAGAAAAAGAGTCGATCTAAGAGTCGTCGTTCAGATTCGAAAAAGTCAACAATTAGTGTAAAGGGTAAGAAAAAGAAGAAGTCTAATAAAAAGGATCGAGGTGATAAAAAAGAACGTAGCAGAAGAACGAGTAAGCATAAAAAGAGTCATCCTCCTAGAACTTGTGGGGCCTTATCTTTTCATCTGAATGAATTTCTTCCCGAGGAAGAAGTTGAAACGTTTCCCCTAAGCAAAGACACTGTCGAAACGATGGAGGATCAAGATGAAGATGATACAGCCCTCGAGAATAAATTGAAAAGTCTCCAGGCGGAATTGAATAAGAAGAGTCCCAGTCCAGATACAGACGATTACATGGCAAATTGGGAAGAGGAGGAAGATTTTGCTACGGTACCTCTGAGCATAGATAGTACCCCAAAAAAACCAATTGTCTCAGCTATTAATATTGGTAGTGAGGATCAAAATCAATCAGGACTAGGACCTCCAGCTGATTTAGTTCAGGGAATGAGTCCTGAGGGCTCAAATACTCCCAGAACAGCTCCCATAATCGGTAGCAGTAGCAGCCCTGAAAAAGGGGATCCCGATCAGTCCGATCCTGAAATCCGTGATGGTCTTGGGACCCCAATTTTTGTTAATCCTAGTCCACCAGCAGAAATGATTTCAGCATCTATGGCATCTACAGAGGATAAAACACCTCCGGTGCCTCAATCGAAAGATAAAGAGGTCACTGTCGAAGAGGAGGAGGCAGAGGAGGAGGATGAGGCTCCTAAAATTAATGAGATCCCTCCAAAAATCCCCTCTAGCCCTCTCTTCGGTATGCAGGTAATATATGAGCAATTTATTCAATCAGTCAGCGAGGCGGGAATCGAACTGTCTCTAAATAGTCAATCTCCTGGAAAAATTACCTCTGATGGAGCACCACGAATTCCTGTACAGCAGACAATAGACGAGGAGGAGGAGGAGTGTAGCTTTACACCGAACGCTTCACCGACTAGTGGAAAGATCTGTCAAGATTTAGAATATGATAATCTGTCCTCGAAAGTGACTTCTTCCCCGAAATCTGGATCTTCAACGCCCACCGATTCGTCATCGGATACAGCAAGCTCAACATCTTCGACAACGACGGATACATCTTCAGAATCGGCAACAATTGAATTGAAAGCCGGCTTAACCGGTTTACAAACGCCAATCTTCAATAATGCTGAAGATGTTGAAAATTCCGAAAAGAAGTCTACCGCAAATTTGCCCTCAATTCTATCACCTGAAGATACACAAAAATTACGATCTCTGCACAAGCGATCAAGAATGTTAAAGAATCTTCAAAAGCAGAGTGATGCAATGGACGACGAGGATAAGCAATGCCTTTTGGGCCTTGAGAAGCTTATAGAAGCGGAAAAGAACCTGTTAATGCGAAAATATGACGTGGCCAGAGACCTTACTGAGGAGCTGAAGTTAAGCGATGCTTCTTCCGCTTGTGACTCCCCCCCAGAGACCCCAGATGGGGTTACACCGCCTCGAAATGATCTTAAAACTGATGCGATTGATGAATTAGAAGCTAATAAAATTTTTGATGTAAATCGTGAAGCAGTTAAACTTAAATTCTCACCGAAAGCCCCAAAATCAACTTCAAGGGTTGTTACGCAGCCCTCTGAGGAGGATGAAGATTTTACAGAGAAGCTTCTTAAGACCTCCTCTTCAGGAATATCATCATCATCAAAGGAGTACAGTGACAGCGGTGAGAGGAAGAAGCGTGAAAGAAAATTCAGCCGATCTGTAAGTCGATCGCCGGAGGGCCAAAAGTCGATTCGCAGGGGTCGATCCCTTTCCATAAGCCCTATAAGGCGCACTCGTGACCAATGGGGTGATAAGCAGAAGCGTTCGAAGAGGCAGAGACACTATAGCCCCCCGCCGTCGAACCGAAAAAGATCCAGTGGCAGTGGGGATTCGAAAAAGGCTAGTCGTTCACACCGATGGCCACTGAGTCCTCTAATTCGGAAGAGATCTCGCAGTCCCTATGTAAGAAGGTTTTCAAGGAGTCCACCCTTTCGACCACCATCCCCGAAGTCTCCACCACCCCAGGGAAGATCCACAAGCCCATCGAAAGAGCGGAATTCTCGTTTAGATAGCGATGGTGGAGGTCCTAACGATACAAATTATTCATGGTCGGATGATGCAAGCGCAAATTATTATCCCCACAATGAGAGCTATTACTACATCCCCTCGCCGGCACAGGGTGGTGGAGCACAGAAGCCCCGTCTCCCATGCGAAGCTGGAGAGTTCTATCATCCGAATTATCGACTTTATAACTATAATTATGACTATCAAACTATGGGTCTCTATGCGAATAGTTATGGAAACGAATACGTCGGTCCTGAGCCAATGAGCAGCTACTCCCGGATTCCTGTAATTAATTCAGCTGGCGGTAATTATTGTTATGATGATTTTGAAACAGATGAAACACACAATTCACAGTCTGGGATCCCAATCGGGGAACATTCAGAAGCAAACAATAATCACAACAGTAACAACAAACAAATTCCACACGATGATACAGGATCATCGGGTAGCATTGGTGAAAAAAAGCAATTTGTCGTTCAGAAAGGCAACGTCCTGGAAATTGTCCCAACTTCGATTATACCGAAAATTGAAATGCCCGACACAATTGTTACTGAAAAGACGGACGAGGATGGGGAGGAGGATCGGGAACGACACGAACACGTTCCTGTTATTAAAGTCGAACAGGATCTTGATCTGGATTGTGGAAATTCAATTCTAAGCGGTAATAATAATGATAAAAAAGTTGATATACCTTTTGTTTTGAAAATGGAAAAAATTCCAACTGAAAAAAGGAAGAAGAAACGAAAGAGTCAGGATTTTGTCCTGTGGGAAGATGAAATTGCTAAAAGACACATTTTATCGGCTGTTTTGCGACTCAACAAGGAAGATGACGGAACTCTTCGGGGAATTTTATACAGCAAACCAATGACGTAAGTTGTTTTATTTAGGGACCCCTTAATTTTTTTTCTTAGAAGAATTAACTGAAGTGGAGAGGTTTCATCCCTCCATTATTTGTTTTTATAAGTAAACACTTTTCTTTTGTTTTTTCCTCCAATAGGGAAAAACCACGAGAAAAGAAAAGAGTTATATTTGCTGACGGAATACCGCCAGGAAAGAGTAGTTCAACATCTGATGAAGAATCATCCCCTATACCTCTGCGAATACCGCGTCGTATGAAGAAGAAGCGTCGCCGCAAGGGAGAAGAGAACAAGGAAAATGAAACCACTATGGTAAAATAATGAGATGTTGTTTTTTTTAGTCGTTTCTAATAATTTTTATTTAAATTACAATTTTAAGGGTATCGATAAAGCATTAACTGGTGACGTCTTTAAAATTGATCCTGAACTGGAGAATTTACCGCCACCGCCCCCTCCTCCGGGTGATCCGCCAGCCCATCTACCACAGCCTGTTCTTCTAAAGCCCCCTAGTCCAGAACAATTTCTCTATTTTCATTTTGATCCAGTTGTTAATTCAATGTACATCTCAAATTCGCCGACTCCAATGCCGCCGAGACTATTGAATCGTGGAATGCAATCGATTGCGCCCCTGCAGATGGGACCCCCATCGTCTGGAACCCCAAGGAATCCAAGTAATTTTAATCAGAGTAACATTCCAATGGGTGGAAATGTCCCCCCGCAGTCTAATATTCAAGTCAATCCCATCACTGCAAAGGGATGCTTCATTCCGCGGGATCCAGGCAGTATTGAGCAAGGAATTATCGCCTGCCCGAAATTGGGCGAGCCACATCCGTTGGGACCAGTTCCACCGCATCAACATCCAGATAGAAGATTTAGACCTCAACAACAGCAGCAGCAGCAGCAATCTTTCATGCCGCCGATGATGGTCCCTTCGGGGGTAGGGGGAGAATTTCGACCGCCCTCCCCAATTAATCCAGGATTTATTATGTTCAATCGGCCACCATTGCGAGCATCCCCGGGGAATATGAACCGTTCGGGTTTCCCAGTGCCGCCCCCAAGTCGTCAGCCAACTCCACCACCGCCCCAACAGCAGCAACAGCAGCAGCAGCAAATGTTGGGTCACCCGAGCATTCCGTTTGGTCCAAGACCTCCAGGGGGTGTTGCTAATTTTAATCGAAACATCCCCCCACCGTATATTGGGCCTCAACGTGGGGGGGACAGTCCTTCGATGATCTCGAATTTTCAGCCAACTCAGCAAGGTCTTGGGCCGGCGATGGGAAGCATGCGATCACCGAGTTCGGTTCAATTGTTCATCCCAAATCCTGGGAGTATGCCCGGTTTTACAACGCCGACTGTAACCCTCCGCCCGCCCGGAGGGATGAGCTCTCCGATAGTTGCCTTCTCAAATTCTGGATTCACTCCGCCGCCTAGCACCCCGGCGAATGTGAAAAACATTCCGATTTTAATGGGAAAATCGACCGGAGTCCCACCACCGCCAGGAGGTCAATTCTCTCGAAATAATGGCCCACCTATGATGGGGTGTGGGGGAGAGAATTTTATACCAAACACCCAACAGGGACCCCCTCATCCGGCGCAACGTTCAGGGCCCTTTAATACGAGCGGAATGCCCCCCGTACAGATGCATCGACCTAATTTGGGATTCCCCCGAAGTTTTGGACCTCCTCCACCATCTAGTCCACAAATGCAACAGCAGCAGATGTTCATGCAGCAACAGCAGCAGCAGGGTGGGGGTGCTCCGCCCCAATCACCGATTAGACCTATGTTTCCTAGTCCAGCCGGAAATTATCAGTTTTTAAGGAACGATGGGATCATTGCGGATCAGCAACAGCATCCTGGGGTCCAGCAGACCCCGCAACATCCTCTACCCCATCCGGGGATGTCGCCAGCCACCCCTAGATCTCAGGGATCGATCGGCGGAGGCGGAAATATGCCGCTTTAATCGTGTGGGGAATTTTGAAAAAAATAATTGATAGTCGCTTTAAGTCTTTAAAAAATTTTTTTATGTAAATATATGTATGAAACATTTTTGGTTTCTCCTTTTTTTTTTTTTTGTTATATGATGAATTAATGAATTTAAAAACCGATTATTTTTACTACATTTTATATCAAGTATACAAAACCTTCCCGTCTTCCTTTCCCTTCAGTTCCTGGCTTGAACCAGAAACTGCATTTTTCCTAATTTTTACTCTCTTCGCTATAATTGAGTTGCGGAAGGCGTCTTTATGATTTTTCAAATTTCATATATATATATGTACATACATTAACGCATAAAATTTTTGTTTGTGGGCGCACCTTATTGCATTTTTTTTCCCACCTGATAACCATAGCCAGGTATTTTTCACACCTCACGTCGTTTCTGTCATGTCATCTCGCTCTCGAGCGTCATAGCTCGTTGACAGCTCATCATATGTTGTTCCAGAGTCTCGAAATGTCCCGACGAAAAGCGTTATACAAAATTCTGCTGCCGAACGGAATTGAAACCTGACGTTTTAATTTTAGTAATGCCCGATGGCTTTAAATTAATTTCGAAATTGGTTCTGTATGAATTATTTTAATATTCTGTATTTTTTTATGTTATTATTTAGTTTTACATTTTAAAAATACTTTTATTTTAAAATGTTTTATTTATAACTCAATTATAATTTATTTTTATTTATTTCTAGCTATTTCCGTGGGTAAGTTTATTATTATTTATAAATTTTATAAAAACCATTTTATTAGTTATTTATTTTTTTTGATTTTTTAGTCAGTAATTTGTTGGTGATTACTAATTATTATTATTATTATTTCTTTTTTACTTTTTTAAATCGGCTAAATATAAAATAACTAAAATATTCTAGCCAAATTTCGAGATTTTTTAATATTCTGATTTTCCTTGAGTGAGCTCCTCACTAAAAATGAAAAATTTATTTCCTTAAAAAGGGCTCCTCGGGCTGGTTTTTTGGGTTAAATCGACTAGAAATAAAATAACTAAAATATTCTAGCCAAAAAAAGAAAAGGCGTAGAGGCAAATTTCGAGATTTTTTAAAATTCGGATTTTCCTTGAGTGAGCTAAAAATTAAAAACTAATTTCTTTAAAAATGGCTTTCCGGGCTGAGAAGCCCTTTTTGGAAACCTAATAAGATGGGGTATGTTATACAAATAAAAAACAAGTCTATTAATGATATGAATTTCGGGGAAAATTAATAGAAAACCTGAATTTTAGGAAATTGGCAAACATTTTTTTCAGTTTCGCAAGTGACTGTAGCCACAGTGGTAGGAGTTAGATCAACATGGTTGATAATTTTGAAAAGGACGTTGTAATAGTAGTTTTTTGGCGTTAGTTTGATATCGCTGCTTTGAGTAGATATAAATCACCATGTAATGTGAAACACCATTGTAAATGGCAGTGGAGCTGTCACGATGACAAACCGCTGTGTCAATTGCAATGAATTTTCGAAATATAAAAATCTCCTATCTGGCATCACTGGGTGACAGCGCCACTTACGCACACACGCTCCCGGAACCAGTCAATCGGCAGTCTTCTTCTTCGTCTTTCGCGTGTTGTTTTCGTTCGGTCTCGCTCTCGCCGGAGTTCAGCTGGTGGCCGTCTTCTTCTTCTCCTCAGCTTTCATGTTTCTCCCGTGTGCATTTCGTTCGTAGCGAATGCAACGAACGACGGCGACGAGTCCACGAATGTTGGCAGTCCTTTCCGCCATTACGCGACTGGCATTTTTGCACGCGTTTCAGAAAGTTAAATTACACTGGGAAACGTCAAAATTCGAGTCGATTTGGGATTTTCATAAAATCGCACACACAATACGGTACGAAAATAATCGGTGTGCTGAGTGAATTTCCGCTTGAAATTGTGTTTTTTTTAAAGCGCCGCCACACAAAAGATTTGATACACAAGAAATTGGGAAAAATATCGTCGATTAGAAAAATTATAATACAGAATAAAAAAAATAATAATCAGAACAAACTAAATTAAAGCATAAATTTCTTAATTGAAACCAACATAAATATTTAATTTTTGTGTGTATTATTAAAAACAAAAAAAAAGGAAATTTCATATTAAAAATAATTTCTGTTTCGTCGCTCTTTTTCACCGTAGTCGGCCCCGTTTTTATATATTTTTTTTATTATTTTATATATTTTTTAATGTGCGTGCAACGAGAACTTAACGAAAAAAGACAAGTAATAATCTTAAAAATACAATGAATTAATAAAATATTTTCTTGCTTCGCAGTACACAAGAAAGACAAAAAATTCTATGAAATTGGTTATTTAAAAAAAAAAAATTTACTATGTGTCCGGGAGGGGGGCTGGAGGAGGAAATTTGACATTTTGTGTGCTGTGATTTTGGGGCCCCAAAAATTCAACTTTTATATTTTAATTATTTTTCTGAGAAGCAAAAGTTTTTGTGTGATTGGAATTAAATTAAATTTCTGCCCCTATAAAATAACACGGAAATAATAAAAATAAATCTAATCTAGAAAAGGGGGTGGTTGGGGTTGCAAAGGCGAAATTAATTTACAAGGGCGCATTATAATAAAATAATTAAAGAAATCGCGAAATTCGCTATCTCGCTGTGAAACGTTTTTATTATTATTATTATTATTTTTTTTTAGTGGGTGGCATATGTTTCATTTTTGTGTTTTTAATTTTTTATTAAAATGTCAATGTTTTGTTATTTATATTAAATTCATTTTATATTATTACTTTTAGCCTGGACGATTAAAAGAAAAAAAAACAACGAAAAATTTGTGTGTGACAGAAAATGATTTAACAACAATTGCTCCTAATTTTTTTGTATATCAAAGTCAAGAAGAGAAAAATTATTTTGAAAATTTGATTTCAGCCAATTAATTGTTTATATTTTTACTTATTTATTTTTGCCCCACTTCAGCGGAGGTGTGACAAAAAAGTGCGTACGAAAAATTAAATAATTAAAACATTTATTTAAAGCAGAATCACAAGTGAGAAATTCAATAAAATGTGATAGTTAAAAGACAATAAACAAGAACTTAAAAAAAAAAAAAAAAACACCTCCAGGGGAAAATATTTTAATTAATTTTATTATTATTATTGTTTTATCATTCGTCCGGCCCCCACTATAAAAAATAAAAAAATAATAGTAATAATAATATAAAATAAAATAAAATTTATAGAAATTGGGGAAAAGTGAGTTAGAAAATTTATAAAAATAAAAAAACTGTCACTTAAGTGATACTACAGAAAAAGGCAAAATTAACTTAAAAAACTTACTCACGGCCTGAAACTAGTCATACAAAAAAAAGAAAAAGTTCATAAAAGTTATTTTGGAAAAAAAAAAAATCAAGCAATAGAATTATAAAACTGCCAAAAAAACATCAAGTAGTAAATCCAAAAAAAAAAAAAAAAAAAAAAAATTATTAATTTGATCATTTATCTTCACGTGCTGGCGAAATTCTAAAAAACAGAATTTAAATAATTATTATAAATAAGAACAGGTGCTGTTTACAGGCCCTGGAATCAAAGTTAAAGCGTTTGTTGTCGTATTAAAAGGAAAAAATTATAAAAAATAAATAAATACATAAAATACAAAAAATAATTAAGAATAAAATTAAAAAGCAAAAAAAAAAAGGATATTTCAAGTGCCAATTGCCCCCTGTTGAAGAGGTTTTAAATGAGCAGCGATATTCAACAGTTGACCAATCGATTACTGGCTGCTCTCAACAGTAATTATGAAGTAAGTTTTATTAAAATTCATTAACATTTTTACTAATTTACCCATACGTCGTGGTCGTGTTAACGTACTCTGAAATAGCTAAATAACTGGCTGAATAGATTTTAACACATTACCTTACCGACCGCTTAAGAGAAATTCTCTCGCTCTGTTTTTGAAAGTAATATTAGTCCATTTGTTTAAATTCTTTAATATTTGTGATAATTATTAGTTGCGTTCTTTTCCTCTATCCAGAATAACATTTTGATTGAACAGACCCAGAATGTTTTAGCTCCTACAGATATGGATTTAATTCAATTTGATGAATCAGAATGTAGAACATTTTCTGAGGACTTTGAATACTGATAATTTTTGCGGTGATGATATTATTTTTGATATTTTAGTGATTACATTAAATTTAAATCTGGTTCTCGCAATCTAGTGTCTATAGTAAAACTGTTGCTAAGGTTCTTGAATGTTTAGTTAACACGTTGATTGCCGTGGGGGTTACCGGTGACCGGCACCCAATAGCTGAATGTGTTGCTGAATAAAATGTGTGTTAAAAAGATAAATTATATTTTCATTCAAGAGAGCATTTGCCCTCAACAACACGGATTTGTATTTGATAAGTCTACTAGTACCAATCTCGTTTTGTTTAACAAATTATGTAGTGAAATTTAAAAAGGACTTCCAAGTTTATGTAATTTATACCGATTTTGTAAAAGCCTTTAATCGAGTTGATTTAGACTTTCTTATTAATAAAACTTAATGTATTGGGTTTTCATTCTGGTATGCTATCTTGGTTATCGTCATGTGTAAATAATCGTTATCAAATGCGTAAAAATCAATTCATTTCAGTTCTCGTATGCTTTCAGGTGTTCCCCAGGGTAGTCACTTGGGTCCGATTCTTTTTATTATTTATATATATATAATTTTACTGATTATCAGGATCCTTTCATTTTGAAAGTATTATTCGTGTCATTGGTTCGTTCCATGATTGTATATGCGTCCGTTGTCTGGAATCTGTACAGTCTTATGCTTTTAGATCTTAGGTCTTATGTCTCTTAGATCTAGGTGTTTGTTATCTATTCCTTATCATAGAACATCTTATGGTCAGCAGGAACCTATCACATATTGTTCTAATGAATTCAATTCTGTCTTTGATGACAATGTTGATTTGTCAATGAATCGTGCTCAATTTAAGGAACTTGTAGATTGAATCATTTGTTAATTTGATCATATATACATTTAGTTAGATATCACGTTTATAGTCTGTTAGAATTGTATTCTGTAGACTGAATAATAATAAATAGAGATAAGGGATAATTTTGATTCAAGAGATAATCCTCTTATGTTCTGGATAGATGAAAATAAATGAAGCTAATTGTATAAAAAAAATTTCAAGTTTATAGTTTCAAAAACATTATCCAAACGGATTAAATTTGTGCCATTATTTTTAATATCTAAGTTTATGCAAAAATTGAATTGATCATAAGAGCTAATAATAATATTTATTTCTAGTTTAAATTTAGATATTAATTGGTCTTATCGAAAAGGCTTAAAATTGATTAATAATACTAAAATTTCTGTTTATTTAACTGCTTTTCAATTCGGATTCACTGAACTTTAAGTTGTTTTTTATTCTAAGAAATGTTAAAAGCTAGAATCAGGAACACAATGACCCACAAAAATCGGTATGATCCAAGTGATATAAATTTAATACTAGAAAATTATAGACAATCAGTTTTGTTTTCGCGCCAAATTCAAACATATATTAAAAGTTAAGGATATAAACAACTAGAAACTCCTAGATAAAAATATACTCCGTTTTTAGCAACAACAATTACAAATCCAGATGTTCTAATAAACTTTCTCTAAACAAAAGAATTTTGGCTTTTATATATCACAGATACAGTGAATTTAGACCTAAATCTAGTTTCAGGGCAATTAAATTGGTTTTCTAGTTATTTTAATTCAAATTCAAGTTAAAACAAAAACTAGAATTCTATAGTTTACGAGTATTTCTGGAATTTTAGTTAATTTTTATATAAATCTAGTTAAAGTAGGTTAACAGAATTCTAGTGTGTACATTTTTACTAGATTTATAATTTAAAATCCTATGAAGATTTAGTTGGAATTTAACTAGATTCTAGTTGAAAAACATTTTATGTGTATATCAGGAGGAAACGAATTTTATTCAATTGTGAAAAATATTCCTAAACTCTAAGTTATTCTTCTTAGTTAAGGAAGTTATTTGCCTTCAACAGCACGGTTTTCATTCTATAATTTGTCCTTTACAGATTACATCGATTACATAATAATTAATCTGTATCTATTTCTTTACATAAGACTAATTATGGTTTTCATCAATCTGTTTCTAATTGTGTAGTTAATTTTAATAATTTAGGTGAATCCGTAGATTTTTCTGTGTTAATAATGGAATTTAAAGTATCTCTTTGAAAATCAGCACGTAAAGAACTAATATACTATTTAGTAGTAGTTTTTTTTTTTTGGCTTGATACTAGTCTATAAGATTTATTATCTCTATACATTAAATAAAATAATAATTTCTTTTTTCAATGTTTAAAGGTCATTGACACGTCTGCAGTTCTTCTTGTTATTAGTCAACTTGAGCAAACAACGATTACAAAAGAGCAACTGGAAGCCACCCGATTGGGAAAATATATAAATCTTTTAAGGAGACGGACATGGTCAGAATCTTTAGCTCGCCGTGCCAAAAATTTATTGAAAAAATGGCGAAATATGGTGATAACGCCGGCGACAGCAGCAGCAACTATCAGTGGACTATCTCAGCAATCTTCATCGTATCAGCATCAACACCAATCCCAATCCCAATCCCAATCAGAGAGCCAATCGATGACGGCGACGAAACATCAACATTCACATCAACATCATCATCAAATTCATCATGTTTCCCTATCACAGCCTACGTCACCGGTGATACAATCAAGAGATAGTAATAATCAAAAATCATCCAGACATTATCCCGGACAGCCAAGGAATATTGAGAATAGTTCTCTTCCCGAATATCCTTGCAGTGGCAGCGGCAGCAGTAGTATTATTAAGAACGTTCCAAGTACAAGTAGAAAACAGAATCAGAATCAGCAGAATTCAAATTTATCAAATGGTGGACACCACCAGCAGCAGCAGCAGCAGCAGCAGTCTCATCAGCAGCAGTTGCAGGGGTCTCACAAGGTCCACTCTGGGAAAAGTATTTTTAGTAAAACAACAAGCAAAAGCCCTCAGACAAAAAGGCAACCGATAAGTTTTGCTAATCTAATTGAATCCCAGCTTCATCCCCCTGGAAGCGATAGTGGTGGTGGTGGTGGTAGTGGTGGTGGTAGTGGAGTTGGCGGGTCCAAAAATCAAAATATGCTTTTGCGTCCCGGTGCTGGTCCATCATCATTTCTAATTGATGATAATCGATCACAATCTCCTCTAACACTGCCACGTATACCTCGAATTCCACGTGATCATCAATCATCATCCCCAATGATAATTGAACACTCCGTAAGTCCTCTAGATTTAGATCAAAATTCAAATCCTAGCCGGGGTGAAGATGGATCATCTCTGGCCATACCATCGGGAGGATCAATAAATCCAAATAATCCGGCAGCAAATCTTACAACAAATGTTATTAATAATAATAATACAATAAGCAGCTGTAGTCGGCTACTTAATGGTGATTATGCAGCAACATCGATTGATTTACATGACTCAAATTCAAATATGATTGGAACATTAAGGGAATCAATGATTGAAGTTCAAAGATTTCTCGATAATCGATCATCTGAACATCGAAAGAGTAAGAAACATAAAAAAGATAAGAGACGTCATAAACAGGACAGGGGGCTCCAAGAGGGGGGAGGTGGAAGTGTACCATCCGATGATGTTGTTGTTGTCACAAAATCAACTGGTAGAACCGATCAAAATCAATTATTAAGCGATGAGACACAAATTTGTGGTGGCGGAGGAGGAGCCAATAGCAACAACACCTATCCAATTCAGGAGACCCTTTCTTTATCAAACAGCTCATTGAGCAGGTTCCCAAGCACGAGCACGAATATAACAATACCTGCGAGCAGTAATCGTGGCATTACAAATCATATTGGAAAAGTTGAATCGGATCTAACATTTGCTGGTAAATTTAAAAAGACCCAATCACCTAGTGCTACAAGCCTGCTTCAGATACAAAATAATAGTCCTCAGAATGTTGATGGAATTATTGGCGGGATCCCAGATCGAGGAAATATTGACGAAGGACCCCCCACAAATCTTGTGGGCAATGGCCAAGATCCTGCAGCAGCTGCTGCTGCTACTAATTATCCAACTGTGATAAATCCGGCAAAAAAATCGAAACGTAACGATGGCCGAAGCTCTGTCGTTGTAATCGAGAGCAGGAGCTGTTCCCCATTTACCCCAATTCGGGGGAATTCAAACGATAGCACATCATCGTCCAGTCACAATTCCGCCCACGATTTAATCGAGGTTGTTAACCACGAAAGTCAGGGCAATGATTTTATTCAAATGCGCCCCATTACTGCTACCCTTCCTATGCAACAGCATCCCCACCAGCATCAGCAGCAACAGATACCGCCGCAGACAATTCTTAAGCCTGCGATAGCAACAATGTCTGAGGTCCAAGACGCCCTAGTTCCTAAAGAGAACAAAGTTCCGAAGAGGAGGGGCCGAAAAAAGGGCTCAAAGGGGGCTGATGCGATGCTTGCACAATTCAATAATCAGCTATTCGAAGGGTCCAAGTTGCTATCGCTCGCTTCCCTGTCGAGCTGTAAGAAGGTGAAGACAACGAAGGAACTCCTCGCTGATATTCAAAATCGAAAACTCGAATCGACTGTATCTTCGCCGACGCTCACATTTCAATCGAGGCCACCGTCTACCTCCTCAGGTAAGTGGGGCGCTCTTTTAACCTAATTCTTAAGTTTTTAAAACCTTATTATAAATTAAAAAGAAAAGTTTGTTGAGAATTGAGAATATATTTATTTTTTTTGGAAATATGAAAAGTAGTCTAATCATTTTTACTTCTTCTAAATTTTTATTTTTTTTTTAGGGGTCGTTATAGGATCACATTGTTGTCCGTCTGTTTGTCTGTCTCTCCGTAAAGTTCCATCTAGAACAAAAAATTTAACCCTCTGAGTCTATAAATTTTTTGTAAATTCAAATTTTCGCTGGGACTTGGGTCCTAATCTTTACTACAATGTTTTTAGATTCGATTTCGAATTAGAATCAAGATTAGATCAAGATTAAAAGTCTAGTCAAATATTGTTGTAGGGGAGAATCCCGTTCGAAGTTTAAAATAGAAATATGGGAATGAACTTTATAAAAACATTAAAAATAAAAAGGCTTGCGTATTTTATTCAAAAAACTATTATTCATTGAAGGCCAATACCAAAAGTGATAAGGAGATATAATTTGTAGTTAAAAGGGAGTTTCATGAGACTGAGGCACATTCTCTTTTTTTTCTTTCCTCTCGAGCACAACACAACATTTGTTATTTCATGCGATATTAAGCCCGTGAGGAAATAATAATTAGGCAATATTTTATTCTTCGATGGCAATTTCAAAATTATTTTTTTCACAGAGCCCTCGCTGCATTCGGCCAGCACTTCGGACGCCTGTTCAACGAATGCAACAATTTCAACAGTCGCCCGATCGACTCCTGATAAAAATATCGTTCTGATAGCGCCTTTTCGACCCTCAGGTATTTAAGAAAATTCAATTACTTTGCTCGACATCAATTCTGCCATAGAATAAGTGGTATATCATTTCTATAGGAATTTTATGCTGGTTCCGTATTCGCAAATGAAAATGTCGTATCACGTCACGTTTTTGAAAATAGTAGGTTTGAAAAGACCGTATTTTGGTCATTTTTGTAAATTAATTAAAAAATAACGAATTGTTGTGAGAGCTTGTAAAGTAGCTCAAATAAAACCATGAACTTTTACTTATCTTATATATTAAATAGGCAAGGCCAAAAATTGTTATCCTTTTTTAACCGATTTCCCGTGCACGTATCTTAATTCAACATATATCAAGTGAAAGGTATTTTTTCATAGATGTGCAGAATATATGTTTTATTCAGGTACGTGCATAGGGAAAGGTGTGAAAGCCAGGTAAAATTTTACCTATACTGAAAAATTTTTTTTATTCGCAGAGAATACATATTTGAAGGAAAATTTTTTTTTTTTTAACTTAAGTACAGTGGACGCTGATTATAATTCTGGCGAGTATTTTCCTTTTGGATTTTTTTTTATAAGCTGGTTGTTGTTTTTGATTTGACGTAGGAATTTTTTTCTTTTAAATAGGGTGTTCTAGTTTATTATAAATATGCCTCGACGGCCTACTTTAACCTGTCAAGTTGAACGACAAAGTCAGATCAATGCAAAATAGAAACAGAAACGTTGGTCGAATATTGACAACAGGTGACACTAGTTATATTAAATAGGAGAGGCTTTTAGCGCTGTAGATTAGTGGTATATCATATATATAGATAAGGATTTACGCTCTCTTTTATGTCGTAATACGAGCTTTTTTCACGTTATGTTATTTTTTAACGATTTTTAAAAATGACCAAAATGCGATATTTTGTGTTTTTAAACCCTATTTTGCTAAAAAAACATGACGTGATAGGAAATTTTTGTTGTTGCAAATTCATAATCTACGGAAAAAATCCTATAAAAATGATATATGACTTGTTTGTGTGCAAAATTAAATATTAAATGTTGTCGATCAGTTTTAGGGTTTTAAGAGAAATATGTATACATACATTTTTTGTTGTTCAGGTGTTGATGAGGACTCTGGGAGTAATATGAGCGGATCGGGGATCGTTTCAAAAAAGGAGGCCCACGAAGGTGATGGTAAATCGCATCATGGGGCTACAAAGGGGGAGGAAGCTACCACTTCAATTGAGGATGATATTCGAAAATTGATGAGTTCGCTGCCTACGATTAAGAGGGAAAAAATCGATTGGGGTCTGGGGGATGAAATAATTTGTACCTGTACGATTAGAGAGATCGAGCCACAGCTCCAGCCGGACGGAGTTATGCTTGAAAAGGAGGAGGAAGGCGTGGACAATGCTGACGGCGGAGTCATCCGAATCGGTGGTGGAGGTGATGAAATCCGCAACAATGAGGATGGGGAAGATTTTAAATTTCAGGTTGTTATAAAACCGCCGCCGAATGAGACACGACCCATTTCAAGGCAGGACGGAGGAATATCGGTGAAAATTCGAAGATCACCGTCACCGGGAAAAGTGAGGGTACCTCAAAAGCCGATTAAATCGATTTTTGATTTGGACTATGACGAGGAGAACGATCCCCTCAGGAGTTTTGTTGAGGCGGCAAAAACAGTCAAAGTTGATACCTTAACGGACCCAACTCCAAATAATTCGGAATTTACTACCGGACACCAGGACGAGAGGGACGAGAAGATCATTTCTGTTTCATTACCTGCCCAAATGCCCACAACGGAATTAATGTCGTTTCCTGGTGAGATGCAACCGCTTGGGACCTTAAGTAGTAATTTTGAGGGTGGACAGCAACAACAACAACAACCGCCAATGCTTCCCCAAAACGTTCCCCGATTCGAGGTTATTGAGGATCCCGACTGTCCAGCGAAACAGAGGTACGAGATCCAGACGAATTGCATTACCAAATTTCATGTTCATACACTGCATAACCGATATGTGCCAGGGGTGAATGGTAGCTGGGACCAATCAGACTGTAGTAAAGAGGCGGACCTTGATGGGTCACAAACAGGAATGGTGGATGGTCTATACGAAAGAGTTGTACCCCAATATAATTTTTTGGTTATGGACAAAATACCGAAAGACCTCAGTCACATTCAATTTGCGAGAAATTACCAAAGGGTCAAACAGCTAAAACAGGCGAGGCGAATGAAAATGAAAAGGAAACGACGTATATCGGTGACGAATACCATTGATGATGGGGAGGAGCTTAAACATATGAAAAAAGATTGTCCTTCACATGATATCGGAAAATTCGACGATATTGTAACAGTTGTTAAAGGAGAAATGGACGATGGATTCGATAGCAACATGAATCTGAGCAATTGTAGTGATAAGGCGGCTGCCCCATGTAGTAGTCCTGTAAAACCGATAGATGGCACTGATGAAACTGATGATCGTCTTGGCGTGGGGATAGTTATAGTTTCAGATACAACGGAACGTACTATACCATCACAAAATGCAATCAGCAATCAGAACAGCAACAGTGGCGGCAGTCGACGTAGCAGTAGCTGTAGCAATTCTAGCGTAAATTTAAGTAATACGTTAAGTTGTAGCAATAATGGCGGTAAGCCGAATATAACCGTTAGTCATAATCTTAGCAACAATATTGAAGAATCCGGCGACAATAGCGTAGAAGACAATTGCTCAGAATATCGGGGCGATGATGTAGACGATGATGATGAAGGAGTTTATTACGATGATGATGATGAGGACGATGAAGAGGATGAAGATGAAGATGAAGATCATGATCATGGAAAATTTCAAGTACAAGTTGTCGAACCGGAATCAACATGGTCAACATCGACTGTTGGTAATAAACTTGTTTTAACCCTTAAAAAAACCCCATTATCATTGTCATTTAAATGCACTGATAAAGCGGGAACTAGCAAAAATAATAATAATAAACGTGATAGAGGTGGAGGTGGAGAAGGAGGAGCAGAAGATGAAGATGATGAAGATTACGTCAAAAATATTGAAAATGAAGTCAAAAATAGTAATGGTAATGAAATGGCTGTGGCATCCGATAATGTTGATAGTTTAAGTAATAACATAGCAAGTTCCGGCTGGACTGAGAGGGATTTAATTGAGACTTCTGCAAATAAAATAACAACAACAGCAACAACAAAAACAGAAGCAACTATAGAAACAGCAACAACAACAACAACAGGAATAGCGTCCGTTAATATGATAACGACAAAAATTTCAAAATTTCCAACAATAAAAACTCAGTCAGCCAGCGAACTCAGGGACCCTAAGAATGTTTTAATTAATCAGAATGACTTTGAAGCACCTCAGGATATTGTTGAAATTAAGGAGGATGATGAGATCACGTCGTGTCCAAGCAGAGACTATAATAACTCTGAAGAGGTATATAATGATTTTGAGGTTATGACAACGGTGGTATGCTCTAGTCCAGAATTGAATCGGAATTGTCGAAACAATGGAGATGATGAAGATAATGAAAATGATGAAGATAAAACTGTGGTCAAATTAAAAAATATACTTGATCAATCAGATCAAGGAGAATCTTCATCTGAATCAATATCGAATAATAATAAATATGAAGATGATTATATGTATATTAAGAATAATAATGATAAAGATGACAATGATGATGATTACGATGAAAGTAATGGGGAACATCCAGGCTTGCCAGAGGAGAATAATGAGCTTTTACCAAGCTTTAATTGCCTAGACGATTCGAATCGTACTGGATTCCGTACTGATAGCAATACTGGCAAACCTCAACAGTTCAAAGAGTGGCACGAAGTGCTTCAAGTACGCTCATATAATGACGAACTATTAACCATTTTGCCTTATGTAGTTATCGATTGATTAATATCCATTATTTTCTACGTTTAGTTTCTCTCAAATAGTACGTTTATTATATAAATATTATAATACGACACACACAGACACACACACCATTATGTAAACATACAAAAAAAAAAAAAAAAAAAAAATAATGGAAAAAAAAACAGCAAACTATTATCATTGTACCGTTAGACCTTATATTCTCTCACCGCTACATCCCCTCTCCATCACCCACAGCTTCCAGGGAAAAATAAGATAAAAATTAAAAATAGAAATAAAGATGTATTTCCAAAATTTCTGGATAAACATTTAATTTTCCTAACTCAGAAGGTGGAGTTTCGTTATTATAATTTCATTTATAACTTGGCCCTTCCAATTCATGCGCCCCTTCTCGTTAATTATTTAATATAATTGTTAATTCGATCCAAAACTATAGTTACAAAAAAAATTATATACGTATACATATATGTAAAAAGGTAGGTTTCCTAATTTATATATATATATATATATAGATATAAATTTTTAATTATTTATAATTAGAACCATTTGTTGATGAGCCAACAAACTTCTTAGATACAAGGTATTTTTGTGCCAAATTTCACTTTGATCGGTTTGATTCTAAAATTCTCGTTCGTATTCGATAATGAACTGAAATTTTCTCAAAATATATAAGTTTTTTGCGAAATCTACCTAAATTTAATAGATTCAAAAAATATTTTACTATTATTTTATACTAAAAATAAACAAAACACTCCCACATACCACACAAAAATAGTTATTATTATACATTTTTGCAATAAATGATAAAAGAAAGAAACAAACAAAAATAATTAAAATTGCTGCTGTTATCGATTCAGTAGAGATTTTTTTTTTTTTTTTTTTTTGTCGTATAAAATAAAAAAGCAATTGTACCGAAGCCGATTTTTTAATTCGGGTTATTCTGATGAAAAATAATAATGATACAAAAAAAACCTAAAATATAAACTGTAGAGAAAAAATCATGTAAAACATAATGAATGAGAAAAAAAAAAAATACGGTGAGAACAAAAAATGAAAATATTAAAAGTACTACAAAAATGCGTTTTTTTTTTAAATTTTCTTATTTTATTGTAAGCATATTTTTTATTTTTATATAAATCAAACTGGAGAAAAAATTCAAATAGGAATTAATCATTTTTATCACCAATTTATATTTCTTAATTAACTTTTATATTTAAATTTTTAATATTAATTTTTGTAAATCACTTACAAAAGAGTCCTTTTTAATTTTCGATCTATCTCCATCCCTATCTTCAGGAAATTTTCTTATGATCACAGAAAAATTATAGGAATTTGATAAATCGATGAAATTGTGGTAATGAAATATTTTTTTTTTATTTTTCATCATTATCGCAGTCTGCTTCGTTTTCAGTGTTCCCTACAAAAAAAAAAAAAAACAGAAAAAATTTATATATATATATAAATAACATAAATATGAAACAACATTTTTTTTAAATTGTTTTAAATTATTTTTTAAGTATTTTCTTATGTAGAGGATGATTATGTTGAATGTTGTTAATATAAAAATGAAATTGTTTGTTATTACCTTTTTTTTCTCTGCTCAGTTTTATAATTTTTATTATTTTATTTTGTTTTTTTTTTTTTTCTCAAATATTATTAAATTGCAAAAGTTAAGGTTAAAATATTTAAAATGAAAAGAAGGAAAAGAAAAATATAAATATTTTTTTTACTGTATTTTAGTGCAAATTCCAAGCCTTAATTTGTTTCCATATTTTTTTCCTGTAGTAAATTTCAGGTCATCATTGAACAATTTTTATAATTTTTTTTTGTCGAAATTTCAGGAATTTAAAATTTTGAATCTTTGTGCGTTACAAAAACGGCTCCAGAAATTCCAGAAAAAAATTTTAGAGTCTAAAATTTTGCTAAGAAAGGAATCGAATGAATTTTTACTTTTCAGGAAATATAAAATTTTGATTGGTCCTGGGTTCAAATAAAATAAACTTAGTAGTCAAATTACCTCAAATTTTGCAGTGATGTAATTTTCGTCATGCTGATCAAAAGTTCTCATTGCACCAAGTCATCGATAGCAACAAGTGAGGTACCAAAAGAAAGATACTAATGACAGCTTTTAACTTACCACAAATAACCTGAATTCATAGGGTGATTCATAAGCTATAAGCAATCGTTTCCATCAAGGAACATCCAAAGTCGAAAAATCTTTGAGGGGCTATAACTCGTTAGGGAAGGGGTTTAGGGGCGAAGGGAAGGAATCTCGTGGTATA
Organism: Dysmachus trigonus; assembly: GCA_949715965.1. Classification (NCBI taxonomy): domain Eukaryota; kingdom Metazoa; phylum Arthropoda; class Insecta; order Diptera; family Asilidae; genus Dysmachus; species Dysmachus trigonus. Next base: position 1,718,647 of record OX454324.1, read on the forward strand.
CCCCGCGGCATCTTGATCTGAATCACCCTGTATGTATTTTTCGGTCTTTTCGATGTATGTAAAAATATATTGTATCCTACTTTTGCAGGTTTATATTATCCGAATTTGATGTTTTTGGAAAATCAATCCTTTACCCCTTAATGGGTTAATTTGTGACCTCGGTTATGACCTTATAAATGACCAATTAAATATTATTAGCGAAAAGCATTTTCTTAAGTAAGAAGACCTGCTCTTTCCGAATCTGAGATCAGATTTGAAAAACGTATCACCAAAAATTAAATATGGTGTCCCAAAGATGCCTAAACTTGAAGCATCGCCTGTCCAAATTTTCATAAAAAAAGTATTAATTTATTCTGAGAAAAAAAGGTCCTAAAGTTACTCATACTGTATATCTTTGTAATGTGTCGCAATCGCAGAATACATGAAAATGTTAGTAACGAATATTTTCAAGATGGCGGATCCAATATGGTGGCCATTACAACAAACAATTCTTGTTTTGCAATGTTCTTTGTTATTTCGTGTTTACAGGCGCACTACGATATATCTGGACGAATTTTTCAATTATATCCCGATATAATAATGAATAATGCTATTGATATTTTTTTTTTTTTTTTTTTTTTACAATTAAAGTGTAAGTGATTGCGGATTCGGGAAAAGTAGTAAAAAGGTTCGGTGACCTTCATTCGCCTTTAAAAACTCGCTTCAAAGCTGACGATTTTTTAGAAAAAAAATTTATATTTTTGTTTGTAGAAACTATGTCAATCTTTCCTTTTATTTCATTTCTGGCTAACATTCCTTTGTAGGTGTTTTAGAACTAGAGAAGATCGATAGAGGTCATTCGAAGATCATGCGGAGGTCATTTGAAGGTGATTTTCGAGAGAAATACAACGAAATTGCCTTTTTTCGCAGTCTGGGAAAAGGATTGTATGATAGATTCAGTCCTTGGATGCTCTTGTCGAGTTATAGCCTCAAGGATTATCGGTAGTGGCCAGTCTAGGGTCATACAGAGGTTATTTGAAGGTCATTTCAAGGGAATCACCACGAAATCGCCTTTTTCGCAGGTTGTCCGGGAAACGGATTGTAGATCCAGTTCTTGGGTGCTCAGGTCGAGTTATAGCCTCAAGGATTATCGGTAGTGGCCAGTCTAGGGTCATCCAGAGGTCATTTGAAGGACAATTCAAAGGTCATTTCAAGGAAATCACCACGAAATCGCCTTTCAGTAATAATATAAAATTAAATAAGGAGTATCAAATTTATTAATAAATTTTGTAGTAAGATGTAATGGTTTAAATTAATTCACATATGTTTAATAATCGAAATCTTCGCTCTCCATTATAATAGCACTGAAAAAATTAAATCATTTAATTATAAATTATGAAACGTGCAATATATATTTATAATTCTTCGAAAATGTCGATGCTTCAAATTTAGGCATCGTTGGGCGGCCATATTTAATTATTGGTGATACATTTTTTTTGAATCTGACCTCAGATTCGGAAAGAGCGGGTCTTTTTACTTTACTTGTTTTTTTCTAATTATATTTAATTAGTCTTAGGCTTTTTATAAAAAATAAAATAATACTAATCGACCGTTAAAAGTCCGCTTCGCCGTTAATTGGGTTTAAAGTTTTAAACATTTTCATTTCAACAGAAAGTAAATTTAAAGATTTTTAAAATGAACCTCTGAAAAATGGCGTCACTGTTCCAGCTGGGGAGATGTAAAATAAAAAAAAATAAAAATTTTTTTTAAATTAAACCGAAGAAAACAATAAAAATTGTTGGCGAAATTTTCACTTCGCATCTGGCTGAAAGGTTTTGTATGTTTGTGTTTTTTTTTTTTTCGTATTAAAGCTTTAACAGGGGGAAGAGAGAGAGAGAGAGAGTGACAGAGAGCGAAATTCGAGAAATGGCGGTTTGTTTGACAGCTTTGACGTCCAATTTTCTTTGACGGTGATTTTAATTTTTCAATTTATTTTGTATTTGACATTTATTTTAATCTTCATTTATGTTTTATCCATTTATATATATTTATATTTATTTATATATTTTGTTCCAGAAGTCGTCTAAAAGAAGATGGGGAGCTGAAATTCTACTTGAATACTACAAGAAAATACGCAACAAAAACCCTCCACTAAAGCTTTTGGAGCATTAAGTTAGAAAAGCTTTTTCTACTTCATACTTAAAAACAAGCTTGTTTTTATCTCTTAAAATTGAGAACTTTCTCTTCTCTAAGCTGGGGAGACTTTCATTCGCCTGCCCGTTCCCCACCTTAAACCTGTGTGTGTGGAGAACATTTCTCGTTTAAAGGGGAGCACTTTCTTATTACAAAATTTCATGGAGTTGGGGAGCTACAACTACTCTTGCACAAAGCAAAATTTTATTTATATATATATATACATATAAAAAAAAAAAAAAAATAAAGAAATCGAATACGAAAAACGCGACTCATCGAAAGGTGGCCAAACATGGGGAAATTTTTGTTGGGGAATTAAGAAGACCGATAGGAGGGAGGGCTGACTCTTATTTTGCTCGAAAATTGCTCCGCTGTTGTGCTGGGGTCTGGGGGAGCTCAGTCTCACCTCAGGTCCGGTTCGAATCTAGTCGTAAAGTAGAACTCAAAAACTGCTGACGAGCGAGAGTCCGTTCGGTGTGTAACTTTTTTTTTCCACAGCAGCAGCAGCAGCAGCAGGCAGCAGGCAGCAGAGGATCCAGAGCTCTAGAAGAAATTGTTAGCAAAAAAATATAAATTTCAATAATAATAATAATAATAATAATAGTAATAATAATAAAAGGAAGGAGAGCAAAATTTCATAATCGACAGCAAAAAAAAAAAAAAAAAGTATAAAAATAAATAATTTCATACAAAAAATAATTAATAATAATAAAGAAATAAAAATTATTAAAAAAAAAAAAATAAATAATCCGCGCCAAAGTGTGAAAAGAAAATTTCCTGTTTATTTTTACTGTTCTTATTTTTTTCTTTAAGAGGAAAAATAAAACAAAATATTAAAATAATAAAAAAAATTCTGGTGGATAGTTTAAATATAAAATATATATATATAAAAATAATAACAAAAGTGGATACAGAATAAAAAATAAAAATTTAAAAAAAATAAAAATAAATACCGCGTGTTGTGTAAAAGACAAAAAATACAAAATAAATAAAAATTAAAAGGTAAGAAAATACCGTTAAAACTATTGAAATACGTAAAAATTCAGGGTTAATTTTTAGTAATATAAAAATTAAAATTCAATTTTTTTATGTGTGTGATTCTTTTCCTGCAAAAAAAATGAAATAATAAAAATAAAATTTGTTTTCTACATTAAAGAAGAATAAGATTTTAAGAACGGCACTTAAACCACTCAGTTATTTGATTGTTAGAAGGAGGGGGAGCGGGGCATTAGCGGGCGGGGCGAAAATGATCCCAACACAGATTTTTGCGATGCGACGCGGACCAGACGACACAAAAATCTTGAGAATTCTTTTTCCTTATTTTCATATGAATCTGGTATTTGTTATTTTATTATTTTAATACATATTAATAGTTTTTATTTAATACTTTTAGGATTAAAGAAAATAATAATAAGAAAACACTTTCCGGGGCGAGAGCTAGGGACTGAGAAAAGGCACTTTATTGGCCTGAGATTATCAACGGGTTGTAAGATTAATTAATACAAGATATTTAGCTCCCTCCCCATTTCCTCTGCTACACTCTAATCCAACCCACCACCTTTAGATTATTATTATCAAAGTCAAAAAAACTTCATCTCAGTTTTTATTAAAGGCAAAACAAGATGAAAAATATTTTCTTATTTTAATATTCTTTTTTCTTGTTGTGTAGATTTATAAAAGGGGAAATAAAATTTACAACAACGCAATTTTTATTATATTTTAGTTATTTTAATTGTGTCCTTTTTTTCAATTACTCTAATGTTTGTTTTCTATTTAGTTTTCCTACAATATAATATAACAAATATTTTTATATATTTTATTAAAAAAAATCTTAAATATAATATAAATTAAAAATATTAAAAATATAATAATATAAAATAAATCCACCATCCATATGTTGAAGACAGATCGTAAGTTTTCTAGGTCGTGGGAAGGGGTAGCCGAATACAGTGTTGTGATACAGAGAGGGGGGAAAGTGTGTGTGGAGAATTGTGAAGAGCAGAAGGGTGGGGAGGGTAGCGGAGCGAGATTCTCGCCTAATTCTATCCACTAAACTTTGTCCGATTGCGTTTACAAATTTTGCAGGACAGTGGCGTAAAATATACCATAGAAAATATTTTTGGTTTAGGAGAAGGGGTGTTCTGACTGGTTGGAATATGGATCTAGAACCAGGGGAAGGGAAGTGGGACGAAAAATAATACGTCTAAGAATTTCGGGAGAGAGAGAGAGAGAGAATAGCAGAAAGCTTCTAAAAAAACTTTTCAAGTTTTTAGTTGGGTGGGGCGGTGATTTTTAGTTAAAATTTCATTCCATTGGTATTTTTACGGGTGGGGGTGGTGGGGAGAGGGGTATTATTTTTCACAATCCTTCACGAAAAGACTACTCATTTTTTTTTTTTTTTTTTAAGAAATAGTAGAAAAATGTTCCCGCGCTCTCTTACTATTTATTTGTGTATATATTTTTTTTTTAAATTTCTTACCATTCTCATAATAAATAAATAAATAAAAATAAAATTACAGAACTCGTATTATAAAGAAAAATCCAATTTTCAAGTATATTTTCAATAATACACATAAAGAAAAAGCTCTTTTCCATACCTCTCTGAAAATTTTGTGAAGTGAAGCGGACAAATTTTTAATAGTAATAATTTTTATTTTTTTCTACCATGATTTAAACAATTCCCCTTTACTTGCGGAATTTGCATTTTCGAAATATAGCGTAAGGAAATATTGGAATTTAATTTTTCAGTTTTTCTCATGTCGCAAAAGCCTGTAGATTAATTTTTCAAGCTGTATTAAATTTCTCTTTACTTGCAGAATCTGGGGAAATTATAAAATTATAAATAAATAAAAAAAATAAATAAAAAAAAAAATAAAAATTAAATATCTATGTTGTGATTTAATGTGAAAAACCAAACGAAGCTATTAAGCATGCGCCGCAACCCGTTTCGGCAAGAAGGTGAACCGTCTGCTGCAGCTTGCGGTTTAAGTACTGCTAACTTTGAACGATAATACGTTTAAAAATATTTAAAAAAATACGACCTTAAAAATATTTATGTTATTCCGCTAACTTCACAAGTCTCTCTCTTTCTCTGTCGCTTTTCTTCTTATTGAAGCTTCTTATCCACTTTTTACAGTGCAGCAGGTTATTGTTAGGTAAGGCGGTGGGGAGATGGGCAGGGGGCTGAACAAGAAGAAGAAGAAGAACCATGTTAAACTAAACCACCTGGCAGCTGGTGGCCAAAAGCTTTTTCTTGAGAAACATATTCGTGCACACGTATTCAAGAGTAGATAACAAATCTAACAAATAAGCAGAGCAAAAAAATGAAATGGAATATTTTCCTTATAATAATACAAAATGTCACTGAATGCTCTCCCCCTCCCCTGCTTCGACGTTTCGTCAATGTTTGCTTTTCCCCGCCAATTGAATAAAATAAACTAGTTTATCAGCTCTTTCCCCCGTCCCCACAAACAAACACATTCATTCTTTGTATATTGCATTGTTGTTGGTTGTGTTTCTGCTTTTTCAAATACAGTGGCGTAGAGAAGAAGAATGAAATTTTGTCTTCTTCTTTTGTTGGATAGTACGGCTGAAGGGGGGAGGGGAATGGCAGCCACATTCTCCACTTAACGGGTGAAAGTGCGTGTAAAATGGTAATCGATTAAGTGCGTGCTTTTTTGAAGCAAAGGAGAGGAGGAGGAAAGGCATATCATGTTCTGTGATAAGTTTTTATATGCATACATATATACATGCTCACACAAACACATAAAAAAAAAGTAATACTGTATTTTCTCCCGGGAAAAAAGGAAAAACAGCAAAAATCATGAAACGCAATGAAACCAGCGGCGTCCGGAGAATTTATAAAAATGGGCTTTATATATATGTATATATATTTGTATGTAAATATAATAATTGTTGGTCTTTTAATGATAAAAATTTAAAAGTAAAAAAAAAAACATTTTTAAAAACAAGCTTTAAATTAAATCAAAACCCATCAATTTATTACACTATTAATATCCCGATAAACTTTTATATCAAATTGTATAATGTAATAAATTTATGGTTTTGATTTAATTTAAAGCTTGTTTCTAAGTCTGTTCATTTAATTTTTCGTATTTTTCTCAGCAAATCCTTTCATTTGATACCCATATCATGATGGTAGATAAGAAAATTTTGTCCGCCATCTTGGAGCGTCCGCCATATTGAATTAAGGAGGTTGACAAAAAAAAAACAAAAAAAACTGTAATCCACCATCTTGTATCCTCGGCCATTTTAAAATGACATCAACTCGTTTTATCGTTTCCTGCGCTTCAAGCTCTTTCATTTGATACCCATATTAACAGGGTTGACAAAATTATACCCCACCATCCGCCATCTTGTGCCGGTGGCCATTTTGAAAATATTACAATATTAAGTATTGCATATTGTATTGTCACCAAATCTAAAGTTATATGTAAAATTTCAGCAAAATCGGTTAGGAGGAAATGGTTAAAATGCAGTTGCAAGATTTGACCTAAACAAACAAACATACATACAAACATTGCAATTTAAACAAAAGGGTTGGGAAGAGGGGAGGGGAGGAGGATTTTGTACGATTATGTTAAAAACAAAATATATATATATATATTTATAAATTAATAATAAAACCTTTCAAATACCTTGTAAAATGCTTTGTTGCTCCCCGCTTCCGCCACTGGATTCTGTTTTGGATAGTGCGCGATTACAAATCGATTTTTCCTAGAGCTGCACCCCGCTCTTTCGGGGAACTCCTCTTGCTTACCTTCAACTCTTCCGTCTGTCTGTCCTTTTTGGTTTCTCTAATAAAGCCCTTTTTTGTTTTGTTTTTTATATTATTTTCTTTTCTTTCTTTTAAATTCAAAAAGAACATTCTGTTTTTTTCCTGGGACTGAAATAATATAATATAAAATAAATAATAATATTACATTTTTTTTTTTAAATATTATTTTTTTTTTTTTTTTATTATTTAGATATATAAGAATTAAATAATACGTAAGAAATAATTTTAAAATTATACCTCTTATTTGCAATTAACTAATTTTTTTCTCCCTGTCACAAGCTGGTCCACGTGCTCCCTGAGGCTTACACAATCCGACCCCTCTCTACTCCACCCACCCCTCCCGTATCCTATCTTCCCCTTTCTCTCCTACCCCAAGCCTATGAGATAAAAAGTTGTTCGGCAAATTTTGCTCCATAATTTTTTTTTTGTGTGGGGAGCTTTTTAAAAAGCCTATTTTTTTCCTTAAAACAAGGAAAAAAAATTCAATCCCTTCGTTCATTATTTATTTTTTAATTAGGAAATTAGGATAAAAAAAAATGTGCTTTTTTTCTTCTTCTCTTTTTGATTATGTTCTTTTCGTAGTTCATATCAAAATGTTTATTAACAAATTTACCACATTTTCTTATTTTATTCTTCCTCTCTTGTTGAAGGGCGCAACACCTTCAAATTCACCACATGATTTCTAGGGAAAGCATTTTTAATTAATTAATTAAAATCTCCTGATACAAGTCTAGAATTTATTTACAATTAATAATTCAAAACTCACCAATATCAAATTGTTCCCTGTTGAAAATTTTGTTGGCTGGAATACTTTAACTGGAGCAACAAACAAAACAAAACAAAACGCGAATTTCTTGAGAGATTTCCTTTTTATTAAAGGAGAGAATCTGGAATTCAAATTTTCCCATCCATTTCCCCTACTTGATTCCGAAACCCCCCCCCCCTTTCATAATTTTTCCTATAGACAAAAATTCTCTATCTCCTTCTTACTTTATCATTTCCTTCGAATTATGAAATGTAGACTCTCAAGGGACATTAACTTTATGGATGTAGGGGAACGGGGAGGGGATGACAAATGGTTCGTTAGGGGAAAATCATCCCCTCACTGACCATCTGTTTCTCTCTTTCGCTCTCACACTCACTTTCTCTGTAACTTTCGAAAAAGTTTGAATCCTTCCCTCAGTTTCGCCCTTCCTTTCAAATCTTACCGTTTGTTTAAAAATAACAAAAAAATTATAACGTTATTGTTAATAATCATTTTTAAAAGAAAATCTTTATTTCAATAACCGAATGAATAAATTAACAGTAAAATAGAGTGACAGTACAGTAGGTAATGGAGGGGAGAGAGGGGAATTTTTTTAAATATTTTTTTTTTCCCTAAGAAGATTCCTTGTTCTTCTTCTTATACTTTCTCCGCTTTCATAATCAGGGCAGGGGAGGGGATGAATTCGATTTCCTTTCGACGGGAGGCGAACAAACTTCGGGACTTCAGTTAAAAGCGACCTGCTTAAAAAGCGAGGTGGATTTGTGCGAGCGGTTTCAAAGAATTATACAAAAAAAAAATAAAAAAATAAATAAATAAAAATAAACATAATATACATAATAATAAAAAAAAAAGATTACGCACAAATTCTCTTTATTTTATATTTTATTTATTTTTACATTAAAATTATTATTAAAGAATACTAATAAAAAACACAGGCACACAAAATAATAAATTAATAACAAACAAAATAAAGGGTAAAAAAAATTTGAACAGAAATTCATTCCGTCCCCTTTCTTTTATAAAATTTAAATAAAAATACAATGTGAAGTTGGTCACGATCCCATGCAACAGTTTTCTGTTTGTTTTAGTTTTCATAAATTCCCCAAATAGGGAATTGTAAATTAATCCTTCGAAAAGTAAAATAAAAAATAAAGAAGAAATATAACCGCTGAAGTAAGTTAATTTGTTTGTTTAGTTTTTTGTTGAGTAGTTGTGTTTTTGTAACAAGATGTTGTGTTAATAATAATAATAATACTTGATAATAAAAATAAAACATTTTAACGAATAATAAAACACACTGGATATATATTTTTTTTTAGAAGAGAAATTTTTTATCACCTTGAAAAATGTTTTCCGCCATCCTTCTCAAATGTGAAGTTACCATTTAGATAAAATATTTTTATCATATTTTATTTGTCGTCTATTCTTTAAAAAAAAAAAAATGAGAAAGAAAAAAAAATTAAGGAAATTATCCTGTCAAAAATGTTTGTCATTTTCTCAGAAAAGAAAAAGAAAAACATTTTCTTATTTATTTTTCCTTTGGGGAGATGGGCAGAAAAAAAGGCCTAATTGAATAAAAGTCCCTCTTGCGTTGATGTTATGCACCCCTAAATGTACCCCACTGCCCCGGGCAAAAAAGCTTATACACAGCACCACACATTTTCGTAGGGCAGGAAATGAATCAATCTTTTTAAAGCGTATTAAATCGTTTCTGGAAAGTAGGCCAAACCCCTCCCCGGTCCAATTCCTTTCTCAACTATGGGGAAAGAGGGCTTCATCATTTCGGTTCTCAACTTTAGACAAACTTTCAATTATACCCTCAAAATATAGGTACCAAAAAGGTCCAAATTACAAAAAGGGATGTTGGGTTTAATGAAAATAAATATATACATAGTATACATATGTATTAAACCCTTAAATAAATAATAGGTAAATTTTATTATAAATTCAGTAACCCCAAAAACCCGAAATGTACAGTGCCTGGCCAAAAAATTAGAACCACCATAGAAATTTCATAAGTTCTCAGTTCCGATGTGCGTTAAGTCATAGGAAATGAGACGATATTGCACAAAATTAATATTTTAAAACTGCCTGAATTTGTACAGTCATGCTCTCTATGCAAGCTCTAATGCAATCTTTAATTTCAGGAGCTCTTTGCCACACTTCCTTAATATTTTGAATTAATACTTCACGAGTGGGTTTTCGTCTTTAGTAAATTAATTTTTTTTAATACATACAATACATTTTCAATAGGGTTCAGAGCAGGCACCTTGCCAAAGCAAAAGAGGAACATTATTGCTTGAAAGAAAAGTTTTTGCTGCTTTTGCAGTGTGGCATGGAGTTCCATCTTGCATAAAGTTAAAAGATGAAGAGTGAAATTCGATTTCGACGTTTCCTAAACTGTTGTACTACTGTGATCAAAAAGTAAAGCCAATTTGTTTATAACTTTGAGAATTTTTATTTATTCTTCCAAATCTATATCATCCCCTTCAAAGTAGTCCCCGCCCTGTACAATACACCTATGCCAGCGATTTTGCCAATCCTCGAAACACTTCTGAAACTAGATGATTGCAATGGCCTTCAGTTCCTTCTTCGATTTTTCTTTTATCTCATCAGTCGATTCAAAACGGTGTCCCCGAAGCGGTCTTTTGAGCTTAGAGATTAGCCAAAAGTCACATGGAGCTAAATCGGACGAATACGGTTGTGGAACGACATGCATCGAATTTTTGATGAAAAAGTCTCGAAGAACCAATGCAGTGCAGTGCAAGAAATTGAGTGTTTTTGGAACCAATCGAGATGTAACTCTTGTCGAGCACAAATGTTCTTTCAAAATGGTTTGGACCGATCCAAATGAAATGTTGACAGTACCAGCAAGGTCTCTAATTGTCAACTGACGATTTTTGATTTCATTGACATATTGTTCATTGATTAATGTTGATGGTCGTCCGGGACGCTCTTTGTCTTCAATGCTTTCTCTACTTTCTTTGAACTGTTTATATCACTTGTAAACATTTGTTTCAGACAAATCCTAATCGCCGAAGGCCTTCTGCAACATTCTAAACGTTTAAATTTAATTCTGCAAACAAAATTTAATGCAACGTCTTTGCTCAATAAAATTACACATTGTAAAAATCGAAAAATTCACTTTTAGTTGCTCAGAAAACACAACGAAACCAACAAAATGACGTACTGGCGATTTTACACAGATATGAGTGACAGTGCTACCGAACTAAAAACAAGAAGATTTGCTCGAATCGATGTACCCGCGCAATTGAAATTCAAAATTAGCTTTACTTTTTGATCACAATAGTATACTGATCTTTTCTCAGGGTACCCTCCACAACATAAAGGGTTCCAAGTCCTTCTGCAGTAATTGTACTATAGTAACTATAGACCAGTCTGCAAGATTTCTACAATTGCTAAATTATTTGAAAAGCTGGTGTACAGTAAGTTGGTTTCATTGGTTAAGAATGTTATTTCTCCGTTGCAGCATGGTTTCCTATATTAGAAACTAATTTTTTTGCGGGCAATCCTATATTAGAAATTAATTTTTTTTGCATGAATAAATGCTTGAAAAATACAAGGAAAAATGTAAAAATTGAAATTCTGCGATTTTTTCCTCTGGAAATTTTGGGGTTTTTGCCTAGAATCATCTAGTTATTTTACTTAGAGTCGCTTTAGCCAAAAAACCCCATCCAATTTAGTAATTTTTTCTAATTAGGTACTTGTTAAATTCTCTTGAAAATGGACTTCAGTGTGACATAATCTTCACAGACTTTGCCAAAACATTTGATAGGGTAGACCATGCAATTTTGATTTACAAGCTAGTATCATGAACTGGCTTAAATCCTACCTTAACGGTCGTACTCAGTATTTTCAAATCGATGATGTCCTCGCGGATCCTATTGAAGTTACTTCTGGTATTCCCCACGGCAGCCACTTAGGACCACTTCTATTTTTGTTATTTATAAATGACATACCGTCTATTCTGGTTCATTCCTAGTGTCTCATGTATGCAGATTATCTAAAAATATATTCATGTATTAAATCCCCATTGGATTGTGATAATGTGCAATTTCACTGATTGGTGTAGGAAGAATAACTTATATTTTAAATGTCTTCAAGTGTCAGTATTGTACATTGCATCGTCCTAGGGGTCTTTTTTTATGTAAAATTTGATTTTTTCAGACATGTTGACTATATTGTCACTAATTCACTTAGATCTTTATATTTCTTCTTCGTAAGATCAATACTCGAATATTGTTGCATCGTATGGGACCATTATTATGTGTCTCCTTCGGGCGTTTAACAAAGTGTGCATTTGGTTTATTGCGTTGGAATGTCGAAACGCCTGACTATAAATACAGATGTTTTTGACTTGGTATTCATTCGTTAGATGTTCAACGAAAGTACTATGCTACAACGTTTGTAAGGGATGTTATTTATCATCAAATTGACAGCCCTTTTATACTGTTTCAAATGGGTCTTTACGCAACCTCTCGCGACCTTAGGTCTCGTGAACTTTTTCATGTTTGTTACCATAGAGTGAATTATGGTCTTGATGAGTCTGTCACCTGTTATTGAACGCTGGCGAACTCAGTTTGTACATTTGTAGATCTATGAAAACTAACTATAGTAAATTTTTCGGTCGTCTTTAGACTTTTCCCTTTGCGTCGAAGGGGTAATTGCAGAATTTTCCCTCAACTGCTTAGAAATTCTGGACACTTATAAGGGGAAACCTGCTGAAGTCGTCCAATTTCCCATATTGCACTCTTTTTCTCGGCTGCAACGTCTCCTTTTCTTCCCATTATGATTTCTGATAAAAATATTAACATTTTAATCATTGTCTTCGTATAATTCAATTATACACTTATTAAAATTACGTACACAATACTCAAAATTACAACGCCCTTACTTCCTTTTTCTTCGATAACTAGAAGTGTGGTTGCAGTTCAGTCAAAGAACAGTGGACAATAAATTGCCTTTTTTATATAACATTCCTTAAAATGTAATGTCGTCATATAATTACACAAGTATCAGTCCTTTTTTTCTTATTAGCTTTAAGTAGGAAGGAACATTTTTAAAAAAGGGTCGACTGTGAAAGAAAGAATTCAGTAAAGATTTCAATGGTGGTTCTAATTTTTTGGCCAGGTACTGTATTTTCATTTTCAAGGAATTAATGACTTTTGAACAAAAACATTTCTGTTCGGTTCGTTCGGCCTCAGCTTAAATAGTATATTAAGAAACAACGGCGGTAACTAGCTGATTGCCCACGATGGCAGTGTTATCTGGTACTGTCCGAGTTGCAACTGCATGGGCATGGGCACCGAAATGCGTGCGGTAACCTAGTAGCTGCCCCGCACGTGTATTGAAAATTAACCTTTAGAGGACCGGAAAACCGATATATCGGAGGAATTTTTTGTCATAAACAAGATCCAAGGCGTTTTTGGGGTTGCTGATCACGAATCTGGGGTTAGATTTGATAAATGCATTCACCCTAACCCCCACTACCCCCTCCCCTACTTTTCAAATGCCTCATTTTTTAGTACTCCCGAAACTCGGTGAAAACTCGACCATCGATTCCTGATCACGAATCTGGGATCAATTTTGAAAGATATCAATAAAAATAAATAATAATAATAAAATAATAAATTTTTAGGTAATTCTAGAGCTAGAGTGTGGGGTAGGGATATGTAAATTGATCAAATCTGACCCCGGATTCATAATCAGCGACTCCGAAAACCCCTAGAGTCACATTTTCACCGAATTTTAACAATTGCATAAAATTTAATACTACACAATTTTTCATATCCCGATATATCGGCTCGCCCTGTGATATGAACTTTGTATATAGTTGATATGTGATACCAGATACAAATTTGGGCACTTTTCAAGGGTGATGTTAGCTCTCAAATTCCGGCCGTCTAAAGATTAAATTTCGGTTTTTGCTGATTTACACGAAGTTAAGAGATTTATGCAGTAGAAATTTATATCAGGAAAGAAAAAGAAAAAGAAAAAAGAATGATTAAATTTCACATTTAATTTTGAGGAAGAAAAATGCTTTAATTAAAGTTTTCCCTCAAAATTCAGTCTACAGAAATGCGTGCTGGTTTACAAGATAATTTTTCTTCTGATAACCACATATAAGTTTATATATATTTATATATTTAATTTTTAATCTAGAAACACCGTCTTTACCTTAGCATACAAAAGAAAAAGAAAATTGATCGTCAGTTTGACGCCTATTTTTAATATCCCTCAAAACCTCCCCCTTTCCCTTTATCCCCAACGAAAATTTGCCAAGAAGTCACAAGAAATAAATTTTGCAAAAAACTAAAAATATATCAACGAGAAGAAAATTAAAATGAGAAAATGTTTCGATGTTATTATTATTATTATTTTTAATTTTATTATTAAACATATAAATATATTTTTTTTTTTATATATATACAAAAGTAACGTCCCGCAGAGTTTTCAGAAATTAAATAAGCTGTCAAACATTGTTGACATTTTCTCTAATTATGTCATGCTCTTGTTGATCAGAGGGGAAAGGAAGATGTATTTTGTTTGAGACGGTGGCAGGGTATGGGAGGGGTTTTAAGTAATAAATTTCTCCCCTTCCCCTCCTCACCGCACCCGTCTTCTGAATGTGAACAAGAAATTACAGCAAAATCTTTTTTGCAGAAAATACAAATAAATTTTGTTTGAAATTTATTGTCCTTGGGGGAAAAAGATTATTTTTACTAAAATTCTATTTGAAAAATAAATTCTTTTCTGTTTTTTTTTATTATTTTATTTTAATTAGCCCAAAAACTGTTTTGGCGGAAATAAAAAATCACAAGTAAAATGAATTAGTAATAATTAAATTCTGTTTTTTGTGTGTTTGTTTACAAGAATAAATTAAGCATTTAAAAACTTATCTCGTTTGAGCGTAGAAGGAACATTTTATTTTCGATAAGAAAACCATTAATTTTGACGATGATCAGCGCGTTCCGAGCACATCCAAGCGACTGAGCGCGGACTCCCGTCAATTTTCTGAGTCAGAATATTTAAAAATGTCTTCAAATTTCAATATTTTGTAAAAATATATTTTGACGATTTTTGTTTGAGCCATAAAATTAAATGGGGAAGAACCACACATAAAATTTGTTTGTCGTTTTATTTATTTATACGATTACTATTATTATTATTTTTTTTAAATGATTAACGAAAAGAACAAATAATAAGGAAAAATAATGGGAAATTTTTTTTTTTACATTTTTAATTGATTAATATTCCCTCTTTTATAACGGCGAGAAAAATTATTACTATTATTATTATTATTTTAAATTAATTTATCGTTCTCTGTGAAATAAAAAGTGAATTAAAAACAAATTAAAAATTATATCCAACAAAAAAAAAGGAGGGAGAGAGTGAGAGCGAGAGAGAGAGAGAGAGAGAGAGAGAGGAAGTTATTAGAGAGTGTTCAAAATGTCCGCGAATAGTCAAACAACCCAGCCCCAAAATCAGCCCAGTCAACAGCAGACACAAAATCAACAAAGTCCGCAGCAGCCGGCCCCGCAGCAGCCGCCGCCACAGAATCAAAATCAACAGAAGAAGACATCAACAACAGATCGTGTTATAGACAGTAAGTAATAATATAATATACACTAATGGTAAAAATAATAATTTGTTCTATATAATTATTAAACTTAAGGGATTTTTATTATGAAAACTAGCTTTATCATGCGTACGTTGCTATACCTCCCCGAAAATAATCGGTTTTATCGAAGAATTTATAAATAAAATATCTTATTCACCATTAATCTAAACGTAAATTAAATTTCAGTTATTGCGGTAATACAGTGGAGGAAATAGCTATAAAATCACTTATATTTTGGTAATTATGTACAAACTGGTCGGATGTTTTAGAACCAACTTTTAAAATATAATTCGTTAGCATATTTAGCGTTAATAAACGTTAAATTTTTTTAGTTTTTGTGAACAGTATTGAAAAGCTATCAAATATATAAAAATTAGGCCTTTCCGGAAGGGAAATAGATATAAAATCACTTTAAATTTTTAACACATTTTATTTAAATTTAAATAAATTAAAAATCTATAGAGCTACCGCGCTTCTTAATAAGCTCAAATATTCTTCTTGTCATTGACAAAATTAAATTTTCAAATATTTTTTTGCCTATTTTACTCCATTCCTCAATAATTTTCAATTTGAGTTCTGAAACATTATTAAACTGCCGTCCATTTTCATAAACTCTCCTGGTAAGGATACCCCATAAGTTTTCGATGGGATTTAAGTCCGGTCTACGAGCCGGCCACGGCAAAAGTTCGATATTTTTGGTCCTAAACTAATTCCTCGAATGTGTTGACACATGGATTGCCGCATTATCTTGCAGGATTATCCAATTTCCACCGTTTTGATTGTCACCAAATTCGATGAGGACCTCCTCCAGAAGTTCAGTGTACTTTTCGGAATTCATCTTATGTGTAATGAAACATACAGGAGTCGATCCAAGGAAGCAAAAAGCTGCCCAAATTATTACTGATCTGCCTCGAAAATTACGACTCATAATTGTCTCCTTTTCTTTTCTTAAATCGTGCCGATAAAACTGGCACCTGTCTGGACCATCTAAACTGAATTTTTGTTCATCACTAAAGATGGCCTTTTTCCATTCTTCAGTACAAGACATGTGGTTTTCCGCGAAATGCAGCCTCTGATCTTTATGGCTTTGTGTCAGTTCCGGTTTTCGCATCCTTTTCCTCAATTCTACCTGATTCGACTCCGCCAGAATTTGTCGCACGCGTCGTACCGTTATGGGCAAATCAAGGTCACGCTGAATTTGTGATGCTACCGACTTTCCTACCATTGCCTTTGAAATAATTTGGAATTTATCACGCGGTGTTAACTTAGGACGAGCTCCTGGACACTGATTTTTATTGTATTCATCGCCTAAAACAATGAAATTTCGCAACACAGTAAAAGACCTGGAAATCAGGCGAGAAATTTCCCTAATGGATTTTCCCATTTCCCGAAACGCAGAGATCCTTCCCTTTTTTTCTTCAGATAAAACTACCCCTCTTGACATCCTTAAAAAATTGAACAAATTATGTAATTTTAATTAAAAGTTCGCGTTAAAACTCTTTAGTATAATTATCTGAACCTACCCGATTATAAATTTTAATAATTTTGTCAAAAAAACTTGTAGAAATTGAAAATACATATACTGATTTTATAATTATTTCCGTTTTTTAACCTTGCAATTCGAGCACCAAATTGAAAGTGAATATTTTTTCAACACTTAACGGGTATTTATAGTACAGTACCTGACCTTTTCCGGACGGCAATAAAACAATTGAACTATATAAGGGTACTCCTTACAAAAATAATTGTAGGAAACGACCATACCATTAAATTTATAAAATAATGCTGAGTGATTTTATAGCTATTTCCTCCACTGTAGTACCATTTCCTTAACAAAACGGTATCTATCTATATATCTATCTTCTACCTATCTTCAATTTATCTCAGGTCCATGTGATTTTAAGTTTTTCGTCCACCATCTTGGATCCGCCATTTTTATCTTTGCAAATCTGACCTCAGATTCGCAATCAGCGACCTCGAAAACCCCCTAGAGCTATTTTATGCTCAGATTTATAAAATTTTAATGTATTTGTCCGCCATCTTGAACCCGCCATTTTGAATTTCTTAAATTTGACCTCAGATTTGCAATCAACGAACTCAAAAACCTCCCTGTATAAGTTTTTAAATAAACCCATTAAGAACTTCTTTTTTAATAGTCATAATATTATATGGGTCATTCCATACAAAATCATCAAAATTTAAAAAAAATTGAAGCCGCACTATTTTTGATTTCGACGAAACTTGGTGGGTATCTTTGTTTAGATGTCAGAAGAGAAAATTCACCATCATTTAATTTTTCTGATGTCTCAGCTTCGGTGCGCGACCGCTAGAGTACTCAAAAAGTGTGATTTTTACGCTCTACTACCATGCGCTGTCAAAATTGTTCTATTAGAGATATTTGAACATTTGTGGTTGCAATTGAAAGCTACAATATAGTAGTTTTAGGAAAAAAATATAGAAATAGAAAAATATTTTTATTCGAAGTATACTAGCATCCTGAAAATACGATTTTTTTCACATTTTTATATGATTTTCAAATGGCTGTAGTATCTTCCCTGGTAAATTAAAAATATTTATTTTTTGTGTACATCATGTCCATATATTAAACAAAACAACAGTCCATTATAGACTCGTTCGACAAATTTTTTATATTAAAAAAATAAGCTTGAAATTTGAAAATTTCTGAAAATTGCATATTTCGAGTTTCAAAATGAAAATGTGGGACAGGAGATAGAGAACTGAAATTCTCAGGAAATTTAGGTGTAACCTTGAACTTTAAAGACCCGTTGAGTTTGTTTTGTTTTTTGCATCCCTCTAGGAATTACAGCCATTTCAATACAGGTAGTAATGCAGATTTTCCTTTTTAATTAGTTTCTTTTCTTACTTCACAATACGAGGAAACAATAATGTAGTAATAAAAAAAGAACAATGTGTAGCAGATACTCCGTAAATGCTAGCAAACAAATGAGATCAAGCCACTTTACATCCTTTTGTAGTATATCATAAAAAAGATAGTTTGATTAAGTTAAAAACATTTTGTGTAATTAGGGACTACTTAACCCATAGTACTGTAGTTTTCTATTCATTTCAAAAAGTGTTCATTCAATACATCAAAAGATATTATCCAGAATTTAAAAAAGTTAAATATTTCATCGATGGATCAGCGGCTCAATACAAAAATAAGAAAAATATTGTTAATCTATGTCATCATAATGATAATTTTGGGTTGGAAGCAGAGTGGTATTTTTTTGCCACTTCTCACGGGAAAAGTCCATGTGATGGAACGATCAAACGAATACTGCGGAAAGCTAGTTTACAACGAATTGAAGATCGTCATATATTAACTACTAAAGCTATGTTCAATTTTTGTTCCGAACGAACTGGAATCGATTTTTTTTTTTTTTTTTTTTGTATACAATGCTGATGTTGAAGCTGCGGATAAATTTTTATGTGATAGATTTAGTAATATTATTACAATAAAGGGAACAAGAATGTTTCATAGTTTTGTACCCATTTCTCAAAGTAAACTGAAAATTCGTAAATACTAGGCTTCAAATAATTCAGAAATTGTAAGTATAAGTATGTCTAACATGTCAAGCAATATAATATAAAATATTAATAATTCATTGTTGTATTAATAATGATATTAATGTTAGAGTAACAAAATAAAATTCTGATATTTGAAATCGCATTCTTCATTTACGATAAATTGCATTCTTCTTTTGGGATATATTTATTTAAATCGCCTTCTTCATTTGGGATGTATGTATACGGAGTATCTACTACATATTGTTTTGGTTTTTATTGTTTTTGTTGTTCTTTTTTATTACTGCGTTGTTGTTTCCTCGTATTGTGAAATAAGAAAAGAAACTAATTAAAAAGGAAAATCTGCATTACTAGCTGTATTGAAATGGCTGTAATTCCTAGAGGGATGCAAAAAACAAAACAAACTCAACGGGTCTTTAAAGTTCAAGGTTACACCTAACTTTCCTGAGAATTTCAGTTCTCTATCTCCTGTCCCACATTTTCATTTTGAAGCTCGAAATATGCAATTTTCAAAAATTTTCAAATTTCAAGCTTATTTTTTTAATATAAAAAATTTGTCGAACGAGTCTATAATGGGCTGTTGTTTTGTTTAATATATGGACATGATGTACACAAAAAATAAATATTTTTAATTTACCAGGGAAGATACTACAGCCATTTGAAAATCATATAAAAATGTGAAAAAAATCGTATTTTCAGGATGCTAGTATACTTCGAATAAAAATATTTTTCTATTTCTATATTTTTTTCCTAAAACTACTATATTGTAGCTTTCAATTGCAACCACAAATGTTCAAATATCTCTAATAGAACAATTTTGACAGCGCATGGTAGTAGAGCGTAAAAATCACACTTTTTGAGTACTCTAGCGGTCGCGCACCGAAGCTGAGACATCAGAAAAATTAAATGATGGTGAATTTTCTCTTCTGACATCTAAACAAAGATACCCACCAAGTTTCGTCGAAATCAAAAATAGTGCGGCTTTGACCATTTGATGGTTTTCTGTAGAATGACCCATATGTCATTGAATTTTCGATTTTCATACGACATTTTATCATATTCTGAAAGTTCATGTAATTTTATATCAGTATTGGACCAATTCAGAATTTTTATGTGAAGGTTTCAGTAGAATTTAGGGCGGCTAAAAAAACTTATGAAAATGCGTCCTTTTGGGCTTTAACGAGTTAAGAAGTTACATGCCTGGGTCTCCTTAAAAAAACTCTCCTCCACGATGTTCACACTTATCCCCAATGGTTTTTCACTTTTGGAAACAGTCCTGGAATGCTTCTTTTGTGACGTTCTTCAGCTCTTTTGTCGCAGTCAGGAATCATGGTAAATCTTCTACCTTTTATTAAAGGTCTTTCTTAGCGACTTCCAACAGGGTTGGGTACCGGGACACTCCGGCGTTGAGGGAAATGAGGTTGCTGATGAACTTGCCAGGGAAGGTTCATCTTCTCGATTCAAGGGTCCTGAGCCCTTCTGCAGCATTGGCTGGTCTTCGTCCAAAGCTGTGATAGAAGAATGGGTCAGGAATCTACAGTACATACACTGGAATAACATCCCTGGGATCCGGCAAGCTAAAGAGCTCGTCAGACCCTATACCTACACTGAAATCAATGCTTTGATTAAAGCGGATCTCAGACTGTTGGTAGGTTACCTAACTGGCCACCATGGGCTAAGATACCACCTATATAAAATAGGTCTGTCAAATGAGACGGATTGTCGTCTGTGTCTTGAAGACGACGAAACTACATCACACATTTTGTGTGCTTGTCCGGCTTTAGCACGGTTAAGAAGAAAGATCTTCGGTCAGGAGTTCTTGGACTCGGCTGAAGCTCGGTCATCTTCTGTAAAAGACCTTCTGGCGTTCCTTACGGTAGCAGATCGTCTTTTACTGTAAAGGTGCTTCGGCACAAAAGACCGTTTGGTCGCAGTGCCCACCATAAGGGTCACCCCTAACAACAATAATAATTAAAGTTCTTTAGAATTTGGGGAACAAGAAGAAATTACAAGGAGGTTAGGTTTGTAGAATGGGTAGATAGAAGAACAGTGATCGAATGTTTGGCCCAAAACTCGAGAGTTTTGAGAGCTGAGAATTTCACAGTAACTTTTTGCTCGTTCAAGTAATTCATTCTAAAATCCGCCAAACGAAACAAAACACATTTCACAAACAACCGCGTAGCTAATCAGCCAATAATGATATTTGCAGTCATAAAATTACCTTTTAATCAGCGGATCTGTACGAAGAAGGCACAAAGCGGATTTCCCTGGAAACAAAAAAATATTAACGAAATATTTCAATTCAAGCGCAGATCAATCGATACAGCTCAATTGCACTTGAAAATAAGGAAAACAGTTAAAGAAAACCAAATAGAAAACAATGAAAAAGATAAAAATAAATTATACTCACGAAATGAACGCTATGATAAACGAAATAATTAAATCAAAATGAAAATAAATCGAAATCCAATGAAAATTCAATTTAACAATGAAATCGGAAACATTGAAAATCATACGTGACAGCAGCTGTCAAGAAGCAAGCTGTCAAGAAGCAAGCAGTCAAAAAGCAAGCAGTCAAAAAGGAAAGCTGTCAAGAAGCAACCTGTCCGGCATGATCGTTATTGATTTAGTATTGCATGTGTTGCTGTTACGTTCAAACGATGTCGCTCCCATTGCCGTAAAATATTTAACACGCTTGCTTTTATGTCCAACCGACTGTTTAAAAAATATATAACACGCGCGTATTCGAATTCAACGTTGTGTGAAAATTTCAAAGCAATTGGTGAAGAACTTTCAGAGATTTAAGATTTTGAACAAACGAACATTTACATTTTTATTTATATAGATTATTTTAGAAATTATGCTATCGTTTTTTATTTGGCTAAGTTTACAATTGCGATTGATAGGATTAGATTTTCTTGATGTACACTCTGCGTTAGATTTTTTTTGGTATGATGCTTTTTTCCAAAAAATATATAAATGAACGTAATTTCACGGTACACCTTGGAAGCGCATCTTCCAGTGAGCTCCAAATTACGGCAGGCGTTCTACAAGGCTTTGTCCTAGGACTAATTTTATATAACTTTATGTTGCACATTAAAATATCGTATCGATGAATTGAATAAACTGTATCGACTCGATTCGATCCAACTTCTCGACCTGGATCGAATCGAAATTATCCCATATAAACGCGGATCGAGGGATTGAAAGATCGAAATAGCTTTGACAGCTCAAGTTTTTGAAGTTCTTTGAGGTTGTGTGGTGACAGCCGCAAATAAATTTATTTTCAGGCAATGAGTAAGAGAAATTTGTGGGGAAATGAGGAGACCCTTGCTCCCCTCGATAATCACTTCACATATTTGCAGATTATTTTATCTATCACTTCGATCACATTTCGAGCTTTCAATCTTTCGATCCGGTGTGGTCATATACGCACATCGATTTTCGATCTTCCGATCTCTCAATCCCTCAATCCTCCATGTATACGTAGTAAGTGTCACAGGGCAGACGAGGTTTTTTACGATTTCGAATCGAGGATCCAATTTAACCCTTCAATTCCCATGACGAGATTAATAGAAAAAATAATATTATTTTTCTGTTATGTATTCCTTAGACATCCTCAAGAAGAATAGTAAAATTATTCTAAAAAAATCTTTTAGGGTTTTTATAAAAAACGTGTCACCTACGGATGACACTTGAAAATTGAACACATATTTTGGAATTTGCTTTTCACACAAAATGCACTGATTATATCAGTATATTTATTAAAAAATGACATGCAGTAAGAAAAAATATAATACTCAGGCTTTTGAAATTTTTTATTGCAATTTTTGCAGAGCAAGTAACTGTCACGCCAAAAAATTAGAAATATATATATATATATATACTATAATAATACCGTTCGAAATAATTTAATTTATTTGACAGCTGACATGACATCAGTGTGGACAAAAAAAAACCCAAATATTACTATTCACTAATATCCTAATAGTAAAAAGTTTCTTCAGTTATGTTAGCATTTAATAGGGAAAAAAAATTTATAAACTGCTGTCACCTACAGGCACTGACATGAAAGAACTGGACTGCTAACCGTCGTCTGAAAAATGAGACCATTTTTAGCACAGGCT
The DNA here is from genome assembly GCA_949715965.1 of Dysmachus trigonus. NCBI lineage: Eukaryota > Metazoa > Arthropoda > Insecta > Diptera > Asilidae > Dysmachus > Dysmachus trigonus. The sequence continues at coordinate 1,741,698 of OX454324.1, forward strand.
CAATCCTCATGGAGCAAATCATGCTATTAAAAATGCCCTAAAATACCGTACAATTATGTTTAAACTGACGCAAATTAAAAATAATTGAGCTTTCACGAACCGATTTCTCTCATATCACGCTCAATTTTAAGTTTTTTCATAAAAATGTTCCTCGCGGCAATCAGCTGGGGACTTAAGAAAAACAAAGCTAGCTATACAAATTATTTTTCTGCCTTTGTCTAACCTTCACATTTCTCGTTTATACCAACCCAAGCTAAAAGTTGTATCACAAAATGAAGTAGCCATCTGTTGGACATCGTTAAACTATTCTAACAGCTGATTGCAACGGAAAATGATGAGTTGGCGGGCAACTTGTAAAGGCTGTCGTGGGTAAAAGTGATGTGCAAAAAGCTTGTGTTTACTTTTATTTATCTATTGGGAGTATCAAAAAGATGTATCACACGCGAAGATACTAGAAAAAACCAAAAGAAGTGCACATACATGGCGCCACCTTCATTTTGGCTATTGGCCATTTTTTTTTGTAAATTTGTCTGCCTGCGGGCTTAAGAAAGAGCGAGATAGTTAGAATTCGGTCAAAATTTGGTCTTACTTTTGATGTGAGTTTTTGTACGGGATCAGCAGTCCAGTTCTTATATGTCAGTGCCTACAGGTGACACTGGGAACTGACAGGTTAATTCCGATCCTCACGGGCCGAAGACACTTTTTCTGCCCGTTTTCGGCCTGTTCTCATCGGAACCAGTGGCCGCAAAACGTTTGAGAGTGTACAGTGAGCGCAATTTCTATAAGCGCACGTCTGATTTTCAAGTAAAATGCACAATTCATTGAAATAAAGCGATATAGTAATAAAGGTTCTTTACAGGCACAATTGTTAAAGTTTATAACTATTCATAAAAGCAATTAAACAATTCCAAATATCAGGGAATGCGTGAATGCAATAGATCAATCTTTCACAATTGATCTTAGAGTGCGCAGTTTCTATAAACGCAGTTTCTTTTTGTAGTATTACTAGTTAAACGCAAAGTAATTTTGCTACTTTTTAGGAAACAATTCATGTGTGTTTCGTTTTTATTTTTCAACTCTAGCTTAATTCTGTATAATTGCTGTTATTTCTTAAGATTTATTGTAATGCCCCGAGGAAAGGTCCTTGACAACGATGATCGCGTCAGAATCCGTGCGTTTAGGGAAACTGGCCTTGGTATAAGAGAAATTGCAAGGAGAATTGGACGTTCAGAATGTGTGGTGCGAAATTTTATTAAAAAGGGCAATCGTAATGGATTATGGGAATACCAAAGTTTCCAAACAAAATATTGGGAACATAAGAGAAGAAGTTATGAAAAAAAAAGTTAAGTGCAGCTCAAATTATAGCGGAATTACAACTCCCAATTAAAGGAAGAAGAGTTCAACACATTTTGAAGGACACTACTTATATTAAATATAAGAAACCGGCCAAATCTCTCCAACTGCAACAGCATCATAAAAATGCGCGCCTAGATTTTGCTAGAAGCCACATGAACTAGGACGAAAAGTGGCAAAACGTTATTTTTTCTTACGGAAAACAATTTAATCTATATAGCCCAGATGGATTGAGTACATATTGGCATGATTTAAGGAAGCCCGATTCGCCTCGTCTAAGTAGTAATTTTGATGTTGGTAGTTTAATGTTATGGGGTGCCTTTTCTTATCAAGGAAAGTTATCTTTACGCTTTGTTCCCACCCGAATGAACTCTGCCATATATACAGACCTCCTGGAGGAATCTCTTATTCCATGTTAAGAAGACAATATGGAAAAAAATTTGATTTTTCAACAGGATAACGCCGCTGTGCATTCTTCTGCCGAAACAAGACGATGGTTTAGTGAAAGAAATATTCCTGTAATGGAGTGGCCATCACGTAGTCCGGATTTAAATCCAATGGAAAACATTTGGGGAATCATGGCACGAAGAGTTTACGCAAATGTTGGACAATTTTCTTCGTTATCTCAACTGAAAGCCGATATTTTGAAATGCTGGAATGATATTGATGAACATTTGTTTAAAAAGTTAATAAATTCGATGTTTAACAGGTTTTTTCAAGTTATAACTAACAAAGGAGATAAAACACAATGCTTAGAAAATATACAAAAATTTACTTTTCATTAAGCTTTTAAAATAAAGACTATAATATAAAGTGAGTTTATAGAAATTGCGCAGACAAAAGAGACTTTTAATTATATTTATTTTTATTATAAAGTAATTACTTCCTTTAATGAATGTTTTATATTATTTAATTAATATTTACCAATGGGGAATTTATGCAATATAATCGGTTTTGAAAAATAAAAAGTAGTTTTCTTTAAACATCAATAAAACTGGCTGCCCTTATAGAAATTGCGCACACTGTACTCAACAGCGCCTACATTTTGTTTTCCTCGTATGAAAACTGGATCCTGTTCCTCTGAACCAATGTCAATTCACTTATTTTTGGCATTTTTACCTTCAAACAACTCTACTCAATGCTTTACTGACGACTAATCAAGCTTTCAAATTTACTTCCGAATTTAAGGCTTTATAAAGAGCAACTGGATGCATTTACTAAGAAATCTTTAATTACCCATTAGCACTAATTGTTTATGTTGCATCCTTTTCCAAGTAATATTTATAACCTAATTATGACTTCCTACCTGAGACGGAAGCAATAAAAGTGATAGAGAGGGTATTTTTTTTCCATAGTTTTCACAGAAAGAAATTAAATTAGGTTAGCTTAATACTTTTGGCCGAGGCTGTATTATAGCTTTTGGCGTGAATTAAAATTATAAAGGCTAAGAAGATTGGGTGAATTTATAGCGCCAGTAATGAGATCGTGCATGAAAATAACCCCTTCAATTTTTCTTCGTTTTGAAAGAGTCGTCAATCCCAAAAATTTTAAACCTGTTTTCGTATGGTGGAAGGTTATACGGATCACTCCAGGGTAAACGACGAAGAGTGAAGCGGATAAATCGTCTTTGGACCGCTTCAATTCAATTCTATATTCACAATACAGTGCTGTACAAAACATTTGCAATTAAAATCATAGTTTATTACAGATCATTATAAAATTTCCTAAACCACTGATACCAAAAAAAAGTTTTACAGTGCATTATTCTTTATTATGCCTAGTTTCCAGATATAACAACAGCAGAATGTAATATCCCATAATAAGGGAGCAATATCCAGTTTTTTATTCAACGTAACAATTTTGCCTGTGCAAAACATTTGCAACTTTATATATCAACAAATACTTTTCTCGGAATTGAAATGAGAATTGGCAATACTTTGTTAGTTAACTGTTATTTTCTATTCCATATATATATAAATAGTTAATAAAAAATAATAATAATAATTTTATATTCCGATCCAACTACTGCAGGGCATATAATCCAGTCTGTCGGTCAGGTCCATGCGCGGAAGTGTATTATTAAAAAATTTTTTTTCCTTTAAACGCAATTAAACTAAAAGTTCGTAAAATGGGAGTAATTAATTTTACAACGAAATAAAAAACCGAATAAAATAGCTAAATCCACCATATCCAGAATTATAAGCAGTTTTAAAAAGACTGGGAGTATTGAAAATATTCATAAAGGGTGGTAGACCAAGGATAACGACAAAGGCTGAGGATCGTAAAATTTAAATTTTATGTAAATCTCGGCCTTTGCTCAGTTCAAGGTACTTAGGTAAAAAACGAATAAAACCTGTATGTGGATCCTTCGACAGTAAGAAGACGAACCATAGAAATCGATCTTAAGACCTACAGGCCAGCGAAAAAGCCACTACTTTCCGAAAAAAATGGCTGAGCTCGACTTGTCTTTGCTCGAAGTCATTTAGAATGGCCCCTAGAAAAATGGAGAACTGTCCTTTGTGTCCTGAGTGTTTAACTTTAAGTTTAACTTAGTGGGGCTAAATGGAGGGCAAAAAGTAGGACGACCGACGAACAAACGACTAAATCCGCGATAAACTGTGGTAACTGTGAAGCATGGAAGTGGTAATACAATGGTCTGGGGGTGTTTATCAGCTCAGGGCGTGGGACCTCTTTATGAAATACCACGGACAATGAAAGCGGAGGACTACAAAAACATTATGGAAAATGTTATGCTCCCTTACGCAGAGGAAGAAATGCCCCTGCGCTGGCGCTTCGAACAGGACAATGATCCCAAGCACACCTCTAGACTTCTTCAGGCTTGGTTTTCGCAGCAAAACATTGAAGTTTTGAAATGGCTCGCACAGTCCCCAGATCTCAACCCCATAGAAAAGCTATGGCAACTGGTTAAGAAGAATATGAGGGGTCAATTGTACAACAACCGTGACGAACTCTTTAATGGTATAAAAAAGGCTTGGAATAATATAACTTCTTTACATATTGAGTCGCTATTTAATTCTATGCCAAGAAGATGTGCAGCAGTTATTGTAAATAAAAGCTATTCAACCAAATATTAATGATAATATATATTTAAAGTCGCCAACATTGTCAATGTCAAGGAGTTGCAAATGTTTTGCACAGTCAGTTTTGTATCTTAGTATGAAAAAACGAATATTTCTCCTTTTTTATTGAATAGTTACCTTTAGTTTTTTAATATTCTTAAATTAGATATAATAAAGAATAAAATACTGTATTATCTTTTTTGTTTTTAAGAATTTAAGGTTTGTTGTAGTAAGACATAGAAAATTGGGGTTTTAGTTGCAAATGTTTTGCACAGCACTGTATATTGAGGATTCCATATAATAGACGGATATTTCAAGAAAGCACGAACAAAAGCACAGTCATGGATTTCATAAGAGTACTCTAAAATGGAGCACCTCATACTGAATAAAATAATATTAAACTTATTAATATTTTAACTTCATATGATTATTCGAACACTATTTTTCAAAAATTATTAGCATCTTGAAGAATCTCTGCAATCAGTCGAAAAATTTGTTAAATCGTTATCAGAAGCCAGAAACATACGAATTGAGGGAAACAAGTCGTTTATAAAAAGGTTGAATAATAAAGGTCCGAGATGGCTGCCCTGAGGCACGTCTGAGAAAACTGACACAGGATCTGAAAAAGCAAAAGAAAATTTTACTTTAAATGAACGATGAGTAAGGTATGAATATGACTTAATCCAATTAACAAAATCATTGGGAAAGCCAATTAGTAACAATTTAAAAGTAAGCACTTTATGAGGAAGCTTGCTAAACGCTTTGCTGAAATCAGTATTATATACAATCGACCTCTGTTTAAGCCGCCTCTAAATTCGTTAAACAAAAATTAGAAAACTCTACAAGATTAGTGACTTCACAAAACTATGCTGATTATCTGATAAAATAGAACTGCAGTAAAAAGACACATGATCCATTAAAATCGCCTCGAAAAGTTTGGAGATAAGTGACAGTTTTTCTATAGGCCTGTAGTTCTCTACCAAATCCCTTTTACTCCTTTTAAAAAACAGGAACCACATAGAAGAGTTTCCAAACTTCAGGAAAAACGCTCAAACGTAAAGATAAATTAAGACTTATTGTCCCAATTTGACCGTTTTTGTCCGTCAACTTTAAGCTCGGACAGCTTTGTTATTTATTTTTAAGAAGTTCTGAAAATTTATACCCTGGTATTTTCAATAGTGCTCTTTCTGAATATCACCTGAACATTTAAAAGAGAACACCGCTTCCTATTGTATTTTTGAATTTTAAAAAATATATACCGATTTTTGAGGGTATGATATTTTCGATATGAAAGAAGTTTTGGAAAAAGCCAAAACCACAAAAACCTCGGCTCAAAATGTCCAATTACTAAATTCATTAAACCCGGAAGTATGATTTTTATCCTTAAGGGGTTGTAAACCACCCCTAAAATCAACATTTTTGCGCTAACTCGCTATCTTATGGATTTTTCTGAAAAAAAATTATTTTGGCTTTCGAAAACAGTTGAAAATGGGGAAAAATATAACAGGGAGGATAAGAAAGAAACAGAATTTTATCTTAGGTCAAATTTCATCACCACCCCAAGAAAAAACCCAAAAGGGGTCAAATTCGGCAGTTTTTCAAAAACACTATTTTGAGACTAAAGAGTTCTGAATAAATTAAATTCTGAAAATAAATAAGAATGAAACTTATGGCCTTACATACTAGTGCCAATGCTTATGATAGAGTTAAAAATACTTCCCACCCCTTTTTGTTTGTTATAAGGGATGAAAACCGGAAGATGCATGGTATTCGTTATATAAAGTTACAAATTAATACTTGTAAGGTTTTTGGGTAAGCAATTTTCAAATTTTTATATATTCTAGGTCTGGAATCCTCTTCTGAGGTGTAAAAGGGTGGCAGGGGGTGAGCAAGGATTAGATAACAAAATAATTGAGGTTCTTATACTCCCTATTATATTCTTACGCATTTTTATCTCTTTTCGAAAGCCAAAACCAATTTTTTCAGAATAATCCATAATATAGCGAGTTAGCGAGAAAATGTTCATTTTAGTGGTCGTTTACAATCCCTTAATGATAAAAAGCATACTTCCGGTTTTAATAATTTTATTAATTAGACATTTTGAGCCGGAGTTCTTGTGGTTTTCAGGTGATATTCCGAAAGAGCACTATTGAAAATACCCGGGTATGTATTTTCAGAACTTTTTAAAAATAAATAACAAAGTTGTCCGACTTTAAAGTTTGTAGGCATGTTTAAAATTTCATATGTAAAAATAAAAAAAAACACGGTTAAAATGCGGTCACCTAAAGGCAAAATACAGTTGTTAACTACCTTATTTATTTATATAAATTTTTTTTATTTATTTTTTTAATATTCAAACACGCAACCTGGTAAAATACTGTGCAACTGCTCCTCACACGCTCCAACTTCGACTTAATTACCGTAGAAAAATCAGGGAAAAACCGACGACTTTATGAGCCCTTCCCTCCCCCACCTAACCTAAAAGCGGAACTATAGAGAGCCTTTTTACAGCCTTTCTCGGAACTAGAGGAATAGGAAAAAAAACGAAAAGAGCCATCGAAACTCCACCTATTGGTTTGGGGAGGAGTGCATGCGGTGGGGAGGAATTCTAGGGCAATTAATGTCATGCAAGCCGCATTCCATTTCTTGGCAGTTTGTTCCACCCCCTCCATGCCCCCTCCACGCCCCTTCCTCCCTCCAGAATTCTTCATTCAGGAGCTATTAAGTAATTTGACGATTACTCTCCTTTCCTCCTCGCCAGTCTTCACCTTTGTCGTGGAACATGTAATTAGTCTGTACTAGTGTCATGGCTGAAGAGGGGAATGGTGGGTTGAGGAAGAGGGGGAGGGGGTTGTAATAATATGTGAACAGTGGCGTCCATGTGTCCAAGTGTCTGAAAAAAAAGAAAAACCGAAATGGGAAAATTTTTTCCTTTAAGCCTGGCCACAGTTTGTGCGAGGAGTGGGGGGAGGGTGAAAAAATATTGTGAGGGGTTGTTAAATATTTGCCCCGCCCCCTCGCCCTACACAACCCGCAGCATTCAAAGAGCTCAACCCAGTCCTCTCCCTCCCCATTCTATGGGGCATGCATGCCAATTTTACTGTTATACGAGGGGTACGGCAGAATAAGGGGGGGGGGGGGGGGGGGGGAGGATGAAGGGGAGGAAAGATATGGGAGGTTTTTAGGTTTTATTTGACCAAACCCTAATTAGCAAACACACAAGAAAAATGATGTTGTTTCCATCTCCCTCTCTCGCTTTCTCTCCCTTTATTTTCTAATACACATACACGAGGCATTTATTTTTCATGCCCTTTAAAAATCTCCCCTCTACCTGCTTCCATCTCCCTTCTTCCTTTTTTCAAATGTAAATTTAAACGTTCACCTCTTAAAAAAATCACAAAAATTATTCACATGATAAAACTAAGGATGGATGAAGTTCAAGGGGTTTACTGATGAGACGGGACAGGCAGGAGTGTCATTGTAAAAAGGGAGCAGATTCTGGATTTTTTTCCCGTCGGCTCGGTCTTTACTGGAGGGGATGGGGGGAGGGGGGGGGGGGGGGGGGTGGTAAAGGGAACTACAATATTTCCCCATTTAATAATGCCTGCAAAGTTGCCCTCAAGAAGGCACCTAGCCCTTACTCTCCCCCATCACCGGCCGTGTTTGAAAGGTGGTGGAATGGAAAGGGAAGGGCGGTGAAGAAGCTAGGAGGAGGGGAATGCACCGAAGTAATATTCTTACTTTCAAACGAAACTTAATACAATTTACATAAAAATAAGTAAACGAAGGTTTTTGGAGTCGCTGTTAAAAAAATAAAAATTTATGAGAATTTTAAAAATTATAGTTAAACAAATATTTGAAAATAATTATACTAATTAACAGAGTTAGGTAAATCCAATTACATTATAATTACAATAATTTAATTTTTAATTGATAATGACTACTTTAGTAATGGACTTGAATTATTCGTCAGTTCCATAATAAGGAATTGTAATTTTGTAATTCTGCATTCTAAAAAGGAATTTATAAAGGATTTGGAAAGAAAAAAGAAATGTCTATTAACGTGTAATCAATTACTTTTTGAGGAATTGAATTCCAACTACTGATTCCTAAAAAGAAAATAACTCAAATTCTCTATTTTTCTCACATCTTAATACAAACATATAGAAATCTTTACTTTGATAAAAGTCATAAAAAAAAAGAAAAAATAACAAGTATAATATTTTTAAATCAGCATCCCCAAATACTTTCAATTACTTATTTTTATTTCAAATTGTATAGTTTCTTTGGTTTTTGTTTTTTTCCTTGGATATAATAAAATTTGGACGATATATTTAAAAATTAACATTTCCCAAAAACACCCAAATACTCAATTTCATAAAAATGGAAATGGGTACTTAAAATTAGGTCAGATTAGGTTACATTTTAAAGGAATTTTATTTTGTAACATAGGCTATTTTTAACTGGAAAAAATAAATATAATAATTATATTTAAATTTTTGCAGGTGTTCCTTTTCCGCCGAGTCATAAGCTCACAGTTGCCGAAGTGTTCGACGCTCGAACGGGCAAACCTCATCCAGATGTACTTAAGACACATTTTATACTTGAAGGACGGATCGAAGAGGCTCCTGCCCTGCGAATCATTCAGGAGGGAGCTGCGCTACTTAAGGCAGAAAAAACAATGATAGATATTGAAGCTCCAGTAACTGGTAATGTCCTGAAATAAATGAAAAATATGTACTATACATTATTTTTATTTTACAGTCTGTGGTGATATTCATGGGCAATTTTATGATCTAATGAAATTGTTCGAAGTCGGTGGACCGCCCTCGACCACAAAATACCTTTTTCTTGGTGACTACGTAGACCGAGGTTATTTTAGCATAGAGGTTTGATCAAAATGAAAACAAGCAAATTTTTTATTTAAGAATTTTTTTTTTTTTTTCAAATTTTAGGTCTTACATGATTCATTATAAATTTCTTATTTTTGTCTTGTCTTATAAATTTTATTTTAAAAAAGACCTACTTAAGATAATAGATATTGGTTTTTCCAATTCAAATTTTTATTTTAATTTTTCCTGAAAATTCTAAGGATATTTTTGATTCATAAAATTTACTACGTTTCTCTGTATTTTTTGCAGTGTGTTCTATATTTATGGGCATTAAAATTATGTTACCCCAATACGCTATTTTTGCTGCGGGGCAACCACGAATGCCGGCATCTAACAGAATACTTCACCTTTAAGCAAGAATGTAATTTTTTTTACATTTAATATAATCTCAATTATTACTAACCTGTTTTTATTTTTTAAGGTAAAATAAAATATTCAGAACGTGTATATGATGCCTGTATGGACGCATTCGATTGCCTCCCACTAGCTGCTCTTATGAATCAACAATTTCTCTGCGTTCATGGCGGTCTATCACCTGAAATCCATGAATTAGACGATATTCGAAGGGTAAGGTCCTAAGCTAAAACTTTACATCTAAGCCCTTTTTACTAGCTTTAAGTTATATATATCTTTTAAGATTTTGTCAGAACCTTGTTTTCTTCTTGTTTTAGTCATTTCATCTTATTCTACTTATATTATAATATTAATTTTATTACTTAACAAATATTTATAAAGCTCGATAGGTTTAAAGAGCCGCCAGCCTTCGGCCCGATGTGTGATTTACTGTGGTCAGATCCTCTAGAAGATTTTGGAAATGAGAAAAATGCTGATTTCTACTCACATAACTCGGTCAGAGGTTGCTCATATTTTTATAGGTAAGATAAAATTAATTATTAGAAAGATAAAAAAAAAAACCCTAAATATTTATACTTATTACAGTTATGCAGCCTGCTGTGATTTCTTACAAAATAATAACTTATTATCGATTATCAGAGCCCACGAAGCACAGGATGCTGGGTAAATATTTTCATAAATCATTATATGATATCAAAATAATATATAATACATATAGAATAATATTAATAATACAACTTGCAGGTATAGGATGTATAGAAAAAGTCAAACCACAGGATTTCCTTCGCTTATAACAATATTTTCTGCTCCAAATTATCTGGACGTTTATAATAATAAGGTAAATCTTATAAAAACGTTATATTACAAATCATTTGAATTGTCTCTTTCAAATTCCATTTTAAGTAAATTTGGGACCCATATAAAATTAATTTGAAATAAATTAAAGGTTCCAACCTTTAGAAATCAGAAATCTAGAAGGATCCCTAAGAAAAATCAATATAAAAATTGTGAAATTATGGGTATAATTTACTAAGGATTTCTATAAGTCATTTTAATAATGTTTTCTTATATATAGGTCCTCTTCAAATTATTATTAATATTAATTAAAATAGCAACAAATAAATAAATAAATAATAAGAATTAAGAACCCTTGAAATCAAATCAAAGAGATTTTTAGATATAAAAATTCGAAATTATAAAATTCTTTCTTTTTAATTCCTTATTTTTAATTTCAGGCAGCTGTTCTTAAATATGAAAATAATGTGATGAATATAAGACAATTTAATTGTTCACCTCATCCTTACTGGCTTCCAAATTTTATGGACGTGTTCACGTGGTCGTTGCCATTTGTTGGTGAAAAGGTACGAGACTTAGTTCTAAAAATAAAAATAATTATTAAATTAGTAGAAGAATTACTTATAATTTTTAGATAATATAAAGTAATCCTGGGAAAATTTTTAAATAACCTTAAAGTAATTGCCCAGAGTATTTCAAAGTAATTTAGAGTAATTATAAGTAATATTCTTGCGTTCAAATGCATTTTTACGAAAGAAGAATTAATAAATAATTATATTTTCCTCCAATCGTTTTGCGCGATTCTTCCCCCTCTCTCTCGTTATCTCGCAGGTGACAGAGATGCTTGTTAACGTGTTGAACATCTGCTCCGATGATGAATTGATGTCGGAAAGTGATGACGCCCTGGAAGAAGGTAAAAATCTACTTCTTGCTGAAAAGTTTAAAGACTACATTTTAAGAAATATAAATAATCAAAGAAATCATTGCACGCATCATTGCTCTCTCTCTTTCTCTCTCTCTCTGTTCGTAGCGTTAACATTTTTATTTTATTTATTAGTTTTTTATTCCTTCTAAATTATACTATGCTATGAAACGAAAGTTAAGGCCTTTAGCCACCTTCACCTCATATGTACTTTTGTTAGTTTATCTATTTTAATTCATATTTTCTTATAAAAATTGCTTACACATTTGGAATTGAATCAGCTGACGGTAAGATGGGGACTCTTGAGCTGCGGATGGGCTTCTATTTTTTTAAGACTAAAAAAAAGAAAAAGAACACAAAGAAAATATATATATATATATATACAAATATTTTTGCTATCTATATTTATTTTTGTCCAATTAATTTTCGCAGAAAAATTGTATAGAATTTTATAAGTTTCGCCACTAAGTTCATTTAATTATTATTATTATTATTATTTTTTAAATCGTTGCTTTGACAGTGATTTTTATAGTTTTGTTTTTTGAAAAAAAAAGAAAAGAAAACACGTAATCTATAAAAGAGGAAAAGTATTTAAGTTTAGGGTTCCAAAATTCAAAAACAGAGTTTATCACATCGAAAAAAAAAAAAAACGTATGCCTCAGAATTTAATGTTCAGTATTTTTTCTTAAAAAAAGAAATATGTAAATTTGTTCAAAAAATATTTATTATTGCTATCTCTTTCACAGTTTTATCGCATTACTTTTCTCTCTCTCTCTCTTTATCTATCTTTTTCTAGTATCACTAATCCATGTGATTTTTTTTAATGTTCTGATCTTGGCAATTTTCCTGTTTTTCTTATTAATTTAATTTAGGGTTTATTTAGATCTCTTCGAATTCTGAGTAGAAATTTGAAACGGCCGCATTCGAACAAAAATTATAAACGATCACACTCTTAATTACGACCTTTAGAGCTTGTTTTTTCGCGTCAAGTAACGTGGTTTAGTCTAATTTAATAGGCAAATGCAAAAAACCCGAGATAGATCCGATTTTTCTACGATTTTTATCAATTTTTTGTTCTGCAGTTCAAACCTACTGAAGGTAAAAATACGATTTTCTTAAATTCGGCCTTTAGAGCTCGTTTTTTCGCGTAAAGTAACGTGATTTAGGCTAATTTAATAGGCAAATGCAAAAAACTCTAGATAAATCCGATTGTTTTACGATTTTTAACAAATTTTCTGTTAAGTGTAATGATATTTTTATTCTTGTTAGGGTTGGATTTTGACGAAATATGTTTATATATTTCATTTTCTAATTTACTTTAACATCTTGGACTGCATTAACATCTTACCAATTTTAAGCTATTTTTAGCGTTAATATTAAAAGCTTTCCATCAGTTACATTTCATCAAAATGCTTTTTTAACTTTTGCTTGTTTTTTTCTCTCGCAGAGCTGAAAATATACATATATATTTTTATTACTACTTTTAACCCACGGCAGCACCTTGGCTGCACTTGAGCTGTATTCAAACGCGCTTTGGTGCAGTGCGGCCGCGGTGCTGATTTTAATAGTTATTTTCAATCAAGATTTGTTAATATTGTAATTTAAAAAAAAGTACATATATATATGTATATAAATAATGTAAATCTCTGCTCATTTGCTTCAAACACTCGTTTTTTTTAAAAACTATTTTTACACTATTTCCAGCAAGAATTAGAAATTTATTTATTTATATTTTTTTTTTCTCACTTTTTTTTCTTTTATATATATACAAAAACAAAAAAACAAACAAATTCTTCGTGTTTTCCGTTTTGTTGATTCATCGAAAAAAAAAATAATTCCAATCAAACAACAATAACAAAAAATACGAATTCGAACTACCAACAAAAATTAAAAAAAAAAAAAAATAATATATTGCATCTCAACTACAAAATGTTATATAAAAAACTATCAAAAAAATTAAAACCAAAAATGGGACGATTTTTTTAACAAAATTAATGGCCCTGGTTTAACGCTGGCTCACTCCAACCAAATAAATATGAAAACAAAACAAAAAATGCAATAATAATGAAAAAATAATACGTTTTACCGAATTTTTCGAATAAAAACGAAATTGTGCAAAAAATGCGAATTAAATCGAACCTAGCTATCAGAAAACAAATTGTTCTTCTTCCTGTAAAGACTGGTGCTGGTAAGTCGTTTATTTTGCGACTGTTTTACGTTTTTGTGTTACCTTTTCTGGTTTTTTTTTTATATTTTTAATTAATTTAACTTATTGATTTCCTTAACTCTATCATTTATTCTTTTAACTTTTCGTTAGAAAATTTTAAGAGCTTTAAATACATTCTTTAAAATACATAAAAGAAAAAGATTTAATGTTATTAGAGAGATTTTTTGAAATTGTTTATTGCAAGTTCGTGTTACGAAATGGTTTTTGAATTTCTCACAGTTGATTGAGATTGAGTGCATAAATAAAAATATAAATTATTAAATTATAATACTACAAAGAAAACAAACAAACGAAACACAAAACAGAAAAAAAAAATAATAATTGTGCTGCTTTGTACACATTACAAAAATAATAATTTCTTACATATATTATTTATTAATAAGGATTTAAAAAAATTTTTGTATGTAAGTGCTTTAAAATTGTTCTGTTCGATTTACAAAAATTTACAATAATTTAAAGAAAACCCCTTCTTTATTCCCCGAACACCCAAACTATATACAATTAAAATAAGTAAAAACCTTGACCCTTGAAGCTGAATAGTTTTGCCTATTTTTCTTTATTAATTTTTACTTATTAATTTTATTTTTATTATTTTTAAAACACTCAAAGATCTTCCAAAAGAGGTTAAGATCTAAAATATATACAAAATAATGATAAAACTATACAATACAAAAAATTTTACCATCATTACTTTCGGTGGAGTGTTCTTGTTGTTTGAATTTTCACAAGAGAAAAACAATAAAATTATATTTTTTTTCTGTTTTTCTAGCACCTCCCTTCTCATTCTTTTCTATCTGCAAATATACAAAGAAAATGAAAAATCCAAGAATTCTAATGATTTTATTTTTAAAAATTTTACTTTTTAATTTTTGAATTTTCCCGCCTTATTGTACTTGCCCTTCCAGTCACTTGAATTGCGCCATCTATGAGTCAGTACTGGAGTACCAAATTTTTGTTAGGTTCCAGTTTTTGTAAAGTCTATTCTTTTTTTTTTTTTTTTTAACTTTGAAAATCTCGAATAAATACGAGCCGAAATATACAAGTTAAATATGGCGGATCGGAGTTACAAAAATAATTCAATTTTTCTGTCCATAAAACACCACACCTGAAGTTTGTCTGGATCAGTGAATATTAAATCAAATTTAAATTAATTATTTTAACCATTATCTAAAATTAGTCTACCCTAAAAACAGTTTTAACCAGAGTTACGATCACGCATGCGTCGCAAGCTCAACAAATTCACGCCATCTATCGGCGAGCAGACGTACATTTTCAAGAAGTTGATCGTTTCCTTTTCAAAGATAAAGATTCTCTCAAAAATTTAATCAATTTGTAGAGTTTTTGGGGTCGCTGATTTCGATTACACTATTAAAATATTGAATTTGAAGGCGGCGCACTATGATATATTTGGACGAATTTTTTCCATTTTTCAATTATCTCCCGATAGAATAATGCTATTGAGATGAATTTTCTTTTAAATTAAAGTGCAAACGATTGCGCATTCGGAAAAAAATAGTAAAAAGTTCCGGTGACCTTCATTTGACCTTTCAAATTTGTTTCAATGTTGACGATTTTTAGAAAATATTATTTTTGTATGTAGAAACTATGTGAATCTTTCCTTTTATATTGTTTCTGGCTGACATTCTTCGGTAGAAGTTTTAGAACTAGAGAAGATCGATAGAGGTCATTCGAAGATCATGCGGAGACCATTTGAAGGTCATTTTCGAGAGGAATACAACTAAATCGTCCTTTTTCGCAGTCTGACCGGGAAAAGGAGTGTAGATCCAGTTCTTGGATGCTTAGGTCGAGTTATAGCATCAACCATTATCGGTAATGGCCAGTCTAGGGGCATCCAGAGGTCATTTGAAGGTCAATTCAATGGTCATTTCAAGGGAATCATCACGAAATCGCCTTTTTGCGCAGTCTGACCGAGAAAAGGATTGTAGATCCAGTACTTGGGTGCTCAGGTCGAGTTATAGTCTCAAGGATTAACGGTAGCGGCTAGTCTAGGGTCAGCTAGAGGTCATCTGAAGGTCTATACAAAGGTCATGTCAAGGGAATCACTACGAAATTAACTTTTTTCGCAGTCTGATTGGGAAAAGGAGTGTAGATCCAGTTCTTGGATGCTCAGATCGAGTTATAGCCTCAGGTTTATTTCAAGGGCCTTCAAATGACACTACCGATAATCCTTGAGGCTATAACTCGACCTGAGCACCCAAGTACTGGATCTACACTCCTTTTCCCAGTCAGACTGTGAAAAAAGGTGATTTCGTTGTATTCCTCTCAAAAATGACCTTCAAATGACCTCCGTGTGATCTTCGAATGACCTCTATCGATCTTCTCTAGTTCTAGAACTCCTACTGAGGAATATCAGCCAGAAATGAAATAAAATGGATGTTTGACATAGTTTCTACATACAAAAATATTAATTTTTTCTAAAAATCGTCAAATTTGAAGCCAATTTTCAAGGTCAAATGAAGATCACCGGAACTTTTTACTATTTTTTCCGAATCTATAATCGTTTGCACTTTAATTTAAAACAATAATCATCTCAATAGCATTATTCTATCGGGAGATAATTGAAAAATGGAAGAAATTCGATCAAATTTTTAATATTTATAGTACCACGATTAGCGCTTCAAGTGACCGTTGGGTATTTCTGAATTTTATTAATTTTGATTTTAAATTGCTAAATACCACCTGGTTAGCAAGAACGAAATGTTTAATTTTTAATTTTAAGAACGCACACAATCCGTTGATATGACAATATATTTTTTATTAATTTTTTTAATTCAAATTTTTAACCAGCTTAATTGCCAGATTTTTAGTTTTAGCCCCTTAGTCGCAGCAGCAAAAAAACAGAATGTGTTTTTGTTTTTCAATTACTCAACAAAAAAAACAAAAAACAAAAAATTTTTCGCATTTAAGAATTTTTTACTTGAATGTTGGTTAAATTTATTTATTTATTTATTTTTTTTTTTAACTTATAAACTTTTTTTATATATAAACTTTTCTTATTATATCTTAAATTATATTTAATTTTTTGGAAACGTTCAAAATATTTTTGAGAGTTCTACAGACAATTTTTTACCTAAAACCATATTTTATATTAATTTGATGAAACACTTTTTATCAAAAAAAAAAAAAAAAAATTATTTATCGAACGAAAAAAAAAATTTGTGTACAACTGAAAAATTCACTAAAAAATTGTTTTTGCTTGTTTGATTTACTTTTTTATATGCGCATTCCTCCCTAACCTGCTCTGCGATGCTTATTAAATAAACGGTAAGTAAAATTTTTGATAAAGTTTTTCTCATTAATTTATTTTATTGATTTTTATTGATTTTCATTTGTTTTGTTTTTTTTACCATTTTAAAGTTAAAAAATTTTATTGAAACCAAAAGAAAAATACCAAAAAAAGTATGTTGCGTTTTATATTTTGAAAATTGTTCTGTTCTAATTAGAATTTAAATTTAAGGGATTAAAGATTAGAAATATATATATGTATATATATATAAAAATGTAGAAAGAGTCTTGTATTTCGCATGTTCTAATCGAAAAAAAAAAAATAAAATAAAAACGTTTGCTTTTATATAAAAACAAAAAACAAGGGCAAATTTCTGAAAATTACACTGTAGGCTCGTGCATGTGCATTTTTAAAAAATTTGTAAATTACTAAAAAAAAAATATTCTCGAAAATCCCATAAATGGCCTGTTTAAATTCGTGTTAGATTCCAACTTGCAAATGTCACACAAAAATATTAGAGGCCCATAACTAGAACTCTGTGGAATTCCAACATGTAAATAAGTATTTTTTTTCATTCTGCTCCTATAAATTTGTAGTAAGGGCCCTAGAATGGAACCTTTTGGGATGCCAGCTTATAATTCCTACATTAGGGATTTATTTTTAAAATTATAAAATTATACGGGCCACAAACTGGAGCCTTGTGGGACTCCAAACGTCTGGGTTATATTTTATGTAAAATACGTAGTATTGACGATAACTAATTATGTTTCTTTTTTATATTATTTAATTTGATTTTATTATACTTTTCTGGATGCAAAATATATTTTATTTTTTACCAAATTTTATTTACTAGAACGTGTAAAAATATTTTGTTTTGTTTCTTGCGCTAAATAAAAAATTATAATAAAAATAAAATAAAAATAATAATATACAAAAAATAGTTCCGTTTAAACAAAATCCATCTCCTTGAAAATGTGTTGTTAATTTTAAATTAATAACCACAGAAAATACAAAACTTAAAGAATTAAATAAAAATCAAGGTAAGTTTAAACTTCGGTTAATAATGAGCATTAAATTCGCTTATAGAACTTTTGAAAACGCGCTTCAAACTTTAACGTTTTTTTTTTGTCGTAGAATTTTTGTAGCTGTTTCTTCTACCGTAAATTAAAAATCACAATAAATAATTTAAAACATAAAAATTTATAAAAGCATAAAAAATGTTTTTTTTTTGGCTGGAGGAACAAAAAAAGAAAACAATGAGAAAGCTTTAAAATTTTTGCTTTATCACAGCAAGTTTTTACGTGCATTTTACTCAAAAATTATGTAAAAAATCATTCACCTCCCTCTCCTTCCTACGATTTATAATTTTTGTTTATTTAATTTAAAATGATTTAAAAAATATATCATAAATTAAGTAAATAAAGAACAAAATAACAATAGTGGTGTTTCAGAAAATAACAAGAAAGAAACAATAAAGGTTCTAGAATCGAACCCTGTGGGACTTCAAGCCCGTAATAAAATTATAAATAATAGCGTTCTTCCTCCTATTTATTTTATATACGTAACAAAAGCTTCCTCTTTGATTGCAATAAAATGCAAGAAAATAACAAAAACACTGTAGATCAAAAGTTGTAGAATAATTTGATTTTTTTGTTATGCTAGCTACCGAGCGCACTCAATTTGCTAGGTTTTTTTTTTTTTAGTTAAGCTTTTGCTTCGCTTACTTTTCAAATCAAAATAACTTTAACACAAAATATAAATATAAATATGCACCACTGAACAAAGTAATAATAATAAAAACAATATAAACAATTTTTTATGTATTGCTTTTCCGCATGAATTCTTCGTTTTTTTTTTCGTCGTCCTTAAGAAACAAAAAAAATTGTAAAAAAGAAAAACAGTAGCGAAAATAAATAACATTTAAATATTATTCAAGCAACAAAATCGCTGAATTTGTTTACTTGTTATCTTCGGAAGCAGGTTAATAATAATAAAAAAAAAAAAAAATACAATATACTGAAAAATATGAAAATTCAATAATAAAAAAAAAATATTTACGCATAGAAAATTTTATGCTCTTGAGTATTTTAGTTTTTCTTATTTTTAATTATATCTCTCTATTTTCATTCGTTTTGTACAAATTTTGGTTTCAATTCTTATTTTTTACTTTAATTCCTAAATTTTATGATTATATTTTTATACGCCTTAAAATATAATATTAAATAAAAACTAATTTTTTTCTCTCATCTCTTTTCCATAAAAAATTCGAAAAAAAAACCAAATTTGTAAAATACAATTCAATTCAAAATTGTGTTTTAAAACAACGTGCAGCGAATGTAGCAAATCTGCGCAAGGAGGTTATACGTAACAAAATCCGTGCAATTGGAAAGATGGCACGTGTCTTCTCTGTGCTCAGGTAAGAACTTAAAATAAAAATAATTATTATTAATACTTACTCACTGAGTAATACTTTTCAAATACTTTAGCTTGGTTTATCCTAGAAATTGTTTCAACCCGAAAACCCCTTTATGGATCCACTATCTTGAATATCCAAATCTTAATAATATTCAAAGTTAGTGGCTTTAAAATAATCATTGTACCAATTTTCATTAAAATCCGTCGAAATCGAGACACTCTGGTCGCCATGTTGGATCCGCCATCTTGGATTTATGAATTTGGACAGAGGATTTTAAATCAGCATTCCGCAAAACTCCTATATACCAATTTTCATGAAAATCACTTCAAATTTAAAATTTTTAGCCACCATCTTGGATCTGCCATTTTGAAACCCTATGTATTATCCGTACAAAAAATTAGCTTATATGTTAAGTTGGAATATGTACTACCTTCGAACAAAAAAATTAAAAATATCAATGCAAACGTTTAGGCGTGATTGAGCAACAAACGAACTTGCATATTAATATATATAGGGATACCTACTGCGAAATTAATTTGTGTGGCTAAACTGTTTGAAGCTATAGTCTGTGAAGACCTCAGTTTTCACTGTAAACCTTTTCTACTGCCCTTTCCACATGGGTTTATGAAGGGAAAATCGATTACAACGATCCTGTTTGAATTTTCAAATTACTTACTATCTGCAAGCAAGTCGACTGTATTTTCACAGACTTTATCAAGGCTTTTGATAGGATTAATCATCGCAGTTGTCTGTCCTAGGATTTTCCGCCAGTTTTGTCGACTGGATTTCGCCTTATTTATCTTCCGCGGTGCACTTACTTAATAGACAATACATCTGGCGTACCTCAGGGTAGTCATCTTGGACCTTTGTTATTTATCATTTACATTAATGTTATGCTGACGATGCGAAAAGCTTTCGCATAATATCTGACAATCGGGATCGTGATGTTTTTAACTCTGACTTTCATAAATGGTATTCTAATAATTGTCTACCACTTAATGTTAGTAAGTGTACGTGTATGACTTTTTTCCCGCAAAAGGAATTCTATATTTGTTGACTATTCAATTAATGGACAGTGTCTTTCTAGACTGACTAAGGTGAGAGATTTGGGAGTTGTTCTCATCGTTCTCTTTTGAGAATCATATTGAAATAATTGCTATCAAAGGCAATTCAATTTTATGATTCGACAAGAGCTGGTTTAAGGAGTTCGATGATCCCTACATCTCTCATATACTGTATTGTGCTTTCATGAGACCTGATCTAGAATATGTCGTTTCGGTCTGGTGTCTATTCTATGAATGCTATATTAACCATATTGAGGTCATTCAACGTAGATTGGGAGAATGACACTTGATAGACTATAACTCATTTCGCTTGACTCCTTGACTAGTTTCGTGGAGTTAACTTGGGTTTAGCGAAACTTAACTCAACCCGAGTTTCCATGACTACTAACTAGAGTTCAACTCGAGTTGAATCCTGCATGGAAACACAGTAGATTTCGCGTTCTTTCACTTTCAATTCACCCTGTTATTGATTTCTATTAATCTAAAAGCCAGATTAAAAGTCGGCTTCGTTAATGGTTCATCTAAAATCTTGTAAGTAATCAGCTTATTGTTGAAGCTGTTTAAATAAATAAATGAATAAATAAATAAATATTCTTCGCCACTTTCAATTACTCCAGAAACTCTTTTGTTTATTCCCTTTAATTATATAAATTTTGTTCCTCCATATTTAATTTCCAAATTTCGATACCAGAGTCGAAATTAGTGACCTCAATATAACCTTTCTTCCAAATTTAATAATAAATCAGTCGAAATTTAAAAACGTTGGTCGCCATATTGGATCCGCCATCTTGGATTTAGAAATTTTGATAATATTCAAAATAAGTGGCCTCAAAAAAATCATTGTACTAGTTTTTGCCGCCATTTTAGATTTGTCATTTTGAATTTTTAAAATTTGACAATGAATTTGAAGTCAGCTTTCCCCAAAACCCCTAAGTACCAATCAAAATGGGAATCTCTTTGAATTTAAATTTTTCAACCGCCATCTTGGGTTCGCCATTTTGAAACCCTATGTACTATCGTATACGTTAAGTTGGAATTTGTACTACCTTTGGAAAAAAAGAAAAATATTGATGATTGAGCGACAAACAAACGAACTTTCGTTTTTACCCGATTACGGCAAAGCCAAAAGGAAGGGTTATTATTTTAGCAGCCTATGTACTACTATTATCAAAAAGTAAAGCGAATTTGCTTATAACTTTGAAAATTTGTACCGATACCATACACCTATGCCAGCGATTTTTCCAATCCTCGAAACACTTCTGAAACTCGATGATTGGAATGGCCTTCTGTTCCTTCTTCCATTTTTATTTTATCTCATCAGGCGATTCAAAACGGTGTCCCCGAAGCGGTCTTTTGAGCTTAGAGAATGGCTAGAAGTCACATGGAGCTAAATCGAGCGAATACGGTGGTGGTGGAACGACATGCATCGAATTTTTGATAAAAAAGTCTCGAAGAACCAATGCAGTGCAGTGCAAGGAATTGAGTGTTTTTGGAAGCAATAGAGATGTGACTCTTCTCAAGCACAAATGTTCTTTGAAAATGGTTTGGACCGATCCAAATGTAATGTTTACAGTATCAGCAAGGTCTCTCATTGTCAATCGACGATTTTTAAGGACGAATCTTTGATTGCATTGACATGTTGTTCATTGATTGATGTTGATGGTCGTCAGGGACGCTCTTTGTCTTCAATGCTTTCTCTACTTTCTTTGAACTGTTTATAACACTTGTAAACATTTCTTTCAGATAAAATCTGATCGCCGAAGGCCTTCGGCAACATTCTAAATGTTCCTGCAGCAGAAATTTCATTCCGCAAAGAAAATTGAATGCAACTTCTTTGCTCAATAAAGTCACACATTGTAAAAATCGAAAAATGCACTTTTAGTTGCTCAGAAAACACAACGAAACTAACCAAACAAGTGGCATACTGCCGTGAAATTTTACACATATATGAATGACAGTGGTGCCAACCTAAAAACAAGAAGATTTGTTCGAATTGATGTACCCGCGTAATTTACATTAAAAATTGGCTATACTTTTTGATTACAGTAGTATGTATGTGTGTTTGTATTTACGTATGTTCCACCGTAGCGCATAAACTATTGAGCTGATTTTGATGAATAAGGTGTCAATCGATTCGTTATTATGGTCCGGGTGGCATAAGCTAAATTTTATACGAAGCCGTGGTCGTGCGTTGCCAACTACAAAAAGCAAAGATTCTTATTTGATAGAATAAATAAAACCAATGGAGAGGCCGTCAATTGAGGATAAAAAATACGGGATAGGGATTATTATGAAATTTTTTTCAGTGTTAATGCCCACCTTCATACTCTTGATAAAGTCGTTCACAAGCGAGAAATGTGCGTACTTGTCAGCAGTAAATTTAATACGAAAGCGAAGACAAGCACGCTTAATTGTTTATAATATTTTATTATTTTTATCTTTAAAGGGAAGAGTCAGAGTCTGTCCTTCAGCTGAAGGGTCTAACACCAACTGGAGCATTGCCGCTCGGTGCATTGTCTGGTGGGAAGACGTCACTTAAAAATGGTAATAATTTAAATTAATTAAAAAATAATTAAATAAATATAAATTATTATAATACATTTACAGCTCTACAGGGCTTCTCGCCGAATCACAAAATTACATCATTTGCTGAGGCGAAGGGACTTGATGCAATCAATGAAAGAATGCCCCCCCGAAAAGATGCACCCCATACCCCTGGAGATGATCAAAAGGTTACGTCATCGGTGACAACAATCAACGATAATCGAAATAATCATTCATCGTGAACTTAAAAATAATTTTCTCACTCTATACATTTTTTTGTCTTTTTTTCCACTTTTTTGTGTATTATAAAATAAAAACATGAAAGCAAAAAAATATTTAAAAAAAAAAAAAAACAAAAAAATATTAAAATAAAACAACACAAAAAAACAAAACAACAAAAAAGGCGTTGAATTTAAAGGATATTTAAAATTAAAAGTAAAAATTAAAAAAAAAAAAAAATCAAGTATCTTGCGGCAAAAAAAATAAACATGAATATTGAGAGATAAACATTGTAAACTAACTAATAAATGAGGAGAACAAAAAAGAAAAACTACATAAAAATTGTTAAAAAATAAAATAAATGGAAAATAAGAACCCTAAGCTAAGACTTGAGGATATAAATAAAAGAAGGAAAAAAGAAACAAAAAAATACAAAAGAAAAATATATTAAATTGCAGTGGAAATTATTAAGAATTTTTGAATTTTAAATAGTTGATGAATGATAACAAAAACATGAAAAATATTACAGAAAACAAAAAGAAGCTGCAGATACACGTACTAAGTAAGTATATAAGTCGAAAATGAGAATTTTAAGCGAGATTACACATTCAAAAAAAAAAAAAAATTAATATATTTAAACATTCGAATTTTCAGTGAATGAAAATGTAAAAAAAAAACACCTAACTTTCTTTCTACTTTATCAAGCTCCTTTACTTTTCTCATAAAAATTACAAGAATAATATTAATAATAATTTAGAGCACTATACCGTTTTTCTCCTTACATAAAGATTAAATATAAGTACAATATATAAGTAAACATTTAAAAACAAGAATTGCTTGTAGAGAGATAAAATGGGAGAAAATTAACATCTTTTTGAAGAGTGCATTACATCTTACATCTTTCAGTTACGACGTAAAAACGAAAATGCCGGCAAAATCTCTGTCCAATCAAATACACGTGTCCAACATATCACATTAAAAAAAATCAATCGATGCGTGCGTAAGTAAAAAAACCCCTATATATTTTTTCTCAGAACAAAAAACATTTTAGAGGTAAATTTAACCCTTATTGCCCCAATTTGTCCGTTTTTGTCCGTCTACTTTAATACCGGATACCTTTGTTATTTATTTCTAAAAAGTTCTGAAAATCCATACCCGGGTATTTTCAATAGTGCTCTTTCAGAATATCATCTGAAATTTAAAAAAAACACCCCTTTCTATTGTATTTTTGAATTTAAAAAAAGAAAATTCCGATTTCTGAATTTTATAAAAAAATATTTTCGATATGAAAGAAGTTTTGGAAAAAGCCAAAACCACAAAAACTCCACCTTTAAATGTAAAATTAATAAATTTATTAAGCCCGGAGGTATGATATTTATCACTAAGGCGTTGTAAACCACCCCTAAAATCAACATTTGTACGCTAACTCGCTATGTTATGGATTATTCTAAAAAAAATTAGTTTTGGCTTTCGAAAACAGGTGAAAATGGGAAAGAATATAATAGGGAGGATAAGAACCTCAATTATTTTGTTATCTAATCCTTACTCACCCCCTGCAACCCTTTTACACCCCAGAAGAGGGTTGTAGAGCTAGAATATATAAACATTTGGAAATTGCATGCCCAAAAACCTTACAGGTATTAATTTGCAACTTTATATAATGAATTCTGTGCACCTTCCGGTTTTCATTCCTTATAACAAGGAAAAAGGGGTGGGAAGTATTTTTAACTCTGTCATAAGCATTGACTAATGTAAGACCATAAATTTCACTCTATTTTTTTTCGGAATTTAATTTATTTAGAACTCTTTAGTTCTTGAAACAGTGTTTTTGAAAAACTGCCAAATTTTACCCCTTTTGGGGTTTTTCTTAGGGTGGTGATGAAATTTTACCTAAGATAAAATTCGGTTTCTTTCTTATCCTCCCTATTATATTTTTTCCCATTTTCACCTGTTTTCAATAGTCAAAATAAATGTTTTTCAGAAAAATCCTTAAGATAGTGAATTTGTGTAAAAAAAGGTTGATTTTAGGGGTGGTATAAAACCTCTTAATGATAAAAACCATACCTTCGAGTTTAATAAGTTTATTAATTGGACATTTTGAGCTGGAGTTTTTGTGGTTTTAGCTTTTTCCAAAACTTCTTTCATATCGAAAATATCAATTTTTTATAAAGTTGACCCTCAAAAATCGGTTTTGTTTTTTAAATTCAAAAATACAATGGAAACGGGTACTTTTTTTTAATTTGCAGGTGATCTTCTGTAAGAGCACTATTAATAATACTCGGGTATGAATTTTCAGAACTTTTTAAAAATAAATAAAGTTGTCGGAGCTTCAATTTGACGGACAAAAACGGACAAATTGGGAAAAAAAGGGTTAAATTGGTCCAAATGAAAAAAGCAAAATATACATATATATATATGACTCAAAAGCAGAAAGTCCATTCATAGCCCTAAGTATCAATTTTCATGAAAATCTGCTTAAATTTGAATAAATTTTCCATAACGA
The DNA here is from genome assembly GCA_949715965.1 of Dysmachus trigonus. Taxonomy (NCBI): domain Eukaryota; kingdom Metazoa; phylum Arthropoda; class Insecta; order Diptera; family Asilidae; genus Dysmachus; species Dysmachus trigonus. The sequence continues at coordinate 1,767,314 of OX454324.1, forward strand.
TTTTCATATAAATTTTGAAAAATATTACTCCATTTTACATTTGCTGGAGTCAAAAATATGAAATTTCATCAAAATAAAATGGTATTTATCATTAAAAAGAGAGTTTAAATTTTGCTTTAATACACAGGAATTTAAAAATCAGAGATCCTGATCAATTTTTAGTGCTCATTTTCACTCTATACCGATCGACGTTTAATAACAAAATATATACATATATATATATATAAAAAGGATATTTAAAAGGTTTGGAAATAAAATTTCTTTTTAATAACTAGACATTTTTAGTTTTTTAAATTTTAGTTGTATTTATTTGAAAAATGTTGTTTTGTTCTTGTAGCTATCAGACAATCATTTTTCAAATTAATTAGAAGCTCCAAAATATAAAAATACACGGCGCTTTTAATTTAATATATTAAAAAAATGAAAAATGCGTGCTTGTCAAATCGCAAAAAATGTGTTAAAATGTACTGACAAGCACGATTAGAAAAATTTTTGTTAGTAGGATATGTTTTTCGTTTGTAGATATAAATATCAAATTGCTTAATTAACTTATACTTTTTTATTTTTGTTTTCTTGTTTATCCAGGAGTAATTTTAGCGATCAAAAAAACTGGCACAAATTAAAGGTTTTTAACATTATTTTTTGTCTACAGTCTTATTCTATCTAAAATAAATTCGAATACCCCAAAAATGCAATTATTTCACAAAATATTAATAAGGAGAACAACAACAAATACCTTTTAAGTGTTAAAAGAGAATAAAATATTTAAAAAAATAATTCAAAATAAATAAAAATTCGGGTGTAGAATTAAATTAAGCTGAATTTTCATTAATATCGATTTTACAATTTAGGAAAGTTATTTCAAATATCTGGTAAAAATTAAAAAAAAAAATATGAGCAGTACCCAAAATATCCCAACGACCAAATTTAACCATAAATAAGGGGGCAACGTGAAGAGCATTATTTTATCTTTCACTCTGCTTTTTATATATGTAACAAACCGTCCTGCCATAAGTTTTTCTGTAATAATTTTGTAAAATCGATATAATGTAAATTTTGGGTATTATTTTAAATTAAAAAGATAAAGTTAATTATTTATTTATTTATTTATAAGGAAAATGGGAAGATGTGTCTTTTTAGGGCGTACGGCAAATATTAAAAAAACAAAAAGAGAAAGCAAAAAACAAATAAATTAAGAGATTTAAACAAAACATACAAATATAAGCAATTAACCAAAAAAAAAAAAAAAACAATTTTCAAATTATTACAAAAAAAAATTGATTACCTATCAAATTTAAATTCATCAAATTTTCACAGAAAATTATATACACAAAATTAATTATTTAACCAAAAAAAAATATGAGCATGCGGGTAGAGGGCTAGGGTTTTAAAAAGAAATATATATATATAAATATAATAATTATACTAAAAAAAAACGCCCTCAAAATATTAATTAAAAATAAAATTCTGTTCAAAAAAGGTTCTTTAGGGGAGGAAAAATATAAAGAAAAGAAAAAACAAATGATATTACAGTACTATAAAAATTATAAAAAATCGAGATAAATTAAAATCGAAAAGAAAATTCTGTGAGAAAAATCTTAAAAAAAAAAAACTATATATATAAAAGCAATAAAACTCTTTACCGTGACTTCATTCATCTTTTTTGAATATATAAGAAAAATAAATAATAATATCTAAAAAAAAAAAAAAGGAATACGTAAGAATTAATTAATTTATTTCAAATAAAAGTTTAACAATTACAAACTGAAATCCAAATAAGACGTGAAATATTTTACTGTGTAAGTATAAAGTTAAAAATTAAAATAATTTTACATCACCCCCACTGAAAATATCTCTATCAACTTAAAAGCGAGATTAACAAATAATATAATTAATAATAAAATTAATTTTTAGGATATTCTTTCGCTTCCGACGCCACCTTAAACACAACTGGCGTTTTCTAGAAGCATATTTAAATAATCCAAAGTGAAAAGATGTTTCAAAATCTTATGAAAGCAACTGCTGCACTTCTGGGAACCTGCGTGGACCCCGCCTCAGGACCCTTTATACTTTTTACTTAAGTGGCACCACTAGTGTGACCGCCTGGAGAAAAGGTGATTTTTGGGAATTGTTTTTAAAGAAAACTGCTGCATGGAATGTTTTAATGTTTCAAAGGTATACAGATGATCCAAAAGTATGGAAACGGCCAAATAACTTTCGAGGAATGCATTTTGGAGAACAAAGTTTTAGACAAAAGTTTTAGGAATTTCCCCTGGCTATTCAATGGTGGCCGTAGATTTGACCTTGCCCATGGCCTTGAAGGTCATTTCAAGGTCAGGTCGACTTTTTTAAATGGGAACCCATATTTTTAACAACGGAAATGGAAAGAGCGGAAAATTTTACGTTCGACTATGATCTTAACCATGACCTCGAAGGTCATATCAAGGTCAAGATGGCTCTTTAAAGGGAAACCTGCATTGTTATTGCGGATTTGGAAAGAGCGGAAGTTTTGCGTCCAAATGTTACCTTGACCTTGGCCATGACCCCGAAGGTGATATCAAGTTCAAGATGATTTTTTTAAGGGACAACCCATATTTTTGGCCACGGAAACGTAAAAGAGCCGAAAATTTTACACTCCCCTTTAAAGAACCATCTTGACCCTGATGTGACCTTCGAGGTCTTGGTCAAGGTCATAGTCTTTCCATTTCCGTGGCCAAAAGTATGGTCTCCCCTTCAAAAAATCACCTTGGCCTTGATGTGTCCTTCGAGGTCGTGGCCAAGATCAAGGTTGTGGTTAAGGTCACATTCGGACGTAAAACGTCCACTCTTTCTAAATCCGCAATAATAATACAGGTTCCCTTTTAAAGAGCCATTTTGACCTTGATATGACCTTCGACGTCATGGTTAAGATAATAGTCGGACGCAAAATTGTCCGCACTTTCCATTTCCGTAGTCAAAAATATGGCTTCCTATTTAAAAAAGTCAACTTGACCTTGAAATGACCTTCAAGGCCATGGTCAAGATCAAATCTACGGCACAATTGAATAGCCAGGGAAAACTCCTAAGACTTTTGTCTCCAAAATGCATTCCTCGAAAGTTATTTAGCCGTTTCCATACTTTTGGATCACTCTGTATTTTTGGATATATAATAAATACATGATACAATTTTTGGACCAAAAAATTTAAAATTCAGCGAGTCCCTCCACTGCTGCAGTGATAGCAACCTTCACAATGTGTGAAATCAAAAAAAACAAAAAGTTTATTAAACTAGAAGGTATTGCCCGTATCATGACCCTTGATCGAAAAAAAAAATATTAAAATTTAACAAAATGGCGGAGTTTTTAAAAAAAATTTCAAATTTTCTGCGAAAATTTTCTGCGAAAATTTTCTGATTTTTGGCCTGCCAAAATTACATTTTTGATTCGATCGGAAAACTGGAAGTTCATGGTATAGAGAAACATATATAAAAGAAGCTGCAATAAGAATCAAATCGATCGGATGATTTGTCTTCGAGTTATAACTGCAGAAAATTTGAAAAATGTAGTTTTGAGAAAAACGCGTTCAAAGCGGCTGTAACTCAAAAACTATTTGAGATATGCACTTGAAATTTTAGAATGTTATTGTTAAAGGTATAGACTATCGAAATATGAAAAAAAAAGGAAATCAGTTTTTTTTTAAATTTCACACTAGTGGTGCACCTTAAACAAAAAAACTTCTTAAGCCTTATTGTACCAATTTGTCCATTTTATCCGTCAACTTTAAGCTCGGACAACTTCGTTATTTATATTTAAAATGTTCTGAAAATTCATTCTCGGATATCTTCAATAGTGTTCTTTCGGAATATCACCCAAAAAAAAAACACCTCTGTCTATGGTAGTTTTGAATTTTAAAAAACAAAACAGTACCGATTTCTGAGGCTCAATTTCACAAAAAAATTGATATTTTCAATATGAAAGAAGTTTTGGAAAAATCCAAAACCACAAAAACTCCGGCTCAAAATGTCCAATTAATTAAGTAACGAAACGAGGAGGTATGATTTTTATCATTAAGGGGTTGTAAACCACCCCTAAAATCAACATTTCTACGCTAATTCGCTATCTTAAACAAATTGGTTTTGGCTTTCGAAAACAGGTGAAAATGGGAAAAATATAAAAGGGAGGATAAAAACCTCAATTCTTTTGTTATCTAAGGTAAAATTTCACCGCCAATCCAAGAAAAGGCCCAAAAGCGTTAAAATTCGGCAGTTTTTCAAAAAAACTGTTTTGAGAACTAAAGAGTTCGGAATTAATTAAATTCTGAGAATAAATAAGAGTGAAACTTATGGTCTTACATTAGTCAATGCTTATGATAGAGTTAAAAATACTTCCCACCCCTTTTTCGTTGTTATAAGGGATGAAAACCAGAAGATGCACGGTATTCATTATATAAAGTTGCAAATTAATACCTGTAAGGTTTTTGGGCATGCAATTTCCAAATTTTTATATATTCTAGCTCTACAACCCTCTTCTGGGGTGCAAAAGGGTGGCAGGGGGTGAGTAAGGATTTGATAACAAAAGGATTGAGGTTCTTATCCTCCCTGTTATATTTTTTCCCATTTTCAACTGTTTTCGAAAGCCAAAATCAATTTTTTTCAGAATAATCCATAAGATAGCGAGTTAGCGTCAAAATGTTGATTTTAGGGGTGGTTTACAACCCCTTAATGATAAAAATCATACCTCCGGGTTTAACAACTTTATTAATTGGACATTTCGAGCCGGAGTATTTGTGGTTTTGGCTTTTTCCAAATTTATTTCGTATCGAAAATATCATTTTTTTAAAAATAAAATTGTCCCTCAGAAATCGGTATTTTCTTTTTAAATTCAAAAATATAATAGGAAGGGGTGTTTTTTTGTAAATTTTCAGATGATGACCCGAGAATGAATTTTCAGAATATTTTAAATATAAATAACGAAGATGTCCGAGCTTAAAGTTGATGGACAAAAACGGACAAAGTTGGAATTTATATTTAAATAAAATCGAATAATGGAGAAAAATTTACGAAAAGTATACCCGAAAAGAATCTGTAATCCCTGATTAAATGTCACTTTATATTCAGCATAAAAATTGTCATAATTATAAAATTCTATCATTTTAAATCATAGAACGAAAATAATCCAAGTTTTAAATAATGAAAATCAAAATTACACTAACATTTATCAGTCTTTTTTAATAGAAGACTTAAGGAAATAAATTTTTTAATTTTAACTTTAGTATTACATTACTTTTATACTTTTTTTTAATTTCAAATTGATTAAATTCAAAAATTTAATATCTCTAGATAATCGTTAATTTTCAGTTTCAGTTGTTTTACATCGTAATCATTAAGTCCCTGTTTTAAATGAATAAATCTGCTTGTTAATTAAATTAAAAACATAATTTTAATAAAGCCCCTTAAAAACTATAATAAATACAAAATAAAAACATAGAATAAAAATATAAATTCAAAGTAAAACCAACATTAAAATATAAAATGGAAAATAAAAAATAAATATAGCTCTGGCTGTGATTCTTCTTCTCTAATAAACGCAATAAAATATAATATCTAAAAATTTTTTCCGAATTTTGAATTTCAATTCTCTTGTAAAAGTATTAGGGAAAATTTTTGTAGTACGATTGAACCACGGCTGCACACCAATTTTCAAATTTTTTCCCCAGTTTTGCAGCATGTGCTAAAATAAAATAAATATTTTTTTTTTGTCATTGTTATAGAAGTGTTCTTTCAAATAAAAAAAAAAGAGAAAATATATATATATATATATATATATATATAAAATGAATAATAAAGAAATGCATATACTAAAATATATAAAAATAACTTTTTTTCTAAAACAAAAATAAAAATATTCCACAAAATCCTCTGAATATTTTTGTCATGTTTTTGATATCCCTAATTCGTGACCGTTTTAGTTTATAAAATTCTCCTTATAAATGAAAAAAATCCTATTAATTATTTTCTGCTATAAATTGAAAAAATAATGAAAAGTATAAAACTAAAATTAAGAATTGAAAAATACATACCTTTTCGGTGTGGTTTCCTCGGGTTTTTTGTTTTCAATCAAGTCTTATAAAACAAAGAAATTAATGTAAAAACGTAAAAACAACACAAAAATTAAAGAGGAGCAAAAGATAAAAATTCATTTTACTATAAGAAATTAGGTATCTAGGAATTTTGGGGTTCTTCATCGAAACCGAGATATAAGGTTAGGGCTCCGGGGAACAGAACTATGAAAAATAAAAAATAAAATTAATTTTACAATAAAGCAAAAAACACAATCTGAAGTGAAACATATTTATTTTTTTTTTCGAAATCAGCGATCCCAATATTTTTATGTGTACATTTTCAGGTAAATCCCTTAAAATTGGAATGTTTTAAAACAGACAATTTAAATCTTTTACATTATACAGCAGTTTAAAAATCAGCGATCCTGAAAATCCCTATGTTCTAATTTTGATTAAAAATCATAAAAAAGGTAAGACAATTTTATTTTTATTTATTATTCAAATATTTTTACGTAATTGTTGAATTTTAATTTTTTTTTGTTTTTTGCCCGATTTGCCGGTTTTTGTTTGTTTTGCTTTTAATAAAATGTCTTAAGAAGTTTCACTTAAAATAAAAAATAAACCAATATTTAAAATTCATATTCACAAAAATTCTGCACACGTCCAGTTTTAAAACTAAATTAGAAAAACAGAAAAATAAAACAATAAAGTTACAAAAACGTTCCGGTTTTGATACAAAAGAATAAACAAATAAATATAAATAAATATTAAATTAGATATTAAATTCGTTTTCTAGAATTTAGGCGATTTTATGCTATAAATTGAATTAAAATTTGAAAATTTTTGTCCATGGCAAAATTTACAGAGTAATATTCTTTTAAATTTGTTGTTATATTTATTCTATTTTATATATTTTTATATTTTGCATTAAAACCTCGAATACTTTTGTGACTTGATTGAAGTTAAAAAAATTGGTAAAAAATTAGGAAATATTCTAAATCAAATATTTTTTCAAGGGGCTCACAGCAAACGAAATGATTCCCCTTCTCCTTCGCCCCCCCCCCCCCCCTTCCCTTTTTAAAATTATAAATTTTTCCACTCACCCACACCCACATAGCCGCATCCACACATATACCCTACACATACGCACACACACACAGATAACCACGCACGTGCCCACATAACCCACGCTCGCACACCCACATACACACCCATGCACGTACGCACACATTTCCACATACAACCACATATCCACACAACCACATCCCCACCCAACCGTGTACACACACCCATTCCCAACCACACACACACATCTATACGCATGCATAAATCCACGCAAACATATTTTCACACGAACACATCCACACACACATACCCACAGACATACACACACACACAGCCATACCCACAAAAACATAAAAAAAATACTAATTGAAAGTCAAATATCAGGTGGAAAAAAAAATTAAAGTAAAAAAAAGGGCTAGGAAAATTAAGAATTTATAGAAAAGCATAGAAAATTGCCCTCCTCCGCTCACGTAGCAAAAAAAAATATCACACAATCTCACATATACACCACACACATACATACACACATGCGCATTCGAACGCATATGCACATACACATTTTTTCCACATCCGTGGTCAAAAACATGGTTTCCCCTTCAAAAAACCACCTTGACCTTGATATAACCTTCAAGGTCATTGCCAAGGTCATGTTCAAATTTTTCGCTTTTTCCATTTCCGTGGTCAAAAATAAGGGTTCCAATTTAAAAAAGTCAACTTGACCTTGAAATGACCTTCAAGGCCATGGTCAAGGTCAAATCTAAGGTCACCATTGAATAGCTGGGGAAAATTCCTAAAACTTTTGTCTACAACTTTTTTCTCCAAAATGCATTCCTCGAAAGTTATTTAGCCGTTTCCATACTTTTGAACCACGCTGTATACATACACATGCATAGGCTTAATACTAATGCTAGAGATCCCCTCTCTCCCCTTCCCCAAGCCAAACTTCTGTACCCCTTCTTCAACACCTGTCTCTTGGTTTTTGAGACCTCAGCACACAGCATGTACTTAAAGAAAATAAGTGAGTGTTGAGTGTGTCCCAAAGTCTAGCCTCAGAAGAAAAATGTTGGGTCCTAATGAAAAGCAAAAAATAATAATATGTACTAATGATACTTAAAGACAGAGTCCTAAATCCAAACACCGAAAATTATAGGGGAAAATCTTGGGATTTCAAAACACATAAGTAAAAGTATATCCAAAACTGGATCCACCATCAGACTCTGTGGCTGCAGCCACACAAAATTGGGGAATTTTTGGGGAAAAACCTATAATAATAATAATAATAATAATAATAATAATAACAATAATAAAAAAGTAAAATTAAGGACGCAGACACACCCATACACAAGGGGAGGTAAAACGATTACAGATTTTTAAGAAAAATAAAAAAAAATACAAAAACAAGACGTAAATTTGTCAGCGACTTTTTTCACAAACCCTAAAAATGCACCATAAAATAATATTTATCTTAAAAAATCTTCAAAACAGTTAATTCTAATGATCGCTTTTATTTGTTTATATTTTACAATTTATTTTTTATTAATCCAAAAAACTTTTTGGAAATGTGATTGAATAAGCCGAATATATATATATCTATAAAAACAAAATGCAAAAAACTTGTGGAGATTGTGACGATTTATTTGGTTTAATAAATACTTTTAACTACCTTAAGAAGTCGTTTTTCTATTTTTAGTCTTTTGCGTTACGTAATATATTTATGAACAACTAAAAAAAAAAAACAGCAAACCCGCGACCCTTCTTAAGAAAATAATTTGTTTACCTGTTCGGCTAGAAATATTACGATTGCAGAAATTAAGGAATTTCCTCATTTTGCCTAGAATCATCCAGTTATTTTACTAAGAATCACTGTAGCCAAAAGAACCGATCCGGGGAGCCCTTTTTTAGAAAATAATTTGTTTACCTGGATAGTGCGGAATTAATACAAGGGAAAATGTAAATTTTAAAATTCTGTTATTTTTTCTTCTAGACTTTTCTGTTTTTTGCCTAGAATCATCTAGTTACGGCACGAATACCAGCATACTAGACACAATGCAGGCGGCACTAACACCAACGAGCCAAGCCACGGGCCTGACGAGCAAGCCAAGAATCCACCAGGAACAGCAGGAGGAGCAGGAGCCCAGAAACCGCGCGGCAAGCAAAACGAATCAGCCGAGTTGACCGATCAGCTGGTTTGAAAAATCAAAAATCTTTGTAGGTGAAACAGAACTAAACTGCCCTTAAAATGCAGGCAGCATAAGCAGGATAGCTATATATAGTCAAATTGATAAACAATGAAAGTGGGCAGGCGAAGTAGAATCAGCTGTTCGTTCGTTGAAACCGTTGAAACGAATAGAAAATTCCAGGTAGAGTAAGGAAGTTCAATATACTTGCTGCTGAGAGAAGTCCCTTAAGTGCGCATGCGTAACAAACTTAACAGTTAGAGAGTAAGAAATTTGAGAGATACCACGATAGAAATTCCCTTCAATCTTTTTAGGTATCCAGAAAGAAAACGATTTAGTGACTTGTTGGCAATTCATAAGTGTAGGTGTACTTTAAACTTAAAACCGTTATCTTAATAGTACTAAAAGAGATAAAATGAAAAGGCGAACAAAATTTCCCTGAAATCAACAAGCAGAGTGATAGGGAAGGCCCTATAGAACTTTTTTTTTATTTATCTTACCCGGTTGACAGTAGCCACTTTGTTTACATTTAGTTGAACCGTGGACAGTACGGTGAAGTGGTGAAGGTAGAAAGAATATCGAAATAAGGGGGTTTGTTTTCGTCCCTTGACTTCTTCATTGCAAGAGGTATTTATATATATTTAAATTTAATTATTTTCTGGGGTCATACCAGTCGACTACTGGCGGGCACAGACCTTTCATTTTTGGAGGTGGATTTATGGGTTAAACCCTTTGTAATTTGCCGCACCATTAAAAGGGCTTTATACAAAACTCGAACTCTTGGCGCAGGAAAAACTTGAACTTTACAAGTTTTCACGAAGAAATTTTATCGGCCCGTGATCGATTTTATTCCGAATTTACTCATATAAATTTTTTAATTTGAAAAAAATATTTACAATTATGTGAGACATTTAACAAGCCAAATGATCAAATTTTTCTTATATAACAAGAAACTAATCGACTAATGAAGACATGAAGAATGAAAAAATATATATAAAAAGAAAACAAGATGTATAATATTAGACACATAATAATAAAAAACTTAAGTAAGTTTAGAAATACAAATAATAGAAAAAGTGGAAATAATAATTATAATGAAAAAGGCTGTTTTAGTTTTAATAAGAAAATTATATTTAATATCTATGTTGTAAATTTATTATTTAGACAATGGAAACGATTTAAGGAATTAGGAAGAAATGTTGTGCTTTATATTAAAGAAGATAAAACAACTTTTATTATAACAAAAACAAAACCAAAATAACTACGGTCAAAGGGAGCATTTTCCATCCAAAGGGCTCGTGATTGAATCGAACGAGCCTCGAAGCTACGCCGAGGAGCAATGTTCCTAGACTTTTGTTTTTAGTCACTTTGATCTTTGTCAACACACAAATATGCGAAAATCGTTTACAGTCTCTAGGCAACGGTTTGTGTCCCCCCCATGAACCAATCGCAGAATGGCAACCATTTTATAATATTGATACCGCGAACCAATCAGCGTTCACACCTCTCACAAGATCCTGCATATTTGAATTTAACGGCTTTTATCACTCTTTCGGCACTGCACTACCACTGAATGCAACTGTTCTCTCTTAATACGGTTCAATTTCCGCTCTTTGAATTTGAATCGTTCCTTCACTTGAGTTTGTGTCGTGCTCGGGTGAAGTTCTCTCTGCTTCTTCTACGGTGGAGAATTATTGATTTAAATAAAATTCAAGGAATGCTACCCATTAAATACGCTACCTAAACTCTGGATAAACTTAATAAAAGGTAATTGTCCAAAAAACAAAAGAAAATCACTGAGATATCGAAAATATTCATCGATTATTGTCTGTTGGTGAGCTAGCGAAAGGAGGGCTAAAATCTCCAGTGGGAATTTTAAAAATGCTTTTAATTTATTTCTTTTGTTGTTAAAATTATGTATTTGTCAAATTTTTTTGCCGGGCGACGCTGTAATTAATAAAAATCTAGTTTTTCGGTAAGTTGTAACGGATTTTTTTGGATTCAATTTAAATTTTCGGCGAACGAGGTGAGAAAGAGATTGCCTACTCTCGAAATTGCCTCTCTTTCTCTTGAATTTAAACTTTCAGCGGACGCGCAGGAGAATGGAACAACTTCCGCTCGGTGCTCTTTAATTATTTTAGGGGTACGCTTGCTGACTTCCGCTTCGAACTTTTGTAACAGTTCGGAGGAGTTGTGTCGTTTTCTACTTCGTTCGACTAGGGAGGATCAAACAAGAGAAACTGCTCACCGATGGGTTGTGAATTGCTTTTTTTAGAAGCAGAATACTAGATATTTAAGACATTTTGTGAAATAATAAAATTATGAAAATACATGTGTTTTTATATATTGCAAATAATTTGATAAATTTAATCTAATATTTACAAAAGTTATCCCAATTAAGTCCATAATCATCTAATTATCATACCAAGAGTCGATTTAACCAGAAAACCCAATCCAGGGAGCCGTATTCTAGAAAATAGTTGTTTTTAACTGTATATGGCTGAAAAAATGCACTGAAAAATGTAGAAATTGAAATTCTGCAATTTTTTCCTCTAGACTTTTCTGTTTTTTGTCTAGAATCATCTAATTATCATACCAAGAGCCGATTTAGCCAATCCAGGGAGCCATATTTTAGAAAATAGTTTTTTTATCTGTGGCTGAAAAAATGCACTGAAAAATGTAAAAATATAAATTCTGGGATTTTTTCCTCTAGACATTTCTGTTTTTTTGCCTAGAATCATCTAATTATCACACCAAGAGTCGTTTTAGCCGAAAATTGCAATCCAGGGAGTCGTATTTTAGAAATTAGTTTTTTTACTTGTACATGGCTGAAAAAATGCACTGAAAAATGTAAAAATTTAAATTCTGCAATTTTTTCCGCTAGACCTTTCTGTTTTTTGTCTAGAATCATCGACTTATCATACCAAGAGTCGATTTAGCCAATCCAGGGAGCCGTATTTTAGAAAATAATTTTTTTACCTGTGTAGGGCTTAAAAAATACAAGGGAAAACGGAAAAATTGAAATTCTGCGATTTTTTCCTCTGGACTTTTCTGTTTTTTGCCTAGAATAATCTAGTTATTTTACTTAGAGTAGATTTAGCCAAAAAAACCGAACCGGGGAGCCCTTTTTTAGAAAATAATTTTTTTGCCTGTATAGTGCTTAAAAAATACAAGGAAAAGTGGAAAAATTAAAATTCTGCGATTTTTCGTTCTGGACTTTTCTGTTTTTTACCTAGAATCTAGTTATTTTGCTTATAGTAGATATACCCAAAAGGGGAGCCCTTTTTTAGAAAATAATTTTTTTGCCCGTATAGGGCTTAAAAAATACATGGGAAAATGAAACAATTGAATTTCTGCGATTTTTTCCTCTGGACTTTTCTGTTTTTTACCTGGAATCATCTAGTTGTTCTACTTAGAGTTTAGCGAACAATTTTAAAAGAAATCATCAATCTCTAATACTATTTAATTTTCTTTTTTATCCATTTCCTTAATAAAAAATTATAAAATATAAAAAACACGTAACTACATGATTGAGAGGGTGTGAATAAATTCTAGATTGATTGAATCGAGTGAAAAGAAAAATTTGCATTTCCTATTGCGAACGTTTTAATTTTCTAATTTTGTATTGTTTTTATTTATTTATTTATTACTAGCTGGCCCGCCAGACGTTGTACTGCCCTTTCCGCTACATTTTCATTATGCCATGTGCGTCGATCAATATTTGATCGTGTTCTATCTTTTCGCATGTTTCTACAAATAATACCGTTAATATAAGAAAACAGTGTTTCCGTTTCATATCCCTAATTAATTTATTGAACAAACTTACACGTTGTTTAATATTAAGTAAACCGTTTTACACTTCACAAATATTGGAAAATTACCCGGTTTCACGCGGTGGGTAAATACTTACTAATTAAAGACTTCTCAAATGTTCGTTTGTTATATCCTAGAAATTGATTCAACCCGAAAACCCCTTTATGGATCCGCCATCTTGAATATCCAAATGTTGATAATATTAAAAATTAGTGGCATTAACACAATTATTGTAGCAAATTTAATTAAATCCCGTTGAAATCGAGAATTTTTTTTTATATATTGGGTCCGCCATCTTGGATCTAGAAACTTTGATAATTCGATAATGATCAAAATTAGTGGCACTAGAAAAAATCGTACTAATTTTCATGAAAATCCGTTGAAGTCGAGAAATTTGCATCACCATATTGGATCCGCCATCTTGGATTTGGAAATTTTGATAATATTTAAAATTAGTTAAATCAGAATAATCATTGTATTAATTTTCATTAAAATCTGTTGAAATCGAGGCATTATGGTCTCCCTATTGGACCCGCCATCTTGGATTTACAACATTTTAATAATACATATTCGAAATTAGTGGCCTCAGAATAATCATTCTACCAGTTTTCATTAAAATCCGTCCACATCGAGACATTTTGGTCGGCGTGTTGGATCCGCTATCTTGAATTTGGAAATTCTGATAACATTCAAATTAGTGGCCTCAGAATAATTATAGTACTAATTTCCATTAAAATCCGTTGAAATGGAGAAATTGTTGGTCACCATCTTGGATTTGGAATATTCTAAATTACCCCCCGATTCTGGATCAAAATTAAGAGCTCTTAGCGTCTTAACTATTATCAAAAATCCTTTTAAAGGAATTAATATGCTACCATATTATTGAACAAACATTAGAAATGCACTGATTTCTTATAATTTGTGAATTCTTCTACAAAAAGAGGTCCATCTCTTGAGTTAAAGGGATTTTTCAAAACAATTAAGAGGTTAAGAGTTCTTAACTTTTCTGTAATTAAAATCCGTTGTAATCAAGACATTTTTGTCACCATGTTGGATTCGCCATCTTGAATTTGTAAATTTTGATAATATTCAGAATTGGTGCCCTCAAAATTTTCATTAAAATTCATTGAAATCTAGAAATCTTGGTCGTCATATTGGGTCCGCCATCTTGAATTTGTAAATTTTGATAATATTCAAAATCAGTGACCTCAAAACAATAATTGTACTAATCTTCATTAAAATCCGTTGAAATCGAGAACGCGCGATAGAAAAGTTTTGTTTTTAGACTTTTTTAGGCAATTTTTTAAATTTTTCTCTCCGTAAGAACCATCCTCGTACTTCAAGGAATATTATAAAAAAAGAATTAGCGAAATCGGTTCAGCTGTTCTGGAGATTTGCGCTTAGCAACACATTCAGCGATTCATTTTTATATTATAGATAAAATTAACTATTAATATTATTATATTATTAATGATAAATACGAGCACACGGCTTGTAGATTTTTAGAGAAGAAAATGATAATAAATAAATATTTAAAAAAAGTAGTGACCGAGACTTCATGTGCAATTGAATTATTATTTTTTGTTTGAGTAGGAAAAAAATTGTTTTCGTTTTTTATTTTTTTATTTTTTTATGAATTATTTGTTAACTGAACTTACTCCATTTAGTAAAATATAGAAGTTATTTATTTTCTCTCCCCTCCCCTAGATTAATTAATTCATGTCTCTAAGAAAAATACAGTGTGCGCAATTTCTATAGGCGCAGCCAGTTTTATTCATGTTTAAAGAAAACTGCTTTTTATTTTTCAAAACCGATTATATTGCATAAATTCCCCATTGGTAAATATTAATTAAATAATATAAAACATTCATTAAAGTAAGTAATTACTTTATAATAAAAATAAATATAATTAAAAGTCTCTTTTGTCTGCGCAATTTCTATAAACTCACTTTATATTATAGTCTTTATTTTAAAAGCTTAATGAAAAGTAAATTTTTATATATTTTCTAAGTATTGTGTTTTACCTCCTTTGTTAGTTATAACTTGAAAAAACCTGTTAAACATCGAATTTATTAACTTTTTAAACAAATGTTCATCAATATCATTCCAGCATTCCAAAATATCGGCTTTCAGTTGAGATAACGAAGAAAATTGTCCACCATTTGCGTAAACTCTTCGTGCCATGATTCCCCAAATGTTCTCCATTGGATTTAAATCCGGACTACGTGATGGCCACTCCATTACAGGAATATTTCTTTCACTAAACTATCGTCTTGTTTCGGCAGAAGAATGCACAGCGGCGTTATCCTGTTGAAAAATCAATTTTTTTTCCATATTGTCTTCTAAATATGGAATAAGAGATTCCTCCAGGAGGTCTGTATATATGGCAGAGTTCATTCGGGTGGGAACAAAGCTTAAAGATAACTTTCCTTGATAATAAAAGGCACCCCATAGCATTAAGCTACCAACATCAAAATTACTACTTAGACGAGGCGAATCGGGCTTCCTTAAATCATGCTAATATGTACTCAATCCATCTGGGCTATATAGATTAAATTGTTTTCCGTAAGAAAAAATAACGTTTTGCCACTTTTCGTCCTAGTTCATGTGGCTTCTAGCAAAATCTAGGCGCGCATTTTTATGATGCTGTTGCAGTTGGAGAGATTTGGCCGGTTTCTTATATTTAATATAAGTAGTGTCCTTCAAAATGTGTTGAACTCTTCTTCCTTTAATTGGGAGTTGTAATTCTGCTATAATTTGAGCTGCACTTAACTTTTTTTTCATAACTTCTTCTCTTATGTTCCCAATATTTTGTTTGGAAACTTTGGCGTTCCCTTTTGGATGATCCCATACTCCATTACGATTGCCCTTTTTAATAAAATTTCGCACCACACATTCTGAACGTCCAATTCTCCTTGCAATTTCTCTTATACCAAGGCCAGTTTCCCTAAACGCACGGATTCTGACGCGATCATCGTTGTCAAGGACCTTTCCTCGGGGCATTACAATAAATCTTAAGAAATAACAGCAATTATACAGAATTAAGCTAGAGTTGAAAAATAAAAACGAAACACACATGAATTGTTTCCTAAAAAGTAGCAAAATTACTTTGCGTTTAACTAGTAATACTACAAAAAGAAACTGCGTTTATAGAAACTGCGCACTCTAAGATCAATTGTGAAAGATTGATCTATTGCATTCACGCATTCCCTGATATTTGGAATTGTTTAATTGCTTTTATGAATAGTTATAAACTTTAACAATTGTGCCTGTAAAGAACCTTTGTAACTATATCGCTTTATTTCAATGAATTGTGCATTTCACTTGAAAATCAGACGTGCGCTTATAGAAATTGCGCTCACTGTAGAAAAAGGGGGTTTTCCATTCAACTGTTACACAAAATGATTTATTTTATTGTAAACAATATGACAATGAAAGACAGAAATAAATAAAAAATAGTGCAGGGTTTTTTGTAATTAATTGTTAAGTGTGACTGTCAAGTTTGCTACTTTAATTCCCTAATACATTTTTATTCGACCTAGGGGAAGAAAAGTTGAGCAGAAGAAAGCGAAACCTTAAAAAAATTCTGTTTATAGATAAAAACAAAACAATAAAAAACAAAATCGGAAATCTAGAAAGTCATTGTATAAAAGTGAAATGATATAATTTGATTATAAACCATTAAGAACAATAATAGTTTTAAAAGGAAGAAAAATAATAAGGAAAATCTTTTGCTAATATTTTTTATTTCAAATAAACATATAAATAAAAATATATATATTAAAAAAAAAAGGCACTTCAGGCCGAAGGAGACGCCAACGATCACCAAACATCAAGCATCATCACAGTCTCCTAGGTGTTGGAAAAAGCACACAAAATTTAGATTAATTTACGTTTTATTATTATTATTATTTAAAGGGGAAATGGGTTTAAAAAAAAATAAAACAATGCAGTACTTACCTTTAAAGGTTGAGCGCTCTGTAGCGGTCGCACTCGGGGAGGTCCGTCCAGGCCTTCATCCTCCTATAGCGCTCCTGCGTCAACACTGGCATTTGGTGATAGGGCATCGGATCGTCCAGGAGCGTCAACAGCTCTAGATGGGTAATTCCCAGGAGCTCCATGGCGAAGATCTCCTGGCTTATCCCCATGTCCCACAGGAACATGCGGACCTCGAACGCAACTAATCTGGGCAGGATGGCTTCCATAGCGTTGCTGTACTGACATTATCGTTTTTCGGCTTCGCCAGGACTAGCGGCAGATCGGCGAACTGAGTCAATAACCGTTAGACAGTGCCCAGCCCACCGTTAGACGGTTCCCAGAAGTGGGAAAAAATTCGTTTCCAATCGGTGCAAGATTTACGGGTCGCGTTTCACTTGTGTGTTTTTCCTCGACCCTTAGCTGAAAATTGGTATGTAAGCTAGTGTTAGTGCACAAAGAACAAAAAAAATCTAAAACTTGGAACTTGGAACCCCCCAACCCCTTAAACGAGGGGATGGAAGTTTGTATGAGACTTCCGCAAATTATGATGCTAGAGGTCTGAAAATTGATGTGGGGACTCCTTGTTATAAATAATGGCTGGAGTTCCGAAAACCAGAACCCTCCGATTGCCTTGAAATTTTCCATTTTGCTCAAAAACAAAGTATCCCGGAGGATTTTTGGCACTGAAACCCGAAGGGTTTCAAGAAAAAAAAAAAACTAAAAATCTAGAATACGGACCCTCGGTTGGAAGAGGGGGTGGGGTGGAGGGGGGCAGGTGATTTCAATCTGAAAACAAATCTTTTTCGATTTTAGAGTTAGTTGAAAAAACTTTGAACGAGTGTGAGTGGGAGGGGACGGGCGAGATGGAACGTGTGTTTAAAATTCCACAAATTTTCTGTCAGCTCTCTTTGTCTAGCAGAAGCTATGTGAATCCCACAAAAAATTTAAACACGATCCTGCCTCCCTATCTTTATTCCATACAGCGAAATTCCAGGAAATGTTAACGGTACTACCTTGAATCGTCTTTCGAACAAGATGCTGCTTTTTATATTTCTCTGTACGACTCGCGTTTTACGCGTAACAATTTTGTGTCCCTCAGAATTACTTGTAAATTTACCAAAAACATTCAACTGCACCTAAAACAAAAGTACCAAAAGGGATTTTGGGCGACTATATAAAGAAAACAAATAATTTTCTTAGCTGTTTATTTCTTAGAAATTCACAATACTCCCTGTTCAAATTTTTTCATTGACATTATGTCAGGGCCGTAGCCAGAATTTTTTTTCGAGGGGTGGTTCTCAAAGTAAAAAGTTGTTCTGGTGGGGAGGGGGATAATTCAAATTTTTGAACTACATTGAACATTTTTTTAAAAAGCGTTAAATATTAATTTAAGATAAAATTTAATGTTTAAAACTTCAATGTATATTTAATTAAATATTTTTTAAAATATCTACAGTACTAACTCTTATTAAGGTACTACTACCGTCTGGAATTTACAAAAAATCATTTTTTTTTCTTTTTTCAACTCCTCATAGTCTCCAATCATCTCCTAAATTTTTGGTGAGAAATTCATAATAGGACAAAAGTTATAGCGCTACACAGCGAAAGCGCGCGGATGGACTCCGAGCGACTCTCAAAGCTTTAAACGCGTTTTTCTTGAAATGACATTTTTTGAGTTTGCCCATAGATAATCTCCGGATCTACCGAACCGATTTGAATAAACCTTGGGGCGTTTTGTTTGCCTCTATTGTAATTTACCACAATTTAGCCCAAAAATTAAAAAAAAAAAAGGTGGGCGAGAGAGAAAAATGAAAAAAAAGTGAATTTTTTCACATTTTTTTCAAAATGTTGTAATATTTTTGTTTTTTTGCATTTTTCGACTAAATGTAGTAAATTACAAGGAAAGGGACCTTCCTTTTTAAAATCCCGTTTGAATTTTTTGTTTCAGACATCGCAATCCTGAGATTATCTGTGGGCAATGGGACTAGCATATTTTCGAGCTGCCGGCTTCAGCGCCCTCTATACAAATTTCTAAATACAAAAATTAAATAAAAAATTTTTTTCTTCAATCTATAAGGATAAAACTTATTAAAAAAAAAAGTTTTTGTAATATCGAATAAAGGGGCTGAGAAAACAAATTATGGAAAAGTGTATCTTTTTTGCTCTCTAGACGGTAAATTTTACGGAAAAATAAAAATTCTGCGGTTTTTTCCTCTGGTCTTTTCTGTTTTTTGCCTAGAATAATTAGATTTAGCCAAAAAAACCAATCCGCGGAGCCCTTTTTTAGAAAATAATTTTTTTGCCTGGGGGAAAATGGAAAAATTGAAATTCTGCGATTGTTTGCTCTAGTATTTTCTGCTTTTTACCTAGAATCATCTAGTTATTTTACTTAGAGTAGATTTAGCCAAAAAAACCGAACCGGGGAGCCCTTCTTTGGAAAATAATTTTTTTGTATGTATAGGGCTTAACAAATCCAAGGGAAAATGGAAAAATTTGAATTCTGCGATTTTTTCCTCTGGGCTTTTCTGTTTTTTGCCTAGGATCATCTAGTTATTTTATATTATTTCGAGTAGATTTAGCCAAAAAAGCCGATCCGGGGAGCCCTTTTTTAGAAAATAATTTTTTTGTCTGTATAGGGTTTAAAAAATTCACGGGAAAATGGAAAAATTGAAATTCTGGGATTTTTTCCTCTAGACTTTTCTATGTTTTGCCTATAATCATCTAGTTATTTTACTTAGAGTAGATTTAGCCGAAAAAACCGAACCGGGGAGCCCTTTTTTAGAAAATAATTTTTTTGCCTGTATAGGGCTTAAAAAATACACGGGAAAATGGAAAAATTGAAATTCTGGGATTTTTTCCTCTAGACTTTTCTATGTTTTGCCTAGAATCATCTAGTTATTTTACTTAGAGTAGATTTAGCCAAAAAAACCGATCCGGGGAGTTATTGTTTAGAAAATAATTTTTTTGCCTGTATAGGGCTTAAAAAATCCAAGGGAAAATGGCAAAATTGAAATTCTGGGATTTTCTCCTCTGGGCTTTTCTCTTTTTTGCCTAGGATCATCTAGTTATTTTATTTAGAGTAGATTTAGCCAAAAAAGCCGATCCGGGGAGCCCTTTTTTAGAAAATAATTTTTTTGCCTGTATAGGGCTTAAAAAATACACGGGAAAATGGAAAAATTGAAATTCTGGGATTTTTTCCTCTAGACTTTTCTATTTTTTGCTAAGAAGCATCTAGTTATTTTATTTAGATTAGGTTTAGCCAAAAAACCAATCCGCGGAGCCCTTTTTTAGAAAATAATTTTTTTGCCTTGATAGGGCTTAAAAAATACACGGGAAAATGGAAAAATTGAAATTCTGGGATTTTTTCCTCTAGACTTTTCTGTTTTTTGCCTAGAATCATCTAGTTATTTTACTTAGAGTAGATTTAGCCAAAAAAACCGAACCGGGGAGCCCTTATTTGGAAAATAATTTTTTTGTCTGTATAGGGCTTAACAAATCCAAGGGAAAATGGAAAAATTTGAATTCTGCGATTTTCTCCTCTGGGCTTTTCTGTTTTTTGCCTAGGATCATCTAGTTATTTTATTTCGAGTAGATTTAGCCAAAAAAGCCGATCCGGGGAGCCCTTTTTTAGAAAATAATTTTTTTGTCTGTATAGGGTTTAAAAAATACACGGGAAAATGGAAAAATTGAAATTCTGGGATTTTTTCCTCTAGACTTTTCTATGTTTTGCCTATAATCATCTAGTTATTTTACTTAGAGTAGATTTAGCCAAAAAAACCGAACCGGGGAGCCCTTCTTTGGAAAATAATTTTTTTGTCTGTATAGGGCTTAACAAATCCAAGGGAAAATGGAAAAATTTGAATTCTGCGATTTTCTCCTCTGGGCTTTTCTGTTTTTTGCCTAGGATCATCTAGTTATTTTATTTCGAGTAGATTTAGCCAAAAAAGCCGATCCGGGGAGCCCTTTTTAGAAAATAATTTTTTTGCCTGTATAGGGCTTAAAAAATACACGGGAAAATGGAAAAATTGAAATTCTGGGATTTTTTCCTCTAGACTTTTCTATGTTTTGCCTAGAATCATCTAGTTATTTTACTTAGAGTAGATTTAGCCAAAAAAACCGAACCGGGGAGCCCTTCTTTGGAAAATAATTTTTTTGTCTGTATAGGGCTTAACAAATCCAAGGGAAAATGGAAAAATTTGAATTCTGCGATTTTCTCCTCTGGGCTTTTCTGTTTTTTGCCTAGGATCATCTAGTTATTTTATTTCGAGTAGATTTAGCCAAAAAAGCCGATCCGGGGAGCCCTTTTTTAGAAAATAATTTTTTTGTCTGTATAGGGTTTAAAAAATACACGGGAAAATGGAAAAATTGAAATTCTGGGATTTTTTCCTCTAGACTTTTCTATGTTTTGCCTATAATCATCTAGTTATTTTACTTAGAGTAGATTTAGCCGAAAAAACCGAACCGGGGAGCCCTTTTTTAGAACATAATTTTTTTGTCTGTATAGGGCTTAAAAAATACACGGGAAAATGGAAAAATTGAAATTCTGGGATTTTTTCCTCTAGACTTTTCTATGTTTTGCCTATAATTATCTAGTTATTTTACTTAGAGTAGATTTAGCCAAAAAAACCGAACCGGGGAGCCCTTTTTTAGAACATAATTTTTTTTGTCTGTATAGGGCTTAAAAAATACAAGGGAAAATGGCAAAATTGAAATTCTGGGATTTTCTCCTCTGGGCTTTTCTCTTTTTTGCCTAGGATCATCTAGTTATTTTATTTAGAGTAGATTTAGCCAAAAAAGCCGATCCGGGGAGCCCTTTTTTAGAAAATAATTTTTTTGCCTGTATAGGGCTTAAAAAATACACGGGAAAATGGAAAAATTGAAATTCTAGGATTTTTTCCTCTAGACTTTTCTATTTTTTGCTAAGAAGCATCTAGTTATTTTATTTAGATTAGGTTTAGCCAAAAAACCAATCCGCGGAGCCCTTTTTTAGAAAATAATTTTTTTGCCTTGATAGGGCTTAAAAAATACACGGGAAAATGGAAAAATTGAAATTCTGGGATTTTTTCCTCTAGACTTTTCTGTTTTTTGCCTAGAATCATCTAGTTATTTTACTTAGAGTAGATTTAGCCAAAAAAACCGAACCGGGGAGCCCTTATTTGGAAAATAATTTTTTTGTCTGTATAGGGCTTAACAAATCCAAGGGAAAATGGAAAAATTTGAATTCTGCGATTTTCTCCTCTGGGCTTTTCTGTTTTTTGCCTAGGATCATCTAGTTATTTTATTTCGAGTAGATTTAGCCAAAAAAGCCGATCCGGGGAGCCCTTTTTTAGAAAATAATTTTTTTGTCTGTATAGGGTTTAAAAAATACACGGGAAAATGGAAAAATTGAAATTCTGGGATTTTTTCCTCTAGACTTTTCTATGTTTTGCCTATAATCATCTAGTTATTTTACTTAGAGTAGATTTAGCCGAAAAAACCGAACCGGGGAGCCCTTATTTGGAAAATAATTTTTTTGTCTGTATAGGGCTTAACAAATCCAAGGGAAAATGGAAAAATTTGAATTCTGCGATTTTCTCCTCTGGGCTTTTCTGTTTTTTGCCTAGGATCATCTAGTTATTTTATTTCGAGTAGATTTAGCCAAAAAAGCCGATCCGGGGAGCCCTTTTTTAGAAAATAATTTTTTTGTCTGTATAGGGTTTAAAAAATACACGGGAAAATGGAAAAATTGAAATTCTGGGATTTTTTCCTCTAGACTTTTCTATGTTTTGCCTATAATCATCTAGTTATTTTACTTAGAGTAGATTTAGCCGAAAAAACCGAACCGGGGAGCCCTTTTTTAGAACATAATTTTTTTGTCTGTATAGGGCTTAAAAAATACACGGGAAAATGGAAAAATTGAAATTCTGGGATTTTTTCCTCTAGACTTTTCTATGTTTTGCCTATAATTATCTAGTTATTTTACTTAGAGTAGATTTAGCCAAAAAAACCGAACCGGGGAGCCCTTTTTTAGAACATAATTTTTTTTGTCTGTATAGGGCTTAAAAAATACAAGGGAAAATGGCAAAATTGAAATTCTGGGATTTTCTCCTCTGGGCTTTTCTCTTTTTTGCCTAGGATCATCTAGTTATTTTATTTAGAGTAGATTTAGCCAAAAAAGCCGATCCGGGGAGCCCTTTTTTAGAAAATAATTTTTTTGCCTGTATAGGGCTTAAAAAATACACGGGAAAATGGAAAAATTGAAATTCTAGGATTTTTTCCTCTAGACTTTTCTATTTTTTGCTAAGAAGCATCTAGTTATTTTATTTAGATTAGGTTTAGCCAAAAAACCAATCCGCGGAGCCCTTTTTTAGAAAATAATTTTTTTGCCTTGATAGGGCTTAAAAAATACACGGGAAAATGGAAAAATTGAAATTCTGGGATTTTTTCCTCTAGACTTTTCTGTTTTTTGCCTAGAATCATCTAGTTATTTTACTTAGAGTAGATTTAGCCAAAAAAACCGAACCGGGGAGCCCTTATTTGGAAAATAATTTTTTTGTCTGTATAGGGCTTAACAAATCCAAGGGAAAATGGAAAAATTTGAATTCTCCGATTTTCTCCTCTGGGCTTTTCTGTTTTTTGCCTAGGATCATCTAGTTATTTTATTTCGAGTAGATTTAGCCAAAAAAGCCGATCCGGGGAGCCCTTTTTTAGAAAATAATTTTTTTGTCTGTATAGGGTTTAAAAAATACACGGGAAAATGGAAAAATTGAAATTCTGGGATTTTTTCCTCTAGACTTTTCTATGTTTTGCCTATAATCATCTAGTTATTTTACTTAGAGTAGATTTAGCCGAAAAAACCGAACCGGGGAGCCCTTTTTTAGAACATAATTTTTTTGTCTGTATAGGGCTTAAAAAATACACGGGAAAATGGAAAAATTGAAATTCTGGGATTTTTTCCTCTAGACTTTTCTATGTTTTGCCTATAATTATCTAGTTATTTTACTTAGAGTAGATTTAGCCAAAAAAACCGAACCGGGGAGCCCTTTTTTAGAACATAATTTTTTTTGTCTGTATAGGGCTTAAAAAATACAAGGGAAAATGGCAAAATTGAAATTCTGGGATTTTCTCCTCTGGGCTTTTCTCTTTTTTGCCTAGGATCATCTAGTTATTTTATTTAGAGTAGATTTAGCCAAAAAAGCCGATCCGGGGAGCCCTTTTTTAGAAAATAATTTTTTTGCCTGTATAGGGCTTAAAAAATACACGGGAAACTGGAAAAATTGAAATTCTAGGATTTTTTCCTCTAGACTTTTCTATTTTTTGCTAAGAAGCATCTAGTTATTTTATTTAGATTAGGTTTAGCCAAAAAACCAATCCGCGGAGCCCTTTTTTAGAAAATAATTTTTTTGCCTTGATAGGGCTTAAAAAATACACGGGAAAATGGAAAAATTGAAATTCTGGGATTTTTTCCTCTAGACTTTTCTGTTTTTTGCCTAGAATCATCTAGTTATTTTACTTAGAGTAGATTTAGCCAAAAAAACCGAACCGGGGAGCCCTTATTTGGAAAATAATTTTTTTGTCTGTATAGGGCTTAACAAATCCAAGGGAAAATGGAAAAATTTGAATTCTGCGATTTTCTCCTCTGGGCTTTTCTGTTGTTTGCCTAGGATCATCTAGTTATTTTATTTCGAGTAGATTTAGCCAAAAAAGCCGATCCGGGGAGCCCTTTTTTAGAAAATAATTTTTTTGTCTGTATAGGGTTTAAAAAATACACGGGAAAATGGAAAAATTGAAATTCTGGGATTTTTTCCTCTAGACTTTTCTATGTTTTGCCTATAATCATCTAGTTATTTTACTTAGAGTAGATTTAGCCAAAAAAACCGAACCGGGGAGCCCTTCTTTGGAAAATAATTTTTTTGTCTGTATAGGGCTTAACAAATCCAAGGGAAAATGGAAAAATTTGAATTCTGCGATTTTCTCCTCTGGGCTTTTCTGTTTTTTGCCTAGGATCATCTAGTTATTTTATTTCGAGTAGATTTAGCCAAAAAAGCCGATCCGGGGAGCCCTTTTTAGAAAATAATTTTTTTGCCTGTATAGGGCTTAAAAAATACACGGGAAAATGGAAAAATTGAAATTCTGGGATTTTTTCCTCTAGACTTTTCTATGTTTTGCCTAGAATCATCTAGTTATTTTACTTAGAGTAGATTTAGCCAAAAAAACCGAACCGGGGAGCCCTTCTTTGGAAAATAATTTTTTTGTCTGTATAGGGCTTAACAAATCCAAGGGAAAATGGAAAAATTTGAATTCTGCGATTTTCTCCTCTGGGCTTTTCTGTTTTTTGCCTAGGATCATCTAGTTATTTTATTTCGAGTAGATTTAGCCAAAAAAGCCGATCCGGGGAGCCCTTTTTTAGAAAATAATTTTTTTGTCTGTATAGGGTTTAAAAAATACACGGGAAAATGGAAAAATTGAAATTCTGGGATTTTTTCCTCTAGACTTTTCTATGTTTTGGCTATAATCATCTAGTTATTTTACTTAGAGTAGATTTAGCCGAAAAAACCGAACCGGGGAGCCCTTTTTTAGAACATAATTTTTTTGTCTGTATAGGGCTTAAAAAATACACGGGAAAATGGAAAAATTGAAATTCTGGGATTTTTTCCTCTAGACTTTTCTATGTTTTGCCTATAATTATCTAGTTATTTTACTTAGAGTAGATTTAGCCAAAAAAACCGAACCGGGGAGCCCTTTTTTAGAACATAATTTTTTTTGTCTGTATAGGGCTTAAAAAATACAAGGGAAAATGGCAAAATTGAAATTCTGGGATTTTTTCCTCTAGACTTTTCTATGTTTTGGCTATAATCATCTAGTTATTTTACTTAGAGTAGATTTAGCCGAAAAAACCGAACCGGGGAGCCCTTTTTTAGAACATAATTTTTTTGTCTGTATAGGGTTTAAAAAATACACGGGAAAATGGAAAAATTGAAATTCTGGGATTTTTTCCTCTAGACTTTTCTATGTTTTGGCTATAATCATCTAGTTATTTTACTTAGAGTAGATTTAGCCAAAAAAACCGATCCGGGGAGTTATTTTTCAGAAAATAATTTTTTTGCCTGTAGTGGGCTTAAAAAATCCAAGGGAAAATGGCAAAATTGAAATTC
Organism: Dysmachus trigonus; assembly: GCA_949715965.1. Lineage (NCBI taxonomy): Eukaryota > Metazoa > Arthropoda > Insecta > Diptera > Asilidae > Dysmachus > Dysmachus trigonus. The sequence continues at coordinate 1,793,520 of OX454324.1, forward strand.
TGGGATTTTCTCCTCTGGGCTTTTCTCTTTTTTGCCTAGGATCATCTAGTTATTTTATTTAGAGTAGATTTAGCCAAAAAAGCCGATCCGGGGAGCCCTTTTTAGAAAATAATTTTTTTGCCTGTATAGGGCTTAAAAAATACACGGGAAAATGGAAAAATTGAAATTCTGGGATTTATTCCTCTAGACTTTTCTATGTTTTGCCTAGAATCATCTAGTTATTTTACTTAGAGTAGATTTAGCCAAAAAAGCCGATCCGGGGAGCCCTTTTTTAGAAAATAATTTTTTTGCCTGTATAGGGCTTAAAAAATACACGGGAAAATGGAAAAATTGAAATTCTAGGATTTTTTCCTCTAGACTTTTCTATTTTTTGCTAAGAAGCATCTAGTTATTTTATTTAGATTAGGTTTAGCCAAAAAACCAATCCGCGGAGCCCTTTTTTAGAAAATAATTTTTTTGCCTGGATAGGGCTTAAAAAATACACGGGAAAATGGAAAAATTGAAATTCTGGGATTTTTTCCTCTAGACTTTTCTGTTTTTTGCCTAGAATCATCTAGTTATTTTACTTAGAGTAGATTTAGCCAAAAAAACCGAACCGGGGAGCCCTTTTTTGGAAAATAATTTTTTTGTCTGTATAGGGCTTAACAAATCCAAGGGAAAATGGAAAAATTTGAATTCTGCGATTTTCTCCTCTGGGCTTTTCTGTTTTTTGCCTAGGATCATCTAGTTATTTTATTTCGAGTAGATTTAGCCAAAAAAGCCGATCCGGGGAGGCCTTTTTTAGAAAATAATTTTTTTGTCTGTATAGGGTTTAAAAAATACACGGGAAAATGGAAAAATTGAAATTCTGGGATTTTTTCCTCTAGACTTTTCTATGTTTTGCCTATAATTATCTAGTTATTTTACTTAGAGTAGATTTAGCCAAAAAAACCGAACCGGGGAGCCCTTTTTTAGAACATAATTTTTTTGTCTGTATAGGGCTTAAAAAATACAAGGGAAAATGGCAAAATTGAAATTCTGGGATTTTCTCCTCTGGGCTTTTCTGTTTTTTGCCTAGGATCATCTAGTTATTTTACTTAGAGTAGATTTAGCCAAAAAAGCCGATCCGGGGAGCCCTTTTTTAGAAAATAATTTTTTTGCCTGTATAGGACTTAAAAAATACACGGGAAAATGGAAAAATAGAAATTCTGGGATTTTTTCCTCTAGACTTTTCTATGTTTTGCCTAGAATCATCTAGTTATTTTACTAAGAGTAGATTTAGCCAAAAAAACCGATCCGGGGAGTTATTTTTTAGAAAATAATTTGTTTGCCTGTATAGGGCTTAAAAAATCCAAGGGAAAATGGAAAAATTGAAATTCTGGGATTTTCTCCTCTGGGCTTTTCTCTTTTTTGCCTAGGATCATCTAGTTATTTTATTTAGAGTAGATTTAGCCAAAAAAGCCGATCCGGGGAGCCCTTTTTTAGAAAATAATTTTTTTGCCTGGGCTTAAAAAATACACGGGAAAATGGAAAAATTGAAAGTCTAGGATTTTTTCCTCTAGACTTTTCTGTTTTTTGCCTAGAATCATCTAGTTATTTTATTTAGAGTAGACTTAGCCAAAAAAACCGATCCGCGGAGCCGTTTTTTAGAAAATAATTTTTGTGCCTGTGTAGGACTTAAAAAATACACGGGAAAATGGAAAATTGTAATTCTGTGATTTTTTCCTCTAGACTTTTCTGTTTTTTTGCTTAGAATCATCTAGTTATTTTATTTAGAGTAGATTTAGCCAAAAAAACCAATCCGCGGAGCCCTTTTCTATAAAATAATTTGTTTGCCTGTATAGAACTTACAAAATACAAGAGAAATGTAAAAATTGAAATTCTGCAAATTTTTCCTCTAGACATTTCTGTTTTTTCCCTAGAATTTACTAATTATCATACCAAGAGTCGATTTAGTCAAAAAACCCAATCCAGGGAGCCGTATTTTAGAAAATAGTTTTTTTACCTGTATGTGGCTGAAAAAATGCACTGAAAAATGTAAAAATTTAAATTCTGCGATTTTTTCCTCTAGACATTTCTGTTTTTTGCCTAGAATCATCTAAATATCATACCAAGAGTCGATTTAGCCAAAAAACACAATCCAGGGAGCCATTTTTTATAAAATAGTTTTTTTACCTGTATATGGCTGAAAAAATGCACTGAAAAATGTAAAAATTTAAATTCTGCGATTTTTTCCTCTAGACATGTCTGTTTTTTACCTAGAATCATCTAGCTATCATACCAAGAGTCAATTTAGCCAAAAAACCCAATCCAGGGAGCCGTTTTTTAGAAAATAGTTTTTTTACCTGTATATGGCTGAAAAAATGCACTGAAAAATGTAAAAATTTAAATTTTGCGCTATTTTCCTCTAGACATGTCTGTTTTTTGCCTAGAATCATCTAAATATCATACCAAGAGTCGATTTAGCCAAAAAACCCAATCCAGGGAGCCATTTTTTAGAAAATAGTTTTTTTACCTGTATGTGTCTGAAAAAATGCACTGAAAAATGTAAAAATTTAAATTCTGCGTTATTTTCCTCTAGACATTTCTGTTTTTTGCCTAGAATCATCTAACTATCATACCAAGAGTCGATTTAGCCAAAAAACCCAATCCAGGGAGCCGTTTTTTAGAAAATAATTTTTTTATCTGTATATGGCTGAAAAAATGCACTGAAAAATGTAAAAATTTAAATTCTGCGCTATTTTCCTCTAGACATGTCTGTTTTTTGCCTAGAATCATCTAAATATCATACCAAGAGTCGATTTAGCCAAAAAACCCAATCCAGGGAGCCATTTTTTATAAAATAGTTTTTTTACCTGTATATGGCTGAAAAAATGCATTGAAAAATGTAAAAATTTAAATTCTGCGATTTTTTCCTCTAGACATGTCTGTTTTTTACCTAGAATTTATTTATTGTTTCGCTTAATACAAGCTACAGAAATTTACTTAAACTACGACTAGAATAACATTAACCTTAACCTAAATTGATTAGTCAGAGGGGGCGTGGAACAGGCTGGGATAGGGCGCGCTTAAGGGAGGATTTCTCGAGGTGGAAATCGAAGGCAGTAGAGTTGTTGACCTTTCGTAGCATTCTAGTGAAGGGCTCGAAGTGGCCATAATTGGTACGGTGGGTCGCAAGACGAAAGGTGGGGAAAGATCTAACATTGCGGGGGTTAGTGTTGAGGGATATGCTATGTAGGAGGTCGGGGCAATCGATGAGACCAGCTAGGACTTGGTGGACGAAGACGATATCAGCGATATCACGACGGAAGGAGAGAGGTTGAAGGTCAATTAGTTTTAGGCGGTCTTCATACGGAGGGAGGTTGAGGTGATCAGTCCACGGGAGGTTGCGCAGGGCAAAACGAATGAATCTACGCTGGACTGATTCAATTCTGTTAATGGTAGAGGATTGCGAGGGAGACCAAACCTGACAGGCATACTCAAGGAGGGGTCTGACGAAGAAAATGAAGAGCGATTTGGTAACGTAAGGATCAGAGAACTCCTTAGACCATCGTTTGACAAAGCCAAGAGTAGAATTGGCCCTGCTAATAACGTGATCTATGTGGGAACGGAAGTTGAGTTCACTATCGCATATGACACCAAGATCACAGAGGGAGGTAACAGATGGGATGGGTTCTCCAGAGAGGGTGTAGGATCTGGGAGGAGTAGAGGTGCGCTTACGGGAGAAGGTAATCGCTTGGCACTTGGATATATTTAGATCGAGAAAGTTTTTTGAGCACCAGGTACGAAAATTGTCTAGGTCGTTTTGGAGTAGCGATGAATCGGATGTGTCGGAAATTTGTTTCATCTAATCAATCATACCAAGAGTCGATTTAGCCAAAAAACCCAATCCAGGGAGCCGTATTTTAGAAAATAGTTTTTTTTACCTGTATATGGCAGAAAAAATGCACTGAAAAATGTAAAAATTTAAACCCTGCGATTTTTTTCTCTAGACATTTCTGTTTTTTGCCTAGAATCATCTAATTATCACACCAAGAGTCGATTTAGCCAAAAAACCCAAGCCAGGGAGCCGTTTTTTAGAAAATAGTTTTTTTACCTGTATATGGCTGAAAAAATGCACTGAAAAATGTAAAAATTTAAATTCTGCGCTATTTTCCTCTAGACATGTCTGTTTTTTGCCTAGAAACATCTAAATATCATACCAAGAGTCGATTTAGCCAAAAAACCCAATCCAGGGAGCCATTTTTTAGAAAATAGTTTTTTTATCTGTATATGGCTGAAAAAATGCACTGAAAAATGTAAAAATTTAAATTCTGCGATTTTTTCCTCTAGACATTTCTGTTTTTGCCTAGAATCATCTAACTAGCACACCAAGAGTCGATTTAGCCAAAAAACCCCATCCAGGGAGCCGTTTTTTAGAAAATAGTTTTTTTACCTGTATATGGCTGAAAAAATGCACTGAAAAATGTAAAAAATTAAATTCTGCGCTATTTTCCTCTAGACATGTCTGTTTTTTGCATAGAATCATCTAAATATCATACCAAGAGTCGATTTAGCCAAAAAACCCAATCCAGGGAGCCATTTTTTAGAAAATAGTTTTTTTATCTGTATATGGCTGAAAAAATGCACTGAAAAATGTAAAAATTTAAATTCTGCGATTTTTTCCTCTAGACATTTCTGTTTTTGCCTAGAATCATCTAACTAGCACACCAAGAGTCGATTTAGCCAAAAAACCCAAGCCAGGGAGCCGTTTTTTAGAAAATAGTTTTTTTATCTGTATATGGCTGAAAAAATGCACTGAAAAATGTAAAAATTTAAATTCTGCGATTTTTTCCTCTAGACATTTCTGTTTTTGCCTAGAATCATCTAACTAGCACACCAAGAGTCGATTTAGCCAAAAAACCCAATCCAGGGAGCCGTTTTTTAGAAAATAGTTTTTTTACCTGTATATGGCTGAAAAAATGCACTGAAAAATGTAAAAATTTAAATTCTGCGCTATTTTCCTCTAGACATTTCTGTTTTTGCCTAGAATCATCTAACTAGCACACCAAGAGTCGATTTAGCCAAAAAACCCAAGCCAGGGAGCCGTTTTTTAGAAAATAGTTTTTTTATCTGTATATGGCTGAAAAAATGCACTGAAAAATGTAAAAATTTAAATTCTGCGATTTTTTCCTCTAGACATTTCTGTTTTTGCCTAGAATCATCTAACTAGCACACCAAGCGTCGATTTAGCCAAAAAACCCAAGCCAGGGAGCCGTTTTTTAGAAAATAGTTTTTTTACCTGTATATGGCTGAAAAAATGCACTGAAAAATGTAAAAATTTAAATTCTGCGATTTTTTCCTCTAGACATTTCTGTTTTTGCCTAGAATCATCTAACTAGCACACCAAGAGTCGATTTAGCCAAAAAACCCAAGCCAGGGAGCCGTTTTTTAGAAAATAGTTTTTTTATCTGTATATGGCTGAAAAAATGCACTGAAAAATGTAAAAATTTAAATTCTGCGATTTTTTCCTCTAGACATTTCTGTTTTTGCCTAGAATCATCTAACTAGCACACCAAGAGTCGATTTAGCCAAAAAACCCAATCCAGGGAGCCGTTTTTTAGAAAATAGTTTTTTTACCTGTATATGGCTGAAAAAATGCACTGAAAAATGTAAAAAATTAAATTCTGCGCTATTTTCCTCTAGACATGTCTGTTTTTTGCATAGAATCATCTAAATATCATACCAAGAGTCGATTTAGCCAAAAAACCCAATCCAGGGAGCCATTTTTTAGAAAATAGTTTTTTTATCTGTATATGGCTGAAAAAATGCACTGAAAAATGTAAAAATTTAAATTCTGCGATTTTTTCCTCTAGACATTTCTGTTTTTGCCTAGAATCATCTAACTAGCACACCAAGAGTCGATTTAGCCAAAAAACCCAAGCCAGGGAGCCGTTTTTTAGAAAATAGTTTTTTTATCTGTATATGGCTGAAAAAATGCACTGAAAAATGTAAAAATTTAAATTCTGCGATTTTTTCCTCTAGACATTTCTGTTTTTGCCTAGAATCATCTAACTAGCACACCAAGAGTCGATTTAGCCAAAAAACCCAATCCAGGGAGCCATTTTTTAGAAAATAGTTTTTTTATCTGTATATGGCTGAAAAAATGCACTGAAAAATGTAAAAATTTAAATTCTGCGATTTTTTCCTCTAGACATTTCTGTTTTTGCCTAGAATCATCTAACTAGCACACCAAGAGTCGATTTAGCCAAAAAACCCAAGCCAGGGAGCCGTTTTTTAGAAAATAGTTTTTTTACCTGTATATGGCTGAAAAAATGCACTGAAAAATGTAAAAATTTAAATTCTGCGCTATTTTCCTCTAGACATGTCTGTTTTTTGCCTAGAAACATCTAAATATCATACCAAGAGTCGATTTAGCCAAAAAACCCAATCCAGGGAGCCATTTTTTAGAAAATAGTTTTTTTATCTGTATATGGCTGAAAAAATGCACTGAAAAATGTAAAAATTTAAATTCTGCGATTTTTTCCTCTAGACATTTCTGTTTTTGCCTAGAATCATCTAACTAGCACACCAAGAGTCGATTTAGCCAAAAAACCCAATCCAGGGAGCCGTTTTTTAGAAAATAGTTTTTTTACCTGTATATGGCTGAAAAAATGCACTGAAAAATGTAAAAATTTAAATTCTGCGCTATTTTCCTCTAGACATGTCTGTTTTTTGCATAGAATCATCTAAATATCATACCAAGAGTCGATTTAGCCAAAAAACCCAATCCAGGGAGCCGTATTTTAGAAAATAGTTTTTTTATCTGTATATGGCTGAAAAAATGCACTGAAAAATGTAAAAATTTAAATTCTGCGATTTTTTCCTCTAGACATTTCTGTTTTTGCCTAGAATCATCTAACTAGCACACCAAGAGCCGATTTAGCCAAAAAACCCAATCCAGGGAGCCGTATTTTAGAAAATAGTTTTTTTATCTGTATATGGCTGAAAAAATGCACTGAAAAATGTAAAAATTTAAATTCTGCGATTTTTTCCTCTAGACATTTCTGTTTTTGCCTAGAATCATCTAACTAGCACACCAAGAGTCGATTTAGCCAAAAAACCCAATCCAGGGAGCCGTTTTTTAGAAAATAGTTTTTTTACCTGTATATGGCTGAAAAAATGCACTGAAAAATGTAAAAAATTAAATTCTGCGCTATTTTCTTCTAGACATGTCTGTTTTTGCCTAGAATCATCTAACTATCATACCAAGAGTCGATTTAGCCAAAAAACCCAATCCAGGGAGCCGTATTTTAGAAAATAGTTTTTTTATCTGTATATGGCTGAAAAAATGCACTGAAAAATGTAAAAATTTAAATTCTGCGATTTTTTCCTCTAGACATTTCTGTTTTTGCCTAGAATCATCTAACTAGCACACCAAGAGTCGATTTAGCCAAAAAACCCAATCCAGGGAGCCGTTTTTTAGAAAATAGTTTTTTTACCTGTATATGGCTGAAAAAATGCACTGAAAAATGTAAAAATTTAAATTCTGCGATTTTTTCCTCTAGAAATTTCTGTTTTTGCCTAGAATCATCTAACTAGCACACCAAGAGTCGATTTAGTCAAAAAACCCAATCCAGGGAGCCGTATTTTAGAAAATAGTTTTTTTACCTGTATATGGCTGAAAAAATGCACTGAAAAATGTAAAAATTTAAATTCTGCGCTATTTTCCTCTAGACATGTCTGTTTTTGCCTAGAATCATCTAACTATCATACCAAGAGTCGATTTAGCCAAAAAACCCAATCCAGGGAGCCGTATTTTAGAAAATAGTTTTTTTATCTGTATATGGCTGAAAAAATGCACTGAAAAATGTAAAAATTTAAATTCTGCGATTTTTTCCTCTAGACATTTCTGTTTTTGCCTAGAATCATCTAACTAGCACACCAAGAGTCGATTTAGCCAAAAAACCAAATCCAGGGAGCCGTATTTTAGAAAATAGTTTTTTTACCTGTATATGGCTGAAAAAATGCACTGAAAAATGTAAAAAATTAAATTCTGCGCTATTTTCCTCTAGACATTTCTGTTTTTGCCTAGAATCATCTAACTATCATACCAAGAGTCGATTTAGCCAAAAAACCCAATCCAGGGAGCCGTATTTTAGAAAATAGTTTTTTTATCTGTATATGGCTGAAAAAATGCACTGAAAAATGTAAAAATTTAAATTCTGCGATTTTTTCCTCTAGACATTTCTGTTTTTGCCTAGAATCATCTAACTAGCACACCAAGAGTCGATTTAGCCAAAAAACCAAATCCAGGGAGCCGTATTTTAGAAAATAGTTTTTTTACCTGTATATGGCTGAAAAAATGCACTGAAAAATGTAAAAAATTAAATTCTGCGCTATTTTCCTCTAGACATGTCTGTTTTTGCCTAGAATCATCTAACTATCATACCAAGAGTCGATTTAGCCAAAAAACCCAATCCAGGGAGCCGTATTTTAGAAAATAGTTTTTTTATCTGTATATGGCTGAAAAAATGCACTGAAAAATGTAAAAAATTAAATTCTGCGAATTTTTCCTCTAGACATTTCTGTTTTTGCCTAGAATCATCTAACTAGCACACCAAGAGTCGATTTAGTCAAAAAACCCAATCCAGGGAGCCGTATTTTAGAAAATAGTTTTTTTACCTGTATATGGCTGAAAAAATGCACTGAAAAATGTAAAAATTTAAATTCTGCGATTTTTTCCTCTAGACATTTCTGTTTTTGCCTAGAATCATCTAACTAGCACACCAAGAGTCGATTTAGCCAAAAAACCAAATCCAGGGAGCCGTATTTTAGAAAATAGTTTTTTTACCTGTATATGGCTGAAAAAATGCACTGAAAAATGTAAAAAATTAAATTCTGCGCTATTTTCCTCTAGACATGTCTGTTTTTGCCTAGAATCATCTAACTATCATACCAAGAGTCGATTTAGCCAAAAAACCCAATCCAGGGAGCCGTATTTTAGAAAATAGTTTTTTTATCTGTATATGGCTGAAAAAATGCACTGAAAAATGTAAAAATTTAAATTCTGCGATTTTTTCCTCTAGACATTTCTGTTTTTGCCTAGAATCATCTAACTAGCACACCAAGAGTCGATTTAGTCAAAAAACCCAATCCAGGGAGCCGTATTTTAGAAAATAGTTTTTTTACCTGTATATGGCTGAAAAAATGCACTGAAAAATGTAAAAATTTAAATTCTGCGCTATTTTCCTCTAGACATGTCTGTTTTTGCCTAGAATCATCTAAAACCAAATCCAGGGAGCCGTATTTTAGAAAATAGTTTTTTTACCTGTATATGGCTGAAAAAATGCACTGAAAAATGTAAAAAATTAAATTCTGCGCTATTTTCCTCTAGACATGTCTGTTTTTGCCTAGAATCATCTAACTAGCACACCAAGAGTCGATTTAGCCAAAAAACCCAATCCAGGGAGCCGTTTTTTAGAAAATAGTTTTTTTACCTGTATATGGCTGAAAAAATGCACTGAAAAATGTAAAAATTTAAATTCTGCGATTTTTTCCTCTAGAAATTTCTGTTTTTGCCTAGAATCATCTAACTAGCACACCAAGAGTCGATTTAGTCAAAAAACCCAATCCAGGGAGCCGTATTTTAGAAAATAGTTTTTTTACCTGTATATGGCTGAAAAAATGCACTGAAAAATGTAAAAATTTAAATTCTGCGCTATTTTCCTCTAGACATGTCTGTTTTTGCCTAGAATCATCTAAAACCAAATCCAGGGAGCCGTATTTTAGAAAATAGTTTTTTTACCTGTATATGGCTGAAAAAATGCACTGAAAAATGTAAAAATTTAAATTCTGCGCTATTTTCCTCTAGACATGTCTGTTTTTGCCTAGAATCATCTAAAACCAAATCCAGGGAGCCGTATTTTAGAAAATAGTTTTTTTACCTGTATATGGCTGAAAAAATGCACTGAAAAATGTAAAAATTTAAATTCTGCGATTTTTTCCTCTAGAAATTTCTGTTTTTGCCTAGAATCATCTAACTAGCACACCAAGAGTCGATTTAGCCAAAAAACCCAATCCAGGGAGCCGTATTTTAGAAAATAGTTTTTTTATCTGTATATGGCTGAAAAAATGCACTGAAAAATGTAAAAATTTAAATTCTGCGCTATTTTCCTCTAGACATGTCTGTTTTTGCCTAGAATCATCTAAAACCAAATCCAGGGAGCCGTATTTTAGAAAATAGTTTTTTTACCTGTATATGGCTGAAAAAATGCACTGAAAAATGTAAAAAATTAAATTCTGCGCTATTTTCCTCTAGACATGTCTGTTTTTGCCTAGAATCATCTAACTATCATACCAAGAGTCGATTTAGCCAAAAAACCAAATCCAGGGAGCCGTATTTTAGAAAATAGTTTTTTTACCTGTATATGGCTGAAAAAATGCACTGAAAAATGTAAAAATTTAAATTCTGCGATTTTTTCCTCTAGACATTTCTGTTTTTGCCTAGAATCATCTAACTAGCACACCAAGAGTCGATTTAGCCAAAAAACCCAATCCAGGGAGCCGTTTTTTAGAAAATAGTTTTTTTACCTGTATATGGCTGAAAAAATGCACTGAAAAATGTAAAAATTAAAATTCTGCGCTATTTTCCTCTAGACATGTCTGTTTTTGCCTAGAATCATCTAAAACCAAATCCAGGGAGCCGTATTTTAGAAAATAGTTTTTTTACCTGTATATGGCTGAAAAAATGCACTGAAAAATGTAAAAAATTAAATTCTGCGCTATTTTCCTCTAGACATGTCTGTTTTTGCCTAGAATCATCTAACTATCATACCAAGAGTCGATTTAGCCAAAAAACCCAATCCAGGGAGCCGTATTTTAGAAAATAGTTTTTTTATCTGTATATGGCTGAAAAAATGCACTGAAAAATGTAAAAATTTAAATTCTGCGATTTTTTCCTCTAGACATTTCTGTTTTTGCCTAGAATCATCTAACTAGCACACCAAGAGTCGATTTAGCCAAAAAACCCAATCCAGGGAGCCGTTTTTTAGAAAATAGTTTTTTTACCTGTACATGGCTGAAAAAATGCACTGAAAAATGTAAAAATTTAAATTCTGCGCTATTTTCCTCTAGACATGTCTGTTTTTGCCTAGAATAATCTAAAACCAAATCCAGGGAGCCGTATTTTAGAAAATAGTTTTTTTACCTGTATATGGCAGAAAAAATGCACTGAAAAATGTAGAAATTTAAATTCTGCGCTATTTTCCTCTAGACATGTCTGTTTTTGCCTAGAATCATCTAACTATCATACCAAGAGTCGATTTAGCCAAAAAACCAAATCCAGGGAGCCGTATTTTAGAAAATAGTTTTTTTATCTGTATATGGCTGAAAAAATGCACTGAAAAATGTAAAAAATTAAATTCTGCGCTATTTTCTTCTAGACATGTCTGTTTTTGCCTAGAATCATCTAACTATCATACCAAGAGTCGATTTAGCCAAAAAACCCAATCCAGGGAGCCGTATTTTAGAAAATAGTTTTTTTATCTGTATATGGCTGAAAAAATGCACTGAAAAATGTAAAAATTTAAATTCTGCGATTTTTTCCTCTAGACATTTCTGTTTTTGCCTAGAATCATCTAACTAGCGCACCAAGAGTCGATTTAGCCAAAAAACCCAATCCAGGGAGCCGTTTTTTAGAAAATAGTTTTTTTACCTGTACATGGCTGAAAAAATGCACTGAAAAATGTAAAAATTTAAATTCTGCGCTATTTTCCTCTAGACATGTCTGTTTTTGCCTAGAATAATCTAAAACCAAATCCAGGGAGCCGTATTTTAGAAAATAGTTTTTTTACCTGTATATGGCTGAAAAAATGCACTGAAAAATGTAAAAAATTAAATTCTGCGCTATTTTCCTCTAGACATGTCTGTTTTTGCCTAGAATCATCTAACTATCATACCAAGAGTCGATTTAGCCAAAAAACCAAATCCAAGGAGCCGTATTTTAGAAAATAGTTTTTTTACCTGTATATGGCTGAAAAAATGCACTGAAAAATGAAAAAAATTAAATTCTGCGCTATTTTCCTCTAGACATGTCTGTTTTTGCCTAGAATCATCTAACTATCATATCAAGAGTCGATTTAGCCAAAAAACCAAATCCAGGGAGCCGTATTTTAGAAAATAGTTTTTTTACCTATATGGCTGAAAAAATGCACTGAAAAATGTAAAAAATTAAATTCTGCGCTATTTTCCTCTAGACATGTCTGTTTTTGCCTAGAATCATCTAACTATCATACCAAGAGTCGATTTAGAAAAAAAACCAATCCAGGGAGCCGTATTTTAGAAAATAGTTTTTTTAGTTGTACATTGCTGAAAAAATGCAGTGAAAAATGTAAAAATTGAAATTCTGCGATTTTTCCCCCTAGACATGTCGGTTTTTTACCTAGAATCATCTAACTAGCACACCAAGAGTCGATTTAGCCAAAAAACCCAATCCAGGGAGCCGTTTTTTAGAAAATAGTTTTTTTATCTGTATATGGCTGAAAAAATGCACTGAAAAATGTAGAAATTTAAATTCTGCGCTATTTTCCTCTAGACATGTCTGTTTTTTGCCTAGACTCTTCTAACTAGCACACCAAGAGTCGATTTAGTCAAAAAACCAAATCTAGGGAGCCGTATTTTAGAAAATAGTTTTTTTAACTGTATATGGCAGAAAAAATGCACTGAAAAATTTAGAAATTTAAATTCTGCGCTATTTTCCTCTAGACATGTCTGTTTTTTGCCTAGAATCTTCTAACTAGCTCACCAAGAGTCGATTTAGTCAAAAAACCCAATCCAGGGAGCCGTATTTTAGAAAATAGTTTTTTTACCTGTATATGGCTGAAAAAATGCACTGAAAAATGTAAAAAATTAAATTCTGCGCTATTTTCCTCTAGACATGTCGGTTTTTTACCTAGAATCATCTAACTAGCACACCAAGAGTCGATTTAGCCAAAAAACCCAATCCAGGGAGCCGTTTTTTAGAAAATAGTTTTTTTATCTGTATATGGCAGAAAAAATGCACTGAAAAATTTAGAAATTTAAATTCTGCGCTATTTTCCTCTAGACATGTCTGTTTTTTGCCTAGAATCTTCTAACTAGCTCACCAAGAGTCGATTTAGTCAAAAAACCAAATCCAGGGAGCCGTATTTTAGAAAATAGTTTTTTTACCTGTATATGGCTGAAAAAATGCACTGAAAAATGTAAAAAATTAAATTCTGCGATTTTTTCCTCTAGACATGTCGGTTTTTTGCCTAGAATCATCTAAATATCATACCAAGAGTCGATTTAGCCAAAAAACCCAATCCAGGGAGCCGTATTTTAGAAAATAGTTTTTTTACCTGTATATGGCTGAAAAAATGCATTGAAAAATGTAAAAATTTAAATTCTGCGATTTTTTCCTCTAGAAATTTCTGTTTTTGCCTAGAATCATCTAACTAGCACACCAAGAGTCGATTTAGCCAAAAAACCCAATCCAGGGAGCCGTTTTTTAGAAAATAGTTTTTTTATCTGTATATGGCTGAAAAAATGCACTGAAAAATGTAAAAATTTAAATTCTGCGCTATTTTCCTCTAGACATGTCTGTTTTTGCCTAGAATCATCTAAAACCAAATCCAGGGAGCCGTATTTTAGAAAATAGTTTTTTTACCTGTATATGGCTGAAAAAATGCACTGAAAAATGTAAAAAATTAAATTCTGCGCTATTTTCCTCTAGACATGTCTGTTTTTGCCTAGAATCATCTAACTATCATACCAAGAGTCGATTTAGCCAAAAAACCAAATCCAGGGAGCCGTATTTTAGAAAATAGTTTTTTTACCTGTATATGGCTGAAAAAATGCACTGAAAAATGTAAAAATTTAAATTCTGCGATTTTTTCCTCTAGACATTTCTGTTTTTGCCTAGAATCATCTAACTAGCACACCAAGAGTCGATTTAGCCAAAAAACCCAATCCAGGGAGCCGTTTTTTAGAAAATAGTTTTTTTACCTGTATATGGCTGAAAAAATGCACTGAAAAATGTAAAAATTAAAATTCTGCGCTATTTTCCTCTAGACATGTCTGTTTTTGCCTAGAATCATCTAAAACCAAATCCAGGGAGCCGTATTTTAGAAAATAGTTTTTTTACCTGTATATGGCTGAAAAAATGCACTGAAAAATGTAAAAAATTAAATTCTGCGCTATTTTCCTCTAGACATGTCTGTTTTTGCCTAGAATCATCTAACTATCATACCAAGAGTCGATTTAGCCAAAAAACCCAATCCAGGGAGCCGTATTTTAGAAAATAGTTTTTTTATCTGTATATGGCTGAAAAAATGCACTGAAAAATGTAAAAATTTAAATTCTGCGATTTTTTCCTCTAGACATTTCTGTTTTTGCCTAGAATCATCTAACTAGCACACCAAGAGTCGATTTAGCCAAAAAACCCAATCCAGGGAGCCGTTTTTTAGAAAATAGTTTTTTTACCTGTACATGGCTGAAAAAATGCACTGAAAAATGTAAAAATTTAAATTCTGCGCTATTTTCCTCTAGACATGTCTGTTTTTGCCTAGAATAATCTAAAACCAAATCCAGGGAGCCGTATTTTAGAAAATAGTTTTTTTACCTGTATATGGCAGAAAAAATGCACTGAAAAATGTAGAAATTTAAATTCTGCGCTATTTTCCTCTAGACATGTCTGTTTTTGCCTAGAATCATCTAACTATCATACCAAGAGTCGATTTAGCCAAAAAACCAAATCCAGGGAGCCGTATTTTAGAAAATAGTTTTTTTACCTGTATATGGCTGAAAAAATGCACTGAAAAATGTAAAAAATTAAATTCTGCGCTATTTTCTTCTAGACATGTCTGTTTTTGCCTAGAATCATCTAACTATCATACCAAGAGTCGATTTAGCCAAAAAACCCAATCCAGGGAGCCGTATTTTAGAAAATAGTTTTTTTATCTGTATATGGCTGAAAAAATGCACTGAAAAATGTAAAAATTTAAATTCTGCGATTTTTTCCTCTAGACATTTCTGTTTTTGCCTAGAATCATCTAACTAGCGCACCAAGAGTCGATTTAGCCAAAAAACCCAATCCAGGGAGCCGTTTTTTAGAAAATAGTTTTTTTACCTGTACATGGCTGAAAAAATGCACTGAAAAATGTAAAAATTTAAATTCTGCGCTATTTTCCTCTAGACATGTCTGTTTTTGCCTAGAATCATCTAACTATCATACCAAGAGTCGATTTAGCCAAAAAACCAAATCCAGGGAGCCGTATTTTAGAAAATAGTTTTTTTACCTGTATATGGCTGAAAAAATGCACTGAAAAATGTAAAAAATTAAATTCTGCGCTATTTTCCTCTAGACATGTCTGTTTTTGCCTAGAATCATCTAACTATCATACCAAGAGTCGATTTAGCCAAAAAACCAAATCCAAGGAGCCGTATTTTAGAAAATAGTTTTTTTACCTGTATATGGCTGAAAAAATGCACTGAAAAATGAAAAAAATTAAATTCTGCGCTATTTTCCTCTAGACATGTCTGTTTTTGCCTAGAATCATCTAACTATCATATCAAGAGTCGATTTAGCCAAAAAACCAAATCCAGGGAGCCGTATTTTAGAAAATAGTTTTTTTACCTATATGGCTGAAAAAATGCACTGAAAAATGTAAAAAATTAAATTCTGCGCTATTTTCCTCTAGACATGTCTGTTTTTGCCTAGAATCATCTAACTATCATACCAAGAGTCGATTTAGAAAAAAAACCAATCCAGGGAGCCGTATTTTAGAAAATAGTTTTTTTAGTTGTACATTGCTGAAAAAATGCAGTGAAAAATGTAAAAATTGAAATTCTGCGATTTTTTCCCCTAGACATGTCGGTTTTTTACCTAGAATCATCTAACTAGCACACCAAGAGTCGATTTAGCCAAAAAACCCAATCCAGGGAGCCGTTTTTTAGAAAATAGTTTTTTTATCTGTATATGGCTGAAAAAATGCACTGAAAAATGTAGAAATTTAAATTCTGCGCTATTTTCCTCTAGACATGTCTGTTTTTTGCCTAGACTCTTCTAACTAGCACACCAAGAGTCGATTTAGTCAAAAAACCAAATCTAGGGAGCCGTATTTTAGAAAATAGTTTTTTTAACTGTATATGGCAGAAAAAATGCACTGAAAAATTTAGAAATTTAAATTCTGCGCTATTTTCCTCTAGACATGTCTGTTTTTTGCCTAGAATCTTCTAACTAGCTCACCAAGAGTCGATTTAGTCAAAAAACCCAATCCAGGGAGCCGTATTTTAGAAAATAGTTTTTTTACCTGTATATGGCTGAAAAAATGCACTGAAAAATGTAAAAAATTAAATTCTGCGCTATTTTCCTCTAGACATGTCGGTTTTTTACCTAGAATCATCTAACTAGCACACCAAGAGTCGATTTAGCCAAAAAACCCAATCCAGGGAGCCGTTTTTTAGAAAATAGTTTTTTTATCTGTATATGGCAGAAAAAATGCACTGAAAAATTTAGAAATTTAAATTCTGCGCTATTTTCCTCTAGACATGTCTGTTTTTTGCCTAGAATCTTCTAACTAGCTCACCAAGAGTCGATTTAGTCAAAAAACCAAATCCAGGGAGCCGTATTTTAGAAAATAGTTTTTTTACCTGTATATGGCTGAAAAAATGCACTGAAAAATGTAAAAAATTAAATTCTGCGATTTTTTCCTCTAGACATGTCGGTTTTTTGCCTAGAATCATCTAAATATCATACCAAGAGTCGATTTAGCCAAAAAACCCAATCCAGGGAGCCGTATTTTAGAAAATAGTTTTTTTACCTGTATATGGCAGAAAAAATGCACTGAAAAATGTAGAAATTTAAATTCTGCGCTATTTTCCTCTAGACATGTCTGTTTTTGCCTAGAATCATCTAACTATCATACCAAGAGTATATTTAGCCAAAAAACCCAATCCAGGGAGCCGTATTTTAGAAAATAGTTTTTTTACCTGTATATGGCTGAAAAAATGCATTGAAAAATGTAAAAATTTAAATTCTGCGATTTTTTCCCCTAGACATGTCGGTTTTTTACCTAGAATCATCTAACTAGCACACCAAGAGTCGATTTAGCCAAAAAACCCAATCCAGGGAGCCGTTTTTTAGAAAATAGTTTTTTTATCTGTATATGGCTGAAAAAATGCACTGAAAAATGTAAAAATTTAAATTCTGCGCTATTTTCCTCTAGACATGTCTGTTTTTGCCTAGAATCATCTAACTATCATACCAAGAGTCGATTTAGCCAAAAAACCCAATCCAGGGAGCCGTATTTTAGAAAATAGTTTTTTTACCTGTATATGGCTGAAAAAATGCATTGAAAAATGTAAAAATTTAAATTCTGCGATTTTTTCCCCTAGACATGTCGGTTTTTTACCTAGAATCATCTAACTAGCACACCAAGAGTCGATTTAGCCAAAAAACCCAATCCAGGGAGCCGTTTTTTAGAAAATAGTTTTTTTATCTGTATATGGCTGAAAAAATGCACTGAAAAATGTAAAAATTTAAATTCTGCGCTATTTTCCTCTAGACATGTCTGTTTTTGCCTAGAATCATCTAACTATCATACCAAGAGTCGATTTAGCCAAAAAACCCAATCCAGGGAGCCGTATTTTAGAAAATAGTTTTTTTACCTGTATATGGCTGAAAAAATGCATTGAAAAATGTAAAAATTTAAATTCTGCGATTTTTTCCCCTAGACATGTCGGTTTTTTACCTAGAATCATCTAACTAGCACACCAAGAGTCGATTTAGCCAAAAAACCCAATCCAGGGAGCCGTTTTTTAGAAAATAGTTTTTTTATCTGTATATGGCTGAAAAAATGCACTGAAAAATGTAAAAATTTAAATTCTGCGCTATTTTCCTCTAGACATGTCTGTTTTTGCCTAGAATCATCTAACTATCATACCAAGAGTATATTTAGCCAAAAAACCCAATCCAGGGAGCCGTATTTTAGAAAATAATTTTTTTACCTGTGTATGGCTGAAAAAATGCACTGAAAAATGTAAAAATTTAAATTCTGCGCTATTTTCCTCTAGACATGTCTGTTTTTGCCTAGAATCATCTAACTATCATACCAAGAGTCGATTTAGCCAAAAAACCCAATCCAGGGAGCCGTATTTTAGAAAATAGTTTTTTTACCTGTATATGGCTGAAAAAATGCATTGAAAAATGTAAAAATTTAAATTCTGCGATTTTTTCCCCTAGACATGTCGGTTTTTTACCTAGAATCATCTAACTAGCACACCAAGAGTCGATTTAGCCAAAAAACCCAATCCAGGGTGCCGTATTTTAGAAAATAGTTTTTTTACCTGTATATGGCAGAAAAAATGCACTGAAAAATGTAGAAATTTAAATTCTGCGCTATTTTCCTCTAGACATGTCTGTTTTTGCCTAGAATCATCTAACTATCATACCAAGAGTCGATTTAGCCAAAAAACCCAATCCAGGGAGCCGTATTTTAGAAAATAGTTTTTTTACCTGTATATGGCAGAAAAAATGCACTGAAAAATGTAGAAATTTAAATTCTGCGCTATTTTCCTCTAGACATGTCTGTTTTTGCCTAGAATCATCTAACTATCATACCAAGAGTCGATTTAGCCAAAAAACCCAATCCAGGGAGCCGTATTTTAGAAAATAGTTTTTTTACCTGTATATGGCAGAAAAAATGCACTGAAAAATGTAGAAATTTAAATTCTGCGCTATTTTCCTCTAGACATGTCTGTTTTTGCCTAGAATCATCTAACTATCATACCAAGAGTCGATTTAGCCAAAAAACCCAATCCAGGGAGCCGTATTTTAGAAAATAGTTTTTTTACCTGTATATGGCAGAAAAAATGCACTGAAAAATGTAGAAATTTAAATTCTGCGCTATTTTCCTCTAGACATGTCTGTTTTTGCCTAGAATCATCTAACTATCATACCAAGAGTATATTTAGCCAAAAAACCCAATCCAGGGAGCCGTATTTTAGAAAATAATTTTTTTACCTGTGTATGGCTGAAAAAATGCACTGAAAAATGTAAAAATTTAAATTCTGCGCTATTTTCCTCTAGACATGTCTGTTTTTGCTTAGCATCATCTAACTATCATACCAAGAGTTGATTTAGCCAAACAAAAAACCCAATCCAGGGAGCCGTATTTTAGAAAATAGTTTTTTTACCTGTATATGGCTGAAAAAATGCATTGAAAAATGTAAAAATTTAAATTCTGCGATTTTTCCCTAGACATGTCGGTTTTTACCTAGAATCATCTAACTAGCACACCAAGAGTCGATTTAGCCAAAAAACCCAATCCAGGGAGCCGTTTTTTAGAAAATAGTTTTTTTATCTGTATATGGCAGAAAAAATGCACTGAAAAATGTAAAAATTTAAATTCTGCGCTATTTTCCTCTAGACATGTCTGTTTTGCCTAGAATCATCTAACTATCATACCAAGAGTCGATTTAGCCGAAAAACCCAATCCAGGGAGCCGTATTTTAGAAAATAGTTTTTTTACCTGTATATGGCAGAAAAAATGCACTGAAAAATGTAGAAATTTAAATTCTGCGCTATTTTCCTCTAGACATGTCTGTTTTTGCCTAGAATCATCTAACTATCATACCAAGAGTCGATTTAGCCAAAAAACCCAATCCAGGGAGCCGTATTTTAGAAAATAGTTTTTTTACCTGTATATGGCAGAAAAAATGCACTGAAAAATGTAGAAATTTAAATTCTGCGCTATTTTCCTCTAGACATGTCTGTTTTTGCCTAGAATCATCTAACTATCATACCAAGAGTCGATTTAGCCAAAAAACCCAATCCAGGGAGCCGTATTTTAGAAAATAGTTTTTTTACCTGTATATGGCAGAAAAAATGCACTGAAAAATGTAGAAATTTAAATTCTGCGCTATTTTCCTCTAGACATGTCTGTTTTTGCCTAGAATCATCTAACTATCATACCAAGAGTCGATTTAGCCAAAAAACCCAATCCAGGGAGCCGTATTTTAGAAAATAGTTTTTTTACCTGTATATGGCAGAAAAAATGCACTGAAAAATGTAGAAATTTAAATTCTGCGCTATTTTCCTCTAGACATGTCTGTTTTTGCCTAGAATCATCTAACTATCATACCAAGAGTCGATTTAGCCAAAAAACCCAATCCAGGGAGCCGTATTTTAGAAAATAGTTTTTTTACCTGTATATGGCAGAAAAAATGCACTGAAAAATGTAGAAATTTAAATTCTGCGCTATTTTCCTCTAGACATGTCTGTTTTTTGCCTAAAATCATCTAAATATCATACCAAGAGTCGATTTAGCCAAAAAACCCAATCCAGGGAGCCGTATTTTAGAAAATAGTTTTTTTACCTGTATATGGCTGAAAAAATGCATTGAAAAATGTAAAAATTTAAATTCTGCGATTTTTTCCCCTAGACATGTCGGTTTTTTACCTAGAATCATCTAACTAGCACACCAAGAGTCGATTTAGCCAAAAAACCCAATCCAGGGAGCCGTATTTTAGAAAATAGTTTTTTTACCTGTATATGGCAGAAAAAATGCACTGAAAAATGTAAAAATTTAAATTCTGCGCTATTTTCCTCTAGACATGTCTGTTTTTGCCTAGAATCATCTAACTATCATACCAAGAGTCGATTTAGCCAAAAAACCCAATCCAGAGAGCCGTATTTTAGAAAATAGTTTTTTTACCTGTATATGGCTGAAAAAATGCATTGAAAAATGTAAAAATTTAAATTCTGCGATTTTTTCCCCTAGACATGTCGGTTTTTTACCTAGAATCATCTAACTAGCACACCAAGAGTCGATTTAGCCAAAAAACCCAATCCAGGGAGCCGTTTTTTAGAAAATAGTTTTTTTATCTGTATATGGCTGAAAAAATGCACTGAAAAATGTAAAAATTTAAATTCTGCGCTATTTTCCTCTAGACATGTCTGTTTTTGCCTAGAATCATCTAACTATCATACCAAGAGTCGATTTAGCCAAAAAACCCAATCCAGGGAGCCGTATTTTAGAAAATAGTTTTTTTACCTGTATATGGCAGAAAAAATGCACTGAAAAATGTAGAAATTTAAATTCTGCGCTATTTTCCTCTAGACATGTCTGTTTTTGCCTAGAATCATCTAACTATCATACCAAGAGTCGATTTAGCCAAAAAACCCAATCCAGAGAGCCGTATTTTAGAAAATAGTTTTTTTACCTGTATATGGCTGAAAAAATGCATTGAAAAATGTAAAAATTTAAATTCTGCGATTTTTTCCCCTAGACATGTCGGTTTTTTACCTAGAATCATCTAACTAGCACACCAAGAGTCGATTTAGCCAAAAAACCCAATCCAGGGAGCCGTTTTTTAGAAAATAGTTTTTTTACCTGTATATGGCAGAAAAAATGCACTGAAAAATGTAAAAATTTAAATTCTGCGCTATTTTCCTCTAGACATGTCTGTTTTTGCCTAGAATCATCTAACTATCATACCAAGAGTCGATTTAGCCAAAAAACCCAATCCAGGGAGCCGTATTTTAGAAAATAGTTTTTTTACCTGTATATGGCAGAAAAAATGCACTGAAAAATGTAGAAATTTAAATTCTGCGCTATTTTCCTCTAGACATGTCTGTTTTTGCCTAGAATCATCTAACTATCATACCAAGAGTCGATTTAGCCAAAAAACCCAATCCAGGGAGCCGTATTTTAGAAAATAGTTTTTTTACCTGTATATGGCAGAAAAAATGCACTGAAAAATGTAGAAATTTAAATTCTGCGCTATTTTCCTCTAGACATGTCTGTTTTTTGCCTAAAATCATCTAAATATCATACCAAGAGTCGATTTAGCCAAAAAACCCAATCCAGGGAGCCGTATTTTAGAAAATAGTTTTTTTACCTGTATATGGCTGAAAAAATGCATTGAAAAATGTAAAAATTTAAATTCTGCGATTTTTTCCCCTAGACATGTCGGTTTTTTACCTAGAATCATCTAACTAGCACACCAAGAGTCGATTTAGCCAAAAAACCCAATCCAGGGAGCCGTTTTTTAGAAAATAGTTTTTTTATCTGTATATGGCAGAAAAAATGCACTGAAAAATGTAAAAATTTAAATTCTGCGCTATTTTCCTCTAGACATGTCTGTTTTTGCCTAGAATCATCTAACTATCATACCAAGAGTCGATTTAGCCGAAAAACCCAATCCAGGGAGCCGTATTTTAGAAAATAGTTTTTTTACCTGTATATGGCAGAAAAAATGCACTGAAAAATGTAGAAATTTAAATTCTGCGCTATTTTCCTCTAGACATGTCTGTTTTTGCCTAGAATCATCTAACTATCATACCAAGAGTCGATTTAGCCAAAAAACCCAATCCAGGGAGCCGTATTTTAGAAAATAGTTTTTTTACCTGTATATGGCAGAAAAAATGCACTGAAAAATGTAGAAATTTAAATTCTGCGCTATTTTCCTCTAGACATGTCTGTTTTTGCCTAGAATCATCTAACTATCATACCAAGAGTCGATTTAGCCAAAAAACCCAATCCAGGGAGCCGTATTTTAGAAAATAGTTTTTTTACCTGTATATGGCAGAAAAAATGCACTGAAAAATGTAGAAATTTAAATTCTGCGCTATTTTCCTCTAGACATGTCTGTTTTTGCCTAGAATCATCTAACTATCATACCAAGAGTCGATTTAGCCAAAAAACCCAATCCAGGGAGCCGTATTTTAGAAAATAGTTTTTTTACCTGTATATGGCAGAAAAAATGCACTGAAAAATGTAGAAATTTAAATTCTGCGCTATTTTCCTCTAGACATGTCTGTTTTTGCCTAGAATCATCTAACTATCATACCAAGAGTCGATTTAGCCAAAAAACCCAATCCAGGGAGCCGTATTTTAGAAAATAGTTTTTTTACCTGTATATGGCAGAAAAAATGCACTGAAAAATGTAGAAATTTAAATTCTGCGCTATTTTCCTCTAGACATGTCTGTTTTTTGCCTAAAATCATCTAAATATCATACCAAGAGTCGATTTAGCCAAAAAACCCAATCCAGGGAGCCGTATTTTAGAAAATAGTTTTTTTACCTGTATATGGCTGAAAAAATGCATTGAAAAATGTAAAAATTTAAATTCTGCGATTTTTTCCCCTAGACATGTCGGTTTTTTACCTAGAATCATCTAACTAGCACACCAAGAGTCGATTTAGCCAAAAAACCCAATCCAGGGAGCCGTATTTTAGAAAATAGTTTTTTTACCTGTATATGGCAGAAAAAATGCACTGAAAAATGTAAAAATTTAAATTCTGCGCTATTTTCCTCTAGACATGTCTGTTTTTGCCTAGAATCATCTAACTATCATACCAAGAGTCGATTTAGCCAAAAAACCCAATCCAGAGAGCCGTATTTTAGAAAATAGTTTTTTTACCTGTATATGGCTGAAAAAATGCATTGAAAAATGTAAAAATTTAAATTCTGCGATTTTTTCCCCTAGACATGTCGGTTTTTTACCTAGAATCATCTAACTAGCACACCAAGAGTCGATTTAGCCAAAAAACCCAATCCAGGGAGCCGTTTTTTAGAAAATAGTTTTTTTATCTGTATATGGCTGAAAAAATGCACTGAAAAATGTAAAAATTTAAATTCTGCGCTATTTTCCTCTAGACATGTCTGTTTTTGCCTAGAATCATCTAACTATCATACCAAGAGTCGATTTAGCCAAAAAACCCAATCCAGGGAGCCGTATTTTAGAAAATAGTTTTTTTACCTGTATATGGCAGAAAAAATGCACTGAAAAATGTAGAAATTTAAATTCTGCGCTATTTTCCTCTAGACATGTCTGTTTTTGCCTAGAATCATCTAACTATCATACCAAGAGTCGATTTAGCCAAAAAACCCAATCCAGGGAGCCGTATTTTAGAAAATAGTTTTTTTACCTGTATATGGCAGAAAAAATGCACTGAAAAATGTAGAAATTTAAATTCTGCGCTATTTTCCTCTAGACATGTCTGTTTTTTGCCTAAAATCATCTAAATATCATACCAAGAGTCGATTTAGCCAAAAAACCCAATCCAGGGAGCCGTATTTTAGAAAATAGTTTTTTTACCTGTATATGGCTGAAAAAATGCATTGAAAAATGTAAAAATTTAAATTCTGCGATTTTTTCCCCTAGACATGTCGGTTTTTTACCTAGAATCATCTAACTAGCACACCAAGAGTCGATTTAGCCAAAAAACCCAATCCAGGGAGCCGTTTTTTAGAAAATAGTTTTTTTATCTGTATATGGCTGAAAAAATGCACTGAAAAATGTAAAAATTTAAATTCTGCGCTATTTTCCTCTAGACATGTCTGTTTTTGCCTAGAATCATCTAACTATCATACCAAGAGTCGATTTAGCCGAAAAACCCAATCCAGGGAGCCGTATTTTAGAAAATAGTTTTTTTACCTGTATATGGCAGAAAAAATGCACTGAAAAATGTAGAAATTTAAATTCTGCGCTATTTTCCTCTAGACATGTCTGTTTTTGCCTAGAATCATCTAACTATCATACCAAGAGTCGATTTAGCCAAAAAACCCAATCCAGGGAGCCGTATTTTAGAAAATAGTTTTTTTACCTGTATATGGCAGAAAAAATGCACTGAAAAATGTAGAAATTTAAATTCTGCGCTATTTTCCTCTAGACATGTCTGTTTTTGCCTAGAATCATCTAACTATCATACCAAGAGTCGATTTAGCCAAAAAACCCAATCCAGGGAGCCGTATTTTAGAAAATAGTTTTTTTACCTGTATATGGCAGAAAAAATGCACTGAAAAATGTAAAAATTTAAATTCTGCGCTATTTTCCTCTAGACATGTCTGTTTTTGCCTAGAATCATCTAACTATCATACCAAGAGTCGATTTAGCCAAAAAACCCAATCCAGGGAGCCGTATTTTAGAAAATAGTTTTTTTACCTGTATATGGCTGAAAAAATGCATTGAAAAATGTAAAAATTTAAATTCTGCGATTTTTTCCCCTAGACATGTCGGTTTTTTACCTAGAATCATCTAACTAGCACACCAAGAGTCGATTTAGCCAAAAAACCCAATCCAGGGAGCCGTTTTTTAGAAAATAGTTTTTTTATCTGTATATGGCTGAAAAAATGCACTGAAAAATGTAAAAATTTAAATTCTGCGCTATTTTCCTCTAGACATGTCTGTTTTTGCCTAGAATCATCTAACTATCATACCAAGAGTCGATTTAGCCGAAAAACCCAATCCAGGGAGCCGTATTTTAGAAAATAGTTTTTTTACCTGTATATGGCAGAAAAAATGCACTGAAAAATGTAGAAATTTAAATTCTGCGCTATTTTCCTCTAGACATGTCTGTTTTTGCCTAGAATCATCTAACTATCATACCAAGAGTCGATTTAGCCGAAAAACCCAATCCAGGGAGCCGTATTTTAGAAAATAGTTTTTTTACCTGTATATGGCAGAAAAAATGCACTGAAAAATGTAGAAATTTAAATTCTGCGCTATTTTCCTCTAGACATGTCTGTTTTTGCCTAGAATCATCTAACTATCATACCAAGAGTCGATTTAGCCAAAAAACCCAATCCAGGGAGCCGTATTTTAGAAAATAGTTTTTTTACCTGTATATGGCTGAAAAAATGCACTGAAAAATGTAACAATTTAAATTCTGCGATTTTTTCCTCTAGAAAATTCTGTTTTTTGCCTAGAATCATCTAAATATCATACCAAGAGTCGAGTTAGCCAAAAAACCAAATCCAGGGAGCCGTATTTTAGAAAATAATTTTTTTACCTGTATATGGCTGAAAAAATGCACTGAAAAATGTAACAATTTAAATTCTGCGATTTTTTCCTCTAGAAAATTCTGTTTTTTGCCTAGAATCATCTAAATATCATACCAAGAGTCGAGTTAGCCAAAAAACCAAATCCAGGGAGCCGTATTTTAGAAAATAATTTTTTTACCTGTATATGGCTGAAAAAATGCACTGAAAAATGTAAAAATTTAAATTCTGCGATCTTTTCCTCTAGACATTTCTGTTTTTTGCCTAGAATCATCTAATTATCATACCAAGAGTCGATTTAGCCAAAAAACCCAGTCCAGGGAGCTGTATTTTAGAAAATAGTTTTTTTACCTGTATATGGCTGAAAAAATGCATTGACAAATGTAAAAATTTAAATTCTGCGATTTTTTCCTCTAGACATTTCTGTTTTTTGCCTAGAATCATCTAATTATCATACCAAGAGTCGATTTAGCCAAAAAACCCAGTCCAGGGAGCTGTATTTTAGAAAATAGTTTTTTTACCTGTATATGGCTGAAAAAATGCATTGACAAATGTAAAAATTTAAATTCTGCGATTTTTTCCTCTAGACATTTCTGTTTTTTGCCTAGAATCATCTAATTATCATACCAAGAGTCGATTTAGCCAAAAAACCCAATCCAGGGAGCCGTATTTTAGAAAATAGTTTTTTTACCTGTATATGGCAGAAAAAATGCACTGAAAAATGTAGAAATTTAAATTCTGCGCTATTTTCCTCTAGACATGTCTGTTTTTTGCCTAAAATCATCTAACTATCATACCAAGAGTCGATTTAGCCAAAAAACCCAATCCAGGGAGCCGTATTTTAGAAAATAGTTTTTTTAACTGTATATGGCAGAAAAAATGCACTGAAAAATGTAGAAATTTAAATTCTGCGATCTTTTCCTCTAGACATTTCTGTTTTTTGCCTAGAATCATCTAATTATCATACCAAGAGTCGATTTAGCCAAAAAACCCAGTCCAGGGAGCTGTATTTTAGAAAATAGTTTTTTTACCTGTATATGGCTGAAAAAATGCATTGACAAATGTAAAAATTTAAATTCTGCGATTTTTTCCTCTAGACATTTCTGTTTTTTGCCTAGAATCATCTAAGTATCATACCAAGAGTCGATTTAGCCAAAAAACCCAATCCAGGGAGCCGTATTTTAGAAAATAGTTTTTTTACCTGTATATGGCTGAAAAAATGCACTGAAAAATGTAACAATTTAAATTCTGCGATTTTTTCCTCTAGAAAATTCTGTTTTTTGCCTAGAATCATCTAAATATCATACCAAGAGTCGAGTTAGCCAAAAAACCAAATCCAGGGAGCCGTATTTTAGAAAATAATTTTTTTTCCTGTATATGGCTGAAAAAATGCACTGAAAAATGTAACAATTTAAATTCTGCGATTTTTTCCTCTAGAAAATTCTGTTTTTTGCCTAGAATCATCTAAATATCATACCAAGAGTCGAGTTAGCCAAAAAACCAAATCCAGGGAGCCGTATTTTAGAAAATAATTTTTTTACCTGTATATGGCTGAAAAAATGCACTGAAAAATGTAAAAATTTAAATTCTGCGATCTTTTCCTCTAGACATTTCTGTTTTTTGCCTAGAATCATCTAATTATCATACCAAGAGTCGATTTAGCCAAAAAACCCAGTCCAGGGAGCTGTATTTTAGAAAATAGTTTTTTTACCTGTATATGGCTGAAAAAATGCACTGAAAAATGTAAAAATTTAAATTCTGCGATTTTTTCCTCTAGACATTTCTGTTTTTTGCCTAGAATCATCTAATTATCATACCAAGAGTCGATTTAGCCAAAAAACCCAATCCAGGGAGCCGTATTTTAGAAAATAGTTTTTTTACCTGTATATGGCAGAAAAAATGCACTGAAAAATGTAGAAATTTAAATTCTGCGCTATTTTCCTCTAGACATGTCTGTTTTTTGCCTAAAATCATCTAACTATCATACCAAGAGTCGATTTAGCCAAAAAACCCAATCCAGGGAGCCGTATTTTAGAAAATAGTTTTTTTACCTGTATATGGCAGAAAAAATGCACTGAAAAATGTAGAAATTTAAATTCTGCGCTATTTTCCTCTAGACATGTCTGTTTTTTGCCTAGAATCATCTAATTATCATACCAAGAGTCGATTTAGCCAAAAAACCCAGTCCAGGGAGCCGTATTTTAGAAAATAGTTTTTTTACCTGTATATGGCAGAAAAAATGCACTGAAAAATGTAGAAATTTAAATTCTGCGATTTTTTCCTCTAGACATTTCTGTTTTTTGCCTAGAATCATCTAATTATCATACCAAGAGTCGATTTAGCCAAAAAACCCAATCCAGGGAGCCGTATTTTAGAAAATAGTTTTTTACCTGTATATGGCTGAAAAAATGCACTGAAAAATGTAACAATTTAAATTCTGCGATTTTTTCCTCTAGACATTTCTGTTTTTTGCCTAGAATCATCTAATTATCATACCAAGAGTCGATTTAGCCAAAAAACCCAATCCAGGGAGCCGTATTTTAGAAAATAGTTTTTTTACCTGTATATGGCAGAAAAAATGCACTGAAAAATGTAGAAATTTAAATTCTGCGCGGTTTTCCTCTAGACATGTCTGTTTTTTGCCTAGAATCATCTAATTATCATACCAAGAGTCGATTTAGCCAAAAAACCCAGTCCAGGGAGCCGTATTTT
The DNA here is from genome assembly GCA_949715965.1 of Dysmachus trigonus. Taxonomy (NCBI): domain Eukaryota; kingdom Metazoa; phylum Arthropoda; class Insecta; order Diptera; family Asilidae; genus Dysmachus; species Dysmachus trigonus. Next base: position 1,821,995 of record OX454324.1, read on the forward strand.
AGAAAATAGTTTTTTTACCTGTATATGGCAGAAAAAATGCACTGAAAAATGTAGAAATTTAAATTCTGCGCTATTTTCCTCTAGACATGTCTGTTTTTTGCCTAAAATCATCTAACTATCATACCAAGAGTCGATTTAGCCAAAAAACCCAGTCCAGGGAGCTGTATTTTAGAAAATAGTTTTTTTACCTGTATATGGCTGAAAAAATGCACTGAAAAATGTAAAAATTTAAATTCTGCGATTTTTTCCTCTAGACATTTCTGTTTTTTGCCTAGAATCATCTAATTATCATACCAAGAGTCGATTTAGCCAAAAAACCCAATCCAGGGAGCCGTATTTTAGAAAATAGTTTTTTTACCTGTATATGGCAGAAAAAATGCACTGAAAAATGTAGAAATTTAAATTCTGCGCGGTTTTCCTCTAGACATGTCTGTTTTTTGCCTAGAATCATCTAATTATCATACCAAGAGTCGATTTAGCCAAAAAACCCAGTCCAGGGAGCCGTATTTTAGAAAATAGTTTTTTTACCTGTATATGGCAGAAAAAATGCACTGAAAAATGTAGAAATTTAAATTCTGCGCTATTTTCCTCTAGACATGTCTGTTTTTTGCCTAAAATCATCTAACTATCATACCAAGAGTCGATTTAGCCAAAAAACCCAGTCCAGGGAGCCGTATTTTAGAAAATAGTTTTTTTACCTGTATATGGCAGAAAAAATGCACTGAAAAATGTAGAAATTTAAATTCTGCGATTTTTTCCTCTAGACATTTCTGTTTTTTGCCTAGAATCATCTAATTATCATACCAAGAGTCGATTTAGCCAAAAAACCCAATCCAGGGAGCCGTATTTTAGAAAATAGTTTTTTACCTGTATATGGCTGAAAAAATGCACTGAAAAATGTAACAATTTAAATTCTGCGATTTTTTCCTCTAGACATTTCTGTTTTTTGCCTAGAATCATCTAATTATCATACCAAGAGTCGATTTAGCCAAAAAACCCAGTCCAGGGAGCCGTATTTTAGAAAATAGTTTTTTTACCTGTATATGGCAGAAAAAATGCACTGAAAAATGTAGAAATTTAAATTCTGCGATTTTTTCCCCTAGACATGTCTGTTTTTTGCCTAGAATCATCTAATTATCATACCAAGAGTCGATTTAGCCAAAAAACCCAGTCCAGGGAGCTGTATTTTAGAAAATAGTTTTTTTACCTGTATATGGCTGAAAAAATGCATTGACAAATGTAAAAATTTAAATTCTGCGATTTTTTCCTCTAGACATTTCTGTTTTTTGCCTAGAATCATCTAATTATCATACCAAGAGTCGATTTAGCCAAAAAACCCAATCCAGGGAGCCGTATTTTAGAAAATAGTTTTTTTACCTGTATATGGCAGAAAAAATGCACTGAAAAATGTAGAAATTTAAATTCTGCGCTATTTTCCTCTAGACATGTCTGTTTTTTGCCTAAAATCATCTAACTATCATACCAAGAGTCGATTTAGCCAAAAAACCCAATCCAGGGAGCCGTATTTTAGAAAATAGTTTTTTTAACTGTATATGGCAGAAAAAATGCACTGAAAAATGTAGAAATTTAAATTCTGCGCTATTTTCCTCTAGACATTTCTGTTTTTTGCCTAGAATCATCTAATTATCATACCAAGAGTCGATTTAGCCAAAAAATCCAGTCCAGGGAGCCGTATTTTAGAAAATAGTTTTTTTACCTGTATATGGCAGAAAAAATGCACTGAAAAATGTAGAAATTTAAATTCTGCGATCTTTTCCTCTAGACATTTCTGTTTTTTGCCTAGAATCATCTAATTATCATACCAAGAGTCGATTTAGCCAAAAAACCCAGTCCAGGGAGCTGTATTTTAGAAAATAGTTTTTTTACCTGTATATGGCTGAAAAAATGCATTGACAAATGTAAAAATTTAAATTCTGCGATTTTTTCCTCTAGACATTTCTGTTTTTTGCCTAGAATCATCTAATTATCATACCAAGAGTCGATTTAGCCAAAAAACCCAATCCAGGGAGCCGTATTTTAGAAAATAGTTTTTTCACCTATATATGGCTGAAAAAATGCACTGAAAAATGTAACAATTTAAATTCTGCGATTTTTTCCTCTAGAAAATTCTGTTTTTTGCCTAGAATCATCTAAATATCATACCAAGAGTCGAGTTAGCCAAAAAACCAAATCCAGGGAGCCGTATTTTAGAAAATAATTTTTTTACCTGTATATGGCTGAAAAAATGCACTGAAAAATGTAAAAATTTAAATTCTGCGATCTTTTCCTCTAGACATTTCTGTTTTTTGCCTAGAATCATCTAATTATCATACCAAGAGTCGATTTAGCCAAAAAACCCAGTCCAGGGAGCTGTATTTTAGAAAATAGTTTTTTTACCTGTATATGGCTGAAAAAATGCATTGACAAATGTAAAAATTTAAATTCTGCGATTTTTTCCTCTAGACATTTCTGTTTTTTGCCTAGAATCATCTAATTATCATACCAAGAGTCGATTTAGCCAAAAAACCCAGTCCAGGGAGCTGTATTTTAGAAAATAGTTTTTTTACCTGTATATGGCTGAAAAAATGCATTGACAAATGTAAAAATTTAAATTCTGCGATTTTTTCCTCTAGACATTTCTGTTTTTTGCCTAGAATCATCTAATTATCATACCAAGAGTCGATTTAGCCAAAAAACCCAATCCAGGGAGCCGTATTTTAGAAAATAGTTTTTTTACCTGTATATGGCAGAAAAAATGCACTGAAAAATGTAGAAATTTAAATTCTGCGCTATTTTCCTCTAGACATCTCTGTTTTTTGCCTAAAATCATCTAACTATCATACCAAGAGTCGATTTAGCCAAAAAACCCAATCCAGGGAGCCGTATTTTAGAAAATAGTTTTTTTAACTGTATATGGCAGAAAAAATGCACTGAAAAATGTAGAAATTTAAATTCTGCGCTATTTTCCTCTAGACATTTCTGTTTTTTGCCTAGAATCATCTAATTATCATACCAAGAGTCGATTTAGCCAAAAAATCCAGTCCAGGGAGCCGTATTTTAGAAAATAGTTTTTTTACCTGTATATGGCAGAAAAAATGCACTGAAAAATGTAGAAATTTAAATTCTGCGATCTTTTCCTCTAGACATTTCTGTTTTTTGCCTAGAATCATCTAATTATCATACCAAGAGTCGATTTAGCCAAAAAACCCAGTCCAGGGAGCTGTATTTTAGAAAATAGTTTTTTTACCTGTATATGGCTGAAAAAATGCATTGACAAATGTAAAAATTTAAATTCTGCGATTTTTTCCTCTAGACATTTCTGTTTTTTGCCTAGAATCATCTAAATATCATACCAAGAGTCGATTTAGCCAAAAAACCCAATCCAGGGAGCCGTATTTTAGAAAATAGTTTTTTTACCTGTATATGCCTGAAAAAATGCACTGAAAAATGTAACAATTTAAATTCTGCGATTTTTTCCTCTAGAAAATTCTGTTTTTTGCCTAGAATCATCTAAATATCATACCAAGAGTCGAGTTAGCCAAAAAACCAAATCCAGGGAGCCGTATTTTAGAAAATAATTTTTTTACCTGTATATGGCTGAAAAAATGCACTGAAAAATGTAACAATTTAAATTCTGCGATTTTTTCCTCTAGAAAATTCTGTTTTTTGCCTAGAATCATCTAAATATCATACCAAGAGTCGAGTTAGCCAAAAAACCAAATCCAGGGAGCCGTATTTTAGAAAATAATTTTTTTACCTGTATATGGCTGAAAAAATGCACTGAAAAATGTAAAAATTTAAATTCTGCGATCTTTTCCTCTAGACATTTCTGTTTTTTGCCTAGAATCATCTAATTATCATACCAAGAGTCGATTTAGCCAAAAAACCCAGTCCAGGGAGCTGTATTTTAGAAAATAGTTTTTTTACCTGTATATGGCTGAAAAAATGCACTGAAAAATGTAAAAATTTAAATTCTGCGATTTTTTCCTCTAGACATTTCTGTTTTTTGCCTAGAATCATCTAATTATCATACCAAGAGTCGATTTAGCTAAAAAACCCAATCCAGGGAGCCGTATTTTAGAAAATAGTTTTTTTACCTGTATATGGCAGAAAAAATGCACTGAAAAATGTAGAAATTTAAATTCTGCGATCTTTTCCTCTAGACATTTCTGTTTTTTGCCTAGAATCATCTAAATATCATACCAAGAGTCGATTTAGCCAAAAAACCCAATCCAGGGAGCCGTATTTTAGAAAATAGTTTTTTTAACTGTATATGGCAGAAAAAATGCACTGAAAAATGTAGAAATTTAAATTCTGCGATCTTTTCCTCTAGACATTTCTGTTTTTTGCCTAGAATCATCTAATTATCATACCAAGAGTCGATTTAGCCAAAAAACCCAGTCCAGGGAGCTGTATTTTAGAAAATAGTTTTTTTACCTGTATATGGCTGAAAAAATGCACTGAAAAATGTAACAATTTAAATTCTGCGATTTTTTCCTCTAGACATTTCTGTTTTTTGCCTAGAATCATCTAATTATCATACCAAGAGTCGATTTAGCCAAAAAACCCAGTCCAGGGAGCTGTATTTTAGAAAATAGTTTTTTTACCTGTATATGGCTGAAAAAATGCATTGACAAATGTAAAAATTTAAATTCTGCGATTTTTTCCTCTAGACATTTCTGTTTTTTGCCTAGAATCATCTAATTATCATACCAAGAGTCGATTTAGCCAAAAAACCCAATCCAGGGAGCCGTATTTTAGAAAATAGTTTTTTTACCTGTATATGGCTGAAAAAATGCACTGAAAAATGTAACAATTTAAATTCTGCGATTTTTTCCTCTAGAAAATTCTGTTTTTTGCCTAGAATCATCTAAATATCATACCAAGAGTCGAGTTAGCCAAAAAACCAAATCCAGGGAGCCGTATTTTAGAAAATAATTTTTTTACCTGTATATGGCTGAAAAAATGCACTGAAAAATGTAAAAATTTAAATTCTGCGATTTTTTCCTCTAGACTTTTCTGTTTTTTGCCTAGAATCATCTAATTATCATACCAAGAGTCGATTTAGCCAAAAAACCCAGTCCAGGGAGCTGTATTTTAGAAAATAGTTTTTTTACCTGTACATGGCTGAAAAAATGCACTCAAAAATGTAAAAATTGAAATTCTTCCATTTTTTCCTCCAGACTTTTCTGTTTTTTGCCTAGAATCATCTAATTATCATACCAAGAGTCGATTTAGCCGAAAATCCTAATCCAGGGAGTCTTATTTTAAAAATTAGTTTTTTTACTTGTACATGACTGAAAAAATGCACTGAAAAATGTAAAAATTGAAATTCTTCCATTTTTTCCTCCAGACTTTTCTGTTTTTTGCCTATAATCATCTAATTATCATACCGAGAGTCGATTTAGTCAAAAATCCCAATCCAGGGAGTCGTATTTCAGAATATAGTTTTTTCACCTGTACATGGCTGAAAAAATGCACTGAAAAATGTAAAAATTGAAATTCTTCCATTTTTTCCTCCAGACTTTTCTGTTTTTTGCCTAGAATCATCTAATTATCATACCAAGAGTCGATTTAGTCGAAAATCCTAATCCAGGGAGTCTTATTTTAAAAATTAGTTTTTTTACTTGTACATGGCTGAAAAAATGCACTGAAAAATGTAAAAATTGAAATTCTTCCATTTTTTCCTCCAGACTTTTCTGTTTTTTGCCTAGAATCATCTAATTATCATACCGAGAGTCGATTTAGTCAAAAATCCCAATCCAGGGAGTCGTATTTCAGAATATAGTTTTTTCACCTGTACATGGCTGAAAAAATGCACTGAAAAATGTAAAAATTGAAATTCTTCCATTTTTTCCTCCAGACTTTTCTGTTTTTTGCCTAGAATCATCTAATTATCATACCAAGAGTCGATTTAGTCGAAAATCCTAATCCAGGGAGTCTTATTTTAAAAATTAGTTTTTTTAGTTGTACATGGCTGAAAAAATGCACTGAAAAATGTAAAAATTGAAATTCTTCCATTTTTTCCTCCAGACTTTTCTGTTTTTTGCCTATAATCATCTAATTATCATACCAAGAGTCGATTTAGCCGAAAATCCTAATCCAGGGAGTCTTATTTTAAGAATTAGTTTTTTTACTTGTACATGGCTGAAAAATGCACTGAAAAATGTAAAAATTGAAATTCTTCCATTTTTTCCTCCAGACTTTTCTGTTTTTTGCCTAGAATCATCTAATTATCATACCAAGAGTCGATTTAGCCGAAAATCCTAATCCAGGGAGTCTTATTTTAAAAATTAGTTTTTTTACTTGTACATGGCTGAAAAATGCACTGAAAAATGTAAAAATTGAAATTCTTCCATTTTTTCCTCCAGACTTTTCTGTTTTTTGCCTATAATCATCTAATTATCATACCGAGAGTCGATTTAGTCAAAAATCCCAATCCAGGGAGTCGTATTTCAGAATATAGTTTTTTCACCTGTACATGGCTGAAAAAATGCACTGAAAAATGTAAAAATTGAAATTCTTCCATTTTTTCCTCCAGACTTTTCTGTTTTTTGCCTAGAATCATCTAATTATCATACCAAGAGTCGATTTAGTCGAAAATCCTAATCCAGGGAGTCTTATTTTAAAAATTAGTTTTTTTACTTGTACATGGCTGAAAAAATGCACTGAAAAATGTAAAAATTGAAATTCTTCCATTTTTTCCTCCAGACTTTTCTGTTTTTTGCCTAGAATCATCTAATTATCATACCGAGAGTCGATTTAGTCAAAAATCCCAATCCAGGGAGTCGTATTTCAGAATATAGTTTTTTCACCTGTACATGGCTGAAAAAATGCACTGAAAAATGTAAAAATTGAAATTCTTCCATTTTTTCCTCCAGACTTTTCTGTTTTTTGCCTAGAATCATCTAATTATCATACCAAGAGTCGATTTAGTCGAAAATCCTAATCCAGGGAGTCTTATTTTAAAAATTAGTTTTTTTACTTGTACATGGCTGAAAAAATGCACTGAAAAATGTAAAAATTGAAATTCTTCCATTTTTTCCTCCAGACTTTTCTGTTTTTTGCCTAGAATCATCTAATTATCATACCGAGAGTCGATTTAGTCAAAAATCCCAATCCAGGGAGTCGTATTTCAGAATATAGTTTTTTCACCTGTACATGGCTGAAAAAATGCACTGAAAAATGTAAAAATTGAAATTCTTCCATTTTTTCCTCCAGACTTTTCTGTTTTTTGCCTAGAATCATCTAATTATCATACCAAGAGTCGATTTAGTCGAAAATCCTAATCCAGGGAGTCTTATTTTAAAAATTAGTTTTTTTACTTGTACATGGCTGAAAAAATGCACTGAAAAATGTAAAAATTGAAATTCTTCCATTTTTTCCTCCAGACTTTTCTGTTTTTTGCCTAGAATCATCTAATTATCATACCAAGAGTCGATTTAGTCGAAAATCCTAATCCAGGGAGTCTTATTTTAAAAATTAGTTTTTTTACTTGTACATGGCTGAAAAAATGCACTGAAAAATGTAAAAATTGAAATTCTTCCATTTTTTCCTCCAGACTTTTCTGTTTTTTGCCTAGAATCATCTAATTATCATACCGAGAGTCGATTTAGTCAAAAATCCCAATCCAGGGAGTCGTATTTCAGAATATAGTTTTTTCACCTGTACATGGCTGAAAAAATGCACTGAAAAATGTAAAAATTGAAATTCTTCCATTTTTTCCTCCAGACTTTTCTGTTTTTTGCCTAGAATCATCTAATTATCATACCAAGAGTCGATTTAGTCGAAAATCCTAATCCAGGGAGTCTTATTTTAAAAATTAGTTTTTTTACTTGTACATGGCTGAAAAAATGCACTGAAAAATGTAAAAATTGAAATTCTTCCATTTTTTCCTCCAGACTTTTCTGTTTTTTGCCTAGAATCATCTAATTATCATACCGAGAGTCGATTTAGTCAAAAATCCCAATCCAGGGAGTCGTATTTCAGAATATAGTTTTTTCACCTGTACATGGCTGAAAAAATGCACTGAAAAATGTAAAAATTGAAATTCTTCCATTTTTTCCTCCAGACTTTTCTGTTTTTTGCCTAGAATCATCTAATTATCATACCGAGAGTCGATTTAGTCAAAAATCCCAATCCAGGGAGTCGTATTTCAGAATATAGTTTTTTCACCTGTACATGGCTGAAAAATGCACTGAAAAATGTAAAAATTGAAATTCTTCCATTTTTTCCTCCAGACTTTTCTGTTTTTGCCTAGAATCATCTAATTATCATACCAAGAGTCGATTTAGCCGAAAATCCTAATCCAGGGAGTCTTATTTTAAAAATTAGTTTTTTTACTTGTACATGGCTGAAAAAATGCACTGAAAAATGTAAAAATTGAAATTCTTCCATTTTTTCCTCCAGACTTTTCTGTTTTTTGCCTAGAATCATCTAATTATCATACCGAGAGTCGATTTAGTCAAAAATCCCAATCCAGGGAGTCGTATTTCAGAATATAGTTTTTTCACCTGTACATGGCTGAAAAATGCACTGAAAAATGTAAAAATTGAAATTCTTCCATTTTTTCCTCCAGACTTTTCTGTTTTTGCCTAGAATCATCTAATTATCATACCAAGAGTCGATTTAGCCGAAAATCCTAATCCAGGGAGTCTTATTTTAAAAATTAGTTTTTTTACTTGTACATGGCTGAAAAAATGCACTGAAAAATGTAAAAATTGAAATTCTTCCATTTTTTCCTCCAGACTTTTCTGTTTTTTGCCTAGAATCATCTAATTATCATACCGAGAGTCGATTTAGTCAAAAATCCCAATCCAGGGAGTCGTATTTCAGAATATAGTTTTTTCACCTGTACATGGCTGAAAAATGCACTGAAAAATGTAAAAATTGAAATTCTTCCATTTTTTCCTCCAGACTTTTCTGTTTTTGCCTAGAATCATCTAATTATCATACCAAGAGTCGATTTAGCCGAAAATCCTAATCCAGGGAGTCTTATTTTAAAAATTAGTTTTTTTACTTGTACATGGCTGAAAAAATGCACTGAAAAATGTAAAAATTGAAATTCTTCCATTTTTTCCTCCAGACTTTTCTGTTTTTTGCCTAGAATCATCTAATTATCATACCGAGAGTCGATTTAGCCAAAAATCCCAATACAGGGAGTCGTATTTTAGAAATTAGTTTTTTTAGTTGTACATGGCTGAAAAAATGCGGTGAAAAATGTAAAAATTGAAATTCTGCAATTTTTCCCTCTAGACTTTCCTGTTTTTTGCCTAGAATCATCTAATTATCATACCAAGAGTCGATTTAGCAGAAAATCCTAATCCAGGGAGTCTTATTTTAAAAATTAGTTTTTTTAGTTGTGCATGGCTGAAAAAATGCACTGAAAAATGTAAAAATTGAAATTCTTCCATTTTTTCCTCCAGACTTTTCTGTTTTTTGCCTAGAATCATCTAATTATCATACCGAGAGTCGATTTAGCCAAAAATCCCAATCCAGGGAGTCGTATTTTAGAAATTAGTTTTTTTAGTTGTACATGGCTGAAAAAATGCGGTGAAAAATGTAAAAATTGAAATTCTGCAATTTTTCCCTCTAGACTTTCCTGTTTTTTGCCTAGAATCATCTAATTATCATACCAAGAGTCGATTTAGCAGAAAATCCTAATCCAGGGAGTCTTATTTTAAAAATTAGTTTTTTTAGTTGTACATGGCTGAAAAAATGCACTGAAAAATGTAAAAATTGAAATTCTTCCATTTTTTCCTCCAGACTTTTCTGTTTTTTGCCTAGAATCATCTAATTATCATAGCGAGAGTCGATTTAGCCAAAAATCCCAATCCAGGGAGTCTTATTTTAAAAATTAGTTTTTTTAGTTGTACATGGCTGAAAAAATGCACTGAAAAATGTAAAAATTGAAATTCTTCCATTTTTTCCTCCAGACTTTTCTGTTTTTTGCCTATAATCATCTAATTATCATACCAAGAGTCGATTTAGCCGAAAATCCTAATCCAGGGAGTCTTATTTTAAAAATTAGTTTTTTTACTTGTACATGGCTGAAAAATGCACTGAAAAATGTAAAAATTGAAATTCTTCCATTTTTTCCTCCAGACTTTTCTGTTTTTTGCCTAGAATCATCTAATTATCATACCAAGAGTCGATTTAGCCGAAAATCCTAATCCAGGGAGTCTTATTTTAAAAATTAGTTTTTTTACTTGTACATGGCTGAAAAATGCACTGAAAAATGTAAAAATTGAAATTCTTCCATTTTTTCCTCCAGACTTTTCTGTTTTTTGCCTATAATCATCTAATTATCATAGCGAGAGTCGATTTAGCCGAAAATCCTAATCCAGGGAGTCTTATTTTAAAAATTAGTTTTTTTACTTGTACATGGCTGAAAAATGCACTGAAAAATGTAAAAATTGAAATTCTTCCATTTTTTCCTCCAGACTTTTCTGTTTTTTGCCTAGAATCATCTAATTATCATACCAAGAGTCGATTTAGCCGAAAATCCTAATCCAGAGAGTCTTATTTTAAAAATTAGTTTTTTTACTTGTACATGGCTGAAAAATGCACTGAAAAATGTAAAAATTGAAATTCTTCCATTTTTTCCTCCAGACTTTTCTGTTTTTTGCCTATAATCATCTAATTATCATAGCGAGAGTCGATTTAGCCGAAAATCCTAATCCAGGGAGTCTTATTTTAAAAATTAGTTTTTTTACTTGTACATGGCTGAAAAATGCACTGAAAAATGTAAAAATTGAAATTCTTCCATTTTTTCCTCCAGACTTTTCTGTTTTTTGCCTAGAATCATCTAATTATCATACCAAGAGTCGATTTAGCCGAAAATCCTAAACCAGGGAGTCTTATTTTAAAAATTAGTTTTTTTTACTTGTACATGGCTGAAAAATGCACTGAAAAATGTAAAAATTGAAATTCTTCCATTTTTTCCTCCAGACTTTTCTGTTTTTTGCCTATAATCATCTAATTATCATAGCGAGAGTCGATTTAGCCGAAAATCCTAATCCAGGGAGTCTTATTTTAAAAATTAGTTTTTTTACTTGTACATGGCTTAAAAATGCACTGAAAAATGTAAAAATTGAAATTCTTCCATTTTTTCCTCCAGACTTTTCTGTTTTTTGCCTAGAATCATCTAATTATCATACCAAGAGTCGATTTAGCCGAAAATCCTAATCCAGGGAGTCTTATTTTAAAAATTAGTTTTTTTACTTGTACATGGCTGAAAAATGCACTGAAAAATGTAAAAATTGAAATTCTTCCATTTTTTCCTCCAGACTTTTCTGTTTTTTGCCTATAATCATCTAATTATCATAGCGAGAGTCGATTTAGCCGAAAATCCTAATCCAGGGAGTCTTATTTTAAAAATTAGTTTTTTTACTTGTACATGGCTGAAAAATGCACTGAAAAATGTAAAAATTGAAATTCTTCCATTTTTTCCTCCAGACTTTTCTGTTTTTTGCCTATAATCATCTAATTATCATAGCGAGAGTCGATTTAGCCAAAAATCCCAATCCAGGGAGTCTTATTTTAAAAATTAGTTTTTTTAGTTGTACATGGCTGAAAAATGCACTGAAAAATGTAAAAATTGAAATTCTTCCATTTTTTCCTCCAGACTTTTCTGTTTTTTGCCTAGAATCATCTAATTATCATAGCAAGAGTCGATTTAGCCGAAAATCCTAATCCAGGGAGTCTTATTTTAAAAATTAGTTTTTTTACTTGTACATGGCTGAAAAAATGCACTGAAAAATGTAAAAATTGAAATTCTTCCATTTTTTCCTCCAGACTTTTCTGTTTTTTGCCTAGAATCATCTAATTATCATACCAAGAGTCGATTTAGCCGAAAATCCTAATCCAGGGAGTCTTATTTTAAAAATTAGTTTTTTTACTTGTACATGGCTTAAAAATGCACTGAAAAATGTAAAAATTGAAATTCTTCCATTTTTTCCTCCAGACTTTTCTGTTTTTTGCCTAGAATCATCTAATTATCATACCAAGAGTCGATTTAGCCGAAAATCCTAATCCAGGGAGTCTTATTTTAAAAATTAGTTTTTTTAGTTGTACATGGCTGAAAAATGCACTGAAAAATGTAAAAATTGAAATTCTTCCATTTTTTCCTCCAGACTTTTCTGTTTTTTGCCTAGAATCATCTAATTATCATACCAAGAGTCGATTTAGCCGAAAATCCTAATCCAGGGAGTCTTATTTTAAAAATTAGTTTTTTTAGTTGTACATGGCTGAAAAATGCACTGAAAAATGTAAAAATTGAAATTCTTCCATTTTTTCCTCCAGACTTTTCTGTTTTTTGCCTATAATCATCTAATTATCATAGCGAGAGTCGATTTAGCCAAAAATCCCATTCCAGGGAGTCGTATTTTAAAAATTAGTTTTTTTAGTTGTACATGGCTGAAAAATGCACTGAAAAATGTAAAAATTGAAATTCTTCCATTTTTTCCTCCAGACTTTTCTGTTTTTTGCCTAGAATCATCTAATTATCATACCAAGAGTCGATTTAGCCGAAAATCCTAATCCAGGGAGTCTTATTTTAAAAATTAGTTTTTTTACTTGTACATGGCTTAAAAATGCACTGAAAAATGTAAAAATTGAAATTCTTCCATTTTTTCCTCCAGACTTTTCTGTTTTTTGCCTAGAATCATCTAATTATCATACCAAGAGTCGATTTAGCCGAAAATCCTAATCCAGGGAGTCTTATTTTAAAAATTAGTTTTTTTTACTTGTACATGGCTTAAAAATGCACTGAAAAATGTAAAAATTGAAATTCTTCCATTTTTTCCTCCAGACTTTTCTGTTTTTTGCCTAGAATCATCTAATTATCATACCAAGAGTCGATTTAGCCGAAAATCCTAATCCAGGGAGTCTTATTTTAAAAATTAGTTTTTTTACTTGTACATGGCTTAAAAATGCACTGAAAAATGTAAAAATTGAAATTCTTCCATTTTTTCCTCCAGACTTTTCTGTTTTTTGCCTAGAATCATCTAATTATCATACCAAGAGTCGATTTAGCCGAAAATCCTAATCCAGGGAGTCTTATTTTAAAAATTAGTTTTTTTACTTGTACATGGCTGAAAAATGCACTGAAAAATGTAAAAATTGAAATTCTTCCATTTTTTCCTCCAGACTTTTCTGTTTTTTGCCTAGAATCATCTAATTATCATACCAAGAGTCGATTTAGCCGAAAATCCTAATCCAGGGAGTCTTATTTTAAAAATTAGTTTTTTTTACTTGTACATGGCTTAAAAATGCACTGAAAAATGTAAAAATTGAAATTCTTCCATTTTTTCCTCCAGACTTTTCTGTTTTTTGCCTAGAATCATCTAATTATCATACCAAGAGTCGATTTAGCCGAAAATCCCAATCCAGGGAGTCGTATTTTAAAAATTAGTTTTTTTAGTTGTACATGGCTGAAAAATGCACTGAAAAATGTAAAAATTGAAATTCTTCCATTTTTTCCTCCAGACTTTTCTGTTTTTTGCCTAGAATCATCTAATTATCATACCAAGAGTCGATTTAGCCGAAAATCCTAATCCAGGGAGTCTTATTTTAAAAATTAGTTTTATTACTTGTACATGGCTTAAAAATGCACTGAAAAATGTAAAAATTGAAATTCTTCCATTTTTTCCTCCAGACTTTTCTGTTTTTTGCCTATAATCATCTAATTATCATAGCGAGAGTCGATTTAGCCAAAAATCCCAATCCAGGGAGTCTTATTTTAAAAATTAGTTTTTTAGTTGTACATGGCTGAAAAATGCACTGAAAAATGTAAAAATTGAAATTCTTCCATTTTTTCCTCCAGACTTTTCTGTTTTTTGCCTAGAATCATCTAATTATCATACCAAGAGTCGATTTAGCCGAAAATCCTAATCCAGGGAGTCTTATTTTAAAAATTAGTTTTTTTACTTGTACATGGCTGAAAAAATGCACTGAAAAATGTAAAAATTGAAATTCTTCCATTTTTTCCTCCAGACTTTTCTGTTTTTTGCCTAGAATCATCTAATTATCATACCAAGAGTCGATTTAGCCGAAAATCCTAATCCAGGGAGTCTTATTTTAAAAATTAGTTTTTTTTACTTGTACATGGCTTAAAAATGCACTGAAAAATGTAAAAATTGAAATTCTTCCATTTTTTCCTCCAGACTTTTCTGTTTTTTGCCTAGAATCATCTAATTATCATACCAAGAGTCGATTTAGCCGAAAATCCTAATCCAGGGAGTCTTATTTTAAAAATTAGTTTTTTTACTTGTACATGGCTGAAAAATGCACTGAAAAATGTAAAAATTGAAATTCTTCCATTTTTTCCTCCAGACTTTTCTGTTTTTTGCCTATAATCATCTAATTATCATAGCGAGAGTCGATTTAGCCAAAAATCCCAATCCAGGGAGTCTTATTTTAAAAAATTAGTTTTTTTAGTTGTACATGGCTGAAAAAATGCACTGAAAAATGTAAAAATTGAAATTCTTCCATTTTTTCCTCCAGACTTTTCTGTTTTTTGCCTATAATCATCTAATTATCATAGCGAGAGTCGATTTAGCCAAAAATCCCAATCCAGGGAGTCGTATTTTAGAAATTAGTTTTTTTAGTTGTACATTGCTGAAAAAATGCAGTGAAAAATGTAAAAATTGAAATTCTGCAATTTTTCCCTCTAGACTTTCCTCTTTTTTGCCCAGAATCATCTAATTATCATACCAAGAGTCGATTTAGCCGAAAATCCTAATCCAGGGAGTCTTATTTTAAAAATTAGTTTTTTTAGTTGTACATGGCTGAAAAAATGCACTGAAAAATGTAAAAATTGAAATTCTTCCATTTTTTCCTCCAGACTTTTCTGTTTTTTGCCTATAATCATCTAATTATCATAGCGAGAGTCGATTTAGCCAAAAATCCCAATCCAGGGAGTCGTATTTTAGAAATTAGTTTTTTTAGTTGTACATTGCTGAAAAAATGCAATGAAAAATGTAAAAATTGAAATTCTGCAATTTTTCCCTCTAGACTTTCCTCTTTTTTGCCCAGAATCATCTAATTATCATACCAAGAGTCGATTTAGCCGAAAATCCTAATCCAGGGAGTCTTATTTTAAAAATTAGTTTTTTTAGTTGTACATGGCTGAAAAAATGCACTGAAAAATGTAAAAATTGAAATTCTTCCATTTTTTCCTCCAGACTTTTCTGTTTTTTGCCTATAATCATCTAATTATCATACCGAGAGTCGATTTAGCCAAAAATCCCAATCCAGGGAGTCGTATTTTAGAAATTAGTTTTTTTAGTTGTACATTGGTGAAAAAATGCAGTGAAAAATGTAAAAATTGAAATTCTGCAATTTTTCCCTCTAGACTTTCCTCTTTTTTGCCCAGAATCATCTAATTATCATACCAAGAGTCGATTTAGCCGAAAATCCTAATCCAGGGAGTCTTATTTTAAAAATTAGTTTTTTTAGTTTTACATGGCTGAAAAAATGCACTGAAAAATGTAAAAATTGAAATTCTTCCATTTTTTCCTCCAGACTTTTCTGTTTTTTGCCTATAATCATCTAATTATCATACCGAGAGTCGATTTAGCCAAAAATCCCAATCCAGGGAGTCGTATTTTAGAAATTAGTTTTTTTAGTTGTACATTGCTGAAAAAATGCAGTGAAAAATGTAAAAATTGAAATTCTGCAATTTTTCCCTCTAGACTTTCCTCTTTTTTGCCCAGAATCATCTAATTATCATACCAAGAGTCGATTTAGCCGAAAATCCTAATCCAGGGAGTCTTATTTTAAAAATTAGTTTTTTTAGTTGTACATGGCTGAAAAAATGCACTGAAAAATGTAAAAATTGAAATTCTTCCATTTTTTCCTCCAGACTTTTCTGTTTTTTGCCTATAATCATCTAATTATCATACCGAGAGTCGACTTAGCCAAAAATCCCAATCCAGGGAGTCGTATTTTAGAAATTAGTTTTTTTAGTTGTACATTGCTGAAAAAATGCAGTGAAAAATGTAAAAATTGAAATTCTGCAATTTTTCCCTCTAGACTTTCCTGTTTTTTGCCTAGAATCATCTAATTATCATACCAAGAGTTGATTTAGCCGAAAATCCTAATCCAGGGAGTCTTATTTTAAAAATGAGTTTTTTTAGTTGTACATGGCTGAAAAAATGCACTGAAAAATGTAAAAATTGAAATTCTTCCATTTTTTCGTCCAGACTTTTCTGTTTTTTGCCTATAATCATCTAATTATCATACCGAGAGTCGATTTAGCCAAAAATCCCAATCCAGGGAGTCGTATTTTAGAAATTAGTTTTTTTAGTTGTACATTGCTGAAAAAATGCAGTGAAAAATGTAAAAATTGAAATTCTGCAATTTTTCCCTCTAGACTTTCCTGTTTTTTGCCTAGAATCACCTAATTATCATACCAAGAGTCGATTTAGCCGAAAATCCTAATCCAGGGAGTCTTATTTTAAAAATGAGTTTTTTTAGTTGTACATGGCTGAAAAAATGCACTGAAAAATGTAAAAATTGAAATTCTTCCATTTTTTCCTCCAGACTTTTCTGTTTTTTGCCTATAATCATCTAATTATCATACCGAGAGTCGATTTAGCCAAAAATCCCAATCCAGGGAGTCGTATTTTAGAAATTAGTTTTTTTAGTTGTACATTGCTGAAAAAATGCACTGAAAAATGTAAAAATTGAAATTCTGCAATTTTTCCCTCTAGACTTTCCTGTTTTTTGCCTAGAATCACCTAATTATCATACCAAGAGTCGATTTAGCCGAAAATCCTAATCCAGGGAGTCTTATTTTAAAAATTAGTTTTTTTAGTTGTACATGGCTGAAAAAATGCACTGAAAAATGTAAAAATTGAAATTCTTCCATTTTTTCCTCCAGACTTTTCTGTTTTTTGCCTATAATCATCTAATTATCATACCGAGAGTCGATTTAGCCAAAAATCCCAATCCAGGGAGTCGTATTTTAGAAATTAGTTTTTTTAGTTGTACATTGCTGAAAAAATGCACTGAAAAATGTAAAAATTGAAATTCTTCCATTTTTTCCTCCAGACTTTTCTGTTTTTTGCCTATAATCATCTAATTATCATACCGAGAGTCGATTTAGCCAAAAATCCCAATCCAGGGAGTCGTATTTTAGAAATTAGTTTTTTTTAGTTGTACATTGCTGAAAAAATGCAGTGAAAAATGTAAAAATTGAAATTCTGCAATTTTTCCCTCTAGACTTTCCTGTTTTTTGCCCAGAATCATCTAATTATCATACCAAGAGTCGATTTAGCCGAAAATCCTAATCCAGGGAGTCTTATTTTAAAAATGAGTTTTTTTAATTGTACATGGCTGAAAAAATGCACTGAAAAATGTAAAAATTGACATTCTTCCATTTTTTCCTCCAGACTTTTCTGTTTTTTGCCTATAATCATCTAATTATCATACCGAGAGTCGATTTAGCCAAAAATCCCAATCCAGGGAGTCGTATTTTAGAAATTAGTTTTTTTAGTTGTACATTGCTGAAAAAATGCACTGAAAAAATGTAAAAATTGAAATTCTTCCATTTTTTCCTCCAGACTTTTCTGTTTTTTGCCTATAATCATCTAATTATCATACCGAGAGTCGATTTAGCCAAAAATCCCAATCCAGGGAGTCGTATTTTAGAAATTAGTTTTTTTAGTTGTACATTGCTGAAAAAATGCAGTGAAAAATGTAAAAATTGAAATTCTGCAATTTTTCCCTCTAGACTTTCCTGTTTTTTGCCCAGAATCATCTAATTATCATACCAAGAGTCGATTTAGCCGAAAATCCTAATCCAGGGAGTCTTATTTTAAAAATGAGTTTTTTTAATTGTACATGGCTGAAAAAATGCACTGAAAAATGTAAAAATTGACATTCTTCCATTTTTTCCTCCAGACTTTTCTGTTTTTTGCCTATAATCATCTAATTATCATACCGAGAGTCGATTTAGCCAAAAATCCCAATCCAGGGAGTCGTATTTTAGAAATTAGTTTTTTTAGTTGTACATTGCTGAAAAAAATGCACTGAAAAATGTAAAAATTGAAATTCTTCCATTTTTTCCTCCAGACTTTTCTGTTTTTTGCCTATAATCATCTAATTATCATACCGAGAGTCGATTTAGCCAAAAATCCCAATCCAGGGAGTCGTATTTTAGAAATTAGTTTTTTTAGTTGTACATTGCTGAAAAAATGCAGTGAAAAATGTAAAAATTGAAATTCTGCAATTTTTCCCTCTAGACTTTCCTGTTTTTTGCCCAGAATCATCTAATTATCATACCAAGAGTCGATTTAGCCGAAAATCCTAATCCAGGGAGTCTTATTTTAAAAATGAGTTTTTTTAATTGTACATGGCTGAAAAAATGCACTGAAAAATGTAAAAATTGACATTCTTACATTTTTTCCTCCAGACTTTTCTGTTTTTTGCCTATAATCATCTAATTATCATACCGAGAGTCGATTTAGCCAAAAATCCCAATCCAGGGAGTCGTATTTTAGAAATTAGTTTTTTTAGTTGTACATTGCTGAAAAAATGCAGTGAAAAATGTAAAAATTGAAATTCTGCAATTTTTCCCTCTAGACTTTCCTGTTTTTTGCCCAGAATCATCTAATTATCATACCAAGAGTCGATTTAGCCGAAAATCCTAATCCAGGGAGTCTTATTTTAAAAATGAGTTTTTTTAATTGTACATGGCTGAAAAAATGCACTGAAAAATGTAAAAATTGACATTCTTACATTTTTTCCTCCAGACTTTTCTGTTTTTTGCCTATAATCATCTAATTATCATACCGAGAGTCGATTTAGCCAAAAATCCCAATCCAGGGAGTCGTATTTTAGAAATTAGTTTTTTTAGTTGTACATTGCTGAAAAAATGCTGTGAAAAATGTAAAAATTGAAATTCTGCAATTTTTCCCTCTAGACTTTCCTGTTTTTTGCCTAGAATCACCTAATTATCATACCAAGAGTCGATTTAGCCGAAAATCCTAATCCAGGGAGTCTTATTTTAAAAATGAGTTTTTTTAATTGTACATGGCTGAAAAAATGCACTGAAAAATGTAAAAATTGAAATTCTTCCATTTTTTCCTCCAGACTTTTCTGTTTTTTGCCTATAATCATCTAATTATCATACCGAGAGTCGATTTAGCCAAAAATCCCAATCCAGAGAGTCGTATTTTAGAAATTAGTTTTTTTAGTTGTACATTGCTGAAAAAATGCAGTGAAAAATGTAAAAATTGAAATTCTGCAATTTTTCCCTCTAGACTTTCCTGTTTTTTGCCTAGAATCACCTAATTATCATACCAAGAGTCGATTTAGTCGAAAATCCTAATCCAGGGAGTCTTATTTTAAAAATGAGTTTTTTTAGTTGTACATGGCTGAAAAAATGCACTGAAAAATGTAAAAATTGAAATTCTTCCATTTTTTCCTCCAGACTTTTCTGTTTTTTGCCTATAATCATCTAATTATCATACCGAGAGTCGATTTAGCCAAAAATCCCAATCCAGGGAGTCGTATTTTAGAAATTAGTTTTTTTAGTTGTACATTGCTGAAAAAATGCACTGAAAAATGTAAAAATTGAAATTCTTCCATTTTTTCCTCCAGACTTTTCTGTTTTTTGCCTATAATCATCTAATTATCATACCGAGAGTCGATTTAGCCAAAAATCCCAATCCAGGGAGTCGTATTTTAGAAATTAGTTTTTTTAGTTGTACATTGCTGAAAAAATGCACTGAAAAATGTAAAAATTGAAATTCTTCCATTTTTTCCTCCAGACTTTTCTGTTTTTTGCCTATAATCATCTAATTATCATACCGAGAGTCGATTTAGCCAAAAATCCCAATCCAGGGAGTCGTATTTTAGAAATTAGTTTTTTTAGTTGTACATTGCTGAAAAAATGCAGTGAAAAATGTAAAAATTGAAATTCTGCAATTTTTCCCTCTAGACTTTCCTGTTTTTTGCCTAGAATCATCTAATTATCATACCAAGAGTTGATTTAGCCGAAAATCCTAATCCAGGGAGTCTTATTTTAAAAATGAGTTTTTTTAGTTGTACATGGCTGAAAAAATGCACTGAAAAATGTAAAAATTGAAATTCTTCCATTTTTTCCTCCAGACTTTTCTGTTTTTTGCCTATAATCATCTA